>CM012443.1:0-1429586 GCA_003999625.1 Oryzias javanicus
ATGGCATGGATGGAATGCGGTGGATCGGGTGGATGGATGGATGGATGGATGGATGCTATGTTATGGATGGATGGGGATATGGTGGTTGATGGATGGATGGATGATGGATGGATGGATGGATGATGATGGGGGATGGATGGATGGATGGATGGATGGATGGGATGGATGGATGGGATGGATGGATGGATGGATGGTGGATGCATGGAATGAATGGATGGATGGATGGATGGATGGATGATGGATGGATGGATGGTGTGGATGGATGGATGGATGGATGGATGGATAGATGGATGGAGAGGATGGTATTGGATGATGAATGGATGGGATGGATGGCCTATGGATGCATGGATGGATGGTGATGGATGGATGGGGTGGATGGATGGATATGGATGGATGGATGGATGGATGGATGATGGATGGATGGATGGATGAGAGATGGATGATGGATGCATGGATGGATGGATGGATGAAGGATGATATGGATGGATGGATGGATGGGATGGGATGATGGAATGATGGATGGATGATGATGGATGCGATGGACATGGATGGATGGATGGATGGATTGATGGATGGATGGAATGGATGGATGGATGGATATGATGATGGATGGATGGATGAATGGATGTATGGATGGATGGCTATGGATGGAATGGATGAATGGATGGATGGATGGATGGATGGGTGGATGGATGGATGGATGGATGGATGGTGGATGGTATGGTATGGATGAAATGGATGGATGGATGGATGGATGGATGATGGATGGATGGGATGATGGATGGATGGAGGATGGATGATGGATGGATGATGATGGATGCATGGATGAATGGTTATGATGGTATGGATGATGGATGGATGCATGTGATGGATGGATGGATGGATGGGTGGATGATGGAGGATGAATGGATGATGGATGGATGGATGGATGGATGCATGGATGGATGGATGGATGGTATGATGGATGGATGGATGGATGGATGCATGGATGGATGGATTGATGGATGGATGGATGGATGGATTGCATGGATGGATGGATGGAATGGATGGATGGATGATGGATGGATGGATGGATGGATGCATGTGGATGGATGGATGGATGGATGGATGGATGATGGATGGATGATGGCATGGATGCATGGATGGATGATGGATGGGTGGATGGATGGATGGATGGATGATGGATGGATGGATGGATGATGGATTGGTATGGATGGATGGATGGATGGACGGATGGATGGTGATGGATGGATGATGGATGGATGGATGGATGGATGGATACATGGATGGACGGAAATGGATGGATGGATGGATGGATGGGCGATGGATGGATGGATGGATGGACGGATGGATGGATGGATGGATGATGGATGGATGGATGGATGGATGGATACATGGATGGACGGATGGATGGATGGATGGATGGATGGATGGATGGATGGACGGATGGACGGATGGATGGATGATGGATGGATGGATGGATGGATGGATGGATGGATGCATGGATGGACGGATGGATGGATGGATGGATGGATGGATGGATGGATAGATGAATGGATGGATGGATGGATGGGTGGATGGATGGATGGATGGGTGGATGGATGGATGGATGGATGATGGATGGATGGATGGATGGATGGATGCATGGATGGATGGATGGATGGATGGATGGATGGACGGATGGATGGATGGATGGATGATGGATGGATGGATGGATGGATGGATACATGGATGGACGGATGGGATGGATGGATGAGGATGGATGGATGGATGGACGGATGGATGGATGGATGGATGATGGATGGATGGATGGATGGATGGATACATGGATGGACGGATGGATGGATTGGATGGATGGATGGATGGATGGATGGATGGATGGACGGATGGACGGATGGATGGATGATGGATGGATGGAATGGATGGATGGATATGGATGCATGGATGGACGGATGGATGGATGGATGGATGGATGGATGGATGGATAGATGAATGGATGGATGGATGGATGGGTGGATGGATGGATGGATGGGTGGATGGATGGATGGATGGATGGATGATGGATGGATGGATGGATGGATGGATGCATGGATGAATGGATGGATAGATGGATGGATGGATGATGGATGGATAGATCCATCTGTACCTGGAACTGTCTAAAAATGGAGAACATCGGCCGTTTCTTGTGACTTATTTCATGGATTAAAAAAGTCTCCTTCAGACTTCAGATAATGAGACCTTGGACATGAGAGGACTCAGAGCAGATCAATAGGATGACAACAGCAGATCTCACCCTGTGATGTTTCTACATTCTGTGCACAAAAAATGTGCATTTCATGTTGTTTGTGAAAGCCGACCCCACTGAGACTTAAAATGACGAAACGGAGAAGAACTTTCTGAAAACACTGATGCTGCTCGGGCTTTGATATGCAAAGATCCCAGAACATGCAGGCCAGGCGGTGAAGGAGTGCAGCATCAAATGCGGGCGCCATAAACCTGCATCCTTGTGTGCAGGTGATTGCTGTGCACAATAAAAGCCTTTTCTGCAGACCAATATAGAATCCTAGTAATTGCTGTGGCTGGCTTCGCTCGGTCCTGCAGAGCCGGCCCGTCCTGCAGCTGCAGCCGCTGGTTTCTCACAGACTGAAACCGTTGCTGATGTAATCCAGTTGCAAAGGAACGCTCCGGTTTCCTGCGCCGGCACGCACACATATGCATTCTCAATAATTCAATACACTCCCTGGAGACGCTGCGAGAGAAATGATCTACAATGTGTCCCATATTGGGAATAGCACTTAGACCTCATCCTAGATATTGTTTGTTTGGTGCACAGTCAATATGGTGGCAGCTCTATCTCTGTGATTGATAAGGCTTCTGTTCGGGCTCCAGCTTTCCATTAGAGGAGAATGCCTCCTGCTGATTTATGCTGTCATGCACGCAGCTCATTTTAGCATATATTTGTTTCAGTGTTTTAGGGCTGCTCCGCACTCCCTTCATCAAACGTTTCTTTCCATCGTCTCTGTCCTCCTTTTCCCTCCACTGCATCGCCTCGTTAAATGTTTGAGGAGCGCTGTTACATTGCGACACAAAGCAGTGCTGTGACACGGCTCCTCATTCCTTTGTGCGTCTGAGCCACCTCCATGTGTTCTCTGGCTCCTGTTGTCGTGGGCTGCACATTTCACCGGGCAAAAGGCCACAAGGGAACATCTGCTCCTGAAGCGGTGGGTGTTCCCACCAAAGCCCTCACACAGGCGGCGTCCCGGTTTGTGCGTTTGCCTACTCAGTCATTCACTCTCATACAGTCATTTTCAGACATTAGTGAATTCTGTGGTGAATTCGGCTAAATGGACTCACTCTCCATGTAAAGATCTTACAAAGAAACAATATATTTTTTTACTGTCTAATCTTGAATGTCCACACTAGACTAGATTGATTGTGTTACTGCTATTACTTTAACCCAGTCTTAAATGGATTTAATTACGTTTATCTGTGCCAACTAATACAAATCCTCCAGAATCAGAGAACTGTTTTCCAAACCTCAAAGCTGAAAGTTTCCTGCTTTTTGAGGTTATTTTTCATCATGTGCAGCAAATTTACAGCAGAAGATTAGATGGAGTTGAGTTTTGCTGCATTTTCGTTGATTCAAGAAGTTCTCCTGAATCTGAATCCTGAATTGAACAACAACGCATCAAAGGAATCTGAAAACTTCTTTTCGAGTTCCTCCTGGGATTCAGAATGTTTGACAGTGACATAGAATAACTAAACCTGCACCTCAGAGACAAACATCCCATTTAGAGTTTTAACTTGTAGAGCTCCTGATAACCAACCACCTGTTCATATATAAGACCTGGTGCAGCCGTCCACTCCCAGCAGGTCCCTCAGATCATGTGACCAGGGCCTGCCTCTGTTAAAGGCTGAAGGTGACAGAGCTTTTGCAGCAGAGGCTCCATCTCTCTGGAACTCCCTTCCTCTCAGCCTCAGATCTGGAGTCTCAGTGTTTTCTTTCAAGAAGCAGATAAAAACCTTTTTTACAAAATTGCTGCGTAACTCTGTTTTTATATTCTGTTTTACTTTGTGTTTTACTCATGTGTTTCATTGTGCAACACTTGTGATTTTTACCTTGAAAGGTGCTATATAAATAAAGATTATTATTATCTTTAGTCCTTTCATAAAACCTCCTAATAGACGGTTCTAGAAACTCAACCTGAAACTCTTCAGGACCTCATCAGTTCAGGAATTCCACAGAGTTCATCTAAAAACAAAAGTAGATTTTTTTATGTATATAGAAGTCAGCATCATCTGCAAAGCAACTCATCTATTTCTCTAACAGTGTTAGTCTGCATTACAATCATGTGTGGTCCAAAGATTTACCTGTTTCCTTAAAAAATAAAATAAGGCTGGGAAGACAACATCAGATCAACAACATCAGATCAACAACATCAGATCAACAACATCAGATCAACAACTTCTTTTTCTGTTTCTGTCTGAAAGTATTGGACTATGAAGTCAGAATATCTTCACAAATTAGGCTTATATGGATCATTTTGGTCCATGAGGTGTTAGATGTGAGAGAGGATGCCTGTCTGTCTGCATGTCTGTCTGCCTGTCTGTCTGCCTGTCTTACAGTAATATATCATCTCCTAAACATCACGAGAGAAAAACAGATGAAAGAACAAACTCTGATCTGCATCTATAAAGTCTTGAAGGTTCTTCATCAAATCAACAGGAAGACACCAACCTTTACTGACTTCCATATTTGACTAATTCAAGTGGAACAAACCATTCTATTTATGATCAAATCCATCCAGATATGACTGGAACTGGAGTCCAACATGAGCCCCTCACACACCGCGACGCTTCGGATCCGGACAGTTTTACCACCTTAGGTGGACTTCCTGTTCCTGTGTTAATCACCTTGACAGGTAAGATTTAAGTTGGTGACTCTCGTCCAAACAGCCTCACAGGAGACTTCAAACAAAATCCTTCAGTGAGCCGAGTGTGCTTTGAGGTAAACATCAGCATTTGAAAACGCTGGTTCAATATTTAATAACTCCTTCTTTCATCTGTTAAGATACACAGATTTTCAAATGAGCAGGAAATGTTCAGGCAGATGCACGGCCACACTCAGGTCTTTACTTTCTATGTCTTCCTCTTCATCGTCATCATCATCATCATGAAGGCACTCAAAGTGTTGTTAAGCTTCATCATATCATGCTCTCCTGCTAGTAATGAAAAGAGGAGCTTATCCTGTCTGTCATTCACAGACTAAAAATAAAATGTGAACATGTGTGATGTTTGTTGGAATGATCCTAAACAGAAATGTAAACTCTGTCAGAACCCCTCACAAATGCAGAAGGTACAGATTCAAACCCAGGAGAGCCCTACAAGAAGACTAAACAACAAAACAAAAACAAATCCTGCAGGCGCATGTGTGTGTCTGCAGGGTGTGTCTGCATGTGTGTGTCTGCATGTGTGTGTCTGCATATGTGTGTCTGCAGGGTGTGTCTGCATGTGTGTGTCTGCAGGTGTGTGTTTACATGTGTGTGTCTGCATGTGTGTGTCTGCATGTGTGTGTCTGCAGGTGTGTGTCTGCATGTGTGTGTCTGCATGTGTGTGTCTGCATGTGTGTGTCTGCAGGGTGTGTCTGCATGTGTGTGTCTGCAGGTGTGTGTCTGCAGGTGTGTGTCTGCATGTGTGTGTCTGCAGGGTGTGTCTGCATGTGTGTGTCTGCATGTGTGTGTCTGCAGGGTGTGTCTGCATGTGTGTAAACAGAACGGTGCTGAAGGGTTAAAGTTCTAAACAGGCTGACTCTAGAGCTTTCTTTCTCCCCAGCACTGACAGAACACGTGAACCCAGCGTGGTTAGGCTGTAGCTACATCAAACCCCTTCAGCAGTTGCTGTGACGATCGTGTCAGCAACATCCCATACTGTGAGGAACCAAATATCTTCTGTAGACTTGCAAAAAGACAGCAGAAGCCTGGAGTTAAACCTGCATGAAGACAGGAAGACGGAAACGTTTATATTTATCATTTAGCTTTAAATAAAGACTGAGAATACATACAGAGGACCGCAGAGACACATAAGAACTGTCAGAGGAAAGGCAGAAAAGAACAGAAAAGGCAGGAAATAGTTTTTATTTGAGCCTCACTTCCTGGAAAATGAAAAGTGGACAATGACAGCATAGTCTGCATATGTGCTTTCAGAGGAAATGATCCTGCAGGAACAGAAGGATCAGCAGGCTGAACACATTCAGGACACCGGAGATTGATGGAGCGGCAGCTCGGGGATCAGGGGGCACAGGGACCCACGTGAGGGCTAACGTCTATCTGTCTGATGTCACACAGGAACCCTCCTCACAGCCAGATTAGAAACCTGGTTCTTCATTTCTCAAGGTTCAAGGTTTGTTTATTTGCCATGTATGCAACAACGTACATTGAAACATATCAGAATTCAGGTGTAAAACTCTCAGAGTCATCGTATGTGACTCTCCACATTCTCCACATTTTGTCAAAGTCTAGTAAACTTGTCCTTTCTGCCGCCCTGCTGTGTAACTGCTTCATGTTCCAGGAAATTATCGAAAGCTAATGATGAAAAAAATCACAGTCATTATGAGTCAAATGTTTTGTGTAATATTGTGTGATGCCAGGCTCACACTGCAGAAGACAGAAGGTTGTCTGTCTGAATGCAGGTAAACTGTGAGTCATCTGTTCTACATCATAATGCATGAAGGAGCTACAGAGAGGAGATGCTCCACGCTTTCTTCACAGCCTGGTGGGAAACCCGCCCCTCCTCACCTCACAAGTGTTGTGCTGTGCTAATGGCTTTTACAACAAGGGCACATCTCTAGGTGGTCTGAGGATGCAATTATGCCTGTAATGGTAGTGCCATGGTAAAATGGAAACATCAGCAGGAGTGAAAGTGATCGCATAGAACATCCCAGCAGCGCCGAGCAAGACAAGTTTAATCGCTTGTTTCTAATGCTCACCTCCATCGCACTCAGGCTGCACGGGGGGAGACGCTCGCTACGGCTCTGACAATGAAGACCCATGATTATTTGAAGACTGTCATTTGCAGTTTAATGTTAAGTAGATAATTGAGAGGATGGAGCTGTAACAGTCAAATTAGGTTTCATTGAACTAAAGCTGAACAGTAAGCTAACAGGTCATCGTCTTCACTGCTGTGGATGCATCCTTCAGAGAGAAGCTTTTAGAGGGAGAGGAAACGTATGGGTGGAGATGCATTCGGGGGTGCTGGGAATTTAGATGAGCCTAAAGGACCGTTTAGACATGAGATTGTGTGGATTTACTTGCATGTATGACTGTAATTTAATGTGTTCTTATTTCAAAGGGAACAGAAATATAATATATAGTTGGTAACAGATTGGTCCAGGGAATTGGGGTGGGGGATGGGGGGGGGTGTCTTTTCTTCACTGTTTCTAGTCCAACAACATGGCTGCTCTCACCACAGTCTTGTACATCTTTCCTTTCATTTGTGCTGAAACTCTTCTATCACACATCACACCTCCATGACTCCATGACTCTGTACTGTTGACCCTAAATCCTTAAACTCCTCCCCCTTCTTCATCTCTTCTCCCTGTAACCTCACTCTTCCACTTGGGTTCCTCTCATTCACACACATGTACTCTGTCTTACTGCAGCTAACCTTCATTCCTCTACTTTCCAGGGAAAATCTCCACCTCTCTAACTCCTCCTCCACCTCTCTAGCTCCACCTCCACCTCTCTAGCTCCTCCTCCACTTCTCTAGCTCCTCCTCCACCTCTAGCTCCTCCTCCACCTCTCTAGCTCCACCTCCACCTCTCTAGCTCCTCCTCCACCTCTCTAGCTCCTCCTCCACCTCTCTAGCTCCTCCTCCACCTCTCTAGCTCCACCTCCACCTCTCTAGCTCCTCCTCCACCTCTCTAGTTCCTCCTCCTCCACCTCTCTAGTTCCTCCTCCACCTGTTCTCTGCTCTCTCTACAAATCACAATATCATCTGCAAACATCATAGTCCATGGGGATTCTTCCCTAATTGGAAAATAAAACAACATTTTTGTGCAACTCAAACAGTTAACTGTACTTTTAATCATCTACAGACAAATACATCAAAGTAGCTGACACTTACGGTTCTCTGTAGTTTTCTAAAGGCTGTTTTATTAGGTTTAGTAGAATGAATTTTTAAATTATAATTCAGGGTTTTGGTGTTCCACCCCAAGATTTAAATTACCCCCCACCAGCCACCCCATGAAACATTCTGAAGCCGCCATTCTTCAAGAACAGAAAAAGCTGAGTGAGGTTTGAATACTTTGACTATTCACATTTTACTGCGTTTTGTTTTTCTGATGTTTGAAACTCTTCTATAAGCTGAGCGTCCGTGTCTTCTCCTGAGTGACAACCCCATGACAGAACATTATTCCCTTCAGGTCAAATGGGGAAAATCCCTTTCCATCCGGTTGCTACCATCACTGTCTGACTGCTGTCATTCATGATAACAGCCAGAATGACTCCAGAGACTGGAGGAGGAGGCGCTCCTGCGGCCGCCGGCGTCCTGAGCTGGACGCTGAGGGATCCGCTCAGGCGTGCTGCTCATGACGCCGTGACCAGCACAAACAGGTCGGCCGAATCGCACCAAACGCTGATTGGGATGCAGAGCGTGACCCGCATCATGATGAGATTCCAGCCTGTTATGAGACCGTGAGGTTCTCTTTTCTACAGACTCCTGTTAGTTTTAGAAGGAAAGTGTTGTTTCTTTTAGATGCTTCTGCTTTTCTGCAAACATCAATCATCAAATCTGCAAAGATGAGTCGAAAGCAGAAAATGCCATTTTGTTCTCAGAAAGAAAATATGTGAAAAAATTAAGGACGAATTCTTCTGCTGCTGCAAAACAACTGAGATGAAGGCTGCAGGGTTCAGGTTTGAACATCTTTGGGATTTATTTAGTCTGGTCAGAAAACACTCCTTCAGTGTGAACCAAAGGAGGAATTAAAAATACAGCCTCCTCGATTCATTCTGAGCTGGTCTTCATTTTTGACAATGTACTCTTTAGTTTGGCTTAGTTTGGTTTAGTCTGGTTTGGTATGGTCTGGCTTTTTCTGGCTAGGTCTTGCTTAGTCTGGTTTGGTTTGGTCTGACTTAGTCTGGTTTGATCTTGCTTCGCCTGGTTTGGTCTGGTATAGTCTGACTTACCCTAGTTTGGTCTGGTTCGATCTGTTAGGTCTAGTTTAGTGTAGTGTGGTTTGGTTTGGTTTGGTTTGGTTTGGTTTGGTCTGGTCTAGTCTGGTTTAGTCTAGTTCGATCTGTTAGGTCTAGTTATGTCCGGTTTGGTTTGGTGTTTTTTTTTTGTTTGTTTTGGTTATATTTTAATTTTTGTTCTTTTATTGTGAAGCAGTTTGTGACCCATGTCTGAGGAAGGTGCTGTATAAATAAACTCTACTTACTTCCTTGGTCAGGCTTTGTTTTGGTCACAGACCAGTATTTTCTATATGAAATAATAAATCCTGACTCAGCATGTTTGCATGTCATGCAGAGCGGGTTTGGTTCGAGGGAACAATCATCAAAACCAAACCAGGTTTCAAGTCAAGACTGTGTGGAGTCTTTCTGTGTGGAGTTTGCATGTTCTCCCCGTGCATGCGTGGGTTCCCACCGGGTACTCCGGCTTCCTCCCACCGTCCAAAAACATGCTTCATAGGTTAATTGGTTACTCTAAATTGTCCCTAGGTATGAATGTGTGAGTGACTGTGTGTGCGAATGTGGCCCTGCGACAGACTGGCGAACTGTCCAGGGTAAACCCTGCCTTCGCCCATTAGCAGCCGGGATAGGCTCCGGCATCCCCGCGACCCCATAACGGGATAAAGCGGCATGGAAAAAAAAAAAAAAAAAAAAATGATGACTCCTGGTTTTATAAGTTAAATGCAGAGTTCTCTTATTTTGAAGTTTCTTTTTCTGTTTCCTCTCTAATTCTTTTCTGCTTAAAGAAACTTCCCATAGATGTTTCTAGAACTTTACTTGTTTGCAACAGCGGCTTCCTTAGAAGGATATCAAATGTATTCAGGACATACACATACTCTCATCATTGGAGGTGGAGGACAAGCTCCACCTATACAATTACTAGAACATTTCCTTCAGAATCTGATAATGAATAAAACAGAAACAACTGCTGTCCGGTACCAAGTGACCATGGACCGGTACTGTTCTGCAGAGCGGGAGTTGGGGACTTCTGCTCTGCGATCAGAGAGGCTGAAGCCAAAATATGAATCATTTCTTTTACTATTAGGAAGGCTCAGATAACAAGCGTTTACATGTCAGCGAGATCTGAGGATGCTTCATCAAACGACGACTACAGAAGAATGACTAGAGACCTCTGCTCCTCATACTCATCAGGATCAGTTTAAGGATCCAATCATTTTCTCTCCATTGATTCTGATTCAGGAGCTGCAGTCACAAACAGACAAGCTCTGATGTCTTCATATTCCTTCTCCTCCTCTGGAGCCTAACTGGATCAGTATCGAGATGTTTTCCTGACCCGAGAGTGCCGGTCCTTCAGGGGACTTTCTTCTGTCAGAAATGATTGGCTTTATAAAAATCAACCGTGTATATTTGAAATAAAGTCCATTTTGAAAGTCTTCTGTAAACACTGGCTGACCATAAACAAAGTTACAGGAATGGCCTGTCATTCTGGCAGGAGCACAGCGGCGTACCTGGGGCAGCCTGCGGGCCAAGCCGACTTTCTCCGGGGCTTCTTCCCAACACCTGCTCTGCCAGCTGTGCTGGAGTTCCTCCAACAGCCCCATTTAGCATTCTGCCATCTGCAGGGAGAAGTTCTGTCACTCAGCACAAGACATGACGGAGAGCCTCTGCAAGAGACGACAATCCAACCAATGTGGAGACTCATCAGCCAATCACAGATGAAGATGTTTAGAGGCAGACAGAAGCAGGACAGATCTCATCCTGCAGCAACTTTTACACAGAAGCAACTCAAAGAGACACATATACACATGTATGTGTCTGTGTATGTCTATATGTACGGACTCAAAGCTTTAGCATCTCTGTTCTGCTCAAACACAGCAAATGTAAATAGTTCAGCCTTAAACGTCTCCAGCAAGCAGCTGGCTCCTCCCACATTTCATTGAACAGAGGGCCGGCTGCAGCGGCGGCGCCTCGCTTGTCCTTATGCTCGTGATGGTCTGCAGGAAAGTGATGCTGTTGAGTCTTGTGGGTGGAGCTGGTGTCCTCAGATGTTTGGACCATGTCTGGCTTCACAGAGGTCCTGCTGGAGACAGAGACAGTATCACAGCGGCGTGCGGCGAGGACACTTTCCCCACACTTCAGCTTGAAGACTCTTTCCAATTTTAATTTGACATCAATGCTGAGAACTGGAGCTGAACCGCCACCGATATCCTTGACAAGAACCAAAACAATCCAAATCTTTGTTTTTTTGTGAGAAACATTTCCCGTCATGAAGACCCTCCCCTCCTCCAGGTCTCCTCGGTGCTTCCTGTCTTCTGATTTGCTCTTGTGTATGTAGAGGTGTGTTTTTTTCTGGTTTAGGGTCTCAGTGCCCTAGTTCGTCTGGTTGTTGTACGCTTTCTTTCGAGACTTTGATTAAAGGCTTGTTTCGTCTACCGTCACACGTTCAGGTTCTCTGGTTTAGCTTCAGGTGGAGCTGATCCCTCTGCAACATCTGGAATATTGAGAATTCAGAGCCAAACATTTCCCAGAATGATCCCAGTCTCAAAGGCCCCAAATGGTCGACACGTGTGGCGGCGCCTGCCTGCAGCTTGTAGCGCCCTTGAGGGAGGGGTGGAATGTAAAGAGCGGGTTTGTGACAGCTGAGGGGAGCTGGAGTCAGAGCCTGCAGGACGTCTTTCAATAGAGCTGTCATCAGCCTCTGTTCAGAAATGAGATCGTAAACTGTCAGGAGGAACACAAACACAACACTGTGCGTTTGTTGGAGTCACACAGATGTGTCTTCATGCGGGTTTGTGTGACGTGTGCAACCCAGTCCAACATTGAGGTCAAACACAACAGACTGAAGGACTAAAAGAAGTTAGAACCCAGAAATCTGACGGTTCTGAAGGGATTCTACGCATCATTTTCCCCCTAATGAGATGGATCTGAAGAAGGAAAGGATGGGTTCATCTACATTCATCACTGATATGATGTTCCTCATGATCATCATTCAGAGGGAGGGTGGGGTCTTGACAGACACCCCATTGTCTGCAGGAAGAAGAAAAACCCGGAACTGTAGATGAGGAGAAGACCTCTTCCTCTCCTGGAGGAATGACTTTTCCTCTGTGACTCCATCAGCCTGTAGGGGGCGCTTCAGCCAGTGTGCAGCCATGGTCTGCAGACACGCCCGCTGCTGCTGCTTCAAACGCTGGATCCTCGCAGTTCCTGCGTTTCCGTCACAGCAGGCCTGAGAGCTTTCTGCTGGAGGCAGAAAGCTCTCAGAGGCTGGAGGGCAAACGAAGTCAGCGGTCCGCATCAATCCTCACAGTTCAGAGACCCATTTCTACACTGACCCTGTCCACAGAGCTGACGAGAATCTACATGAATATTCAACTGTTTTTACAGTGCTGACTTCATTTGAGACTCTGAACCAAAACCAAAAAAAACACAAAGAAATGTTCAGAAAATGTTCTCATTCTCCCATTGGTTTGGACTCTTCCCTCCCCAGTGTTTTAACCAGTCTGCTTTGAGACTGTGATGGCTGCAGAGGACCAGACAGACGTCAGAAACCTTCATCATTCCGTCACACACCGACTTCCCCATCAGCATTAATGAATTCTGTGTTGGGCGAGCGGGCCGGTGTTCTGCAAGCTGTCTTTATAATTGCAGCTTTGAGGGATCTGGGATCAGAGCCACGCTCTTCATCACCATGAGGGCGCGCTCACTGGAAGACTCCGGACTGGCGCCGCTCCACTTCATGCTGTAGATGTAATGTGCCGTTTGCAGAGTTTGCCAGCTTTACATTCTGATGAATGACTGAAGTCTGAACGCTTCAGGAAAACTCCTCCACAGCAGTTTGGGTCTGCTGAGGGTCACCTGAAGGTCACCTGGCTCCAGGATCCAGGTTAGAATGACTTCTGCTTTTGTCCTTCATCTGCTGTCATTAGAGTGAATGAAGTGCTGCTGGTGGATTCTCCTGGAACGCTGGTGTAACGCTCCATTCATCCCATGAGAGTGAAGGTGTCTGACCTGAAGAGGATCTGCTGCTGCGCTCTCAGCTGCCGGCAGGAGGACCCATGAGGAGCCCTGAGAGTCCTGAACACCAGCAGCTCCCGGCGGGGCTCCTGCTGTACTTACTTTAAAAGCCTCTGCCGTCACTTCTGCTGCAGGACAAGAAGGTGTAAGTGGCCACTCAGCTGCTCCTGCCGGGGGGGAGAGGGGGACTTTGACGTGAATTCCTGCACAGATGCTTCCGACTGTGAGGGAGCGTCATAAAACATCTGAATTAACTTTCTCCTAGTTTGGTTTATATGGCCACGCCCTCATCTGTGACATCACATCACCATGGGGGGATTGGCAGAGAACTTCATGAAGAACATGTTTCCTCAGATCATTTCAGGGTATGAATGTGGCTGGAGGTTCTCCTTCTTCTCGTTCTCTTGAAGAGCAGCCAAACATTTCAACAAAGAAGAGTTTAGGTCCAGTTGCTAAGAACCAGCTTGATGACCTTAATGTTGTAAATGTTTGTAAACAACAAAGATGTCATTGTCTGCTCCAATGAAACTGAATAGTTTCTTTTGAAACGGCGCCTATATAAGGAGTTAGAATGGGAACACTTGATAAGAAGATTTCTTATACCGTGGTCTGAGAGAATACTCGATTCTGATTGGCTGCTTGGTGTGGATTAAAAAGAGATAAACCACGGAGAAAAACACCTAAAAAGTTCCGGTCACACAGACCTAACGTTTGGTATCACTGCGCAGGCTTCTTTGAAACATATTTTCCTTCATCATCGGGACAAAAACAAGTGTTAAGAGCTGAACTTTGTCTCTGAACTGATGCTTTATTTAACTTATTGTAACAATCAGCATTTATATTGCTTTCCTTTTGTAAGGTAAATGAGTACAAATTGACTAACTTTGGTGATTTATTTTTTAAAACGAGTTATTCTCCAACTATGAAGACACGGCACTCGGTATGAGAGGTGTAGTCTTCTGTCTCACCACAAGAGGGAGTTTAGAGCAGCTCAGAAGAGCGAAACCAAACCTGCCGTGAAGCGAAACACAGACAGAAGCTGATCGTGTGCTGTTTATGTTCTAGCTGCTCACTAAAGGCTTCACTTCAGAAAAAGAAAAATCCACATTTGTCCGGGTCTTCCTTTCAAAAGTGCAACACTTTCCTGCTACAGCTGAGGTCTGTGTCGGTTTCACCTCCGTTCCGTGTCACCGTGACGACAAGCCGCAACATGGATCAAATAGTCCGCTTTTTGTGAAAAAATGAGCTAAACAGAAGAAATAACAAGAACAAAGTACTAAATATTAATTGAATAATTCATTATTTTGTAAATGACCATAGTATGAGCAGGATAATACCCGAGGAAGTGTTCATTATGAGAAATGAACTCACGAAGCGGAGGCCTTCGCGTCGGACGGTTCTCTCCACGATCCTGAATTACCAAACTACTGATCAGACTTGAACAAGCATTAGAAATGTGTAAAGCTGCTTATAAAGGTATTTAGTAGCATTTGTAAATGTCTTGTAAGTTCATAACAAATATACTGATTGTGTCTTTGTTAACTCTTTATTTAGCGTTTTGCAGACCCCAAATCTAAAGCGTGACCAAGCAGCAGTTCATCTTTACAAACATTTATGATTCACTGGTATGCTTTGATATTGAACAAGGTTGAGATTTAAAATTGACAATAATGCATAAAATAAAATATATTTGAGGTTTTTTGCATCTATGTAAAATAAAAAGTCCTGTTCCCATCTCCAACATGAAGAGACTTTTATTTATGCAACACAGTTATGTCCAGTAATTCACTCTAATTACTGACAAAACTAATATATACTAATATGAGTTAAAAAAAAAAACAGTTTTATGTTTATTTAAACTTTCAATGCAAAACTATGCATAGTTAAATGCGGTAAAGCAGTGGCTGTTTTTTTTTTCTCCACATTTGAGTTTAGCTCTTTCATTGTGAAAATCTTGAGGTTGATGGTCATTTCCCCCTCTGGTCAGAGTCTCAGCATCTGTGTGGACTTCCTGTGCAGGACTGACTGTCTGGACGTCAGTGGCTCTTCTTCTCAAGGTGCTGCTCAACAGAAAGGAGGAGCTGCTGGTTTCCTCTTCAGCACCACTGGTATTCTGTCCTCTCTGAAACAGAACTGAGCTTTCAGCTAGACACCTTGCTAAACGTTGCCCCAACAAGACGTGTCCCCTTTGAAGTTGCTTTGATGTACATTCTTGCTATCTATGGCATAAATACAGAAATAAAAACATAAAAAACAGCCTTAAACAAATGAATTATTTGTAGCTTTCATAAATTACACCTGACAAAGTGTCAAACTGAGCACATCCAAAAGCACAGCGTTTACATTTAACTTTAAACTTTTTAAGTCGTTTTAAATCACTAAAAACAAACATGACATCTCAACACTCCTTCAAACCCTCACTGAGTGCATGCAGCGTTGCTTCTGGAGGAGGTTAACCACAAGTCCAGCAGGTTTGGAGTAGAAGGCAGGTGAGACATCAGTATTTTTCTCAGGTCCAGGGAAACTTTCAGCACATCCGTTAGTGTGGCTTCACTAAAATAAGAGTGGCAGTTTCAAAATAAAAGTCTTTACAATAATTTGTCAGGAAAATGTGCCTGAAGGGCAGAACAAGTGGGCCACATATCTATATAAAGCTTTGTTAATTTTTGTACAGAACTAAAGAAAAATAATGGCTAGAAATCACATTTATCCCACCATATTATTACTTAAATGACTATAAATGATATTTAAAATAGTAGTTTCTGAAGAATATATTCACAAGTGTTGAATGCTGTCTAGATGTGGGGCAAAGCATTTTCTTTGTAGGCTGTAGCTTCTGTGACAAACCCAAATCGTCAAATAACTTTAAAGGAATTAATGATAAGAACGCTACTGCTTTGTGGAAGTGAGACAAGTAATCAACGATAATGTATATTTTTTTTCTTTGCACAATTTACCTTAGAATGGAAAATTATTGCAAGACTGTGAGCAAAAAAAATAATAAAAAAAATATAGTGGATCCAGCGAAAGATAGACATTATTGTATCCAAGAACGGGATAGTGCTCAGCCTCTGACACGTCCTACGAGAAACTCATCCCTGAAAAAGCTTCCTATATGTTGAAAGAGAATGATCAGGACTGAAGGGACTGAATGCAGACGCAAGAATGAGAAGATCAGAGGAGAACCTCGTCAGAACCGGGCTTTTCCATTTTAAAAAAATCCTTAAAAATCATTTTAAAAATGTCTTAAAAAACAGACTGAGCTACAAAGTGAACCACAGGCACAATGTGAGCGTCCAGCAGGTCACAGACTGCTGCTGTGTGTCTGATGTTGTTGTCAAGATTGACTCAAAAACGAAAAAATAAATAGTTGATACTGTTTTTCTTTGTTATATTTGTTGATGCTTTAAAGAAAGGTTTGAGTTCATGAAAAAGTTCAGAGAAAAAACCTGACACAAGAAAACACTTTGAATTATGATTGGTGTTTTGATAATTTATCAGCTGAAACTTTATAAATAAAGAAGATAATTGTTTTGCTTTCAAATACACAAATACATTTACAAATACATGTTTGGTTAGTAGAAATCTAATTTGGTTGGTAGACTTTGGATGTTCCAACTGCAACTAAAAAAAGTTAATTCAGAGCCCCGAGGCTGTGGTCTGATGAGCATTCTGGTCCACAAACGTGATGCATCTGGTGAGCTTCAGGTGAACGGGTCTGGATTGTTATCTTCACTCATAGCATCAACCCAGCCCCTGGAAGCAGCAGGACCGGTGCTGGTGGACAGGAACGTTTCTGATCAACACCAGAGCGCAGTGGAAACCAGAACTGACCAGACCTGAAGGTGTCAGTTCTACAAGCAGATCTTCTGTCCACCTCACACCACACCGTCGAGACCGGAACCTGGAGGATTACATTAAAGGGGCCACACCATGATCTTCCTCGTGTTAAAGTAACAAACACTGTTTGAGCTGGAATTCACTGAAGACAGGACACAACTGGAAGATATACGGTATTCTTTATCTAAAATAAAAGTTTTTTGTTTATCACCGCAAGCCCAAATTAATTGTTGGTGTTAGACTGGGGTAGAGCTGTTAGAGCAGACCTTTCAAATTCCAATTTAATTCATCTTTATTTATACAGCACTTCTCCTACTTCCAAGCATCTCAAAGGGCTTTCCACAGTAACATAAATAACAGTAAGACAAGTAAGTTAAAACAAAATAAATATACATTAATTGATACATTAAAACATTAAAACACATTAAAAATCCAACAACAAAAAATGTAAATATACACGTATACATAAAATGAAATAAAAACACGTGGGCATGTAAAAACTAAGTAGAGGCTATGCTAAAAAGATGAGTTTAAAGCTTTTTCTTAAAAACCTCCACAGTGGACGAAGCCCTCACATCCTCAGGCTGTTCCACAGGCGAGGGCCACAGAGCTTAAATGTGGCCTCACCGGGGGTTTTAGTTCTAACACCAGCAGACCTGCACCTGAGGACCTGAGGGTTCTGGGAGGGTCATAAACTAAATGTAAATCTGATAAAAATGAAAGTTCTATACCATGTAAGGCCTTGTAAACCAATAAAAGAACCTTCAAATGGATCCTGAAGCTGACCGGGAGCCAGTGCAAAGACTTCAGAATGGGAGTAATGTGCTCCTTCTTTCTGGTCCTGGTTAAAAGACGTGCAGCCGAGTTTTGGACTCATTGCAGCCGATTGATAGTGTTTTTCTTAACACCAGAAAGAAGAGCATTCCAATAATCTATTCTAGATGTTATAAAAGCATGTATCAGAATTTCAGCACTGGCACTGGAGAGAAAGGGACTCACTCGGGCAATATTTCTAAGATGATAAAATGCAGTCTTTGTAACATGGTTTATGTGCGCTTCAAAAGATAGATCTGCATCTAACGTCACGCCGAGATTTCTGACTTTACTGCACACATTCAGGTTCAGAGTTGATAAGTAAGATCAGAACCCTTTCTCTCTCAGCTTCAGGACCAACAATTAAGATCTCAGTTTTGTCTTGATTGAGCTTTAAAAAGTTCTCTCCCATCCACGTTTCAATATCCAAAATACAGCGTAAAAGGTCGTCGATGGGTCCCATGTCATCAGGAGACACAGCCACATACAGCTGGGTGTCATCAGCATAACAGTGAAAGGTATTCCTTGTCTTCTGATGACATCTCCAAGGGGGAGCATATACAGATTAAAAAGTGTGGGACCAAGAACGGAGCCCTGTGGCACACCACATGTCAGTCTGTGCCTCTTAGATGACAAATCATTTATGCTGATGATAAAATCTCTTCTTGTGAGGTTCAGGATTCAAACCAGCTGAGTACAGTTCCAGGGATTCCTATCATCTCATGCAGTCTGTTTAAGAGAATAGAGTATCTATCAAAGGCTGCACTCAAGTCCAGCAGGACTAAAACTGATGGGTTTTTGTGTCAGTGTTGGACCTGAGATTATATAATATTTATATAATATTTTATATAATATATAAATTATAACTTTGACCAGTGCCATCTCTGTGGAGTGATGTGCTCTAAAACCAGACTGAATTTTTTCTAAAACATTTTTATTAATAAAATCATTTAACTGAAAAAAACAAATTTTTCTGAAACTTTTCTTAAAAATGTCAGGTTTGACTCTGGTCGGTATTGTCTAGATTTGAAGCATCTAAACCAGTCTTCTTCAGAGTGGGTCTCACCATGGCAGTCTTTAAGGACGTAGGGAAGATCCCAGACTGAAGAGAGCGGTTAACAATGTTCAGGAGCTCCTCCTCACAGGATGAAAACACTGACTTAAAAAGGAAGTGGGGATGGGGTCGAGAGAACAGGTTTGAGTTTGAAGTTGAGAAATCACTTTCCAAAGCTGTGTAGCATCAATCAAGGCAAAACCTTCAAGCGTGTTTCTACAGGCCAAGGGGAATGCAACAGAATGAACTTATAATGGTTGGTGGCAGATATAAAATCTAATTTTATTTATTTTAGCAGTGAAGTGGACTGCAAACTCCTCACATTTTGTATTCTAGACGGACTAAAAGAGGTTGGATTGATTAACCGGTCTATAGTAGAAAAGAATCTTTGGTTTTGAGTAAAAGTCTGCTATTAATGTAGAATAATATTCCTGTTTTGCGTGTATGATAGAATTGTTGTATTGAATTAATTTGTCCCTAAAAATGTGGTAATGAATTGTTAGTTTTGTTTTGCGCCACTTTCGTTCTGCACTCCTGGAGATTCTTTTAAGCTTCTTGGTTTCCTCTGTTCTCCAAGGAGGAGGTGCTTTGGTTTGAACCGTTTTTATTTTCAAAGGAGCAACTTTGTCCAATATTGATGGTAGTTTGTTATTTAAATTTTGGACGGATAAGTCAACAGAGGAACTTAAAGTATCTGGTTGGTTTAGTTCTAGATGTGAGGAGAAGTTTGCAGCTGCTTGAGGGTGTATACAACGTCTTCTAACAGTTTTCCTGGGAAGTTTCTGTCTGACAAAACCCTTAACGGTAAAAAACACGCATGAGTGATCTGAGATGCCAACATCCACAGCAGGAGGGGGCGGTCTCACTCTGTGACATCAGCATGTGAGGACCTGTTTGCTTTTGTGGGTGTGGGAGGGGCTGCTGCAGAGATGATTACTCAAGAATGCATGAACAGATCAAAATACCACTTTGAGGTTCTTTATAGTGAGGAATGAACAGTAGAATACACTTAAAAGCTGAAAAAGTTGTTTTGTTCATGGTAGGTAAAGTCTCATCTCATGAGGAGAGCAAACAGTAACACATCTGACAGGTCTTCATCAGCTGAATGTAAAGCTTCTGCTGCAGCATCTGGCTGCTGATCATCCATAACTACATCTAATCAGCTGTTTTTATGTTTGAATAGAAGGGGGGGGGGGGGGCTGTTCTCAGCCCCCCTCAGGTCTGAGGATGATGAGGATGATGCTGGAAGAACCGTGTCAAACAGCAGAAAGAGTTGAGAGTGACAGCCTGGATAAAGAGATTCATAGCTAACCTGCATTCAAGCACTAAATTGCCTGTTGAAGTGACAGAAGAGCTGCACGAAGCAGAAAAATCCTGGATCAGAGCTGCAGCCCACAAATCAATCTTCTGACGCCCGGGAAGGATCTCCACGCCGACTTCATCATTTGATGGCAGAAGCCACTTGTGAGGAACGATGAGCTTCTGCCGACTGCAGCTGCATGTGGATGAGATCCAGCAGAAGCTCAGAGTTCACCTGGAAAGGTGAGGCCGGCAGCTTCAGAAGGCGGGGCAGAGGAGACTCTGGACCGCCTTGAGTTCTGATGAAGGACAGCAGAGCAGCAGGAGGATGGTCTGACCGGTGACATCTAAACCCAGTGGGACTACGGATGACCAGCCGATCAGAACCACAGAGCAGTCAGAGGAAACACACTCCTCCTGGAAAAGGGCGGAGCCTCTCAGGGGTTACCTGCTGCTCCGAGAACTACACTCTAAAAAAGTATATTGATTGATTGATTAATCTTGTTTATTTCAAGCATAGATTGTGGACAATACAGGAAATAACGGATTTTTCAAACTCATTGCAGAAATGACTAAAGTCAAGTCGAGTTTGATTGTTTGAAAAGAAGTGAATTCATATAATCCCACCCCTTCTATTGACTTTATTTTACCTTTTATTTTACTCTATTTTACAGTTTGGCATAGTTATGTCATCTGGTTCTGATCAGAACAAATGGAAGATGTTTTTCAAGTAGAAAAGTTGAGTTCTTGTTAATCATTGGTTTCTCTCATTCTCTCAGTGAACAGTAACATCAATCACTCATCATGTAACAGATATGAAAGACTCATTGATTTTCACCAGAATTTCCTGTGAATCCAGAAATCTTTTCTTCACATTGAAAATCGAGTTTTAAAGTAACAATAGAGTGCTTATTGATTATTGTCTTAATTGAGAGTTCTGTATTGGCTTTTTAATCACCAAAAACATGACTTTGGATTAGATTGAAAGATAGTTTGTTGTAATCCATCCATGATTTTATTTAATATAACTCTGTGTTCAACACATTGATAAGTTCCAGTTCTGTCTGGATTCATAAGTCATTATGAAGAGAGTTCATTGTTTTTTCATTTCTTAGGCTTTTGTTGACTGATTCTTTGATTGTTTTCACATCGATGTCAAATAGTGTAAAAACTGGTAAATGATCAGTCATGTCATATTTTACGAGTCCGCTCATGAGTGTTTTAAGATATTATTTCTAAATATATTATCAGCTTGTTACATCTGGTGAAGGTGAAGACACAGCCAAAAGACAAAGTCATTAGGGGGCGCCACCTGCTGGACCCCCCCCCACCACCACCACCACCACCACCACCTGTCCATGACCAGTGCAGGCGGGGCTGATGACACCTGTTTCCAGGTTGTGAAGTCATGTCCACAACAACAGTTCTGAGGAGGACCCCCCCCCCCCACCCCATCCACCCACACAAACACACACCCCCCACACACACACCCCGACAGATAGCGGGAAACATCATTGGAGCTTCGTGATCTTCTACGGCTGGAAACCCCTGAGCTATTAAAGCGTCGCATCATGTCTGATCTTCTCAGTGTTACCCCCCCCCCATGGACATGTGGGGGCTCCTGAAGTTGGAGGGCCAGCGGAGCAGGACTCCTGTGCTGCAGGATCAGATGGGCCCCGCTCCTCCCTGATCCCCCGGATTCCTGAATCGAATCTATGTGTGTGCTGGACAGGAGGACGGGCGGCGAGAAGAAAGACGGGTCTCCATCCGCCTTCGTTTGAGTCCTTGTTATGGCAGCGCTGCTGGGCTGACGGCCAATCACAGCTCAGTCTCCCGTCTCTCCTCATTAACAGTCGGGATATGAAACCAGGAATCCAGTGGCTGATTTTTAAAGAGAATTGATTAAATTCAGGAAATAGGACATGATTTCTCATTTAGAATTCAGAACCGATGAACTCTTAAGTAATTTAAGTCCCTGAATAATTTGAACAGTTTGGATGTGCATCCGATTGAATAATTCCTCCTTAAAATGCGGCATTTATTTTAATCTGAAGGTCCGTCTGACTCCCCCACATTACTCAGATTCCCCCTAAAAAGTTTGGAAATCAAAGCTGCAGCTTCTAAAATCTTCTGCTTCCTGGAATTCAGCTTCTAGCTTTTAACTTGAACAGTTGTTTCTTCTTCAGGTGTGTTTGATTTAATGTAACCAGGCTGGTGGAGGATGAGGTGCTTTTTAAAAATCATCTTTGTTCATGCCGTCTCAAAGTCCAACCTCAGATCCAACAACAACAGTCCAGTTTCCGTCCTGGTGGACCAGTGGACCAGCTCTACACCCTCTCCAGGTGCTGGAGGGTTCGTGGGAGTTCGCTCATCCAGTCCATATGTGTTTTGTGGATTTGGAGAAGGCGTTCGACCGCGTTCCCCGTGGTGTCCTGTGGAGGGTGCTCTGGGAGTATGGGGTCCGGGGAGCCTTACTGAGGGCTGTCCGGTCTCTGTTCGACCGGAGCAGGAGCTTGGTTCACATGGCCGGCAGTAAGTCAGACCTGTTCCCGGTGCATGTTGGACTCCAGCAGGGCTGCCCTTTATCACCGGTTCTGTTCATAGTCTTTATGGACAGAATTTCTAGGAGCAGCAGAGACCGGAGGGGATCTGGTTTGGAGACCACAGGATTTCCTCTCTGCTCTTTGCAGATGATGTTGTTCTGTTGGACCGGCAGTGGATCTCTGTCTGCGGGCATTTTGAAAAAGTGAGCTCCGCCGCTATCCAGAGTGTATCCCGCTTCCGCCCAAAGTCGCTGGATGAGCTCTGCAACCCCGTAGTTCCAGCGGGTTAAGGAAATAGATGGATGTTCAGGGAAAAACAACACTGGCTTTGGACATGTATTCTACTGTCATATGCCCAAAGCAGAGTTCCTGATTGGCAGATGCAACGCTGCAACTTGTCAAACCTCATATATTTAAATTTTGGCCGTGCCGGCCGATTCTTACCTCGTTGCTCATATCAAGCTGCTGGAAGACCTTTGCGCCGCGCCTGCCCCTCAAGTCGAGCTGCAGGATGTCAGATCCCCTCATGTCACGTCTGTTCCAATGACATAACATGGAAACTGGCCGCCTCTATCGCATGAATCACATTCGGTGTGCATGCACCTCTAGCAATAGGAGGAGAAGGTCGGTCACCCCGAGAGAGCTCGGAGTAGAGCCGCTTCTCCGCCACACCCACAGGAGTCAGTTGAGGTGGCTCGGGCATCTGGTCCGGATGCCTCCCTGGAGAGCTGTTCTGGCACCCTGGGTGAAGGTGCAGAGGACGACCAGGACACTCTGGAGAGACTATGTCTCTCTGCTGGCCCGGGAACGCCTCGGGGTCCCCCCAGAGGAGTTGGAGGAAGTCTGGGTATCTTTGGTTAGAACTCTGCCCCCATGACCCAGTCGGACGTGGGTGTATGGGTGTATGGATGGATGGATGGATGGATGGATGGATGGATGGATGGATGGATGGATGGATGGATGGATGGATGGATGGAGGGGCACTTTTTTGAACACAACTCATTTTGTGACCTTGGTTAAATCTGAGAGAACATCTCTGACCCTCAGACTGATGGGACTACCAGCTGCAGCACCTTTGGAGGTTAAAGACACCAGGAAAGAGGAGGTTCATGGATGAAGGAGGAGGTGAAGGACGAGGATGCAGGTGTTAGGTGGAGGCAGACGATTCTCTGTAGAGACCCCAGAGGGAGTTTGCTGGACTTTGGATGAGCTGGTTCTAAAGGAGGTTCGGTTCAGAGAACTGATCAACTTTACCTGTTTCCTTTTGAAATGTAGAGACTGGCAAGGCTACGAGGTTTAAGGTTTTTGACTGAATCCAGCTGTTTCTGGGATCTTTCTTCCAGTCTTGGTTGTTTTGGTTGTTCCTGATGTTCAGATTTCCTCACAATTGGGATCGGAGGATTTCTGATTTGTCATGCATCTCGGAGGTGATGCTCCAGAGAAACGAGCTGAAGACGGTGAGAGGCGAGCTGTCTGATCTCTGTGGGGAGATACTTCAGGAAGTAGAGACTCTTAGAGACAGACTTTCACTGTGCTGTGCCACTCTTACCCAGCTGAGCGGGTGCTTGGGACCCTTGAACTTGTGAGGAAGATGATAGTCAACTTGGAGCGACTTTCTGCCCAAACAGAAGGGAGACTGGACTCAATTGCCCACTTTCCGGCCCGTTTTGAAATTCTCCTCAAGACTCAGACCAGTGAAGGATTCATCTAGCAGTACGAAAACAAGCTGCACCTGAAACAATTGTTTCTAATCAGACCCCCCCTTAGCTGACGGCTCTGCCCTTGGCTCTATTGAAACGTGCTAGCTTCTACAGAGTGTGACAGGCAGCTGTGTGTGGAGACGGAAACTGCTGCTCATCCCTCCTCCGACCCCCCCACCCACCCCCCAGTGTAGTCTGGATGTGTGCTCTTGGAAGAAGCTGATGGACTAATGCAAAGGTGTCCCCTCCCCCCTGCCCATCCTACCAATCAGACCTCATGTATTGTGCTTGTGTGTTGTTGTGTATTTTTTGCGTGTATCTAAACATTGTACGCAGTGTTGAGATATGACCTTTTTTTGGCCATACATGCTCCACCCCCACCCCACCCCCCCCGTGGCCTTCTACTCCCATGCTAATAGGGGGCGCTATTCAGTTGGCTTCTTCTGCAGGGAACCTTGAACTGTCTGAGTGAAACTCTCTGTTTGTCTTGTTCTGGGTTGTTCCCCTGTGGGACTAACAAAGGCAACACTTACAGCAGTCACATGTTTACTCCTCTTTTTTCATGCTTGCATTTCCAAGCGTCTCATGTTTAAAATGGCTTTATAATATCACCCCCCCCAGCCCCCGTGTAGGAAAACTAGAACCAACAGACTGAGAACTTCTCCAGAACAGGGGAGTCCTCTGAGCTTTAGTGTCCACCAGTAGAAGAAAATATGATGAATTTGAAGAATTCTTTTTTTTTTGGCTCAAAGTTTCATTCCTGACTCTCCACAAGACAAAGCAGGAGAAAGTCTCTGCACATGTGGAGCCAGAGACACATTTCCCGTCCACGATCCTCTGAAGCTCCTTCTAAGAATGTTTCCATAGTTTCTCCTTATACCTTTAACTACTTCAGACATTCAGTTTTTGATTCTGAGTTAAAGCCCAAATCCACATGAACCTGGAGACACAAGCATTGCCCCAAAACTTTTTTTAGATCCGGACCTTCACAGCGAGCAGCTTCACACCTTATCTGTGCAGACGCGAAGCGCTTGCGGTTCTCCTGCCTCTGGATTCTCAATCACGATTTTCCTTGAAGCCTCAGACGTCAGCAGACAGACTGAACCCGCTCGCGATGGACCAGGACTCTGGCGTGGCTGTGACCTTTGACCTGCCTTAGCAGGAGGAGAAACAACCATTGGTGAACAAACAGAAAAGACAAAACTCCGTCGATCGCTGTCATGATCAGACCTGAAACCTCCAGTCTGCTCGGACCTTCATGAAGCTCCTCAGTGAGACTCGTTTACGCCTGCAGGGCGCCACTTTCATCAGAAAACCAACGACAGGAAGACAGAAAATCTGAGTGTTTAAGCTTTCAGAGGGAAGTGTCAGCTTGGGGGGAGACCTTCAAAGGACTGGACCCCCCCACACACACTGTGCAGAGTTAGAATTAGAGGAGGGCTGTGGATGAAACGTCTGAGCAGGATGATGAAAATGCAGATTTCTTTGAAGCAGATGGCATTTGAGCAGGTTTCATTTCTAGAAAGAGCTTCACCTTCAGGTGTTTGTGAAGAACCGGACCTTTGAAAGAGTCCGTCTCTGCTAACACTCTGTGTTTAGCGTGTCGTGCTAATCAGTTTTCATTTTCTGAATCCTTTTTATTTGTAGAATGGATCAAAACTGTCCTCCAAACCTCTCCTGAGCTGCTGTGACGCCTCCTACTGGTCAGTAGAAGCAATGCAAATGCCATCCAGCCCCCGACTGCAGCAGTGGCTGATGGGAAGGCATCCCGCTGACATGCTTAATGAAGTGAAGAAGTTTGCTTTTCATTTCTCAATGATAAAAATGCATCTTCTCAGTAATTTGAGGTTTTATTGTCAGACTCTTCTCTCTGCCACAGAGCTGATCTCAGCGCCATGAGGCGAGAGGGGGGGGGTGTTGCTAGGATACGTATTCCTTCAGTTACAGACCTGGCTGAGCGCTTTCACAGATATAAGCCCACTTAGGAGGCATAGGCTCCTGCCTGGTCTTTGAGCACAGGCAGAGCGGCAAACCTGCAGGTAGACATATAGACAGACCTGCAGACAGACACGCAGGTAGACATGTAGACAGACCTGCAGGTAGACGTGTAGACAGACACGCAGGTAGACAGACGTGCAGACAGACCTGCAGCCGAGCAGGCTGCGACTACTAGCAACATTAACAAGGTGAGCGGCTGTCGCTGCTCCTTCAGGAGGAACCGACACCAACTGGACTGGCACCACTAATGAAGTGCCAGCTGCAGCTCTGCACCGTGCAGAGCAGAACCGTGAAGATTCAGATAATAAGATCACAACGTGAACATTTTCCAAGAAAGGAAAGCAAGAATTCAGGTATTTTCCTGAAACTGGGATGGACGTCAGAGGAACATCTCCTCTGCGCTCCCGGAGCAGAAACATGACAGCTGCTCGCCGTCTCCTCCCAATCTCATCCCTCCAACTCCACATTCCTCCAGAGTCTGACCTGGTTGTCACGGCGACAGTTTCCTGCTACTTTTGGGTGTCAATGCAAAAAAAACAGAAGCTTCGTTGATTGTGATCAGCAGCAGAACATGAACCCACAGCAGAAGAAAGCAGAAGTATTAGAGTCGCACTCTCTGAACATCGTTCAGCTTCACAAGCCCACAGAGTGACCGTCGGAGCTGCATTTCAGTTTTGTAAAAGTGCTTCAGACCACGACTTTGCACAGAAGGAAGTGAACCTCAGAGCCTGGACAGGTCTTCCATGAGGGCGCGGTCCCATCGACCGCTCTGCAACAGTATCATAAAAGAAACGGTCAACAACAACACGGAGTAACAGGCGGAATCTGTCAAGAAGGGCTGGAGACAGATGCAAAATAGAAAGAGTTCAAAAAGGTCAGAAACATCCAGAAAACATCCACAAACAAACAAACAGTCAAAAAGAAGAAGAAACACTAAGAAGCAGACGATAAGAAAGAAGAAGCAACAATAAAGTTAGAATTACAAATGCTGAACAGTCAGAAAATCAAAAGAAACAGGAACAATAGGAAACAGCCAGAAACACAAAAGGCCAGTCACAAACAATAAAAACGGTTAGAAACAAAAGGAAACAGTCAGGAACGGAAATGGACAGTCAGAAACCATAACAGCCAGAAATCGTTCCTGATCTTTCACTCGTCTCCTCGGTTGTGTTTGCTCCTCTCTCGTCGTCTGCTGTTCTCGCGTTAAAGGTTATGATGGGAGCGTGATCAGTTTTGGACACGCCTCCCACAAACACTCCAGGACAACACATCACCAAACATTACAAAACCCCAACGACAAATCAATCGGAATGAGTAGCAATCAGTTTTATTGTGAAACTACTCTAAAGAAACATCAAATCTTCATCAGTATCAATAGAAAAGGAAACATTTCTCACTGTGTGAATAAATCAGTAGGAACCACTTAAATAAGAGAACTACCAGCCACTGAACTGGGTTACAAACTCTTCGGTCCAGTCAGACGTCCAAAGTAGGCGGAGCTTCAGTTCATCAGAGTCCCAGCGAGTGACGGACCTTCATGCAGGTCTCAGAAGATAAACTGTTGTTCAGGAGGCTGATCTGCAGCCGCATCCTAATGAGAGGAGGGAGGCGTGATGGGGGCGCGGGGGTGTAGGGATTGTGTAACGCTGTTATATAACACAATATGCACGCCACTGTCTGCCTCTCCCAGCTTCACAGAGGAGCGGGGGGGTGCTGGTGTTAATGAGGCCAGCGTGGGGAGATGTGCGCCTCACGGAGGACTCCAACCTCATTATGGCGCCGTTCGTGTGTTTGGAAACGGGGAGCTGTGGCCGACAGCCTCTTGACTCGTCTTAGAGGAAACTCCATCTTCAGATGCGGTTCAAGTGGCTTCAGTGGTGAGATGCTGCAGCTCTCCCCAGAAGGCTGCATGGACCTGCTTTGGACCTGAGCTGCAGACCAGGAACCGGACAAGAACCACCAAAAAAACAAGTCGGGAGCTCCTAGTTTTCCTTGGCCCGTTTACTGTGGTCAAACTCTCTCAACTACACTGAACTAGTCTTTAGAAGAAGGAAAACCTCGGACTTTTCTTAAATGTCTCTTCATGATGTTGGTCTCAGGAATAGTGGACTTTCAGGCAGAACGTCTCCTCGGTTGTCTCGTCCAGGTTGTTGATGTAGATCAGGATCTCTGCAGAACCTGGAGTCTGTGTGGGAGCGAAGCGCAGCCCGATGGCGTAAGTCTCTCCACCGTCGATCTGTAAAAAAGAATCAACAACAACGAAAGCCTTCAGTCAGAAAAAGAAAAAGATCCCTTCAGTCCAACAACACTAACATTATGTGAAAGTAGATGTGTGCACGTTGATGTGTGGATCCTAGTTTAATGTTGTGAAAGCAGAAACGCAGACGCATTGAGGTTACTCAGCAGACTCCTGGACGGCAGCATGCTCCAACATCTGCTCACATCCTGGACAAAAGGTCCAGGAATCCAACAATCCTGGACATTTGATCCTCTGTGTCTGTGTTACTATGTGAATTATTGTGATGCACTTCAGGATTTTTGAAAGGTGCTTAATAAAAAAGGTTATTACATAAGGTTATTATTATTCTTATTAAGCAGTCATGGTGTTTTTCAAAGTTCAGGTTTGAGCATGTTTGCCCTGCAGAAGCGCTCTCTCTCTCTCTCTCTCTCTCTCTCTCTCAGGACAGTGCAGAGCTCCTGTCACTACAGACTGTTCCAGCTGTGGGTTCTTTTTGTAACTCCTGAAGTGATTTCTGGAAACCTAAAAGAATTACAGGGAAATAACTAAACTTTGTTTCAGCTTCACAACATTGTGCTGCCTTTGCTTTCTGGACCTGTGAATGGAATTATTCTGGTATCTAATGAAGGAGGACGGAGCAGAAAACACCAGAGCTGTCCACTCATAGCCTGGAGGATGTTTGTTTCCTTCACGCTCTTTGTTTATGCTCAGGGTTTCTTCCTGGCTTTAAGTGTCCTCCTCAATTTCAACTTTAATGGGCAAAAGAAAGTTATGGATCAATTCTGGTCATTTATGGCGGAGTCTCTTCTGAAAAGCAGTGCAGTATTGATCTGGGCTCTGACTTTTTTTCCCTGTTGGTGGCTTTATAATGCTAACTATGTAGAAAAAATCTGCTGCGTCGAGTTAGAATGAGTCAGCGATGGTGTGACCATGACAACAGCAGCAGCAACAGCAAAAGAAGATGAGAAATTCTGTCCTCCAGTGTTATGTAGAGGGTAGAGGCCGTCTGCACCAGAGGAGGGCTCATACTCACACCTTTAATCCACAATCCCAAACTATGACACCTCTGTGCTAAGATGTGGATCAGAGCTAAATGACCTGGAAGTGAAGGTGTGACGATGAATCGATTTCTGTTCCTCAGCTTTGGGCCTGTGACGCGTTCAGTAACTCATCAGTGGGAGGAGAACACTGCGGATCAATCCAGCATTCCCATCCTGAACTTCCATGCGTTTCCTTCATCTGCTGCGGGTTGTGGAGGCGGGTTCACCTGTGCATTTGGAGCTGGAGCGATCACGCTCACTACATCCGCTCCTGGGCGGCTGGCGGACACAGAGCTGCTGCGGCGGGGACAGGCAGCCTGCTCGGGTCTCCTCAATGTGAGGAGATTTTACACATTTTCCTCCAGACAAAAATTAAAAAGATCCTCAAACTTTATTCTTAATTTTCCTTCTGGGGTTAATGCAGGACAGCAAGTCTTCAAACTGTTAACTTTGTTCAATAAAAAAGTTTGGTTGTTTATTTATTAGATCTATATTTTGTATTTACATTAGGAAAATACAAAAAAATTACAATCTTATAAATAAGAGGAGCAGAAAAAGAAAAAAAATTATATCCCCGTCGCTTCATTCTATAAAACAATAAAAGAAAAGTTTAATTTATAAAAAAATAATCCTAACAGAAGAACTAGCGTACCAGCATTTGAATCAAATATTAAACATTGCAACCTCTGATTATTGGTTGTAAGGTTTACTGCATTTCTAAGGTTCACTGTGCAGCTAATTATTTATGTTGATATCTTCTTGTTTGTTTGTATTCTTGTCTACACGTGGGAGAGTAAGGAAATGCAATTTCAATTCACTGTATTTCTAGTTCATGTGTAAGTAAGTCAACTCACAAAGTGCTTCACCAAAACTAAAATACAAGACAGAACAATAAAAAAAATACATATGAAATAAATACAGGAAAAAATACTGATGACAGACAGCAGCTTAAAGGACGGGGGAAGGCGATGGTGATGGGAGAGCGTTCCAGAGTTCATACATATGTTAAGTGGACCATGAAGCTACTTGAACTTGAAAAAAATAGTTAGTAATGGAACAAATGTAAAAACTTTGGCAATTCTAAAGCTTCCCCTGAATATACAACACATTCAAGCATTTTCTGACGCACAAACCATTATATTTGTTCAAGTTATGGTAGAATAAAGGTCCACAAAAAAATCTTTGTACAGTCGAGAATTAGGTTAAAAGAGCCGAATCAAAAGAATTGGAGTGTCCATCACTAGCTGCCATGCGATTCATTTTTGTGCGATTTATCAATTGTTATTATGGATTGACAATATGTTTTAAGTCAGATGTAAAAATGAGATTAACCCAATTAAAAAACACGCTAAGATGTCTGTAGTTCATTAACCGTGATTGACGTGATCATTTGACAGTCCATGTGGAAACACTTTGAATGGATCAGTCATGTGACCACACAGCTGCTGGAATGTTCTAATGATGCTCCTGATGGAGAGACAACAGTGGGCTGAACTTGATCAAACTTGTTTCAGGTTTCACACTGGTGGAGGTTTTGGAGAAAGATGTCCTGATCCATTCTAGATCAGTGATTGGGATCCAATCGGATCAGAGTGAACAGAAATCCATTAGGATTCGGATGATCCCATGACTGGTGTCATCCTCACCTCAAAGCGGTCTTCTCTGAACTGCAGCAGGTCTGGATGGTTGCTGTGCAGCAGGAACGTTCGGCGGCTGTTGTACGGGTTTGTGTAGCTGAATCTCCTGGAGCTGCCTCGCAGCCCGCAGACTGGGATGCGCAGCTCGAATGCCTGCAGACACACACACACACACACACACACAAACAAACACAAAGTTACAAACAAATAAACCCAATTCAAACCCCTGCATTGATTTCTATCACACTGTTTATGAAGTCTTTTATTTTCTATCACACATGAATTTTCTTCCCCCCCCCCCATAAGAAGAGGGGTTTCAGTCACCTGTAGTATGAATCAGCCGAAGAGAATGACTTTTTTAAAATGAAATGACATCAAGGTAGTTCATAAATAGAAGGAACTCGTTATTGGAGTCTAACTATGAACTCAAAATATAACATGCTGAGAAAACAGGGACGGATTTACTGAAGGGGAGAACTGTCTCCAGGTGAGTCTCTTTATATGGAATCATAACAAACATCCTAAAAACATGATCATGATTTCTCCAAGATGCATGAGAGATCCATGCGCGTAATGTTACAGCGCTGTGTGATTACATCCAGGTGACGCATGTTAGCATGCTAGCACCAGCCGTCCCCACATCAACACTGTTATTAAGCTTTCAGTTGCTGCTGGAGTCCAGCAGCTTCATCCTCCAGTTCTGTCTGGATTCTGTTGAAAATGGGCTCGTGAAATCCAGGCCCCGTCTGTGCTGTCACCCTCCAGGTTCTCTTCCTCAGAACACTGTGGATCCATTCATCGTTTTGGTTAAATGTTTATTTTTATTGTGTTTTTAGTAACACAGATTCACGTCATGTTTGAAGTATGAAAAACAGAACACAAAGCAGTGAGCTCGAGTCCGGACAGCAGGAAGTTCTGCTCTCTCGTCCTTCTAGTCTGTCAGGGGTTACAGGAAGTAAGGAGGGAATTCAGTGGAGACGCTTCATAATATGAACACTGAATAATTCAGTCTAATACGAGATAAATTCACCAAAAAGACTAAAACAGTTTGGAGTCTCAGGAAATGCTTCACGAGTATTAAACATAGTCGACCACATTCTTAACGGGAAAATGTTGTTTATGTCAATGTGGGTGATAGATGAGACTTGAATCCAAACCAAATTTAAGTCAGTCACATGGCCGGGCCGGGCCGGGCCGGCCCTCCCGTTTACCTTAGAGGGAACAGGCTGGTGGATGCTGAGACAGAGCAGCCAGGCGGCGAGTAGCCGACGTTCCTCCGCCTCCACGGCGTTCACATACATGAAGCGGCGCCCCGCCTGCCACGGCTGCAGCTTCAGCCGCAGCTCCTGCACGGCGCCGGGGGGCAGAACAAACACCCCAGACGGGTCCACCTGGAGACAGAGTGGGGCGGGTCAAGAAAGCCAAACAGTGAGATGCTGTCCAGGTGTGGGTGAAAGTGAGGAGAAGACGAAGGATGGAAAGGCCACGCCTCCACAGATGAACAGAGAGAGGAAGGACAGAAAAGAGACAGTGAGCTGTCACAGTGAACGGTTAGGCTGCCTGGAACAGAGAAGTAGAGCTCAGTAAACTCATTTGGGAAGAAGTTCAATCAGTCAATGTTTTCCGATGACCTGATATCTGATGTTTCCTCTATGACTCTGCAGGTTAGGCTGAACGAGCATGAAAACTTCAGGCATGATCCTGGAGGAATGAAACCTGCAGATTCTTCTCCATCAACTCTAAAGAGTACAGAGACAACACAACTGCAGTCTGCAGCAAACAGCTCAGCAACAGCTGAACTCTTGAATCACATAAGTCTGATGTTCGTTCCAGAGCAGAGACGGCTTTTGTTTCCAAACGTCTGAGTTCAGCTGGAAAAACCAGGAAAGATTCAAACACACGACGTTCCGTCAGTGAACTTCTCCATTTTTGTCCAATAATGTTCAGATGTTTGTTTGAAACCAACAAACATGCTGATGAGGTGAGCACCACCTGTTGTTCTACATCCACTTTTCAAAGGAACGCTGATAAGAAGGATTTATAAAGGAAGTGCGCTGAGACCATCCCGGATGAGACCGGGTTGGAGTCCCTGACACTCATAAAACCTTCAGCAGGAACGGGGTGGAGCAGATCAGATCAAACTCAGAGTTACTGAAGGAGCAGAGATGCTCCTGATCCCGTTCCTCCAGAAATCAAAGGGAATCTCCACGTAAATGTTTTCCTACAGGAGAAGGTGGAGGGAAACTCTGCAGGAACCTGCAAAACTCTGACTAAACTAAACTTAAACTCTTTTTACATTCTGTGATTCAGATTTTATTCAATGAAAGAGATAATATGGTATTTATTTGTAAATTTTGTATAAAAACAATCTTCTATTTGAATAAATGAGGCAAATCAGGGGAACACCCGCTATGGGGGGAGGGGGAGGGGCTGTCTGCTATGAGAGCGAGGAAACCGACCATTATTCTATTTTGGGACGGGGACCTACATGAATTTTCCATAATAATGAGCATTGGCGGCGACTAAAAACTGAGGGAACTCCGCGGTTCTCCACGTAAGTCCCGCCCCCTCCACGCCGCGAGAGGCAAACAGTTCACAGAAGACAGACACGCCCCCACCTGTGAGCAGCTGACCTGAAATCCAGCGAGATCAAACTTCTTCCAAAAAAGTTGTTTTATTAAAAGCTGGAAAAAGAGGAAAATACAAAACATGACAGCAGAGCTCTTAGGAGAGAAATTCATATTTTTTTAGCTGTCTGGTGTGACTTTAGCCTGGATTTCTTTGTATTTTAATTCAAACACATGTTGATTAGTTTGTTGACACATTTTATTCTTATTGATTTTATAAAATTACACCTAAAACGTTCATTCTATGTTGTAAAAACAGTTTGTTAAACATGTTTAGAGTTTCCACAGCAGAATGAATGCCTTTTTTCCAGACAGAATTTTCTGTTTTTGCATGATTTTATGTCTATTTTGTGAATACAACGTGGAAAAAAAAAATGACATGGAGGTAGTGTCACATAACTGTTGTTGTGCTGATTAAAATGATACTCAGGTAGTCTTTCAAAATCAAAATACAGAGGTAAAATTAAAAAAATGAAAAATGATTGTACATCGTTGCTTCCAGTGAGTTAAAAAATAAACATTCCAAATATCTAATTTTTCGTTTGATTTAATATTATATGTATTTTCATATAATAAGTAGCGGGTAAATATTCAAACTAAGAAAAAAAAAAGAATAGTGATCAATCGCGATAAATTTGTTCCAGATTTGGGATTAATTAATTTTTTTAAATCGCTTCCCGGCCCTAATATTAACACACATGTTAACACAACAGACACGTTAACATACAACACATCATATTAACACATAATAACACACATAAATACACAAACACAAATAGACACACAATTACAAACAGACAAACATCCACACTCACAGACATTTACACAGTGATGGTGGCAGACTATTATACAAGGCAGTCGGCGGCTCACCAGGAGCATTGTGGGATTTGGTGTCTCCCTCTGCCCCACAGCCCCTCCAGGATAAGCTCCTGGTATCGAGGGGAAACCCTAAGATTCTGTTTCAACATTTACCTGGACCTCCCTGGGGTGGGAGGGGAAACACCTGACGGTGTGGACCGCCCGGCCCCCCCGCAGAGCCACCGACTGACAGCGTTGTTGTCCGGTCACACAGCCCACGTCCACCTGCTCCAGGTAATGCACGTAAATCTGCCACATCTGGGAGGGGGCTGCCATCCATGTGTCCCTATGGAGGCAAGACCGGCATGAGGAGAGACGCTGCTAAACGTGGCTGAACGGGCACCTTCAAAACAGTTCAGGTCATTTGAAACTGATGACACAAATAACAAAGTCTCCAATTCTCTCAGGATCATTACCATGTGATGAAGCAGTGAGACGGTGGTCCTGTGCACTTCAGGTTTCACCGCTAACCGCTGAGACGGCGGTCTGTTTTCAGAGCGTTGCTCTGCGCCATCGGGTCCATCAAACAGAACTTTTTCTGTGAAGTTCAGCAGAACTTCTGATCGCTTCACCTTCAGCATTTTGACTGGAGCTACTGCACATCTGCAGTGCTTCACGTAGATGTATGAGCCCCCCCACAAAGCACTGAAATCCATGGTTTTATTTGGTACCGGAAGCAACTTGGCACCGGGCTTCAGAACCCTTTCCCAACCTAAAACTGGGTTGAACATGTCTCATGACGTTTGTAGGACTGAACAAACTTCTCACGAGCGTTTCTCCCTGCTGTCATCTTGGTGCTATGGAGCGCGGTGAGGCCACCTCAGTCAGGAGTGTCAGAGGAAAACAAAAGCTCCTAAATATTGTCTCAGCAGCACAGCAGCTGGATCCTGCAGACGTCTGAACCGGAGCGCTTACTTACATGAAAACCATCACAAAGAAGAGTTTGATGTCTGGACTGGGACTCCCCGGTACTTTCAGGTACACGTGCTGAGGCCCCCCAGGAACCTGAGGAGGAAAAGGGGGGGAAATGTTCCAGTGCTGGCAGAGGAGCAGGAAGCTGCAGCAAAATGATGCAACACCACGGAAAAGGCTGAAATTCATAATGGGGGGGTCATCATCCCCAAACCGCGGGGTTCTGCTGGTAAACCTGATAATAAATGGATGGGGGTCTTACCAGCGTCGTGGTCTGGCAGAGGATGTCGGGGTCACTGCAGCGAACACAAACTCCTGCGCGGCCGTCCGGCGCTCCGGCTGCTCCAACAGACAAGACCCGAAATGAGAAGAGATTCATGGTCAACAGCAGACCCCGCCTGCAGCATGCTCACTCACTGAAGAATCAAGCTTCAGTCCAATTTCAGTACTTTGTTCTTTTCAATTCTTGGTTTAAAACAATTTTTCACTAAAGCCGACTGTTTGATAAGTGGTGCGGCCTGTTGTCATGGTAACGTCTGAGCCAGCACCGACCTCCACTGCAGCAGCAAAGAAAAGAGATAAATTTGCTGAATTTCCCGAAAGGTTAAATAGAGCTTCTGTTCAGAGGGAAAGTTCACGTCTTGGAGCTCGTTCTGTCCGGAGCATGAAGAAAAGTTTGTGTCAAAGACGCCAGCGTAGTGATATAGAAGGTGTAGGCTGCGTGACCGGAACTTCTTTTTTAATCACCACTCTCCATCATCCCTTTCCCAGGGTCCTGTATTCAGTGCGGTGTCTGGATTGCATGTATGCAGGAATGTTCCTGTTTCTAATCCTACAGGACAGCAGGAGCAAAGCGGGTCACACAGACCCGTGGGGTGCAGCGGCAGACGGATGGCCTTCTTCAGGAAACAAAGCTCGGGGTGGTAGAGCCGGAGAGTCCGATCCAGCAGGTGGGGGGTCGGCTCCACCTGCACTCGAAGGATGGCCAGGGGTCTGCCGTCCTCTGCTTGGAACGTGACCTGAAACCAGAGCGGGGGGGTCAGCGGAGAGAAAACCTCGACAGTGAAGCTGGGAGAGACGAGTGAAAAACAGGATGTCAGATGACAGAGATGGTATGAAGATGGAGGGAAGGAGGAGTCAGGCAGCGATGATGTCATCAGGTTCAAACTCCCAGAGAGAATCGTAGCCTTTGTCCAATTCCCTCCCAAACCACTATAAACCTACATGGAGCAGGACTGTGTAAATCCTAGATTTTAAAGATATTCCCATCAAGTCCTCATCAAGTCTTTATTTTTTTTCAAACTGTAGGAATGACATCACAGATTTCAGAGAGAAAATCTCATCAATAGAAATATTTGACAGTGTCTATTCATGACCCCACTGTGTTCTGATGATGAAACTGTGGATGGTTTATTGAAAAATTACCTTTCAACACTTTTCTTTTTTGTATTCAAACTCAATGCATTGTGGTCTATATATACCAATGTGGTGAGCATCCATGCACACTGTTTTCCCAAAGACTTCTGGGAAATTTCTAGGGCACTAGAATTGCATTTTGGAATTGCAGATTCTGACAGCACTAGGAAATGGTGAACGCACAACATAATGAGTAGTGAAGGAGTTTTGATAGAGCCGTAATGTTCCTGTTTTAGACAACAATCATCTAGAATGGACCACACCCTAGTCTGAAATGTAGGCGGAGCCTGTTGACATCATTACTGTCTGAATGAGCTGAGAAGATCCTGCAGAAATACACACGCACACACACACACGCACGCACGCACACACACACACACACACGTGCACACACGCGCGTCTCGTTCCCGGGTCGCTGCTGACCCGCAGCGTGGCGCCGGTTCTGGCTCTGACATTCTCTGAGTGACAGCAGAACGGCGGCAGGCTTCCTGACAGCTCTGCTGTTGGGACTTGTCAGTTTTAGTGGGCTACAGATTTGATCCAGACCCGACCTCTGTGACCTTTGGACGGGGTTTCTGCCAGCAGCAGCAGCAGCAGCAGCAGCAGCAGCAGCAGCAGCAGCAGCAGAAGACACTCACACATGCCGGGCAGAATGACAAACACTCCATCGGTCCGCCTGCTGAGAGGACGCTGCACACGGGCTGCAGGACTCACTGGCTGGACGGTTAGCTGGAGTTTGGATCCGTGAATCAGGAGCAGATTTAAACGGCGGTCAAACGGAGAATAGGATCCTGGTTCATTTCAGGTCATTTCTAACTTTAAACTGCTTCAGTGGAAAACTTCCAGAAGATTCCTGTTCTCCTGTGGTGGGAGTTAGACGTCCGGTCGCCCCTCCTGGGGTGCTGGTTGAACCTGTGGTTCTGGGTTTTGGAATGTCCCCGGGTCTTGTTGGGCCATTGTGTGTTAATCATGTTTGTATATCTGGACTGGCTGTGGTACATTCAAATCTAACCCCTAAAGAGAGCATGCACGGAGCAGCACATTCCCTCACAAAACGCTGCAGGACTTTGTACCTGGACAGTTTTGGCTGCAGGAATCCTGGACGGATTCTTCTGAGAAGCTGCGGCGGTGGGCATGAAGCCGGGTCCCTGTGAGGGTTTGATAAGAAACACACTGTTATCAGCCTCTGTAGAATCTGAACTTCCTGCATGAAGCGCATTCCTGCTGGAATTCATTGGGACTTCTTTCTAATAAACAGAGACTCAGAGCTGAGCTGGAGGAGGTTTGCTCTGAGGAACCATCATGGAGGTTCAACAGCCTTCACAGGAACTTCTTTTTATTGTGACATAGTCTCTTCTCTTCCTGTTTCCTCTTTGCTAACAAACAGGTTTGGTGAATTTTGTGAACCAGATTGTTCTTAACAGGGATGGAAAAATAAAGGATTTGCTGGAGTTGGAAGAATCCTGTCCGATCGGTCCTGTTGGACCGAAGCTGGACTCACCTGAAGAACCATGGCAGTCTGGCAGGAGAAACTCTGGTATTTCAGAGGGACGTGGATGCTCTCTTTGGGCCGGAGGTAGATCCTGGGACCCGCAGCCCCTCCCTCGCTGAGGAACAGGTTTTCCAGCAGAGGCGTGGGGGTTTGGGTTGTTTCTTTGTAGAAACGCCACTCCTCTGCGTTTGTGATGACACTAAAAGCAAAGATTCTTTAGATTAGACCACATTCTTGGGTTCCGATCAGATCTGTTGGGTTTAGGATCATCTTTGAGCATCAGCTGTGAGAAACCGCTCAGTTTTCATTTGATGTTCTATCTGTCTAATGTGTTTGCCCCCGTTAACAGAAGTCCGAGAACCTCAAGGGTTTTAATCATGTAACATAAAAAGTCTTGATAAACAGCTCGAGTGGGTCACAAACGTTTAAATGAAGTCATTTCAGAAGAATCTTTGTGTGTTGTTTCCTCTGGACCCTCCCATGTTTAGACACAGAGGTGAGGGGTGAGTGGGAAGACATCACTGGCATTTAAATATTAGTCATATTTAGAAATGAATTCCAGTCCTGACACATAGGATCTGTCCACAGAAACGTCCCAGTGAAAACTCCTCCTGCTTCACTGTTAAAGCCGTATTTCACATGAATCTACATCACAGGAAATAAATAAGAAAAAAAAAAGCGACATCTCTCTCTCCAAAGAAGCTCGACTTTTTCATGATTTTCAACCAGAAAATATGAAGAAGGATGAGTTTGGTTTATTGGGAAAGTAACACCTTTGTAAAACAAACATTTGACCCTGAGCTCTCCGTCTGTAGATTATAGTCCTTTGGACTTAAAGTTCTTCTGCAACTCTATTCTTTCTACTGTGAAGCGTTCTGGTCTATTAATTAAGATGATGCTGCAGAGACGTAGTTTCTGCAGAGCGGCAGGCGCTCATTAAAAATTCACTTTTGGGTTCTGGGCGGGTCTGTTGGTGCGGAAGTTAGCCCAGCTAATTTCCCAGCATGCCTTTGTTTTCCCAGCATCCCGTTAAAGCAAACAAAGCGCCTCACAAACCCAACCTAACATTAGCGTAGTAACAAAACGGCGAGCAATATCGGCACTATCCAGCGGTTCTGATCCAGATTCCAGCTCAGACGAGGAAAGCAAAGACGTTCATGGATCTATTTCTCTGCAAGTGAAGGATTAGAATTGGAGCAGAGAATGGAGGCTTTGGCTCCGCCCACAGCAGCTGCTGCGTCACAAACCTGAACTTTTTCAAAGATCTGGTTTTCATCTGCTCCTGATCCAACACGATTTAAAATAAAGAAATACTCAGAAATGCAATATTAATGGTAAATATTGTATATTTATTTAACACTTTTCTTCCCTCCTCAAAGACCCAAAGCGCTTCACAGACCATCCACACACTGGTGGTGGCTCCACTGCAGAACACTGACACCAACCTTCCATCAGAGGGAATGTGGGGTTCAGTTGCCCAAGGACGCCCCGACACACGGGAGGAAATCAAACCTGCAACATTCCAATCAGGAGTCGACCGCTTTACTGCTGCACCACGGACGCCTCTAAAATTATTTCCATTATGAGAGAAATGTTAAATGCTAAAAACATGCTAAAAACTACAAAAGACTATTTTATTATCAGAGTGGAACTTTACAGACAGAAGGCATGAGAGGGGGAGGTAGAGAGGACCATGAAATGATGATTGAATGGTTCAAGCAAATAGAGACGGTTGGAGGGTTGAAACCAGCCGAGGTGGTCCAGATCGTCAGTCTTTGTCTGACACAGAGAATGAAAAGCTTCCAGAAAGAACCTAAAGCTACAAACGTGTGACGCTGCAGACATCAGAGCAGCCTTTCACAGCATGGAGGTCAGTAGAACAGAGAGCCGACCCACGGCTTTGTTTGTGTTCTCAGGAAACCCTGTTAGAACTGAGCTGCAGCTGAGGAACCTGTGCAGCAGGTAAGGTGTTGAGGCCGACCTTCAGAGCAATCCAAGCTCCTGGGCTGCAGCACAGGAAAGTTCATCACACTGTCTTGTGGGGTCCAGATGACCCCACTTTTAATGCAAACAAGCCAAGGAGAGCAGAAGGGTTACAGACATTTGCTTTGATTCAACCAATCATAATTTGAGTCTTTTCAGCTTCATGAGGGCAGATGATGACATACTCTCCTCTGATTGGACGGTCAAAGCTTGCGCTACCAAAAGCTAACTTCTTCAGTACTTTGTTCCAGGCTGTAGGCAGTAGCTGCTCTGGATCTTTGTTTAAATCACTCGTTGTTTTGCAGTTAACGATAGAAGACGGTAGAGAAGTTGATTTAGTTTCAGATTTATTGAATCGATCATAAAAGGCCGACCAACCCTGAAACTAGTGAGTCTCTCAGCAGGAAAAGGATTTGTCCTCCACTTTCAGCCTTCCAACAGTTCTGCCTGAACAGGTAACAGAGCTTTGAGACAATGATGAGCGACAGAGAGGCCAGATCAAGGACGTCCACGCCGCCACTGAACGCACCACGGCTCCTCCGAATGCATTGAGCTGCAGCTCTCATTACTGTACTGGCAGCTTCACAGCAGGATTTCAGACATCATCATTTCCCAGACAAAAAACAGGTTTCAAGAACCTGAAAAACTAGAGTCCATCTCTTTTCTAAACCCCCAGAAATTTTGAGAACACCAGAAAAAACTCATTCCTCTCCAGCTTAGCACAAAACTCTGATCTGTCTGGAGAACAGAACTGTCATATACAACATGCAGGAACTCTCAGGGAAATCTCCTGCTGAACTCCTGGACGTCCTTCAGAGTTCATCTTTAAATAGTCTGGATTTGACCAACTGCAAAACTCTGTTGTTGTAAAAACTCTGAATAAACTATAAGTTCAGAAAATAATAACCAGAAAATTTGCATTACCTGCGATAATGCTAGTGAGAATGCAGTCAGCTGAAGATGCTAGTTTAAATAGCTGAAGATACTGAAATCGATAGCAGAAAATGTTAAATCTGAAAGCTGAAAACGCTGAAGATAATAGGTGAAAAACGCTGAAGCTGAAAGCAAGCTAGAAATATTACCTAATTGCCAAATTAGCCTAAAAAGCTGGTAATATGTCTAATTTACACAAAAGAGTTAGCTTGAAGCTAAAATGTTAGCCAAAAAAGTCCAAAATAGCCTAAAAGAAAATGAAAATAGCTCAAATTATCAAAAACAGCTACTATGAGGCTTAAATAGTAGCTAAACTTCAAAATAACCCCAAAAAATGAAATCACGCATAATTTGGCCTCAAAAAGCTAGCATGTTGCTGAATTATTAGCTAAACTTCAAAATAGCATAAAAACTGAAAAAAAGCATAAATTACCCCAAACAGTTTGCATGTAGATAAACTATAGCTAAACTATAAAATAGCCTAAAAGACTGATATAAAGTCTAATTTAGTAAAAAAAAAAAAAATGATAGTATGTAGCTAAAACACTAGCTAAACTCCAAAATAGCCTAAAAAACTGAGATTAATCTTAAATTATCAGAAACACCTAGCATGTATCTGATATATTATCTTAACTTCAAATGAGCCTAAAAAAATTTCTTTTTTTGTTAAATGCCAAAATAGTCCAAAAAGCTAGAATAACTGTGTCATTCTATAAGACCTAAAAGCACAAAATGCTCAAAAAACTCAGGAAGTGTTAAAACAGCCAGAAGAGCTCTGGAATTAGCTGCTAAAATTTTGGAGGAATCCCAAATTAGTTTAAAATAACCTTAAATTTAGAGCAGCCAGTGGAAAAAAAGCTTCAACACACTTGAAACACCTGTGGACCGCTTCTGTAAGACTGGAGACTGAAAATGGATCACTATAGTGTGAAGGCTCCACAACATTCACACTTTAAGTTTAATTTGCTGTAAATAATCATGATTTAAATAACAATGTTTCTTTTGAAGTTGAATGAGTTATCATTTGTGTTTTGATGTTTGTTGCAGCTGTTATTGCAGTGGGAGGAGTTTGTTTTTACAGTTTAATGAAAAGATCCATTTATGATGGAATTGCTCTATAAAATAACATTCATATACAACATCAACAGTTCATATTAACAATGATGGTTTTGCCAGAAGAAGACTGAAGACTCAGCTGTGAATTGCAAAGACCGCTCCTGTTAAGGTGGATCTACTAATCATGAAGGGCTGGTGAAGGTCGCAGAGAGGAGTGGCTCCGTAAGTGGAGTGTCCCGCAGTTCCCTCAAGCCTCATTGAAAATGGAACAGCCAGAAGGTGAAAAATGGGAAAACCTGTACGAGCACACAAAGAGTGCGCACGTATCACGTGAACAGCATTGATCTGTATTTGTTTTGTTTTTTCATTAAATTCTGCTTGTGATTCATTGTTAAAGGTGTTTTTCTCCAAACGTTCAGAGCTTAAAGATTTTTATGATGGAAAATCCTATAGGAGACCTTCAAATATTCTGCCAAAATGATCCGATCGGGGCTGCAGTGCACCCAGGCTGGCTCCTCGCCAGTACAGTAGTTATTGCCAAGGGCAATTTTAACTCCATAAAACATAATGCATCAATTATGCATTTTACTTTTCTTCTTAAATGTTGGGTTATACACCGCCAGGGTCAATGTTAGCAATAAACCCAAAAGCAGACTGAGATTAAACATCAGACCAAAATGTTTCATCTATTGAAGCATATGTTTTGTTGTAGCGAGCAGTCTGATCAATTGGAACTTGTCAGACTCTCTCAATGTCCTCATGACCTCAGAGGATTCAGAGTCAGAATACGCTGATGTTAGTAGGCTAACTTGGTTATCTTCAGTAGTTCTTCCAAATGTGTCACTAAACGTAGTTTGGACCAAAGGTTTGATTTGAGCTGCTGGATGTCATCAGAAGAGAAAATGCTGCGATTATCTGTATTTTCTGAGTGAATTCTCGCTGGGATGCCTTTCATTTTAGAAAGGATTTCAATATTTGTTGCCTCTCTGTAGTAGATTTCCTGTGAGGACTTTAAAAACAGGCGCAGATGTAAAGAGGAGATTTCTCGCTTCAGACCCTACGCTGGTGCAGTAGGTCCTGGTTTCCTCCTAATGCACCACAATGCCCGGCCTCACGTGGCAAGAGTCTGCAGGCAGTACCTGGAGGATGAAGAATTGAAACAATAGAATGGCCTTCACCATCCCCTGACTTAAACCCAATAGAACATCTCTGGGACATTATGTTTGGGTCCATTAGGCGCCGCCAGGTTGCTCCTCAGACTGTACAACAGCTCAGGGATGCCCTCACGCAGATCTGGGAGGAAATGCCACAAGACACCATTCATCGTCTCATTAGGAGCATGCCGCCACGTTGTCAAGCATGCATACAAGCTCGTGGGGGGCACACAAGATACTGAAAAACATTTAGAGTTGCAGAAATGAAGTTTTGGAGAAAGTAGACTATCCTGCCACATCTTCATTTCACTCTGATTTGATGGTGTCTACACAATTGAGCCTCTGTAGACTGAAAACTTTTATTTCATTAAAAGACTTGGCATCCTTTTGTTCCTTAGACACTGCCCTGTTGTTATTTGTAGAGATATCCAACTTCATATTGAGATCTGATGGATCTAATGTGTTTCTTTAAAGTGATCCTTTCATTTCTGTGAGCAGTGTATATTCACTCATTTACTGTGGGGGAAATGTTCCATAAATGTCCAACAATGAGTGGAATCTCCAAAGTAGGATGACACATGTTTTAAGGCTGTAGAACTCCTCACTACACACTGTATTCACTGTTCTCAGACAAACATTTTCACTCTTGTCTAAACTCTCAAAGTTCAAACCCTCATGGAAAAATGCATCCAAGATTCTAGAATGAAACAAAGATCTGATCAAGATTGAAGATGGACTAAAACTCTGGCTAACAGACATGGCACAGAGGACAGTGATTCACAGTGATTCACGATGCTCGAGATTACACTTGTCAAACTCGAGGCCTGGAGTTGGACACCCCTGCTCTAGAGCAGGGGTCCCCAAACTTTTCCTTGTGAGGGCCACATAACTGTTTTCTTCTCTGATGGAGCGGGGGAGCCAGGGGTAACATAAAAAGTGTAACAATCACAGGGAGAGTCTAAACATAAACATTGATGTTTCCCAGAAACCCACATTTTTAAATGAATTTTAACTGATTCATTTTTGTAATCTCTACATAAAAATTATTACTAAAATATTTAAAAATTAAAATAATAAAGAGTCTATCCCCTCTCATCTCAGCTCAGACTGAAAGGTGGAATAAAAAGTAACATTAAGAAAAAAAAAGATCCATCTCTGTTAGTGCTAAGGGCCTGGGTCAAATGTGGCAGTGGGCCAGATCCGGCCCGCAGGCCGTAGTCTGGGGACCTCTGCTCTCGATGGTCTTCATCCAATCAGAATGCAGAATACAATACACTGTAGAGAAAGAAAAACCGGCACATAAAATAACCGGAGAAACAGTGAGACTGCAAAAGGTGAAATAGCCAGAGAACACTAGAACAGCAGCCAGAGGACATGTTTGCAGTATACAACGATGAAGAGGAAAAATACTTTTTCTGATTATTCTGTTTAGATAATCGGTGCTGATAAAGGTGTGAATGATTGTAATGAAAAATATAGAATTCAGAGAAACAGCACAAAGGATGATTACAGAACAGCAGAAACTCTCATTTTGAGAAGCTCGTCCTTGAAACTACTGCTGTATTAATGAAGATGGTTTTGATCATCATGGGTTTAAGTGAACTTTGGTGATTACATTGAAAACATTTAGATTTCTCACCTGGATTACATCTCAGGACATTAGCATGCTTCTTTTATGCAGATTTCAATCATTTCTGTGATACATGAAAGAAAATCTGCTTTTAATCTATACAATGTTACAAAAAAAACTTTAACTTAAAAAAGTTTGTAAAATATTTAACAAAGCAAAAGCCAAACCCTCCAGCAGTCACACTAAGGACCAGATATAGTTTCCCAGATCTTTAAACCGAAACACACTCAGCTTTCTAATCCATTCAGAAGTAGTGTTGTGAATATGAAGGTGCCCTTGTTTGACTCCTGAAACACAGAGATCCTCATGCGGGGTAAAAGCGACAGACGCCCCTTCACCTCATGGCAGGAGGCTGAAAGGACAGATACGGCGAGGCGTCACTCTCACGTAGAAAAGGCCCGGTAGCGGCAGCACTAATGCTGTAATAATGCATCCACGGTGCAGAACGCTCTTTGTTGATCGTGTGATATCTGTTAATCCAAAGCTCAGGCCTGAGTAGAATCCAAAACAAAAGACTCCAAGAGGCGGATTAGCAGCAACGCAAACTGAAAGAAGCAGGCAGGGACACCGACAAGGGCGGATCCAGGAAACATCAGACATAATGGCTGCTGCGTACGGATTATCGGGATGTTTGGAGTTGTATTTGCATCTATGTCAAGGACGAGTGTTAGAGCTGGTGACGAGGAACAACAAAGAACTGTCCTTCCAGTTTATGTGGAATCCAAAGATCTGCTGCAAGCCCTCACAGACTAAACCGATGGCTAAAAATACCTAACTTTAAGGTGTTTACACTGAACACGTCTGTCAGCCTCTGTATCCCATTATTAAACACCAGCTTAACATCTAAAAAACACAGAAACAAACAAACAATCTCCCAGCCAAAAGGTGCTGGTTCAAATCAAAGCTGGCTGCCTCAATCATGTGTGTCATTTCTACAGTTTCCTGTGATCACCTGTGAGAGACCTGTGAGAGACATGTGAGAGACATGTGAGAGACCTGTAATAGACGTACAAGAGACCTGTGAGAGACCTGTGAGAGACATGTGAGAGACCTGCGAGAGACATGTGATAGACCTGTGAGAGACATGTGAGAGACATGTGATAGACATGTGAGAGACCTGTAATAGACGTACAAGAGACCTGTGAGAGACATGTGAGAGACCTGTGAGAGACATGTGATAGACATGTGATAGACGTACGAGAGACCTGTGAGAGACATGTGATAGACATGTGAGAGACCTGTAATAGACGTACAAGAGACCTGTGAGAGACATGTGAGAGACCTGTGAGAGACATGTGAGAGACATGTGATAGACGTACAAGAGACCTGTGAGAGACATGTGATAGACATGTGATAGACGTACGAGAGACCTGTGAGAGACATGTGATAGACATGTAAGAGACCTGTAATAGACCTGTGAAGGACATGGGACAGACCTGTGATAGACCTGAATTGGCCCATGATAGACCTGTGAAGGACATGTGACAGACCTGTGATAGACCTGTAATAGACCCGTGATAGACCTGTGAAGGACATGTGACAGACCTGTGATAGACCTGTAATAGACCCGTGATAGACCTGTGAAGGACATGTGACAGACCTGTGATAGACCTGTGATAGACCTGTAATAGACCCGTGATAGACATGTGATAGACCTGTATTAGACCAGTAATAGACCTGTAATAGACATTGGATAGACCTGTAATAGACATGTAATAGACCTGTGAAGGACATGTGACAGACCTGTGATAGACCTGTAATAGACCCGTGATAGACATGTGATAGACCTGTATTAGACATTTGATAGACATGTGAGACATGTGATAGACATGTAGTAGACCTGTAATAGATCTGTGATAGACATGTGATAGACCTGTGAGAGACCCGTGATAGACCTGTGAAGGACATGTGACAGACCTGTGATAGACCTGTAATAGACCCGTGATAGACCTGTGAAGGACATGTGACAGACCTGTGATAGACCTGTGATAGACCTGTAATAGACCCGTGATAGACATGTGATAGACCTGTATTAGACCAGTAATAGACCTGTAATAGACATTGGATAGACCTGTAATAGACATGTAATAGACCTGTGAAGGACATGTGACAGACCTGTGATAGACCTGTAATAGACCCGTGATAGACATGTGATAGACCTGTATTAGACATTTGATAGACATGTGAGACATGTGATAGACATGTAGTAGACCTGTAATAGATCTGTGATAGACATGTGATAGACCTGTGAGAGACCTGTGATAGACATGTGATAGACCTGTGATAGACATGTGATAGACCTGTAATAGACGTACAAGAGACCTGTGAGAGACATGTGAGAGACCTGTGAGAGACATGTGAGAGACATGTGATAAACGTACGAGAGACCTGTGAGAGACATGTGATAGACATGTAAGAGACCTGTAATAGACCTGTGAAGGACATGGGACAGACCTGTGATAGACCTGTAATAGACCCATGATAGACCTGTGAAGGACATGTGACAGACCTGTGATAGACCTGTAATAGACCCGTGATAGACCTGTGAAGGACATGTGACAGACCTGTGATAGACCTGTGATAGACCTGTAATAGACCCGTGATAGACATGTGATAGATCTGTGGTAGACATGTGATAGACATGTGATAGAACTGTATTAGACCAGTAATAGACCTGTAATAGACATTGGATAGACCTGTAATAGACATGTAATAGACCTGTGAAGGACATGTGACAGACCTGTGATAGACCTGTAATAGACCCGTGATAGACATGTGATCGACCTGTATTAGACATGTGATAGACATGTGAGACATGTGATAGACATGTGATAGACATGTGAGACATGTGATAGACATATAGTAGACCTGTAATAGACCTGTCATAGACCTGTAATAGATCTGTGATAGACATGTGAGAGACCTGTGATAGACATGTGATAGACATGTGATAGACATACGAGAGACCTGTGAGAGACATGTGATAGACATGTGAGAGACCTGTAATAGACGTACAAGAGACCTGTGAGAGACATGTGAGAGACCTGTGAGAGACATGTGAGAGACATGTGATAGACGTACAAGAGACCTGTGAGAGACATGTGATAAACATGTGATAGACGTACGAGAGACCTGTGAGAGACATGTGATAGACATGTAAGAGACCTGTAATAGACCTGTGAAGGACATGGGACAGACCTGTAATAGACCCATGATAGACCTGTGAAGGACATGTGACAGACCTGTGATAGACCTGTAATAGACCCGTGATAGACCTGTCAAGGACATGTGACAGACCTGTGACAGACCTGTGATAGACCTGTGATAGACCTGTAATAGACCCGTGATAGACATGTGATAGATCTGTGGTAGACATGTGATAGACATGTAATAGACCTGTATTAGACCAGTAATAGACCTGTAATAGACATTGGATAGACCTGTAATAGACATGTAATAGACCTGTGAAGGACATGTGACAAACCTGTGATAGACCTGTAATAGACCCGTGATAGACATGTGATAGACCTGTATTAGACATGTGATAGACATGTGAGACATGTGATAGACATGTAGTAGACCTTTAATAGACCTGTGATAGACCTGTAATAGATCTGTGATAGACATGTGATAGACATGTGATAAACCTGTGATAGACATGTGATAGACATGTGATAGACATGTGATAGACTTGTATTAGACCAGTAATAGACCTGTAATAGACATGTGATAGACATGTGATAGACAAGTCTTAGACATGTCTTAGACATGTAATAGACATGTGATGTAGTAGACCTGTAATAGACATGTGATAGACCTGTATTAGATCAGTAATAGACCTGTAATAGACATGTAATAGACCTGTGATAGACCTGTGATAGACCTGCATTAGACATGTGATAGACCTGTAATAGACATTGGATAAACCTGTAATAGACATGTGATAGACATGTGATAGACCTGTATTAGACCAGTAATAGACCTGTAATAGACATGTGATAGACCTATGATATACCTGTATTAGACATGTGATAGACATGTGAGACATGTGATAGACATGTAGTAGACCTATAATAGACATGTGATAGACCTGTAATAGACCTGTGATAGACCTGTGATAGACCTGTATTAGACCAGTAATAGACCTGTAATAGACCTGCATTAGACATGTGATAGACCTGTAATAGATCAGTAATAGACCTGTAATAGACCTGTGATAGACCTGTGATAGACCTGTGATAGACCTGCGATAGACCTGTGATAGACATGTGATAGACCTGTGATAGACATGTCTTAGACATGTGATAGACCTGTAATAGACCTGTGATAGACCTGTGATAGACCTGTGATAGACATGTGATAGACCTGTAATAGACATGTGATAGACCTGTAATAGATCAGTAATAGACCTGTAATAGTAATTGGATAGACCTGTAATAGACCTGTGATAGACATGTCTTAGACATGTGATAGACCTGTAGTAGATCAGTAATAGACCTGCATTAGACATGTGATAGACATGTGATAGACCTGTAGTAGACCTGTAATAGACATGTGATAGACATGTGATAGACCTGTAGTAGACCTGTAATAGACATGTGATAGACCTGTAATAGACCTGTGATAGACCTGTAATAGATCAGTAATAGACCTGTAATAGTAATTGGATAGACCTGTAATAGACCTGTAATAGACCTTTAATAGACCTGTGATAGACATGTGATAGACCTGTCTTAGACATGTGATAGACATGTGATAGACCTGTAATAGACCTGTAATAGACCAGTAATAGACCTGTAATAGACCTGTAATAGACCAGTAATAGACCTGTATTAGACCTGTGATAGACCTGTGATAGACCTGTGATAGACCTGTGATAGACCTGTGATAGCTTCTTTTGTCATTTTTGGACTGTCTTCTGGACTAAAATAATGAAGATCAAAGGCATCACCAGGCCATTGGTAACATAGCTCTGATCCAGAACCTGCACATCCGAGTCAGAACCGTACCTGAGCTCCGGGTCGTCACTGTGAATGCTGACGGTCTGAGGAAGGTCAAAAGGGTTCTTCAGGACGAACTCCATGAACTCTGCAGATCCCAGGCTGGCATTCAGGAGGTGCAGGGTGGTGATGTTCTCCCTCAGCATGGCGGAGATCAGCTCTACCTTGCAGTATTCTGCGCTCAGTTGGACTGAACGGCGTTCCCCAGTGGGCAGAACTTCTTGGGTCAGTTCCTACCAAACAACAATCATTCAGTTGCTTTCAGGAAACATTTACTTCATATTCATCAGAGGTCTTTCTCCTAGATAACAGAGGGTTTCACCTGTGAACAGGTGTAACAAACATCCCCTGTTCTGCTTCACTCTGACAGGGGTCACTGGGACCCATTCCAGCTGTCAGACCAATGCCCCCCCGGGCACCCAGACCCTGGACACCCCCGGATTACTCGTCTTTTCCACTGTTTTGCTGTTGTGATAAACTGTGGAAGAAAATATGTCATCGTACACGTTGTAGTATAAATAAGGAGTTTGCTGTCATATTTTTGGAATGTTCAGAAAGTCTTCCTGCAGTTTTTTGGTGTTAAATTAAAGAAATGTGGACTACATGTGTTCCTCTTGTTTTTACTTCCTTAAAGATCCCCTTTGCTGTTTTTTTTTAACTTGTCCTGTCCAACAACTGAGCAAACAGATGCGGTCTGAGAGCCTCTAGTGTTGGACAGATTTTACTGTCACAACAGGGATTTACTGAGTATAAACCCCTGTTGTATTTCATGCTAAACTTTATTTATATTGATTATGTTTGTTTTTGTTTTGTTGGACCGGAAAGAAAAAGAAAAGAGGGAGATGGGGGGGGGGGGGGGGGGGGGTAGAGATAAAAGAAGATGGCAACAGAGAGAAGCAACATCCTAAAACAACCAGGTCTAAATAGTAAACTAGAATGGGCGGAGTCTGTCTACACACACTCTGTAGTTACACACCTGTTGGTTGAAATAATCTCCACATTTAAACTAGTCTAAATGTCCACAATACAACTGCAACTAACAGACTTAATCATACAAACAGACACACATAACGCCTGACACCTGTGCTCAGGGGAGTGTTTATGTTTTGCTAACGTGGATAATGATGGAAAGGGGGAGAGCACCCGGCCATCCCCACACCAAGACCCCCTGCCGGGGCAGAAGCAGCAGCCAGGACCCCCCAACTCCCGCCAAGGAGCCACGAAGAGAATCCACCCACCGGGCAATCCCGCCAAACACGCAGACCAAGGCATGCGAGACCTCCGCAGAGGCCCCCCACACCCGAGAGCAGGATAGCACAGGACCACAGAGAGTGCAGGCCCCAGCCCAGCCAGAAGAGGTCTAACGCGAGACCCCACCCCAGGTACGAGTCAGGGCCCCCCAAGGGAGAACCACTCCCAAGCTCCAGACAACCGCCCGCCTCTGCCGTGGGAGGTCCAGGGGACAGCAAGGATCTACTGCTTGTTGGCAGTAATGTCCAAGCACCCCCCCACCAAGGATCCTACATGTCTAAGGTGCAAATAAAACCAAGGGGAGGGCAAATCCATGCAGCACCCACAGGAGGGGGGGCACTGGTAAGTACTCCACCCTCGGCAGTGCACTGCAAAACAACCACACCCCCCGTCACCCTAATGAATGTTTATATGAGGAAGCGGATAGGTTGGGGGCAGTTGGCAGACTGACCCTCGATGGTGGACCGCCGTCCGCTCGACCCCTCCTAGTGTTGGGCTCAAGTTCCCCCAGCCCAGGGGCCCTACCCCCTGAGAGCCGACCCCCCAGGCCTTTTGCACCCCTCACCCCCGCAGGGAGGGAGAGCCCAGAAGGAGCCGGTCCGAGGGACAAAACCGAGCCCTCGCCCCCAAACGGGACCGAGGGGGCCGGACCAGCCGCAGCCCCACCAACATTATCAGTAAAGACGGCAACGCGCCAAGACCCCCCCGGTCCCGTGCCTAATGGGACTCCTTCTCCCCAAGGACAGCCCCCCCACCAGATGGGGCCAACCGGCCCACTCCCCACCCCACCACAAAGGCAGGCGCCGCCCAGAGCACCAGCTGGCCCCAAGGGGGTTGCCCCACCCCGCCCCAGAGCCAGAGAGGGAGTGATCCCGCCCCCTGACCCCCAGACACCCATGAGCTGCTGTCCACACATGCAGGCGCGCCAATGCTGCAGCCAGCCTCAGCCGGACCCTCCCTTCAGTGGCCCCAAGTTAAATAGAGAGCTCTGGCCTAAAGGTTGAGGTGTTCAAACATGAACCCTGATCTGGAGCTACAGCTCCAATGTAAAAGTCTTATCAGTTTTACAAATCTGAACACTTTAGTTAATATCTTTTACTAGAGCGTTTACCCTCTTTTGACATATTTTAAGCTAATTCTGAAAACTAAAAAACGTTCCATTAAAAGTAGATAAAACTCTGAAATCTTGGGGATTTCCCTTTCCCGCTAATGATTTTCAGTCGCCAATCTTGTCTGCCACCAGGTTCTCTGGTGCAGGTGATCTGCAGGTGTCAGAACAGCAGCTAACTAGGATTCTTGATGCAGGTGCATCATAGATGCCGATGTGTAAGCAGATCAAATGAATCTGAAGCAGGCTTGATGTGAACGGCTGAACATGAAGCCGTTTCAAGCAAAGACTTCAGAGCAGCTGGGAGCTACCAGTCTCACACATGAGAGGCAGCAGGCAGACAGGCAGGCAGGCAGACAGACAGACAGACAGACAGAGAGAGAGACTGGCTGCAGTCACAGCTGCATCCACAGGTGGAGGAGCTGTAGCTTCAGACATCAGGGAAGCGCTCCTCTGCGGTCTGAAAACAGGACGGAGGCCTCACAACAACCAGACTCGTCTCAGTTTCCCCTCACCTTCATTTGTGCTGCTTCTTCCCGCCGCTGCACCGCCGCCGTGCAGTCCAGCTGTCCGCGGGCCTCGCTGCCCTCCGGCGCCGCAGAGGCAGCTCCTCCTCCAGACGTTTCCCTGGTATTCCTCCCTGGAACAGAAACAGACGCACATGCAGCTCTCTGTCAGAGAAAACAACAGTTAAGGGCAGCATGTCTGCTTCCAACCAGCAGGTCCAGCTCACGGAACCACAAGACACCAAGTCCCAGGATTCATTTCTCTAAAGCTGTTTACTGTTTTCAGGAACAAAGATGATTTTTCTTTGTTTTTAATTGGAGAATTGAAAAATTTACAGTTGAAAGTTTTATTTGGGCCAGTTCAAATCAAAGTGTTTCATTTAATCCCTGGTTGTAGAAAAAGAACAGCTTTGTTACTAACTCATTGTTTATTCTAAAGGCAATCCTGAACTGTAATCGGTTTATTATTGCGGCAGCATCAAGATCTTCTACTGTTACTCTTACTTTTTAAATAAATAAAAACTGTTCTTCTCATAACTTGATGCAGACAGCAGTCACAGACAGGTTTTGGACTCTTGTCGGTTTAATTCATGAAGCTTTAACCTGGCCAATCAAAGCTGCCCCTCTATAGAGTGGAGGTCACATGACGGTCAGCATGGAAAGGCAAGTTTATTGTATAGCATATCTCATGTACAGTGACAATTCAAACTGCTTTACATAAACTATTAAAAGAAACAATAAAAAAAAAAGTAAAAGGGGTGAAACATTAAGATGTAAACGTTTTAAAAATAACTGAATTTAAAACAAGCATAGATAACCAGTGCATGTAGCAGCTGAGAACAGGTGAGTCTTTCACCTGGATTTAAATCCACTGAGTGTTTCAGATGATCTAAGGTTTTCTGGAAGTCTGTTCTAGATCTGTGGTGCATAGAAGCTGAATGCAGCTTCTCTATGTTTAGTTCTGACTCTAGGAACTGATAAAAGATCCAGATGACCAGAGAGTTCTGGCTGGTACATACTGGGTCAGGAGGTCAGTCATGTATTTTGGTGCTAAACCATTCAAAGCTTTATAAACCAGTAACAGAACTTTAAAGTCTATCCTCTGACAGACAGGTAACCAGTGGAAAGACCTCAGAACTGGACTGATGTGGTCTACTTTCTTGGTCCTGGTGAGAACCCGAGCAGCAGAGTTCTGGATCAGCTGCAGTTTCCTGTAGAAACACTGTTACAGTCATCAAGTCCACTGAAGATGAAAGCATGAAAGCGTGAAGGGTCTGTTTAAGGACTCTCAATGGATTTTAGCTCAATGCTGCCCTGGAAGTGAACCCACACCTGCACCAGCCAACTGAACAATCCAGACACTTCCAACTAGAATGTGAACTTGTATATAAATAAAATCAATTCCAATGTGCCTCAATTGTTCCTTAATTCACTAACAGCAGGTCAAATAACTTTTTTAAACATATGTTGGTATTGACTTAAAAAAGTGCTTTTATAAGAAAATAGTTGAAATAGTATTGTTACTCTGTTTGTTTAACACCAAAAGTACTGCATGTGTGGTTTGTCATACCAACAGCAATAGGATTGGATACATCAGAATACCTTCAATGGTTACAAAACCATGAAAAAAAAAAACAAGTGTATGTTGTTGTATTATTAATCTTTATGTTATGTTATGAGTCAGTCTGAGTAACTGGATGGAAGTTCATTCTATGATGGTACTTTTATTGCATGCAAATGTAAATGTTTTTACTTTGTTATAAGTTTGATCATTACAGTAATATACATTTTCTACAACTGGACAGGATGGTTCTTCATTTTCACCTCCAGTAAATACAGTAGTGATCAGGTTTAGCTTTTCTTTTTCACCAGCAACAGTTTCAAAACACAGGAGTCATTACAACGCTTTCATTTCACCACAGGAACCTTTACACCCCCCTTGTGGGTAGAATGTCCAGACAGCAGGAGGAGGAGTTCAGTTGACATAGAATGTCCTGCAGATCTTTACTGTATGTGGGTTGAAACTGAGCCATTAGGTTTATACTGGTTTCTAGTGGATAGGGTTCATATGGACTTTTAGTTGATGAAACAATTGTTTGCCTAATGTTTTAGAATAAAGAGCGAATGAAACAGACAGACATGAGATGATGAAGGTGCTGACCGCTGGGCTGGAGACACAGCCGTCCTCCTTTGAAGGCGCAGTTGTCTCTGCACGGCGTGATGACGTGAGCAGCACACGGCCTGCGCTCGACTGCAGTCTGCCTGCTGGCGTCTGTTCCACTTCCTGAAAGAGACACACATTAGTGTGGAACATGCATAACAACAGCATAACAACAGGGAGATCCCACATTTATCTGACTCTTCACTTGAAAGGTGTCCTGACCTTAGAGTTAGATGTTTCTGCTCATGACCTGAAAGCAAACCGAAGCTCAGAGTCCAGGACTGATCCTGCTGAGAGGTTTTGGTAGAAATGCTACCTGTGCAGCGTCAGGGCAAACAGTCACAAAGTGGTTTTTGTTGAACTGCAGCATCTTCCACCCTGCAGTTATTTTCTGGATTATTTCCTCGTTGAACAGCCTACACCAGGGGTATTCAACTCCAGGCCTCGAGGGCCACAGTGTCTGCATAATTTCCAGATATCCAAACTCTACTCATGACTGATTACCTGGTTCAGGTGTGTCCAACCAATTGGAGCATGCCAGATCCGGGTATGTTAGAAAACCTGCAGGAATGCGGCCCTTGAGGCCTGGAGTTGAATACCCCTGGCCTACACCTTGGGTCTTGTCTGGTGTAGATCTGAGCCTCTATTGCTCTGGTGTTCAGGGCTTGTTCCTGTGCTGCAGGATCAGAGCTTCTGTGCTGTCCAGCAGGCCAGCCCTCTCTACCATTGGTAGGACTTCTTGATATCAGCCACTTCAGTTATTGTGCGTTGGTACATCCCATCATTCCTGCAGGGTATCTGATGACTGGCAGTGCATAACTGGTTATTGCCCGTGTCTTGTTCTTGCCATTGAGCTGGCTTCTCAGGACTTATCTTACTCGATGGAGGTATTTGGCTGTTGCAGTTTTCCTTGTTGTCTGTTCCAGGTTGACATTTGTCTGTGGAATTCCAAGATACTTGTAACTGACCTCAATGTCTGCTATTGTTCCTTCTGGGAGTGAGACTCCTTCTGTGTGGACCACCTTGCCTCTCTTTGTCACCATCTGACTGCATTTTTCAAGCCTGAATGACATCCCAATGTCAGTCCTGTAGATCCTGGTGGTGTGGATCAGGGAGTCAATGTCGCGCTCGCTCTTAGCGTATAGCTTGATGTCATCCGTGTAGAGGAGGTGACTGATGAGTTGGTATCCATAGCCAGTCTTATTGATTATTTGGCTGAGAGGGTTGACAGAGAAAAGCCCTGATGAGGCAGCAAAGGGAAACTTTCCAAAAGGCTAAGATGAGAATCATCCGTTGGCTTTGAGAAGTTTGAAAAGTCGAGTCTCTCATCAACAAATTGATAATGGGTGCTGCTAAATGAGTGATGGGCGTGTGGCGGAGCCATGCAAACAGACAAAGAATGGTTCTGCAGATTAATGGGAGACGGGTCTGCCGTCCCGGTGCCTCCCTCTATCATCCATCACTCTATCTGGCCGCACCACTCCACTGAATACATTTGATAGTTTTATTTCCCAAACGCCTCTGTGAATGTTTCATGATTGCTGTTGAGTAAGTGAGTCCGTCAGCATCAGATCTCCTCCAGCAGCTTCACTCTGAGCTTCTTGATAAACTGAGTGATCAAAGAAAAATGGGCCTAAATGAGAAACCACAGAGGCGTCATCAGAAGTTCCTCTCAAAATAACTGCTCAGGCTGCTGACTGTGGTGATGATGCAGGTGGCGCTGCTGAGCTTCACCAGAGAAAAACATCTTCTCTGGGTCTGTGCTGCAGACAGAAAAGCATCTGCAGCTCCACATCCTCGCTGTGGAGAAGAGTAATGGTGAGCAAAGTTCCAGGAGGCTGAACTCCATCAATTTTATGGACTGTCTGTGGCTGTTGCATGACAATAACCCAGCTCGGCGGCACCCCACCTGCCCGCCCTCTCTGCTCTGCCGGCAGCTCTGGAGGTGAAGGCCACAACAAAGCTCTGATTTACAGATCTCCAGAGCAAATGAGAGCAAGAGCTGAGGGGTTCCCAAACGCCATCTGCAACATTCGATTCCTTCTGCCTCCTCGTTCCAGGCCACTGACCTTCTGCAATGAGCAGATTCTGCCTCACCTCAAGGCTGCAAGCAAGGCTAACGTAGAGAGGCATTCATGTGCCTGCAGCAAGGACTTCACACAGTCACCCATTATGTATGCACACCCCTCTAGTCACCTATAGCAGAACTATAGTCCATTGGATTTCACTGATGTTCTGTCGGAACGCTGTCGTCTCTGTTCTCCTTCAGGAGGTCTGAAGGAGGTTGCAGACATGCACCGTGTTGTATGTGCTTTTAGTGAACGTTAAAGGATGCATGAAGCAGGAAAAAAACAGGATTTAAAAAGCTCTCTGACAGCAGAAACTGCTGATAAAGGCTTTAGAAAAGCTCAGTTTTATTTTATTTCATTTTTCATGTTTCACCCATTAAATAGACAAACGAACGAGCTGAAGTGCAAAGTTGAAGCTTAATGTGGAAGTTTGAAGTCGTGCTCTAGAGGAGAAGCATCTCTGCAGACACAGTTCCTTCAGAACCGGAGCAGTCCGATGACCTCAATCCCTGGACTTGGTTTTTCACAGTGATGAACCCTCAGAGGATGCTGGACACGCCTCTTTGGTTCAGCTCCCAGAGCTTCAGGGCCTCTTCCGCCTCACTGCGATTTGCTGTTTCCATGACAACCTAAAAGGATACTGGACCTGAAGGACTCACAGGTAGGAGAAGCTCTGAATCACACAGCAGCCGGGCCTGTCAGAGCAGAACCGGGTCAGCTCAGCAGTCTGGTACTCCTCACCTTTCCACATCTAACACTATGGAGCAGGAGAGGACATCTGGCTGGAGAAGGTCAGACAGGAAGGGCTGTCTGTTAAGGTAATAGACTTAGCTACTATTAAAAACCAGGATACGAGCATACTCTCGTTTGATGCTGAAAAAGCATTTGACAGAGTAAACTGGAAGTTTCTCATCACTGCCCTCCAAAGGTTTTGGATTTGGGGAATCATTCATTGATTGGATTAAGATATTACATCATAACCTAAATACTTCAGTCCAAATGGAAAAACAGACGTCCAGCAGGTTTTTTCTTGGAAGAGGAACCAGACAGGGTTGTCCACTCTCCCCCTCTCTCTTTGCAATATTCATCGAGCCTCTGGCTGCAGCAATAAGACAGAATGAGAACATCATAGGAATTAGAACTAAACATGGCAATCATAAAATTAGTCTCTATGCAGATGACATATTACTTTTTTTATATAAATCACATTCTATAAATGAAACTATAATGATCATTAATGAATTCTCCTCCATCTCAGACTACTTAATTAATTAGAATAAATCAGTTTTATTATCACTAAACAGTAACTCTGAACAAACACTCTCAATGCCGATCAAATCAGGCAATATCTCTCGTTAATTTCTCCTCCAAACTATCAAGCCAAACTGAAAAGCATTCAGGATGATTTAACCCGCTGGGTCAACTTGCCCCTGTCACTCATGGGCAAGGTAGCCACAGTAAAAATGAACATTTTGCCTAAAGTTAAATATCAATTCTCTATGATTCCTAAACAACCTCCACAAACATGGTTTAAAGCTTTAGACTCAGCCATATCCAGTTTTCTATGGAAGAATAAACCAGCTAGAATCAGACTTAAAACTTTACAATCTGCTTAAAGACGTGGAGGCTTAGAACTACTAAACTTCTGCAATTATTTTTTGCCAATAGATTACAATACATCTTAAAATGGTTAAAAAACAATTCAGAAAGAAACTCATGGATGGACTTGGAACAGGAATTATGTGGAAAGATCAACCTGTCAGATCTACCATTTATCAGCCAGACAATAAAAAAACACGATAGTTTCCAAAGTATTAACATAAGTACCACCTTAACAGCCTGGTGGGATTTTCTCAAAGTCTCAAAGTCCTCAGTCTTCGAGTTGCACTCTCTGTGTTCCTGTGCCTTCCCGCTCTTGGGTGGGGGGGGCCTCTGCGGCAGTCCCGTTGTCATGTTTCAGTGCTTGGGTTTGGTCATGTTCTGTTTTCCTGTCAGTCTCACCACATTCAGGTTAATCCTCCACAGCTGTCTTCATTTAGTTAATCAACCTCAGTGTATTTAAGTGTCTGGTTTTCAGTTCTCATGGTCAGGTCATCTGCTCTTCTCTGTTCTGTCACCTCACTGGTTTGTCCTCCTGGTTTTGTCATGTTTAAGTTGATTTAGTAAACTTTTATGTTTCTGCCACCAAGTCTGGTCTCCTGCATTTGGGTCCTCCACCACCATCCCTGACACCCGTGTGCCCTGGTCTGCGTGTTTGGCGGGATTGCCCGGCGGGCAGATTCTCTCCAGACACACTTACACTTAAACTGCCACTTCAAAATGGAGGGAAAGGGAGAAGGGAAGAATTTGGATTGGGCCTTAGACTGAGCTTTGATTATGTACCAATTGAATTGAATAGAAGTGCCACCCCTTTTACAGAGCTGTAGATTAAAGTCAATGGTCCAGAGCTAAAAATCTGTTTTTTGTGAGAATCGGGGTTTCTGTGGACTGCTTGCTCCCATAACCTTTGCATGCTCAGTTGCACAGGTCCATCTCCATGCGTGTGTTTGTTTATGCGCATGCATGAGTGACTGCGCCTCTGCATGTGTAAGTGATTTGATAAGCATCCATGCCGGTGTGTCATCTCCATCAAATCCAGCCTCCCGCACGGCTCGCTAGAGAACAGCGCTGACTCACAGAGATGATCCCGGAGAACAAACCCACAGAGGGGGCGACGCCGCTAAAAATAAAACAATCACAACCAGCCGAAGGTGAGAAAAAGGTTAAGGTGCCAGAGAGGGAGAAGAGGAGAAGATCTGCCTTCTGAAGGTGGGTTTGACTGTCAGCCAAGACGTCTGAATGTTACCGGAGCCCTGACTCACAGTTACACGCCAGCGCCTGGTAGCTTCCTCAGACAGCTGTGAGGTATCAGTGGACGCCGTTAGCTTCCACAGCGGCATCGCTAAAAGAAACTGTTTGGAAGGATCCTCATTCAAGACGTTTTAATGATTCCATTCCGTACAGCTGTCTCTGCTCAGCAAACAGAAAAATGGAGTGAAGTTCAGAAGGTCTGGAGGTCTTCTCAGAGATGCTCCCACTGTGGCCCCAGAGGCTTGTACCGATACTGCCATCTGTTCCCAACACGTAGAGTGTAAACATTTGTGACATCCGAGATTGCTATTTCACAAAATTTATAATGACTGTAGAATGTAGTAAAAATACATATGGGTAAATTAATTATCGGTCTAAAATGCCTAACTTTGGCCTTGAAGAGGGCTTCTGGTCAGATCCTTCCAGACAGCAGGAAGGTGTATCTGGATCAGTCCTAAGCTGACGGACGCTCTTCTGACTTACAAAGTCTAACGTGTCTGTCATCTACTGCACTACCCGTCCTCGGTCAAGCCTACAGTCTATGATGCCGAATGTTTCTTTGCGCTTCTTCTTCCAAAGAGCTTGGACTTATTGAAGCCCAAGTTTTCTTTGAGATGTTTGCATGACAGAGACCTCACTGATGCAGAAGAAGTTCCTCACAGTTTGTTGCTGTCTTTCTCAGCCTCACTTAGCAGCAGTCTGTACTCCCTCTCACAGATTGAAGCTCAAACAGCTTCAGAGCGACTGTGATCATCCCCTGCACCTGTTTTGTAGAATTGGTTGATCAAACACCTGAATAGTGTCCTACAAAAACTCAGACACTGAACAGGTAAGAATGCAGGTGTTGATGCCGGTTTGAAAGCTAAAAGTAAAATGGCCAAATATTGGTTTGATTTGACATTCCCTTTTTTTTTTTTTTTTTGCTCCCTTTTAATGTTGTAAATGAATACAAGCACACCTGGCTTATATATCTGAAAACATGTTTGTTTACAACATTTTTTCACTGCATTTCTGTAAATCAACAAGCGTCTATCTTGTTTCTGTACTTGCCGATGTTGCCCGTGCGCACGTAGAGGCGGCCTTTGACGACGGAACAAACAGCTGCAGGGACGAAGGCAGAACGGTGACCTGGATCTGTGCCCAGCAGGGGCGTGTCCTCCTCAGCATAATCGGTGGTCAGTACTTCAAGCTCATGGAGCGCTTGAACTGCAGGTTTTCCCTGACGCAGCAGGTACTGGAGGGAAAAACATTCCAGCTTTACAAAGACATCTGCAGCACAAACGAACAGGAGTAAGAAGCACTAATGTCAGTGTGCTAATGCTAATGCTAATATTAATGTTAGTATGTTATAGCTAATGCTAATGCTAGTCAATGCTAATGTTGGTGTGCTAATGCTAATGTCAGTATGCTTATGCTATTAGGTCAATGGTAATGCCACTATGCTAATGTTGGAATGCTAATACTAGTGTCAGAATGCTAAAGCTAATGTCAGTATGGAAATCATGGTATTACAATACTATTGTGTGTATGCAAATGCTAATGTCAGAATGCTAATGCTAATGTCACTATAGTAATGTTTGCATGCTAAATAGGTATACTATTGCTAATGTCACTATGGCAATAGGCGTGTTTGAGATTATGCAGGCGGACGCGGCGCTGCGCAGATCGCCTGGATCGCGGAGCATGCTGGTTAGTTTCTTGCACCGACGTCACATGTGCGCCGTCATGAAGAGGAAAGGGGCGTGTTCAAGGCGAGTTCCTAAGCCAGCGCAGCCAGAAAATAGGTACTGCGCTGGCTTCAAGCCGCCTTGAGGAATACTAAACAATGCATTGTGGGAAACGGTGTCGACACAGTTCTTGTAGTTCGATGTGAAATGGGGCAAATTTTCTTTGTGATTTTGGGCTATACAAATAAAATTGAATTGAAAAATTGAATTGAGTTGAAATAACTGGCGCTAAATGAAGGAAATCTGAGTATTTCTTTACTCTTTCTGGAAGGTAGTGAAATACTGATGAAAAAACAGACAAGATTTTAAATAATCTGTGGTTATTTGTGTTATTTTTGTCTTTAAAATTAACTTTAGTTCCTATTTTATCTGTTCATTTGGGACAGTGCACATGGAATGAATCCCGTGGCTATTTTTCATCTGCTTTACTCTGAAAGATATTAAAAATCATATAAAAGACATAACAGCTCAGATTATACTAGGAGGAGGGGCGCATTAACTTTCAGACGAATGTTGAGGACAACCCCCAACTCCTAAAGCAGGGGTCACCAACCTTTTTGAATCTGAGGGCTACTTCATAATGCTGATTCAAATGAAGAGCTACCGGTTTGAAATAACACATTTACTTAGTTTGCCTTTAGTTCTACATTATTAATAATGAATAATGATTCTCCTGATTTCTCACCAACAATGACAACAAGCTAGGAAACAAATATCAATATTCAAACCTTTATCAATCTCAACAGATCTAGTCAGATTTTGAGGTAATGACCAAATGCAATGTTTTTAACAAAATCATAACTATTATTAATGAATTATGAATTATTATTAATACATTTTAACTGTTATTAGTGGATCTACTCTCCTCAAACGCTTTAATTCAGTCTAGTGCACCTGTCCCTTTATTTTCCTTAAACCTCCGAACAGGTTGATTGACAGATCCCACAGCAGACAAGAATCTGCACATGGTGCGTTCACTGAGCTCTGGACATAAGCCAACCCAAACAGTCACTCCGTCCAACTCAGTCCGCTACAAACTGTCATTTTGATACAATCCGCAGCAAAACAAATCAGTTTTTCAACGAAAACGGCGACACTATTTAATCAATCGATTATATACAGATCAGTGGCGGTGTTCAATGTTTTCTCTGATAAACGGCTTCCTTTTACTGCCGATATCCGGCGCTCAGTGAACGCACCATGCAGAAACTCAGCAGCCCTGGGTTCTGTTTCCAATATACAGGAAACTTTAACCAAATTCTGGGAATTTCGAAAAATCACTTGTCACAATGACAAGGTTTCATAATAATGTGATAAAACACAAACCAACTCAAGCGATAAGTCATTAAAAACACGGCGATGTGTGTGCCTTTTATTTGATTCAGTGAGGGAGCATTTGGGTGAGGTCACAGCAGTGTGGTGCGCGTGTGCTGCGCTGGCTCGCGCAGAGAGTCCATTGAGTCTCAGATGCAAGAGAGAAGTCTGTTCAGTGGTATTTCAAAGAATGTCCATGACAGTCTCAGTTGGAAGATTTTTCTTTTTGAAAACACGACTAGATCCATTGAAGTTTGTCTCTGCACTCGCGCTGATGCGAGACTTCTGCATCGTGTTCAGGCTGCAGCTGCAGAAGTGCAGCTACAGATGAAGCCAGGAGGAAATCAGGGTTATTGATTTTACAGAGGAGATGCAGATTAACTGTGACGCTGTGGATCTCGTGGCGCCCGCTGTGCTGTACTCGGACAGACACTTCAGATGTCCATTTCATTAGAAACAAGACAATTTCCATTACAGCTTTGCAAAAAATGTCCATCCATTTCAATACGACCCCAAAACCAGCTCCTCTCAGCGCATAACTTTTTTTTTTGTTTGTATTTTTTTGAAAATGTATTTCCATTATTAAAAGATAACTAATTATCAAAAATCCAATGTGCGAAATTTCATAGTTAATGGGAAAGCAGCTGGGGTTTGGGGGAATAAAGGGAGGGGGCTGGTTCACTCAGGAGTTTGAGGAGCGCAGCTCCACTAATAAGTGAAAGAATTGACCAAAAACAACTTTTGTGGAGTGTTTTCTTCTATTGTTTTTGTTGTTAATCACAAAATAAAGAATCTTTAAACAGGAAAAGTCTCGTGTCTCCATGCGGGACGCTTCCTTCTTTGTTATTGGTTATCTCGTTATAATGAGAAAACGATAACAAAAAAAACCAAAAAAAAAGTGGGATAGGCTATTTTTGGCTTCAGCAATAATGGATATATATGTTTAAGATGTTTGAATTTTTAATTCTTTGTGAAAACAATAAAATTAAATTTTTGAGCAGCTTTCAAGTGAGTTGTGCTATTTTTAGAAGAGACCTGCGTGGTGCTTGAGGGCGACCTGGCGTCCGCGGGCACCGTGTTGGTGACCCCTGTCGTACAGTCTGGTCGTTCACCCTCATCTCAGGCGCCTTTCCCCGCCCCCTCCTGCAGCAGCTTAGTCTCGCCGATGATGCAGGCGCTTACTATCGTTTGTATGCTGATACTGAGGTCAGTATGCTAATGCTAATGTGAGTATAGGAATGTTGGTATGCTAATACTAATGTCAGTATGCTAATGATGGGATGTTAATGCTGAAGTTTGTTTGCTAATGCTAATGTTAGTATGGAAATACTAACATTAGCATTGATTTTACAAACGCTAATGTCACTGGAGTAATGTTGGTATGCACCACTAGCTCAGTGGAGACTTAGCCTTGGTTTAGCCTCCCCCAGACTAAACCAACATTGAGTGTTGGTTTAGTCTGGGGGAGGAGCTGTCAGAGTAGACTCTTCCTGAGGGAGCTGGGAGCTGTATTACAGCTTTATTCTTCTTTATTCTTTCCTCTGTATGGCAATGTTGGTATGCTAATGCTAATGTCAGTATAGCACTAGGTGTGTTTGAGATGACCCAGCGCCTCGCCTGCATCTTCAGCCAGAATAAGCTGCTGCAGGAGGGGGCGGGGAAAGGCACCTAAGATACTGTACGAGTACAAGTAGATGGGGGTTGTCCTTAACATTCGGCTGAAAGTTAATATGCCACTCCTGCTAGTATGATCTGTGCTGTTGTGTCTTTTATATTATTTTCTAACATCTTTAAGAGTAAAACAGTTAATAAAATATTCTTTTCATGTGCACTGTCCCAAATAAATAAATAAAATTAAGTTAAAGTTAAGTTTCAGAGAAAACAATACCAGATATAACCACAGATTATTTGAAATCCTGTTTATTGTTTCATCAGTGATTCACTAACTTCCAGAAGGAGTTAAAAAATACACACATTTCCTTCATTTAGCACCAGTTATTTCATGTCGAACTGTGTTTACACCGTTCCCCACAATGCATTGCTTTGTAGTCAGCTCTTAGATCCACTTGTGCAAGTGTGAATATTACATCATTTTCACTATAAGTCTGACATTTTGACACCTCTGTAATTTATATTTACTCTCTGCGATGTGTATTTCTACTACTGCCTTTGCTGTGTTTACCTTGAGCTGGATGCCAGTGGAACCTATAAGGAGCAGAGAGTCTCCATCCCAGATGTCCAAGTGCATGGTGTGGAGGGCCAGGTATTGAAGGAAGCGCCGCTTCTCGCCGGGTCTCAGGAAACCATCGTCCACTTTGAACTGGAGCTGCAGCCCAGGAGAAGCTGAACAAGAGCAGGGAGACTTCAGAAAGGGTTTGAGCTATGGAGGTATCTTAAAACATTAATCTAACATGTATTTGTTGTTTTTGTGCCCATTGTGTGTCTGTCCATTGTTTCTGTTCCAGCGTCGTGCAGCAGCTGACTTTATCATCTTTTATTCTTATTCCAAGCAAAACTCTGTGGTCAGGTCAGCTCCTCAAAGTATTGCACTTCATCTACCAGAAACTCACCAGTGATACTTTTGAAATAGATAAAGAGAAATATTTTGTGGAGAATAAAGACATCTGAGGATTAATCTTCTTTTGCCAGATTTCTTTTTATAAATTCATAATTTTTATTATTCTTAAGAATGTTTAAATGTGCCCTATCATGGAAATTCTGCTTTTTGAGGTTTTAAGTGCAATTTACTGTTCATTCATCTCTATAAAGTACCCCAAAGTGGTGCTTTGATCCGTTAATACATTTAAAAGCAATCCTCTAATAACCTGCGCTGTCTGCCGCAGCCCCTCCCATACCCACGAAAACGAGTGGTTGGAAACGTGCTGACGTAAGCACGATGTGAACCGCCCCCTCCAGGAAGAGTCTGCTCTGACAGCTCCGCCCCCAGACTAACACAACACTATTTATCCACTGAGCTATATGATCAGCAAAAAAAACTTTTCATTTTAGATTCTGAATATCATATATATATAACAGTTGTGTCCTGTCTTCAATAAATTCCAGCTCAAATAGGTGTTTGTTACTTTAGACACAGCACTCCTTTAAGACCCCCCAAACCCCCAGTCCAGCTGTGTGTTTGCTATGAATCAGTGGAGCCATGGCCGGGCCTTCTAAAGGCAGATATGTGGTATGTCCATCCATCTTTGAAGAAGTTTGGATTATTTTTGTGGGAGAAATGGAGAGACGCTACCACAAACTCTTGGATGACGTCAAGAAATGGGAAGCAGCCGCACGCAGCGGCAGGCGGAGCTTCAGGAATTGAGTCGTTTCACTTCTGGGTAGGAAAAATCTCACAAAATATAACTAATATTTCATAAATTATTTGTTTTTTTAGTGGTCCAGAGATAATATATGATCTTATATGTAGATATAGTTCACACTGAAAGGCTTAAGAAAATCATGGTAAGGCCCCCTCAAAAGCAATCCACAAATATTTCTATTATTGTGAGCAGTAAGAACCAAAAGTTCATTTTGTGTTTCCCAGTTCTTTTTATGTTAAATGACAGCACAACAACATTGCTTATGATGCTGAAGCATTTTCCTAGTGCACATGTCATGATACAAAGTTTATCTGATAATTAACATTTTTAAAAATTAAGGCTACCTTACATTCCTGTTCAGATTAAGGCTTAACCAAGTCAAAAGGTTCTTCCTCTGGTCAGACTTACCGGCGTTAACGGTGCCGTCCTTGTTGACAGTGGCGAGGACCTGGGAAAGACCCTCGGGGTCATCACTGCTGAGAAGTCTGAGCTGTTGGGAGGCGACTGGAGGAAAGCGGTAGAACTGGAAGGTGACGTAGATGTTGCTCTGGCGGCCAGAATCGGCATCTGCTGTAGATGTTCTGCATAAAAACATTCCATAGAAAGCATTCAGTCGGGATTCAAACTGGAACCCTTTCACTGATGGGGGATTCAGACTGGGAAAGTCCAACAATTCAGACTGAGTCCACGTATTTGTTCTGGATGGAGTCCTGAAGACTGCGTTTGGTCTGTATTCAGACTGACTTCTACTGGAGATTTCTGTTCTGGACCAAACTTTGTAAACAAAACCCTGTGACTAAAGTTCTCTTCAGTCATTGGCCAGCAGGTATGGGGGCGGGTCAAAACAAAAAGAGAAAGATGGAAGTTTGCAGACATGCCGCATGGCGGTTACTGAGGACGCTCCGGCTGCTAGGTTCACTAATAAGTGTTTGTGACTGATGGATTGTGGGGAAACAGTGAGAGGTAATGTGAGTCATGTTGAAAGTTGTTCTAAGGAGTTGCTGTGTCTCGTGGTTGTGGTGTTATGGAATGTTTTGAAGAGAATTCTGTTGGAACTACAATAGAACTTTTAGGATGACGTCATGACACACGGCAGCTCAAAATGCCAGTAAGAAGTGTTTTAATGAACTCTAACAGTGATCACTTGGAGCAGGTACTTCCTTTTTGATAACGTGACATTCAATGCTTTACATTTGTCCACGGCTCATCCAGTGCGTTGGGTTACATCGCGTGACTACTGACTACGGTGGTCATTTGGTTCAGTTATTCGGCTTTCACAGCGGATTGTTTTCAGACAGAGGAATCTCAGAGCGAACCAAAGTTCAGTCAGATTGGAAACAAACCGAGACCAGCTCTAAGACGGGTCAGAGAGCAGTTCCTGCTCCAGGACCAGGATTCATTTGTGCGTGTTCAGACTGAAACTCTGTTCTGGATTATTGGGGGAAATGAACTCTAGTTCACATGTGTCCTGTCTGAAACCTCTGACCCCCATGGAACCCTCCAATGCTAGAAAATGTGACTCTATTTTGATGGCGGAATTTGGAACCCTCATGCTGAGAGAAGCGCTGTTCTATGGGTTCTCCAGGAGGAAATCCAAAGTTTAAAGCAAGAAAAGTTTGTTTTGATAATGAAATACAGAGATAGTTTTTGACCAGGAGGACCAGCCTCTTTAACGTCAGCGTGTGATGATGAGGTTTCTACTCCATCTACATGGTTTATCCTAAAACAAGTAAAAACAGGATAGTTGATGACAGACACGTGTTTATCAGTCAAGAACAAACATAGACCCTCTTTAAAGGAACAGAGGAACAGACGGAGGTTTGGATTTGGACCCCCCCCACCATATACACACACACACACACAGTCTGTGGGATCCTGAGAGGCCTCGGGCAGCTTCACATTTCTAATGAAGCCTTTTCAGTGTTGTTAGGATCTGTGTATTTCCTGATGGATGTTGCGTTCTTTGCTGATGACGCCTTCATCTCGGCCTCTGGTTAAACATGCGGCTGTCGTTTGATCGTCTATGGGGAGCCCAAATGAAAGTTTAATCAACGACACGTCGATGAGGAACCTCATTAATCTGACGAGAGCGGCAACAAAAGGCTGTGTTAACTTTGTATGCCGATTATTTATTCATTGACACATTTGGCTTCTCCATTACTGTGATGGGAGGAGGAACCGTTCAGTTACTGATGACAGCAAAGGAGCAGGAGGACACTGAAGGATTTAGTTCTCTCACAATATATGAGGCCCAAAGGATGTTTCTGAAAGAGGTCTCAGACTCTCTGTGTCTGCAGACCTCACCTGGTGAACGCCAGAAACTGGAAGACCAGCAGGTTGTCCTGTAAAAAGTCGGCATCTTCTCGCTGAGGATCGAAGAGCAGAGGTTCTTTGGGATCCAGAACTTCAGCTTTCTGCCCACGGTGGTCCAGTACTTCAGGGAAGCTGACCGAGATCAGGTGATCCAGAGCAGAGAAGGAGCCAGACCTGCAGCGGAGGGAAACGGTCAAAAACAATTAGCAGCTGAAGAAACACAAACAGATAGACCATCCTGCTTCACCGAAGCTCAGCTTCAGTAGAAACAAGGTGACACGGTAACACCATCTTTAGAGGTCATCGTGACCTCTGCTGCCTGAACCTGGACCTCCCACCACGCAGGTCGGTCTCTGAGACACCTGTTTGTGCGTAACCATGGTGACCTGAGCAGCACTGACTCAGCACCTCGTCTGTTTGGAGTCTACAGAGAAGATCCAGAAATGAAGCCTCCATCAAACTAATTAGGTTGACGGCAGAGAAGACAGCAGTTCATCGGGTTTTTCTGTGCAGCTGCATCAATTTCATGCTTCCTATCTCCTTCCTCTTCAAAGTTGCATCTTAATTTGGCCCCCTTGGGTTCATGGTGAAGCCATCCTTTGGGTTTCAAAAGAGCCAGGATCAGATATGCTGATGTTTTCATTGAAGTTTAATTGACTGCTTTGTTTTTCTGAAAGAAATGGGTCGCTCCCGCCTGAAAACACTCAGAGGTTCTGATGTCAGGAGATGTTTCAGCTCAATGAACTGAGAAGCTGCTGCTGCCAAATGCTGAGGTGTTTCAGTGCCAGCATGTTCCTCTGTCTGTCCATCATTTTCACTGGGACTTCTCCCATCGGGACTCTGACGGAGAATGGAGAGAGGTGTTCCTGCAGATCCAGGTTGGCAATCAGAAGATGGAGACGATGAGCGGCCATCAGAAGAAGGTTAGCATCAAACTCCAGAGGCTCCAGGGTGAGCTCTCCTGATGAGGATTGCAAAGAGCCAGACTTCTATTATTTTTGTATTTATTCATTTAAAGGAGACGATGCAATTTAAAAGAAAACAATACGATAGAACAAGTGGATGCATCAGAATGGGGCGGAGCTTGGAGCTGGTGACCCTGCCGCATATTTTCTATATCCAAATACAATCTTTGCAAACAGCATTTTTTTCATCTTCTCCTGATGCACAACAATCTGAATAAAGAAATACTCAGAAATACAATGTAGAGAAAAGACCACAAGAACATGTTTGAAACACCATTTTCATGGTTGTGGCTCTTTGACGCGTTTACAGACCAGCAGCTGCTTTAAATGTGGTTGTTCCTGGGGGGGCATGTTCGGATGGTGTTTTTAAGGGATCGGTGACGGTGGAGGTGGCTGTAGGGTAGGTTAGTACTGGGATTTACCCCATCAGATGGTTTGTTGTATCTGTGAGGGCCATGGTAGGACGGTGGTTCTGTGGGGAGGATGGGGAAGTCCTTTTTGTTTTTTTAACTTGTCCTGTCCATCAGCAGGCTGCACGGTGGTGCAGTGGTTAGCACTCTAGCCTCACAGCAAGAAGGCCCCGGTTCATATCCCAGCTGGGGTTTCTGAAACAGAAACCCCAACTGGGACCTTTCTATGTGGAGTTTGCATGTTCTCATTGGGTACTCCAACTTCCTCCCAAATGGATGGGCTGTCCAACAGCTGAGCAAGCGGATACGGGCTGAGAGTCTCTTGTGTTGGACAGATTTTAATGTCCCAACAGGGGTTTATTAAGTATAAACCCCTGTTGTATTTTATACTAAACTTTATTTATATTGCTTATGTTGTACCTTTTTTCTTTTTTTGTTGGACCGGACGGAAACGAAGAAGAGGGAGGTTGGGGGAGGGGGAGTCCTAATTCTTTTGAAGGATGCTGTGAAGGTTTTTTAGTTCATTCTTGAACCGACGGAGCTCCATTGTAGTCAGCCACTGCTGTGTGTGTTCATGGACAGTCAAAGAAAAACAGAGGAAATGGAAAAAATCTGCTGCAAGCCTTTGTGTGTGTCAGAGGTGGGGGGGCGGCTTTGATTAAATGACCTGACATAAATTGAAATGACCTCTTTAGATGAACGTGTCAACAATCCGATTCTTTCTCCTGGGGTTAGCATTTAGCAAAGCCGTGTTTACAACAACACCTCATTTATCAATGCTTACCTTTTCCAAATACCAGCTGGCCTTGATATTACAATTCATGTTTCACAGCTGAGGCCAGTATTAGCAGACCCCCCCCCCCCCCCCCACCCCCATCCCCCACAGCTTCATGAGCACAGATGAGGAGTGAGGAGGCCAGCAGGAAACCAACTGGGTCTGTGCTGGTTTGGGGTAAATCTGAGCTCACCTTGGAACAAAGGGGGGCGCAGGTGCATGGACAGGGGGGAAGGGGAGCCCCTGAAGTTGGTCTCCTTCGTGATGCGCTGAAGGCGGTTCGGGAGCGCCGGGATGAAGGTCCATCTCCAAGTGAGCAATGTTGCTGAGGGTGGAGCCGTTCTGAAGCAGACGCAACAAAAAGAGCCATAAAGCACACTTGAGTTTGTCTGCAGCACGCCGTAAGGCGGAGCTACGTCATCCGGACACTCTGGTGACCGCCGGCAGACCGCCACAGACACCCGGCCTAAAGGTCATTCATCAGCGAGACCCGATGGAGGAACATGACCTTCACCAACACCTCAGTCTGAGGCACAGCTGCCTGCAGACTGACGAGCTCCTCACAGAGAAGCTTTCCTCCAGAGCGTGGCCGGCCGCGACTTCTGAAACACTGAGGCTCGTGTGTCAGGAGAGAGTCAGGCGTCTGCAGACTAATTCATTCCTAATGAACAGCTTCTGCACATGTGGATCACAGACTGAAGCAGAAACGTCACCAACTGCAGACACATTCTCTATTTCTGCCCAGCTGACGCAGAAAAAAGTGCAGGATGTCAGAAACAGACGGAGAGATTTCATCATCGTCTTCCCACTCTAGCATTTTACTCTGCTTATTATGGGATGTGATGTTCATGGCTCAGTGGGGCTGTTGTCATGTGTCAGCAGCTTCTCTGCGTTCATGTGAAGAACCTCCGTTCATGTCAGATTGTCCAGGAACCGCTTCTGGTGTCAGGAAGTTCAGCTAACAGGTCAGCGGAAAGCCTGATCATCCATCCATCCATAAGTGCATCCATCCGTTCATCCATCCATCATCCATCCATCCATCCATCCATCCATCCGTTCATCCATCCATCCATCCATCCATCCATTCATGCATCATCCATCCATCCATCCATCCATCCATCCATCCATCCATCATCCATCCATCCGTTCATCAGTTCATCCGTTCATTCATCTATCCATCCATCCATCCATCCGTCCATCCATCATCCATCCATTCGTTCATCAGTTCATCCGTTCATTCATCTATCCATCCATCCATCCATCCATCCATCCATCCATCCGTCCATCCATCCATCCGTTCATTCATCCATCCATCCATCCTTCCATCCATCCGTCCATCCATCATCCATCCATCCGTTCATCAGTTCATCCGTTCATTCATCTATCCATCCATCCATCCATCCATCCATCCTCTGAACCCTCCATAGATCTTAGGTTTCAGCCTGATGTGTGCAGGGTGAACTCCAGTAGAGCAGATCTTCCCGTCTTACGGAACATCTCATTTGTCTGCTTTTCCTTGAGAGTTTTTAGGATCCTGAAGAATGTTTTCGTGTTTCTGCACCGGCATGCCGAGTACCAGAGCAACACAGTCAGTGAGTGTTTTAGGGTGAGCAGACGGGGGTGGAAATCTTACGACATGTGACAGCTGGTGGGCTGACGCCAGCGGAGAAAGATGGAGCGGAGAAGGAAATGAGTGTTTCCACGGCAACGCCGAGCTGGAGTGGCTGAGGGTCGGGAAGCCTGAAGGAGCTGCCAGCTGAGACAGAGAGAGCTGCAGACAACAAATGAGTTCTGCTTATTATCACTGTGATGAAGAACATTTTATTCCACAGAAACATTTGTGGTCTTCATCAGACGACAGCTGCACATCCCACGGCTTCCTAACCTGCTCCCCATCAACAAGCTGGGAGGGTGTGAACTTCACCGCCTCTGAGGACTTAGAAATATGACTGAAATTAGATATAATTGGTGCACAAAATCTGTCAGGAACCTAAAATGTAACCAAACCAGCATCCACCTTCCAGAGGATGCAGGACAACATGGATGGATCGAAGAGGAACGCCGTCACGAAGGGGATGCACACGCTCGCAGACTGCTGTTTTGGAGGGTATCGCAAAAACAGGAAGTGCCCCACAAACCCCCCAAACCTTTACCTGTACAGGTATTAGTAGAATATTTTAACACAGAGATGCAACACACACACAAAACCAAAAATCATAGACCTATAAACACACATGCCACAACAAACAGTACGCACAAAGGCAGAAACATTCACACAATCACATTTACACACACATTTAAAAAATAATTTGGTACACAGACACAAATACAGAAACACATGCCTTCATTATGGACACAAACACAGAATCCGATTTGACAAAACAGCGACAATAATTATAATTTTCTTGCGTAAGCATCAAAAAAGATTTTTATTTTTATTCTATTGTGTTTGTTCTATCTTCTTAAAGATGCTCTTATTGCGTAAAACACTCTGTGCTGCTGCTGTATGCTTTATAAATAAAGTTGGATTTGATCTGATCTGAAGGGTACACACAAACCATTACACCACATGGACGGGGGGGGTCACCTGGAACATGACCACGGCCCCCAGAGGAATCAACAGACAAATGAGCAGCTGGGCTGAATGTAAATACCACGGCCCGTCTGACTCGCAGCGGCGAGTCAACAAAGCATCCAGGATCAATAATTGATGCAAACAGGAGGAAGCCGTCAGATCCAGGAGGGGCGGCGAACCGCAGAACCAAGCGGCTCCTCGCCGCCACCACGAAGACGCCAAAACTCCAAAGATTTGATGAATAATTCAATAAACGGACAAACAAATGTAAATGATTAAAATAACAAATGTCTTCAATTGCAATGAATCTTTAATGCACTTTGTGTTATTTTTACTTTTGTTTTCATCTAAAACTTTAAAGAGACAAACGTACAAACAAACACGATCGGGGAGGACCTTTTCCCTGCATTTGTCTCTGAGCTCCACTAACTTTCTGTGGAGTTGAAGGATGGACCCAAACAAAGTGGGCCGGTTCTGTTGTTGGCCTCTGCTCCTCAGCAGCTTATTAAAGCAGCTTCCTGCTCAGCGACGGCCCCTTCCTTCTTCAAACACAGCTAATTGCTTCTTTTGGGAAATATCTCCTGGACTTTAACCCCTTAAACTGTGATTTATTGTCAGAATCTTTTTATCTGAGAACAAATTGATTTCCATGGAAACTCTTCTTCATAGTTTTGCCTGCAAAACAGAGGTGCTATTTTAGGAGAAGGTCGATAACGGCTGCTGAGCGAGGCCCAGCTCCGAGCCGGCCTGCAGAGCGGCCTCTGGACCTGTTCACACAGAGCCGAGGCTCCTTGATTCACTAAAGCAGGTGGAGGCCGGCGGTCGCGGCCGCGGGCCCATCTGCACGTCTGAGCTGGACGTGTGGGCGCGGTCCCCACTGAGGGATGATGGGTAAACGCTCAGCTGCAGCTGGAGCAGAAACACCAGCGCGCCCTGCGCTGCGCATGCGACATGTAAATCCCTCATTAGGAGCTGATGTGAGTCACCCTCGCCCACATCTCTCGGCACAGGCGGATAATCATCTCGCAGGTAAATTTATTAAAGTTACAATAGAACTGATTAGGACTGGCTGCCTATGGGAAGCTGTCTAACATAAACAGATGCTAATGTGGCATTTAATCTGATTGGATACAAGCGGGCAAGATTATCATCATCAGCTGCGCTCTTCCTCCTCCTGAGGCTTCGGCGGCGGTGAACGCCACATCCATCAACCAGAACATTTCCCTCAGACACACACACCACTGAGGCGTTTGTGTGAAAGGATTTGATTGGTCGGAGGATGGAGGGAAAGTGTGGCCAATTTAGTGTTGAGGTCTGTCACTTTGTTCTGGAGGAGACTTGCAGCCGCGTTGATGTGGAACATTTTCCTGCGACATAAACCTCAATGTGAAGAGTGGAGGGTTTGAAACCGCCGCCGGACGGCGTTGACCTTTGATCTGTCATTTGAAGTTTAACTGAAGGACAGATGAATTCTGAAAGGACACATCTTCAGCCTTTCTGCAGGTGGTAGGATGTAGGAAAATCACAGGAAAATGATCATCTTACCCCGGGACCTTGAGGTGACTCAGGGGGCGGAGCCTCTTTACTACCTGAAAACACAAAGACAAGCAAGATGAAAAGATCCTGCTCTTTGATGTTGACATGTAACTGCAGCAGGAGCTTCGGCGTGGCCGTTCCAGGCGTCGGCACTCCGACAGCTCCGTCTCTAGTTTGCAGAGATGGCTCTCAGCTTTCAGAGGGAAACTGGAAAATGTGATCCTTTTAAATCGCTTCTCTGTTTGTTGGCTTCAGAGTGAGCTGGCATGTGAAGGTAGGAGAAGAACTCAAGCAGAGTAAATAGCTGCAGTTCTTTACAACTCCAACCATTTCACACTGATCTGGAGCCAGAGCTGTCATGAAAGAGCTTCCCAGCAGCAGATTCCTCCGTCTTCGTGGAACGGCCTTTTGGAGCCCGCCCCAGTGGCTCGGGGTGTCATACTGAAGCCCCCATCTGCTCAGGCCACACGCAGAGAGGACACGGCATTGGCTCCGCCCCCCTCTCCTAGCTCTGTGTGCTGTGACTGCGGTGGCCACGCGGCGAGGTTTCTCCTTGTTCCTGAGACGGATGATGTTGTAGGAGCTTATCTGGACAGCTGAGCAAACATGTCCTCCAGGAAGGAGGGATGAGGAAGAACGTGGAGGACGTTTCTGTAAAGCCTCAGAACATCTATTAGCCCATTACAGTGATGTTTGTTTTTCAGTGAACCAATCTGCTTTCACTGCTCCATCAAAAATTCTGCTTATTTAGTCACTACAGCAAAAGCATTGACTGAAGGGCTGTGGACTGAAGGCGCGTCACTCTCCTGTCTGCCTGTGCGCAACTCTAACAGAATATTCATAGAAATATTAACAATTCGTTTTTATTCCCATATTTAACTGCAGCTGTGTCTACATGAGCCACATGTCTTCAATCAGATCAAAGATCAGAGTAGAATCAAACTCTATCTAATTCTAACAAACATTCCGATCCGTCATTTGTTCGATTTGAGTCATGATCTAGCTACCATACCAGAAAGAACCGTAAAATAAGCAGTGTAGGAGTCCTGTTGTAAACAAACATGGCTGCGAGACGATCCTCTACACCTGCCTTTATTTATTTTTATCAATCAATCAATCAAGTTTATTTCTATAGCACTTTTCATATATAGAATAACACAAAGTGCTTTACACATAAATAAAGCATCTTAAAGCAAACGCAATAATAAAAACAAATGCAAAATACAATAAAGACACATAATTCCCCCCTTCACTCAGATCCACAAGTATACCCCCAATCCCCTCACCCCCCTAATTCCCCCCACACACACACACACCCCCAATGACTAAGTACAAGACTAAGTACAGGCTGAGCACAGAAGTTAGATGTTGGAGACACTAATGTAGTTGGAGCCTCTTCCTCTGGAGACAACTGCATAACCAGCATGGTGCAGCATCACAGGCGGGGACCCAGCCTCACCACAGCTAGGTAGCGATGCAGGTCCCCACCTAGAGCCACAGCAGCTGGACAGCAGTAACCAGAGGGAGAGGAACCAGCTGAGGAGGCACTGGAAATTAAAAAAGAAAAATGGTAGAATAATAAAATTAAGTATATTTGTAAAATCAGAAAACAATAAAACAATAAAACATGACCATAAAAATGAATTAAATAAATTATTAAAAGATCAATAAAATTATAAAAACATGATCAAATAGATGCATGAATAAAAACAAAGTAAATAAAAACAATAAAATTAGCTAAAAGCATGGTTAAAAAGATGGGTTTTAAGACCTTTCTTAAAAGCAGCTATGTTCTCTGCGGCCCTCAGGTTCTCTGGCAGACTGTTCCACAAACGAGGGCCATAATGCTGAAAAGATGCCTCTCCGTGCGTTTTGGTTTTCACAGGTGGAATGATTAGTAGACCTGTGCCAGAGGATCTCAGGGTCCGCGAGGGTTCATATTTAACTAAAAGATCTGACAAATAAGAAGGTCCAAGACCATTAAGACATTTAAAAACCAGTAAAAGTATCTTAAAATCAATCCTGAAGCTTATGGGGAGCCAATGCAGGGATTTTAAAATCGGTTCTTGATGCTTCTTTTTGGAAGTCCAGTTAAAAGGGCGTTGCAGTAATCAATTCTACTGATAATAAAAGCATGGATCAGCGTCTCCATGTTAGCAAGAGAGAGAATTGGGCGGACTCTAGCCAAATTTTTAAGATGATAAAAACCAGTTTTGATCACCTGCTTAATATGTGGAATAAAAGTTAGCTTAGAGTCAAAGGTAACGCCCAGGTTTCTGACTGTTTCTGAACAGCTTAATGAAAGTTCTTTAAGTTTGAAACACTGTTTCTCTCTCTTGGCTTCAGGACCGATAACTAAAATTTCAGTTTTTTCCTGGTTGAGCTGCAGAAAATTTTTAGCCATCCATAATTTCACATCTAAAATACAATTAAAAAGAAAGAAAAAATGAAAGAGAAAAGTTGAAATCTGTGCGGCCATCTTTTTCTTGGCCACATGGACCCAGAGGAAGGGTTAGGCTTAGACAGAAATGCAGCAGTGTGCATCTTTGCTGCATGTAAAAACGGGTGAATAACATCAGACGTTTGGTTTCTGGACACCAGTGACGTGCAGTGAGCTTGACGGCTGGTGAGGGTCTGACATCATCAGTCAGATTTACAAACACATGAACCTATAGAGCAGCTGATTCACTATTTGATTGACAACAGTTAAAGTGTGTTGTTTAAAATGTCAGTTCAACATTTTCTTCTGTTTCAAACCGTAGCATAAAAACAAAATCACCAAAACGTATTATTATTGACTCACTTTTACTTATAAATGAAGTCTGTGCTGCTGTTCTGAAGACACACATGAATGTTCTGTTTGTAGAAGTCTTCCTTTTCCTTCTTCAGTTTTCAAAGTCTGGGCTGTGCCTCCCCTGACTGCACGCCACTGCAACATGAATCCCCATGGTTGTTTGCACGGTTTCTCCGTCCTGCTTGGAGCGGTATTTCCCTGTTGAAAAGCCACCTCCAGAGCCACACGCCGTCCTGAAGCCGCTCCTCTGCTCAGAGACTCAAGAACCCTACACAGAGTTCTACGGTTTCTGTTGGGAGTCTCTGGATGTGCAGCATGAAGGACGTTTGTTCATGAACGCAGCACAAATCCCATCATTCCACTTCTGGACCGCAGCTCTAATGACTCGGGACTGCAGGGCACACCCCCAGACCAGGACTCCTCTCAACAACAAAACACACACAGGCACGCAAAAAAGCATACATGTGCAAACACACACAAATGTACACACTCTTTGCACTGTGTAGGTAAGACGTGCAGACACTGGGGTGAGGGTGGCCCTTAGTAGGTGTGAAACCATCTGTGTGCTGCCCTCTAGAGGTTGAACTTTGTGATTCATCAAATGACTTAAGTCCCTCATTTTAGAAGTTCCACGTCAAGATCTGCAGCTCTGGTATAAAAGCCTTCCTATTTCTGAATGTGTAACGCTCACAATCTCTGTGTTTCCATGGACACAACATATCAGAGTAAACGCCTGATCAGAATAAAAATGCGTCATGTAAACACGGCATTTGGAATAATCTGACTCATTCGGATCCAGATTTCCTTCCAGTGGAGATAGGTGGTTTATAGGGATTGTTGATTTGATCGTGGCGCATGTAAACAATCCATTTTGACTGTGGGTCGTTACTGCCCTGGATTTTACATCATATGCAGACGGTGTTGCTCCAGAGAGGGCTTTAGAGTGCAAACAGGACCGGCCGGACCCGGAGCTTTGTGTCTCAGGGGATGGGCTTTGGACCGCAGTCCCTCTGGCTGCTCTGCACAATCATGTCAATTTGTGCTTCCAATCATGACCAGACAAAATAAAGACTGATGTTATTCCCACATATTGCTGCATTGTCTACACAGATTTAAGGCACGTCTAAGGCTAATGCTAACGTTAGCATTAGCTTTGTCTATGAGACGTGGAGCTGCAGAAGATCTTTTCTCATCAGTTAAAAGTTTCCTAAATTTGCTTGCTCACATAATCCTTGTAAACAGATCAAAAGTCAGACAATTCCAGCGTGTCTGACATTAAAGTCAAACTTAATATTGTTGTAATGTTTTCTACTGCGGTCAGTGAGCTGCTGTTAGCTTAGCCGTGGTTCTAACATCACTGCTCTTTGGTTTTCATCAGAAATGTGTCTGATCTGAAGGAAAATAAAGGTTAAAAATGATCAAATTAATTGAAAATGTTGACAAAAATATGAAAGCGAGTATTTCCATATAATGTTATAAAATACTTTCACCCAGAGATTATTTTTTTAACTTGGCTGCTCTTATTTTGAAAGCTGAAAATACATGTCTCAATAGCTGTACTTAGCATTTTCACTGAACCAAACAGAACCTGTTTTTACAATTATCCCCTAAAATGTCCTGTGGAACAACAAGTACATTTAATTCTGGGAAGAGATTCAAATGTGTGCGGTCAATACAGAGATGTGTGTCTTTGCTGGAGGAATTAAATGAAGACCAGATGGATTTCTATACGTTTTTGTGCTGATTGCACTAAAAATAAGAGCAAATAACATCAGCTAAACTAGAACCAGTTAGAATAATATCTGCTGCTCATATGAAAGTGGATATTTTCAAAAAATATCCAATATTGAAGATTTTAAATTTGTATTTAGATTTGTGAACAATCTAAGACAGGAAATGAAAATACCGTTCATTAAATAAATATTGTACATTTTTGCTGTTGAAATTGGTGAGATAACCTTTTATTATTTATGTAAAATTGTGTCAAACAGCGTTCAGCTGTCTGCTTTGCCTTTTAAAATGTGAACACTGGAAATAACTGTTCACTATTTCGGCCCTGTCACCATTTTCTATTCTAAGCCTTCCTCTGGGTCCATGTGGCCAAGAATAAAGCCCTGGCTGCATGGATTTAGACAATTATCTGTAAACAGTCACCTAATAATAATATTATAATATTGAATATAATACTACAGATTCTGAATGAATCTAATCATTGTTAAAAGGAATCGTTTCACTCCTATTCTGTCCTTTGCACATAAGGCTAAAGTGGGGGGAATGGGGCGGGGCTTAAAACCCAAACGAGTCTGTTTCAACATTCTGCTCCGAATCATTTCTGCCACCTTTTCTCTTTAGTTTCCGGTAAAATCTTCACTACTTTGTTGTTTTTTCTAAGTAGTTAGTCATGGTTAAAACTGTCAGAATGATCCAAACTGTGTTCCTGCTGCTGAACGGGAAATTATGGAAGTGTTTGTGACTCAAAAATAAAAATAAAAGTCAATACTGGAAATACTATTTCATTTTCAAAATGTGCCTTCATTACTTGTCTCTTAAAGGAAATTAAAAAGCAATCCTCAGAACTGCTTTTTCATTTTCTTTTACAACTCCACTCATTCTCTAACTTAATTAAAATTATAAAGAAAATGACATTTGACAGTTTTCAAAAAGTTCTTTGGTAATTTTGTACCAAAATTCAATCAGAAATATCAATTTTGAAAATTAAAATGGATAAACTGAAATGCTATTTCCTCTTCAAAATGTACCTGCAATATTGCCTCTTAAATCAAATGAAAAAACAATTCTCAGAACGGTCTTTTCATTTTCTTCTTCAACTCTGCCCATTCTGTGACAGAATTCAAGTGACAAAGCCAATGGAGATTGGAGAGGAAAAAGAGGAGGACAAACGAGGACACCGTGTACACTACACACCGTATACACTACACACCGTATACACTACACACCGTATACACTACACACCGTATACACTACACACCGTATACACTACACACTGCTCTCTGTCTGGTTGCTATTAAAGCTTCAGTCTAAAGACAAACCATAAATGTTTCTCAAAATGTATTATAACTGTTTTATTCTATAGAGTAAGTTTGTTTATTGATATTTATGAAGAATTCTGGATGGATCTTGTACGTGTGTCTTTTTTCCGGTTCCGGGTCATCACGAGCAGACGTGTGCCTCCAGCTCTCCGCTACTTCTCGGGATTTTCAAGTCTTTTAAAGTCGTCTGCAAGCGACTTTAATCACCGGCTGCTGCAACACAGCTACCACAACGAGGAGAGCTGATCATGGCACCGAAGAAAATATTGAAGCCGATCTGGCTGAGCTGAAGACCGCATTGGCTGATATCAGTCTCAGCAGCTCCTGCTTTGCTACAGGAAGCTAAGCTAACAGCTGTGCTCCAGCTGAGGCTAAACTAACGCCGCTGGCAATGCATCTTCTGTGGAAGAATTTGCAACAAGCAAAAGTGATTCTCACAAACGGGACAATCGCCAAGATCTGATGGAAAGAAGGATGCATGACTTGGACCAACAAGCACGGATGAATAATGTGATTCTCACGGGACTCCAACTACAGCCCTGGGCGCGGCCTGGTGCTACCGGCGCTAGCATGGATGCTAACGGAGCTGCTGATGCGACCATGGAGGATCAAGTTCAAATGTTTTTAATGTCTAAAGGGATCTCCTTGGACCTGGACACGGTCGAAGTCTGCCATCCGCTGCCACGGAGAAAGACCACGGATAAACCAGCGATCCTGATCAGGTTCGTGAATCGAAAGCATAAGACTGCCTTGATGAAACAACGTAAACAACTTAAGGACACTAAAGTGTTCCTTAATGAACATTTATGTAAATATAACGCTGAACTGGCAAAACACGCGAGGATCTTACGATCCAAACGACAGATCCAGTCCACGTGGGTTACGAACGCCAGAATCTTTGTCAGACCACTCGGACCACCGGACCTGACGAAGCCTCTGGAAATAAGATCCATGAAAGACTTTGAGAACTGTGGGATTACGCATGTTTGAACCTCTAATTCAAGCAAAATGTGAATTGTGGACTCATGAAACCGTCGGAACCGTTGAATACGAACTCTGACCCAATTCTGAAGAACTCGAGCTCAATTCCCTTGAAAGAAGACCTTCACAGTCTCTCAGTCAAAACAATGAAGATGGTTTACGTGGCCTTAAACCTGTTCCTAAACAAAGATGTAGCTCTGGTCTGAATACAATCTGCTCAAACTGTCTCTTAATGAGAATATTTTGAAGTTTTCCATTAATAAATCATGATTTTTTACTTAGCACTTTTTCATAATAATAATCGTTCTTTGATAAATGCAATCTGCTCAAATTGTCTTTTTTAATAAGAATATTTTGATATATTTTCCTGCAGTAACAAATGAAGTTGATTACTACTTGATATTTTTTGAATCTTTAATGAGTAGTTTATTAGTTTACTGTTGATGAATATTAGAAATGATTTGTCTATGGTCTTTTTAAACAAGAATATTTTGATATATTTTCCTGCAGTAACAAATGAAGTTGATTACTACTTGATATTTTTTTGAATCTTTATTGAGAATATTTAAACTACTGTTGATGATTAATATAAATGATTTGTCTATGGATGTTTTTGAAATTCTATTACATCACTGATATTATTTATCTTTTATTACCTGAAACTATATTGATATTTGATTTTAAGTCCTGAACCGGATATTGATAATTCATGTAGAGAAAATGGTATGGTCGAGTCGGGGTGGGATTATATAAGTTCGCTTCCTTCCACCCCCTTTCAAGCGATCTAATTGTGATTTATTATGTGATGTTATTACATGTATTATAACCTGATTGCTTGAAATAAACCATTTCATTCATTCATTCATTCATTCATTCATTCATTCATACTTGTGATGTGCAATGACACTGAAGTTGTGTAGTGTTATATTGTATTCTATGTTTTCAAATATACTGAATGTTTGAAAATGTTTCTCTGGTCTAGACCTGAATTCTTCCCGTGTCTTCCCCCTACCCCTACGTTTAGCCCTCTAAATCATGTCCTCAAACTCCACCGTTGTTACCACTTGATGATGTCATCAATAGTTGCTGGTCATCAACATCTATGCACTTGGATATACACAACATCAGCTTTATCATTTTGAAAAATCACGCAAAAATAAAAAGTCATGACTTACATTTCCATGTAAACGTGTGTGCTTCAGAGAACACCCAGAAATGAGCTTCTCCTCTGGAATACAGTGCGATTCAGAACAGCCTTGCGGCAGACGGATTCGCAGCCTTAAGTCGCCATGGCTCCTCCTTAAAAGAAGACTTTTGGACACCCCTAACCCTCCAAATGCCCTGGAGCAATAGGGAGTACCCAGAGGGGCACGGAAGCAATTTAGATTCAGCCTGATCATTAAGAAATTTTAATGATGCATCCATCCATCTTCCTCTGCTAATTCAGGTCGGGGGGGCAGCAGTCAAGCAAAGATGCCCAGACTTCCCTCTCCCCGGTCACTTCCTCCAGCTCCTCAGGGGGACCCAGAGGAGTTCGCAAACCAGCAGAGAGACGTAGTCTCTCCAGCGCCTCCAGGGTCTTCCCCTGGGTCTCTGTCCAGTGGGACATGCCGGAAAACCTCTCCAGGGAGAGGACCAGGAGGCATCCGGACCAGATGCTGAGCCACCTCAACTGACTCCTCTCAATGTGGAGGAGCAGCGGTCCAGAAGCAGGAGTCCAACATTTTTTGGATGCTGTGAAGTTTTTGACTCTGTGCCTCAGAAGATGCCAAACTACTTAATAAACCCCCCAGTGATGAGTTCTCCTTCTTCTCTCATGAACAGACTGCCCTCATTCCTCTCACTGTTGTCATTGTGAGGTCCAGAGCCTTTGTGGTGATGATGATGATGATATCTACCCTGTGATGGTGATGAAGACGATCTCTGGTATGGACCCTCTTTCTTGGACTTCAGGCACACCTTTGGGCTGCCTGCCTTCCCCCCCGGGCTGGACAAAAACTGAAATGAGATCATGTCCTTGGTCTCCATGGCCTCCTTGAAGGGAGAATGTTTCTGAAAAGTTGGGAAAAATGTTATGTGAAAAAAAGAGTATTAGAACACAAAGTTCAGAGATAAATGATATAAATGTTGAAAGTTCAGGACCTCTGAAGTGAAAACAGCCTTTGAAGCACCTGAACCTTCACCTGAGTGGTCAGCATACCTGAGGAGAGTCTGAAGTGGAGGCTGATATGAAGCCCCCGGAGCCGCAGACCAGGACCCTGAAGGGGTTTGGCTGTGAGCCTCCTCTCAGAACCAGCTGGATCTCTCTGCCGGTCCAGTCAGCCTGATCCTGAAACGGACACCAAGCCCCCCAGCGGATACACTGCAGGATGGATGCCCGAGAGGTGGAGGTGGCAGACAGCTGTGTGGGAGGAGCCACAGAGTTTTAGATGAACATGAGCTACGTTTCTTCAGTTGCAGCAGCATCAGTTTCAGAACTGGATTCTGTCATTCTGCCTTAACATTCAACTAAACTGAATAGACAATTATGTCAAAGATTTTGGAGAATTTTCACAATTTCTTTTTTAACCAGAGATTTAACATGACATCTGGTGGTCCCACCACCCACTAAAAGGACCACAAGGACCCAAAGCCGGACATTCTGGTCAGCACTCCAGGGCTCAAACTACAGATGAACTCCAACCATGATGACTTGGGACCATTCTGACCGAGTGGGAAGGAACCAGAGTTTATGTGGGAGTCTGACTTTCCTCCTCGCACAATTTTGAGCACTGCTACACCTGAAGCAGGTCTGCACCAGCCGAAGCAGGTCTGCCAACACATTCTCATTCCCGACTCGTCACATATTGACGAATGGTACCTCTGCGTCAGAACTTGAAATTTTGGGGATATCCTTCTCGTTAGAATCTGAAGAACTAGCTGATCCAATTAGATCAAGCCAGCCACCCCCCCAGCTGTGCTCCCGGGACAGCGAGGCAGTACCGCACACACACAATGGTCCCGGAACCAGCCGTGCAGCGGAATAGTGGAAGTATGAGGAGATTCCTTAACCCTACAGAAGCTGCACAGGTTGTCCAACTTCTCCAGGATGGAACATCCACACGTGCTGCAGCAAGAAGGTTTCATGTGTCTCCCAGCACAATCTCCAGAACATGGAGGAGATTTCAGGAGACTGCTGGTTATTCTGGGAGAGCTGGACAGGGCCGTAGAAGGTCCTCAACCTCTCAGCAGGACCCATACCTGCTCCTTTGTGCAAGGAGGAACAGGCTGAGCACTGCTCGTGCCCTACAGAATGACCTCCAGAGGGCCACTGGTGTGAATGTCTCTACCCAAACAATCAGGAACAGACTTCATGAAGGTGGTCTGAGGGCCCCACGTCCTGTAGTGGGCCCTGTGCTCACTGCCCAGCACCGTGGAGCTCCACTGGCATTTGCTCAAGAACACCAGAATTGACAAGTCCTCCACTGGCGCCCTGTACTTTTCACAGACCAGAGCAGGTTCACCCTGAGCACCTGTGATAGACGTGAAAGAGTCTGGAGAAGACAAGGAGAACGTTCTGCTGGAGAACGTGGTTCAACATGACAGGTTTGGTGGTGGTCAGTGATGGTCTGGGGAGGCATATCCATGGAGGGACGCACAGACCTCTACTGCCTAGGAAATGGTGCTCTGACTGCCATTAGGTATCCAGATGAATCCTTCACCCCATTGTCAGACCTACGCTGGTGGCAGTAGGTCCTGGTTTCCTCCTAATGCACCACAATGCCTGGCCTCACGTGGCAAGAGTCTGCAGGCAGTACCTGGAGGATGAAGAATTGAAACAATTGAATGGCCTTCACCATCCCCTGACTTAAACCCAATAGAACATCTCTGGGACATTATGTTTGGGTCCATTAGGCGCCGCCTGATTCGAGGCCCATTCAAATATAAACATGTTAATGTAAATTGATCCATATCTTGTTTGATTTGTATTTGATAATTAAATCAAGTCATTTTATGGTTTATCAAAGTAAAATCTTGTGGGGAAAAATGATACAACGTGATCATCTCAGACATTTATTTTCATACTGAACAGGTAAAACACAGTGGTCAACCTCAACACAAATTAGAATTCCAAAAATATTTATAAGGCATTTTGATAAATAAAATTGTGTTGTAATAAAACAAGAACACTTCAAATAAGTTTCAAATGAAACAAACTGTAAATGACATTTAAATAAAATGCTAATTAAAAGATTACCTCATAACCTGCTGATGAACTTGACAAATTACAAGTTTTAATTTCGTACTAGATATTTCTCTCCAAATCTGTGACAAATTAACAACAACAGTCTGTTAAAAAAAACTAAACATGAACTGAGGCAAAGAGCCTCGGAATAAAGAAAATATGATGAGGGGCCGATAGCTGCATACTATTGGCTCATGCCACAACAAGTTACTGACGCCGGGTTCACACTGGACACAGAACAGAGGCCGCCTCTATTCAGCGCCCATGTTAACCTATGGCGGCGTTCACACCAGGTGCGTAGCGGTGCGGTCCTCTGCGGAGGACTCATGCCGAGCAGCGGATCGTTTCGGCGTCTGCTCTATTTTGAGCGCGAGCCGCGAGCGTTCTGCATCAATTCTGGCAGGAAGTTACATAAAGATACAAGAGAAAATATGGTTTATTTTTAAAAGAAAGTGTGTATTTGCACGTAATTTTGTAAAACCGTGCGTCCAGTGCTAAACTTTGGTCTCAGTCGCTCAGACCCAGAGGAAAGAGGTTAAGGTTAGGATTCTGGTTACGGTTCCTGAGGTCGGCTGTCTCTGTAGCTCACAGCTCCACCAGGAGATGGTCAAATGTGGAGAACACATTTACACATTTAGGAGCGGGACAGTTAATGGGAATTTAACTTTAAATTGAATTTTAAATACGTGCGTTTGTTCAATATGAACTTCTATCATTTTCTATGCTGCTCGCGCATAAATACGTGTGAATAACATCAGTCTTTTTAAAATATAACCACATTTTTTACAATAAAAGGCCACCATTGACAAATGTGATCATGTTTTTGTACCTAAACAGACTGTAGACAGGTAAATAAACATGCGAGCACACACACACAAACACACACAGATCAACGTAGTGAACAGACTCCGCTGCGGGGCACCGGGGCGGAGTTTAGGGAGTAAACAACAATAGAGAGCAGAGTAGACACATGGGTAATAGTTTTAGTTAATGAATTTACTCACGCACACACATGAGAGCGCGTACAGACACAAACAAAACAGACAGACGTGCACACACAGATCAGTGTAGTGGGCCGGCTCTGTAGCGGGTGGGCGGGGCTGGATTTTGGGTGTAAAACAGCAGCAGAGAGGAGTTCCTCTTAGCAGAAACGTGGTAATATCTTTATGTTATTAACTTATCACGTATGATTGCAAGAACAACAAAAGCTCCCGCTGAAGCGCCTGTGGACCGCCGTGGAAAAATGTGAACCCGGCTTCACGCTTACTGCCACCAAGTGGTCGGAGGCTGCATTCAGGTCCCGCGGAACTGATTTTTTTTCGCGGTCCACTAGAGGGCACTCGCGGGCCGAGATTGGGCTGCAGCCCCATGGTTAAGAAACAGCAGCTGAAGAAGGTCTGCCGACTGTTGTTGATGTGTGAACCCGAAGACTGTGCAGATCTGTTTTTTTCTGGGAACAGATTCTCAATGTCAGTTTTTCGCTTTTTCAATAAAACTAAAGCAATCTGTGCGGCCAATTAAAGCCAAAGGCAGGCGTTCAGACGGGTTAATGGAGCTGACATTTTAAACAGCGCCGTAAGAGGGAACTGTAAAGGTTAAACCCACCTGAAGAGTCTCTGCTTTAAATTTGAGAGAGACCATTTTATGGGATTTCACAGGAACATGTCAGTACTGTGGAGCCCTCCTGTTGTAGCTTTGCTGTGTTATTAAATCATAAAAAGCCACACTTTCATTTAATACATGTTTTTCATTCCATGAAGATTCTAAAAAGTGTCTATCTCATCCTGCTTGTACCCACAAGCTCCTCTGTTCTACATTTCTTTAGAGGGAGGGCTGAGAAAATGAATTTCAACCTCTGGCAGTAAAGACACCAACAGCTCCAGAAAAGAACATTTGCTGAAGCATCGCAGCCCCCCCCAACCTGAGGCTGGTGTTTTTCCACTGTGAGGTTAAGTTAACCTGATCAACCATATGAAAAAACCAAAAACAGCAAATCCAACAACAACCATTCTGTTGTTCTGAGTTAGGAAATATGTTGACTCTTTAATGTGCGTGGGGGTGGGGGCGGGGTGGGGGCGATCCAGCAGCAGGAATGACAGCTGATGTGTCTTCATCTTTGATCTGCCCAACGCTCTACCAGAAACGAAATCTGCAGAGGAGTGAGACCTCTGCACACACACCCTCTTTGCACAGACTCAGTAAGCAGTCATTAGCATAGAACGGTTTGGCCTTGGTCTGAACAGAGCAGCGCTCATTGATTAACAGGACTGAAAGGAAAACATTTTTATGTGAGAAATAAGGCCGCGAGGGAAACATGCAAAGACGGTGAAATGGAATCCGTTCCGGCTTTAATAAGCTGCTGGTGAGAGCAGAGAAATGGAAAACACACCTCCAGACGGGTCCCGCCTTCAGCTAAGAACCACAGCTCACAGCAGATGTTTGCTAACTTCCACACAAACAACTCTGAATGCACCCTAATGCTAAACTCTTCAGAATCTGGCGTTGGTGGAAAAACTCCAACTTTCTGCTTTCATCCAAGCTTGGAGAACAAATTTCTGATCTTCTGCCGATATGAAGACATTTCTAGAATGGATGTTTGCTGATTTGAAGGCCGGGGAGGAGAAAGCTTTGGAGAAGAGACCTCCAGAGCAGCTGAGAAGATGTTTGTAGAGGAAAACTTCATGCAACCGTTTGAAAGCAGTTGCATTACGTCGGGTTCACACTGGACGCGGAACGGAGTCCGCTTCCATTCGGCGCCCTTGTTATCCTATGGCTTTGTTCACATCAGTCGCGGAGCGGCGCGGAGGGCCCGCGCGGTGCGGCGGATCGTTTCCGCGTCTGCTCTATTTTGTGCGCGAGTCGCGAGCGTTTCGCGTCAATTCTGGCAGGAAGTTGCATCAAGATACATGAGAAAATCTGGTTTCTTTTCAAAATATAACCAGTTTTTCAGAATAACATGCAGCGTTTGACATATGTGATCAAGTTTCTGCGTCTAAACAGATTGTAGACATGGATTTAAACATGCGCTTCTGGTGTGAAGCGCAGAGCGGAAGCGGCGTGGACTCTTCTCCGCTCTGCTCTGCTTCGTGGCGCTTCCGCGTCCAGTGTGAACCCGGCGTAAATGTTAACATTCATGATGGTTGGAAGAAGCTCGGCGAGAGGCGGGAAAACTCGGTCTCTTTTTCACATGAATGAAACCTCATATCTCTGGCTGCAGGAACTTTGTGCAGTTGTTGATAGTAATTTAAGTAAAGCAACAAATCATTTTAGTAAATCAAGCTGAACCAAGAGAGCCGGTTCTCTAGGAGGGAAGTGTTTAGTCAAAGATTCAAGGAATTCTATTGTCAAACCAGACGAATGAATGAGACTGACATGAGATCAGAACTCTGGTCCGTACATGTGAGAGAGAAATACCATATACAACACAATATTCTACCGATACTTACAAACTATAAGGAAATAGATTGTCTTAGGGCTAAAATAAATACCATATAACTCTATGTAAATATACTGCATATATTTATATATGCACAATCAGGACACATCAGTCATCCAGAGTTTAACAGCAGCAGAAGCTGGTTCTGGTTCTGATTCTCCTCAGCCTCCTGTCCGAGGGAAGTGGTTGGAGCAGTCCATGTGCTGGGTGGGAGGGGTCTCTGATGATATTCAGGCCCCTGGGTTAGAAGGCAGTTCTCTCCACAGTCCTCTGCAGAGCTTTCCTCTCAGCAGTGCAGCTGCCGTGCCACACGGTGATGCCGGTGCAGAGGACGCTCTCCACTGCAGCGCGGTGGAAGCTCCTCAGATTCCTGAGGAAGTAGAGCCGCTGGTGGACTTTTAGGCTTGAAGGCATGGCCACGTGTGGGAGGAGCTACCGGCTAATGCTGTTAGCCTGATCGCTACTTGGAGCGGTATCTGTGTATTTCCCTGGAAGACACGGATGATGCTGAGAGATCCGGTTTATTTCATTTAAGAGTTCTACACAAACATCTGTAATCCCGCCTCCATGTCTGCGTCCATAAGGTCATTCAGAGTCTCTCCCAGTACGGTGAGTTTCATCTGAACGGCACCTGCTTTCTGCTGTGTTTCTGTCTTCCTGTTTGATGACTTCCTGTCCCACATTAGTCTGAGGACAGAAAAGTAAAAATGAGAATCAAACTAAAGGGTTTTATTATTGTCTCAATGAAAATAACGATGCTGTCAGCTGCCTCCACAATGCTGCAGCGGCCCTCTGGCCGCGGAGCTCGCCCGCTACCGACCGGCTGGCGGAGAGATCCGTGGGGGCTGGTGTAGCCCGTATGATAGCTCCAGCCTCACGAGCCCTGCAACAGGCCGGTGACCTATCCTGCTTTCACCCAAGAGAGTTTTGAACTCTGACGAGACAATGAATTAAAATCTGGTATTAATTAGCGTCGTTCCTGTTGTTCCCATCAGGGAAATGTTATTTTACATAAGAACGAATGATTACTGTCACTTACCAACCTCTTAGCGACTGCAGAGAAAACATCCTGATGAGAACTTCAGGAAAGTTTCATGTTTCTTTCAGAATTCTGACTTTTTGTTTTGAATCACCTCTCCACTAAAAAAGGCTTGAGTCATAAAACCTCTCTAAGGCCATTCTCTCCTCTCTGCTCCCTGAGTGGCTCCAAAATGTCACAGAGTGTTGTTATTCATGGGGTTTCAAATGTGGGCCTCTTTTATCACACAGCTGAGTCTGAGGTGAGCAGATAAACACGAACGCCTTCAAACAGCATCTCCACTCCTCCCTGTTTCCAGGGCAGAGGATGCATCCGCAGAAGGATGGCGCTGCTGGCAGGCGCTGACAGGGAAAGGCTCACTCTGGGGGGAGACGGATGCACCTGTCACAGAACGAGAAACTGACATTCATTTTAATTAGATGGGCCAAATATTGCTTCAGAGTGAAACTCCTTCAGCTTCTGTTGGTTTTTAGAGCAGCAAAAATGCCTTCAGAGCCACGGCGAGCGCAGCATGTGGGAAATGTTCCAGCAGAGGGGTGACACTGGACCAAAGGAGTCAGGAGCTCATTTCAGACGTGGCACAGAGGAGTGGTAAACAGGAAAAACTGTTTAATGATCACGCCATTGGTTAAGACTTCACAAAGACAGGATTCAATTCCTTCACATCTGTCACACAAACGAACAGTATCCTGTTGCAAGCCAATTAAAACGCGACAGCACAAACCTTCAGCAGCATCGTCAATGGATGCAGCGGCGACCCCGTTTTCTGCTCCATATACTGTTCAGCCCGACTCCCCCAGGACTGAAGTCTGAGACTTTAAACAATAGACACAGAATGAAGTATTTACTGCTGTAAACTTCACCTCACAGCCACTGCTTGAACGTGAGCAGCACACGAGAAATGAATCCTTTTACAGGAAATTGAGGACTGTGCTGCATTACACTTTTAATTCTGCAACTGCTGCTGCTGACTGAACTGAGAAGCTGCTACTGTTACTGCTGTTACTGCTGCAGCTGTTACTGCTGCTGCTGTTACTGTTACTGCTTGCAGCTGTTACTGGCTGCTACTGTTACTGCTGTTACTGCTGTGTACTGCTAGCTGTTGCTGCTGCGTTACTGCTGCTTGCTGTTACTGCTGCTGTACTGTTACTGCTGTTCTGCTGGTTAACTGTGCCTGCTGCTACTGCTCGCTGCTGTTACTGCTGCTGCTGTTACTGACTGCTGCTGCTGCTGTTACTGCAGCTATGCTTGTGTACTGTTACTGCTACTGTTACTGCTACTATGCTGTTACTGCTGCAGCTGTTACTGTTACTGCTGCTGCAGCTGTTACTGTTACTGCAGCTGTTACTGCTGCTGTTACTGCTGCTGCTGTTACTGCTGCAGCTGTTACTGCTGCTGCTGTTACTGTTACTGCTGCTGCTGTTACTGTTACTGCTGCAGCTGTTACTGCTGCTGCTGTTACTGTTACTTGGCTGTTACTGCTGCTGTTACTGCTGCTGTTACTGCTGCTGTTACAGCTGCAGCTGTTACTGCTGCTGCTGCTGCTGTTACTGTTACTGCTGTTACTGTTACTGCTGCTGCTGTTACTGCTGCTGTTACTGCTGCAGCTGTTACTGTGCTGTTACTGTTACTTTTGCTGGCTTGCTGTTACTGCTGCAGCTGTTACTGCTGCAGCTGTTACTTTTGCTGGCTGCGTGCTGCTGTTACTGCTGCAGCTGTTACTTATCTGCTGCTGCTGTTACTTGCTGTGTTACTCGGCTGAGCTGTTAGCTGCTGTTACTGTTACTACTTGCTGCTTGCTGTTACTGCTGCAGCTGTTACTGCTGCTGCTGTTACTGCTGCTGTTACTGCTGCAGCTGTTACTGCTGCTGTGCTGTTACTGTTACTGTGCTTTACTGTGCTGCTTTGCTGTTACTGTTACTGCTGTTATTGTTACTGTGGCTGCTTGCTGTTACTGTTGCTGCTGTTAACTGTTCTGGGCTGCTGCTGTTACTTGCTGCTGCTGTGTACTGCTGCTGCTACTGTTACTGTCTGTGTACTTATATCTGCTGCTGCTGTTATGCTTGCTTTATACTGTTCTGCTGTTACTGTTACTGTTACTGCTGTTGCTGCGTTACTGTTACTGCTGTGCTGTTACTCTGCATGCTGTGACTGTGCTGCTGTTACTGTTACCTCGCTGCTCGCTGTCTGTTACTGCTGCTTTTTGTTATGCTGCTGTTACTGTCTGCTGTTACTGTTACTGCTGTTACTGTTACTGCTGGCAGCTGTTTACTGTGCTGCTGCTGCTGTTACTGCTGCTGCTGCTGCTGCTGTTACTGTTACTTGCTGTCTGCTGTTACTGTTACTGTTTACTGTTACTGCTGCTGCTTGGCTGTTTACTGCGTTACTGCTGTTACTGTATGCTGCTGTTACTGGCTGCTGTTATGCTGCTGCTGTTACTTGCTTGCTGCTGTGTTACTGGCTGCTGTGCTGTTACTGTTGTGCTGTTTACTGTTACTAGCTGTTATCTGTTACTGGCTGCAGCTGTTACTGCTGCTGCTGGCTGCTGTTACTGTTACTGTTACTGAGCTGTTACTGTTACTGCTGCGTCGGTATCTGCTGCTGCTGTTACTGCTGCAGCTGTTACTGGCTGCTGCTGTTACTTGCTGCTAGCTGATGCTGTTACTTGGTTACTGCTGCTGCTGTTATGTGTTACTGGTTGCTGTTACTTGTTACTGCTGTTGCGTGTTACTGCTGCTAGCTGTCTAGCTGCTTGCTGCTTGCACTGGTTACTGCTGTTACTAGCTGCTGCTGTTACTGTTACTGTCTGCAAGGCTGTTACTGCTTGCTGTTATGTTATGTTACTTGTTACTGCTTGTTTTACTTGCTAGTGCTGCTGTTTACTGTTACTGCTGCATAGTGCTGAGCTGTTAACTGTTACTGTGCTGCTGTTTTTATTGGTACGCTGGCTGCTGTTACTGTTGCTGCAAGCTGTTACTGGCTGCTGTTACTGGCTGCTGCTGTTACTGTGCTGCTGTGTGTCTACTGCTGCTGCGACTGTTACTGGCTGTTCGTTGTATGCTGTGCTACGTTTACTGCTTGCTGCTGCTGCTGTTACTGCTGCAGCTGTTACTGCTGCAGCTGTTACTGCTGCTGTTACTGCTGCTGCTGTTACTGCTGCTGCTGTTACTGTTACTGCTGCTGCTGTTACTGTTACTGCTGCTGCTGTTACTGTTACTGCTGCTGCTGTTACTGCTGCAGCTGTTACTGCTGCTGCTGTTACTGCTGCTGCTGTTACTGCTGCAGCTGTTACTGCTGCTGCTGTTACTGCTGCAGCTGTTACTGCTGCTGCTGTTACTGCTGCTGCTGTTACTGTTACTGCTGCAGCTGTTACGGCTGCTGCTGTTACTGTTACTGCTGCTGCTGTTACTGCTGCTGCTGCTGCTGTTACTGCTGCTGCTGTTACTGCTGCTGCTGTTACTGCTGCTGCTGTTACTGTTACTGTTACTGCTGCAGCTGTTACTGTTACTGCTGTTACTGTTACTGCTGCTGCTGTTACTGTTACTGCTGCAGCTGTTACTGCTGCTGCTGCTGCTGTTACTGTTACTGCTGCTGCTGTTACTGCTGCAGCTGTTACTGCTGCTGCTGTTACTGCTGCAGCTGTTACTGCTGCAGCTGTTACTGTTACTGCTGCTGCAGCTGTTACTGCTGCAGCTGTTACTGCTGCTGTTACTGCTGCTGCTGTTACTGCTGCTGCTGTTACTGTTACTGCTGCTGCTGCTGCTGTTACTGTTACTGCTGCTGCTGTTACTGCTGCAGCTGTTACTTCTGCTGCTGTTACTGCTGCTGCTGTTACTGCTGCTGCTGTTACTGCTGCAGCTGTTACTGCTGCTGCTGTTATTGCTGCTGTTACTGCTGCTGTTACTGTTACTGCTGCAGCTGTTACGGCTGCTGCTGTTACTGCTGCTGCTGTTACTGCTGCTGCTGCTGCTGTTACTGTTACTGCTGCTGCTGTTACTGCTACTGCTGCAGCTGTTACTGCTGCTGCTGTTACTGCTGCTGCTGTTACTGCTGCTGCTGTTACTGCTGCAGCTGTTACTGCTGCTGCTGTTACTGCTGCTGCTGTTACTGCTGCTGCTGTTACTGTTACTGCTGCAGCTGTTACGGCTGCTGCTGTTACTGTTACTGCTGCTGCTGTTACTGCTGCTGCTGTTACTGTTACTGCTGCAGCTGTTACTGCTGCAGCTGTTACTGCTGCTGCTGTTACTGTTACTGCTGCTGCTGTTACTGCTGCTGCTGTTACTGCTGCAGCTCTTACTGTTACTGCTGCTGCTGTTACTGCTGCTGCTGCTGTTACTGCTGCAGCTCTTACTGTTACTGCTGCTGCTGTTACTGTTACTGCTGCAGCTGTTACTGTTACTGCTGCTGCTGTTACTGTTACTGCTGCAGCTGTTACTTTTACTGCTGCTGCTGTTACTGCTGCTGCTGCTACTGCTGCTGCTGTTACTGCTGCAGCTCTTACTGCTGCAGCTCTTACTGTTACTGCTGCTGCTGTTACTGCTGCTGTTACTGTTACTGCTGCAGCTGTTACTGCTGCAGCTCTTACTGTTACTGCTGCTGCTGCTGTTACTGCTGCTGTTACTGTTACTGCTGCTGCTGTTACTGCTGCTGCTGTTACTGCTGCTGCTACTGCTGCTGCTGTTACTGCTGCAGCTCTTACTGTTACTGCTGCTGTTACTGCTGCTGTTACTGTTACTGCTGTTACTGTTACTGCTGCTGCTGTTACTGCTGCTGCTGCTGTTACTGTTACTGCTGCTGCTGTTACTGCTACTGCTACTGCTGTTACTGCTGCTGCTGTTACTGCTGCTGCTGTTACTGCTGCTGCTGTTACTGTTACTGCTGCAGCTGTTACGGCTGCTGCTGTTACTGTTACTGCTGCTGCTGTTACTGCTGCTGCTGTTACTGTTACTGCTGCAGCTGTTACTGCTGCAGCTGTTACTGCTGCTGCTGCTGTTACTGTTATTGCTGCTGCTGTTACTGCTGCTGCTGCTGTTACTGCTGCAGCTCTTACTGTTACTGCTGCTGCTGTTACTGTTACTGCTGCAGCTGTTACTGCTGCTGCTGTTACTGTTACTGCTGCAGCTGTTACTGTTACTGCTGCTGTTACTGTTACTGCTGCTGCTGCTACTGCTGTTACTGCTGCAGCTGTTACTGCTGCTGCTGTTACTGTTACTGCTGCTGCTGTTACTGTTACTGTTACTGCTGCTGCTGTTACTGCTGCAGCTCTTACTGTTACTGCTGCTGCTGTTACTGCTGCTGTTACTGTTACTGCTGCTGCTGTTACTGCTGCTGCTGCTGCTGTTACTGCTGCTGCTACTGCTGCTGCTGTTACTGCTGCAGCTCTTACTGTTACTGCTGCTGCTGTTACTGCTGCTGTTACTGTTACTGCTGCTGCTGTTACTGCTGCTGCTGCTGCTGTTACTGTTACTGCTGCTGCTGTTACTGCTGCTGTTACTGTTACTGCTGCTGCTGTTACTGCTGCTGCTGCTGCTGTTACTGTTACTGCTGCTGCTGTTACTGTTACTGCTGCTGCTGTTACTGCTGCAGCTCTTACTGTTACTGCTGCTGTTACTGTTACTGCTGCTGCTGTTACTGCTGCTGCTGCTGTTACTGCTGCTGCTGCTGCTGTTACTGCTGCTGCTGTTACTGTTACTGCTGCTGCTGTTACTGCTGCTGCTGCTGCTGTTACTGTTACTGCTGCTGCTGTTACTGCTGCAGCTCTTACTGTTACTGCTGCTGTTACTGCTGCTGTTACTGTTACTGCTGCTGCTGTTACTGCTGCTGCTGTTACTGTTACTGCTGCTGCTGTTACTGCTGCAGCTCTTACTGTTACTGCTGCTGTTACTGCTGCTGTTACTGTTACTGCTGTTACTGTTACTGCTGCTGCTGTTACTGCTGCAGCTCTTACTGTTACTGCTGCTGTTACTGCTGCTGTTACTGTTACTGCTGCTGCTGTTACTGCTGCTGCTGTTACTGTTACTGCTGCTGCTGTTACTGCTGCTGCTCTTACTGTTACTGCTGCTGTTACTGTTACTGCTGTTACTGTTACTGCTGCTGCTGTTACTGCTGCTGCTGTTACTGCTGCTGCAGTTGTTACTGCAGTGTTGGGTCCTGGGAGCGTGTGCCGATGACACATCAACCCATTAAATGATGAGCCGGTGCCGGTTGTGCCGACAATGATCCCCATCGTCCTGCATTATCTGACCAGCCTGACGCAGCAGCAGACCAGAGGAGATCCGACATCAGGCAGAGCCGCTCCAGAGATGCTAAACTGCTGCTGACACAACACAGTTAACAGAGCCGCCTCACGTCAGCTGACAGCGACTCCAGGGTTCCTACACTAACCCAATCATGTCCTGTGCGTGCCTTGCCCGCTGCTGCGACGGGATAATGCGTGACGAGAGGACAGGATTGAACTTCTATCACAGCCCGCCGCACTCATTCGTTAGAAGACGTTAACACATGAATCAGCTGACAGGTGAAGAGCAAACCCGGCTATGGAGGTCTGAAAGTTTCTGGATCCAAAAGAGAAATGCTTTCATATTTATGGTTTCCTCTACGTTTGTTAAAAGAGCCTCTATCAGACCCACAGATAGACAGCTCAGGAGAGAGGAAAGACATTTCAGTTTTCCCATCATGAGTCAGGAATGGAGGAATTCTGATCTGAGTTCCTGCTCAGAGTTGGAAGTTCAGTGGGTCAAAGCTGTGGGAGCATCTGAAGAGAGGGTCTCCTCCGTGTCCCACATTCACCTCCTCAGCTTAGAGTACGAGTGAGTGTAGACCTCAGGTTCCTTCCATCAATATCCGGAAATATCTGACCCCTCGTCTAAGTGACACCCTGAGCGTCCATCTCTCAGACCTTTCATTATTTCCTTTCCCTTAAACCCTTGAGCAAACAAGAAGGTCTGAACAGCAACAATCTGAAATGAATTAATTTTTATCACAAAGAAATCCTGAAGTCACTCCAACAGAAAGAACTTCTCCTGTATCTTTTACGTCAGGTTTATGTTTCCATCAGGCAGTGATCCAAAAATACACACAAGGCAAGTTTCCCCCAGAAAGCACCAGTGCAACATGCAGAACAGTTCAGCAGGAGAGAAGGTTTGAATCAGATAGAAGTCTGTTTCTGATTTCACTCTCCTCTGTGTGGGGATGCTTGGCTGCAGGAAACCTGCCGTCACGGCGTCTGAGCTTTTGCTATGCTCTGTGGGATGACCTTCATCCTGATGTTGAGGCACAGGAACGCGTCAGTAAGGAACTAAAGAAAAGTCTGCAGCAGGAAAAGCCTTCTGAAAGCAGCTGCTAGGAAGGTTCACACCCCGACAACTCAGCTGCCAGTCAAGAGGACACCCCCCAAAAATCCACAGATATGATTTATTCAGATACAAACTGATTTAACGCATCGCTATGAACGATAAACAAAATGAAAAAATAATCTTTGGATCAAAACTCCAACGGATCAACAAACACAGACAAAACAAATGTTCTGGTTCTTCTGTACTAGAAAGATGGCTCTACCATAAAACTCCCTCTGCTGGTTCTGTCAGAACCATCCAGAACCCGAGGATGGGTCAGATCCACATCAGCTGATCTACCTCTTTCTTCACTAGAACCTCACAAATGCGACACATGTTTAAGCTGCTGTGCATCAGGACCCCCCCCACACACACCCACCCACACACACACACACACGTACATGCTGAAGTGCAGTTGGTGGTGGGGCGGGGTCACAGCTTATCTGATCACAGCAGATATAAATACCCGTTTTTCAGCAGAACATTCCTGCTGCAGCTAGAAGCTCCTCGTTTTCTGGAACTGGACAGATATGACATTTGTGGCTGAAGCTGTGATATTTCAATCTTCACGCCGCAGGGCATTGTGGGTAGTTTGGAGTGCAGGATCAGCCCCGGGAGGAGAGTGTGTCATGGATTTGATGAACGGTTTAACAAACAACAACAGTCCTGTTGGGTTTCATACAGTAGTTTATATTAAGGAGGCCTGTATATATGAAACTGTTTGTACACATATGTGTGAATATGAATGTCTCTGTGTGTGTAAGGGTGTATTTGTGTCTAAAGTTGATGAATGTTCAGAGATTTACCTCCATGTTGCAGCATAATCCCAGATCATAACTCCCAAATTAAGAATGGATGAATATAGCATCAGTGGTGAGTTAAGAATGACCTAAACCTAATTCTGAACCTGAGCCTGAGCCTGGTGTGCAGGGTGGATGTGGTTGGGGTTTGTGCCCCCCTCTTACCGCAGGCTCTCTGCCGGTTGGAGCAGAGAAGGCGTACTCCAGCTGGAAGACGACGGCGGCGTTGGGATGATGGACCAGGCTGAGCTCCACGCTGCTCCGGAGGCTGAGCATGGATGCAGACGAGCTGATGGAGCAGAGACAGGATGAAGGTCAGAGCGTCGTGAAGTCTTCAGCGCTGCCCCATGAGGAGCAGGCATAGACTAGAATCACTAGACTAAGAAAATGCATCTAGACCCCATAACAAATCATACACTAACTATATGGTTCAAACTACTTCAAAAATATAAAATTTTAAATAGTGCCAAAAAATTAAAATGGGTAGCATATGACAGGCAATTTAAACCAGCAGAATACGACCAAACTTATGAATACTGGATTACAAAAGGAATAACAGCATGGTGCTTGTTAGAAAAAGACGGGCAGCTGGAGAGTTTTGAGAACTTGGCTAGACAATTTCACCTTGAAAAACAGGATTTTTTTAGATATTTACAAATGAGAATTATTTTAAGACGGCGATACAGAGCAGATCCTCAAGAGGTGAGGCTGGGATAGTCCAAACAATAATAAAGGCATATAAAGACAACAACATTAAATTGATTAGTACACTATATAAATCTTTAATGGAGTATGATAAAAATACAACTTTAAAAGTAAAAGATAACTGGGAAAAAGAACTAAACATAAATAAAAAAACTGAACAGGATTGGTCAGACATGTGGAGGCACCACCATACTACCACTGGATCTCGAACATGGAGAGAGTTCGCCTGGAAGAATCTTATAAATTTTTCATTACACCTAAACTGAAGAACAAACAGTTAAAACAAATCAGAGCTGTTGGCGTGGATGCGGAGAAATAAATGTTGACCATTCACATGTATTCTGGAAATGTCCGAATGTAACGGGTTTTTGGGAGATGGTGGGTGATATAACAAGCCAAGTGCTTGGGTATACAAGTCCTTTGGTACCAGAACTATATTATTTGTACATGTTCTCAGGAAACTCAATCCACCAGAGTGACGAATACTTATTTAAAATTATGTCAGTGGCTGCCAAAAAAACACTAACCAGGAACTGGGGCACCACGACGATCCCATCAAAGGAGCAATGGATATCAACAATCAACAATATCTACTCAATGGAAACAATATCATACAGACTGAGACTGCAAGAGGCACAAGTACACCGAAAGTGGGAAAAATGGACACTATACAATAGATAGATCTGAGAAGCACCTAGAATTGACCTTTGAGATTTTGTTTTGTGTTTTGTGTTTATGTTGTAAAAACGAATAAAAATAAAGTTATAAAAAAAAAGAATCACTGGACTGAGTGACTCCGCCCCCCTGGTATTCCAAACAGGAAGTACGTGCAAAATCCGATGGACTTCCATCGAGAAATAAACAGCTGTAACTCAGTCATTCTAATGGTGAGAATAACCATTCTTCGTCTGATACCTTTCCTCTTCTTCATCATTCACTTATAAACTGACCAATAAGATGGCTCGGTAAAAGCGTTTGGTTCCTACTAGCCCCACCTTAAAAATGTGATTGACAGATTCTCCTGAGCCTCTTTCATTGGATTTGGTCTCATTTCCTGAGAGCCGGAGGTAATAATTCATTCTGGGGATGTCACACCTGTATGTCCAGTGGTCATATTTGTCTATCGGAGCAGGTTTGGATCATCAGGGGGAGCGTCATGTGGTCTGGGGGGGTCCACGCTGTCTAAGGCCTGATCACACATCTACCATCATCTTTTCCCTCCGTCTCTGCCTGAGGCTGTAAGGACGTTCTCGGGGACGGACTGTTCTCCTGAACGAGGTTGTGACAGTAAAGAGAACCATAAAGCTGTTAGATGATGGAGTTGTTTAGATCTGCCTTCTGAGGGATTCTAACCAGCGTCCTGAAATAACATATCAGGAACAGCGCTCCTGTACGTCTAAACGTAAAGACTGGTGATAAAGGAAGCAGAAAACAACGGGTTCTGCTTCACTTCCTGGAAGAACTTCAGCAGAGCGGTTCAACACCAACGTCTCCACGCCATCACAGTCCAAGAAGTTTGAAAAAATATTTTGTTTTATGGAAATAGCTGTTTGTAAAGTAGAAATGTTGAACATGAACACCAGAAAGAGGGGAGACCAAGACATGAAAGGCCTTTCAGGTCACCGGCGCAACAACACAAGTCATGAGCTGGGACTGACGTTCGCCTGGACACACGAGGGGGGGCAGCAGCTGCATGATGGCAGGAGGGGACTTGCCATTAGCAAAGGTAGGTGATCGCCTGGAGCCCCCAAAGCAATGGTATATTCCAGTCAACAGCAACTCCAGGGACTCACCGGTTAGCTGGCAGAGGCAGTGTTGATAGACTCAACAGGACATTTTAAATTCTAACTTCAGGTGAGTGGACATCATTGAGGTTTGGATCGGTTCTGCAGCTTTTAGTTCTGGATTGAAACAGGTTTCAACCAGAGAAAACCTGCAGTCAGGGGAGGCAGGTGAAGCACTGCCTCACCTGACATCTTCTCACCTGTCGTCATGAGATGTATAGCATGTTGTAAAATAAATCAGTGTCCTCCAGCCTCTTCATAAATGCAATGTATATATTTGATTCTGATGTTTTTATCCCTAAAGTCACTGTTTTCTGTGTATTTCCTGCTTCCAGTTTCAGCGTAGAATGCGAGCTCTGCTGTGTGAATTGGGTTGATCGTCCATACTTAATGTATGCTAATAATAAAATGCTTTATTAATTGTGTTATGCATTCTTGACCTGCTGAATACATGTCCTCCCTTTCCATTTGACATATTTGACGTTGGTCTGTCCTTCAGTTAGGTTTCAGATCTGACCTGAAGCTGCGTTAAAAAGACAGAATAATGAAGGAAAACAACTAAGCTTTCTGTGACATTTATTTTAAAACAACAGATCATTTAATCATAATACATGTGTAAGTATTTAGGAGGATTTTAACTGTTGGTGTTTCTCAACATTTCCGATAACAAATACGTTTTGGAGTGTTCTTGGGTGATTTGATGTAGTTCTTAAAGTTTTATTATTACTTGAAAGAATTCACAAGAACAATTTTTTTTTTTTTAACCAAATCACTCTTTATTAAGTTTGATAAAGACATTTGCTTATATTTCACCCCAACTAAACTTGTGAGAAGTAAAAAATTCCAGAACAATTTTCACTTTTGTTTATGTTAGGTTAATAAGTTAAACTAGAACTTCTGATCTTTGATCTCTTTCCTTTGTTTTCTACGGAGCCCCTGACCTGACGTGGGTAAAAAAAGAATTATTGTTTTGTTCCCACAAGTTAGCATTTTGTTCCCACGGATTATTAACTCGTTCCCACAATATAATTAAAGCATTCGAGCAAAATAAATAATTTGTTCAAACAAAAAATATATTAAAGAAATAAAAGAAAATCCTAAAAAGGGACTTTTTTTCCGGACGCACCGGAAGTTGTTACCGGAAGTGGAAGTGGAACAGGAACAGGTTCTTGAAAACGTCTAAGTGCAGCGCAGTGCTATTTTTTTTTTAATCAAAATTGACCAAATTGACAAGTTGTTCAGACAGTTTATCACCATGGAGATTATATATGGATAAATGCATCATTCTGAGCTTCGGACTGAACCTTCGGGGCCACCGTACTGTTGACTTTGCTTTAGCTAGGCTATGTCCACAACCAGCTGCAGCCAACAGAGCATTGCCCACGGCCCGAACTCGGCCCGGCTCTGCATTTGGCCCAGCCCCAAAAACCATCAGAGATCTTTTTGTCAATCTGACCACATGATGGAGACCAGTGGCGTCACTTGGCCTGGGCCTTCCCAGCTCCAGCCCCAAATAATTATCTTCAAGCCCGAATGTTTTTTTTGACTCGGAACTGCATGTTAACGTTCATGATAACAGCAGTTGTATGTTTTCCCAGCTGTAGTGAATGCAACACACGCACAGCAGGCTGACCAATCAGAGAGGAGTTGAAAAGAGAGAAAAAAAAAAATCCTCCATGTTTTACTGGCTGACAGCCCTGCTTCGCCCCGCCCTTCCACTCGCTTGTTTTGAGAAAAAGAAGAAAACCTAAACCAAGAAGCAGAAGTCTTTTCCTTTTATTGGTCATTTTTCTCGTTTTTCAAACATTTAGGTCAAAAGTTAGAATCGGGACAAAATCTTTATCATTTAAACCCATTTTTCCACTTCCTTTCTATGTTCTATAAGCTAATTCCACATGACACAAGTCAAAAGAACATTTGATGAGACCTGCATTTTGATGAAGATGCCTCTCCTCCAGACTTCCTCTCAGCTGCACTGAGAACTCACATCTGATAGCTTCAGCTGAGGGCAGCTTTTCTCTGACATCACAGTGTTTAACTTCACAAAAGATGCAGAATCCATCCTCATTTCCAATAAAACCTCAGAGAAACTCTAAAAGAATATGTTAAGAGAATATATCTTGAACAGAGAGAATCTGTGGTGTTTCTGCAGGTAAATGTCTGCGGTGTAGAAAAATGTTTTCAGAGCTTTTTTGAACAAATTGCTCTTTTAGGTTGCTGTAACGTGATTTAGGGAGGAGACATTGTAACAAAGGAAGCCTTCATAAATGGTAAATGGCGTATACTTGTATAGCGCTTTCTACCCTCCTTTGAAGGCCCAAAGCGCTCCACAGACCCATTCACCCATTCACACACACATTCACACACTGGTGGTGGCTCCACTGCTGAACACTGGCGCCATCCTCCCACCAGAGGCAATTTAGGGTTCAGTGTCTTGCTTAAGGACACTTCGACACATGGGCAGGGCAAGGAATTGAACCCACCATCTTCCGATCGCGAGACGACTGCCCTACCACTGCACCACAGCCGCCCAGTCTTCAGTCGAGCATGTGCTCACCTGTCCTTGACCGGCCTGCTCCTTTTGGTGCTGCCGTCTGTAAGCAGCTCCAGAAGCACCACCTGGGGCTTGTCCAGGAAACCCCACCCATTGTGGACACCAACATGGAGCCGCCTCTCCTGGATCACCACACTTTTCTGAGCATCTTCTGGCCCCAGTTGCCGCTGAAACAGAAAAATGTTGCTAAGATGCAGTTCATCCTTACTGCTGTTCATGTTTAAAACAATGAAAATGAGACGTTCAGCTTGCAAACAGACTTTGCAAATAAAGAAAACATCATAGTTAGTTATCTAGTATTAAACAGCAGTCTGAGCAGAAACAGCAGGAAACGCTCAAAGTTTCTCCTTTCAATCTTCTCCCATCCATCCTCATCTTCCACTCTCACTTCCCTTCAGTGATCCTTGTTTAGTCGTCATCCACCCTTTCTGCCCCTGCCCCACAGTGTAAAGCCCTCTCTGTGTCCACTCACACCTTCTCAATCCCAGTAACGTCTCACTTCAGATGTTCCTTTGGAAGCCTGGAAACCGAGCAGCAGCGTCTGATGTTCTCACGCCTTCCCTGCATGACCACAGCAGCAGGGCGTGCAGTTCAGCACGCTCTCCCACTGTGTCATGGCTGGAGAAGACGTTCAGACTCGTCTCCACTGAAGCTGCTCTCCTTTCCCTTCCTCAGCAGAGAAAGCAGATCTTCCAGGTCAAAACTGCTGTCATGTGGTGCTGAGTAACAGTGAATAAGCACTGGAAGTTACCTCCTGGAAGATTTTTATGACTCATTAACGCCGTTCTGGTTGGCTTTAGGGGGGATTACATAACAGGTCTCCAGCTGGAGCACAGAGGCTGAATCTGACAGGAGTCCTCCACAGATGCAGCAACAGCTATGTTCACACAACATATTCACATTTAATATTTGCCTTAAAATGTTCTCAAATGCAACGTGGAACAAATGATGTTTCAGAATCACTGAAGTGACTGAAGCTTTTCAGCCTGACGGGCCTCCAGCATTCCGAAGGCACGATCCCGGTTAGGCTGTTGTTGGTATTTGTTGAAGTGTTTTCACCCGCCGCACACAACAACCAGACAGTCGACGGAGGTGTCTCAATCCCCAAATGCAGGAGTCTCCAACCATTGGCTCCAGATCCACATGTGTCTCTTTTATCTCTCCATCGTGGCTCCTTAACCAAACATAAAATAAATCATAGAGACTGTTGATCCAGACATGTCGACCGTCTGAGTCAGCAGCTCTCTGATAATGTCTGCTTAACCAAAACTACCTCAAGAAAACAGAGTCTGTAAACTAAGACTACCAAGATCCAACCCCAAACTAAAAGAACAAAACCCAGCAGTGGAAGACTGCTGAGAATAAAGAGGGAAAAAGATCAAAAAAGAAAAGAAAAATAAAATATCAATTTTTTAAAGTAAGGATTATTTCATTAGCATTTATTTAATTTAGATGAGTTAAATGTCTAAATTGATGTCTGAGGTTCACATAGATGATAAACTCTGTAGGTTTTTCCATCCCTGTTGACCTGAAGACATCTTGTTTGTTCAACTCTACCTCCAGAATGAACAGATTTTAGATGCAAAGCAAAAGTTTGATCTTTTATGAGTAAAAAGCACAGATTATTTTATGCTTCACAACATTGGTTACTAGCTGCCCAGAGATTTACATATAAATTAATTTTCTATGTTTGCTTTTGTTCGTGCAAAAAATGAACATAATTCATATTTATTATTACTAAAAAGAATGGCATGAATGCAAATCCAAATTTCCTAAAAGCTCAAGTAAGACAGTGCAGCTCCTTCTAGATTTGGATCAGAAGAAAACAAATCCAAATCTCTCTTTACTGTTAAAGGTTGCCGACCTCTGGTCCAATGCATCAAGTGCAGAAGGGCTTAGCAGAGATGAAGGTTTGTGTGATCACACGTTTATCTTGCAGTTGTCACTGGCATCTTGTTGTGTGTGTGGTCAAGAAAATTACAAATTAACAAGCATTGAGCACAGAAGTGTCAAGAAACACAACATCGTTAAGAGTTAAATGACATCTTTACCCCACAGTTGTGTGAAGAGAGGCAGAAGTGTTAACCCTTTAACACCTGAGGTGTCACCGCTGACACACAAAATCGTTAACGAACTGTAACTTTTCAACCTGATGATCAACGTAATTCCAGTAATTTTGAAGCAGAAATTCAGCGCGAGCAGCAGTCAAAGAACGTAAACACTGGAGTTCAGGTGTTAAAGGGGCCCTACCATGAAAATGATACTTTCAGTTTTTTTAGTGTTATACTGTTCATTCCTCTATGTAAAAGGATCCGTTCATTTACTAAAGAGTAATCCTTTAAAAACCTGCACTCTCATCTCAACAGCAGCCCAATGAAAACGAGCGATGGTATCATGCTGATGTCAGCATGATACGAACCGCCCCCTGTGAAAGCTCCGCCCCCAGTCTGACACCAACATCCAGTTTCTCCACAGAGTTGGAGATAAATTCCAGCTCAAACAGGTGTTCGTTACTTTAGACACGGCACTCCTTTAAGACCTGCTGAGGGCAGATTTATGATATGTGCATCCATCTTTGAAGATGTTTGGATGCTGCTCTACAATGATGTCATGAAATGGGTGGCACACACTCGCAGCGGCAGGCGGAGCTTCAGGAATCAAGTCGTTTTACCTCCGGTTAGGAAAAAACGTACGAAAAACAACTCAGTTTGTTTGCTAGTGTTCCAAAGGTAATATATGATCATATGCCCGTGTGTCCAAGTGTCATTGGGAAAGACACTGAACCCCAAACTGCCTCTGGTGGAAGGCATCAAGAAAATCATGGCATGAACCCTTTAAAGGGTTAATGAAAGAGAAACGCGCCTTGCATTGCTCAGCGTCTCGCTGACGTTTGACCAGCAGCTGAACTTACACACCTCCATCACATTTAGTGCAGAGCCATGTCCCTTCATCTCTTTATCACCTTCAGAACGTGAACCGTCCATGACTGACGCTTGAGAACGGAGCTGCTGCTTCTGTGGGACCAGGCTGAGTCAAAGAGCTGCAGTGAGTTTTAAAGAGAATTTTAACAGTTGAAGCTGCAGCAGAGAGTCCTTCCTCTGGAACATACAGCTCTGAACATGAGCTCCTGCATGTCTTCAAAGCCAACGTTCTCCTCTCAGAGTGCAGGTTCACGAGAAGCCCAGTCCTCAGGTATCAGGATTTCCTTACAAATCCCAGTCAGGTCCATTTCAGGGGGATGACGTGAATTATCTTCAAAACCAGACGTTTCATCAAAGAGCAGTCCTGATCCCCCCTATGATGGAGCTGCAGAAGAGCAGCCGTGCTCGCAGACGCGCGTCCATGATTACAGCAGTTTTGTTAAATCTGTATCGTGGATTTCTTTGACTCTTTTAGATCATTGGGCTCAGACCAACTTCACATTTTTTTCTGTTGTTTACCTGAAAAAAGCAAATGACCATCTTCTGAATCTGTTCACCTGGACGCTCATAGTCAGGTGAGGTTTGCAATGGGAAACAAGCGCTGGTGTTTCAACAGTTTGGTTCCACAGTGGAGGTCTGGCAAAGGCTGGATTGAGGATGGGTGGGTGTGAAGGAACAAAATGTTCTAAATCAGTAATCATTTTGGGCCAAATGCAAAAAATGTTGAAAAAGAGATCCAATCTCAACTGGTAAAAAATAAAGGTTTACTAATAAACAGTTAAACATTTTTTTCTGGTTTCTCTTCTAGAAAACAAGACTTTTGTTTCAGATAACTGCACAGGTGTGACAGGATCTCTGATCATTGTTTTTAGTGACATCCTGGTGAAAATGATGATTGTGAGCATTCCCACACAGCCCCACCATCTCCTTCACAGCAGCAGGTCTGAAATTCAAGCGTGTTGGACGGGTGTGGAAAGAACATGGGAAAAACAAAGCAACATTTAACAACAACTCTTTTTAAACTGCATGAAAAACAAATTACTGTTAAAATGAATTGATTTAAATAGACTTGTATAAGGAATGGAAACTGAAGTTTCAACTGAAGAACTCAATCAAGTAGATTCTAAACAAGACTTTGAAAAAGTCTGTTACATTTAAGGAGGTCTTTGCAATTTTTCTGTAGATATTTCCTTTTTCTTGCCACATTTTTAAAACCATCTTATAGTTGACCTTCTCCACTTCTGGACTTGTACAGCTCCCTGATTGGATAACTTTATCACACATCCTTTCATTTCATTTATTCATATGTAGAGCAACTTCCACCACCAGCAAAGGAGGCTCTAAGTGCTGTAAACAAACACAATACATTACAAACATAAAGACGATTTAAAACAATAAAAACATAAACTCCACTTTAAAAAAGACAGCCAGATGTCTAACTCATCAGGAAATGGGACTAGGTTGATAAATACCTTTTTAGGACTATGAAATGAAAACATTTTCATGAGATTCTCAACTTTGTGTTTTTTTTTTAGAGAATGCATTTATAAAAAACACATACTGACACCTACTGATGCGTCAAATCACTTCTGCTCCAAACTCCAACATGAAAGCAAAACCAGAAATGCATTTCTGTTGTTCACAGCTGGAAATAAATTCAAGAGCCCAGTGGGTTAACAGCAACAGACCAATGCTATTGGAAAAGCAGAAGTATAAACGGCTGCAGTCAAACGTATGTGTTTGTGATTTAATAGTTGAATTAAGAAAAGCTGTTTTCCTTCTAAAGACTCTCAGAACTGCTTTGAAAGCAAAAAAAAAACTAAATTACATTTAGTGTTAATTTTAAGAAATTGTAAAAATAAAAAAAATCTTTTTGTGTGAAGGCAAAATAACACTTAAATATTTTTCTATTTACACTAAAATGTGCTTCTTCCCAACAGTCTCGTTATTTTTCCCAGAATCATCAATTATTCAATCAAAGCAGAGAAACTGCTGAGGGTTTTTCCTGACAACAGTTATGTTACTTGGACTGAACAGCTTTTGTGTGGGTCTGAATCTCCTTTAAGAACGGAGGCATTGGAAGCAATGAAACGGCGATCAAACCCACATCTGTGGAAAAGCTGATGAAGAAACACATTGTTCAGGATTCACACAGACATTATCACCTTCATGCTTTAACGATGATGTGGAACTGCAGCTCTCCTTCATGGCTGCAGCAGGAACACTCAAAGTTAAGACGAGTAAACATCACGGAGCAGAAAGCAGCGGACGAAAGTCTTTGGAAGCTAAAAAGCAACTCGGAATCACTTCCCTTCATCCGTGTCCAGTCTTTTACCAAAAAATGTCTTCATGTCTTTAGTTACACTTGATGACTTTACATGAAGGTATGTTTCACTGCACTGCTTATAGTCCAGAAAAAGAGACCAAGATTCTTGGAGAGGAAAAATGTTTTTATCCAAATATTTATTTACAATTTCAGCTTTGATTGTGAAGATCTTTTTCTACTAATTGAATGACCTAATCTCCATTTTAATCAATGTTTATTTGAATAACAATGACAAAAACATGAATACAGGCAGAGAATCCCAGCATCTGGTTCCTTCAGATGAAGGTTTCTGTTGGAAAAACGAAGCAGAGAAGCAACCTCAGCTCCAGCTCCACTTCAGCTCCAGTTCCGTTTCAGCTTCAGCTCCAGCTTCAACTTCAGCTTCAGCTCCGCTCTAGCTCCAGCTTCAGCTCCAACTCAGCTTCAGCTCCAGCTTCAGTTCCAGCTCCGCTTCAGCTCCGCTCTAGCTCCAGCTTAATCTCAGCTTCAGCTCCAGCTTCAGTTCCAGCTCCGCTTCAGCTCCGCTCTAGCTCCAGCTTCATCTCAGCTTCAGCTCCAGCTTCAGTTCCAGCTCCGCTTCAGCTCCGCTCTAGCTCCAGCTCTGCTTCAGCTCCAACTCAGCTCCAGTTCCAGCTCCGCTCTAGCTCCAGCTTCATCTCAGCTTCAGCTTCAGTTTCAGCTCCACTTAGCTCCAGCTCCACTTCAGTTCCAGCTCTGCTTCAGCTCTGCTTCAGCTCTGCTTCAGTTCCAACTCAGCTCCAGCTTCAGCTTCAGTTCCAGCTCCACTCTAGCTCCAGCTTCATCTCAGCTTCAGCTCCAGCTTCAGTTCCAGCTCCACTTCAGCTCCAGCTCCACTTCAGCTCCACTGTAGTTCCAGCTTCAGCTCTGCTTCAGCTCCAACTCAGCTCCAGCTTCAGCTTCAGCTCCAGTTTCAGCTCCAGCTCCACTTCAGTTCCAGCTCCGCTTCAGCTCCAGCTTCAGTTCCAGCTCCGCTTCAGCTCCAACTCAGCTCCAGCTTCAGCTCCAGCTTCAGTTCCAGCTCCGCTTCAGCTCTGCTTCAGCTCCAACTCAGCTCCAGCTTCAGCTTCAGCTCCAGTGTCAGCTTCAGCTTCAGCTCTGCCTCCAGCTCCAGCTCAGCAGCAGAAAACACTAGAAGCTCATTGTTGATTATATATCCAACTTCTATTATAGAGCCCATTCCCACAAGGTTAGATGAACATCAGTTTCCAGCAGCATCCACGCTTTCAGCAGCAATAAAAACAGATTCTACTGCATGTCAATACAGCAGAGCAGTTTTATAATAATGTCAGAAACCTGACTGTCGACATTGACCCTTAAAAACAAGAACTCAAAGATGAGGATAAGAAATGTTTTCCCATTAATGTAAGGCACCATCAAAATAATGATGTGTTTGTCTGTGAAATGTATAAATAACTCCACATATGGCATCTATCGGGTCTCTGGGGAAATGCCAGCGTTTGAGGCTGACTGAGTGTGAGAACTAAAGCATGAGTTTCAACTCAGACGATGAAGAAATGATTTCAGTTTGAGACTGGAACAGTTTTCTCCTCTGAAGGCAGCAAACACAAAGAAATTCTTTAAAGTCTCGCTTAAAGTGAAAGTCCTGAAACTGTGTGTAATGTCTGTGCATTTGACCCCAGCCCTAGGGGAGTGGTGAGCTGCAGACACAGCCGCGCTCAGGACCCATTTGGTGTTTGAAACCCCCCAATCCCACACCTGATGCTTAGTGTCAATAAGGGGGGTGGGGGCACTGGGTCCTTTATTTTGTCCTGACCTTTGACAATTTTATACAAACTGGAGAAAACAAGGTATTACAGTCTTCCATAGGAGATGCATTTCCCCCGGCCATCAAGGGATCAGCCCAGAACCTTCCTGCTATGTCTGCAGTGCAACCCTTCGGCAGCGATTAGTCCGAGTCGGTCCGAGTCATGTTTTTAGAGGAACTACTGTCACCAATCATGAGTGATTTGTTCAAGTCCACCCCTCCCAGTGAAAACGGCTCAAGAAAATCTGTCAATCAAATGTTGGAGGCGGGGCCAACAGGCATCACCTGCTGTCACTGAGGCTTGGTCAGTTTGTAACTTGAATAACTTGAGATAAAGAAAGAATTGATAAAGGAGGGGGGTTTAGAGAAAAAAGAAGATGACAGCAGAGGGCGACATCATAAAACAACCAGGTCTAAACAGCAAACTGGAGTGGGCGGGGCCTGTCTACACACACACACTCTGTAATTACACACACACCTGTTGGCTGAAATAGTCTCCACATTTAAACCAGTCCAAATGTACACAATACAACTGCAGCTCACACACTTAATCATACAAACAGATACAAGCTCAGTGGCCTTGTGGTAGAGTGTCCGTCCTGAGATTGGAAGGTCATGGGTTCAAGTCCAGGCCGAGTCATACCAAAGACTTTAAAAATGGGACCCAGTGCCTCCCTGCTTGACACTCAGCATTAAGGGGTTGGATTGGGGGGTTAAACCACCAATTGGTTCCCGAGCGCGGCTGTGTCTGCAGCTCACCGCTCCCTTAGGGGATGGGTCAAATGCGGAGAACAAATTTCGCACACCTAGGTGTGTGACAACTAATGGGACTTTAACTTTAACAAATCAATTCTGTCACACATACTATTAGTGCAAAGGTGAGCTGACACCTGTGCTCAGGTGAATGTTTATGTTTTGCTGAGGTGGACGATGATAGAATATACAACGGGGGAGAGCGCCCGGACATCCCCACGTCAAGACCCCCCCCCTGACTGCGGGTCAAATCCTCTGTGATCCGGACACAAGTGTTCACCGTTTAAACACGTCTTTTTTCTTTTTGCAGGGAAAATGGTGAGTCAACACTTGTGCACGCTCACACGAGGTGTCCACCGACTGCTCTAGCAAAGTGTTGAACCGTCGTTTCGGTTCCAGCAAAGGATGTAATACGACGTTTTTACATTTAAAGGCTTCATTTACTTTTATGGGGAACTGTATTCTTTAGTAAACTGTGAATAAATATTCTTATGGTGAAAAGCCAAAAGTAAACACATGACCTGATGTTCTAGAAAAGGAAAACAAAGAGGAAAACAAACCCATCATCTGAAGTTATTTAAGTTAAAAAAAAAAAACAGATCTACCAAAAATAGAGCCGCTGCACTGTTCTAACATCATTATATAAAAGAAGACTGATCCCAAACTCCTCCTTTGATCAACAGATCAGAACACAGTATAAGTTTTAACAAGCCCTCAGACCCTTCAGAGGTAAAACCAATCCTATGAACCAATCTGCTGCTGCACAGGACGACGTTCTTCCAGAAGCTTCTGAAGCAGAAATGCTGAAGATTCTTTTGAAGACCCAACAGTCTCGATTTAAACCAACCCAGATTCATTTGGAGAAGAAAAAAAGAACAGAACAAATGTTTTTTCTATGTGATGAAATGTGCCATCTTTCTTAAAGGATAACCAAACAGGACAGTTGGAGGCCGATTCCATTCTCACTCCTGATTTGGGGGGGGCTAGGGGAGACATACTGGGAAGGGGGGGTGGGTTCTGGATCTGTGAAATGACAGTGACATCTGGGCGTAACGGAGAGACCGCCTCTCCTCTCAACGCCAGCATCGAGGAGTGAGCTCTGACGTTTTCTGCGTCACAGAGAGCTAACGGTCAGACGGTGAACTTGGTGAGTTCAAAGATGGGCGGGGACTTTCTACTGGAGAACATGAAGACGGGGAACTTCTGAAATGACATGGGACTTGGACCAGTTGACCAATCAAAAAATTCAACTGTAATACTTCATTTCAACCTTTAGGGGGCAGCACACAGATCTTACGATAGTACTTTATTAATCCCGCGTGGGGAAACTGGGGGGGAGGGGGGCAGGGAGGTGGGCAGCAGCCGTTCTATGACAGCGCTTCATCGCCCAGAAAAAGACACATGAGGGTACAGGGAAGATGTCAAAAATCAAGTATCTTCAGCCCGTGTCGCAGTAGGGCGGCATGAATTGAAGTACAAGCAAAAATACATCAACATTGAAGCACATTTATTTCACGAGACGAGAAGGTCCACAAACTGACTCCCACACGTCCAGCCTGGTGGCAGCCATGCGCAGTCGCACAGCGCTCTGAGGCACAGTCGAGGGGGGGCCTGGAAGAAAGAGTCACCAAGGCGTTGAATTCGTGGTGAAGGTCATGGGCAGGGGAGGAATGCAGGTTACCGTGACAACGGGCTCAGTTTATCACCTCTTCAGCGGATTGTTTTGGTACTCGCAGACAGACAAAGCTTTCTGTCTGCCTGCTGAAGTCCAGGAGCTGCGTTATGGCGGAGAAATTCACAGATGTGGTCAATTTTCTTGAATCCCTCCAACATCTTCCAGAGAGAGTTGCAACAGGCAGAAAATGCTCCATTTGCCCCATGGATCATTCACATATCCAGCCGCAGACGTGCCCCCTGGGCAGGTGGGATCCGCTTTCCCACCTCGCATGGTGGAGAAAGTTTGGTCAATCGCATTCACAGCCCAGCAGATCAGATCCATGTTTCTTGAGGATGAGAAAAACTGAGAGTAATCACAGTAAGACTGGGGAGAAGAGACAAAGAGCCTTGGAGGGAGATAGATAAGGGAGCTCAGAGAAAAGCGTCCGCTCTTGGTGAGTGCCGGAAGAAGAAGCAGACCTTAATTTCAGGAATTTATTTGAAATGGTCAAAAATGTGGTCAAGTCCACCAGTCAGCGCTTTTAAAGACCCACTCATAGAGGTCAACAGAGGACATATGGTTACAGATCTTTTTACCTCAGCAGTTGGACCGCCATCATTACAGCGAACAATAGTTCATTAATATGGGGGAGGAGCCGAGATTCCACTGCACACATCAGCTGACTGCATCATAAATGAGGGAAAGAGGACTGTTTAAAAAAAGTTTATGAACTAAATATAGACTTGAAGGAGGATTATGTGGAGACAGGATGACAGACTAGTGGCTGCAGAACAGATTCATCTCAGGCTGATGCTGTGAAGTCCCCCCCCCCCCCCCCCCACACACACATATATCCTTTTATTATTTTCTCTCTCCATTTCTGCCTCAAACACAGTTTAATCAGATGTACTAAATAATAAAAACTCACAACCAATCAACAAGCAGACAATTTCACAGCAGAGAGACATCTGTGAGGAAACGTGACCGCATCACACTGACGACAAGTCGCACTGGGAAAGAATGACACACACGATGACAACACAGAGTCAAACTGAGAAAGGACACACATACACACAAGGACACATGCTGTGCACTTGCACAAACACGCACAGAAGCTCACAGTCAACAGCCAAACAGTTTTACTAAAGAAAACCTGCATTTTGAAGGAGCGTGCACACTTCACACTGATGACAAAACAGCTGGAGTCACACTTTACTCACACAAACACTAAAATTAAAAGCAGAAGCCTGCATGTATTAGCACCTGTCAGAGGCGTGAAGAAGCAGTCACCTTGCAGCAGTCAAGACCTGAAGCGTTTACGAGCTCAGCCGGGTTGTGAGAACATTTCACTTCTTACAAAAAACTGTGAATGCCAAAAGAGGCAAATCGTCACGGCGACATGTCAAACGTGTCAGAGCACCAACGCCGTCGTCTACTCCCTATTGTTTCCATGTAGATGGAGGGAATGTGTTACGTACGTCAGCTTAGAGAGAAAGAATTGGTGAGGAAAGAAGGAAAAAGAAGGTTTGTTTGGGTGTTTCCATGGAAACAAGGCCAAGGGCTAAAACATTGTCTCACTTTAAATGTTTCTGCCCAGGTCTGCTGTGGTCTAAACAGAACCCTTCTGCAGTTTCTGATCGTGGTGGATGGTTTCATGACCTTTAAAACCATATTGTGTGTAAAACTGTGTCTATGGGAGAACACGCATGAATGTTTGCTTTAGTTTAATGGTATGAAGTTCCTAGAGAGGAAAGAATGAAGATCTTTTTATGTATGAAAATAGATGGTCATTCTCTGTTCATTGATGTTATAAACCAGTGCAGAGAAAATAGAACCATATATCTCCCAGTAGTGGCCGGTCTCTGATAAACGTGGGGTCCAAAAGGTGCTTTAGATGCAGCTCTAATAGACACCGTTCTATAACAGACGCTTTTCTCTCATAGAAACTGGTCTCCAATAGACTTCGGGCTGGCTGCAGCATGGTTCTGTCCCGCAGTAGTCCTGGACTTAAGAAGCAGAACATTTTCACCTTTCTTCTTCCTCCACCTTTAAGCAGAATTCTGACCCGACAACAAATTCAAAAACTCACCAACTTTCCCAGGTACCCAGTACCTGGTGGAAATGAATCTTGGGCAGAGAGGACAATAGGCTTAAACGTAGAACATCACTGATGGAATCTGACAGTGTTGTTTTTTGTTCTTTATGTACATCTGCAGCAGCGCTGACAGAATTCATTTAGGAAGAATGACCTTACCACTGAACAAATCTCAACTTTTTTACAATAATTATATTTCACACTAAGCCAGTGAAGTATAAGATGTCTCGTCTTTTCTTGTAAACACCTGTCATATCCAGCCCATGTAAATACAGAAATCAGCCTTTTGAGCACATTCATGCATACATTTCAGCCTCCTCTTCTCTCCCTCTTGTGGCTGAAATTTTCCTTCTGGATCCTCTCTGAAGTTTCAGGAGTACTTCAGCGGCAGAACCCCATAGGACCACTCAGGTAAAGATCCTCCTCCTATGCATTAGATACAGAAACCAGCAGGCTTCTGTGTGTTGCTCACCATGTTGAGGCAGTCAGCATCGATGAGCTGCAGCAGCAGGCTCTCGAATGTCTCCAGGGAGGGCTGCAGGGAAACGGTCAGCCTGTTCAGACTGAACTGCATCATCTCCAGCAGCTGAGGCCTCAGCAGAGAGTCTCCTGAAGAAGAGGTGGAAACAAGCACACGGGTTCAAATGTTTTCTAACCAATTTAAAGAAAACAATTCTCCTCACGAGAAAATGTTGACCCTGGAAAACATGTTATCATCTGGACAACCAAATAGGAGAATAGTGACTGAAGTTTTATAGGTCTCATCCATCCATCTACTTCTATCTTCATCCATCCATCCATCTTTGCGACCACTGCTATTTTTGAAATGATATTTTCCTGTTATATTACAGTTTTTGCCGATTGCTAAATCACTAAGGCCTCCAAACCAGCCGCTCAAATGCTTTGACCTTTTCTCAAAAACATCTCTCTCAGGTCTAAAAATAAAACACACATTTGCAAAATTACAGAAATGAAAACCTTGTAACAGTTTTGTTATTAAAAAGATTGTTTTAAAAAATTTTGAATAAATAAATAAAAATAAAAATGTGAAATTTTTTAGCTGTGTTAAAAAGATATAAGTAATTATGTATGTATGTAATTATGTGACTTGAATGGCCAATGTTGTGTTTTTGGTAAAGGGACATGAAGAATAAGACCTGGTCTTCGTCATGCTGCCTTCAACCATGTGTTACGCTGTTTTGTTTTACTATGTATGGATGACTCTTGTTTATTATGGATATGGTGGTACACAAGAGAAGAAATAAAATGAAATGAAATTAAATAAATAAAAAGCTCTTGAGTCTACTCTTTGCAGAACACAGGTGGCTTTCACAAAACACAAGATGCAACAAGTTCACACAAAGAGGCAAAACTCAAACTCTGCTCCAACACAGCAATCCCCATCAACACAACTGGTTTAAACCAAACACACTTGTTACAAATCAACTGTAGTGAATATAAGGACAGTTCCGGAACAACTGAGCGACTTCTCAAAGATGGATAAAAGAGCGAGGCAAGCCAGACCAAAACCTAGACCCATGACTGTCACCAAGACCTGAACCGGAATCAAGACCTGGACCTGGAAAAGAACAAGATTTCTGATGAGACCTGGGCCACAGTTATTGACTTTCTGTTGGTCCATGGACTGACCATGAAGGTATCAGGTCAAAAGATCAACCCTTAACTCAGTAGGTTCACTGTGGTTTCAGTCATTTGGGTTTTCAACGGGAAGATTGTCTGGGACAACATCAGTTGTCACTAGAGCTGGATTTCCATCCCCCTTGTTCTCCATTCCTCAACCAAACTGAAGATTTTTTTTGTCTCAGCATTTGGAGGGTGTATGAGAGAAACCAAACACTCAAGAAAACCTTTTGCATCCTGTGAACACGGCTTGTGAGGACATTTCCAGTGAGTTCTGTCAAGGCTGGACCATTTCACAAGATCATTGTTTCTTCATTGTCTGGCTGAGGAGAAAATGACTAATAATGTGCCTTTGACAAAGAGGCAGGCGCATGTGGATCCATGTGCAAACAAGATTTTAATGGAGTAACAGGCTAAGACAAGGCGTGGTCAATAAACAGGCAGAGGTCAGCACAAAGAGGCAATACAGGGAGTCGAGGAGGCAGGCGGGAATCAGGACACAGAGAGACAGGCATAGAAGAAACACACTCAGAATGAATGCAGGGCAATACAAGACTTCGCAACGAAATGAGGTGAGAAGCCAGACCAAATACTGTGGAGGTGATGAGCAGATAGAAAACAGCTACTGAGAATCAGTCCTGAGCATAGACCGTCTAAATAGACAAATCATGCGTTGAGGTCCAACAAAGGAAATGTTTTACCTTCCTCCCTCATGAAATCAGGCCAGATCCTTCACCATCACTTCCTAGTATGTCTACCGCGATTCAACCCATCGACAGCGATTAGTCCGAGTCGGTCTGAGTCACGGTTTTAGAGGAAGTACCGTCAACCAATCAAGAGTGAGCTTGTTCCGGCTTGTTCGAAGCCCACACCCCTCCCTCTAAAAACGGCGCAGAGGAATCTGTCAATTAAACGCTTGAGCCGGGGCCAGCGGGAGCCACATACTTGTACTGAGGCATCTGATTGGTCAGTTTATAACTTGAATAAATGGAGATAAAGAAAAAATATCTTCAAAAGAATTCGGATTAGAAAGAACGCTTTAAGAAGGAAGCATCAGAAGAACAAGAATGCTTATTCTGACAAATAAAATGATGTTATACCCCTGAAGATAGGGGAGAAAGAATCACAAGAGTGATTTCTCTGTGTTCCTCATGCAGGTGTTTATTGCAATTCCCAGTATTAACAAAAATAATTAACATTTAAACACATTCTGTTTAGCCAGTGTCATATTTTGGAAAAATAATCACACAAACTCTCAAAATGAAAACATAAAAAAAACTTCTTACATCTCCATCAAGCCTAACAAAAAAAACAATCAGGGCACAAGATGGCGCTATGCGTTTTCACTCGCGTAAAACGGTACGAAATTCCATTCAAAATAAAACTGCCAAACTTTATAAACGGCACTCCAAAGTAACTCTAAAAAAACCATTACATGTTACCAACTACATTCTGGACAAAAACATGAATATTTGTTGTCATTACCTGAAGATAGGGGAAAGAATCACAAGAGTGATTTCTCTGTGTTCCTCATGCAGGTGTTTATTGCAATGAGAGAAACGGCTCGACTCCCCCTAGTGGTGGGTGAAGACTTAACCAATCGATCCCAGAAAACTATCTCCCAGACAAACCGATCGATTAGCAATACAAAAAAAACACACTTAACATTTTTAATAAACTGAATAAAAATAGAAAAAAATCTCTCTGCTGTTTAGTGTGTCAAAACATAAATATTTACTATAAAATTAAATAATCTAATTCAGCTATGGCTTTGAGATGTACAATTCTATTTATACCCATCATACTCTCCCCCACTAGAAAAATGTCGTCGCGACATTGCACCAACAAAAATAACAAAAAATTGTCTAACAATTTAAGTCAATGACTTAACCACATGTCAGTCAGTAGAATGAAGATCCAGACTTCAGACTCAGTCTTTATGTTAACTTTCACATTTGCAGTATTATGTTTGTGGCTATCGTTAATGAAAAAAAAAACATTACAATTTGCATAAGAGTCTGTTTTTACATCCTTGTGGTCCTCTCTAGAGAGGTGTCATCGGTTTACGTTTGCTGAAGTCCATACATACTAGGGGGTTGAGCAAAGTATGGCTGTAGAGCTGGCAGCCACTGGACCAGTCCTGGGTACATAGGAAACAGTTGTTGTCCAGGCTGGACACTATAGCAGGACGGAATGCCTAGCTGGTCATAGGTCATCCGCCTTGGTGGGTGCCTCTCGCGTTGTGGTCTTGGTACGTGTCCTCTGCACGTGCCTCAGCTGCAGGTGAAGAAAGGGTCGATGTTGAACTAAGAGGTTGCCTATCAGCCACCGAAGTTGTTGTCCCTCTTGTTTCCATCTCAGACGGTGAAGAAAGTACATCGTCTCCATCAGGAGGCTCTGTAGGTGATGCAGCTCTGGTGCTTGAGGCCTGATTGTTTGTTTCAGCTGTAGGGTCTACTGATTGAGTCATTGGAAGCTGAGGTAGCGGTAGTGCATGATAAGGCAGTATTCATCACCACTGTCCTCTTCATCAGACTCTGAATGCCTGAACAATGGTCTTTGTTTTCTTCTGTGTACTGCTGGACTTTCTTTTTTCTGGTTCAAAGGTAAGTGATCACATGACATGAGCAGATTTCTGTGAAGCACTCTAGATCGTCCTTACCTCTCTCTGGTCTCACCTCGTAGATAGGGAGATCAGGCCCCATCCGTCTCACCACTGTGTGAATGGCATCTTCCCAGTAGTCACGCAGTTTGCCTGGCCCCCTCTAGGTGTCAAATTTTTAATCAGGACTCGTTCGCCAGGCTGCAATGCAGAACTTGTTACTTTTGAGTCGTAATGCCTTTTGCTCCTCTCTGCAGATTTTCTTGCATTTTCATTGGCAATGGCGTAAGCTTCCTCCATGCCTTTTTTCCATTTGTCAACATAGTCTCTGTGGTCACTAAAACTTGAGTCTGAATACAGGCCAAACAGCATATCTACTGGGAGTCTGGGTGTCCTTCCAAAACAGTAGATAAAATGGTGAAAGCCAGTCACTTCACAACGCGTGCAGTTGTAAGCATACATTAGTTTTGCTGATAGATTCCTTCCAGTTGTCTTTTGTTTTTCAGTTAGTGTCTTAAGCATCTGCAGTAATGTCCTGTTCATACGTTCGACTGGCCGTTCCCCATTGGGTGATAAGGTGTGTTCTGGAACCAGTTATTCCACTGAGTTTTGTTAGCTGACTGAACAACTGTTTTCAAACTCACCACCTTGGTCATGGTGAATTCGAGAGGGAAACCAAACTTTAAGGCATATCATTGAAGATGAGGTTGGCAGCAGTCTTCCCTGACTTTGAGGTGGTAGCATAAGCTTGTGCAAAGCGTGTGAAGTGATCAACTATCACTAAAATGTACTCGTATCCGCCTTTGCATTTGTCAAGATGGAGGAAATCTATGCATACTAGTTCAAAGGTTGTGTGTTACAATGCTTGTTAAAGGCGCTCTCATGTCTCGGCTGGGTTTTTCTGCTTGATACAGGTGCACACTTTGTCACATAATGCTCGATGTCAGATTGCATATATGGCCAAAAGAAACGTTCACGTATTAAAATACTGTACGATCAACTCCTTGGTGACCCATTTGTTGTGCAGCTCTTCTAGTACCATTTTTTGTACTTTTCTGTAGATTAGTTGTTTACGAACTGAGGTAGCTCTGTAAAGGATGCCATCACTATCAAGCACCAGTTTTTCCCACTCTCTGAACAAACATTTCAGTTTAGAACTAAATGTCTTAACTCTTTGGTGGAAGTTTGAATCTGATCGTTTACACTGAAGTACAAGACTAATGACTGGATCGGCGATTTGTGCTTCACTTAACTTCTGTTGGTATAGCTTGATCGATATTTCAGCTGACTCGCATTGTGCAGTGACTGACATGGCTGCTGCTGACAATGTCCATGTGGCAGGGTAGTGGTTTTGGACTTCAATGGCCGTATGGCTGCAATGGTGTCAGGGGGCAACTCTACAGAACATTCCTCATTAATGTCTCTACATCAAGGCATTCTTGATAAAGCATCAGCATCACCATTCTTTTCCTGTTTGTACTTTATTGTGAAGTGAAAATCAGCGAGCTCTGCAACCCAACGAGAAGTTGTTGCATCAGCTTTGCAGTTGACAAAATGTATGTGAGTGGGTGTTATCGCTATACACAGTGAATGTTGGGGCATAGTAAAATAATCTCTGAATTTATCTGTGATGGCCCATTTTAAAGCTAAAAACTCTAATTTGCCTGCGTGGAAGTGGTAGTTTTTCAGCTGTTAAAGTGCGGAGCCATAAGCCAATAACACACAGTTTATTTTGTCTTTGATACAACACTGCTCCAAGTCCTTTGTGTGAAGCGTCAGTGTGCACAATAAATGGCTGGGTGAAATCTGGAAATCCAAGGACTGGGTGAAGCAGGCAATCAATAAGATCCTCCAAAGCACTTTGATGCTGGTCAGTCCACACAATTTCTTTTGTCGAAGGTACAACTTGACTTGTTTTCTTGATTTTCGCACTGTCCTTTTTGTTTTGTGCTCTCATGTGTCTTTTTTGTCTGCTTTTAAAAGTTCATGCAGACAACTTGCTTTTCTGGAAAAGTCTTTTATGTATTGTCATAATAGAAAGAACCCAGCATTTTTCTTACTGTCCAACATTTTGTGGTCTGATGTCTTTGATGCTCGAACTGCTTCAAAATCTGCAGGATCAACTCTGCTGCCCTCTGCTGACACAATTCTACCCAAATAACGTACTTCTGGTTTGAACATATCACACTTACTGGGCTTGAGTTTTATGCCAAACTCCCTGAGGCGCTGCAGCCTTTCCTCAACCACATGATCTTTGAATGTTTTACTGTAGACCAATGTGTCATCCAGGTATGGGATGCAGATGTTATCACGAAGTCCATCCAAGCATTCTTCCATACAGCGTTGGAAGGCGCTGGCATTCATTAGTCCAAAGGATGCGTATCCACTCATACAGTCCCCAGGGAGTCACAAAGCTGATGACGACACTTTCCTCTGATATGAACCCTTGTGTAAGCCTTGCCCTGATCTAAAAGGGAAAACCAGAATTACCCCCAGCTGTCCATGATGTCCTGGACTCGAGTATGGCTGGCGGTCAGGGTGGTCTTCTGTTTAAGTCTCGATAGTCAATGCACACACGCAATTACCGTTTTTTTCTAACACACACGACAGGCGAGGATATAGAGAGTTGGACTCCAAACCAGCCTTTGTGCTATTAGATCATGCAAATGACTTTTCATCTCTTGGTACAGTGGGCGTGGCACTGACATGTAGGTGCGTTTAACTGGCTCGTGGTCTTTCAGTGAAATAGTCATTTTTAGGTTCTCAATGCAACCTATGTCATTTATCTGATTTTGAAAATGACTCTGATTCTTCGCTGAGCATCGTCTTTTATACCAGCTCTGTTCTTCGTTAAGTGGCTAAGATCTATGGGTGGATCCCATTTTTCACTGGAGTCACAGGGAATCTGTGTGCTCATCTGATTAACAGTAGCTACAGATGAAGCTTCTCAAACATTTGCAGGTAAAACAGCTGTAATATTTGAACTGTACCAACTACTGTTCGACCTGGAAGGACAATATCATGATCAGTTGGGTTTGAAACATCAACTGTTATGACAGGCAAAGAACATTTATTAATCTTAACCAAAGTGTCAAGAAACTCAAGGTTATCTGGCCAATGAGGGTTTAAGTCAGGCTCAAATAACATAGTCATGTCCTCTCTTACAGGCTGTGAGACCACACGACACTCAATTTCTAAACGACTTTGTTTTGGTACAGTTATGCAGTTTTTCTTTGTCTTTACTCTAAACTCATCCACCCTGTCTGCACTAACAGCCTGTATAAAGCTTTTACTTTTTGTCTTTTGAAACTGGGGAATGCTTTTCTACTGTGCTATATTGTTTTGCTTTCTCAGTCTTATTCAGGATATATTCATTGACATTATAACCTATAATGGGGTACGATAAGTGCCCACCTTTCATGACCAGCATTGGAATGATCAGTTTTCAGCTTTATCTGTGCTGGAGACAAGTTGGAAGGTTGTTTCAATCCATCCGAGTAAGGTACATTGGTTCAATTGCTGCAGCCAGAGTTAGTTGCTCAGGTGAGTCCAAATTTCTGAAACATCTCTCAATTTGTGCGTGGTAAATAGTTCATCTTTCCATTTCTCGTCAATGATGGAGACTTTGAGCCTGAATCCCACAGGCCTGGAGCCTGTTGCCATCTAGAAGACACTCAACGAGGCATTGCCTGCCAACAAGTGACGTAACTTTTGAGGAACGTTTACTTGGATGAAGGCAGTGGCACATGTGGAGTCTCAATTATATTTTTAGTCTTGAGGTTATTACATTGTCTCTTGTGTTCACTCCAGTGTTGTCTTTGCATGTTTAGTACAATAAAATGTCTTTTTACAGGATGAGCACTGTTTTCAGATTCTTTGTGGGGTCTATTTTTCTGCAGTTTGAACATCGCTGGGACTTATGGTTATAGTTAACACTCGTCCCTCTGTGGTAACCTTTGCCCGTTTAAATATTCCCTTCTTTGGTCTTGTGCCTCTGAGTTACATCCAGGCCTGAAAGTGCTCTCCACTCCCACAGACGTAGCAGTGTGTGCAGTTCATTGGCTCCAGTCTGCTGGCAGACATGGCATCTCCTTGGAGATGGGCTGGGCGAGGTGAAAAATACTGAGCTGGGTGCAGAGTGGGCGGTGGAGCAGGTCTTTGGTAAGGATGCTGGTAACCATAGTATTGTTGCTGGCTGGTCCCTAACAGGCGGAATAACTGGTTGTTGGAGGTAAGGTGTGCTTGGCCCTGGCTGCTGCAATGTCTCCTTAATCTGTGCTATCTCTGCACTAAGGCCTTTAAGAGAAGCTACACCTTTGTTTAAAGCTCTGCTAGCTCCTCAGCAATTCAGGTGGTATTTTAGCTTTGACCTCTTTTGGTGGACACTGGCATGCGATGTTTCCTCTAACTGAACAACATTCACATTGTAGCTGACTGTGGTTAAGCATCTTTTCTTGTTCCTCCTTCTGTTCATTGGCACAGGCTATGTTTAATCTTTCTAGCAAAAGCTCATCAGGTGTCAGAATCTAGCAGGAGGGCTGTAAATCTATTCTGACACTATCACTTTGAAGGCCTGTCAGTATTGTGTGTAAACACATACGCTGAACCAGAGCTGGATCATATTTAAGTCCAGATTCTGACTCTTGAGATGCAAACAAGACTTTCTGCTTTAAGTCTAAAACTCTCATCAGAAGCTTTGAGCGGTCTCTTTATGAAGTTGCACCTCTGACGTAAGTTGTTTGTAAGCTCAGTGCGCTCTTCTCCTGAAAATGAGAACGCAGTATGCGACGCAGAGTAGGAAGTGTTAACTGAGGCTTTCCCTCTAGATAGCTGCGCAGCTGTAGACCTGTAGAATAGCTCTGATGACTGCATCTACAATGTCAAGCTCTGAGTAGCCTCTGCTTAGTCCATTTTCGATTTGATGAGCCAAGCTTGAAAATGTCAGTTTGTCTTTGGCCAGTTCCACCTATCTGTCCTGATATTTTGAAATCTTTTTTCCAAAACTGGTTGTTGTTGCATAGTTAACAGAGATGGAGTGTTGACAGGAGGGCTATTAAACTGAAGCTGAGGAGTGGCCACTATTTTATTAGTTGCATTAGCTTTCACTGTTATTGGTGGAGCCACAGTTTCTTGTTCATGCCCTGTTTTATCAGTTCAACTTGTTCAGTTGTGCCAACTTCAGTGTCTGGGCCGTTGATAATTTCTGTATTTTGTCTGGATAGTAAACATTCTGACATGCCTTCATCCTCTAATTCTGTTGTTTCTTCTCTTTCAATGTACAGCAAAAAATCGCTTAGCAGTGATAGAACGTGTTTTTCTGCCCACATCTACTTATCTGATATGCATAGAAACTCACAGATTGACACTAAATCGTCTTTGGATAGGGTGTGCATTTTACCCACAACTTCTTCACGTAACTCTTCCAGAACTGTCATCATGGCAGCAGACAGGAGGGGTTTTGCAGGGATGTCTGACACTGGTTTGCTTGGTCTCTGCAGACCCTGATGATCTCTGAGCGTCTCAGGGATGGTGCACCCACAGCTACCAGCACTCACGCACAGCAACGCCTTCCTCTCTGTAGTTTGCCTGAGTTGTGTGGGGGATTTAGCTGGCTCGGAATTCGATGGACAGGCTGTGAACACCGGACATCCAATCAGCAATCCCAGCGTCCTCCAAATGTTATACCCCTGAAGATAGGGGAAAGAATCACAAGAGTGATTTCTCTGTGTTCCTCATGCAGTGTTTATTGCAATGAGAGAAACGGCTCGACTCCCCCTAGTGGTGGTGAAGACTTAACCAATCGATCCAGAACTATCTTCCAGACAAACCGATCGATTAGCAATACAAAAAAAACACACTTAACATTTTTAATAAACTGAATAAAAATAGAAAAAAATCTCTCTGCTGTTTAGTGTTTGTCAAAACATAAATATTTACTATAAAATTAAATAATCTAATTCAGCTATGGCTTTGAGATGTACAATTCTATTTATACCCATCATAATGACAGAGAAATATCGGTTTATTTCTCCCACGTCACAAGTCTTTGGCTCCGCTGTAGCTCCCTTCGTAGCTTTGGGGTTAAAGAATATTAATAGACTTATTTTTCTTCATTAGCACCACTGCCAGCACTAGACGCGCATGCACACTGACCTAAACTAAACGAGTCAGATGTGAATTCTAACAAAATTAAAAATATTAGTTCTCGTTTAAGATAGTTACACCCGCACACACATACAGGAATGAGACTTTTGGAGTCTTGGAGATTGTTTTTTTGGGGGGTTTTTTTCTAACAGAACAGCTGGTTGCACTAGTACAACCAGGACCATTGAAAAATCCAGTCACATGTGCAACCAAATTGGTTGTGTTCTAGAGCCCTGAAGTTATTGTTAAAAAAAATGGAATCAGATGATGGATTAGGATTTAGATCCTCCATGTTCTGATCCATGACCCTCCAAGCGGTCCACTCCCTATCGGAAGATTGCGGGTTCAATTCCCCCCTTTGCCCACTCATGCGGTGAAGTGTCCTCGGGCAAGACTCTGAACGCATTACTTCTGATGGAAGGTTGGTGCCAGTGTTCAGCAGCAGAGCCACCACCAGTGGGTGGATGGGCTACGACTGTGAAGCGCTTTGGACCTTCGAGGAAGGTAGAAAAGCATTATACAAGAACCATTTTACCATTTTTACCACGGTAAAGGCAGACAATTTTTTGTTTTAAAAGTACAAAATCTTTTCACAAGACACACAAAACTCTTGTGCTTCTCAACAAATCAATTCATTCATCTTTGTGATAAAAAAAGAGGCAGTTCATTGAGTTTAAAAAGGCCAAACCTTTCTGGAATAATAAGACACAGTGAGTTCTTATGAGAACATTTGTTTGTTCAAACTAGTTGAGATTCAAAGCAAACCTCTCCATGATCCTTCTGTCAATCACAGGCAGAAATGCAAAAGAAACAACAGTCAATAAAAACTTCTGCCTTTAGGGACGACGGACTAAACTGAGAATTGACTAAAGGGATTGAGTTAGCCAATGACTGAAGGAGACCCCCCCCACACACCCAGTCAGAGTAATTGTAATTAGCGGAGGAGAAATGCAGCCTTGCTCTCTGCAGCCCAGCTCTCTGGGCGCAGAGTCAGGCTGAACGGAGACGGCGCTCCTTAAAGGCAGCTTAGGTCTCTGCAGCTCACAGACCCAGAACATGAAAAGGATTAGCCTGCTACCATACCTCCCACTGACTACCCCTGATTATAGCTCTGTGCTGTCAGACTTCATTACGCTCCCCCTTAGAAACTTCCAGCTAAGTACTGCAAACATTTGAACTTCAGCAGGAAGTGACTTTGCTGTGTGATGAATGCTGTGTATGACTGTGCCACAGCGAGCTCTTCATACGTTTGGCTTTGAGATGACACCTGATGTGCTGCACAGGCTTCAGCTTCAGAGGAAGTGAAAAATGGGCTTAAATGGACTCTACAACCACCAGGGGGTCACATGACCTCATCTGCTGTCCAGCTCGGCTAAAGATGTTAGAACCCTTATACCATGGCCTGGGTGAATACTGGATTCTGATTGGCTCCAGGGTGTCCATTAACTTTTACTCGATATAATATACCCAATAAAGTATTAGTCATGAAAATAGATGAAAATAAGATGGTTTTATTTATTTATTTTCAACTGTGTTTATGCTACATAATAAAAACATAGGAAGTTCCCAAAAAAATGCTTGAAAATGACTGAAAAATTAGGAATTTGAGAACAAAAAATTCCTAAAAAATGATACTGGAGACTTTGGTCCACCCACTCCGGGGACATGTGAGACTTTACCCAGGGACCAATGACACTCAGAAAAATGCAACATATTGAACATCATGTAAATACTTTTGCTCTTGTGAAAAATCACCTGGCAATAGTACTCCAGGGTTAAGAAGTAATAATGTTCACCTAAAAAAGTAGTCCCAGTCACAGAGCCTGAAGGTTTTGTTTGATTGAGCTGGCCTAAACACCAGGTGGTACCAGATTAACAGAACCCTCATCCTTCAGATGATCACAACAGCAAGACAGAAGAACAAATGGTAAACTGCATATACTTATTTAGTGCTTCTGTATCTTCCTCGAAGGCCCAAAGCGCTTCACAGACACATTCATATTCACACACTGGTGGCTCTGCTGCAGAACACTGGCACCAAACCTCCACCAGAGGCAGTTTCAGTGACTTGCTCAAGAACACTCCGACACATGGGTGGGCAAGGTGGGAATCGAACCCGCAATCTTCTGATCAGCTAATTTACTGCTGCACCACAGCCGGCTATTTATCCTATTTTGTGAATTGGGTCGCCGCCACCGCGGAGCCGCGGTCGCTGCAGTCTCTGCTCCATTAACCCTTACTAACATTACATGCCAAACTGCTTATTGTGAGGCTGGTACCATTTTGCTATGTTCTAATGAATGGTTTGAAGTTACAGCAGCTGTCAGCTCCAAATGTAAATGGAATCAACCGTCTGAAGAAAAGCCGACATCCCAAACCCCTCATGATCTGTGCTTCAGCTCTCAATCAGAAGCCTTCAGCTTGAGCTAAGGTCTGCACCTGTGGATTATGGTCTAAAGCAGGGCTGAGCAGCCTGGTCCTCCATATCTACCCCCCTGACTATTTTCCAGATCTCCAAGCCCTGCCAGCTGTTGATGAGCTCAGCCTCATGTCTCCACAATCTGATTGAAAGAACACACCTGGTCCAGGTAATCAGCAGCAAACAGTATATGGAGATGGTGGTAGATCTTGAGGAGCAGGAATGAGCAGTCCTGGTCTAACGCTTACCTGTTGGAGACAGCTCAAGCCCAGGAATGTCTTCCCTCCCAGAGACAAAGACGTTCTCTGGAAGAAGATGCGTTACGTCTAGGAGTGAAGGATGGTCCTTTATAAAACACTCCAAATGGGCTTCATCGATGGGCTTCAGGAAACCGCTGTCTGCAAAGAGAAACAACGAATGAGTCATCAATAGTCAGATGGTTTGATGCAAACTGTTCCTGTGAACACAGCAGTTCAAACGAAGATGCTTCCTCTCTGAAGCAGAGCATTCTACTGAAACATGGAGTTCTTTGGTTTTTGTGGCATAGCTGCAATGTTCCCCTATAGAACAGCAGCTTTAGAGTTTGGAGAACATACAGGTTTCAGTTGAACCGGGGTCATGAAGGTCATCCAGCAGTAGCAGACGAACCACTAGTCTGGTCATTAACCACAAAGCTACAGTCCACTGGAAGAGCAGCGTGGAGGCGTGTGAAGCCTTGGATCGACTCATTCTGACTCTGCATGAAGAGTATGCTGTCCTGAATGCAGCCTCCGGACCGCAGCCTCCGGACCGGCTCGATCTGTCCTCCTGTTTCTGCTCATTCATCTCACAGACACGATAAAGCTTTAGGGACTCTTTATCACAACGTTTCCTATCAATCTTAACTTTGAGGATTAGAAAATAAACTTTTGAGCCAAAGTTGTTGTTTTATATCATATTTTAAGTCTGCCTTATAGGCGAGAAAATTTGGGACATGATAATATTGAAGGATCAACTTTAAAGCTAAATCAAATAAATCTCCTTCATTTCTTTTCTGAATTACTGTCTTTCATTTCTTTTTAAGATCCTGGACAGTAGAGGAGAGCCTCACCTCCACATCTGAAGGGAATGTGGGTCAGCATAAAGTCACAATTATTGTGTAGCCTGGATTTGAACCTCTAACCAACTGATCGGCGGACCATTACTTAACCAATGATCTGCAGCTGCTGCCCCCCCACAGGAACATCAGACATAAACGTCCCTTTGATAATCATCTTCACAGCTGCTCAGCAGCAGCAGGTCTGTTGCTTCTCACACGCAGCCGCTGACGCAGGGACGGCCCACCGCCGTCAGCGTGGATAAACGTCAGCCGTGACATTATTTCATGCTTCAGCTTTGAAGAGCCAGCCATGCTTCATGCAGCAGAGGAGTTCACTAAACAACAGGCTTTTGGTTAATAATTCAGCTGGCAGAAGAGTCCTGGAGACGGCGTTTCTAATATTCATGTGACATGATAGCGAAGGCAGGAGCTCCGTCTCTCACTGAGCACAGAATGACTCACACTGGGGGGGTGGCATGGCTATATGCCTCTATATGATATGATGCTTACAAATTACAAAGTGTATGAATGGAGGCTGTCTAATGTGTCATTATCATCTTCTACAAACTAATTTCAGCCTAAAGTTTGCTGATAAGCACAATAACAGCCAACATGAGAAAATGAGACATGTTTAGAACACAGTCTTTAACAAGACTGGAAGGTGATTCTCCAAATAAAAACTCCTGGTGGTTTCTACCGGCTTCTTCTGGTTTTTGCTGTCAGACACGACCTAAACTGCACAGAAGGAAGAATGTCCGCCTCCAGGCAAGAGCTGGCACACAAAAAAATGGGTTCTTACAGTCAGTGGTGTCTTTCAGCTGTGAGTGAACGAGGCCTCGTGGTGTCCCATGATGGAGATTCAGCCTAAAAGGTGATTACATCATCAGAAAACATCAGAAGCAGTGATATTTATCATCACTCATGATTCTAACTACATTTTAACAGAATTATTTCATTAAATAGCATGAAAGCAGCATTTAAACAAGCTAAAACAACAGTTGTGGTTTACAATGAAAAAACTAGACTTAAGGAATGCTGATATTTCAGACTGAAGTCCAGACAGAATCAAGTCACTTTCATTGTAAACACTCTCTTCAATCTTTGTGCAGTGAGGTTTGGAATGGGAAAAGCACCTTCTCTTGCCGTACACAGCAGGAGCCTCTGGACTGCTGGAGAAAAGCTCCAGAACAGTGAAGCCCCGCCCCACTGCCTGCTGGGAGCCGTCTCTTTTCCTGGAGATGGACACCAACTCCAAAACCACCAGAATCCCAGGAACCAGCAGCGACGTGTGGAAGTACAGGACCTGAATGCAAAGGACAGGGAGAAGGCTTTCAGACCAACAGAATGATAACTCCAGGTGATTCGAGCAGCGTGACCATATCCAAATTCCACCGTCAAATGAGCTCAAGCATCTACATCACCACAGACTGAAAGTTGTGTACAAACTCTGCAGGCTTGTGTGTAAATTTACCGTGTGTTTGAATTTCTTTTGTGTAACTTGAGGAGTGTGAATTTAATGTATGTGAATTTAATGTGTGTGTATTCACCTTGTAATAAAATTAACTGTTTTTAATTTAATCTGTGTATGAATTTGCCTCATAGGTAAAAGGAAATCAAGGGTTCAGGTAATTTAGGTGAAATATGAGCTCATTTAATCTTATCAGATAAAAAGGAGACGTTTTAAAGCCAAATGGAGTCAACTTGATTAATGATCAAAAGCACTAAAAGCTCTTTTCCATGGGAACAGGCCTGTTTTGTTAAATCTAAAACTGGAAAAAACTTCACCTTCTTTTGTTATGTTTTCTCTTTTTTTTTTTAAATTCACAAAATAATGTCAATGCCAACAGTCTCTGCTTTGACAGTCCAGAATACCAACCCTCAGTCCACAACACAAACCCTGACCCAAGCAGAAAATGATGACAAAATAAATTAGACCTTACAGTGTTTGTGTTCCTGTTCATCCTGTTTTTAATATAAACTCTTGCTAACGTTACTGTCTTGATTGGTTTGTTGCAGGTGAAATACCAACCAGCAAACCTCGATTTACTTACTTAACCCAAAGCAAAAGCAACGAGTCACCTTTTTCACCAAAAATACAAAATATCAAAACAACACAATGATCACAAATGAGGAGAGCAGAGCTCAGCTGCAGCCTGACAGGAAGGATCGGCTCATGATAGCAAGATTTACAGGAACGGCTGCTGAAATAAACTCATAATAAACTCACTGAACCTAAATCTGTAAAATTATTGGAGCTTCATGATAAACTATGTTCTGAACAGTGTGAACGTCTCCCTTTTTAAATCACTTTAAACACCCTTTTAGTCATGTTTTTCGGATCGCGTGCCTGTTTTATTTGAAATTCCTTTTGTGTCCAAACTTGTTCAGAAACCTTCTGGTCACTGGCTCTGTTGCATCATCACTCCCTCTCCTGCTGCTCACTTTTCTACTGCCTTTAATCACATTTGACTACTTCTCCGACTGCTGGTACCACTGAGGAGCTCAGTTCATGGTTTCATTCCAACTATCTTATATTCTGCAGCACCACTAAAAAGTAAGAAGCTTAAAACCAGGTCTGAACCCTGGTTAAATGAATCCACCCGTGCAGTGTCGTAGAGTGGAACGCGTATGGAAGAGGAACAAGTCAGAAGTTTTGTTTCAAATGATGCGAGACAGCTGGCGACAATATCAAAGGACTGTAAAAAATGTCAAAACTAGATATTTCACTGACATCATCACTGCAAATCATCACCAGCCCCGTGTCTTGTTTAAAACGCTGGACTCTATCCTCAATCCTCAGCAGGCCGCTCTCACAGATGCTTCCCCATCATCATGTGAACATTTTTACAGAACCTTTTCTGTAAGTCTTGGGGACCACATATCCTCTTCTGCCCCCTTGACATGGGGTGTGCCTCAAGGATCAGTTTTAGGCCCTCTTTTATTCTCCCTGTACCTGTTACCACTTGACTGTAATAAGAAAATATGGTGTGTCCTTTCATTGCTATGCAGACGACTGCCAGCTGTATGTGCCTCTTAAAAAGAATAACTTGTCTATTGAAACACTCCACAAAGGCCTTTTAGACTCCAGCTAGTGCAAAATGCGGCTGCTCGTCTTTTAACCAGAAAGCGTAAATATGATCACATCTCCCCGGTTTTAGCTTCACTGCACTGGTTACCTGTTTTCATTTTAGAATTAATTTTAAGATCCTTCTATTTGTTTTTAAATCCTTACATGGCTCGGCAGCGGTTTACCTCTCTGAGCTGCTGCAGCCTCATGTCCCCTCCCACCCTCTAAGATCGGCTGTTCAGCTGCTTCTGACAATTCCAAAAACAAAATTCAAACTTAGAGGAGATCGGGCCTTTGCTGCAGCTGCTCCCAAACTCTGGAATGATCTTCCACTGCATGTAAGAGAGTCCTCATCATTGTCTGTTTTTAAGTCTTCTCTTAAAACCCACTTTTTTTATTTGGTTTTTAATACTCAGTGAAGAGGTAGCCTCTCTTTTTATCCCTCTACACTCCATTTTCTCTTTTTTAATGTGTCTTTATTTATTTTTTGGTGAGGTGTTTTCTGTTTTGAGAATGTAATTTTAGAAGCGTTTCAATGTAAACTTTAAATCTAACTATTTTATTTGATTCTTCATATGTTTTTATCCTCTTTCTGTACAGCACTTTGGGTCTGTATGGGCAATTCAAGTGCTTTAGAAATAAAGCTTATTATTATTATGTCAGTAATCTGTTGTAAAATTGGAAATAAATCATGGTCAAAGCACGTATATTTATTTACACCCAAATTACGTATACATATTTTGTTACCTTCACTAAAGTGCTTTGAGATGATAAGACCCATTGACTCATATACACACTGATGATGGTAACCACACTAACAGGACTACTGTGGGGTTCAGTGTCTTGCCCAAAGGCACTTTGACACACATGCAAAGCTAGAACCGAACCTTCAACCTTATGTTCAAAAGTAAACCACTCAAGATCTGCACCACACCTGTCCTGTTCCTTTCCGTCAAAGCACCTGGGATAAAGTACAGAGCAAAAGTAAAGCAGCAGTAAACCCATGACGAGGTCATGACGTGTCAGGAACAAACACTTTCAGGGTTTGTGTTTAATCCTAAACTTTTGCAGAGTTTTATTCAGATTATAAAATAAATACAAATTCTAAAACCAAAACAATAAACCACTCCCAGATTTCCCTCTGGATTCAACCACCGACAGTCCAGTTGTTTAGTCAGGAGTTTTCAAAGACATTTCCAGGATTTCAAAGCTTTACTTCTGGGACATTCTTATCAGGAATATTCCGCTCTTTAAAACAGAGTCACAGAGTGTGTGGTTGGCCGTCGGTGTACATGCGCTGATAGCATTTACCTGTCTAAACACATAGAGGCTGCAGCTCATGATTTACCTGCTCATGGTGCTCTTTAAGCTGATCTGAATGAAGAATCACAGGTGCAGAAAAAAGAAGCCAGAAATGAGCCGTGGCTTTGCACAGAAAGGTCTACAAGAAACTGGAGTGTAATTGACTTGTTCAACCTCCCAAAAGAAAAGCAAACACAGAATTTCCATTTAGGCAACACACTGGCTGGGAGGCCTGGGAGCTCAGGCTTAGCTAACCTGGGACTCAGATAACAGGTCAGTTCCCCAAGTGTGCACGTCTGCCAGAGCCACTCACATGTCAGGGATGTGAGTAAAGGCTAGTTTGTGAGGCTGACACAGCAGCCAAATTCAGGCTGCGGACTTCAGCTCATGAAAACAAGATTACATTCTCAAGCAAGTTTGAAGTGATACCATTTAGCTTTTAGGAAAAACAGCCGGGGCCTTCAGAAGGAGACGAGATGCAGAAAAACAGCAAACAGGAAGTCATTTCACAGGCACAGAAGCAGATGATATCGACATCACAAATCCTCTTACTCTGAAACTGACTGTCAGCATACAAGAGGAATGAGAGACGCTGCAGTGGATGACAGAGAGGCAAAAACAGACGAGGATAGAGGCTTCAGGCTCCCTCAGGGCCAATGTGTCACTGGATTTCAACGAGACAGACAGAATGTGCATACATATTTCATGTATGACAGCTGAATTAAACAGACCCACATGAGAACGTCCTCACAGGTCTGAAGTACTGAGGGAAAGACTGCGGTTTGCAAAAAGTAGCTGTTCTGTATGTGACACAGAATGAGGGTTTGATTCCCTGAGCAGAGTTCTCTCTGGTTGTTAGTAAATTACACAATTGTTCTCGATTTCACTCCAATTCTGATCAAACTAACAAAAAGCATCACTATATTGTAAGTTCTAACAACTACAGCTCAGACGTACACAACACGGACGACTCACTTATGCAGCTTGTGGGGGGACTGTGGTCCCTCTTTGGAGAACAATAATGTCTGCAGTTTGGTTTGTGTGTCATTGCAAGACATTCATGTAACTGAAGTCATTGCTTTGTGGCAGGGGTGGGGGCCGAGGGACAAGCAGGTTTTAATTGGCTGGATCCACCTGATCCCAGCAATCCACTATTAGTAGGGCAAAGATACCTGCAAGATATGCAGACACAACTAGTGACTGCATCTGAGAACTGGACTGAGTAGTTCCGCCCCTCTGGTGTTCCAAACAGGAAGTGTTTCCAAAAATCCAAAATCCAATAGACCTCTATTGATAAATAAACAGCTGTTCCTCAGTCCTTCTATTGGTCAGAATGATCATTCTTGATCTGATACTTTTTCTCAATAATCATCCTTTTATTCATGATATTATTTCTGTATTACAAGTCATTCAAGTTATAAACTGGATCGTTATCCATCACTTAATCTTCTTCCGTTCATCCGGGACCGGGTCGCGGGGCCAGTAGTCTAATCAACGATGCCCAGACTTCCCTCTCCCCGGTCACTTCCTCCAGCTCCTCTAAGATGACCCCGAGGTGTTCCCAGACTAGCAGAGACAGACTCTCTAGCGTGTCCTGGGTCTTCCCTGGGGCCTCTGCCCAGTGGGACATGCCCGGAACACGGAGGCATCCAGGAGACATCCGGATCAGATCCCCGAGCCACCTCAACTGGCTCCTCTGGATGTGGAGGAGAAGCGGCTCTACTCCAAGCTCTCTCCGAGTGACTGAGCTCCTCCCCCTATCTCTAAGGGAGTGTCCAGCCACCCTCCGGAGAAAACTCATTTCAGCCGCTTGTAGTCAGGATCTCGTTCTTTCAGTCATGACCATAGGTGAGTACTGGAACGAAGTTCGACTGGTAAATCGAGAGCTTTGCTTTCTGGCTCAGCTCTCGTTTCACTACAAGGGACCGGTACAGCGTAGGGCTGGGCAATATCCTGATATAATCGATTAACTCGAGTTTTATGTTTTAGACTATTTATTTTTTTGAAAATCGAGATTTTATTCCTCGCACTCTGCCCTCTTGGGCTTCCGTAGTTCGGTGTAAAGTCAGCTGTTGCAAAGCGCAGGCATGAAAGCTGCAGCTAGCAGAGGAGATTCTTCAGTGAGGCAGAGAGAGAAAGAAGGGACAGGAACCTTGTTTCTCCAAGAAAAAAAAAAAAAAAAAAAATCGAGATATTATTTTTGGGCCACATCGCCCAGCTCTCACACAAAGAACAAATAATGGTGGGCACTTTTCCAATCAAATTTTGGAACCAAGAGCAACAGTTCTTACAAACTGGATCAAACCAAAACAAGACTGGATCAGATTAGGATCAGAACCAGACCTGTACCAGACAAGAACTAGCACTAAACCTAGATGAGACCAGAACCAGATCTAGATCAAGCCAGACCCAAGCATGAATCAGACCAGTACCAGAACCGAACCTGGATAAGACCAGAACGAGGATCGAACTTTGATCAGACCAGGACCAGAGCTGGATCCACCAAGGACCAGAACTAAACCTAAATGGCTAGCGTAGCCAGCTAAGCCAATGTGGGAAAACACAGCTGGGGCCACCATGGAAACTGCGGACAAACCCATTCGGGGCCAACATTTTCTGCCCACTTTTAAACTATATGGGGCCATTTTGGCCTTGCTAGCTGGGTTAGACCAGAACCAAACCTGAATCAGACCAGAACCCAGCCTGCCGAAGGGAATGTGTCTCTTGGAGAAGTTTTCAGGAAACTTTGTTTTCATTTTTTAAGTTTGGTTGTTATTGTGCATTTTACACGAAACTGCATTTTTACAATTTTGAGTTTGTAAAAAAACATTGTCAAAGAACGACATTGCTCATAAGCACATAAGCCAAAGTAAAATAAAATGAAGAACAAACACATTGCTGAAGGTAAACGGTCTCTTCCCAGCCTGCAGTTTCTGAGAGGTAAACAGAAATCCGATGGGTCAAAGAGGGAAGTGTCCTCCGCCTCCACACCTTCACAGCCCCGGGGTGTGTATGTGTGTTGGGGGGAGGGGGGTCATGCAGAAATATTAGAGCAAATGGTTGTTTGTTTACGTCTTGTTTTGGGGGTGGACCAAACTTAAGAAAAAGCAATAATAAAAAGCTGCAAACCTCACCCAGGCTCTCCCAACGGTAACCTTAGCAAGTGCTCCAGCAGCCCCCCAGTCACCTCCATCCCACATGCACCCCCCACCCCCATGGTATATTGCTACGTATTATGGGATGTGCCACTCTGCTGTGTAAAGCTGTTAAGCAGCAGCTGCTCCACGATATGTTTAGTCCCCTTGGAGATGAAATATTGATCAGTTCTCAGGGAAGGCGTGCAGTCTTCGCCCCACCGTCCCCATGTATAATTGAAGTGTATATCTCTTAGTGCGGAAAGTCAGCAGGGAGAAGGAATTCAGCACGGAGCCGAGCTGAAGGCCTTGCTTGCTGCCACAGCAGCTCTTTTGTCCATCAATCAAACAGCACTTCATAGCAGCCTCCTTGTGTTAACGGAGGGACCATTGTACAAGATAGAGAAGAACAATAAAGGTTGATGTTTCAAACACGACCCTATGCACTCCACTTCGTTATCTCAAAAAGTAAAGACTGGTCAACACAGCCCAACAGGTTGGAACAGCAGGATAATAGGGTTAAACCCTAGAGAGGGGTGGGGTTATTGGGTCAAGGGGGGTTGAAGTGCCTTTAGAGGGGACACTGAACCTCTAAGGCCAAATCCAAATTCCTCCCCTACCCCTACGGCTTCTCCACACCCCTCCAACTGTCGAGGCGTTTGGAGGGGTAGAGCTGGAGCCGTAGTGACTTAAGGCTGCGTATCCCTCCGCTGGCAGAGGGAACCGTGTCGGGCTGTGCCGCGCATTTCTTTATGTGGGTGTACTCTGTTGAACAGATGTTTACAGTTAAATGTATGTCATGACTTTATTTTAGAATGGTAAATGTTGTATTCTTATATAGCACTTTTCTACCTTCCTTGAAGGCCCAAAGCGCTTTACAGTCACACACAGTCACACACACATTCCCACACTGGTGGAGGCTCCGCCTCTGAGCAGTGGCACCAATATTCCACAAGAGGCAACATGGGGTTCAGTGTCTAATGGACATTTCAACACATGGGCGGGCAAGAAGGGAATCGAACCCGTAATCTTCCGATCAGGAAGATGACTTTTTAAAATTATAAAATTGTTGTTTGAAGTGCTAAATGTAGGGGTAGGGAGAAGGCGGCGAGTTTGGGGAAGACTTTGGATTTGGCCTAACTGCTCCGCAGTGACATTCCATCCATCCCATCTGCTTTAACCCTTCCGCTCTCCTTGGGGTCCAGATGGCTCCAACCACATTTTGTTATGCGATTTCTTCCATGACAAATGTGGACGAAGGGGGACAGGATTTTATGTCTGCCATGGACATTAGTGAAACTCCGAAATCAGTGAAAAAAAAAAGTTCAGCGCACTGTCCTGTGGTGTCCAGATGACCCCACTTTTAATGTAAACAAGCTAAGGAGAACGGAAGGGTTACAGAACAATCACACAAATCCTGTATGATCCGACAGGAAATCTGACAAATTCTAGAGTCTTTAATCTTTATCATCTGTTGTCTCTAAGCAGGAGATATTAAAAATAAAAAGCAAGCAGATGAATAAAAATATGCAATTAAAATTCTAATGTAGATATCCATCTCCACCTATCCATAAATAGACAGCCTGATAGATATACACACATACATAAGCAAATCTAGTTATTGGGCCCATTAACCAACTGATCCTACATGAAACATTAATGAATTAATGGCACTAATTGTGACTAATGCATTTTATTATATTAAAATATGTTTGCATATTTTCATAGTAATCTTAACAAGTCTTACTCACTGCAGCTGAATACTGATGCAGAGCTTAAAAACTACAATCTAGATTCAGCGACATCAGAAACTTATGATTATAAAAAGGAAGAGACATATTTTAAATAAACCTTTTTGTGTAGTATTGACATGTATGGTTTCATGCCAAGAAAGAGCTCTACAGATACTACATTTGCTTTGAGAATGTTGATAGAGAAGAACAGAGAAGGTCAGAGAGAGCTCCACTGTGTCTTTGTAGATCTGGAGAAAGATGATGACAGAGTGTCCAGAGAGGAACTATGGGATTGTATGAGGAAGTCGGGAGTGAGAGAGGAGTATGTTGGAGCAGTGCAGGACATGTATGAGGGCTGTAAGACAGTGGTGAGGTGTGCTGTCGGGGTGACAGAGGAGTTCATCAGGGATCAGCTCTGAGCCCCTTCCTGTTTGCAATGGTGATGGACAGACTGACTGATGAGGTCAGACAGGAATCACCATGGAGAACAGGTGGAGGAGGAGCTAGAGAGGTGGAGGAGGAGCTAGAGAGGTGGAGGAGGAGCTAGAGAGGTGGAGGAGGAGCTAGAGAGGTGGAGGAGGAGCTAGAGAGGTGGAGGTTTGGAAAGGAGAGGAATGAAGGTCAGCCGCAGTAAGACAGAGTACATGTGTGAATGAGAGGAACCCAAGTGGAAGAGTGAGGTTACAGGGAGAAGAGATAAAGAAGAGGGAGGAGTTTAAGTATTTAGGGTCAACAGTACAGAGTCATGGAGAGTGTGGAAAAGAAGTGAAGAGGCGAGTGCAAGCAGGTTGGAATGGGTGGAGAAAAGTGTCAGGTGTGATGTGTGATAGAAGAGTTTCAGCACAAATGAAAGGAAAGATGTACAAGACTGTGGTGAGAGCAGCCATGTTGTTGGACTAGAAACAGTGGAGCAAAGTCTAGTGGAAGATGAGGTTTATTGATACAGATAAGGAAGACATAAAGGTAACTGGTATTAGAGTAGAAGATGCAAAAGACAGGGTCTGACAGAGGAAAATGATTGGCTGTGGCGACCCCTAAAGGGAAAAGACGAAAGGAAAAGAAGTGTAGTATTGACAGAGTTTTCAGACAGAGTTAATCAAGCTCCAGTGTGGTTCCTTTGGAAAACTGGACTTAGCTTTGGAGTGTTGTGAGTTTTTTAAGCCAGTAGGAATGCATCATATCAGAGCCCGATGCTGTCCAGTTAGTTGAAGCTACCACAGTCCCGTGAGCTACAACAGCACTCGCAGCAGATCTCAGGGCTGCTGGGCAGCTAACCACCAAGTAGAGTAGGCTCCACTGCCCATGGAGCCAAAGTCTAGACGGTAGTCCTGACTAGATCTGCCGGGCGCCTGGAGAGTGGAGCTCACTAGCTCGCTAAGCTACCCACCGGCCGGCTGGCTATCGTAGCCGTCCATCCAGGGTGTATTCCACCTTCAGCCAACAGTAACTGGAACAGTTTCCGGGAACCTGGAGGCCCCCGTGGGTTGATAGGATGGATGGAAGTTCATGACGAAAATCCTTGCATGGAGCTGCCATCTTGAAAGTTTTTTTCTACTCTTTGATCTAGTCACTGAAAAGTTCACGTGCCCAAAGCTGAGATTGGTTGACACGACACATCAAGTACGCCACGTCAAGCTCAAAGCGCCCACTGGCAAAATCACGATGCGAGAGATGGCGTCTTTGCATCGACTTAAAATTGAAACTTGACCCCTGTGCCACGCCTGCCACGTTTGGCGTGACTGCACGATAAGGAACTTGCTCTTTTATTGCACCTCTTTGATTCACTTCCCTCTGAACTGCCTTGATTTTTTGCCTCCAACCGTTGCTTCTGTGGTGGGCATCGTTTTCTCCCATGGCTACAGTCAAGCATTTCAAGGATCACTGCTGCTGTAGTGTAAACCAGTTCATTGGTTTCTGTGATTATTGTGGTAGGAATTGCCCTCAATGCTTTATTCACAGACTCCAGGAGACTTTCAGGTGGTACTTCATTTAACCGTTGTACTTGGTGTCAGGGTTTCCTGGTGTCATTCTAGCAGGTCAGTTGCTGCCTCACTCGGTGTAATTGTAGTTACTAGTTACTAGTGTTCCCAGTTTGTGGTAGGGGAAGTGAGTGTCTGGCTCTGGGTCTCGTCTGGTGTTGCATTTCAAGTTGTGATAGTTTGTGATGGTGGAACGTAAATAAATATACTAGTTGTTTGGCGGTTGGCCTTGATGGTGGGTTTGAAGCATCCATTCACTCCACATTCTCTGGGTAGGATTCTTCGAGAAGAAGCATTCCAGAAGAGCCTTCTTCTCACATCAAGTCACTCTCCATCTTCTTCGAGTAGCCCATCTCTAACATGCATTGGCACAATAAAAATGATTGTTAATCCAAGATTTTGATTTATTTTAAAAGTAGTTCAATGAGTTTTTTCCAGTTGTTTTTAACACCATATTGGAGGCGTAATGCAGAAGTCAGTATAGGAGATGATCGTAACTGTTGCAGCAGCTGCTGTTGTCACACATGATCTGATCTGTTTACAGCTCTGAATATAAAGCTTTAAGCTTCCTTTGGGTTATTTTTCAAACAACAGTGATGGATCCAACATCTTCCAACTGAACTTACACTCCTTCTGGTCTAGTTTCATATTCTCTAAAAAAAAAAAAAAAAAAAACCTCCAGTTTAAAGAGTTTTTTTTTTTTTTTATGAAAGTCATAGTTACAGTTTTCTTTTTTTGTGGTTGTTGTTTTTTGGTGGCAGGAGTGAATTAATGAGCCACTGCTGAATGTTTTTCTGAGCTGCAGTAAGGATGAAAGATGGTTCCTGTGTGTTCTCGGCAGGATTAAAGATCACAGCATCACCAGAATATGAACATCAAAAAGAGGATACTGTCTCAATCAATCAACCAATCACTTTATATAGCACTTTCCATCAACATGCTGTTAAAAAAGACATTATTATTAGTTTAAACAATAAAAAGTCATAAGACACATTAGAAAAAAAGCAACACAAACAGTGGCTAGCATTTGAGGAGGCACTGGATCGATTAAAAGACTGACAGGGTAATAAAATAAAAATGATAAACCATAAAAGACATCAAATACTTAAAACCCAAAATATAAATAAATCACTTCATTGAATGAGTAATGTAAAAGCTAAGTTAACATGTAAAATCGGCAAAGAGGCAGACACTCCCCGATCCTCAGGTGACAGAGAAGGGTGGGGCTCAGACTAGAGCCTTGTTGGACACCACTGCAAAATCACACGTCGTCTCCTGTCAGTCAGAAAGGATTTCAGTAACTTTTGAATTACAACAATTTTTTTACTCAAATTCTTTTTATTCTGGACCATAATTCACAAAGACTGAAAATGTAAAAGATAAAAATCCTCCAAGGAACGTTTGCTCATGAACAGAGAAAGAGAGTATACTTTAAACAGGAGAGCTTTAGACTGGTTTCAAGTGGGTTTCTTTCCACCAATAGGCTGTGCTGTTGTTGTAAACTAGAAGTAATTTCCTCCTGAAACTATTCTAGTATTTCTGAACCACACAGGTTTCCAACAATAACCTCTGATCTGAATGCTAATACATTTGCCACATTATACTACTAAACTCACTGAAAAGTAATACAGGGATCCTGTAAAGTATAACAACTCTGAGACACTAAAATTGTAAAGTAATAGATTACTTTTAACAAGGACAATAATCTGTGATGCATTTGGAGATAATCTGCACAGCAGCGGCTTCCATGGAGACCGGATTCCTTCAAACATTTCTCCTAGTAGCAGTAAAGAAAGAGCTAGGTTGTGAAAAGGATGGTGTTCAGTAACTTCTGCTCAGAGTCAAATGTGAGGCTGCATCTGAACTCAGCTGGAAAAGGCTTTCCATTATTGAGGATCACACGACAACACAAGAGAACAAGAAAACCTTCCAGAAAACAAAACGTCTTTAAGACTAAAATCCAACACTTCCAGAGGAAAAGTTAGCAAGAATGTGACAGAGAACATGAGGAGAGCTCCTGTCCAGGTGAGACACTAACACTGTTCTGACATCTTCAGGTTCTGTGGCGGGCCCTGTGGTTCATGTCAATCAGAGGGGGCTCTTCCATCACGCCGTCAGGACCTGCGCAGCTGCAATGCTGCCTCCTCTCTGAAAACTTGCCCTCAGAGCTGCTGCATGTGGCATTTATGAGAAGCGCAGGAACTTGCATGATGGTTTCCGCTCATCCCATGAAATACCAGACATCATCTAGACACCTGAGAGCCTGCAGTAACGGGGCAGGAGCAACACTTGGCCTTTTGGTTTCCCTGCATGACAATGTTTCACATCCGGATGTCAGGAGAGCCAGAGGAGAAGATGCACATTTCTCTGGCCTCCTCTGACGTTCATCTGCAGAACAACACTGCCCCCTACTGACTGTCATGTACACCGATACCGGAGCTGCTGTCACATCCCCACAGGCGGAGGAGGAACTCCAGAAAACTGATGATTTCAAACCAAGATTCTATATAAAACAGGGAGAATGAGGTTTGTAAAAGTGGACACAATGAGAAAATTGGATCATTTTACCCATCACTTAAGACCATCACCTCCCAGATAAAAAAATGAGATAGGGTCGCCATGGCAACGAGGAGGACAGCACAATGAAGAAAACAAGTTCCACTTTAGCTTCACAGAGAAAAGCTTTAATAACCAAACAAAAACGTTTCTAAAGACATTTTTTTTTTTTAATCCTCAACATTTAAAAAAGTGATCAAGAATCATAAACTGAACCAATCCAAGTCCAAGCTCCTCCCACTTCCACAATGACTGGCTGTGCCTTATTTTTTCTGTGCCCCAGATACAATTCATCATAACATCAGAATCGACTGGGGAAGGGGGGGGGCTCAACATTTCTCCTGTGTTTAGCTAACTTAACCCCCCCTCCCAACATTCAGGCAGCACATCACTGCTCAGCCCCAGCATGGATGTGCATCAGGCCAAATCTAATAAAACCTGCAGCGTGGTGGTGGTGGTGGGGGGGGGTTATTACTCTGGAGGGGTAATGGGATTTGGATGCTGATTGGAACACAGACTCTGTTTTGACTGAGGTTATGACTGTAATGTGATGAAAATGAAGCTGTGATGGATCTAAGGACATGAAGCGAGGGGGGGGGGGGGGGGGGGGGGGTTGCATCTGCTTCTGCTGAGACTCACTGGCATCTCCGTGGAAACCTGCAGCTTACAGAGCTTTCTATGGGAGCAGGTGCATCAGGAGGATCAGCTGGAGATCTCCCCGCCGCTCTGATGCCATCATGGATCAACCTGCAGCTACCCTCTCCAACCAGCAGAGGGAGCGCTGGGTTTTGACCTCCTGGACTCATCATCTTCAGCTGTCTCCCATCTTCTCACCTCTGCCTCAGTATGTAGTCTGGCCACACACGGTCACTCACTGCGGGACATTGCCTGTGTCTTTTCTGCCAGGATACCAAGCGTTCAAACTCTGATCTGATCACCTGTTACCTGACCCTGCTTCGTTCCTGACTCTGCCTCCTCGCCGCCTGCCCTGACCCCTTGCCTGGACTCTACTCTGATTTAGCTCTGTGGACTTTTAGTGCAGTCTGGCTTCTACCTGCCTGCAACTGGAACCAACTGTCTGCCAGTTTGAGACAGATGCAGAGGAATGGTGTCCAGGGAGCTTCAGACTGAGGAAAGTTTAATGTGGATCATAATAGAATGCTTTATGGTTCATGGGAGTTCATCCATGCGTCCACATCATCAGCTCAGGCATACAGTGTCTGCATTGAGACTTAGAGGTCTAAAGTTAAAACTAGAGCTCTATTGATTCTCTTAAACAACTGGATCGTTTCATCTTTCGGGGTTCCCAATACAATTTGTTGTGGATTTTGGTTCATTCTGATTGATGCGATTGGATCTCCTCGTCTCTGACTCACCATTTCTCATCTTGGAGTGGGAGAGATTCCAGGTGGATCATTGTGCTCCTGTTCTTGGCTGTGGACCTCACATCCATCTGTCTCTCAGTTCTATCTGGATTCAAACATGTAGTCGTAGAGTTAGATAAGCTAATTCTTCTTTGCTTCATTGTTTGCCCATCCTGGGAGAGGATCCCTCCTCCATGTGGACATCCCTGAGGTTTCTATGTTTTTCGTCTTCTATTTTTCTTTCTTTTTAGTTTGATAAAGTTCAGTCCACTGTTGTTTTTCCACATCAGAATAATCATTATTAGAACATTCTACCTCACTGTATGGCAGGAGTAGGGAACCCTGGTCCGTGAGAGCATGTTTTCCAACATACCCTGCTCTAGCATGTTCTTATTGGCTGCACACCTGTCTCTGCATTTATCCAATGAAAATAATCAAAACTTCTTCAAAGATGGATGCACAGACAATATACCTGCCTCGGCTCCTGGGCCGACCGGGGGTTTGGGGAGGGGGGGGGGGTGTTAAAGAAGAAAGTAACAAACACCTGTTTGAGCTGGAATTTATTGAAGACATGACATAACTGGCAGATATATGGTAATCTGCATCTAAAATGAAAGAGTTTTTTTTGCTAATTATCATTGGAAAAGGAAATAAATTGGGTGTTGCGTTAGTTTGGGGGCGGAGCTATCAGAGCAGACTCTTCCTGGAGAGAGCTGTTGGCATCGATCTTACATCAGCACGTTTCCAACCACTCGTTTTCATGGGTATGGGAGGGGCTGCTGTGCAGACAGTGCAGATTTTTAGAGGATGACTCTTAAATGCATGAACAGATCAAAATAGCATTTTGGGGTTCTTTATAGGGAGAAACGAAAAGTAAAATGCATTTAAAACCTCAAAAAGTAGAATTTCCATGGTAGGGCCTCTTTAAGTCCATCCATCAATCAATCTATCCCATAACCCATCCATTCATTCATCCATCCATCCTTAAATCATCTCAATCCCTGTTGGGATCACTGGAGCTGATCACAGCGACTGTTGGGTGAAGGTGGAGTTGACTGTGACAGATCTCTGGTTCATTCCAAATGCATACTTATGACAGCTATTTGTGACAGCTAATAAGACTTTACTTTCAGATTCTTTTTAAATACATGGGCCCAACTTAAAAGAAATCCCATCTTGGACGCAATTAAAATCCGAGCGGATAACATAACTTGCGTCTTCACCGCATGACGGGGAGCAGACATGGTTTTCAATCACAAAATAATGAAAGCTAACATCAGTATGTCCTTTCACTGAATTACAATCCTTTACAGTATTACATTCTCTTCTCCGGCCTCTACAGCTGCATCCGGGTTAGCTAGATACTGTCAGTATGAAAGTTTCAGGAAATCCAGAGTTTTTCAGCCAGTGTTTGAGTGACAGCGACTTGAAAGGAGAAATACTCGGAAATGCAAACATGAAAGGATTTCTTATATTTGTTCTCTTTCAGAAGAAAAATGCCACAAATACATGTTAAAAACAAAAAAAACATGATTTTGATTGGAGGGGGACTATAGCCATCTGAAACCAGCTCCACGGCCCTGTGGTACAGCGTCCATCTTTACACTGACGGGTTCAAATTCCTGATTGGTCGATTTTAAATTCTTCAACAGCTGGGGGGGGGGGGTGTTCACGGTTGTGCGGCCCCCGAGGTGACGTAAGACAGAAAGGAGGGAGGGGCTAAATGAACACAACTGTACCTTTAAAGAGTCTGAACCTCGAAATCCTGGAGCCTGACTGCAGCTGACCTACCTCATTGAAGGAGATCTTGCTGCTCATCTTCTGGAGGGAACTCTGCCACGTTCTCCCAAAGAAGAGCTGGCGGTTCTGGTCGAACAGCGTCCCTCTCAGCTGGGCGCTGACCTCCGGTTCTCCAGCGAACATCTCCTGGACCACACGAGGAACGTCTCCATGAACACGTGACACCAGAGCCTTGACGTTACCTCCGGATGTTGCTCCCCCCGCTCTCACCTGCGGCAGGTGCGCGGCACCGACCCGCCTCAGCGCGAGCTGGAAGCCGCGACTCCGGCTGTAGCTGTCCGCCGCCGCGCGCGCGGTCTGTCCAGAGGGGGGCACGAACCGGTTGATGTGAAAGCCCTCCCGGCTCACCGCCTCCGATGTCTCCATCACCGGGACTGTTTGAGCGGGAAAAGAGCCGGGAAACACAGGGGGGAAAGTTCCGAACTGAGAAATCTTTTGGGTGGCGCGGGCGCCATTTTGACGCTGGACTGCACCATTCTGCTCAGAGGGGTGGCACCCCGAACCATTTCTGACATAATAAATGAAAAGGTTCTCAAAACATCATGTAGGAATAGCAACAGGAAAGTCGAAAAGCCTGTAAATAACTTACTTTTAAACGGGTCTGAAAATAATTTTAAAGGTACTTAGATAAAAGAAAGTTTATTTGGGGGGAAAACCCCGGTATTTGTCTTTTCAAACTATCTTTCCATCTCCATGGTAACATTCATTCACGTTTCTGCGGAAGAGGATTAGGGCCATGGAAAAAAAAAAAAAAAGGCCAAGGGAAATTCTGACTTTAAACTCAGAATTCTGACTTTAATCTCAGAATTCTGACTTTAAAGTCAGAATTCTGACTTTAATCTCAGAATTCTGACTTTAATCTCAGAATTCTGACTTTAATCTCAGAATTCTGACTTTAATCTCAGAATTCTGACTTTAAACTCAGAATTCTGACTTTAAACTCAGAATTCTGACTTTAAACTCAGAATTCTGACTTTAATCTCAGAATTCTGACTTTAATCTCAGAATTCTGACTTTAAACTCAGAATTCTGACTTTAAAGTCAGAATTCTGACTTTATTCTCAGAATTCTGACTTTATTCTCAGAATTCTGACTTTAATCTCAGAATTCTGACTTTAATCTCAGAATTCTGACTTTAAAGTCAGAACTACGGAGGCCCGTGAGCAACATTCTACAGTTAGCTTTAGCAGCACACTAGAGTCATGCAAACCAGAGAAAAACGAACAAAAATGTCCTCTTTAAGTTTCTTTTTCCATGCTTTAAGCTTACCAGATGGGGCCACTGTGTTCATAAAGGAACAAAAGGTGAGTAAAAAAGATATTTATGTTATTTGAATTTGTAAATAAAAGCGCTAAAGACAAAGCTATCTTTTCATAAATGCTATACGTAACACGTCTTTTAATAAAGTACGTTTGCTGTTGAAAGATCAGAGTAAACGTGTGACTGACAAACAGTTTCAGAGTTTAACGTTGTGCACAGAAAGTGTGTAGAAAGGCAGTTTTGTTTACACGAAGCCCGTTTACGTTCATCTACTTATCGTCTCCTTTCTGGAGATTTAAGTACGTCTTATGCTTCAGAAAATACATTTGGGCTTGTTATCCAAAAGATTTTTGTGTTGTTTATTTAATTATTAACTACGCGTGACTGTGTAAACAGCCACCAATCTCTATTCAAATTTACAACAATATTAAGCTCAGGCTTCCTGTCACGTCACACGTTATCATAAATGTTTGTGAGCATGTAAACAGGCAACATGTATGAATGCCAAAGGTTTGCATACAGCAACATGAAAGCTCCATGTTGGGTCAAAGTTCTCATTTATCCAGGGAACATCCTAAAATTGAGTCTTGGCATCTGGACTTCAAATCTTTATTGAGAGAAGATCGAAGCACATGCCAAGACTCAATTTTAAGATAAAGAAAGTAGCTATTTTCCTATGTTTTATTGTGACATTAAAAAAACATTTACTTTTATTTTAGGCTGATGTTATTCCCACGAATATCTGTGCGACCAGCATAGATAGTGATGGAAATTGATATTGGCCACACGTAATAAGTGCAGCCAAGCTCTCATTGCTGTATTGCCCGCACACATTTAAAATGTGTCCAAGGCTGGATGTTTTTGTTGGACGCACGTAAAATTAAAATAAAGTTAAAGTCCCATTAACAGTCCCGCTCCTAAATGTGTGAAATGTGTTCTCCACATTTGACCCATCCCCTGGTGGAGCCTTGAGTTGCAGAGACAGCTGACCTCAGGAACTATTTGCTTTTTTAACCATAACCATAATCCTAACTTTAACCCTTTGCCCCTGGGTCTGTGCGATTAAGAAAAAAGATTAGCTCTGGCCACACGTTTTTCCAAAATTACGTGTGAATACACACTTTCTTTTTTTTTAAACACTAATTAATGTGTCTTTGCAGATTCACAGTGATGTCATGGCTTGGAGGATGAGGATGATCTCTGGGACAGAGACAGACAACCACACACACCCACATTTACACCAAGGGACATTTAGATAAATCGGCAAGTTTTTGGACTGGTGGAGGAAGCCGGAGAAAACCGATGCATCCATGGAGGAACATGCAAACTCCACACAGAAATGACACATCTGGGAATTAAACCAAAGCCCTGTTGGTATGAGGCAAGTGTGTACATCACCGTGCAGCCATGACAAGTTTGTTCTGGAAATAAGACCAGTCAAAGTTAAGTGCATAATTATTTGAAACAAAATTAGAAGTTGCATTGCTTCTATAAAAATGTATAAATAAAAGTTTTTCTTCTGAAATGTTTTTGTGTAAAATGTATTTGAACCATAACAGCTTCCTTTTTTTTTTTTTTTTTTACCATATGGGTATGTTTAAAGAGCAGTTACCAAAATTATTAACAATGGCAGAACTAAACCATGTAATGCCATAGACAGAATATTTCAAAAGGTCACAAATAAATATAAGGGAAATTGTTGATTTTACAGTTAAATTTTTTGATCTTAGGTTACTATCATTTGATGTCTCTGTTATGCAAGCAAACACTGAAAAGTAACTCATAAAAAGTGTTTAATTATACATATTTATTGAAAATTGACAAAAGTGGTTAGTCAAATTATAAGGAAAAGTTGTCAACAGGTAATCTCTGATGTGTGCTGTCACACATAAAGAAAAGAAGAGACAAAATTATACAAAATCAAGACTTGACAGTAGTTCTAGAAAAAAGGTTATATCAAACAGAACAGACTAAAAGTAGACCTGATTGAGTCCTCAACAGATTATAAAAGCTCCATTAAATGCACTTAAAAATATTAAGAATGATAACAGTGTCTAAGAAGTAATGTAGTCAAGTGGCTGATGGAAGAGAAAATGAGCAAAAACGCCTTTTCTGCCAGGATGTGTTGCAGACTCCAAGGTAAGGGATGTGAAGTGCCATTTCTGCATCCTCCAAGGCGATGACATCACTGTCAATCTGCAAACAAAGACAAATTCATTAATGTTAAAAAAATGTAAATGTTTTTTTAATGTCACAAAAGAACGTAGGAAGATAGCAGTTTGATTAAATCATCCAAGTCAGCCATCTTCAAAAGGTGTGTAACATTCTTCTTCCATAGGAGGGGATGTATTTTTCCAGAGCTGCATCATCCATCAAGGCGATGACATCACTGCCAATCTGTACAGAAAAATAAAACATAAAAAATGAAATATTAGTTTACTTAATATAATTTAATGTCACAGCTGCAAAACATATAGAAAAAAAAAAATAAAAGAATAACTGGAGCTTCTTTCTGTCTATTTGCATGCCCAACTAACACTGGATAAAGGGTTAAATCAGATGAATCCAAACTGACTGTGACACCGCAACTGATGGTAAATTCTAGACAGAGTTGATCATCGGATTGATTCTGGAGCACTACGTAATGACGTAACGTTCAATCTCCCAGTTCCTTTCAAAACCCCCGACTTGTCAAAAAAAAAAAAAAAAGCTGCACTCTCTCTGTAACTTTGTAACGCACCGACAGACGTGGCGTTAGCTTAGCTAATAATGTTGATGAGCATTCAAAATAATCAATACATTGCTGCTGTTCTCTGATCCCGAAGAAGAAATGGCTGTTGCCTTGGATACACAACGCTACTCCGGGTGTCATGTGACTTCCGTCTCCCGAACTTTATTTAAACTCGCGCTGGTACAGCATAACAGCAGCTGCGTTTGTTATGTTAAACGTTTGGACAGCAGATGATTATTTTACGGGGCACCGTCGAAGGCGCAGTGTTTGTGAGCAAATAAGATAATTAAAAGATAGAAAGCGTCACGTGACGACAAGGTTGAAAACGGACCGTTATTGTAACCGTGTAAATAAAGATAAGTGTGCATCACACAGTTACAAAACACGACAATGTTTCTGAGACATGTCAGGAGTATTTTCTGACAGCTACAAACAATAACTAAAAGATCATGTAGTTAGTTATTCATATAAACGGTCACGATGGGCGTGCTAAACATATCATTGACGGATTGACGGTAAAACGTGCATAACGCAGATTAATAAAATAGCTTATTGAAACTCAGTAAAACTGTGGATAAGTTTGTTACGAACACATATTCAACTTGACAAATTACAGCATGCTGCACATTTCTATAAAAAGACTTTCAAACACGTGCAAATGCCCGATAGATGCTACAAAAGCTAGCATAGCTAGCCTGCCGCTTTTATTTTCAAGCTCTGTATTAACGAGCTTTGTTTAAACTCACCTTCTCTCTCTCCCATGAGCGAAATGGCCCCTCCTCCTTTACAGACGTCATTTTTAGTGTCTTTTTAAACGTCTGAAAAAAAAAAAACTCAGGACTCAAAAGGTGGGGGTAAATTATCTCCCTGTAGTTCAGAATTCTGCCTTCTTTTACCCAGAATTCTGACTTTTTTCCTCCCCTCAGTATTCTGAGATTAAAGTCAGAATTCTGAGAATAAAGTCAGAATTCTGAGTTTAAAGTCAGAATTCTGAGTTTAAAGTCAGAATTCTGAGTTTAAAGTCAGAATTCTGAGAAAAAAGTCAGAATTCTGAGATTAAAGTCAGAACCCTGACTTTAAAGTCAGAGTTCTGAGTTTAAAGTCAGAATTCTGAGATTAAAGTCAGAATTCTGAGAATAAAGTCAGAGTTCTGAGATTAAAGTCAGAATTCTGAGTTTAAAGTCAGAATTCTGAGTTTAAAGTCAGAATTCTGAGAAAAAAGTCAGAATTCTGAGATTAAAGTCAGAACCCTGACTTTAAAGTCAGAGTTCTGAGTTTAAAGTCAGAATTCTGAGATTAAAGTCAGAATTCTGAGAATAAAGTCAGAGTTCTGACTTTAAAGTCAGAATTCTGAGTTTAAAGTCAGAATTCTGAGTTTAAAGTCAGAATTCTGAGATTAAAGTCAGAATTCTGAGTTTAAAGTCAGAATTCTGAGATTAAAGTCAGAATTCTGAGTTTAAAGTCAGAATTCTGAGAAAAAAGTCAGAATTCTGAGATTAAAGTCAGAATTCTGAGATTAAAGTCAGAATTCTGAGTTTAAAGTCAGAATTCTGAGATTAAAGTCAGAATTCTGAGTTTAAAGTCAGAATTTCCCTTGGCCTTTTTTTTTTTTTCCCATGGCCCTAATCCTCTTCCGTACGTTTCAATGCTGCGGAGGCCAAAATAAAGACAGTATTAAAGTGATAATCACGTGATCCGTGTTATTTTACCATTTAATATATAAAGAGAGTAATTGTCTGATTGCTGAAAGCAATCAGAGTATGGTATCCTACTGCTTTATTATTGTCTGATTGCTTTCAGCAATCAGACAATAATAAAGCAGTAGGATAACATACTCTGATTGCTGAAAGCAATCAGACAATAATAAAGCAGTAGGATAACATACTCTGATTGCTGAAAGCAATCAGACAATAATAAAGCAGTAGGATAACATACTCTGATTGCTGAAAGCAATCAGACAATAATAAAGCAGTATGAAAGCAATCAGAATATGTTATCCTACTGCTTTATTGTTGTCTGATTGCTGAAAGCAATCAGACAATAATAAAGCAGTAGGATAACATACTCTGATTGCTGAAAGCAATCAGAGTATGTTATCCTACTGCTTTCAACTATTTTATTCTTCTATTTTCTTATTCCGTAAAAATTTTGTCCGGCTTCTTCTCCTAGCAGTTATCAAGATGAAACTACAATGGTTTGTAGTGCTCGATAGTGCGATGCGTGCTTTCATTTTTTTTAGCCATTGGAGTTATGGTTGATTTTATATTAATATTTTTATGAATTATTTTTCCTATGGACTTAACATTGAGAGCACCTTTAAATGCTTATATCTTAAAAAATACTGAAGATAATTTCATGAAACTTTCCACTATCGTAGGGCATAGAAAACTACACGTGCTATTAAAATTGTAGATCAATGCTTCTCAATAGCACCACCAGGTGGTCGTTTTAGTATGAAATTCATTTTCATTTATGCTTTCTTTTCTGTGTGTTCCTTGGATGCTAATGAATGTTTTTCAAATTGGGAGCATGGACTTCCGCCTAATTAGATTTTTCGCTATTTGCGATTTTTTGTGAAACACATTTTTTGCTCCCTATTCAACATAGTTTAACCAAACTGGAAAAAATTGGTTTATACCCTATTTAGACTACCCCGAATCCAATGGTACCACTCAATTGGCCAAGGTCCGTACCGTTTTCGAAATAATCCTAATGTTAATGAGGTGGGTGTGGTCACAGATTTTAAACATGTTCTAATTCCTTTCTTTGTGAACAATGCTTTAGATCGGTGTTGCTTTCAGCAATCAGACGCAATTTCTTCAGGGAATTGCAAATCTAGTTTACATTTATTTTATTGAAAAAAAAAACGTTACATACTTTAAGCCCTAAATTGTTGCATAAGAGGAAACAACACAATACATGTAAATATAAAGAAGATTGTATCCAAAATGTTTATTACTCTCTCTCAGAATTGGTCTCTTTGTGAGGGAAACAGAACCAAACCAACAACAAACAGAAACAGATGAAACAGATTAAAACTGTGTGGGAGATGAGAAAACAATATAATGATGTTCCTCTGTGCTGGGCTTCATATCGGCTTCAGCCATATTCATTATTCAAATCATTTATCTCACAAAATTCAGCTTACATGCAACTGCAATCACTGTGTACTGCGCTGTCATCATGCAAAAAAGTCAGAGTACAGCCAGCAACTCACATTATCCATCAGCAGAACATTCTGACTTTGTCTTATATTTTGGATCAAAATGATTTATTTTAACATACATTCACAGGTGGACTGTTTCTTAACATATAGTTAATAGTTTATTAACTGCTTTTTCAACATATTCAACAGCATTTAGCTTTAAGGATTCAAACATTTCTATTGTTTAAACCAGTGGACAAATGAATGTGACTGACATGAGATCAGAACTCAGGTCCGGGTACATGTGAGAGAAGAAACCATTTACAATACCATATATAACACAATATTCTACTGATCCTCTCTGTACTCAGACTCATCATTGTTGGTGATGTATCCTACTGCTGCCATGTCATCTACAAACTTGACTATATAGTAGCTGGCGTGTCTCACCGTGCAGTCATATGTCAGCAGAGCAAATAGCAGGGGGCTCAGCACACAGCCCTGGGGTGTGCCTGTGCTGAGGGTGATGGAAGAGGAGATAGTGTTGTGGATCCTGACAGTCTAACTATGTAGCTTGAGATTTAAAATTAACTTCACAAAAATCACTTCAACTTATTGGTTCATACACAGTATCAACAATATAAATCCTATTAATAATGTTGGGGAACTTTAGAGTTTATGTGGCAAAAATAAAATCCACTTTATATCAGACTAAAATTATGTAGAGAAAATAGATTCCTCTGATTTGTGTGTGCGTGATTCTTGAGGTAGCTCATACAATGTATGTTCTATATAACTGTGTTCCCTTATAATTGTGTATTCACATATACAAAAATGACAAAATATAATGTACACATGCACAACACTTCATAGTTGGAAGAGGCTTGGTGTGAGATGTCAAAGCGTGCAAATCTGAAGAATCTTGCTCCAGGATTTTTCTTTCACATCTTATTCTGACATTTCTTGGTGTCATGTAATTCTAGCCAGCCACAAACAATGAATAGTTTTTCACCTGCTTTACTCGCTGTATGCATACCTCGGAGTTGCACTTCTTAAGGAGAGCTACAGCTTCACTTTTCTATTTAACAGATATTGCATCTGTGCAGGACTGCCTGAGCCTCATTTAAAGAGTGTAACATTACCATTAGAAACAATTAATCAAAGCAGAGCGAAGGGAACATTTTCAAATGATTAATGACAAATGTATTATTATTTATTGACTGTTAAATATAACTTATTTATCTCAAAAGATTATAAAACATTTTTTCTATTGATTATCATTTTTAGTTCTAAATATTTGTATAAAATACATATTAATATATACAAATGCATACATACATATATAAAGTTTATCTGTATATCTTCTGTAAATATTTTCTTTATATCTTCTATAAATTTCTAATTCTTCTACAGCCAAATTCCCCAGTTTGGGATGAATAAAGTATTCCATTCTATTCTCTTAGAATGGTCTTGGCTTTTTTCCTGTGTGGATGAAGATCCAGTCAATGGAGGAGCGCGCCAGCAGGGGGCAGCACTGCGGCGCAGAAGCAGGAAAACAGCAGAAGAAGAAGACAGGAAGCGGCAGGTTCGAAGGGAAGCAGCGACATGTTCGGAATCAAACCCGTCAAAGTTCGGAGTCTAAGCGGGAACACCAAGTACGGAGTCGCGGGCAGAGACGTAAAGGAGCTACTCCAGAAGAGCTGCAGGTTGTTCCAGGTGAGCCCGGCCGAAGTCCTGCGGGTTTTTCGGTTCCGTTATTCTGGTTATCGGGGACCGGAGCCTGCGATCAAAAATCTGCTGCCCCCGTATTACACGGTTTACGGCACAACATGAAACTCGTCAGGAGCTTTTGTTTACACAATAACACGTCTGATCTGTTGTAAATACTACTAACATAGAACTAAATTACAAGAGGCACACATATTTGTACTTGAATTCTATATTTACTCTTATCAGTTATTGTCATTTCCTTGTGAAGAACGCGTGGCTGGCTTGACTGCAGAGAGAACAGAGTTAACCTTCACGTCTGGAGCTTCTCTGGACTTCTGCTTCGTTTTAAAAAAACCGGGATCAGAACCAACCACTGTTACTTGGGCCATGTTTTATTTCAGGTGCCAGTTTCTGGGGCCCGGTTCTGTTTGTACGAAGACGGAACCACAGTGACCCAGGAGTTCTTCCTTACTCTGCCGGAGAACACCGAGCTGGTCCTCCTCTCAGGAGAGCAGACATGGGCTGGAGGTACCAGGTTTCTCCTGTAGACTGCTCCGGCTTGGGTTTGTAGTTCTAATCTTGTGGGTGTTGTAGTTTTTAGTGACGTCAGTCAGCTGCTGAACACAGACCGACACGCTGAGGGCCTCATCCAGGCTGCAAAACAGCTCCTCTGTGGTGAGAAGTCCTTCAAGAGGCGGAAGATCCTCACGGACCTGCTGCAGAACCTGGAGGACCGGTCGGAGCTGGAGAGCAGGGAGGAGGACCAGGACTGGTTCAGCGGTATGACCACGTTTCCTTCTGCCCACGGAAACTTTTCCTAATCAAGAACTTCCTGGAGTTTTTGCTCCTCTTGACCCCGGATTCTTCAGCTGGAATGAAACTTGAAAAGCCTTTCAAACTTCATCTTGTCTCAATTCAGGAGTTGATTCTCGATTCAAAACTAAGTCCGCCTACATGAAGTACAACTGTGCCAGCAGGATACGGAGCTACCTGAAGGAGGTGAGTGTCCAGAACAAAACCCGGATCACCAGGACCTCCGACTGAAGCCTTTCTTCCTGTTTGAAGGTGGATCTGGCCACCAAAAGCATAAACAAAGCCAGAGTCAGAGAAGAATATTCCAGATCCTGCAAGTCCTTGGCAGACAGGCTGAAAGGTGACGGTTACAACGGCAGCTACTTCGACAGGACTGCAGAGGAACGGCGCCGGCTCTGCACTCGGCAAGGATGGTTCACCTGCCAGGTGGGGGTTCTCAGCTGTGGTTCTACCTGCAGAGGAGCATCCAGAGCTGATCCTGTCCTCGTCCTCCTTCAGGGATCCTTTGACCAGAAGACCTGCCAGCAGCTCCACTCCATCAACCCCTACAGCAGCAGGGAGAGCAGGATCATCTTCAGCACCTGGAACCTGGACCACAGGTTGGTTAGCAGCCTTTTGTGTGATGTCACAGGTTGATGCTCATCTTCTCCATCTTTTCACCTTTTCTTAGGATTGAAAAGAAGAGGACAGTTATTCCCACGCTGCTGGAAGTTCTAGAGACTCACAAGAGCTCAGCGGTCAACCTGGACTATTTCTACCAGCTGCTGTTCACCACACAGAACCTGAAGATAGTTCACATCGTTTGTCACAAGAAAGGAGGTCACAACCTTTCATGTGACACCAGCATGGCCGTGAAGGCCTCCAGCCATGCAGGGAAAATGAAGAAGGAGGTCCAAGCGAAGAAAAGGCGGGTTCTGTAACAGCTTCTCTTCCCCTCATAGCTGTCAGCTGACAGACTGACCGGGGTCAGTCTGTCGATCCATCACAGGGTGTGTCCAAACATAAAACTGGTAAGTTTTCTAGAAAGCCACACAACCAAATATGAGTAACTATCTCTGGGATCTTTACAGAGAAAAGTCAGAAAATAAATAAGAATCTTTTTAATGAAATAAAAATCTGTAATCTACACAGACAAATAAGAGTAAAACATTTCAAAGAAGAACCCTGTGATTCGGCTGTCCTGTCCCGTCTGCAGCTCCTCACATCACAGTTTGGGTTAACTTCACTATAGTGATGATTGGAAATCTGGCTCATCTGTCAAGACGCTTCAGGTCTTTTGATGTTTTATTTCATTTATTATGGAGTTTGTGGAAAATGTTGCAACTGCCGTGATCAAAAACTAAATACAGAAGCTGTTTTTGTTGATTTAAGCAAAGCGTTTGATGCCATTGATCACTCTTTGTTGTTACAAAAATGTGAATATCATGAACTTCGGGGTAGAACAAATCATTGGTTTAGAAGTTACTTTGAAAACTCAGGTTCAGTCTGTAACCATTAATAATGTAGATTGTCTTTTAGAAACCTTTTTTTTAACTCACTCAAGGTTCAGTCCTTGGACCTAAATAGATTTCAATATACATAAATTATAATTTTTTAATGTGAAAAACATGATATTCACTGTGTTTGATGACACCAATATGTTTTGTTCAGGAAAAAATATTGATGAGTTGCTGAATATTGTTGAACAAGAGTTGGATTATAGCAAGTTATCTCCTGATGAAAACCAAACCAAATTTATGATATTTTCTGGTAATGGAAAGGTGGAAATGTTGAATTAATTTTAAATGGTGCAGAAATCCAACATGTTGAAGAAGTGAAGTTTTTAAGAGTAATAATTGATAAATCGTCTTGGAAACCTCATATAAAACATTTCTAAATCTATTGGTATTCTGTTTAAAATCAGGGATGTATTGAACAAAAATAGTTTGTTTCTTCTTTACTGTTCATTAGTTATTCTGTATCTTTCATGTTGTGCAGAGATCTGGGGAAATGCAAGGAAAATGATCATTTAATCCTTGTTAAACTACAAAAACAGCTACAAGAATAGTCAACAGAACAGTATATTGTAAACCAACAAATTATTTATTTTATCTGACTAAAAGTTTAAGATCAAAGGGAATTCTTTATATTAAGGTATTAGACATTTTTACAGAGAAAAACATAATTTAGTTTCAAAAAAATATACAGGAACTGTTATATTGGCACACGGATATCCTGATCCGCCTCAGTGTCTGCAAAGACCCCCCACTGCTGATCCCAGTTTCCAGTACAGAACCCCCCCAGACCAGGAGGAGGAATACCCAGCTCTCATGACGAAGGGTTAGTCAGTATAATTTAAGAGGTCTTTTATACTTGGAACACATTGAAGTTGAACCAATGTTAAGATGAGATGTTTAATTTCTTGAAGTCGTCTTCTTCTTTCCCTTTGGGCTTTTTCCTTCAGGGTCTCCACAATGAATCATTTTTGTCTTCAGCATCCTCTACTCTAACACCATCCACATTCATGTCTTCATTCTCTGCATCCAGAAACCTCCTCTTTGGCCTCTAGACCTCTAGACTCAGCCCTACCAATATCTTCACTGTCTCTCCTCTGAACATGTCCAAACATCTCAGTCTGGCCTCTCTGACTTTATCTCCAAAACCTCTAACATGTGCTGTCCCTCTGATGGATTCATTCCTGATCCTATCCATCCTGGTCACTCCCAAAGAGAACCTCAGCATCTTCATCTCTGCTACCTCCAGCTCTGCTTCTGTCTTTTCTTCACTGTTCTAGTCCAACAACATGGCTGCTCTCACCACAGTCTTGTACATCTTTCCTTTCATTTGTGCTGAAACTCTTCTATCACACATCACACCTGACACTTTCTCCACCCATTCCAACCTGCTTGCACTCTCCTCTTCACTTCTTTTCCACACTCTCCATGACTCTGTACTGTTGACCCTAAATACTTAAACTCCTCCCCCTTCATCTCTTCTCCCTGTAACCTCACTCTTCCACTTGGGTTCCTCTCATTCACACACATGTACTCTGTCTTACTGCGGATAACCTTCATTCCTCTCCTTTCCAGGACAAACCTCCACCTCTCTAGCTCCTCCTCCACCTCTCTAGCTCCTCCTCCTCCACCTCTCTAGCTCCTCCTCCACCTCTCTAGCTCCTCCACCTCTCTAGCTCCTCCTCCACCTCTCAGCTCCTCCTCCGCCTCTCTAGCTCCTCCTCCACCTCTCTAGTTCCTCCTCCACCTCTCTAGTTCCTCCTCCACCCTCTAGCTCCTCCTCCACCTCTCTAGCTCCTCACCTCCAGCTCCTCTCGCCCCTCTAGCTCCTCCTCCACCTCTCTAGTTCCTCCTCCACCTCTCTAGCTCCTCCTCCACCTCTCTAGCTCCTCCTCCACCTGTCTCCAATTCCTGTCTGACCTCATCAGTCAGTCTGTCCATCACCATTGCAAACAGGAAGGGGCTCAGAGCTGATCCCTGATGAACTCCTCTGTCACCCCGACAGCACACCTCACCACTGTCTTCCAGCCCTCATACATGTCCTGCACTGCTCCAACATACTTCTCTGTCACTCCAGACTTCCTCGTACAATCCCATAGTTCCTCTCTGGACACTCTGTCATCATCTTTCTCCAGATCTACAGATACACAGTGGAGCTCTCTCTGACCTTCTCTGTTCTTCTCTATCAACATCCTCAAATGTAGCATCTGTAGAGCTCTTTCTTGGTATGAAACCATACTGCTGCTCACAGATGTTCACTTCTGCTCTTAGTCTAGCTTCCACTACTCTTTCTCATACCTTCATTGTATGGCTCATCAGCTTTATTCCTTTTTAGTTACCACAACTCTGAACATCTCCTTATTCTTAAAAATGGGCACCATCACACTTCTCCTCCATTCCTCAGGCATCTTCTCTCCACCTAAGATCCTGTTGAACAACCTGGTCAGAAACTCCACGTCCATCTCTCCTAGACACTTCCATACCTCCACAGGTATATCATCAGGACCAAGAGTCTTTCCACTCTTCATCCTCTTCAAAGCCCCTCCCACTTCACCTTTACTAATCTTTGTTACTTCCTGCTCCACAACAGTTACCTCTTCTATTCTTTCTTCTCTCTCATTCTCTTCATTCATCAACTCTTCAAAGTATTCTTTCCATCTTTCCATGACACCACTGACACCTGTCAACACATTATCATCTCTATCCTTGATCACCCTAACCTGCTGCATGTCCTTCCCATCTCCGTCTCTCTGTCTTGTTAATCTGTACAGGTCAGTCTCTCCCTCTTTACTACCTAACCTAGCATACAAGTCATCATCAGCCCCTTGTTTGACCTTTGACCCCTCTACTTTCGCCTTACGCTGCATCTCCCTGTACTCCTGTCTCCTCTCCTCAGTCCTCTCAGTGTCCCACTTCTTCTTAGCTAGCCTCTTACTCTGTATACACTCCTGCACCTCCTCATTCCACCACCAAGTCTCTGCATCAACTTTCTTTCCTGATGACACACCAAGTACACTCCTACCTGTCTCCCTGATCACATGACCTGTAGTTATCCAATCATCTAGGAGTTCCTCCTGACCCCCCAGATCCTGTTTCAACTGTTTCTTAAAGTCCTGCAACAATCCTCTTTTTTCAGCTTCCACCAGTTTGTCCTCTTCTCTGCCTTTGCCCTCTCTTTCTTCATCTTCTTCATCACCAGAGTCATCCTACACACCACCATCCTGTGCTGTCTGGAAACACTCTCACCAACCACTACTTTACAGTCACTGATCTCCTTCAGATTACACCGTCTACACTAGATGTTGTCTATCTGTGAGCTTCTCCCTCCACTCTTATAGGTCACCCTATGTTCCTGTCTCTTCTGTTGAAATGTTTAATTTCTTGGAGTAAAATTATTAAATGAATTGAGTGAGGAATTAAAATTAAGTACTTCGCTTCTGCAATTTAAAACATAAATGTATAAATGATTACAATACACACGTAAAAAGATTTCATTTACTTTGTATCTGTTGGTACATTGATTTTTTCTTTTTATTGTATCTACTTTTTTGTCATGCCGATAGCATGGACTTTTGTTTATTTTTCAAGGAAAGACATCAAATAAGCTTCATAAACGTCCGCCTATCCTTTTTCATTGTTTTTATTGTATATTGTGTTAACTGTACCAATGCCAAACTAACTAAACCAATAAACTTGAATAAGCTTGTTCTCAGGTTGTGGACTCGGTTCAGTTCAAAGTTCTTTTCTTGCAGATTCTACATTCTGCTGCGTTTCATCATTAATGGTTCCAGATTCTTCTTCTGTTCCAGTCTCACTCCTTTTCTTTTTGTGGTTATAGGGTTTCTTCCTGCGCCTTTGTGCGTGGTAGGAGCTTTGGCCCCGCCTCCCCTGCACAAATTTGCATTAATCAATCAAGTGCAGCTTGCAGAAAAAAGAGTAAGAGGATAAAAAAATAATGAAAGGTGAGTGGGCTCTTGGCACAACCCATCTGTGAGAAGAGTCGCAGATAAAACCCAGCAGCTGCAGACAGGATGAGAGCTGGAGGAGCCCGATTGACGGGGTCTCCAGCCAATCAGGACACAGAACAGGGTGCACTGTTTTTGTTCGTTAAAAAAGAAAAAGCTTCACAATCAAGAAAAAGTTTTATTTCTCCATCATTTTGGCACAAAGATGTAAAATACAATCATAGATTATAAACTCTGCTCAAACACAAATGAAAAATATCAAAGTGTTTTGCATAAATAAGGCAGTAAAATATGTACAAGATTTTACAGAATGATCAGTTTATACAAAAACATGCCAGGATGTGTTTAGTGCAATAATTTAACCTGCTTACTATAGACTCTCAAAATCCAACGTATCTACTGATCATCTCCAGAGGAAATCCATAGAAAAATACAAACTTTTACATCAATATGTGTTATTTTTGAAGAAGCTCCTTCAGGATTATTAGCTGCGCGGGCGTCTTCACACATTCATGAGGAAAAGCTGCCGACTCTCCAACACTTGGAGGAACTTGTGGTGAATCAGAAGTCAAACTTGTACAGCAGGTCTGCTGTCAGGTCTCTGATACTTTACATCAGGGCTGCTCGTTCCTGGTCCTCCAGATCCACCTGGACTATTCTCCAGATCTCAATCAGATGTCTCCACATTCTGATTGCGAGCAGTACATGGAGAGCTGGAACACAGGCAGGGTGGTAGATCTGGAGGACCAGGAATGAGCAGCCCTGCTTTACATCATCGACCTTTCATCCATGTTTGCTTTGATCTTATGGAGACAGGATTGGACACCCGGCATCATGGAAAGACAAGAACTTTTGACCCTCATTTTAACCGAAACAAAAGCCAAACGGTTGAGCTTGACGCGTCCGTTCCAAACATGACGAAGGTCGTCATTCATCCAGGCGACCGCGTCTTGAGGTAGAGTCGAGGCGTCTGGACTCGTCTTCTCTTCTCAAAGTAGCTCCATCAGTCCTGGATGAGCGATGCAATGTTTCAGGAAGAGAAGATGCCATGACCATGGACAGTATATGACATCTGGAATGAGTGCACCCCCATGTTCCAAACAGGAAGTTCCATAGATCTCCACAGAAAAATAAACCTCTGTCCTTCAGTCATTCTATTGATCAGAAAAACATACTTACTCTGAGAGTTTTCATGAAATTGTCCTTTTTTTTACACATCTTTTTCTGTAGCCGGAGTTCAGGTTATAAACTGACCAATCAGAGGCCTTCATAAAAGTAGGCGCCACATCAAATGTTGAAAATGTTTGACAGATCCTGTGTAGCCTACTTTCAAATGGAAAGGGCGTGGTCTTCCAATAAGCTCACTCCTGATTGGAGAGTGGTTCCCATAGAAACGATGACTCCGGCTAATCACACTTCACTGAAGAAACGGCAACTGAACCGACTCCATTTGGTTGAAGCCAGAAATAAACAGATTTTTATGAATCTCACGTTCACTCAGTCCAGTTTTCAGATACTGTCCATGTCCGTGACTCGACCTCATCTGTTCCTGTGACCAGTTACCATGGAAACTCAAAAGGAAATCAGTGGTTTCATGTCAAAGGAACACAAACGCCACCCATGACTGAAGTTCCGTCCTTCACTCGGGTCACAGTAGATGATGGTGTTTGGTTGAATGTACAGCAGGACTCGATCCTTTTCAAGTCCACCTCAAACTTTCTGAGGAGGCCTTTCTCTTAATGCGTGCTGCTGAGCTCCTCCTCCTCTCCATGGCTAAGAACTGTCGCCTCCTGCTCCGTTTTGGGACTCCAGCTGAAGTTGTTGGTGATCTCTGAGGAAAGTCCTGCAGGATGAACAGAACATAAAAAACCTGCAGTCATCTTTTGGCCTCATCTCCTCCAGTGGTTTTTGTTCGACCTTCGAGTCGCTTCTAAAAGTTGTAATAAAAGTTTGTTCCCCCTGCTGTCTGAAGGAGCCTGAACAGAGTCAGACCTACAGAACTCTTGCTTCTCCGACCAGCATCAGTCAGGGAGGATCGAGCAGCATCCTCTGACCTCCGGTTACCATGGTGATGAGGACAACCAACATTTCTCACCTGTACAATGTCCAAGTTTCCAAAGAACTGCTCCACAGGAAGGATCTGATTACTGTCGTCATCTGGAAACGGGGGTTGGTCCGGGTCTTCACAGGCTGGGGGGTTCAGCTCCTGTTTGTCAGGGACGCCCCCCTTCCTGCCGCACTCCTCCCCCGTCCTCAGGTCGTTTTCTTTCCCCTCCTGTCCCACCGGCTGCACCGCAGCGGAGCATCTCCTGCTAGCAGACCTCTGCTGCTCGTGAGACCGCCTCTCAGGATCAGCTGCTCCTCTGGACCCGCCCCCTGAATCTGCCCTGGGCCGTTTCAAGCGTCCTGTCCCGGCGGTGGAAACCTGCCAGAAGAAATTCAGCTGCTGCTCTGATGGACAGAACATCTCAGGACAGCAGAACTCACCGTTCTGCGGGGTTTGGGTTCGGGGTTCTTCCTCTTTCTGGATCTCAGCTTCCCGAGACGTCCAGACATCTGCAGAGCATCAACCAACAACTGATCATTGTTAGGAGGACAAACAGCACAAACCAGAAAGCCTGAGGGACGTCAGCTGATGAAGCCAGAGCTTCAGCTGATGGAGCTTCAGCTGCTGGAGCTTCAGCTGAAACTTCAGCTGACGGATCCAGAGCTTCAGCTGCTGGAGCTTCAGCTGCTGGAGCTTCAGCTGAAACTTCAGCTGACTGAAGCCAGAGCTTCAGCTGATGGAGCTTCAGGAAAGTTTCAAATCCCACTGATCAGAAGAAACAGGATTTATTGAGAAATTGAACAAGATCAGAACTTAAACCTAGAAACGCCTTATAGAAAACACGTGATTTTAGAAACCACGTGACCTCCTATATTTGCAATCATACCCAGGAGCATCAGATTCGAAACGATTGCATATATATGTTCATGGACTTGTTTATCTGTTTACCGTTTCTGATGTAAACAACTGAGGTTGTAAAATGCACGCGTACGGCTCGTCTTTCAGCAGAGATAACAGTACGCATGCGCGTTGACCACCTCTTCTAGGTCTCTAACGGCTGGAGCCTGTAGTTTACAAACAACAAATAAACAAATGGCTCTGCGCCGCGTGAGAGACAGCACGTCAGCTTGTCGCCAAGCCCCGCCTGTCCATCCGCACGTGAAGCCCGGTGGGGGGGTCTGAAATCCCGCTCCGGCCCGCGCGGCGGCCCGCGGCCCCGCCTCACCGTGCAGCTCTCCGTCGGTTGTATTCCGGTTCTCTCCTTCAGATCCGCGCTCACGGCGTAACGGCGCTGAGGGTTCCACCGCGCGTCGCCGAGCCGCCGCGTTCCCGCCGCTGCTTCCTGCTGCGGGTTCACTCCGAGGTCACGGACTCGCTCACAGACGGAGCCGTGACGCATTTCCTGTCTGTTCAGCATTCCAAAGTTAGAAAACGCGCCATGCTTTTTTTTGTTTTTTGTGAGGATTAGTTTACATTTCCTCTTTTACTAAAAAGTGTATATGTTGTTTTTCTATGTAAATTAAATGTAATCAGTTCTTCAGTTCAAACACTTATAAATTTAATAAAGTTACGATTTTAAAAACATGACTTTTATTTTGAAATAAACTCTAGCTTCCTCACCGGTGCTGTCGCCGTGGATCTTTTTTACGCCAGAAATATATATATTTGTAGATAGTTTTATAAACAATAAAGCTCAGGCATGTCAACAAGGAGCGCAGACAGAAATCGGAAATAGACCGGTTAGTGACGGAAGTTAGGTGGCGTGACGCGGTCAGGTGGGGTCACGGGGGAGAGGAGCAGGGGCGGAGCTACAGGGTGGCAGCTGCCCCATAGCAAAAGCTTTGCCACCTCATTTTTTTAGTCATTATTGAAAAAAAAATCTCTTAATGTGACAGAGGAGTTCTCTCTTCAAACTAGTTTACCTGAAAATGCATCCAAAATAGCATCTGTATGGTATCCGCCCCTAATCGATGTGAGATTCATGATGGAGAAAGACGGTGTTACCGCATGGAGTCAACGAAATCTGAAATTGAAAGATAGCTTGATATTCTTTGATAGGGATGTCCTGTTAATTCTCCCATAACTAGAGGCGAGGACCGTAATGACAGAACGAAGTCTCACCATAAGTTTTGGTCCTCACCTTAACAGGCCGGTGCCAGATGACCTCAGGGTCCGCGAGGGTTCATACTTTAAAAGAAAATCAGTGAGATAAGAAGGACTAAGACCATAAAAACATTTATAAACCATTAAAAGAATCTTAAAATCAATCCTGAAACGCACAGAGAGCCAATGCAGCCATTTTAAAACTGGTGTAATGTGATCCCGCCCCCTGGTCCTCGTCAGAACTCGTGCCACTGAGTTCTGTAGAAGCTGTGGACTCAACAGAGACTTTTGAGGTAAACCAGAGAGCAGGGCGTTACAGTAATCTAAACGACTAAAACCAAAATGTCCTTATTTATTATATTAGTTTCAATATGTTATTATTTTTATATTTTATGTTATTTATGTTATTTTATCTTGTGAATTTATTTATATTTTCAACAATATTTTATGTATTTCATTTTAGTACTTTACTGTGATTTTAACCCCAGTGTTTCCGTGTGGGATCTATCATATCAGGGCTTGCTGTCTGGTCTGGGTCGTTGCCATGGTTCTCGCCCTTGCTGGGGCTGGAAGTCCTGCACTGCAGCCTCACAGCTGGAGTGGTCCGTTGCTGTCCCGGTTTGGGTGGGTGCCGCGGTGATGTTCCTTTGACCCAGCTGGCTCCTGGTATGACAGAATCCCCAATACCGTTTCCTCACAGCCTTATGTCTGTTTCACAATTTTCATTTAGAAGTCATTTTTCATTGTATTCATTGTGTGTGTGATTATGGGTTGTATGTGTTGATAGAGGGTGGGGGGTTGGCTTTTATTGTATATGTTTTTGTTTTTAATGTAAAGCGCTTTGAGCTGCACGAAGCATGAGAAGCACTTGATTTGATTTGAAAAGCATGCATCAGCACCTCTGTGCTGCAAGAGAGAGGAATGGGCGGAGTCTGGTAATGTTTTTGAGAAGATAAAATCCTGTCTTAATGATGTTTTTAATGTGAGGGATAAAATTCAGCTCAGAGTCTAAAAGAACGCCCAGGTTTCTCACAAAGGGTTAAAGTTATTGAGTTAGGGTAAAATCCTCTCTCTCTCGTCTTCATTCTGTTCTGTAGGTCTTTGAAGAATTGATAGTGTGTTTTATATGGACAATTCCTATATTTAATTGATGTGTGTTTTGTTTTGTTTTGTTCTGTTCCGTTTCGTTATGTATCACTTGTGGTGAAAAATAAAAAGTTGAAAAAAACAAACAAAATAGCATCTGTATTGCTCCCCTCCCTGCTGATTAAACTTCAATATTTACTGGAGGGTTTCTGGTCATGGAGTCTCTTTTCCGAGCTGGATCTCAGTATGTCGGCGTGTGAGAGGAGCTGTGGTCTTGATAAAGATGAGGCATAATCAGAAATGGCCAGAATTCTGTTTTAATATTTTCTTTTTTTTTTTCAAAAAACCAGAGGACTTACAAAGGACATGACCCTCAACCAGCAAAACCTCCTCAAACAAGGAAACACCCCCTTAAATAGTACAAGACTAAACCAAACCCCAAATGAAGTAATAAAAACTTCCCACCTAAACCTACATTCCCAAAAGAGTTAAAAGGACACAGGTTGCTCTTGCACTTTAAATTTCACACATTGTAACTTAACTAACATAACACAATAACAGAACGAAAAATAAATAAATTAAACAAATATCCATTCCCCCTTGAGTCCACTTGGTTCAGCTCAGAGATCAGCTCATCAGCTGGGTCTCCTGGATCCAGCCATGCGTGCACTCACAGCCACACCTACAGGAAGTGAGCTCAAAGAGGAAAAGGTAAACAAAATACTAAATAAGTAACATGGGTAAAGGATGTAGAAGAGTCCCTGAACTTAAATAAATAGTCTTCAAAATAAAACACCTTTCAATTTAGATAATAGACGGTTTACAGGAAAGCATGAAAGGCAGTCGTCACTGCTATCTGTCTTCATTATAGAACGTCTTTCTGTTAATCCTTGTCTATCCTGGCAGGTTTACATTAAAAGTGGGGTCATCTGGACCCCACAAGACCGCACGCTGTTTTTTTGTTCCAAGGATTTTTTATCTTAAGTGGTGTCCATGGTAGACATGAATTCTGTCCACTTTTGTCATGGGAGTGATCAAACATCAATATAAGCCTGGGGGTCATCTGGACCCCATAAGAGAGCATGAGGGTTAACACACACAACAAGGCTATCGCCTAACAAAGACTGTGTATTGCCGTGTAGTTTTTGAGTTATTAGTGCATAAATGTAGCCTTTTTTTTCTCGTTATCACAGGATAACAAACCAAAATGTATCCCAGAGCGTTCACAACCTCTGTTAAGAATGGTCATTCTTAGCGCCATTAGTGGCGCTAGCGTGTGTTTTTTTTCTTTTTTTTATAAATTAGCATTGTTTTAGTAAGTTTGTTAAATTGCTTACCCATGCTGTTCACAACTGTGGTCATAGGTGTCACCATCAGCCTTTTTCCAAGGAGAAGTACTTGAAGGTGGTTTGGCCTTTGTCCCCGGCGCCATTTTTCCCCAGCTTTATCTTTTCTGACACGAATTTCTGCTTGGGTGTTTTCCACTTTGAGCGTAAAATTTGCCAGGGCTTGTGGAATCCCGCCTCCTTCATTGCCGCTTCTAGGTCTTGTAAAAAGTTGCATTTCGATGCTGCTTTGAATCAAGTATGCTTGTGATTTCTTTGTCTTGAATTAAATTTAAACAATAACTCGTCTCCTCGCTAGTCCAAACATGCCGAGCCATTCCTCCTGGCTTCTTCTGCTTCCTCTCTGAAACGTCGTATCCAGTTGTTAGTTACTTGACTCGTCCCAACCCACATCAGCCCCGGCCAACATGAGGCACAGGCCGGTCACTCGAGGCCGCTGCGTTCCCAGAACCTCTAGTGGTGGGGCCCGGCCTTTCTGACCACGCTGGTGTCCTCTCCTGTAATCCCCCTTTTTCCTTGGGAAGCCCAACAAGTTGTGGAGAACGTCTTTGTCTGGATTTTGAACACCAGACACATCTTCTGTTTGTATCTGCAGTTTGAGGTTCATCTTCCGCAGCAGCTGCGTTTGCATCAACACTGCATTTTCTCAGGAAGCTGAAACTCTGAGAGCCACATTTGCACGTTGAGTCTGAACTGTGTTAAGGAGAACATCATTTGATGGTGTCTCATGCTTTCAGGGAGCGGCCGCCCTGAACCCCTGTGTGGTGTCCGTCCACCCTATGAGCTCTGTCCTCTGTTCAGAATCTCCTCCACTGCGTGTCTGCTCTGAAGCCTCCAGGGGGCGCTCGTGATCTCTGCTAAAAGGAGTTATTTCTTCCATTACAGCCGGAGCTGAGCTAGAATGGAGCTTCTGTTCTTACTGTCAGCTGGATGTCAACCATTATTGTACAGCATTTTGCAGCTTTATTACTGTAAATTAAATACAGTAGAATTTCTGAGTCCAGTAATGCATTTCAATGACAAGGCTGTAAAATGAATCACAGAATACAGAAACTTTTCTGTATTTCATTTATTAGTTGCATTACTGTAAAATTAAATACAGTAGTCACAGTAAATGTTTCTACAGTAATTGTTACGATTAGAACTGTATTTTAATTTCCAGTTTATTTACTGTAAAAAAATACGGTAAATAAAAAGGAATTCTGGTTATTTTATGACAACCTATCCAGCTGTTTTGAGTGAAGGTTATTTCCCTCTCTTCTTTTTATTCACTCCAACCTTTCAGCCAAAGAAGAGTTCACCCTGATTGAGTTTTTAGATCAATGCAACACCAGACAGAAACATAAAACCCTTTATTTTATGTCACTGACCAGTTTCAAGCCCACTTAAGTGAAATAAAGACGTGCACATAAAGAATATACAAATTCAACAAAAAGGTCACCAGGGATTGAACCAAGGCTTTCTTGCTGTGATGAGATAGTACTAACCACTGTACCACCACAGTTTGAATGAAATGAAAGTTTATTGCTGATCACCAATAGCTCTGTGGAGGAATTGGGTGTTGGTGTTAGTCTGGGGGCTGAGCTGTCAGAGCAGACTCTTCCTGGAGGAAGAGCTTACGTCAGCACGTTTCCATCCGCTCGTTTTCGTGGGTATGGGAGGGGCTGCTGCAGACTGTGCAGGTTTTTAGAGGATTACTCGTAATAAATGAATGAACTGATCAAAATACCACTTTAGTTAGTTAGTGCTTTATTTCGAACATACAAATATACATGGTGAAAAAACAAGAAAACAACGCAAATGTTTATATAAATTATAAATAAAAGACATTACACCTCAGTTATGTTGTTTGAAATGGAGTAGGAAGAAGTTAAAAAAAAACCCACTTTATAGCGAGAAATGAATAGTAAAATGTATTTAAAACCTCAAAAAGTAGAATTTTAATTGTAGGGCCCTTTTAATGAAAAGCTATTAGATAACGTCAACTTTTGGACCCAAAAAGAGGAACTGCAAAGACAGTTCTGTTCTGGGCAAGTTGGTTTCAAAGAAGAAACACATTTGCACAACAAGAATATGTATAAATGTTTTAACTGTTTGTGAAGATTATTTGTTACAATGTTTGATATTTCACATATAAAATCTCCAAATCATTTTTTTTCTCAGCTGAACTTCTGATATGACTAAACTTCAAGGTTTCTTGTCACCTCTTCACGTTGAAAACTAGAGAGGATAAAGAAAACTGGCAGGTCTCTCAGTGTGATGCTGGACTGGTCTCCTCTTAAAGACGACAGGAGTGCCACATTAAAATTCAGCCGAATGTTGAGGACAACCCCCACTTCCTTGTTCTCGTCCAGTCTTGTCATTCACCTTCATCTCAGGCGTATCTTCTCCACTCCCTCCTGCAGCAGCTTGCAGGCGAGGCTCTGGAAAGGCTTGTTTTTCATCAGAGCCCAATGAAGGCCGGAAACCACAAATTCCACCATCTTGAATCCCCCCACCCCACATACACCCCCAGATCAGAGCTTCTTTGATTGAAGGTCACCTGTCAATGTCACCGGAAGTGTCCGTAGATAAAGTTCAAATCAAAACTCCGCATCACTTCTGCTTTCACTGCAGGATGAAGCCTGTCTGCTGCAGTGAGGAGGACGTGTTTCTGTTTGAAGTTCTCATGCATGCTCAGATTTTTTTATTTGAGATGAAAGAATTTGAGAAAGTGTATGTCACGTGCGCGTGAAACTAAGCGCGACAGCACAAACCGATCCCGTGAACGCGCCGTTATGGAGAAGAAGAAAGGAGACCCAAACCTTCCATCCAGAACCCTGCAGTGACGTCATGAGAGAAGAGCAGACAACCCCAGAGGTTTGGATACAAGAATCCAATTCATTCATTAAAAACGAAATAAACACTAAAGTTTATGAAGCTGAAAAACATCCAAACCTTCAAACACATCCAGATCCAGACAGATGTTGCGTTCACTTCACTTCCATCATGTGGAATCTTATGGAATCTTCTGGTTTCGGAAGACTTGATGTTGGTGGAAACCGTGGATGGACGCGCGCGCGCGCGCGAACTTTCAGCTCGTGGCCCCGGGTCAGCTGTCTCATCAGAGGGAGGAGACACGTGGAGAGGCGCGCTGAGACCTCCGCAGTCTCTGAGAGGAGCAGGTTCGAGGAGGAGCGGGACCTGAACGCGCAGGTCCGCGGGCTGACGGGGCTCCGGGTCGCGGCGCCGATGCGCGCTCCTGAGGGTAGCGCGTGCAGCTTCGGACCCCCCTCGAGCTCGAGCTCTTCGTGATGGACCTGTGCCTCCGGAGGAAGCGGGGCGGGCTGCTGAAGCCGCTGCTCAGTCTGTTCCTGGTTTGCGCCTCGTTTCTGATGCTGCACCGACTGGCGGAGAGGCACGCGGCTGTCTGCTGGCCGGACTGCGCCTCCTTCAAGAAGGAACCTGCGAGATCTACGTGGTGGAGCTCCAACTCCTCTGAGGATACGGAGCCGGTGTCGAACCGGACCCCGGCTTTCTGGGACGCGCAGGTTCTGAACTGCAGCGAAGACGCGTCAGTGAGGCAGAAGGACTGGTTCGCGCGCCTGGACGGGAAGTTTCACCAGTTTGTTCTGCACAGACACTGCAGGTACTTTCCCATGATCATCAACCACCCAGAGAAGTGTGCGGACGGAGACGTGCACCTCCTCATGGTCGTCAAGTCCGTCATCGAGCAGCACGACCGGCGGGAGGCTGTGCGCAAAACCTGGGGCAGGGAGCACACCTGGGACGGGAGGAAGATCAAAACCTTGTTTCTGCTGGGGACCCCCGCCGCGGGCAAAGACTCCAACAACCTCCAGAAGCTGGTGGAATACGAGGACCAGATCTACAAGGACATCCTGCAGTGGGACTTCATGGACACTTTCTTCAACCTGACTCTGAAGGAGGTCAACTTCCTGAAATGGTTCGACATCTTCTGCCCCAGAGTGCAGTTTGTTTTCAAAGGAGATGATGACGTGTTTGTGAACACACACAACCTGCTGGAGCTCATCCGCTTCAAAGTGGAGGAGCACAAAGACGCCAACCTGTTTGTGGGGGACACCATTTCCAAGGCCATCCCCATCCGGAACCGCCAGAGTAAATATTACATACCCAAAGAGCTGTATGACAAGCCCTACCCCCCATACGTGGGGGGCGGGGGGTTCCTCATGTCCTCCCAGCTGGCCAGGAGGCTCTTCGTGGTGTCGGAGAAGCTGGAGTTGTACCCGATCGACGACGTGTTTCTGGGGATGTGCCTGAAGAAGCTGGATGTGAGCCCGGAGATGCACCCCGGCTTCAGGACCTTCGGCATCAGCCGACACAACTCCAGCCCCATGAACAGGGAGCCCTGCTTCTACAAATACCTGATAGTGGTGCACAAGCTGAGTCCGCAGGAGCTGCTGGACATGTGGAGCATCGTGCACCGCCAGGAGCTGGCCTGTGCACACAGAGCCACCGTGTAAGAACTGTTTCCCACAAAGGAAACTTAAAAACCAAACTTTAATGACGTCCATTCTGTTTCCGGCACCGGACCACAAACCACACACAGATTTCATCTGAACTTCCTGTTAAAGTTTTCTGCTTTTTTCCGTTTGTGAAGCTGCTGCAGCTGCAGCTACAACTTCCTGATGTGTGAGTACGCCATGACTTTAGACTTCCACGTCTTTGTGCCATTTGAAAGCGTCTCATCAGATCCAGAGAGAATCGACTGCTTTCATGTTCATGGATGACATCATGTCTGAAAAGGGGAATATAAAGATTTTTATATTTTAAGAACAGCTGCACTTGTTATTGAAATTTTGTACAAAATGTAGAAAACATGGCTGATTTTTACCTGTAATTATATAGAAATTCCAAAACCTGGACTGATCGTTCAACTCTTTTAACATCACTTCACATCCATCAAGCTGAAACACACCAGCAGTTTAGAGCAGAGCGGCTTTATTACACAAATAGAAATACATTTGCTGGAAAAATACATTCTAAAAATCTGTGGTTTCAGAAAACACTTCAAATACGTCCAGTTCTGTTTCATTTCTGCTGGAGGAGCTAATGCAGTTTGGACACCAAAGAAAGAACCTCGAAGCTCCGGCTGAAGCTGGAGTTTCAGAAGGTCCACAGACTTATACCACCAGAACCGGAGAAGACTCAGATGATGTTTGTAGGACATGAGGAAGTGTCCTCTTCAGGATTTCACTCAGCGTTAGCTGGTTTGTTGTAAAGGATTCTGGAGGAAGTTCAGCTGGATGAGAAGCGTTCATCAGCAGAGAAATAAACCAGAACATTCAGTCTCTCAGAAGCATCTTTCTGCGTCTTCATTGCCTCCGAAGTTGAAAAAGGTTCAGATTGTCTCTAGTTTCACTCTTGAAGAAGCTTTCTGCTTGAAAACCAACTCTGACTGCATTACAGACTCCAGCTGACAGACATGTGAGTGATTGATTAGATACAATCATCAATTACACACTGGTAAACGGCTCAGCAGCAAAGAGCAGCAAATAACACTTTCTGACTGAATTCCTTCTCATTTTTCTTCATGATGAGCAGGGCTCGGGTTCTCTCCTGCTGCTCTGAAAGAACAGCACAATAAAACAAATGATGCTGAAGATCAGATCAGCAGCATCAGAATTTAAAGTCATGTTGCCCTAAAGTGCCCTCTCAGCTGCCCCACTCTTAAACATCTTAAAAGGTTTGTCCCCATCGCAGTATTGAAAACCGTCTCAGGAACGGCTCCATCTTAGTGTTTACATTCATTCTGTTTCCCATCAGAAATGGTTTAGTCCGTCCACGGAGGGGGGGGGATGAACCGTGGAAACAGCGGTTCCTCAGTGTTTGCCTTGTGTGACTTTTGTGTTGACCGGAACCAGGAAGGGGGGCCGTCTGCCTCTGTCCACAGGAACAACTCTGACCCCTGCTGAGCACCAGGGCTTCGGTTTGTCTGCCTTTCCTGCACAGACACACAATTTGAACGATAATGTTGGTGGGAGATGTGGAACGGAGAGGTAAGAGGATACTGACCAAAGCGTCAGGTGTGATTTGAGTGTAGATGAAAAGGTGTAGATGAAAAGGTGTAGATGAAAAGAAGTAGAAGTTAAGGCGTAGACGTAAAGGCCCAGATGCAAAGGAGTAGACGTGAAACTGTAGATCCTAAGGCGTAGACGTAAAGGTGCAGACATCTCAGTAGCTCCATGAACTTCACAGCATCAAAAGAATAATCTCTCTGAGATGGCGTCGGCATGCCAACGGCTGCCCCTGCAGCTTCTGTCTTTTGAAGCACCTGCAACATTGCAGCGTCTTCTGATGACGTTTGTTGTCAGAGCATTTCTTTCTTCTGCCACAGTAGCTGGATTTATCTCTGCAGATGACAGGACGGTCAGGAACTGCACCGTTTGCCTGCGCTGCACTGCGCAGGCTGCAACTGCTGGCATGACGGCGCTGTATCAGCACGCAGACGCATGCCACCTCCTAAACTACCAGCACAGTCACACCTGTGAAACAGGAGGAGCTCAAAGGTGAAACTGTAGGAACAAGCTCTTCTTCATAACTCCACTGCCAGTTGGGCGGGGGCATGAATGCTTTACCTTGTGCCGGCTGGGTTTTCCAGGAGACCGCAGTCCTGCGTGCGTTTTGTTTGCAGCCCTCCTTGCCCATCAGGTGAGCCTTCCAGGCCTGTGGCGGGGGACAAAGCACCTCAGTGAGTCAGCCCTGGAGCAGAAGTTTTCCCATCAGCCCCGGGTGATGGTCAGAGCCCAGCGCAGGAACACTGTTGCCTTTCATGGAGTCAGATGGGCAAACGGTTTCTGTGCGTGAGAGCTGAGGAACGGCGAGGAGCTGCAGCGCAGGAGGAGCTGTCCGCTGACATGCAGCAGCTGCAGGAGTCAGTCTCCATCAGAGCAAACATGGAGGTTCTGCAGCATCACCGCTTCAGACTTTACTCCTGATTCATCTCAGGACAGTAAATGTTTCCATGTGTCTCTCGGACATTCTTTCATTCAGAACAAACATTTAACTGGTTGACTGCAGGATAAAGCAGCTAATCTTTGGATAGTTCTGGATCTTCTGCCTTCATTGGGGTTCTGGTGGTTCTGAGGTAACCTGAACTGTTGGATTTTCTCCTCCTGCTCCAACAGCAGCCTCCACTCTTTATCCCACGTGTCAAAGTCAAGGCCCGGGGGCCGGATCCGGCCCTCCGGGTAATTCTATCTGGCCCTCCAGATCATTTCATTTTATTGATATTGATGAACCAGTGTTATCTTACGGTGGTTAGGGGTCGTCAACGTGGTGCCTGTGGGCAACAGGTAGCCCCCAAGGACCCCACAAGGTGCCGTCAAGTTTCTTCCAAAAATAACATCTCATTTGTGAGCTGCATCTAAAACTCAATTTTATTCTGTTACTGTTTTTTCTTAAATTACACTTTCATTTACATGGATTTAAAAATGAAAATGTCTTAAAATATGTTGATGATACATGAACTTTAGATAAGTTTAGGTGACCTCTGACCTACTCCAGGTCAAAAATCATTAAGTTTGTTTAAAATGCTGCAGATTTGCTCATAAGTTCAAAATGTAACAAGATTTGCTTAAAAATATCTTAGCTAATTTTTCTTTATCATTACATAATTGATAAACATGGAAAATCATAGTGAAAATGGGAAATTTTCCCATGAAATGTAGCGATGTTAGTGATCATCTGAAAATGTAATAATTACTGAAATTAATGAAGAACTGAATATTGATATCTGTTTACTAGCTTGTTGTCATTGTTGATAATTATGGTGAGAAATCAGTGTCTTCATATAGAGGAGTATCATTATTCATTATTAATAATGTATAAATAAAGACAAACTGAGCAAAATGTGTTGTTTCAAACTGGTAGCTCTTGGTATGACTCAGTACTCATGAAGTAGCCCTCAGTTTGAAAAAGGTTGGTGACCCCTGTCTTGTATAATTTTGACAAAATATATTTTTATGGGGAGTAAAATATTCAAAGTTCTTTAAGCCTTTAACACCAGAGCTTCAGTGTTTCTGTTCTTTGATTTCCTGTAACTTTTCAAGCGTTAACGCGATAATTCCAGTAGAATTATTACTACTGGAATTATCATGTTAACGGTTGAAAATGTACTACATGTTAAAGATTTTAAGTTTAAGCGTCACTGGAGACACCTCAGGTGGTAAAAGTTTAAGGTTTATGTGGATTTATTCTGAAATTATTTTCCTGCCTTTTTATTCTTCATAGTAATAAGTTACGTTTTTAAGATGTAGTTTCAGTTTGTTTATCGTGTAACTAAGGTGACCTAAGGTGACCTAAGGTGACCTAAGGTGACCTAAGGTGACCTAAGGTGACCTAAGGTGTGTTTGGGATTTTGGCCCCTTGTGTGATTGAGTTTGACACCCCTGCTTTAGATGATGTCTGCTTCATTAGATCCAAAGACAGAAGCAGGAAGACAAAGAAGTGAAAGCAGACACTGCTGCTCCGCCTCCGTGTGCGGGGAGAAACCCGCACATGTTCGTCTGACCCTTCCTACGAAACCCAGAAGTAAAGACAGAAAAATGAAACATGATCGCTGTCAACGAAGATGCTTTTGTCTCCACGGTGACGTAAATTCAGCTTCATCCATTCTGTTCATTGGATGATGAAACTTAAAGGAAGTGAGGAGATTCTGACGCGGAAAGATCAAGTGATCCTGAGTTCAGCCAGCAGGACAGCGTGAATGGGATCACGAGCAGCTGACTGAGACGATCCTCTTGAAACCTAAAGGATGGTTTCAGGAACAAAGAGTCTTTGAAGAACAACAATGACGGCTCTGCTCCTGAAACCTGACATTATGTCGTACTAGTTAGAGACGACATGAAGGAGGTGTGAGGTCAACTCTGGAACGTCCCACAGAAGAATAAACCTGAGAATCCGTGGATCTCTGAATCTAGGTGGTCCGGCCCGTTTCTCACCTCCTCTCCTGGCAGGAAGCTGCTGTGGCACAGCGGACAGCGGTTTCCTCCTCTAGACGCTGAAACACATTCAGATTTTCACACTGGGCGACACATTTTAGATGAAAAGGCGTTCACCTGTAGATGAGTCACTCATTCATTATTAAGGCAGCATGTGGCTGACGGGGGAACTGCTGTGACTCTGCATTATTTACGTTTAGAGTAAATAAAAGCTTTAAACTTGAGTTTGGCAGAAACATTAAACCCGTTTCTATGGATACGCGTTTGACACTTTGCTCCAAAAGATGCAAGCAGAAGGTGAAATGACAGTCGAGTCCAGGTTAAAGAAAAACTGTCAAGTTAATTAGTTCAAACTTAGAGGAAAAATCTTCAGGAGGTTTAATAATCCCGGAAATGATTCAACAAAATGAGGAAGTTTGTCATCCTAAATGTTTGGAGAGGAAGAGGAGCGTCTGACAAAACTCTGCCAGTTAATAATTAAAAAGAAAAGGCTGAAAAACAAAAGAACTGAGAGAATTGTGAAGAAACTTTCAGTTATTGGAAAACGCTGCTTGTTGGTGTTTTAAAGTGAAGTTTTGATGTTGGATTTGAAATAATGAGAAGGCAGAGAGGAACCTCTCAGAAAGCTGACGAGCTGCTCTGAAGCAGATGACGAGGCCGTCAGTGACCAGCTCCTCGTCTGGCTTCATCTCTGCTGACAGGAACACAAACTTCTGCATTTAGAAAGTCAGAACTGACGGCAGACCGGGACCACGGACCGCCCTGTTCCTGTCTGAGATGCAGAGGCAAACAGGAACGTCAGCCCTCCCAGGACTCACAGTGACAGCAGGAGCCCTGAAGGTGTGGGGTCAAAGCCTCTGCGGGCAGAGCCTGCGAGCAGCGGGGGCACGCCCTGAACCTGGACCTGCTCTCACATTCGTCCAGAAGGTGACGGCTGAGTCCAGAGACCTCCACCACCTGTTGGAAAAGCAAAGGCGCAGCTGCTTCCTCCACCCGCCGCTATGTTGAGGTCAAGTGGGCGGAGACGCCTACCTGTCCACATTCGTGGCATCGATGCAGCATCGGACAGTGTTCCCAGTAATGCAGGTCCAGTCCGTCCTCGGTGAAAGACTCGTCCTCTTCACCGCAGAAGATGCACAAACTGAAAGAGGAAGAACCAGAGATCTGACCTTAGAGAGGAGCCAGATCTGAAGAGTTTCCTCTGAGAAGACATTTCTGGAACTTACCTGTCCAGGTGCCGGACGGGCTGTTGAGTGTTCACCCCCCCTCTCTTCCTGCCTCCTTCAGTGAGACCCGAGGCTGAAGACAGAGACGGTTTAGTTGGAGTTGAAACCTCCAAAACCACAGACAGACTTCAGGGACGCAGCCTCAGACTTCTGCTGCCACCCCTAAACCAGGCCTCGCACTCGCTGAGACACAGATGGAGTTTATGAGCTTCGCTTTCAGGAGCTGTGTTGCTAAGCAACAGAGAAACAGGAACGTCTTTTTCTGAAGCCGAACCAGAGAAAAAGAGAGATGTAGAGTCTGCTGTCATGGGAGCTTTGGAAGTCTGAGAACTTCCTCCAGACTTCTGAGGGTTTGTCTGTTACCAAACCCAGAACCCGGAGCCTAGAACCCAGAATTCAGAACCCGGACCATAGAACCTAGAATCTACAACCAGAACCCAAAACTAGAACCTAAAACCCAGAACCTAGAATCTACAACCCAGAACCTCAGTCCAACAGAGCTTGTTTGACGTTACATAATCATTAGCTATGTTTACATGACCACAAGTAATCAGAGCAAACACCTGATCAGAACAGAAATGCGTCATGTAAACACGCCGTTCGGAATAATCTGATCCGATCAGACTCTTTTGGATCCAAATTTCTTTCCGATCAGGACCGGTGGGTTTTACCGATTGTTGATCCTATCGTGTTCATGTAAACACACACTCTGATCGTGTGTCATTCCTGCTCTGGATTGTACATCATGCATTGAGGGTGTGACGGTCTTTGGAGTGTGAACAGAACCGATCAGCTGATCTCCGCGAGCAAACTCTTTTCTTTGAGTAGAAAAGTTGGATCCACAGCTTCGTGTGCGCGGGGGTTCGGACCGATGTCTGTCTGCCGCTTCTGTCTCCCGAGAGAACTGTGTCTCCGAGCGGCTTCAGGACGGTATGAGCCGGCGGAGGAGGATTCTGAATGTGGAAATGTCGCTCCACACATGAAAGGTCCTGAGAATCCGTGTAACATGAATTCATGTTTCCAATCTCATCCAGACAGAATAAAGGCTGATGTTATTCCCACATATTTACATGAAGGCAAGATACACATTGCTGCACGGATTTAGAAAATTATGAGCGAACAGTTACTTAAAAATATTATTAATAATAATGAAAGAACGCTCAGTGGATCATCTCTCTCTATACATGATCTTTGTTTGTTTACAACGGAACTAATTATTTCTTCTTCTACAACTATTTCCGGTATTTTAGACAGTTCTTCATGTCAAACTGATTTATTCTGATCAACCGTGCGGCGCATGGAAACGTTTGTTCCAATCAGAGAGAGTTTTTCAGGGCCATGTGCACAGCTCTATTCTAATCTGATCTTTGATCAGATCGATGACATTTTGCACATGGAAATGCAGCTGGTGTCTTTTTGGAAACCATCATGACCATCCATTCTGCAAATGACTTCTGTTCTGAATGCTCCTTTTTTGTGCTTCTGTGAGTTTGAGCGGCGACCATGGCGAGGACATTATAACACTTTGAATTTACTGCTTCATTAAAAACCTCAAACTGGTTTTTGCTTCAACCAGATGTTTTAACTGTCTGCTTGTCCTGCGTCTGCGCAGACGTACTGGCTTTGCAAGCTTTCTGAGGCTCCTTGGTGACCTGCTGCTGACCTCCTGGATGTCTTTGCTTTCTGGGGCCTTCAATCCTCCTTCCCTGCACAAGCAGAAATAAAATGACAAATTAAGAACCAGAGACCAAATGAGAATGTGAAAGGATGTTTGCATCTGCATTCGTCTGAGATCACACTCAGGGAAAAGTCTCCCAGCCCCGTGAGAAACCGGGAAAACAAACCGGCCGCTGTTGTGAGGAGTGATGTCATTGCAGACTTGCTACTCCACCTACAGTCATCTCCTCCTCCAGGCCTGCCAGCTGCTCCTCCTCGTCATCCGGCAGGATCCCACCCTTCTCCAGATCCTACGGGGAGAAGCGGAGGTTAGTTTGGCTCTTGAGGTCTGCCGGAGTTTGACTCGAGTCGATGACCTCAGAAGTCGTCAGCTTCAGAGGCTCTGAACAGACTGAAGCGGCCTCAGCCGCCGCCATCCGTGCTGATGATGTCAGAGTTACTGGAAATCGCCTGTAAGGATTCTTACCTGGATCTCCGTCAGCTTTCCATCAATCTGGGAGAAGCCATCAAAGAGCCTTTTGTACAGGAACCTCTTTGGTGCGGCAGCATCACGGGGAGGAAGGAGGTCCAGAACATCTCCTCGGTGCTGCCGGTACAGTGACAGGATGACGCGCAGGGCCAGCTCCCGGACTTCTTTGGTACTGTGCTCCAGCGCCGCTCTGCAGAACTGCCGGAGAAACAGCAGCAGATGTGAAAGCCTGAAACGGTTTCAGGATCCTTCTCCACTCAATGTCAACACACACCATCATCAGACCCCCCCCACACAGAGAGACCACCATCAGACCCCCCCCACACATACACAGACCACCATCAGACCCCCCACACACACAGACCATCATCAGACCCCCCACACATACAGACCATCATCAGACCCCCCCCCACACAGACCATCATCAGACCCCCCCACAGACCACCATCAGACCCCCCCACAGACCACCATCAGACCCCCCACAGACCATCATCAGACCCCCCCACACATACAGACCATCATCAGACCCCCCCACAGACCACCATCAGACCCCCCCACAGACCACCATCAGACCCCCCCACACATACACAGACCACCATCAGACCCCCCCACACACACAGACCATCATCAGACCCCCCCCACACATACAGACCATCATCAGACCCCCCCCCACACACAGACCATCATCAGACCCCCCCACAGACTACCATCAGACCCCCCCACAGACCACCATCAGACCCCCCCACAGACCATCATCAGACCCCCCACACATACAGACCATCATCAGACCCCCCACAGACCACCATCAGACCCCCCCACAGACCGTCATCAGACCCCCCCACACTAACACAGACTGTCATCAGACCCCCCACACACACAGACCACCATCAGACCCCCCCACACACAGACCATCATCAGACCCCCCACACACACAGACCATCATCAGACCCCCCCCCACACATACAGACCATCATCAGACCCCCCAAACACAGACCATCATCAGACCCCCCCACACATACAGACCATCATCAGACCCCCCCAAACACAGACCATCATCAGACCCCCCCACACACACAGACCATCATCAGACCCCCCCCACACACAGACCATCATCAGACCCCCCACACATACAGACCATCATCAGACCCCCCAAACACAGACCATCATCAGACCCCCCACACACACAGACCATCATCAGACCCCCCCCACACATACAGACCATCATCATACCCCCCCAAACACAGTCCACCATCAGACCCCCCCACAGACCATCATCAGACCCCCCCAAACACAGACCATCATCAGACCCCCCCACACATACAGACCATCATCAGACCCCCAAACACAGACCATCATCAGACCCCCCCCCCACACATACAGACCATCATCAGACCCCCCAAACACAGACCATCATCAGACCCCCCCCACACATACAGACCGTCATCAGACCCCCCCAAACACAGACCATCATCAGACCCCCCCCACACATACAGACCGTCATCAGACCCCCCCACACACACAGACCATCATCAGACCCCCCCCAACACACACAGACCATCATCAGACCCCCCCCACACATACAGACCATCATCAGACCCCCCCACAACATACAGACCATCATCAGACCCCCCCCACACATACAGACCGTCATCAGACCCCCCCACACTAACACAGACCATCATCAGACCCCCCACACACAGACCATCATCAGACCCCCCCACACATACAGACCATCATCAGACCCCCCCAAACACAGACCATCATCAGACCCCCCACACACACAGACCATCATCAGACCCCCCCCACACATACAGACCATCATCATACCCCCCCCAAACACAGTCCACCATCAGACCCCCCCACAGACCATCATCAGACCCCCCCAAACACAGACCATCATCAGACCCCCACACATACAGACCATCATCAGACCCCCCCAAACACAGACCATCATCAGACCCCCCCCACACATACAGACCATCATCAGACCCCCCCAAACAGACCATCATCAGACCCCCCACACACACAGACCATCATCAGACCCCCCCCACACATACAGACCATCATCAGACCCCCCAAACACAGACCATCATCAGACCCCCCCACACATACAGACCGTCATCAGACCCCCCACACTAACACAGACCATCATCAGACCCCCCACACATACAGTCCACCATCAGACCCCCCCCACAGACCACCATCAGACCCCCCCACACAAACACAGACCATCATCAGACCCCCCCACACATACAGTCCACCATCAGACCCCCCCCACAGACCATCATCAGACCCCCACACACACAGACCACCATCAGACCCCCCACACATACAGACCACCATCAGACCCCCCCCACACACACAGACCATCATCAGACCGCCCCCACAGACCATCATCAGACCCCCCCACACATACAGACCACCATCAGACCCCCCCACACACAGACCATCATCAGACCCCCCCCACACATACAGACCATCATCAGACCCCCCCACACAGACCACCATCAGACCCCCCACACACAGACCATCATCAGACCCCCCCCTCACACACACTGAAAAGCTACTATTACTTTCCAACGCTTCTCCTTTTAATTTTAACTACCCCCCCCCACTCTGACTCTGCTCCAGAGCAGGTTACCATGGCAACAGGAAGAAAAAAAACATCAGTTTCAGAAGATCAACTTCAGTCGTTATACACAAACAACACACACACCAGTATAACACACACACACACACACAGCTGATATCAAGAATCCAGGGTTTTTTCTTTTGTCTGGATGCTAAAGCCACGTCTGCAGATCCTCTGAGTTCTGATCCGTGGAGCAGCCCGCAGACAGTCCTCCGTCTATTCCTTTGGCAACGTGTTCAACCGAATCCATGCTCTGCAGTGGACCACAGAGTTCATCTTTTTATCTAGACAAACAAAGTTTCTGGTCTCTTTGGAAAAGATCTTTTTGTCCCTAAAAACCTGGACGGTTACAAAAACCAAAGACTGCAAAGCCCCAGAGTTGTGACCCTAACGGTGGTCCATGTTTTCACTGATGAGAGGATCCAGCAGAGTTCAGGACAGCAACGAGCTGCAGGTCCAATCAGATCACAGCAGACAGGCGGGAGCGTGTCGGGGATGTTTACCCTGATGACAGCCTCAAGAGGGAAGCTCTCTGTTCCCAGCTCAGCCAGCAGCTTCTCCAGCAGCTCCAGTCGACTCCGGGCCAGCCGGGGGGCCAAGCTGGATTTGAAGGGTTTCATCAGTTCAGCAGGAATCATCTGCAGGCTCCTGACATATTTCAAAGCAGCTATTTCCTAAATAAAGAACATAAAGGATCAGCACCTATAAATTTCCCAGTGACGTATCGTTTGTGTGTAGGCTGCTCACCTACAAATTAAGTCAAATATTTGCTGTGAGGCACTGACAAATCCTTCAACACAAACATCTGGAAAAGAGAGGCAAGCCCCGACAGAAGCCGAGAGGCTGAGGACTTCAGACGGGGGGCAGGACTGAAGGAAAGCCAGGCCGGGGGGGGCCAGTTTTACTTTACAAACAAATGAGCTGAAGAGGTTTGAGAACCGCACCCCCGTCCTGATGTTCCTGAGAGTTCTCTGCTTCATGATCTTTAATGTTTTGATCTTTTAAGCTATAACTTATAGAAACGTTCATACTAGAACTGCTGGTTTCTATCAGCGCTGCAGCAGTCTTTTGGAACCAGATCATCTCATTGGTGCATCAGACTCACCTGGACTTCATATATGAGCACCGTCAACAACCAGGTTTCCTCACTTTGAACTTTTAGACAAAAAAATCAGTTTGACTTTCATCGTTGTTTCTCAGGATACTCATTTAAGTAAGGCTTCTTTAAGGATTGACTGTAACAGAGAACTGGACAGAGCGAGTGTGCCCCCCCAGGGAAAATGTTTTACTTCATTTACTCCATTCAAATGAAGTCGATTCAGTTGTCATTTTTCCCACCACATATTGAGGCGTCTGATTGGTACTGACCAATATATATAGCTTGAACTGCTGTATTTTACGCACTGTAAGCCTAACTCAAAAGCCTAAAGCAGGATAGAGTTCACGTCTTTATGGGTGGCAGCGATGGAGGACAGACGGCAAACCCGCTTCACGCTGGGAAGCGCTTTTCTTCACGTGGATGCGCTCTGGACACCAGAAGTTTACATTTAAATGTAAGTAATAACTTTTTGTTGTAGTACGACCGTTTTAAAGTTATAAAACCACTGTTGTTATGCATATTCAAGCACTGGAAGCTAACGCTAGCAGACATGCGATTATTGATGATATAAAAAGTGACGTCTGAAATATGAGAAACAATTTTATCATAATTCTCTCCATTTGGAGGATAAATGAAGGGAAGAATCCTAATTGGACCATGACTTTCATTACTATCAATGTTGATCATTTGCTCTGCTGTTGTAGAGTTTCTTGTTTAAGTGAAAAGGTTGATGGGATTTATCATTGACTTTCTGAAAAAAAAAATACTTCCTTAAATTATGCAAACATTTAAATGTGTCAGGAAACATGAAGCAAAAACCACATGCGTGGAGCAGACTTTTAAACATTTCTGCATGAAACCATCAGAAATGTGTTAGTTGATGAAGCAGGAGCAGAGAGGGACAACGTTCCATCCCGGGAGTTTAATGGTCAAGACCGGACCATGTTCATTGACATTGACATTGACAATGTAATAGAAATGTTTTATTACAGTTTGGAGAAAACAAATAACAAACAATCATAATAAAAACTTGTGAAATATGTTCCTGTATGAAAACATGTATGACTGGTTGATACATGTTTTGTCACTTTAGAGTTGTACTATATGGTAAACATTCATGTTTAAAACTACCCACAGATTCATGTAAATTCCAATGACTAATAGAATCCAACATGACAGAAATAATCAAAATAACCCTCATATATGTAGGCTCAATTAATTGTGAGCCATTCTGCAGTAACATGAAATGCTCAAACCTGGGCAACAGACTCCGCCCCATCTGTCCACTTCATTTAGGATACACCTGCAGTTGGGCGCCGATTAGTTGTTTTTAAGGCGTTCCAAACACCGTGAAATAACAGAAAACATGGATGGTGCAGATTTTTTTGTGTGAGCTGGCGGCCCCTTTGGATTGCCGCCCCGCCCCGTACCGCTCGTTCCTAAAACCCCTAAACTGCTTCCCACCCATTTTTACTCGCTGCTCATCCGTGTGGCCCCCTCCTCTGTCCGGCCTAGACCTTTTTGGTAGAAGCGCGCTCTGGTGGACTCAACCAACGGTGAGAAATGAAAAGGGGCGTTTGTATCAAACTGATGGTGCCGTCTCGATTCAGAGCAAACACGGCGACAAAGATTCATTTATGTTCTACGGCGATTATTTGTCCTTGACGCCGACTGACATTAATGAAGCGGCCCACCGGGAATCCTCCCGACTCTCCCGATTACTGTTAGGAGGTGGATGTGGAATCAGGCGGAGGAAACGGTTAAACTGCTCTTCTGAACTTCAGAGATTTCTTACACTTGAAGACTCCAGAGACCTTCATGCCAGAGCGAAAACAGTGAGGGAACATCACCTGGATGAAGGCGACGGCTGCGGCACGGGGACGGCCTGCGGCGTCTCCGGTCCTCTGGAGCAGGTGGGGAAACGTCTGCTGTAAGCAGAGGGCCGCCTCCGCCCGGCCCAGTCCCGCATCTGGGATGATATGGATGAGGATAAGCCGCAGCAGCTTCAGTGAGGCGTAGAAGACCTACAGGGGGCACGGCAGTAAAACATTTTGATCTTTCAAATAGGATCACATTTCTACATGCACGCTCCACACCTGAACCAGACAGAGGGTATCCAGCTAGGATTCAAACTAGAGACCACTCGCTATAACCACTCCCCCACCACGCTGCAGCACTGATGATGTGTTAGCTTCAAACAGCGAGGAGGGGTTCAGAAGCACCACCCACACACTCTCACCAAGGTGACTTTATCCAGCAGGGCTCTCCTCGTCAGCAGGCCCGCAGCTCTGATCATGTTTCTCAGCTCCTCCTTGGGGGAGGAGGAGGAGGACGCCTCCAGCAGCTTGTTGTGAACAGCCAGCAGAGCCTGTTCCCGCTGACACCAGGTTCTGGAGAAGGCTTCTGCCACCTGCAGGTTAGACAGCTGATAAAACCAACATGCATGAACCTCGCTGGGTCCAGTCTCCTGCAGGAGGAACTCCTGCTCCCAATGCTGCAGTTCTCATGACTGTAAACCAGGTTTGGTTCATTCAGGTGTTTATGTGACATAACAGGACACCTCAATGACAGGTCCTGAGGGCTCAAGACCCTGCTCTAAAACCTAAACAGGACGTCAGGGGCCGGCCTCACCACAGTTCCAAATTAGTTAAAAGCTAAGACAGAATCCTCAAGAACCTTTATTTAACTCAATCCAGACCCGGCTGTCTACAGAGAGCAGCAGCTCCACCCACAGCTTAACAATACAAGGTGAACAGGAGAGTCAATGGAGTAAAACTAACAAAAATATGTAAATAATCCCACTTTGAAAGGGGAAGGGGATCCTTATTCCTTTATTAGGACTGAAGAGAACACACTAAGAAGAGAAAACTAAACACAAAATACATATGAATGAACACAAAAATCATCTGCAGTCATAAAAACAACAGAAGAAATGATACATAAATAGAAATGTATGTAAAGTAAAATAACAGATCTGTTTATTTCATCCAACCAACATAAAAACCTGACAAAAAAACAAAAACAGAAAATCCCGACGCTTCAGGTGAGAACATTGACTGTATCAGAGAACTGGACTGAGTGAGTGTGACATCACTCCTGGAAAATGGTTTCAGTCAAGTAAACATTTTTTAGCAATATTGATGGCGCCATGTTGGAGCCAGACAATGGCAGCGAGCAGTGATTGGTCTGAGTCGGTCTGAGTCACCGTTTCTATGGCAACCATTCTTAGCAATCAGGAGTTGGAAGGCCACACCCCTACGTCTTGATAGCAGAGCAAAAAATCTGTCAAATGGTTTGAGGGTAGGGGCCAGCAGGCTCCTCCTACTTTCACTGAGGCATCTGATTGGTCAGTTTATAACTTGAACTATAGAAAAAATATAATAAAAAAACTAGGAGAAGATGTTAAAAAAGTATCAGAGCCAGAATCTTTATTCTGACCAATAGGATGACTCAGTGATAGCTGTTTATTTCTTTGTAGAAGTCTATGGGATTTTGCCGGTACTTCCTGCTTGGAACGCCACTGGGAAGGAGTCACCCAGTCCTGTTCTCTATATACAGTCAGCGGGTAAGAGTCGCCTGTGCATCAGGATGAGTGGAACATTCAGATGCAGGACTCACAAACCAACGATGTTTTCTCACCAGGCTTTCTCCATAGACGTCTGCTGCAGGGCCGGCCTCTCTCTGCGCTCTCTCAGACAGGAGCTGCCGGCTGACCCCTGAGCTGGCTGGAGTCCTCTCAGCAGGAGGTCCAGGGCTTTGGAACCTCTCTGCTGCCCTGTCTTTCGTCTGAAGGCTCGGCAGCGGCCTTTCCTCCCCGAGTACCTGCCACCGTCCAAAGAAATGACAACAATTTACATTTATAAACTAAATACTTTTATTTTACTTTTACAACAGTCTTTGAGTTTTTCTTGGTCCGCATTCAATGAAACTATTCAGAATCTCCTGTGAATAAACTGATCTGACCTGACAGTCCACAATGGCTGTTTGACCCGCTCTGTATAACCACCGTTCTGGTGGCGAGCACGCTCTGCTGCGGCGAGCACGCTCTGCTGCGGCGAGCACGCTCCTCTTTGGCGAGCACGCTCCTCTTTGGCGAGCACGCTCTGCTGCGGCTCATGCAGTAGAGCAGAGGTCTGCCTGGCAGCCGTTCAAGTTAGTTACCTGTTACACGCTTTTAATTAAATAGTGAAACCCAAACCTGTAACAGGGCCGGTGTTTGTAGGTGGGGAGTAAAGCATAAAAGCCCCTGCTGCTCTGATACCCCTGCTGCTCTGATACCCATGCTGCTCTGATGCCCCTGCTGCTCTGATACCCCTGCTGCTCTGATACCCCTGCTGCTCTGATACCCCTGCTGCTCTGATACCCCTGCTGCTCTGATACCCCCGCTGCTCTGATACCCCTGCTGCTCTGATACCCCTGCTGCTCTGATGCCCCTGCTGCTCTGATACCCCTGCTGCTCTGATACCCCTGCTGCTCTGATACCCCTGCTGCTCTGATACCCCTGCTGCTCATGATGCCCCTGCTGCTCTGATGCCCCTGCTGCTCATGATGCCCCTGCTGCTCTGATGCCCCTGCTGCTCTGATACCCCTGCTGCTCTGATACCCCTGCTGCTCTGATACCCCTGCTGCTCTGATACCCCTGCTGCTCTGATACCCCTGCTGCTCTGATACCCCTGCTGCTCATGATACCCCTGCTGCTCATGATACCCCTGCTGCTCATGATGCCCCTGCTGCTCTGATGCCCCTGCTCCTCTGATACCCCACGAGCAGCTCACCCATGAGGAGCAGTGAACCAACACTACTGTGGGGCGGGTGGACAGATCTGTTGGGGGCAGATTCTTACATCAGTCCTGCGGGGGCCGGCGGTGGTGGGAGGAGCCTCAGCTGGTCTGTGACGTTCCTCAGATGGCTCCCTCTCTTCATCGTCTCCTGCTTCTTTCCTGAAGGCATCTGCAGACACATGAGGCTCGGGGGCTCCATGATGAGCTAGAGACCTCAGAGGAGGGTGGGAGGCGAGGGTCGCCACGGCGACCTGAAATCAGAGAAATGCACATTAATAAGGTGCGTGAGGAGAGGAGCTGGAACAGCGTTCGTCCCGCTGCACCGTGGACATGTCGAGCAGGCCGTGCTCTTCCAGCTGCTGGTAGATGTTCCTCCTGAGCTCCTGCATCAGTTCTTTCTTCTTCTTGGCCAAGTCGTAGTCCTCTTTCTCTATGGCACATCTCTTCTCCACGTCATATCGGGCCAAACGCTCTCCTACCTGGAGGGAACAGGACAGGGCCGTCCTGTGAACCAGAGAAGCTTTGCTGGATGTCCAGAAAGATCTGATTCTGAATGAGAGTCTGTGCTTGAAGGACTGCACTGGAAAAGTCCTTCTCAAGAAAAAAGTTTCAGAGTAGAGAAAAAGAGAGTTTTTTCCTTGTTAAAGGTAAAAGACCGAGCTGGTCGCATTTGTCCTGGTGAGACATCCATACGGTGGCCGGGAAGTGCAAAACAATAATACATTTACCAAAACACATTTACATTTCGACCGAAACACATTTACATTTCGACCGAAACACATTAACATTTCGACCGAAACACATTAACATTTCGACCGAAACACATTAACATTTAGACCGAAACACATTTACATTTCGACCGAAACACATTAACATTTAGACCGAAACACATTAACATTTAGACCGAAACACATTAACATTTAGACCGAAACACATTAACATTTCGACCGAAACACATTAACATTTAGACCGAAACACATTAACATTTAGACCGAAACACATTAACATTTCGACCGAAACACATTAACATTTAGACCGAAACACATTAACATTTCGACCGAAACACATTTACAAGTTTGCCCATAGTCTGTATATTTGATGGACAACCTCCGCTCCAGTATGCCATTCATTTCCTATGACGTCCAGTAGATAATATTCCGTCTATGAGGTTCACCTCCGATATGACCCGGAAGTGAGGGTGCAGAGGTGAATTCTGGGAGGAAAAGACCGCGGAAACAATAGTTTCGGATTCGGAATCGAAATAGCCGACAGGATAACAAGCGAAGATGTTTTGCCCGTTTTGTGGAGTTTATTACCCGGTTTTAGGAAGATTCTGTGGTGATTGTGGACATAATTTGGTTTTCTGGCAAATTTGTAGAGACAAGAGGTCTTCCTCTCTGTTGTCGTTTTTTAACCCCATAAACCCAGCTCTGTCCCCGCACCGGAGTCTGCCCACGTTGATCTGTGTGCGTGCGTGTCTGATTGGTGTGTGCCTGTGGTCGCACGCACACATGCGACGGCCCGCCCGGTGCAGTGGATCGTTTCGGCGTCTCCTCTATCTTGTGCGCAAGCCGCGAGCGCTCCGCGTCAATTCTAGCAGGAAGTTGCACCAACATACACGAGAGAATCCTGTTTATCTTCAAAATATAACCAATTTTCACAATAAAACACTATGATTGACAAATATGATCATGTTTTTGTATCTAAACAGACTGTAGATATGGAAAACATACAATCATAACACGCACATGTGTGCGTGCGATTACAGGCACAAACACACCAGACATGCACGCAGCCACGCACACGACGAGTCAACGAGGGCAGACTCTGAGCGGGCTGCACGGTTTTGGGCAGAAATCAGGAATCAGTTTTATTAATTTATCCACGCTCACACCTGCGAGCGCGTGCGCACAGACAGCGCATACCCGGCGTAAACCAGCCAAGACAGGAGAACTGTAAACACACCGCTCAATAAGGCGATCATCAAGTTAAAAAAAATGTATTGAAAGCCCCTCCCACACCGATCCCCAAGCTTATGAACACATTTATTGGCAGGCGAGGGGCAATCCCCTCAACAAGGGCTTAAATGACACTGCCCAGGACCATAAAGCGTCTCCTCCTGGTGCGTTCACTGAGCCTGACAACAAGGAAACATTAGTGGAAGTCCGATCGCCATCCAGCCTAACTAAGTCTGCTACTTTTTTATAATAAGGAAATAAAAAATGCCAAACCGACCATAAACCCGCAAAAATATGCCCACCCGCCAAAAGCAATTTTTGCCCGCAAATTTAAAACCAAAACCGCCCAATCTGGCAACACTGGCTGTACGACCCCCTTTCCGCGGTCTTTTCCTCCCAGAATTCACCTCCGGGTCATGTCGGAGGTGAACCTCATAGACGCTATATTATCTACTGGACGTCATAGGAAATGAATTGCGTACTGGAGCGGGGGTTGTCCATCAAATATACAGACTATGGGCAAACTTGTAAATGTGTTTCGGTCGAAATGTTAATGTGTTTCGGTCTAAATGTGAATGTGTTTCGGTCTAAATGTTAATGTGTTTCGGTCGAAATGTTAATGTGTTTCGGTCTAAATGTTAATGTGTTTCGGTCGAAATGTTAATGTGTTTCGGTCGAAATGTTAATGTGTTTCGGTCGAAATGTTAATGTGTTTCAGTCGAAATGTTAATGTGTTTCGGTCGAAATGTAAATGTGTTTCGGTCGAAATGTTAATGTGTTTCGGTAAATGTATTATTGTTTTGCACTTCCCGGCCACCGTACATCCAGCCTTTAAGACTAAATGAAATGTTGAAAAGGGCAAAAAACTTTAACATTTAGATGGATCCCTTTGGTAACTGGAAATATGAAGTTTCATTATTAGCTCAACTCTTTGAAGTGGGTACTGTTTTGAGCTTTTCCCCCAAATATATCCGATTTTAAACATATTGATGCTTCACTTTTTCCTTTTTTTAAAAACATAATTAGGTCTAAAATTATACATTTTAAGAGGAATTTGTCTTCAAAACTACATGTAGTAGTCAAATAATTCAAATAAAACTTCTCAGGTTTCTTAATCCCAAATCTGTTCATTGAAAAAAGTCAACTTATCATGACAAATAAAACTGCTCAAACATATTATGTGAAATGAAAAAACTTATGTCTTTTCAGGATCAAACGGCTCCACAAGTTATTCAAGATTTAGTGTCTTAAAATAAGTCAACATATGAAACTGAACACTCGCTAGTTCATTAGTTTTGTCTACTATCAAGAAAAATAAGAAATTTAAACTAGAAAGTAGATCAAACAGGGCTTTTTCTTTTACACATTAAGCTTAAGGGGCATACTTATAACTATGAAAATATTTTTTTCTTTGCCTGTAAAAATGATTGTCTTCAAACAAACCTTCACTTGCTGTTTGAACAGCTGTTGAAAGACACAAAGTACGACAAAACTTTCAGTGCATCAGTCAACTGACCTACAAACCCTCACCCTAACCAGGGGTGTCCAGATCCAGGCCTCGAGGGCCGCTGTCCTACATGTTTTCCAAACAACCTGCAATTGAGGCTCTTTAGTGACCAAACATACGTGATAAGTTAATCAGCAGCAGATAAGACAGGGTTTCTGCAAAACCAGCAGGAGGGCTGGACTTGGACACCCCTTGCCTAACCCCGTGACTTGCAGTCTTGGGAGGCAGGTGAGGCACAGCGTCACCTGCAAAATATAGTTTAAAATGTATAAATAAAATAAAATGAATGTTTTTTTTTAAATTACAAATAAATTAATTTTTAGACAAGATTACTTTTCCCTTTGTGGGTTTTCAACGTTTCTTCGGTTGGCTGAGAATTTAGGAGTTTCCTGTTCAAATGCAGGTAGGCAGCGGCAGGTGAGGCAGCAAAAAGTGAGACAGCTGCAGGCAGGCAGCAGCAGTGGTAGGTGAGACAGCTGCAGGTGAGGCAGCGGCAGGTGAAGCCCACTCCCACTTTTTGTGTTCAAAGTTTAAATAAATAGGCTTCAATGACCAAATGCTTTGATGTTGCATATATAAATATTGTGTGTGAAATACTTTAAATGCTTGAATATATGATTTGAAGTATTTCCAAAAATTAATTTAGCTTTTATAGTATTGTTTTCTGTCACTTTTTTTTTTTTACTTTTTACTGATCCGAAAAATAATCCGAACCGTGACCCTACAACCGTGACACGATCTGAACCGTGAGTTTTGTGATCCGTTACACCTCTACTTTTCATCATCATGAAAGATTAATCATATTAAACATGGTTAGGATAGCATAAGGGTTATTCCAGATTCCCGAATATTCCCGTCATAAAACTGCTGGTGTTGTTGTGCCCGAGCTGACGGTCACTAAGGCCTGCAGACATGCAGACAGCGACTGCAGCTGCTGGCCTCGTTAAGAATTCATGGTTTGCTTGGCAACAAAGTCCACAAAGGTCTGCAACAGGAATTTAAACAAGTTCAGCAGCTACTGTTACAAACACCGGTGACATTACACAACCAGAGTCTGGAGGAAAACAACCAGAGCTGCTGTTCCCTTAATGCCAGAAACATCAAACAGAACTGATTCTGAAAACCAGCCGAGAGGAGTCTGCTGTTTCCCAGCTGATCAGTCGGGGGGGTGGGGGGGTGGGGGGTGCTCTTTATGTCAGGAGACAGAGTCTGGGGGTATGAATATAAAGATAATTTGGAAGTGTCTCCTTGAGCAGAGCAGTTTCACCGCCTCCTTTCATGGAGATCTGTCAGTGAGCGCCGGCCTTTTTCTCCTCAGACTGATGAACACTTGACTGCTGCCTAAATGTGTAACAGGTGACGTTCACTAATACTTCTGGTATGGTTTTAATGATATTTAAGATGTGTTTTCTTTCTCGGAGAATGCACTGGTCACTAAGAAAACTCCTAGTGGGTGAAGATACCAAAAAGTTTGGATTCTGAGATTTTCTGTTTTAAAATGAAATCCAGTCGGGACGTGAAGCACCGTCGGGTTTTGAGCTGGCTGTCGGGCTTGGACGGTTCTTCTGCACTGAAACCTTCAGGAGTAGCTGCGGGTCCTGCTGGACCTCCGGTACCTGCTGCAGGTCAGCCATGGCCTGCTTTAGCGCCTTGGCCTGCTCAAAGTTCTCCTGGTGGACCATGTCCTGCTTCTTCTGGTCCAGGACTCGGATGATGTGGGCAACTTCAGGGTCCTGGTACATGTCAAAGGCCAAGTCGTCCAGGGGGGACACGGGCTCACACGTGCTGGAACCAGAGAGAGCTTTGAGAGAACAGAACTCCTTTCCTCGTCATGAAGGCCAAGCCGCGTCACGGTCGCAGTCCCATTCACCCAACGACCACCAGGAGTAATGTGGGGTTCAGAGCTTCACTTCCACACATGGGAGGGCGGGGCGGGGCGGGGCGGGGCGAGATCGTCCAATCTACCATCTTATCCTGTGATACTACTGAGCGTGAGGCCCCTAAACCGCTCCACTTGACCAACAGACCAGGAAAATGCAGTGGAGCAGGGGTAAGGCGGTCGACCTCTGACCAAGAGATCACAGGTTCGATTCCCGCCTCGCCCAGGAAGTCTTGTTGAAGTGTCCTTGGGCAAGGCACTGAACCCCACTTTGCCTCTGGTGGTTACTGTTTGGAGGCGGAGCCACCATCAATGAGTGAATGGAACTGGGACTGTAAAGCGCTTTGGGCCAGACAATGGACCACAGGAGTCTGGGTTGCCTGCTTGATGCTTTCATCAAGAACTCATTTCATTTCTCTGTCAGATCATTTAATAAAAACTCACAGGTCTCCAAACACAAAACTCTGAAACCATCAGTCCAGAGGTCTCATCTCACCTCCTCAGAGGTCTTTCCAAAGCCGCTTCCAGCTGGAGGGGGGGTCGTTCACTCGGCTCCGTGCTCTGCTGGAGGGGACAGAAGAACTGATCACATGCTGACATCCTGCATCTCTTCTGTGCTGCGTTCCCTGAAGTCCTGCAGCTTCCAGCACACTTCATCTCTGAGTGAATGCATGAAGGACTCACACCTCTAACAAACTCATGATAAGTCCCTCAGATCCCAGCGCAGAGCTGAGGACGGTGACTCATCGGCCCTTGGACCATGGCTGTGCCATGTCAGATTTCATAAAACTGGTGTGATGAAAATTTTTTAGAGTTGAATGTGGAGAAAACAAAAGAACTTATCATTGATTTTAGAAGAACTAAAGTGAAACCACAAGCGAGCTCCATTCACGGGCAGGAAGTTGAAATAGTTGGAAATTATAAATACTTAGGGACTGTGTTTGACTCAACCCTAAAATTTGACACAAACACAGAATCCTTAGTGAAACGATGTCAACAAAGAATCTACCTGCTAAGACGGCTAGCCTCTTTTAAAGTTTGTAATAAAATCTTAAGCATGTTTTATCAGTCTTTTATCGAGAGCCTTCTAATGTTTTCTTTTGTTTGTTGGTTTGGTGGCCTGTCTGTCAAAGACAAAAACAGACTAAATAAGATTGTTAACGTCTGTTCTAAGATCACAGGTGTCCAACAGAAGAGTCTGAACTCCCTGTGGGAGAGGCAGGTGGTACAGAGAGCAAAAAGCATTATTCAAACAAATGAACACATCCTGTCCTCCAGTTTCTCAATGTTACCATCAGGCCGTCGTTTTATTGTCCCAGCAAGGAAAACAAACAGGTGCACAACATCTTTTATTCCTAGTGCTATAAAGCTTTTAAATCAGAGTGAATACACTCGACCATAAACCTGTCCCAATGGCTTTTTAACTAATTTATTTAACAAACTACTTTTCTTACGGTTTTATGCACTGTTCTATGTTGTTGTGTTGTTTTGTCTTGCTTTTTTACTGTCATGTTTTTATGTAGTCTTGCTGGAGAGCTGTTCTAACTGAATTGCCCCTAGGGGATTAATAAAGCTATTCTATTCTATTCTATTCTATTTGATAAAGGATGACCTTCTCTTCCTGCTTCTCCAGGAACCAGCAGACGGAGAAGATCAGATCCACTGACAGCAGAGAAGAGGGCGTTCCATGTCACAGGCTCTTATCATGAAAGGGCTTTGACAGGAAACTGATTAACTGTGTAACCGGCTCATAAATGCCATCATTAATCACTGACCCTCCCTCATTTTTCAGCAGCACCGATAAAGTCTTCTTCTGCTGTTCTGGAGCGTTTGACCCGGTAACCTCCCCGGTCCATCTGAGTTCCTCTCACACAAACTCTGTCCGCTCCAGCATGCTCCCCATCCATCAGTTTGTCAAAGTTCTGCTTCCAATCTTTCTAGCTCATCCTTCCATCTCAGCTGAAGAGCACGCCCTCCTCTGAAGGTCAGAGCTGAAGATCTACCACCCTGTCTGGATTCTAGCACGCCCTTCCATTCTCACTGATTAGCTGACTGGGGGATTTCCCACCTTCTCACAGTCTGAACACACCTGATCCAGGTAACTATAGGAGGGAAGGGAGTGCTGGAATCAGGCAGGGGGTTAGATCTTCAGGACCAGGTCGGGCAGCCCTGCAGTGGGTGCTGCTGACCTCCTGGGTTACGGTCGACCTGCTTTGTCTGTTCACATTCATCTTTTTTCTTTGCTTTTCTGTCGGATGACTTTCAAAACCCAGAAAAACCCAGAAAGCCTTTTTTTCCAGGACTTCCCACACATCAAAGATTCCGGCTCTGGAAGAAAGTCTTTATGAGCTGCAGGAGCATCAAGTGTGAGCTGAAGCCTGGAGCTTAGTGGAACCAGAACTTTACTGACTGGATGTGAGTCTGGCAGAGCAGGCACAGAACCGGAGCCGGCGCCCCCTCCAGGCAGCATGTCTGCTGGGATGGAGGAGCTCAGAGTGGGATTAAGAGGAAAACAATGTGCGTCCTGTTCACAGGAATCTGGACCAGCGAGCGAGCGCGTGTCGCGCTTTTCACTGCATGTGTTTGAGACGCTCACGGCTGCAGGACATCTGCAGAAGTATCTGATTACTCTGAACATCCAATGCCTGACCACAGAGGGAGCTCCCGCGGCGGCACGCCGCATACGTGTTCACCCTCAGACAGTGGGAGGAGTCATCACAGTTTGTTCTGACCACATAGCTGTTGACAGCAGCAGGACCCCCGCTTCAGTTTACAGAGAGTCGGGGTCATTCAGGCCCCCCCGCTTCAGTTTACAGAGCGTCGGGGTCAGTCAGGCCGTGGACGGCAGCGTCCTGACGGTTCACCTTTCCACCACCAGCCGTACAAACTAAGAGACGTTTTCTTCTTCTATCAAACCCCCCCACTCTGACGTGAGAGGAGCACGCTCACCCTCCAGCAGGAGGCGCCGTCCAAAGCCTCACCCAGAACGTTGAAGGCGACCAAAGAAACCTGAAGGAGAGAGAGAGAGCTGGATCAGAATGATGTCCCTGATGCCCACCACATGACAGTCTCACACTCAGGAACACGCTGCAGCCACGAGGCAAAGGCGCCACCTGCTGGCTCACAACTGAAACAGCAACTTGCATTCCCATCATGCATTGCAGCTGTTGCACAGGTGTGCACTTGAACATCCACAGAGATGTTTACAAAGACTTGAAGACATTTCCAGCGGTGCTTTGACCTCAGGAGGGTGTAAAGACAAGAGTTGCTATGAACACATTTACTGATGTCTGACTGACTTCAGTGTTTTTGTCCCGTTCTGGACTGTCCCTCTGGTGTGAATGTGTCTCTGAGGTGAGCTGCTGACCTGAACCCAACCTTTTCCTGACAGACTCCAGCGACCCCGTGACCTTGAACAAGCAGGTAAAATGGATGTGCAGCAGCTCAGCTTCTAATTTCTCACAGATGTTTGTGTGGAGCAGCTTGTTACAGAGGAGACAGCGGCTGGATGGACAGTTAGAGAGAAGGTCGTCTCAGCGCAGCAGGACGCTGTGGAAGCTGTGGACCGCAGGTGTTGCTACCTCAATGTTTTTCAACCAGTGTCCTGTGAGAGATGGTCAGGTGTGCCGTGGGAAATGATTCTTCTTCACCTAAACCATTCAGCATCATCAGAAAATCAGCTCTGCGTTTATCAAGAAGGCTCTGGCTTCACACCGAGTAGTTTGCTGATGCCTCTTCAAAACAAAAGTACCAGATTTCTCAACATCTTCAGGGGCTTTCATGAAGACGCTGAGAAAAACTTTTGATGGTAGTTCCTCCCACACGCGGTGGGAGCCTCAGATTACCAAACACACTTCTGTACAAATGTCTAGTGCAACTTTGCTGCATGTCAAAACAAAGGCCAAAGGACGCCAATTTGATGTGCAAATCGCGTTTGATGTTATGATGTTAAATTAAATTATACACCTGAAGTGTGTGTGTGTGGGGGGGGGGGGGGTGGGGTGTGGGTGTGTGTGTGTGTGTGTGTGTCTGCGGCACACCTCTGTGCAGAACCGGGCCTCGTGATCTGTACGGATCATCTGTGCATACCAATACCAGTTCAGTCACTTTTGAAAAACGTGAAGATAAATTTAAATAAAAGTACCGGTAATCACAAAATGAAAGAAACAGCATTAAGGTGAAGACCAGACACATTTAAACTAAACTGAAGCAGTGTGATAAATGCACGACCTGCTTCTGCATTGGGTACATGAGCGCTCAGTCATGTCTGTTTGGGGCAGTGGACGGTTGTTTACATGGAAATAGTGGAGTATTGGAGTTTACAGAGTGTCTTTGAGACCAAGGGTCACTATAAATGTCAAACCTAATTATCACTCTTTCTGACCTGTTAGTTGTGTTTTAATTACTCCACAGCAGAGGGTTAATACATTTTTGTCAGTATCAGGTAGAAGCAGTCTGAGACCCGATTCTCTTTCCTAAAACGCTCAGCACGCTGCCACCGCTCCATGAAGAAGGCAGAGGCTCCTCCTCATCATAGCACCAGGAGTCTGAAAGTCATTCAAAGTTCATGTACCTGTTCAAATTTCTGTTGAACAGTGTAAATTAAATGTTAAAAAAACATTGAACATTATTGAAATGTTCTAACATAGTTATGTTTCATCTGAAGAAGTCACATGATCAGTACATGGTAGCGTTTGTGAGTTCTGGTTCTGGATGTTCTGTGTCTCAGGAAGGAGAATTTTTTTGGATGTGAATGTGTACACATAATGACAAACTAAAATACAATGTAAGAACATATGTATGAATAGTACACAGAAATGTACTAAGTTGATGAAGACAGTTAGCCACAACCAAAGTCTCATTTGAAACCAGAAATGCGTCACCCAGCTTCATGTAGAGTCCATTACGGGCCAGAACTCGATTAAAATAATTAACTAATTAATCTTAAAACTAAAAGATCATGATTGTTTTTTTTTTGTTGTTGTAGTATTTGCCAACCGCATTTTATCTGCGAATAATCACAATAAGAAATCACATTTACAACCCATTTACAACATTTGTTTTTAATTAAGGCTGTCAATCAATTTTAAAAAATCTGATTGATCCCACCTTTGGGTGATCGATCACTATTAATCACTATGTTTTATGAGGTAAATTCGAGGACAACATGCGGATTTTGAACAAAAAAAATGTTCCCTTCATTTTTTCCTGTCTGAAATGTTTAAAATATGAAGTGTTAACTCAGAAGTGTAATATGTGAGCAGAAAACACATCAACAGAACTCTGAAGACTTCTATGTCTGCAGTACTACAAACAGCCAGTAGAACACCTAAAAAAAAAGTTCTGGTCCCTGTCCTGCATCTCTGAGTACGCTTCTTTAAACCGTTTTCCTTCATCATCTGGACTCAAATAAGCAGTAAGAGGTGGACTTTCTCTCTGAACTGAAGCTTTGTAAGATATCATGATGATCATCGTTCATATCGCTTTCTTCAGCTGCTGCAGTCCAGGCTCAGCGACGCTTATCGTGTTGCCGTGACAACACGCCGGACCACAGATCAAACAGTCACTTTTTTTCTTTAAAAAGTGATCTAAACCACCTGACTGTAGCGGTTGAGAGGGTTGACGTGGTTCCTGTAGAGGCTGATCTTCAGGAACGTTCCAACCGCATCCACGTGGACCGACTTCAGCTCTCGAGCTCGGAACCCCGTCCTCTCGTTGTCCGACATGGAGACGTACCTGAGGGGGGAGCAGGTCTCTTTAGGTCTCTGCTGGGAGGCGGATCTGCTTCTGAACAGTTCAGAGCTAAAGTGCAAAGTTTGTTTTAATCTAAATTTCTAGTTGAGATTCTATAAATCTATGCATCTGAAAACTGTTCAATGTCCTGTAAAACCTCTATAATGAGGAAGCAGTTTGATGAATCCATTTCAGCGGGCCCTGGACCCCGCACAGCAGGTTCTGAAGATGGAGGGATTTCTGTGTAACCCCCCCTCAAAGAAGCTTAGCGGGGTCAGGGGTTAAGCTGCAGGCAGAGCTGCAGGTTCTGGCATGTAGAGATTTATCTCACTCTTTGAATGCTTACACATTTTTACGTCTTCTTCTGTCATTTTCATGGAGGGATTCTGATCAGATCTTGTGTTTGGGTCAATTTCAGCTTTTTGTTCTCTGAACTCTGAGTTTCTGTCCAGATCACTGCAGCAGGAAGTGAGAAACTGCAGGCATCAAGCAGCTCATCCAGACTCCTAAGAATGAGCAGCTTCCCTGATCTTTTCTTCTGTTTCTTGTCTGTGTAGAGGTGTTCTCTCTCTATCACCAAACATCTACCAGATCTACACACAGCAGCCCGTTAGAGAGCATCCCGCGGCCTCACCCGAGCCTGCGCAGCTGCAGCTCTGAAGAACCGCCGTCCGGCGGGATGTCTCCAACATGAAACTCCACCTTGGTTGGGATCAGGTACTGGTGGGCCAGCAGCTGCAGTTTCCGGATCCGGCTCCTCTGCTCCAGCTGGATGGTGACGTGCTGAGGAAAGGAGCTCGACCTGCCAAACATTGGAGCCGCTCTGACTTGATGTCAACAAAAAGCTACGGTGAAATGGACCCATCATGGTCCTCAGAAGAGGAGCTACAAAAAAACATCAAGTTGTGGAGTTTGGATTCTATACCTGCTGGACCTCCAGCCCCTGACTGTGGGCGCATGGACCAGCAGCTCTTTGGCGCTGAAATGATCTTCATGACTGGAGGAGCTGATCACGGAGAACTTGATCTTCTTCTGCATTCCTCTGATGGGAACTCCAGGAGAAAAAGAACTTTTTTCTAAAGAAATGCTCACTGAAATGAAGACGGATGCAACCAGGATGAGGGCGAACAGATCCAAACCTTTATGGTGAAGACCTCCAGAGTCCAAAAGATCCAAAGAGCTTCTGCTGTTGAGACACAGAAAACTGCAGGTTTTTGTCTGTTTCACCTGAAAGAGCATTCAGTGTCTCGTGTTTTCTTTCTCCTCTCCTCTTTAAATAAATAACATTTATTTCAGAATAACAGAATGTCATGAAGCATCACACTGAGCTCAGAGATCCCAACCAGGAACACCTGACAATCAGCCGTGCAGCTTTGGATGATCAGGACAAGATTTATGCATGAAAGAGAAAAAAATCAACCATTAACTTGCAGAAAAAAACAGGACTTTGAGATTTGCATGAATTCTTATTATGCTGAAGGTGATGTGGGCGCGTGCACGCCTCCTGGACCCTCTGAAACTGAGATGAAAACTAAAATCCAGGGCTGGAAGAATTCCAAACTGCAGGAAAAACAGATCACAAAAGCGCCTTTCAAAAACATATACAATTATATTTCTTGTAATTTAAAAACTTCTATATGAATTATATATTTTGAATGTTAAATTAAGTGTTGATCTGGAAATAGAACAAAGTCATTCTATGCTTCTTTTGCAATTTTTAAGAGATTATGAACCAATTTGAAAGTCACTGATTAAATATATCCTCAATTTTCAAATTAATCTGTATTTCAAAAAATAAAATCAGATTTTATGTTCAAAAAGAATAAATGTGATTGCTTTCATGTGATCAAATATGATCAAAGGAAGTAAAATGAGCTTTATTTTGAAATGACTGGTTATGTCAGGGAACTTCAGATTCATTAGAAATGAACAGTCTTTTTTCTGACTTCTCAGATGGATTCTTGTGAATAACTCCTAACAGGCTTCATCATTGAACCAAAAATAACTATAAAACTACAATAAGTATGTAATTAAGCCCTACTCTCAGTAGTTAAGAAAATCACAGCTTTTTATCCTCTTGGCTTTATTATGATAACATGACAGTTGGTTTGATGATTCTTTCATGTTTAGCATCAGTTCATCTAAACTGAATCTTTACATCTGTTTTAAAAAATTTTTCTTAAAGTTTTTATTGTTAATAAATTCTATTTTATTTTCTTCTCAAAAACACATCCTTGTTTTTAATATGTATTATTATTATTATGGAGAACCTTTTTCCAGGATTTATTTTCTCATAAGAAAAATTACATTTTTCTCTAGACTTTAACTTTTGAATGATAATTTTCTATTCTAGAAACCAAATATGTGAATGAACATGGAATTCCTGGACATACCTGAATCACCAGGAAGTTATTTAAAGTGTGTGTAAAGCCTCCAGAGCCCAGAGCCTCTCCGGACCGCTGACATTCGGCTCGGTACCGCCTGACAGCTGACAGGAAGAACGGGCGGCAGGAGACGTGCAACCGCTCCTGTCTTCTGATTGGACGAACCGCGAGCTGCACGCGCCTTTTCACAGGAATTCTCACCGGGAAAATGACCGTAAAGAGAACGGTTCGGTCTCCCGTCTCATCTCCATAACCCCTGGTGACAACAACACTCGCACGCATGCGCAGTCACAGCAGGCCGGCGGATTATCTCCTAGGAACTGTGGGACGTGTAGTCAACGGCTGTTGAATGTATCTGTTGTTCCAAATGTCAAACCTGTGAGGGGAAAATATGTTAATAAATCATGGAGCAATCAAGCAACATCTGTTTATGATATGAAGAAAGTTTAAGTGACACTTTGTTGGGCTTGTAGGTGCAGAGCAGTGTAAAACGTCGAGGCCACCAACCTGACAGAAAACGTAATTAGGATGGAAGTTCTACAGAGAATTTGGATTTTTCCAAAAATGTCTGATACAATGAATTTCAAGAGGTTAAACCTCTTTTTCATTCTATCAATAATTGGAAGAAAGTTAATATTACCTCTATCATTTTTAGTTTTGGATTTTATTAGATCAAGATATGTGACTGATGTCTTCATGGGAATATTGAAGAGTAAACACTTATGTCATTAATTTCTATCCCATTAATTGTGTTCATTTGTCCTTGATGTTTCCCCATTTTATAGAAATATGAAGAGTTTTGCTCTCCCTGCTCGAGTCACTGTTTTCTTGATCCAATAAAAGCTCTTTCTGCTTTTCTTTTATGAATCTTATTCAGCTGTTTTTGTGATAGTATGGAGATGCCTGTGATTAGGTCATGCTCTTGTTGCTGTCTTAGTTTGGCTAAGTTGCTACCAAATGTTCTTAAAAACTTGGCTGATTCATATTTGAACAGCTCCCAGTTGACAGAGAAAGACTTCTCCAAATTGGCTTTATTGAAGAATTTTGATAGAAGACTGGTCATTTTTGTTTGCACTTCTGTAATTTTGAGTAAGGAGTTATTAAATTTCCAATTATGAGATTTACTGACATTTTGTGAAGGACATAAAACAATATCAATACGAACAGCTTGATGGCCACTCAGTGGACAAGGTGTTCACTGAAATGTCCTTATCCTGTGGATCACTGGAAATTAAGCAACAGTCTGATCGAGACAGGGCTGCTCTAGACTTATTGCTCCATGTAAACGATGATAAACTGTTCCATAAAAGGCTTGAAAAACATGTTTTTGAAATTATCACGTGAGGGTGGCCGTCGATTAATTTGAGAATTTGAAGTCATATTAACACCCCCCCCCCAAAAAAAAAAAAAGTATAGCAGTAATCAGTATAGTATATTTATGTCTCAGAGTTAAAACTGCTGCTGATTTTTCAGAGTGATGAGAAAACCATAATTCATACCCCACTGTGTTCCTCAAAAATGTACTTCAGAACAACCAGAGTGAGACTCCTGACAAAATAACACATCTGCATTCAGCTGCTTAAGAAACAAAAATGTAGCTTTACGTTTGACATTACTTCTTAACCCCCTGGATTCAAGGAACAATGTATAATTTTTTTAATAACTTTATTAACAAGATATTACAACAACAAAATGAATGTCTCTGGAAATTAAAATAAGTACATATTAAAGAAAAGCAAGCAAACAAAAATCATAAACATTTACTGTATGAGAAAAAGAAAGATAAATCCAAAAAACCTTGGGGTTCATTATACATTAAATTTTTCAAAAATCAAATTAGTTTTAATTGCCTTTTTGTTTTGAAGTTATTAAAGGCATGTGTTTATAAATGATTAATTTCATTCATTCATTTTCCTTGCCGCTTTATCCCTTTCGAGGTCGCAGGGATGCTGGAGCCTAACCCGGCTGCTGATGGGCAAAGGCAGGGTTTACCCTGGACAGTTCGCCAGTCTGTCGCAGGGCCACATTCACACACACAGTCACACCTAGGGGCAATTTAGAGTAACCAATGAACCTATGAAACATGTTTTTGGATGGTGGGAGGAAGCCGGAGTACCCGGTGAGAACCACCATGCACGGGGAGAACATGCAAACTCCACACAGAAAGGTCCCAGTTGGTGTTTCTGATCCCCCAGCCAGGATTTAAACCAGGGCCTTCTTGCTGTGAGGCAAGAGCGCTAACCACTGCGCCACCGTGCAGCCCCTAATTTCATTCAGGAAATGTTGGAATCTGGGTTTGGAGCCGACCACTTAGCCTTACGAATATGGAATTTGGCTAATAAAAAAAACAACTGTGTTATAAAAATAAAATATTTGTCTACTTTGTTAGTAAGGTAACCCAGAATAATTTCTTTATCTAAAAATGTTACATTTTCCTTAGTTATGTTTCCAATATTATTTCCAACTTCCATCCAAAACACATGTGTATGTCTGCAGTCCACAAACACACAAACAGATGATAAATAGTTTCCTCTTGAGTCCCACAGAATGAACAGGTTTGGTCCATGTCGACAGCAAATCTACTCAAAGTTTTTTTAACAGGGTATATGCAATGCAGTATTTTATAAGACACCTCTTTTACTTTGTTATTTAAACAGTATTTGTTACCAACAGTCCAAACATAAGACCAATTTATGTCAACAAACTTAGAGTCCCAAAAAAATCTCCAAGCAGGTAAAGTTGTGGTATGGAAAAGATTTCTTATTTGCTTATTGGAAACTGAATTAACACAAATATCCAGATCGGCCAAAAAAATTGTCTGAGTTTTTGATTGATTGATGTTACAAATCCCTTTAAACAGTTGTAGTAGACTGGTTGGAATGGCATCTAACACTATTGCAGATTCTTTGGGTGGAACGGGAATGCCAAATTTTAAAAGAAATTCTTCATATGTCAAAAGATGTCCATTGCGAATTGAAAAGTTGTCTTACCATGACAATATCGTTTTCATACCATCTAGGAAAAAAAAGAGATTTATTTTTGTACTGTACATTTCTGTTATTCCAAATAAAATAAGATGTTGGAGAAAAATTGTGTTTATAAATGAGTTTCCAGGCTAACAGGACTTGCTTATGAAAGTTTGAAAGTTTTGTGGGCAATTTTTCAAGTTTATAATCACATTTGAGCAGGAATTTAATGCCTCCCATTGTGTTAAATATATGGTTGGGAAAGGCATTCCAGATATTGTCTTCTCCTTTTAGTAAATTAATTAACCATTTTACTTTAAAAGAGTTGTTTAAAGTTTCAAAGGTGAGTACATCCATGCCCCCATTCTTTTTGGTGTTACACAAAACATTTTTCCTTAAATAATGACATTTTTTCCTCCAATTAAAATCAAACAATGTTTTGTCTAATAATTTAGGAACAATATATCATTGACCTGCACATACATGGAACCGTCACGCTGGGAAAGCTTCTCTCTGATTGGCGGAGCCGCAGAGACGCGTTCCTCTCTGGGATTGGCTGGCTCTCCGGTTCAAAGGTTATCGTTTGCAGCTAACGCTGACGTCGCTTTCTGCTCCAAGATGGCGGCGCTGACAGCAGTCACACAGACCCGGTCCGGTTCTATGTTGACCCAGAAACGGATCCGCACGATGGCGGAGAGCCGCTTCGGTTCCGTCAGCCCAAAGCTCGTGCTGCTGTTCTGGTTGGCGTCCATGCTGCCGCGCGCTGAGGCTGACGGGAAAACGCTGGTGCTGCTGGACAACCTGAACATCAGAGACACTCATTCGGTCTTCTTCCGCAGTCTGGCCGGTTCGTCCTCTCTGTGCCTCCCGGTCTCGGGTTTCTCTGCTCGTTTGTGTTCTGCTCTCAGCATTTCTGTCCCTGTTTAGCTCGGATGCTAACTGTAGCGCAGCCGCGTGCGTTCTAGACCTGCAGCACGGCGTGCACGCGCTGACGTCTGCGCCTGCTTTCGTTCCAGATCGAGGCTTTGACCTGACCTTTAAGACCGCGGACGACCCCTCCCTGTCTTTGATCAAATACGGACAGTTCCTGTACGATCACCTGATCCTGTTCTCTCCATCAGTGGAAGGTGAGGCTCATCTGCTAATGACGTCATCATCAAACCCACGGGTTCTGCTCTAACGCTCACTTCCCCCCAGATTTTGGTGGAAGCATTAACGTGGAGACCATCACATCTTTCATCGATGGGGGGGGCAATGTTCTGGTGGCTGCCAGCTCAGACATCGGTTAGTGGGTCTCTGGGTTGGGTGGGTCTCTGGGTTGAACCCGGCGTTGTAGAGACGCAGCATCCTCTTGTGTGGTCCTCAGGTGACCCTCTGCGGGAGCTGGGCAGCGAGTGCGGCATCGAGTTCGATGAGGAGAAGACGGCTGTCATCGACCATCACAACTACGACGTGTCGGATCCTGGAGAGGTCTGCAGAGCTGTAGACCGGACACTACACCTCACTTCACAGCCCAAACCCCTCCTCCTCACTCGTCTGTCATCTGTGTCTGCAGCACACCCTGATCGTGGCTGACCCTCAGAACATGCTGAAGGCCCCCACCATCGTCGGGAAGCCTACAGATAAACCCGTCTTATTTAAGGGTGTGGGGTAAGCAGAGGGCTTGCTCTGGTGGGGTGCTGCTCTTTTGTGACTGAAGTTTTCCTAAAACTTGATGCTTTATTTTCCGTCCAGCATGGTGGCCGACCCGGACAACCCGCTGGTCCTTGACATCCTCACTGGCTCTTCCACTTCCTACTCCTACTTCCCTGACAGAGCCATCTCCCAGGTTAGATCTCTGTGGAACTCCAAGAGAAAAGCTTCAGTTTCATAGATCTGATGTTTGGAGATTATTCAGAAGAAAAGACAGAGAAGTGTCTTATTAGAAATCCTCATTTAGGTTTAGAATTCAACTGATCTTGTGTATGAAGACCAGCATCTTTTCTTGTCTTTTGTTTTTAAGAAAATCCTTTTCTAAGCAAAGAAACATGTAAAACTAGTTCTCATGGAAACTAGTTTCAATCCGTCTTCCACAGTTGTGGCACCTGCATGAGCTTCAGACTGAACACGAACATCATAATGATGGTGGACGCCGGCGACCATCCTGACAGAAAATCTTCCAGCTTTGAAAATACTGTTCATTCTGTGGACTTTTATTCTGAAAAGCTTCTCTGTACCCAAACCTTAAATACCATGTTCTGTGTTGGTTGAGCTTCAGAAGGATTAACCTTGTGACTGCCGTTCCAGTACCCCCACGCCGTGGGCAAGAACACGCTGCTGATCGCCGGCCTTCAGGCCCGGAACAACGCCCGGGTGGTTTTCAGTGGCTCCCTGGACTTCTTCAGTGACGCCTTCTTCAACTCCGCGGTGCAGAAAGCCACGCCGGGTTCTCCGAGGTGCTGAGCTCTTGATCCTGCTGAAAAGCTGGTTCCCCTCATTACTCACAACAGCTTCCTGTTCACACCCAGAGATATTTGATTGAAATGGTTTATTTTAAGCAATCAAACAAGAATGATGCTTGTGTAACACAATCAACAGAGGTTTACATCCATACATAGACATGTCAGACATGAACTGCACATCAGATCATGGATTGCTGTTAGGTAGAGCTGGGTGTGTAATCCCACCCAGCTCTACCTAACTATTTACTTTACATGGATTCTCAATATCCGGTTCAGAGCTTCCGATCAGATTTAATATCTTTCCAACACAGTTTCAGGAATGTTTACGTAACAATAAATCCCATGACTATGATTTCATGTTGGTCTGTGTGTTAACCCCCCCTCCAGGCACGAGCAGACGGGGAACATGGAGCTGGCTGTGGCTCTGTCCCGCTGGGTGTTCAAAGAGGCGGGGGTCCTCCGAGTGGGAGCTGTGAGCCACCATCGCGTTGGAGAGGCCACGCCCCCCACCGCATACACCATCACAGACCTTGTGGTGAGCTCAATCATCCGTTAGCCCCCCAGGTGTCGTCTCTGCAGGATCTGATCATTCCGGGTGTTTTCTGGCAGGAGTACAGCATCGTCATTGAAATGCTGTCCGAGGGCCGCTGGGTCCCTTTTGACGGGGACGACATCCAGCTGGAGTTCGTGAGGATCGACCCGTTCGTCAGAACTTTCCTCCAGAAAAACGGTTTGTTGGTCTCATGAGATGAAAGCTTTTTCCCACACGTGGAACTACATCCAACCGTTGTGCCTTTGAGCAGGAGGTAAATACAGCGTCCAGTTCAAGCTGCCCGACGTCTACGGAGTCTTCCAGTTCAAAGTGGATTACAACCGGCTGGGATACACCCACCTGTACTCCTCCACCCAGGTGAGCTCCTCCACTCAGTGTGTCTGAAAGCAGAAGGTCTGCTGTCGTCTCTGTCATCTGCTCCACTCTCTGATGAGAAATGTTTTAATTAGTGATGTCCCGATCCGATCACATGATCGGAAATCGGGGCCGATTACATGGTGGATGACTCGATCGGTATTGGAGTTTTTCCTCCAATCAGTTTAGGATATTTTATGTATTCTTATTATAATCAGCGCTTTATATTATTAATCTTATTATTCTGGATAAATACTCCTCTAGATGTCAGCATGTCTGTAACAGATCACAAAATGTTGTTGCCGTAAAACCCAGCAGAAGAATTTGGCAGCAGTTTAAACCGGATGCTAACATAAACAAGCTAGCGATGTGGTCACAGATTCAGACTTCAATAACGCTTTTAAAAGCGTTATAAACTGAGAGCTAGTGTCTCTTTTAGTTTGTCTTAACGTAAAAAACAATAATAAAGGCATTTAAACGAAAGAGTTTTTGTTTCTTTTTAATGCTAAGCACTTCATGCTGCACAGCAGCTGCTAACTGTGCTAAGCTAAGTGCTAGCGCCGTGATTTAACTCCTCAGGACCCGAACTGTTCTTCGATATGTTTGTTTTATTTATCTGACAGAAATAAAAGTTAAAATTAAAAGGACTACTTGGGTAATAAAACTGAAAATGTGATTTGCTTAAGTGCTTAAACTAATCACATAATCTAAAAACACCCCCCCCCAACAAAATAAATGTTAATAAAATAAATAAACTAATAACTGTTTGTAATGATATGAGCTATAGTAATGAACGATCATCAGAAAATTCGTGCCCAAAAATCATCATTCATTTTTAAGAATTTTAAATGAGAACAGGAATCACATTTGATAAAAATGTTCAATAACTCTAAAGATTTTAAAGCTAAAGTCACTAAACTTTCTCATGTGATTAATTATCACTTATATAACAAGAAAATAGTTATCTTTTTTTCCAGTTTATATTTGCTCTATTGTCTTGTTCATTAAAGCTACTTCACAGAAGAGTTCTCTTTAAATATTTAATGTTAAAAGAAGGTTAATGAAATATAAATAAGGGACAAAACAAATCTGTTTATTCAATTTCTTCATTTTTTAAATGTGTTTATAAAAGTATCAGATCGGGACTCGGTATCGGCAAATCCACAAAATCTAATGACTCGGAATCGGATCGGGCCCAAAAAAAACCTGATCAGGACATCCCTAGTTTTACTGCTTCCATGCTCTGTGAGGTTGACTTAAGTTGGGCTCCACAGGTGTCGGTGCGCCCCCTGCAGCACACTCAGTACGAGCGCTTCATCCCCTCGGCCTTCCCGTACTACGCCAGTGCCTTCTCCATGATGGCCGGACTCTTCGTCTTCAGCGTGGTTTTCCTGCACATGAAGGAGAAAGAGAAGACGGACTAGATCAGAGGAACGGCAGAGCAAAGAGAACTTGTGTGAAGAGTTCAAAGTGAATGTCTGTGAGTCTGTGGGACAGGGACTTGGACTTGAATTTTTATTTATCTGGCACTCGTTTGGAATCTCTGGGGAAAGGGGGGTTTACTGACTTTGTCTACTTTTTTTAAGCTACGTCACAATTAGCCAGATGTTCATTCAAAAGTCAGAAATGTTGTTTTTGCATCAGATAAATTCCATTTGAAGAGAGCAGAAATGTCAGGCACTGAAAACCTTTGTTTTGATAAGGATTAGTTTCCATAAAAATCTGGGGTCTGCTAAATAAAATGTTGACATTCCACTCTAAACTCTGGGCTTTTTTTTTTCTTAGATAATATTGGAGATCTTAAGGGAAAACATATACAGTTGATCAATGAAGTGTCCTAAAGCAGTGGGTGTTATGCTGCATATATCAAAGAGCAGATTCCCCTGAATAAAACAGATCTGGAGTCTGTGGATCTGGAACTCCACTGTCCTGAACCTCCTTACAGAGAGAATGGGGAGTCTGTTCATGTTTGGGACCTGCTCAGACAGGGATGGCCGTCTCATTCCCATCAGCCTCTGCTGTAGCAGCAGGACTGTTGGCAGAGGCTTGATAGAACCTGAGCAGCAGTTTCTGAAAGGAGAACCTGCAGGAAGTAGAATGTTTCGAGGGAAGATCAGCCGTTCATTCCTGAAACGGTTTGCTCTCAGCTTCCTGTTCATGGATGTCAAGTTCAAGAGGCTCAGTTTGATTTTCCTGTTGTTGAAGTTCTTCTGCTTCTGATGCAATGAAGTCCTCGTTGTGATGGGGACGCCACAGTTCCAGGATGCTGATTCTCCACCCTGTAGGCTCTATGACGGCGTGGCACGTAAACGGAGAGGGCTGAGATGTGATGCTCCATCCTGTCGGTCTCCCGTCCCTGCAGATGTGCAGTGACCACGTGCACAGAGGGGCCAAGTGACAGTGTATTGTGATAAAAACCAAACTGAAATCATCCACCAACTTCTCCTGTTTATGAGGGCAGAGCTGGAGCCATGGCATCCTGTTGGTCTGATAAGCAAACCGGTTTGTGTGCAAACTGGAATGGCAGCTGGGTTAAAGTTAAAGTTCTACTCTGATCACCTTTTGATCTGCTTTCAAATCGTTCCCAGTCATCTTTTTATTATGATGATGACCATGTTTTTAGCCAAATTTCAAAAACTGTGTCGTTTTCAAAGACATAGAGCAGCAGGAGTTCATTAGAGATTCAACTCTGATTTGTGGGCGGGGCTGTTGACGCACAGTAAGCCAGCACTTATTTCCCATTATCCCTTTGGTCACGCTCTCTTTCTAGCTATCCAGTTGTACAGTTCTGATCCAGATTCAAGCCCAGACGAGGAAAACAAAGACGTTAATGGATCTATTTGTAAGTGGATGCATCAGAATGGGGCGGAGCAGGGCGTTGTGGCTCCACCCAGTGTATTTTCTACATTAAAAAGTCTACCTTTTTAAAACTGAAATCTTTTTCATCTGCTACTGATTGACAATTCAAATAAAGAAATTATTAAAGAATATATTTTTTAATCTTAATCTTCTATCTAAATGTCGTCCATCAGAAAACACCGTTTTCATTGGGTTGGGTCTTTAACAGGATAAATAATCTTAAAAACTGTCTTTGCATTTGTGTCCAGAGTAACAAAAGACTGAAAATACAGTAATAAGAAATAGCAACAGAAAACCTAAACAAATTGTATTAATAGTTTAGTTTTCCTGTTTTCATAGTTTTTGTTTTGCATAGTTGTTGACCATCTCATGACTCCGGATTGGTTTCTGACAGATCCTCGTCTATTACGTCACATCCCAATATTTTCAGGGCGTGGTAAACGGCTGGTTCTGATGACGTAACCAGGTGCGGCAGATGTAGCCCGTTTACGGGTCACCTGCTCACCCTGGAAGGTAACGAATGAGCCGGTGGCTCCTCGGAGTACCGGTACCGAGGCGGGACATAAGCTCCGAAACGAGCCCGGCGGTGTTTACGTCACAGGTCCGTTCAAGCGAACCGGTTCCGGGTAAAAACAAACGGCTAAAGCGACTCGGAGCCGCTGTGACGTAAATGACTGACGGCACGCGGACATTTGTTTAGGACTCCTAATAGCCGCGCGCGCGGTGGAGGAGTTTCAAGCTAGCTCATGTCAGCCGCGTGAGCTTTAGCAACAGTCAGCTGACCGCCGCCCGCGCGCGGAGCAGCATGGAGCCGCTGAAAGTCAAGGACCGCATTCTGGAGAACATCTCCCTGTCCGTCAAGAAGGTAAGACCCGCCGGTCCGGTGGAGACACGCGGGTGTCTGACCGTTAGCATGCCCCGGTCACCGTGGAGGAACCAGCTCTCAGGTCGGGGGGACGTTAGCGGGTCGCGGTCCCGGTGGGCCTGCTCTGGAGTTGGGTTGTATCACGTCAAAGTAGTTGTTTGGAGTTCTGGTGGCTCTGCGCCCGTTTCCAGACGCTCCGGAAACTGACCGGAAGTCTTCCGTAGAAATCAATAACTGTTTCCACCAAAGCGCGTGCGTGCAGTATCTGCGCACGTGCAGAACATCTTCAAAACATCTCGGCTTCTGCTGCTCTCCTCGCTCCAAGGATCTGACTTGATCCCAGATGAACGCTTAAACAGAACCTGAAATTCCAGAGTCCAGATTCAACCAGCTTCAGCCAAACATTCCAGACAGATTAGGGTTCAAATCTTAGATTAAGAAAACAGAAACTGTTCCAGTTTCCTGAAGGGAAGAAGTTCAAAGCAGAAAACACTCCAACACCACTTCACATGGAGGATCAAACTCAGCCCACATCGACACTATATAAAACCATTTTAGTGTCATTACCTATAGAGCAGGGTTTGGTTTGTTTACCACATGAACATATGTGGTGTTTGACAGCTGATGAAGTCTGCTTTTACAGTCATAGTTTTTATCTTCTGTCTGATTATGTCAACTGTCTGTTATTTTTGTCTGGAATATGCTACAAAGTTTAAAGAGAAATATCATCCGCCTTGCCTCAAAACGTTTTGTCACTTTACCTTTGAGGTCGTTATGTGTAAACTTCCTTAAAGTTCTTATTTTAAATGATATTTATTTATAATTGACATGCTGTTTTTCCCAGCTGCAGAGCTGGTAGCACACAGGTGGTGAACACTGAGTATTTGGATTACTGCAGGAGCGAAAAACCCTCAGAAAAACAGAAAAACAGGATCAAGTTCTGCATGTAAACAGAGTTTATGAAATGAATGAACATGAAAAGAAATAAACATCAGGTTTCATTTTTTAAACTCTGAAAAAAACATGTTCTTTATTCTATTTGAGTTTATATCTTTAAACCCCCCCCCCCCCCCACCAATCAACAAACTGCAAAAGTCGTCTTCTCCTGAGTTTTCTTCATACAGTCCACTTTCTATGTTAAAAAGTCTCACTTCACTGAACATCTGCAGAGGTTCCTTCAGCGTCTGCTCCTCAGGGCTGCATGTGAGACGCTCCTGTGGGAGAACGTCTCGGAGACGGAGAGATTCCCAGTCTCTTCCTGATGGGACAGCGTTTCATGAACGCCGTGAAAACAACATTCCAGATCCTTCCATCTGTGATTCTGAGCGAGAACGTTTGTAAACCACATCTGCATATCAGTGATGACAGAATGGAGATGTTTGTCGTGTCTTAAGTAGATGTGGGGGAAAAGTAATCTTTTTTTAGATGCATTGATCGTGATCCCTAAATGATTCTGAATCATCTTCTGAATTTTAAATAATCAATAATAAAATTGTACATGATTCAAAGCAGAAGTAACATGCAGAACTAAACGTGAAGCGTTTTTACTCTGACACTTTTGAACCCAACACAAACATGGCTGACCTTCCAGATCTCATCATCCAGTCGGCCCTGACTTCATTTAAAGCGACTCTTTGGAAGCATTTTGGCGTTCAGAGTGTCAGTCGGATAAATGCGGATGCAGCGTGGCGAGCTGGGCCCCTGCTCCAGAACAACATAACAGTTTGATGTCTCTGCAGTTACAGAGTTATTTTGCCGCCTGTGAGGATGAAACTCCGGCTATCCGGAACCACGACCGCGTTCTCCAGCGTCTGTGTGAACACCTGGACCACGCTCTGCTCTACGGGTAAGACACGTGGTGGCAGGAAGCCGAACGTTGTGGGAAAGTGGCCTGTGTGCAGCTCTGGAGCCAGCGTCGTCCTGACCAGCACCTGTTCCTCTAACCTTTTCCATCTGCGTGACATGATGTCTTCTTCTTCACGCCTTCAGGCTGCAGGACATCTCATCTGGATACTGGGTTCTGGTCCTGCACTTCACCAGGAGAGAAGCTGTCCGGCAAATCGATGAGCTCAGTCACATCGCAACCAACCTGGGTCGAAGTAAAGCCTCCCTGCTGCACGCCACGCATGAATGCTTCTGGTTCTGGTTGACAGCTGACTGTTCTCTGCAGGCCGGGCCTGGCTGTATCTGGCTCTGAGCGAGAGCTCTCTGGAGAGCTACCTGCGCCTCTTCCAGGAGAACCAAGGACTGCTGCAGAAGTACTATTTCAAGTGAGGAAGAATAATTGAGGTTTTGGTGAGAGTGAGACGTTTGAGGTTGACCCGTGTTCTGTCCCGACAGGAACGCCTTGGTCTGCAGTCACGACCACCTCACCCTGTTTGTCACGCTGGTCTCGGGTCTGGAGTTTATTCGCTTTGATCTGGACCTGGTCCGTTCAGCATCAGTAAACAAGTTTTTACAAATGGGAGCAGCATGTTCATGACCCCCTTTGGTCTTCTGCCGCCTCAGGACGTTCCCTATCTGGACGTGGCCCCCTACATGCCCGAGTACTACAAACCCCAGAACCTGCTGGACTTTGAGGAAAGGCTGCCCAGTTCAGACAGCCTGTCCCTGCATTCCTTCACGTCCCTCACCTCAACCAACCTGGAGTGGGATGACAGCGCCATCGCTCCATCCAGTGAAGGTAGGACCTTCTGTCAGCGTCCCGTAGACTCTTTCCTGCTTTCCCTGGCGAGAACAGCCCATGAATGAGGCGGTTACGGCGTAAACGGAGCGGCTGTACGGGGCTGCCGGCGTAGGGATCGACGCCGGGCAGAAGGAACCAGGAGGCCGCTGGAGCACCCCCCCACACCCTCAACACTTTCCAAAGAGAAGATGAGAGATGATTGCAGAATGCTGTGGTTGGGGTAACTGCAGCTGGGGGTGGGGGTGCCCAGAACCACTTCCCCGTCTTAGTTCCCATTTCTGTTTCCTTCATTTTCTGTTGTTCAAGCTTCATATTTCATGTCATTTTAGTGTTTGTGTGATTCCATCTCTCCATCGTCATCTGTCTAATGCTGAATATCATCCCTCCTTTTTAGATTATGATTTTGGTGACATCTTCCCCGTGTTGCAGTCATTGCCAAGTGCAGACTGGGAAGGTGGGACAATGATCACTCCTTCCTGTCCTTTCTCTTCTTGAGCATGACCATTGCTGAATGCATGCTGGGTAACACAGAGCTGGAAACTCACGTCTTCTTCAACATTTATCTCTCTAAACATGAAGAGTAAGCTGGATCTGAGACCTGAACATCAGCTGTTGTTGACACAGTCAGCTGACTGATGTGGGTTCTGGTCACATGTTGGCATCATCATCATCTGCTCAGAGCTTTGATGAACTTCAGATCCAGAGGATGTGAGGAGTTCTTCTCTAGCCTCTAACTGAGCGCTCTCTTTTCTGTAGAAACCTCTCCACACAGAAACCAGCTCCGTGCTTGAGTTTGTTCCTCCTCTTTTTGTGTGAGGGGGGGTCTGCATGAAGCTGCTGCTCCTCTTCTGCACCGTTTCTCTTGTTGGTGCTTTGCTGTGCGGCACCGCCCGAGAGCCACCTGGCTGCAGCGAAAGGGATTAGAATTGGGGATGCACTGAAGTGAACAGTTGTGGCCAAAGCAAATAATAATTCAAACGCTTGGCCGAATACCGAATAGTGACCGAATATCAAATAAGGATGTGGAGTTTTTCTATATTTTTTAAATATTGCGGTTAGGGCTGGGTATCGATTATAATTTCCAGAAACGATTCGATTCTCATAAGCCTGAATCGATTCGGTTCTGATTTTTTTTTTTTTTTTTTAGATCCTTTTGATTCTTCAATTCAATTTAGAGTTTACACATTTATACTCATTTGTTTAGACATACATTAATAATCTATCTTTTTTTAATATATTTATATTAATCTGATCCAGTTCACATTCTGTAAAATGTATCAGTGAAATACTGAGATTGTTAATATCATCCAGTGTTACATGGATTCTCTAAAGGAGAAGTTCTAACTAAAATGTTCAGATCATTAACATTGGAAACATTGTTCTGCTTCTCCTGGAGGACGTTTCAGTTTGGTCACTAGGTGGAGATCACGCTATAGCATTACACCTTAGACCAGAAGAAGAAGAAAGAGTAAAAAACAATGTTTTAGACCACAAATGGATACTTTAAAAATATTTCCCTAAATTTCTTTTTGAAAATTCATCTCTGTGAGTTTATAAAGATGTTCATTAGTAGTATTAGCTGTACTATGGGAAATCCCATTAAGCGTTAGCATCAAGCTAGCTGACTTTGTCTTTACAGTATTTGCTAAATTGATCTATATTTTTTATGAATCACTTATTGATCCATTAAATTGATTCATATCCATTAATTGAAAACAGCCTAGAATACATTTTAAGCAATATTTGAAAGAAAACATTTCTATTTTATATTTGATCTTTCATACCTTTCACAAGGATTCAAACAAAACATTGATTCTGACAGATTCTTATCATTAAGAGTGTGTGTGTAACCTCACACACTTCTACAAGACAACAATAATTCAGTTTCAAAATGAAAAGAAGCAAAGCGTGACACCTGAGATATATTAAAATAAGTTTACAGACAAACACTACTGTGTCTGTCAAACTCCAAATAAAGTGTGTAAGAAATCTAATTGTGAGGACTTTGGCTGCAGCACTGAACAGCTTCTCACTATCTATGCTTAAGTACAGAGCAGCCATCTTGGAATGGACATAACATTGGAGGTTCAGTCCATTTTACAGAAAATAACCCAATCCCTCTCTCTGTACATCACCCTTTGTTCGCTTTCATTGTAGTTTTCTTGAACGTATTTTAAATGCATTAAATAAATTATATTGTTTGTTTTTACAACTGTAATCCACTTGGTTGTTTTTTTTAAAGCCGTGTATTCCATTACCACCTTCATGATTCCCTTTGCTTTGGGCCTGTCCCTTTTTCATCTGTTCAAACATGTTGGACAGGGAAGGAGTGAGTGTCTACCTTTAAACTATCGGTTGTGTGGAAATATTTCAACCATCAAGGAGTTTAAGGAAGGCTCTACATCACAGATGCATGTTGATGGCGTATGGCGAGCGGAAGGGACAATTGAGTCATGCTCAACTATTCAGCCTCATTCCCACCTAAGTCAAAAATAGTTTTTTGCAATATTTGGTGCATCCCTAATTGTAATCCAGACTGAACTGAACAGATAATTTATCATCTGATTTTCCATAAGAAGAGAGACTTTGGAATTTAGCAATCATCAAAACATGAACATAAACTATACATTCAGAGGGGCGTGTTCAGTTTTAGGAGGGTAAACCAGCGGCTCCCATCTTTTTCTAGGCCACAGATCGGTTTAATGTCGGACAGTATTTTCACAGACTGGCTTGTGCGAGGCTGAAGGTTTTTTTTTTGCCTTCAGTTTCTCTTAATCTTTGAGGGTAAAGTTGATCTTCATCCTCTTTTAAATATTTAAGCTTCATTTGTTCACCGGATTTCATTAAAAGGGATCTAGATTTACCATTAAACCATAACTACCATAGTTTTTTCAGAATCAAACTTCCTTCAAGCTCAGTCTAGGAATAACCTTTGTTTTAGACTGTGGCCCGGTACCAGTCTGTGGCCCAGGTGGGGGCCCCTGGTTGAACGCTTTGGTCCGGTGTGGTTGGACCCTACAGCGCCGCTCGGCCTCAGCCGGTGCCCCGGCAAAGACGCTTCGCCTGTGTTTCTGTGATGTGTTGATGGTTCCTGTTTGCTGCTGTCAGAGAACCTGTAACGCTGGCGGTGCTGAGCGGGCAATGCGCTGTCTTTGATCGGGTCACGGAGGTTCAGGCAGGAATAAGGACGTCTGCTGACAGAATGGAAGACCCTTCCAAAAACAGAGCATGCCCGCGGCTCCTGCTCTTCTGCATTAACCCGTTAGTTTCTGGCTCTTCACGGCAGAGGGGGACCTGACCGATCAGGCCAGCTGCCCTCAGTCCAGCGGCTCTGACCCCCAGACCGTCATCAGCGACATGGTCCTGCTTTCTGGTTCTGCCAAGGGGAAGTCGGCGCCGCACCTTTCTCCACGCAGCCCCACCTCCCGACACAACCCCTTCAACGAGGACTCCGACACCAATCCCTCGGCCAACGTCACACCAGTCCACGTGGCTGAGAGTCGCAACATTGGCGGCCCCGAGGACGGGACCGGCGGCGTCCAGCTGGAGGTCATCAGGTACTGAAGCAACATCCTCAGACGTGCAGGTTCTGAAGGAACCACGACTGATGTCTGCTTTGCTCCAGGATGGCCAAACGAAGGAAACCAGCCAAGAAAAGACGAGAAAAAGGTTCCACGGGTTCCAACGGCAGCCTCTGTAACTCTGGTTCCTCTGAGCGCGTGGAACTGGACCACAGCGGCGCCACGCCAGAGGACGGGGGGTCCATCAACAGCACTCTAGTCCAGCTGGACAGTGAAGGAGAGCCGAGCAGGAGCAGAGGTGGATCCCAGCTGATTGATGAAGATGAAGACCAGGGGGATGTCCTACGGCTCCCCAAAATGGCGGACACCTCCATGGAGAGTGTTGGTCAGCCGCTCAGGGACGTCATGGATCGGCTCAGTGGTTCCTGGGAGAACCCAGGAGGAGTAAAAGAGGAGGAAGTTTGTGCTGAAGGACCTGAGCCTCCCGCACAGCTGCCCTTTCGAGAGGATTCAGAGGGAAAGCCACCGGACCCGTCTGTCCCGGCCCAGAACTCCAGCTCCCAGCATGCCTTTCCCGCGTCCGCAGACACATTCTGCTTTACCCCCAACGGTCCAGACTCTGCTGACTCGAGTGGTGGCCACCATGACTCTGCAGGGCTTAGCCGGCCAGAAACTCCATCAGGTGGCTCTGAGGATGAAGGAGAGGCAGGAGCACCAGGAGGACCCCACATGAAGGAGGAGAGCGCCGCAGGAGCACAGAACCCCACCGCGACGGCGCCGGAGAAAGCAGGAAGCCAAGAGCCGCAGCGGCGTCCGTCTGAAGGATCTCATCCTGCAGAGTTCAGGTGAGAAGCTCAAACGCAGCAAAGCCTCTGCTGGTTCTGCTTCCGTGTGATGTTCACCTTCATGTTTCAGAGTGGACAACAACCACCTGCTTCTCCTGATGATCCACGTGTTCCGAGAGAACGAGGAGCAGCTGTTCAAGGTGACGAGCAGCCTGTGTGTTTTCATTTTTACTGGCCTGGCTCTGCTGCTGGAGTCTTTTTCCTCACAATGAATTTGTTAGCTTCCATTCAGAAGGTTTCCCTGTAGAGTCAGTGAAGCTCTTTGCTATGCTTCAGATGGTGAGGATGAGTACGGGTCACATGGAGGGGGACCTGCAGCCGCTCTACCTGCTGCTCACAGACGCTTACATCTACATGCTGAGAAAAGGTGAGCAGCTCTGACGCCTTTTCATGGGACGCTATGGTTAAATCAAAGTCCCACTCCGTCCAAAGTGTTCTTAGCCGTCTTTTCATTATGGTGATGCTGTTTCAGACAAATCTTTTTTTTTTATTTAAAACTTTTATCAATTAAAAAAAAAAAATCCAAAACCTGTGTTGTTTCCTATTTACATACGATACATAGTTTCTGCTGAGCAGCAGGAGTTCATTAGAAATTCACCTCAGAGTTTTGTGTGTGGTGGTGGTGGTGGTGGTGGTGGGGGGGGGGGGCTGCTGGTGTGGAGTAAGCCTGCTCTCATTTCCCATCATTCCTTTGTTTACAAACTCTTGCTAGCTTACAGGTCCACACACCCCCAAACCCTAAATTACATCTGAAACAAAAATGTTGATCAGTATCAAACTGTCCATCTGTGCAGTTTAGGTCCAGATTCCAGCTCAGACCAGGAAAACAAAGACGTTCATGGATCTATTTGTCTGCAAGTGGTTGCATCAGAATGGGGTGGAGCAGAGAGACTGTGGCTCGGCCCCGCCCAGTGTATTTTCTACGTCACAAATATGATCTTTTTTAAACTGTTTTTATCAGCTCCTGATCCACAAGAAATACTCTTTACTTTTTATCTGTCCTCAATCATCAGAAGAATGCCATAGGAACATGTTAAGAACATGTTCCTATGGAACATGTGAAGAATGTAATTCAACCATTCTGGGCTGATTGCCATAAAAAAGTAGTCAAAATACTTAAGGTAAAGGTACCTTTTAAATTACTCTCTTTTTCAACCACTTTGACAACCCACACACTAGCTGCTATAAAAGCAATAACAAGACGCTGTCTTCTTCCTGAAGAATCAGGCGGGGTAAATATTGTAAATGATATATACTTTATGGAAACAATCACTTTTTCCATTCGTCTCAGAAAATCTATGTTTATGAAACTATGGACCAAATGGGTGGAGCATGTTCAGCCTTTAAGGCCAGACTTTGTTAAGATAAGTTCAAATTCATTTGTTTACTTTTCTTTTTCTTAACAATAATTAATAAATAGACTTCTTTAATGTGCACTTTTTTATTTTAATCTGTTACATTCCCTGTTAAGGAACAAGAATATGAAAGTGAGTGGATCATGTATGTCATTTGTTCTGAAAATGTCCCTCCAGGTGCAGCAGAGAAGCCGTACACCGTGGAAGACGCCGTCTCCTACAACGAGCTGGACTACGTTTCTGTAAGGACTTCTGCTTACAGTTTTGATCTGGGTTTGGAACACTTTTTTCTATCATGTATTGAATGTGTTCTTTGTCCTCCAGTTGTGACTTTTTTCCATTGAGATTCTTGAGGCATTACAAGGCCGTAAACTTGACGAGTCATAAAGGAATGAAGAATCTACAGATCTAACGGCTTCATGCTTGACCTGAATTATTAATTGAATGGAAACAGTCTCTGGTTAAAAGCCTTCTCTTAGTTTTGATTAACCACAGAAGATCATCTCCTCACATTGTCGCTGCTGTTTCCTGTTTGCTCAGGTGGGTCTGGATCAGCAGGCGGTGACACTGGTCTGCACCAACAGACGAAGGAAGTTCCTGCTGGACACGGCAGATTCCTCTCTGACCGTGTGAGTGTGTTCCCCCTTTCATTATGACCGAGCTCCACTCCAGTGTTTAGCTCAAACCTTTAAACTCTGGGATCCGTTCACTGGAAATGAGGAGTCTAACCCGACTCAGGACCAGTCCCTCTGTTCTGCTCCTGGTTCCAGGTGGTTCCTGGCTGCTCTTCAGTCCGCTATGGTGCAAGGATGCCGGGAGCCTCCTTATCCCTGTGTTCTGACGGACGCCACCATGGAGAAGCTGGCCCTGACCAAGTTTGTGTCCCAGGAGTGTTCATGTGAGGTACGCTCACAGCTTTGCCTTGTTTTTCAGCTGGACCTGCGTCTTTCTGCTGTTCTAACAATCATTCATCCTGATGAGAACGCCTGCAGGAAGACACTATTACCAAATATCTTCCAATAGAAGCCGGTCCGGGGTTTATTAGAGACAGCCATCTGTTGGAAACTGGGCCGGGGGAACTTGGGCCTAAAGCTGGGGGGGCTGACAGTCCACCATCGGGGTCAGTCTGCCAACTAGAACGTGCTCTAAGCGGGTTCCTGAACGTGCGCTCACCAGCTGGAACTCACACCAGAGCAGCAGGAGGAGAATCTTCTTCTATTGTATTTTTACTGTTGATGAGCGCTCCTCCACCGCCTACAAGAGGGAGAACCTCAAAGCAAAAGGTCAAAGCAGTGAAAAGTAGGGCTGGGTTATCAATTGTAATTTCCAGAAACAATTCAATTCACAACACCCTGAATCCATTTGATTCTGATTTTTTTTCGATTCTTTCGATTTTTCAAATTTCATTCAATTCAATTTTGAGTTTACACATTTGTTTAGAAATACATTAGTAATCTACCATATAATTTGAATATATCTATGAATATATCTAATACTGTTCACAGACTGTAAAATGTATGAGTGAAATACTGAGATTGTTAATATCATCCAGTGTTTCATGGATTCTCTAAAGGAGAAGTTCTAAAATGTTCAGATCATTAACATTATAAACACTTCTGCTTCTTCAGGAAGGCGTTTCAATTTGGCCACTAGATGGTGATCCTGCTGTAGGATTACACCTTATTCTAGAACAGGGGTGGGCAATTGTTTTGACTCGTGGGCCACATAGGGTTCTAAAATTTGTCATAAGGGCCGGACAAGGAGCAGATGGAAGGAGAGATTGGGTAATCAACCTCATAAACTAAAAAAATAATATGGAATTTAGAGAAAAACATGCTTTAATTTGGATTAAAATTCACATATATTAATTTAAAAACAGAAAATTTGGGAGTTTTAATTTCTAAATTTTGATTTTTGTTCTCTTTTGGGTGATCCAATGGTTTGATGTTCTTCAGAGGAAAATGTGAACTCAAAGAAATGCTGCATTTATGTGGTGTAGGAATAATCCGAAAGATCACCATCTGACTCAGAAAGGAACACACATGAACGTCAGAGAAACAACACCATTCATGGGAAGAAACCAGAAATACAATGAAAATAAAACAATAATTAGGATTTTTGATTCAATCTATTTTAATTTGAAGGGCCACATTAAGTAACTTAAGGGGCCGCATGTGGCCCCCGGGCCGTAGTTTGCCCACCCCTGGTCTAGAAGAAGACGACAGTACAAGGGAAAAAACAATGTTTTGGACCACAAATTGTCTCTTTTAAATATATTTCCTTAAAAGACTTTTCAAATTTCATGCCTGTGAGTTTATAAAGATTCTTCATTTTGTCAGCAATGTTTTCTTAGGCTGGCCGAGCGTTAGCATTAGTCATTCTATTGGGAATTGAATTAAATGTAAGCATCAAACTAGCGGACTTTAGCTTTGTATGCTAAATCAATTTATGTCTTTGGTGAATTGATTAAGCTTAAATCAATTATAATCGATAAATCGAGTTTTTTATCAACCAAGCCCTGGTGAAAATCCCCAAAATCTTCCTCCAGGTTTTCTTGACTCTGTTTCTTTAATGTCTGTCTGGACGTCCCATTAATCATACTGGACAGTAGAAATGAGGCTTAAGGCAATACCTTAAGCATAAAAACAGGTAACTGTTTCTTTCTTAACTTTCTCTCCAACACTGTCATAGGTGCTGGCCGGCACCATCTGAATCTCACATGAAAGCCTTCATCAGCCTGAACAGGAGGAAATGCTCTCAACCACGCACACCGGTTCATGAGATTGGATAAAAACAATAAAGAACTACACTTACCTTCATCGTCTGAGTCTGAAATAATTGCTCCTTATATTCCAGTTCTTTTTTTCTGTCCTCTCAGATTCTGCCCTGATGGATGCATTCCTTCACTTGCATGGACAGCTGCATCTCTCACAGTTCTCACTCTTCTCCTGGTTTCTCTGTTTCTTCAGGTTTCTGAAGTCTCTATTCTGCTCTATTCACTGGTTCATTGGGAGGATCCGCTGGACATGACTCTGTCTCCCCAGAGCGGCTCCCACACCTCAGGACTCTCCTCCAACACTAAAGAAGGAAGTCTGCAGTACCGATGTGGAACCTCATACCTGGGCAAGGAGCTCTGGAAGAGCTGCTACCTGGTCCTGAGGTACTGAGCTCCTCACATCCGTCTTCCTCTGAGGGATTCTGCTGTAAACTCTTCAACAGTTTGAGTTCGATCTTCATTCACGGCCCCCCTTTAGAAAGAAAACATTTGTTTCTCTTGCATCTCAGTCACAGTTAGAAGCTGCTTCATCTTTGTCTCCTGCTGGCGGCTGATGTTCAAAGAGCTGCAGCTCATTCAGCTAAAATCATCCGGACTCCACCGTATCACTCTCCGTTGTGTTGTTTCTTCTGACAGCCACACATTCTGATGGAGTGAACACCTGGCGTCTGTTTCTGTGCAGTAATGGGATCCTGTACCTGTATGCAGAGAGAACTGACGTCACACCCGTCCTGTCCGTCACCATGGGGTGAGCTTCAGTCCACTCCTGACTCTGGCATTATGCTCTGTGGCTTTAGACACAGAAAGCTGTAGCTTCTGCAGTTTGTTGGGTTTTCAGTGGTGAACACTGTGGAGGCTGCCGTCGGTCCAACAGCACAGAGCGCCCCCATGTGTTTCAAGTCATCCTGACAGAGCGCCCCCCTCTGGTACTCAGCGCAAACGACGAGCAGGAAATGGCGGACTGGATGCAGCTGCTCTGCCAGTCGGTCTCTAAAGGAGTAGGTGTTTCTGCAGAGAGCAGGGGTCTTCAGAAAAAAGAGAGTCCTGTTTGGAAACTCTTCCCCCTTGATTGCAGGTCATCCCTCAGGGTGTGACCCCCTCACCTTGTATCCCCTGCTGCCTGGTGGTGACAAAAGAGAAGCTCCTCACCTGCCATCAGGACTGTCAGACCAGCTTCTTCAGGTCTTTGGGAAGTGCCGACATCTGTGATGTCACCAGCGTCAGCCTGGAGCCCGACAAGGAGTACTGCATCATTGTAAGTCTTCTGAATCGTGACCCTGCATGCAGTCTGTCATGCGGTTCTCGTACAGTCTCTCGTACAGTTCCACATATGATCTCGGGTACAGTCAGTCAAATGGTTATACATAGAAATTTGAAATGTCTGCGTGTAATTCCTTAAACGGCCTGTACTATTCTATTCTTTTCTTAAGTCTCTCTGAGTAAACTATAACCATAAAATTTTGCATTTCTCCCCTTAAAACATACTACATCCTGACTTTAGCAAAGATGGACGTGCATACAGTATTTCTGACTTTTTTTAACCCCACTGTCTTAGAAAACAGCATTTCCTCCACCACAGACTGAGTTGTGATGGCTGGGTTTATTTTGAGAGGAAATTCTGTCACAAAATGCAGACGACACCAGATGAACATTTCTGGATTTATTGAAATGATGAGAACATTGGATCATGTTTGGGTGGGAACTGTTAGAGACCACCATCTAACAGTAAAGAACGGCTGTTGGACCCGACGGCTTTTGGAGACACCGTCAACAAGAGACGAGCAACAGCTGGAGATACACGGGATAGTGCTTTTAAAATAAAGTGTTTGGTTGATCACCGTTAGCTCTGCAGAGCGTGTGTTAGCCTGGGGGCGGAGCTGGCAACGCAGACTCTTCCTGGAAGGGGCTGATCCTCACTTTGTGACATCAGCTTGTTAGAACCTGCTCATTTTTGTGGGAGGAGCTAGTGGTCAGAGTGCAGGTTTTTAGAGAATTACTCACATGAAAGGATCAAAATACTGCTTTGGGGTTCTTTATAGTGAGGATGAATACTATAATACATTTAAAGCTCAAAAATGTGATTATGCTGAGTATAGACCAGAAGTGGGCAAACTACGGCTCAGGGGCAACATGCAGCCCATCAAACAATTTAATCTGCCCCACCACACTGGAAAACATCACTGATAATCCTTATTGTTTTATTTCCCCTGTAATTCTGGTCTCTACCCATAGATGGTGCACCATAAATACATTCACCATCATTTAGCTCAGCTTTTCTCAAATGGGGGGGGGGGCGCGGGACAACTCTGGAATCATGCAGTTTATGCTAGTTACGAAACAATTGATCGGAGGACACCGTCAGTGATCGTGATATCTACACAGAGAGGAAGATTGAATTAATGGAAAAATGTTTAACGGAAAGGAAAAGAAACGGAAAGAAAGAGAGAGACAAAATCTGAGCGTGCACGCATCAACCACTGAGGCTCTGGGGGGGGGTGTGTGTGTGTGTGTGGTGGTGGTGGTGGTGGTGGTGGTGGTGGTGGTGGTGGTGGGGGGGTCTTTCACGTGCAGCAGCGTAAGAGCCGATCAGGGAGAGACAACATCAACACAAAACCTAAAGAAAAAGAGATCATTAGAAAAGAAGATGAAACTGGAACCATTTGACTTTTATTGGGAGTCTGAAGGAAGAAAGTCTGCAGGAAATAATTCTATATTTCTATACAAACCCACAACCAACCAGTGCAGACCCCTGACAACTGACAGAATCTATTTCATTTGTATTTTGGGCTGTGGCTGCAGAGTTTTGTGGTGTTTACTTTAAATGTGTTTAGAAGGAGAAAAACTTGAAATGTATAGAGTTAAAAACAGAATAGTTAATAACTAGGGTAAGGGTAAGTTCTTCATGGGGGGGTAAGAGAAAAGAATTGAGAAACACTGCTTTAGCTGCAAACCTCATTCTGCTTTTATGTGGTCTTGTAAGAATTTGGGTTTGTCTAACATTAATGTGTTTTTCAAGTGGATGGTCATTTTTCCCATCATTCCCACACAGATGAACACAGAATTTCTTTCAGTTTGCATTCTTACCTGACAGACATCAACCCATTAGTGCAACAGGCACCAAAATGAAAACAGAAGTCACAATTTTGAAGAAAAGAAATCCAAAATGTTGTTTTAAACTTCCAAATTTTCCTCCAGATTCCATGTTACTTCTTTCTCTAATGAGATGGAGTGCACACTTTGCTTCAGCTCCGCTCTTTGTGTCACATCGTATTGACTCTTTTCCCCCAGCAGTGGTTTGGTTCTCGGCTCATGACGGCCCAGTGAGCTCCTCCAGAACTCTGCTCATGCCTCTCTGCTGTTGTGTTGGTAGGAGTTTGCAGCCGATCGGACTCAGTTCCTTCCTCCGTGGGTTCTGTACTTCAGCGGCTGTGAGGAGAGAGGCCGTCTTCTGCAGGCGTTGGACAGAGCATGGAAAGCCATCTTTCAGGTCAGAGGATGCAGAGAGCTTCCGTGTTCTGAGAGTGTGAGATGCTCCATGGTTATGATGTCTTCACAGGTGGACCTTCTCCATAAAGACGTGTTTGATGCGCCGGTGCAGAAGCGCTGCGGGGAGGCTCTGGAGCTGATGAAGAGCGCCTGGCAGCGAGCAGACAGTCTGGCTCGAGGCAGAGCGCAGCGGGAGCCGTGGTGCTGAAGGACGTCTGAGCCGGCCAGCGGAGCTGCCGTGTGAGCTGCTCTGACCAAACACTTCCTGTAGGAAACCCAGCGCTCTGAACGGGAGGAAACGGTAGCAGCAGGATGAACGAATGTTCAGAAATCATTCAAGCCTTGACCTGCGAGTTAGAGACTGAACCATCTCTAGTCTGATGAAGGAACTGATGGGAGGAAACGTGCTGCTCAGTTACTAAGGACTTTGTTACAGACTGAGAAGAATCCATTTTGATCCTTGAGGGAACATGTGATGACCTTCACCGTCTCTATGTTCACAAGATCTGCTGCTTCTGAACACACCACTCTGAAATGGTTCTGATGGGACCGTCTCTGCCTCTCTGAGGCTTTACGGCCACAGACGGACCGTCCTGCCAGCTGCTGACGGAACCTTCTATCGATTCTCCCCGATCTGCTCAGACTCTGTGTCGGACACGTGGACTCGTAAACTTGTAGAGTTTCATTTAAATATGATGAAGGATGAAATCTCACAGACTCTCATGGATTTCTGGTCGTTGTTACACTCTGACACAGAACGGTGCGGTCAGGACAGCTGCCATCAGACGTTGGGGACTGAAAGGACCCGTCTGTGACGAGTCTGTGGTGGAAGGAGCTCCATAAAGCTGAACTGGGACTGCTTCACATTCAGAGCTTCTGTGTTCGAGTCCGAGGTTTGGATGTTCAGAAGCTCAGAGCTGCTCCTCAGAAAGCCTCTCAAGTCGTTAAATATTCATGCTTGGAAAGTAGTGCTGTGTGCATGAATGCATGCGAGAGCGAAGGGCTTTTCTTTTCACTAGCATTCATGTCATGAACACCTCTACCCTTCACACTGTAAACCTGTCAGGCCCTGAAGGTCACCTGAAGGTCTTTGTCTGTGGATGCTAAGCTGCAGATCAGTCTGAACCTTTCCAGGAAGGTTGGGCTGTTGAGGACAAGAGAAATTGGACCTGCACTCTGCATCCATCCATCCATCCACCCGCCTAAGTGCCACTGCGTCTCACTAATCTGTTGGAACGACACTCTCTGGATGTGCTTCTGTCACGTTTCATACCTGAGGACTTTGCTTTGTGATCAGTTGGTTTCTGCAGTGACGCAGATTTCCAGGAAATCTTGAATAATTTATTGTGGGTTTTAAAGCATCCTGAAGTCTTTCCTGAGCGAGTCCTGTTTCAGTTGCTGGATTGAACCAGCAGCTTCGGGGGATTATCAGTGAATGTGTCTGAAGAGTGTTAAGGAGTTCACCATTGCTGGTCAATGACCGTAGACGACAGATGAACGGTACGTTCTGATAGAATGTGTCAGCATGTTTAGCAGCTTGAATGAGGAAATACAGATTCTGAAAGGTTGGTTTTGGTATGACGCTGTAGTTCAAGTACAACAAAAGAGAATAAACTGATCAAATGCTAAATGACATCACTAATGCTAATCACTTATAGGTCATTATTCAAGTATAATTATTATAATTCAGCCTTAATGCAATAATTCAGACTCAGATTTGAAGGAAATCAAGCTTTTGGAATGGATTGTGATGATATTGTAAAATCCTAATACTTTACTGTCTTTAATGTTTCTGTTTTCTCTGTGGAGCCTTAAGATGAACTCTGACTTGCTTTATAATAAAGTTATTAAAGGAAGCTGTGCTTTACATTGGTGGTTTATTGAGTGAAGCTGCTGTAGCAGAGGAAGCTGATGGACGTCAGAAGTCCAGATGTTTTCAGACGCCACAGGAGAACTTCAGTCTGACACTTGTGGATCAACTTCTACTCTGGTGTTTTCTATGTAAATGTCTGTTCAAGCAGGAAGGAATCACAGAGAGGAGGGGAGGCGACGTCTGATGAGATCTGCTGGCCCACAAAGTTTGGAGGTTCTCCTACCTTTTTGAATCAAACCCAGTTTAGTCTTCCTGTTTGAAATCAATGAAACAGAAGTAAACACTGATGAAGACATGGATGAAGCTGCAACAACACGGTCAGAATAAAGGGACCAGAGAAGAGGCGGCTGCAGAAGCAGATGCCTGTGAGGAGGAGAGATTTAACCCTTCAGCACCTGAACCCCAGTGTTTATGTTCTTTGATAACCGTGAACACCATCATTCCAGTAGATTCTGAAGGAGAACTGGAATCATGTAACAGTTGAGAGGTTACAGTGTGTTCAAGGGTTAAGAACATGGAGGAAAATGACAAAATCCCATTTCTCTGAGGGTGCCATGCAGCCCAGGGCTTTAGACAAAAAGCTGAGATGTTGAAATGTGCTAAATTTAAACATTTAATTAAGCATCCCATAATATTTTACTTTATTCTGTGCATCTGTCATGTTTAAGATGCTGGCATGGGAAGAGTTTTGAGCTCATCAATGTATGCTAATGCTGGGCCCCACACAGACAAAAATTTGCTTTTCGATCCCCTAAGAGAAAATGTAATCTCTTCTAGCTGCATGTGTTGGGATAGGTCACTGAACCAGAGAGATTCCTTAAGTGGCTTATTCGATTTCCAATGTAGGAGAATCCTTCTACGTGCTAGTACTGTTGTAAAAGCGATAATGTGTTTATATTGTTTCCAATGGGACGTCAGAGCAGGACACAACCAAAACATATGTGTTGACTCAGCAGGGGTGTGATTACACCTCTCACAGCTGGGGACTATATCAGGATAGATTTTTGCTAGTCTTGCTTTAGAGTAGTGGATGCGAAATACAATTTTTAGTTGGATTAGGCTAAATTTTGCGCATGAGGAACTGTCATTTATTCTTAATAAAGCATCATTCCAGATGTCATCTTCCAAGGGTAGCTCCTCCCCCAGCTCATCACCCAATCCGCCCTGATCTTTGCAAGATTTATATTTTTAAAAGAAATTATGCATTCATATATTCTTGCAGTAGATCTCCTAGGATGCATTGGGGTTTCCAAAAGTTTTTCTATATCTGAGAGTGGAGGCAGGTTTGGAAATGCTTTGTCATGATGCTTAAGAAAGTGACGCACTTGGAAATAATTGAACTGACTTGTCAAAGGGAGCTTAAACTTGTGTGACAAATCCTCAAATTTAGCAAAAACTGAGTTTATGTACATGTCTTTAAAAGAGTTAATGTCTTGCTAACCAGGGTCCTGCTTAGCTGGAGGAAAGATATGATTGTTGTGTGTAGGGCTTAATCAAAGAAGAGCTCCACTGTCGGAGCTTCGTCTGAACTGAAACCTTAGTTTAAGGGTATTTATGACTACTGGGTTATTAGCATATTTCTGGACAGAGAGGGGCGGGTCAGAGGTGACCAGCGCTCAGAAGAAAGTTAAGATACAAGATGCAGCTTCAAGAAGACACCAGTCCAGATCAGGGGTGTGAAGCCAGTGAATCATGTTTTTACATTTGATGCCCAATAGTAGTAACAAAAATTGAGAAAGGCTAAGCCACCTTGTTTTTTAGACCTCTGCAACAGTTAGAGCTGCATCCTAGGATGTCTACCCATGAGAGAAAAGCCTTGGTGGGGGGGTGCTTGGACATCACTGCCAGTAAGCAGTAGATGTCCTCTCAGTTCCCTTTCCGCCAATTTTAACAGCACCATAGACACGTAGGGTCGTTGGTGAGAGGGTGACGGGGCATCGCTGTGAGCGATCAGGAGATGTCCTGTCAAGGCCCCACTCACCAATTTTAACTGCACCTTGTAGTACACACACCTCTAACACCTCAAAATATACACTCTAACAAACAAACACGCATGCACCACACAAGGAAGGTGGGACCTTCGACCTTCTGTCCCCTACCCCATCGCTGGCGTTGGGGGTGGGGACCCTCGGCCTGGTGGTCTTGTCTCTTGGGTGCCGGTCTCCTGGGCCCGGCGGCCTCCTCTCCACGCGAGGAGTGGGATCCCAGAGATTTAAGATCAAGATCAGGGGATCAAACTACATCTGAGCCTGGGGGTGTCCAGGTGATTGGGGGGGTGCCTGGTACCTGGGTTGGGGTGGGGGGATGCTCGGCGCTGCTGGATGGTGGTGAGCTGCTCTTCTGGGTTGGGGGGGGCTCTCCGAGGGTGGGACCTTGCATTGGCCCTCCTGGCGCGGTGGGGGGGGGGGGGGGTGCTCTTCTGGCTGCACTCTTTGTGTTCCTGTACCTTCCTGCTCTCAGGTGTGGGGGGCCTCTGCGGCGGTCCCGCTTGCCCTGGTCTGGGTGTTTGGCGGGACTGCCTGGCAGGTGGAGTCTCTCCATGGCTCCATAGCGGGTGTTGGGGGGTCCTGGCTGCTGCTGCTGCACCAGCGGGGTGTGGGGATGACCGGGCACTCTCCTCCTTCGTACAGTCCATCATCATCCACATTTGCGCATCATAAACACTCACTTGAGCACAGGTGTCAGCTCACCTTTGCACTAACAGAATGAAAGACTTTATTAGTATCAGTTTGTATGATTGTGTGTGAGCTGCAGTGGTATTGTGTACATTTGGACTAGTTTAAATGTAAAGACTATTTTGACCAACAGGTGTGTGTGTAGACAGGCCCCGCCCATTCCAGTTTGCTGTTTAGACCTGGTTGTTCTACCTGGATGTTTTCTATCCTCTGTCTCCATCTTCTTTTTCTCTAAGCCCTTCAATAAACTTCTGTTGAGACAGAGAAATCTGCTCAACATCAGAGGCTCTCAGCTCGTATCTGTGAAAGAGAGAAAAGTCTTATTGAGAGATTTGAGAAATTATTTATGAAGACAGAGCGGGATACACTGAAAAGATAGAGGAATTTAGAGAGTACGGTCATTTTAATACAGTTAACCTTTCCTGCCAGAGAGAGGTGAAGGGTTCTCCTTTTCTTTAGGTCTAATTTAGTCTTTTCAAACAATTCACAGACATTTTTTATAGAGATGCTGCAGTTCTCTTGTAATTTTGCTATAAAGCACTTCAAGCCATGTGTAGAAATGTGGAATGGTGAGGCACCAGTTGTTCCTCCTTGAAGAACTTTTTTCAGTCATGGATCAAAGCACTGCTGCCTTTGATCGAGTCAGAATTTATTCATTAAAGGCACTTCCTGTTGATCTGGTTCTGGTCAATGCTCTTCATCACATCCTCCTGCCCCTTCATCCTCCTCCTCTTCCTCCTTCTGTCTCCTCTTCCTTCTTCTCTTCCTCCTCCTCGCTCCTCTTTGCTCCTCCTCCTCCTCCTCTTCCTCCTCCTGCCTCCTCTTCCTCCTTCTGTCTCCTCATCCTCTTCCTGCCTCCTCTTCCTCCTCCCACTCATCTTTCTCCTCTTACTCGTACTCATGTTCCTCCTCCTGCCCCATCTTCCTCCCCATCTTTCTCCTCTTCCTCCTCCTCCTGCCCCATCTTCTTCCTCCTCCTCTTCCTCTTTCTGTCTCTTTTTTCTCCTCCTGCCCCATCTTTCTCCTCTTCCTCCTCCTTCTCCTCCTCCTGCCTCCCTGCAGTCCGGGATGGGGGGTGTGGTATTGAGTGAACTCTTCCGTCCGGTCTCGTGATGATGCTCAGACGCACCGTGCCGGTGAAGCTGCTGCCTGCATACTGGCTCCGTTACGGTATTCCTCAGCAGATGCAGTGAAGGTCTGCAGAGAGAAGAGGAGGAAGAGGGATGAAGAGTGCTGCTGCTGTGCTCTGCTCAAAGGCACATCATCAGCATCTTTCCTCTGCAGAAGCGCACCGCTCCTTTTCCCTCCTCCTCCAGTTTTCATGAGGAGCCTCCGTCCTGCCGGCTGGACCTCCTGCCATCATGCTGAGGAAGGGGTCGGAGCCGCGGGGAGAAGACAGGGAGGTCCTCCTGGATCTGGAGGAGAGGCGGGACGCGCACAGCGCGGACGGATACGGCAGTCTGCATAACGGAGCCTTCATCCCCCCAAGAGTAAGTTTCTGCTCCTCTTCACTCCTTCACAGCTGACAGAACAAACCTTCACTCCGACAGCTCGACAGTTTTTCAGGATCATCTTCTGCTGACATCTGACCGGTGATCGGTGGGCGGAGCTTTCAAAACTCCTGGAGATGTTCGGTCTCTGCATTATGGCTCAGATAGAACTGCACATGCGCACAGCATGCCGCTTTGCTGTGGATGAGAGAGAACCTGAAGGTCTGCATTAGTGTTTGACAGAAGTTAGAGCGGAAGAAGATCTTTGATGTTCATCCTTTACAGACGGACACATGAGCGAAGTTCTGGTTCTGAAACCGGACTTCCGGTCTGCTTTAGTCTCGTTCATCTGTGTGATGCTTTCTGGTTGCTAAACAACATGATCGAGATCTATGATGGATTTGTCTATAGCAGAGAGGGTGCCCCGCCAACCCCCGGGCGCGTGCCCCTACAGCTGTCCATCCACCGGAAGTGTCTATAACTCTAAGAGTTTGATGTTGATGTTTGAATGAAAACCTCCGCGGGTTTACACTGAATCTGTTGTTTCAGCTTCTAAACGCAGCCGCAGATGAAGCTGAGGGGGGCAATTCCTCTGAGGGGGGCAACTCCTGCGCCCAAACTGCCCCAAAGCTCGGAAACTACTTCAGAGATGGAAAAACTAAGATCGGTGAGTATGCCGAGGCCGCGCGCGCTCCCTGCACACGCGCGGACCAGTGGCCAACCGCTGTGGTGCGTGCAGACTTCGTGCTGGTGTGGGAGGTTCGAGCGCGGAGGAAGCAGCGGGGGGGAACCGGCGAGGAGAGCAGCAGGTCCGAACGACGGAGAGCGCAGCTGCAGCAGTGGCGGGAGAAGTTTGCGCAGAGCCTCCAGGCTGCAGGCTTACTCATGGAGAAGGTGCCATTTCCGCGCGCTCTGACGCACAGGGGAGGTCTCCAGCAGCTCCTGAACTCCTCTGTCGCCTCCTTTCTGCAGGAGGAAACAGCCAACGAGAAGAAAACCATCCATTTCCTGAAGATCAGCGCTCCCTGGGAGGTGCTGGTGTGCTATGCAGAGGAGCTGTGCCTCCGAGCTCCGCTGCAGGTCCGGATCCGGACCCATTCCACCAACTCAGGGGTCTGCAACCTGAGGCCGCGGAGCCACGTGCGCCTCCTTCATTCCTTCTTTGGCTCTGAGGAAAACGTCAAATTAATTAATCTGTTTAAATTGTTGAGATGTCAGAGCGGCCTATAACTGATTAAAATGATGGTAAAAGGTTTCATCTACTGTCAGAGTATCAGATTACACATTATCTTATTGCATTTACATTTTAAAATAATTTGAGATAAAAGGAAGGAACACAAAAATCAATAATATAGAATCTCATGTTTCATTTTAAATCTCATTTTAAATTCAAGTAAATCTGCTGCAGCTGGAGGATCTGATCTGTTTTATTTTGAAAGGAACTGCTGTCAAACGTGAAAGAAGTTACATTTGTTACATAGAGACACTTAGAGAACTTTTCAAAACTATAAATGAATGGCTTAATGGCCACAAAAACATAAATACAATGTTTTTTTTTTTCTAACTTTAAGGTGAAACTTGAGATTGGGTCCATAAGAACCTGGACCCAATGGCTCTTGTAGCATTAAAGGTTGCAGACCCCTGATCAACCTTGTTTGAGTCACAAAGATCAGTTTTCAAGAGTGAATGGTTGTTTTTCCCGCCGAAGGATGACAGGTGCAGCTGTGTTTCAGGCGCAGCAGCATCTGGAGCTGAACACCTCCGCCTCTGTCCTGAAGAGGTTCTGCATTCCCAACATCATGAAGGAGTCGGTGCCGAACAGACCCGTGGACTATTACACCTGCGCCTTCCGGAGGTCAAAGATGCACAGGTGAGCTCCGTCTGAGACCCCAACACTCCGCATGTACCCGCTTTCTAAAGTTTCCAGTGTCTCCTCAGATTCGTTGGCTACGAAAACCACGAGACGTACTTCAGCAACACGCAGAGACACCGGGTTGTAAGTGGCGCATGCGCAGCAGCAGCAGGTCCCGACCCTCTGCTGCGTCTCATCAGGAGGTGTTTGTTTCAGGTGTATGAGATTCTGGCCAGGACGGTGTACGGCAAACGGAAGAAGGCGGAGGTGGGCGTGGACCGGCTGGTGGCGGAGGGGGCGTTCGCTGCAGCCTTCCCCCTCCATGAGGTGAAGAAGCTCCTCTGCTCAGCAGCCTGAAGATGCTGCTCCTCCTGACGACCTTTGGGTTCTTCTCCAGGGACCTTTCCAGCTTCCAAAGCAGGAGGTCCGACCCGATGACCTGAACCAGAGGCAGGTTCTGTTCTTCTACTGGGCCCGCTGGAGCAAATGGTACAAGTACCAACCGCTGGACCACATCCGGGAGTACTTTGGGGAGAAGATCGCGCTCTACTTTGCTTGGTTGGGTTCGTGTTCTGCTTCCAGAACTCCATCAGCAGAAAAGCTTCTAAAAACCTCCCAGAGATGTTTGGATTCAAAATCGACTTTTTTTCTTTGAACTCTGTTAGTTTTCTGTTGTAGTTTTTGTAGAGGAGTCTCATCCATCGTTTAAATTTGATGTAAAATCCTTTTTGGGGGGGCAGCACAGACTTGTGTGTACTGGTGATGGGAGGGGGGGCGGTGACTCAGCACTCTCCTCCCAGCATCAGATAACGGCGCTCTCCATCCTCCAGGGTTCTACACGGCTTGGCTGCTGCCCGCCGCCGTCGTTGGAACGCTGATCTTTGTGTCCGGGGTCATGTCCATGGGTACCAACACGCCGGCGTGAGTCTGCACACTCAGTACAAACAGAGGGCGTCTGGCTCCAGCATCACTTCTGCTCCTAAAGCTCCAGCATCACATTAGTATCGACTCACTGCCACTCTCTGCAGCTGATGAGGAATCTAAAGCAACACGGACCTCTCTCTCAGGAGGAAACTCTTCTGAAAACAGAAACCAGTCACGCCCTCAAACATTTATTCTGCTTCAAGAGAAATCTCCAACATTTTGACATGTTCCATCTGTAATGTTCTCTCTCCATGAATGCAAGGAGCCAGGAAACAGTTCTGCTTTAAAGAGAGGAGATGTTCCTTCAGATCTTCAGCTAGAACACCTCTGATTACTGCTGGATTTGACTGGAAAAGGGCTGCTCGGGGGGGTAGGGGCTCCCACTCGCTCCTCACAGTGAGAAGCTCCTGCATGGCCTCCTGGTTCACCCGTGCAGGGCATTCCACAAACTCTGTTTCCTCCCACAGACCAGAAACACGAGTCATAGATTCATTTAAGTTTCCAAATTGTTGCTAGTGTGTATGGTTGTGTGACTGTGGACCCTGTGACAAACTAACAACTTGTCCAGGGATAACCCCGCCCTCACCCAACTGTAGGTGGGACAGAAAGCCAGGACTGGTGTGATGTGTTCTCTCTTTCATGCTCCAACCATCAAATGAGCAGCAGCAACCGTGAGAGAGAGGACTGGCTAACCCCGAATAAGAGTGAATTAAAATAATCCAGTCGAGAAGTAATAAAAATGTGGATCACTCTCTCAAAGTCCTGCTGAGTTAAAAATGGTTTCACTGCAGATAACCGACTCAGATGGAAAAAGCTCTGCTTCACCACAGAAGTGATGTGACGGTCTAGATTAAAATCAGAATAAAACCCACATTTGTGACAGAGTTTAAAATGTGGAGCCAGGGGACCCTGGTCCAGAGTAGAGGGGTCACAGAGGTTGCTTCTTTATTCTCATGGATGGATGGATGGATGAATGGATGATGGATGGATGGATGGAAGGATGAATGAATGGATGGATGGATGGATGGATGGACGGATGGATGCATGGATGATGGATGGATGATGATTGGATGGATGATGGATGGACGGATGGATGATGGATGGATGATGGACGGATGGATGATGGATGGATGATGGATGGACGGATGGATGATGGATGGATGATGGATGGATGGATGGATGAATGGATGATGGATGGATGGATGGATGAATGAATGGATGGATGGATGGATGGATGGATGGACGGATGGATGCATGGATGATGGATGGATGATGGATGATGGATGGATGATGGATGGACGGATGGATGATGGATGGATGATGGATGGATGGATGATCAATAGATGAATGGATAAATGATCAGTAGATGGATGGATGGATGAATGAATGGATGGATGGATGGATGATGGATGGATGGATGATGATGGATGGATGATGGATGGACGGATGGATGATGGATGATGGATGGATGGATGGATGGATGATCAATAGATGAATGGATAAATGATCAGTAGATGGATGGATGGATGGATGGATGAATGAATGGATGGATGGATGGATGGACGGATGGATGCATGGATGGATGATGGATGATGGATGGATGGATGGATGGATGATCAATAGATGAATGGATAAATGATCAGTAGATGGATGGATGGATGGATGAATGGATGGATGGATGGATGATGGATGGATGATGGATGATGGATGGATGGATGGATGGATGGATGGATGGATGATCAATAGATGAATGGATAAATGATCAGTAGATGGATGGATGGATGAATGAATGGATGATGATGGATGATGGATGGATGATGGATGATGGATGGATGATGGATGGACGGATGGATGATGGATGGATGATGGATGGATGATGGATGGATGATGGATGGATGGATGGATGGATGGATGGATGGATGATCAATAGATGAATGGATAAATGATCAGTAGATGGATGGATGGATGAATGAATGGATGGATGGATGGATGATGGATGGATGATGGATGATGGATGGATGATGGATGGACGGATGGATGATGGATGGATGATGGATGATGGATGATGGATGGATGGATGGATGGATGGATGGATGATCAATAGATGAATGGATAAATGATCAGTAGATGGATGGATGGATGGATGGATGGATGGATGAATGAATGGATGAATGGATAAATGATCAGTAGATGGATGGATGGATGGATGAATGAATGGATGGATGGATGGACGGATGGATGCATGGATGATGGATGGATGGATGGATGATCAATAGATGAATGGATAAATGATCAGTAGATGGATGGATGGATGGATGATGGATGGATGAATGAATGGATGGATGGATGGACGGATGGATGCATGGATGATGGATGAATGGATGGATGGATGGATGGATGGATCCTGAATGGTTGAAACAGACTGAAGCTCCTCTTTTTTTCCATACCATTTCTGTTCCAACAACACTTCAAATCTCCTTTCTTTCATTGAATCTGACCGATGAGGTTGTTGTTGTTGTTGTTGTTGTTGTTGTGAAACCTTTGAACTGCACTTTTTTCACTTCCTCCCATCTGTTGGTCTGTCAGTGAGGAAATCTGCCACGGCGGTTCCAGTTACCGGATGTGTCCTCTGTGTAAGACATGCGAGGCGTGGAACATGTCTGACATCTGCACCATGGCGAAGGTGAAGGGGGCTTCTACGCTTCAACGAGCGGCCCCGCCTGCTGCCTGCAGACCATCTCCTCTGTCTGTGTGTTTTTGCAGCTGGGTTACCTGTTCGACCATCCCGGCACCGTGTTCTTCAGCGTCTTCATGTCCTTCTGGGCCGTGACCTTTCTGGAGTACTGGAAGCGAAAAATGGCCACCCTGGCTCATCACTGGGACTGCATGGACTTCCACGAGGAAGAGGTCTTCCTGTTTCCTTTAGGTCTAATGTGTTTATGGTAATCTGCTGAAATGACTGAGTCTTCTGCCTCTTTGACTCCTCCCACAGGAAGCAGTTCTCAGTGTTCTTGTAAAGCTCCACTTCACCGCTGAAGCTCCTTCTGCTGAAGGACACGTTTATACCTCATTTCTGTGGTAACCTCTGGACACCTCTGTCCCTCAGGAGCGTCCTCGGCCAGAGTTTGCCGCCATGGCGCCCTCTGTGGAGCAGAACCCTGTGACCGGGGTCAAAGAGCCTTACTTTCCAGAGAAGACCCGGCTGTCACGCATGTTCACGGGCTCCATGGTGATCATACTCATGGTGAGTCTCATCTGAGGGTTCATGGGGGTCGTCATGCTCCCCCTCTGAGTGCTCCTCTTCTGGTTCTGCTCCCAGCTGTGCGTGGTGATCATCTTCCTGGTGACGGTGGTGATGTGCCGCGGCATCATCAGCGTCATGATGTACCACACCGGGAGCCCCGTGCTGCGGACAGAGGTACGACCCAGCACACCTGGGGGTGCAGGTGTTAGGAAGGCCTTCAGGCGTGTGCTGTCCTCTGCAGGCTGCAACCATAGCCAACATCTCCAGCAGCATCGTCAACCTGGGCCTCATCCTGCTGATGGGGCAGGTCTACACGGCGTTAGCAGAGCAGCTGACTAAATGGGGTAAGAATCAAACATGACGGACGCTGTCACACCAGCCTCTCAGTCACGTGGAGGAGGATCCTATCTCACTCCAAATCCCCCCCACCCCCCACCCCCGGCTGCTCCTCACCCCACCTTTAGTCCTCCACACGAGAGAAAGTAGCAGCCAGCTCTCGGAAAATATACAACAGCAACAGCTAAATAACTTTACAAAGTCATGCTAAAACAAAAAGTCATGACTTGCATTTAACTGTAAACTGCTGTTCTACATGAAGAAATGCATCTCTCTTCTGCGACAGAAGGATACACAGACCTAAGACCCTATGCCTCCCCTAAAGAAAACAATTTTGGACAGCACTAAAGCTTCAAATGTGAAGTGTGATGGTGCCCATTTTTAAGAATAAGGGAGATGTGCAGAGTTGTGGAAACTACAGAGGAATAAAGCTGAAGAGCCATACAATGAAGGTATGAGAAAGTAGTGGAAGCTGGACTAAGAGCAGAAGTGAACATCTGTGAGCAGCAGTATGGTTTCATGCAGAGAAAGAGCTCTACAGATGCTACATTTGAGGATGTTGATAGAGAAGTACAGAGAAGGTCAGAGAGAGCTCCACTGTGTCTTTGTAGATCTGGAGAAAGATGATGACAGAGTGTCCCGAGAGGAACTATGGGATTGTATGAGGAAGTCTGGAGTGACAGAGAAGTATGTTGGAGCAGTGCAGGACATGTATGAGGGCTGTAAGACAGTGGTGAGGTGTGCTGTCGGGCTGACAGAGGAGTTCATCAGGGATCAGCTCTGAGCCCCTTCCTGTTTGCAATGGTGATGGACAGACTGACTGATGAGGTCAGACAGGAATCACCATGGAGAACAGGTGGAGGAGGAGCTAGAGAGGTGGAGGAGGAGCTAGAGAGGTGGAGGAGGAGCTAGAGAGGTGGAGGAGGAGCTAGAGAGGTGGAGGAGGAGCTAGAGAGGTAGAGGAGGAGCTAGAGAGGTAGAGGAGGAGCTAGAGAGGTGGAGGGAAAGGAGAGGAATGAAGGTTATCCGCAGTAAGACAGAGTACATGTGTGTGAATGAGAGGAACCCGAGTGGAAGAGTGAGGTTACAGGGAGAAGAGATAAAGAAGGGGGAGGAGTTTAAGTATTTAGGGTCAACAGTACAGAGTCATGGAGAGTGTGGAAAAGAAGTGAAGAGGAGAGTGCAAGCAGGTTGGAATGGGTGGAGAAAAGTGTCAGGTGTGATGTGTGATAGAAGAGTTTCAGCACAAATGAAAGGAAAGATGTACAAGACTGTGGTGAGAGCAGCCATGTTGTTGGACTAGAAACAGTGAAGAAAAGACAGGAAGCAGAGCTGGAGGTAGCAGAGATGAAGATGCTGAGGTTCTCTTTGGGAGTGACCAGGATGGATAGGATCAGGAATGAATCCATCAGAGGGACAGCACATGTTAGAGGTTTTGGAGATAAAGTCAGAGAGGCCAGACTGAGATGGTTTGGACATGTTCAGAGGAGAGACAGTGAAGATATTGGTAGAAGGATGCTGAGTCTAGAGGTCTAGAGGAAGACCAAAGAGGAGGTTTCTGGATGCAGAGAATGAAGACATGAATGTGGATGGTGTTAGAGTAGAGGATGATGAAGACAAAAATGATTCATTGTGGAGACCCTGAAGGAAAAAGCCCAAAGGGAAAGAAGAAGAAGACTAAAGCTTCAAATGCCCCTTCAGTTGGAGGGGTAGAGAAGGAATTCTGTTTCAGCCTGATACTTCTGTAGTTTTCATTCTATAGAGAACGCTTCTTTACCCATTAAAACAGTTTTTTTTGGTAGAACCAGATCCAAGCCTGAAAGACAGAAGCTCCTGCAGCCTTCACTGTGAAGCTGCGCTCACAACATTCTCAGAAACGTGCGTTCAAGCACCCACTTTCTATGAAACGTCTATATAAATGCACGCACATGTGCATGTCGGGCTCTACATATGAAACATTCAGCCGCTGAACACAAGCTGAAAGTCAGAGCAGCTGAGCTTTGACCAATCAGGGATTCAGATTTGGTAGTGACGTAAGGGTGGCGTCCTTTTCACGGAAGCACCAAGCGTTTGACAGTTTATCGTAGAGGAGAATGACTGCAGTTTGTTCCTGGATGAATTTACATCACAGAGTCTGTCATATAATTTAATAATAGAGTTGTTAAAGAAACGGTCTGGAGCGAGATTTACCAGATTTTGCTGCTTCCACATTTCACACCAAACCTCTTCCAACTGTCAGTACGTGCACCAGCGTTGGTTAGCGACAGTCCAGTGTGAACAGCGTATGCTAAAGCGTGATCCAGAACCAGAACACAACATGGTACTGTACATGGATTAAAGTTATCGTTCATGGACATTCCTCCAAACCTGACTCCTCTCCAATGTCTCTTCATGCTGCAGAGATGCACAGGACTCAAACCCAGTATGACAACGCTTTCACCTTCAAAGTCTTCATCTTCCAGTTCGTCAACTTCTACTCTTCTCCTTTCTATGTGGCTTTCTTCAAAGGAAGGTGAGACACAGACAGCCCAGAAAAGATTCTGAACCAGCAGCTAACAGCAGCTCTGTCATCCATCCATCAGGTTTGTGGGTTATCCTACCAACTATGGGACTCTGTTTGGAATGAGAAATGAAGATGTGAGTCATGACTCAAAGAAGCGCTCAGTTTCTCCGTAAGGAGCTTTGATGCTCAAGTTTTTGGGTGGGTGTGTCCTCAGTGTGGGCCGGGGGGCTGCCTGATCGAGCTGGCTGAACAGCTTTTCATCATCATGGTGGGGAAACAGCTCATCAACAACATCCAGGAGTTCATCCTGCCGTACGTCCAGCTTCAGTCATCAATCAATGATTGACATAAGCGTATAGAGAATCCTTTATGGTCACATCTGTTGTTCTTCACTTCCTGTCTGCAGTAAAGTCAAAGCCTGGCAGCAGAGGAGAACTTTGACCAACGTGCTGGGGGGTAAGGTGTCCCGGGAGCCTCACCGATGGGAGGAAGACTACCAGCTGGTGGAGTGTGGGGGGCTGTTTGAAGAATACCTGGAGATGGGTGATCACATCTGCTCTCAAATAAACTGCTCCCCGTGTCTGTCGTTTTGCTCAAGTCCCCTTCTCGCCCTGCAGTCCTCCAGTTCGGCTTCATCACCATTTTCGTGGCTGCTTTTCCTCTCGCTCCTCTCTTCGCCCTCCTCAACAACTGGGTGGAGATCCGTCTCGACGCTCACAAGTTTGTGTGTGAGTACCGGAGGCCCGTGGCAGAGCGCACCCAGAACATCGGGGTCTGGTTCAGCATTTTGGAAGGCCTGTCCCACCTGTCTGTCATCGCCAACGTGGGTACATTTATCCTGTGGGACCAGAGATGGAGGACCAGTGTCAAAAGCATCATCATCTTCTGCTCCTCAGGCTTTCCTGATCGCCTTCACATCGGATTTTCTACCTCGCCTGCTGTACCAGTACAAGTTTGAGAAAGGTCTACATGGATACGTCAACTTCAGCTTGGCCTATGCTCCTCTGAACTACACCGAGTACCCCATGTGCAGGTTTGGTGTGCTGTCGTCTATTTCCTGAATGATCTGTGAGAGGAAGCTGGACAGCCGTTTCTGAAGTCTTAGGTCTTCTAATTGGATACGGATTTCCCTGAGTGAAAATTGGGGAAACGTGCGGGGAAACCTCCTAAAATCCTGCAGACCAAACAAGAGTCCCGTTAGTGCTGTTCATGTGATACGTGCACGTTCCTTCCTGCAGCCTTACTGTTAGAAATGAGGAACTTTCCATGAGGAGTGAAGTTTGTGTGGACGTCCAATGGACACTCACGTACCATGTGCAGCATTTGGACGGCGTCAATAGGCATCACCTTACTGATGATGAGAGCGGCGGTCTGTGACCGCACGCTCCGGATCTTTCTGTGGCTCTGATCATCCTCCAGTACGGCCACAAACAATTATTTTAACAGTCGACTAATCATAGATTACTTTATTGAAGCGATTAGTCGACTAATCGGGACATGAACAACACAGTCTTAACCATCCTCTGCCTTATACTTGAAGTGTTGAAGCTTCATGCTAAACATAAAGACAATATTTTGTTCAAACTTTAATGAATCCTGCAGCTTCTTTCCTTCATTTGTTTCTGTCATTAAAACTTAAATGAGGTTAGAATCTGAAACAAAGAACTATTTTTCACTAATCATAAAGTTTTGGTCTCACTGATTCAGATAGAACTGAAGTTCATTTGGTGGTTCTGAACGTTCAGAACTGTGTTCAGCTTCACTCTGACTGGACAGAATTCCAGACTGTCCGATGTTCTTGCTGGTAGCAGGAAAGTGAAGATTTCTCATGTCTGCAGAAAGACTTGATCTCTTAGAGAGCAGATGTTCCTTTTCTAGAGACGTTTCTCTCTGATGGGGTCCAGGTTACAGAGATGGACATGAAACATTTAGATAACAAGTTTGTGCTAATGTTAGCTTAGCTTCCCCAGACGAGGACCCCTCCTCATGCTCAGTCACAACGTTCTTCCTCTTCAGGTGTTCATGCATCACTAGTTCTTTCTTGCAGAGATTGCATTGGACTGTTTTGTATTTTATTTTTTGTTTCCCTCTTTCAAGCTCTGTTGATGTGTTGTTATGGTATTCAAGTCTTCCTAGAACTTCCTGTGGCATCACTACTGACCGGATTAGCACTACTGCACATGTCAAAGACAATGTCAGATGTTAGAAAGCGTGCACTGTAGTTTTGAGATAAATACAAACTTAACCAATAAATTGGTCATCAACAATTTAAATTGCTGACGTAGTTGTGACTAATTGACTAATTGTGGCAGCCCATATCCTCCATAGTGGTGAACTAACTGAAGTCTGAACCTGCCTCTGCCACAAACATTTCTCCGTGCATCATCTTCCTCTTCCTGTCCTCCTGATAGATTGTTTTTCTGACTCGAGAAGTTTCCTTCTCGGGCTCTTGGAGTTTTTTTTGTGCCTTTTGGCAAATTCCCACAGACGATCATGTGCTTCTGTGTGAGGAATGTGTGGAATGTTTTACAGCATGAATTCTGGCTGCTGGAGCTCTGCGTTCATGCTAAAGTTTTGCTGTTTGACCTCCTCGTTCCCGCCTTGTGACGCCTGTCATTCTGGAATGCTCCGTCAGCTGCTGACAGACGTCTGCCAGTCATGTCCGTTCATCAAACACTGAGATTTAGGTGAAGTCGGGTTATGATTGGTCCACACCATGCAACTGAGTTCAAAAGCAGAATTTGTGTTTCTGAAAAAGCCCTTTTGAGATTGAACAGAGCAATCTAGTCTACAAACTTATTAAAATAACCAAATGGATCTGAAATGAGTTAAGAGAATAAAGTGTAAACTTCACAGGAGAATATTTGGATTACTGGTTTCTGTCAGAGTTCTTCTGTCCTGTAATGATGTGACCAACAGAGGGTGGTGTTACTAATGCTTTGGTCTGTCTTGTGTTTACTCATCATGTTTCCAGATACAAAGCCTTCAGAGACAACGATGGAAACTACACGCTCTTCTACTGGGAGCTCCTTGCCGTCCGACTTGGCTTTATTATTGCATTTGAGGTATGAAAGCAGCAGCTTTCCAAATCTGAGGTTTCTCCAGCCTTCTCCCATTGGATGATAACCGTCAGTGAAATCTCCTCCAGCACGTCGTCTTCTTTGTGCTCCGAGCCATCGACTGGATCGTTCCCGATGTGCCCGAGTCCTTGGAGCTAAAGGTGAAGAGGGAGCATTATTTGGCAAAGCAAGCTCTCGCCGAGAACCAGGAGGCCCTGCTGGTGAGTGAAGGGGCGGTCCTAGCTCAGCATGCGGCAACATGGACACGCCCACATGCCACAAAATGGGTCAAACAGACAAATGAAAGAGCAGATTATTTCCCTTTCAGGAGAAATAAATTTAAAAGACTTCAAAATATGGGCGGGCAAGGCGGGAATCGAACCTGCAATCTTCTGATCAGGAGTCGAGCGCCAAACAGCTTGATGGGGACATTTGTGACCATATCTTCATTTTTAGTGGTTAGCTAAGATGCTACAAGCTAACCTCAGTGTAATATTGCTTTGGTGGCAACAGTCAGAACAGCGTTTTCCTAATGCTTCTTTATTGATCTTTTGGGACGTTTGTAGGCAGGCAGGCAATGTTTTTACGTAATCTGTGGGGGTCTGCACGGTGGTGTAGTGGTTAGCACACAGCGCCTCACAGCGAGAAGGCCCTGGCTCAAATCTGTCTGGAGTTTGCGAGTCGTCCTCATGCATGAGTGGAAACAGTCCTGACACATGCTCCACGGGTTCAGTGGTGTCTCTGCTTCACCCTGAGTGTCAACCCTGCGGCAGACTGGTGACCTGCTCAGGCTAGGGCTGGGCGATATGGGATTTTTTATATAATGATATAGCTTTTTACATATTGCGCGATAACGATATTGATCACGATATAAACTAAATAACTATATTTGACTATATTTATTTATATTAGACAACTAAACTGTTTCTTCAGTTCCATTAAAAAAAAAACAAAGCATTAAGTCTACAAATAAATTCTAATGTTTTCAGGGTTCATATAATAAAAATGTATTAATATACTACAAATTATTTTTGTTGTATTTAGTAGAGGTGTAACGGATCACAAAACACACGGCTCGGATCGTGTCACGGCTTTAAGGTCACGGTTCGGATCATTTTTCAGATCAGTTACAAGTAAAAAAAACAAGAAAAAAGAAGATAAAAGCCTAAAATTACTTTTTTTAAAAAGTTAAAAATATATGTTTAAAAAAAAGTACTTAAAAGCATTAACGCACACATTTTGAACTTTGAACATAAACAAAACATGTATTTTCTGATTACATGTTCATGTCTGGAGAGAGAAAGGAATGCTTGATATGCTATCCCACCAAATTAAACTGCAATTTTGAAATTAAACTTTCATTATTTTTTGTATTAATTGTTGTATTGAAACTAACTGTGGCAACATTTATATATGTCAAATAAGTATTATTAACCATAGTACATGTCCAGGTGACGCACTGCCATACCCGCGTTTTTTCTGGTGATTTTTGACCCTAACGGCTTGCCATACCTTTCCCTGTCGGCTCTTGCCAGCTGGGTGCAGGAGTGCGACAGCGGCCGCTTACGGTGGCCGAGACGGCTCACATGATTGCAAAAGCCACAACACAACGGCAAAAGCCAAAACACAACGACAAAAGCCGAAACACGAAGACAAACACCGAAACACGACGGCAAAAGCCGAAGCACAATGGCGAAAGCCGAAACACGACGGCAAAAGCCGAAGCACGACGGCAAAAGCCGAAACACGACGGCAAAAGCCGAAGCACACCGACGAAAGCCAAAACACAACGGCAAAAGCCACAGCACTCCAGCAAAAGCCAACACAAAACGGAAACGAATCAGAACGGAAGTGAATAATGGACTTTTTTTCTTAACCTTTCATTCAGTTTCAAGCTATTGGCGATTCTTGAGAGATACGTGATTGTGGTAAGGGATAGGTGAGGGTGGACGTTCGGTGTTGCCGCTTTTATTTCTTCTTTCAAAGCCTTCACGGAGAGGTTTTGGGGGAGAAAAAAAGGAGGGCGGAGGAGGGAAAACGTGATCTGGTTTATTGTCTGCCATTCTTTCTTTTTTACCTATTTTTTATTACTTTTAAATACCTTCCACGTTATCGCCAGTGTAAACCCTAATACTGGGGATCTATATATTGAGTTTAAACGTTGGAATACACAAGCTGTGTGGTGGCCTAATGGGTAGCACATTTGGTTAGTGTCCCAAAGGGTGGGGGTTCGAGGCTTGCGGGAGTACATTTTTTTTCTGTAAAAAAAAAAAAAAAAAAAATGTATCATTCGTGGTTCTTACGTACATTTTGAGAATCAAAATAAATAAATACTACTTGCAACATAATTCCAGGCAGTTACGTCGTTTCAGTTCAGGATGGTGGGGTTGTGGCACACGGCGCCAAAATTCCCTTTTCGCCATGCACCCCATGCAACAAAAATGACTAAACTACCTGGAATTATGTTGCAAGAAGTATTTATTTATTTTGATTCTTAAAATGTACGTAAGAATCAGTATGATACTTGTTTTTTTTTTAGCAAAAAAAATATATAATTATAAATGACTCCAGCAAGCCTCGAACCCCCACCTTTGGGACACTAACCAAGTGTGCTACCCATTAGGCCACCACACAGCTTGCATGGTCAAACGTTTAAACTAAATATATAGATCCCCAGTATTGGGGTTTACACTGGCGATAACGTGGAAGGTATTTAAAAGTAATAAAAAAATAGGTAAAAAGAAAGAATGGCAGACAAAAAAACCAGATCACGTTTTCCTCCTCCGCCCTCCTTTTTTTCTCCCCCAAAACCTCTCCGTGAAGGCTTTGAAAGAAGAAATAAAAGCGGCAACACCGAACGTCCACCCTCACCTATCCCTTACCACAATCACGTATCTCTCAAGAATCGCCAATAGCTTGAAACTGAATGAAAGGTTAAGAAAAAAAAGTCCATTATTCACTTCCGTTCTGATTCGTTTCCGTTTTGTGTTGGCTTTTGCTGGAGTGCTGTGGCTTTTGCCGTTGTGTTTTGGCTTTTGCCGTCGTGTTTCGGCTTTTGCCGTCGTGTTTCGGCTTTTGCCGTCGTGCTTCGGCTTTCGCCGTTGTGCTTCGGCTTTTGCCGTCGTGTTTCGGCGTTTGTCTTCGTGTTTCGGCTTTTGTCGTTGTGTTTTGGCTTTTGCCGTTGTGTAGTGGCTTTTGCAATCATGTGAGCCGTCTCGGCCACCGTAGGCCGCTCCTCACTGGAAGGTCTCCTGAACTCCGACACGGAGATGTGTACCGATGTTTTTATTCAGCTCTTCAAAATAAATCAATCTCTCGGTTTCCGCGTTCTTCACCAAGAGTTCAGAAAAGTTTTGACAGAAGCTTCTCCCACACTCAGCGGGGCTTCAGAGCCACAGACTTTCTGATGATCGACAAGCATCAAATCTGACGCTTGTTCAAACTCATACAGTGTACAGTAAATCAATGCATTCGGCGTGGACAGACGATTGATTATAATAAAGCGCGTGGGGCGCGAGGTGCGCAGCTGCAGCGGGGGTTGCTGGTAGAAGTCGGCTCGTGCGCGTTTGTTTACCTTTCATGCAGAGAAGGACGCGGAGTGGAGTCCAAAAAATGACCCAAATGAGAGCTAATAAACACAATAATTAGATACAAACACTTACTCGCCCTGTGGAGACTAACTCTCTAACTTTTACTCGTCAAATAGGAGAAACTGTTCGCTAGCAAGTGTTATTTGCTGACCCTTCAAAATAAAAGTCTATCGTGATAGACTCATTCTTCTATTGAAAAAATGTTCTATCGGGATATCAATAATTATCGTTTTATCGCCCAGCCCTAGCTCAGGCTGAACCCCACCTTCACTTGACAGTGGCTGGAATAGACTCCCATTACCACTGGACAAAGATGCGCTAAATCCTGGACAGATCACCAGCAGAGAGTCACTGCGAGGTCAGAGGAGAGCAGACAGAGAGCCGCTTCGGGACGGGGAGGCTGTCTGCTCCAGCCTCCTGAGTTCTATATATGTAGAATATGTGGTTCTTATTTCCATCAACACAATAATAGAAAAGTTCCCCTAATTTAATTCTTGTCTGCATTTTTTTCCCTTCCTGTTAGTCAGAGAGAGACGTAAAGACCGGCGTCGGTCAGACGCAGCAGGAGTGACGCTCCTCAGAGAATCAACTAAACATCTGATCTCTAAGGATCATCTGTGTCTTCATGTTTGAGATGAGATAAACTCAGACACCGTTCCATGCAGCAATCAGGCTGAAAACATCTAGTAGTAGCTCCTCCCACATGCGGCTAGAGCGTAACAGGCAGTGAGCAGCAAATTTGTGTGAATCACGTTAGGTGTGAACGCAGCATGATGAAGCCATAGCTGTAGATAAGCACACTGTCATTAACATCTAAACGTATTCCCTACAAAATTCCAATGAATATTCATAAATCTTTACATATATCACACTTCATTTATGTTTTCTGCTTATCTATTATTAACTATTCTGTTCTTAAACTCCTTCATGTTTGTCTTCAGTTTAAACTGATTCTGTTCCACTTCATCAATAATATGAGAATTACAAATAATAATAAAAAAAAAGATTAAATGCCTTAGAATTCAACTGCAGCCATAAACCCAGGGTGCCCAAACTTTTTCGGCCAAATTCTAAATGGGATCCCGGTCTGCGAGCCAAATATAATATTATTTCACTTGTCATGAAATAAAATGAGAAATAAAAGAATATGGTTATTTTAATTTAGTATTTTTTACAGTAACAGACATTAGTAAGAATAAAAAGTAAGTAACATTTGTCTTTGAAACCTGGGATCCTGATGAGAGACGTGGAGCTGCTCTTCAGACTTTATCCGTCTGTTGTTGTCGCTCCATCTTAGCTAGCTGAACAAGCTGCTAAAAGCATCAGAGGTGACAGTGAAGCTCTTGAGTTGTGGAACACCATAGAGAATCAATGGGAAAGAGGTTTGAAGTAAACACTCTGCAGCCACAACTTGGGGGGCCAAAAGATAACCTTTGGGAGGCTCCACTTTGGACACCCATGCCCTAATTGAACTCCAACTTGGGGGGTGTTAGTCCTTCATCCTAATGACAGGTGTCTCTGCTGCAGTTACTAAAGTCTCCTGTGGCTCACTAAAGAAAATAAAAGATGTCAATCAAAATAAGTTGATATTCTGGATTATTCTGGATTACTGCTGTCATCTTTATGCATTTTCTGTTGATCATCATCATTCTCTTTCTGTGAGAAGCTAAAAAAACAAGAAACTCTGAGACTTTACCAAGATGAAGCCAAAATCATGCAGCAAAAGACAGGCAGCTTCACAGACATCAGCTGATCTTTCCTGAACTTTCATCTGAACCCAGATTAGTGCCGACTTCCCCTCTCTACTGTCAGTGGCATAGTTTCCAAAATCTGAAAGTCTTCCGTTTATTTCTTTGTTTAGAAATGGAATGTTCCTGCAGATGCTGCATGCTTCCCCTTCTGCATGTCTGTGTGGTAACTCTCTGTCTCTCTGCTCCATCCTCGTCCTTCTGTTCAAACTCTGCTGCCGTCCTGAAGCAAGCCACCCGCCCACTGGAGTCCGGAGTCAGGCGTCCCAAGCAGAAGAAGAATGGAGCTGAGATGGATGGATGAAAGACTTTGCTCTGAGGAACTTTTTCACCTCTGTAATCTTCTTTTTCTTTGGAATTGTGTTGTTTTTTCCTTTTTGCACCAAAATGATGATAAAAACGTTGACATTTTTCATGCTGACAGCAACAATCGTAATAGAGTAAAAGCATGGAAGCATCAGAGATTATCACGTGAGTCCTCTTTAATGAGCATCCTCATGAGGTGAAAGAGAACCTCCAGCTGGAGGTCCATTTGGACCTCGGCAGCCTGTCAGATTCTCTGAGATCCAAAGGGGTTTCAACCTGCATAAGTGAAACTATTATGCAAGCAGCAAAGCGTCTTGGTCCATCAGATGAAGCACTGATCCTGGACTCACGCTGGTTCTGGAAGGCCGTCCCAACATCAGCATGTGAAGGGTTAAAGGAAAGCAGTGCCGCGTGGTCAAAGGTCTGCTATTATCACCGGCTGATAGCGCTGGTGAACAGCTCGCCGTAAAGCTGGCTGCTCATTGCTAAACAGAGTGATGGAAACATGAACCTTTAAATGTTGTTTTGGATGAAACTGCTGGATGGATGCTCCTCAGTGATCTGCTGAGACCGTGATGGGAAACCCTGTGCTACAGGGTTGAACTCATACAAATGTTTCTACGCATCTCCACCTTCTCCATACTTTGATAGCTACGTGATTTATTAGGAGTCCCACAGACAGGTGCTGTTAATGATTTCTCCCTCGATCCACCGGCGGCTGCAGCCTCCAGCAACTCCTGACTTTTATCAGATCGGATCTTCCCTCCGTCCTCCGCCTCAGCCCTGCCAGCCTTCTTCCTCTCCTTCCTCCTCCTCCTGTCTGTTGTTTTCTGCCACCCCTTTTCCACAGAGGGTCCCTCGCCCGGCGCGGCTCTCTGCCGGTCAGGTTCACGGCTGGGTTGTTGTGATTGCTGTGTGCTGCCGTGGCCTGCAGGGAGACCGAGTCCGTACATGTCGACGCGCGCAGGCACGCAGCGCAGACACCCACCGCTTCATTCAGCAGCTGCTCCTGCGAGGATGCAGAGCTGCAGAGCTCCATGTCATCCTGGGGGGTTCACGTGCTGGGGGGGCATCATCTCTCCTAAAACACTCTCCTCAGTCTGCATTTATCTGCATTCATGTAAACTGGTTTCTAGTTCAGTCTGTCATTCAGGCTTCAGATTCACTTTTTATTATCAAGTTGACAGGATGTTCAGAAAGACCGAGAAGCTTCATCAAAAACTGTTTAAAAAAGCAGAACATTCGTCAGGAACTGAGCAGACACGTCTCCTGAGTTCATCTGCCACCTTCTTTTCATGTTTGATGAGGGAACACGCCCAGGTAACAGCGGACATGAAGAACCAGAGCAGGTCCTGGTTGGAGCAAGCCTTAGCAGCTTCTGTCTGTCACCGTCTCCGTTTGGCACAAGCAGCCGGGCGTGCTCACAATGCCAGGCGCTTTGCACGGACAGAACCCACAGCCACTGCTGCACACCCACTGGCATGCAAATGTGCACCTCCTCACATGCAGAGATTAGAGCTGGAGTCTTCCTGCTGAACGCATGTCTTAAACTTCAAGCTGATCAAACACAGAACTCACTTTCCTTTTGCTGGTTCTTTTCTCTGTTCTGATCTGGACCAGAGTCACAGTTTGGTTCTGTTTGGATCTCTGCTTTTCTGTTCTTGTCTGAATCAAAGCAGGTGCTGAAATCAGACACTAAACAGCTATTAGAAGAAGGCTGAGAGAAGGGGAGGAGAATAGGAGGAAAACAGGAGAGCTCTTCTCCAACAGCAGCAGAGGGAGGAGGGAAGGCAGAGCGGGGCAGCTTACAAAGAGGATCTGCATTGTAAGCAGCTCTGTCAGCAGCGAGTGGTGGCAGCAGCTCCTCTCAGCCCGGGTCGGTTTCTACTGAGAAACCAGCAGGAGCGTCTAGGAGCAGCAGAACGGAGTCGAGGAGCAGCCTTTCAAAGCTCTGTGGAGGAGGAGGAGGAGCGGGGAGCCAGAGAAGCCGGGAGGAACACAAGGCAGGAATGGATAGCAGAGTGTCGAGTCTGAGTGTGGGACGGCCAGGATTCAAACGCTGCTGCTGGACGGCGTCCAGCACGCACACTAGGCTGTGAGCGCCACAGAGGTAAGCAGAGAACCAAGCAGGAGCTTCAGCTCTGAAACAACAAATCTGCACGCACCTCCCTGCATGTGCAGCAGTCCTGCCGCTCAGTGAAGGCTGAGGCATCAGGTGCATCACATGCAGGTTCATTTGAACTGGGAAAAGTTTCATGGTTTGGGGCTGGCAGCAGGACGCCAAGCGTTTGTCCAGGAACTGCAGGTAGAATTATGCATGCATTCCCTCTGGAGACGCAGGTTCCTGCATCACTAATGTTTCCAGCTGCTCCTTAGGCAGAAAGCTTTGAATGTGATGCTTACAGTGCAGCAGGCAGTTGTTGCAGAGCAGGGCAGGTAAGTGCATGTCTGGACTTTGTTAGAGGGGTAGTTAAAACTGTACATGGCTGGAAGGTGGTGCCGCAGCTCACTCACTCCCCTCAGTGGGAGATTTTAGCTACATCTTCACGGTTTCTGGTGAAGACACCAGTGTCTCTGGGAAGACTTGAACGTCTTCCTGTCCCGCTGCTTCCAGCTGAAGCCTCTTCTGTGAGGGTGAGCCGAGGTCACTGCAGAGCCTGATGACTGCGTCTGTCGTCATGCGGGACGACAGACACTGCTGTCCCTGTCTGGTTGGAGAACAAAACTGAAAGTTGTGTCTTCTGAGACATGCTGTGTCCAGACAATCTGTCCCGGAATTCACCCACTTTACTGCCTCTTATTGCAGCCGCTGGGTTTGTAAGGTTACCCCCCCCCCTTCATATCTGAATAAAGCATGAGGAGCACCTTCACCTGCACAGTGCATGTGTGTGCGGCGGCGTGTTCCCACACATCCAGCCGTGAACACTCCTGTTCAGTGGAACAGACACTGTTCTCCCTGAGACCAGGTTAAAATCCGTCCCTCATGCAGAGACGGGACGAACCCTCCTGACTAGCAGCTAATGTTCCCTCTGAGAGGACATTTCTACACCTGAACACCTTTACCTGCTGAATGAACTCCCTCTGGTTTCCACACATTTGGAGCTTTTTAGTGATGATAAATGTGTGGCTCTGGGAGTTGTAGTTTGTGTGGATTTTAGAAAATGTTGAGCAGACAGAATGTTTTTCCTCTGGTGGTCAGGAGGACACAGAACCTCAGTGACTCATCTTCTGGCTGGTGGTCCTGAAGCAGCAGCTCTGGCAGCAGCCGTCTGCGCTGTTCGCCCGCCCGCCTTCCTACCCGCCTTCCTGCCCGCCCGCCTTCCCGCCCGCGTCTCCTTACCTTTCTTTGTCTGGCCTCCTCGGCTAATTTCAGAGGAATGAGCTGGCAGAGTCATGCGGGGAATGTGCAGAAGTATCTGTGTCAGAGGGTCTGGCCTGTGCTCCAGCTGGACATAAGCTTGCACAGAGAGCTGTGCTGGAGCAGCGACCACCCGCCGAGTTTACCTGCTGGATGTGAACCCTTTCTTTGCAGATCTTGGAAGGCTTGGGTGCTGCGAGCCGCTGTGCACGTGCTCACTCGCTCTGCAGCTGTTTGCCAGAGAATGTTTAGCTTTTGCACCAAATGAAACAGAGAAATGTAAAAAGGGATGCCTGTGGCTAAATGTGCTGAGAGCGGCACACCTGTCTGCTGCTGCAGCCTCAGGTGGGTTCACCTGGTGAGCACAGGCTGCTTCACTCTCCTCTGCAGGATAATGACTTTCTTTGTCTCAGAGTTTTCACTAAAGTGAAATTGTGTGGCTCTTTGTTCTCAAGTGAAAAAGGAAAACTTTCAAACCAGGTGTTGCTCTCACGACCCCCCCCCCCCCCCCCCCCCCCCCCGCCTGTCTGCAACTTCCTGTCCAATCATCACAGATGCTGGGGGGGCTGCAGGTATTTGAACTGCAGACCAGCCAACTCCCCGTGGTCATTCCTGGGTAGGCTGCTCCACTTCTACCTGATCAGGTTTCATAACAACGGAGGACTTGTCCGCGCGTGTCCACGTCATAAAACCAAGCGGTGGGGGCGGGGAGGGGAAAGGTGCAGTTAGGAAACACGTCTGAGACAAACGTGAGACGTGTGTCAGTGGTTTAACGCTGGAGACAGAGAAGAATCAGCATCTTCCGGTTCCACACCTGGTTCCACACCTACTTCCATACTTGGTTCTACACATGGTTCACACCTGGTTTCACACCTGATTTTACACCTGGTTCCACTTGGTCCCAAACCTGGTTCCACACCTGGTTAACACTTTGTTCCAGACCTGGTTCCACACCTGGTTCACACCTGGTTCAACACCTACTTCCATACTTGGTTCTACACATGGTTCACACCTGGTTCCACACCTGGTTCACACCTGGTTCAACACCTACTTCCATACTTGGTTCTACACATGGTTCACACCTGGTTTCACACTTGGTTTCACACCTGATTTTACACCTGGTTCCACTTGGTCCCAAACCTGGTTCCACACTTGGTTAACACCTTGCTCCAGACTTGGTTCACACCTGGTTCATACTTGGTTAACACCTTATTTCAGACCTGGTTCACACCTGGTTCATACCTGGTTAACTCCTTGTTCCAGACCTGGTTCACACCTGGTTCACACCTGGTTCCACACCTGGTTAACACCTTGTTCCAGACCTGGTTCACACCTGGTTCCACACCTGGTTAACACCTTGTTTCACACGCTGATCAACACCTGGTTCCACAGCCACTTGATGAGAAAAATGAGTAAATATCCTGGACTGCTGGTTCTGCATCTTCATGTGACAGTCGTGAGAGCAGACCAAACAGAGCGGAGCGTGGTTTTATTTTGTCATCTGCAGGTTTCTGAGCAGCAGCATGACAAACAGCAGTTACAGCTTTTCCTAGAACAGCTGCTCTAGTTCAGCAAACATTCATTAAAACCCAAAACAGTGTCAGAGAATGTTTTCAGTCAGATTTGGCATCAGGAGCTGCTTTACTGGAGAGAACATCACGTCTTTGTGATGGTGGATAGATCTTCTTCTGATCTGTTTCCAAAGTGTTCCAGTGGTCTTTTCTTTCTGAGGATGCTGTTTTAGACAAAATCTAAAAACCTGGGTTGTTTTCTAGTATAGTTTCTGCAGAGTGGCAGAAGTTCATTAGAAATTCCTCTCTGAGACTGTTGGTGAGGAGCAACCCCGCCCCCTTTCCCCTCCCTGCTGCTGACAGTTCAGAGCAGGAAGCCTGTGGCTCTGCCCAGCGTGTGTTCTACATCACTACTACAATCTTCTCCCAACCGCATTTTTAAAAGAAATTTTAGGCTTACTTGTCTTTTTATTTGTCCTCCATTATCAGAAAAATGCCTCAAGAACAGATAATAAACCCAATGTTCATGGGAGAAGGTCTTTAAACAAAAGCACAGGTGTCAGCTCACCTTTGCACTAATAGCATGCATGACAGAATGAAAGGCTGTATGTGTGTCTGTTTGAATGATTAAGTGTGTGAGTTTCAGTTGGATTGTGTACATTTTGAGTACTTTAAATGTGGAGACTATTTTAACCAACAGGTATGTGTGTAACTACAGAGTGTGTGTGCAGACAGGCCCCGCCCATTCTACTATTTAGACCAACCTCCTTCTTCTTCTTTTCTATCCAACTAAAAAAAGAAAAAAAGGTATAAACACAATCAATATAAATAAAGTTTAGCATGAAATACAACAGGGGTTTATACTCAATAAACCCCTTCAAGTTAAAAAAAAAAAAAAGTATCTTTGAGGACTGACCCCAATTCAGAGCTCAGCATCCTCCTCCTGTGATGTCACAACCTTCAGTGACTTCTTACTGTCGGTCTTATAAAGTTCTTTTATCAAACGTTGGTCTTTTTCTTCGCTGAGACCCTTTAGTTTGAGGACGGGATTTCCTAAAGTTTGAAGCTTCATAAAGATACTTGTGCTGGATTTCTGAAAAGTGATGCATTAGTGATGTGGAAGCTCAGAACATCTTGGACTTAATTTGGTACAAAGAGTAAATCTTCTTGCCTGATTTTTGGGGATCGTTTATCTTGAAATCCTGTTTTGCTTTGATGTCAGAGAACAAATGAGATAGAGTGAGGATCTTTTTTCTTCATCCTGTTTTATTTTTTTTTTAATATTCCTTTAACCTTTTTGTTCGAACGTTTCAAACAACCTCACAACTTCCTAAAAACACTCAGAGAATCTCAGTGTTTGCTCACAGCGCTTTTCTGCCTGAAGGTACTGATTAAGAGATTTTCTGGATTTACCAGCTGCTGGATCCTCGACTCTCCATCAAACTCTGTCGCTCTGTGAGTTATGAAAAGGCAGCGTAATTACAGCAGGTTATTTCCATAAGGTTTGTCAATAGTTCCTTTGTGTCCCCACTATCCTGGGTGTGTGATTCTTGGGTATCAGCTTATCTAGCTGCAGTTGTTGAGCTGAAAGCTGAGACCGGGGGGGTTTAAAGGCCCCGCGGTTTTTGACGTTTGCTTGTGAGATGGTCACGTTTTTTCTGTAAACGAATGACGGCTTGTGCGTGCACCAGCTGACTGTTTCTGTTAGCAGAGTCCGGTCCGGTCAGGAAAGGCCTCCGAGTGGTGACTCGCGTGCACAGACTCATCCAGGTCCTGGACACTCATGGTGTCATTTAAGGTTGTGTTTTCCAACCAGTGTGCCGTGGAATCCTATAGGGTGCTGTGAGGGATGGTCAGGTGTGCCGTGGGAAATAACTCCTTTTCACTGATCTAAAAACATTGAGCATCACTAAGATTTCAGCTCTGTGTTCATCCAAACAACATCATTCAACACATGAAAGATCATGAAATACTTTTTCTTAGTTTATTTGATTCTATAAATGACTCCTTGATAAGAATGACGGTGTTGTGATCTGGCTGCAAAATTAGCCTCTAGCTTTGTTTTTCTGAAAAGTTCAACTGTCTCCACCAATCATTCTTGGGCCAAATCCAAATTCTTCCCTTCTCCCTTCTTCTCCATTGAAGGGGGAGTTTAAGTGTAAGTCCAGGAGAAAGAAGTATATTTTAAATATAAAGTCCTCCGTCGCGAGGGTAAACCACGCCGTGAAGCACTATTCTTCATGTTGGTGTGCTTTCAACAACAATAATTTACATTTAAATAAATGCTAGTGATGATTTTTTTTCTAGCATGATCTTTTTAAAGTTATAAAACCGCTGTAGAGCTGGAAGCTCCGTGCTAAAGCTAGCAAACTGGCAATTATTGGTGACATCATGGAACAAAAGTGACGTCTGTAAAATGAGATACAGTTTTTTAATATTTCTCCGTTTGGAGGGATAATAGTAGAGGAAGGGAGAAGGGAAGAATTCAGATTGGGCCTTGGAAGCTAGATCATGTGTCATCCAACTGACCAATCAGAAGTCATTAACGTCCTCACTTCCTTGTTCTGATTCGGCTCATAAAGTCTCTCAGTTCCAACCAAAATGACAACTAAAGCTTGTGTTTAGCAGTGTTTATCCGCATCACTTATTACTACATGTCCCATGATGCACTGGGCTAAAGTGACTTTATTACACTAATTATTATTATGAGTTTGTGAGATTAAGGTATAATTGCATTGAACTGAAGGTAAAAACAACTACGTGGACGTTTTTTAATCTAATTTAGTTCAAGATTTATTTAAATTATCACAACTTTAATTATAACATTTAAGAAAAAAACACTGCAACTTGCAGGTTTTACTGCCTTAATATTTACAAAGAACACATGAGAGACTACACCTCACTGTGGAGTTTCTCCTTTTTACATTTTTGGATGCTATGGTGTCGTGGGATTTTGTCAAGGAAAAAGGGTACAATGGCTCAAAAAGGTTGAGATGTGCTGCTTTAAGGGTTGGCAAGTCGTCCCACGCTTAGAAAAGACAAAGGAGAACTTTTGACCTTTTGTCTGAATCGCTGCAGTTTTTATCAGTAAACGAATCGTTTCACGTAAATGTTGCGCTGCTTCTGCTGGCAGGTTGGGAGCGGCGGATGGACGGAAGGTGCAGCTCAAACTGGTCTCTCCACCAGGGAGGTTTTCCAGAAGTGACGCCCGCTGACGTCACGTCTTCTCTGCAGACAATGTGGTTCTCTTTGGTCTGCTGCCGGGCAATTAGTGGTCTGATGTGATGGAGTTAAGCTGCAGTCTGACACGCACACGTGAGCCGGTGGCACCACACTGTCAGGACACTCGCCAGCCCGGACGCTCGCGCATCAGACCAGCAGGTTTGGGCTTTTCCAGAGTCATGCGGATCTCTAAACAGAGGTGAAACCCCCCAAACAGAGGGGGGTCATAGACTTACAACTTTCCATAATTCTATTATTGACATGAGAATGTCAGCTACAAACGTCAGCCTCACAGTAAGCCGTAAACAACCTGCTGGACTGACGAACAAAGTTCATTTATTCTGCTGAAATTCTTCTGTTTTAGTGATGTTTTAGCATTGTAGGTAAACGGACAGGAACATGTTGGGAAGTTTTTGCCCTCTTGAAAACTTTACGTGAAAGTTTTGTCCTCGCAGCTTTTGACATTTTATTGGTCTGGTCAGAACCTTTTTCCTTGTTTTCCCATTTTGTCCTCAGAGCTTCTCTGCATCAGCAGCAGTTTTGCTTCCAGGTTTCATCTTCAGATGAACCAAACCATGGACCAAACTCCCACAGAAGTCCATTTCTGGTTGTATTTCAGTGTGAGGATTGTTCTCTTGTGTTTCTTGGTTCTGATCCTGTTCCTCCTCTCAAGTTCTGGTTGAGAGGAGGAACAAACGTCTTCATTGCAGTTAGTCACTTTCAGTCGGTCTTCCTTTTGTTTCTCCTTATGATTCAATGTTTTCAATAAATGCATTTTTGAAGCTCCTCATTTTGCATTTGTGTTGGAGAAAAACTAAAGAAGGACACCGCAGAGAGATGACGGTGATGAGACGAACGTCTGAACCCTCTGCTGGTTCTGACCGAAGTCCTCCTGAGGTTCATGTCTGAGCGCTGCTGCTCGTGGAGACAGAGGAAGTAGAACCAGAGGCTGGAGGTCTGCATGACCAAGCTCTTCACATCTGCAGAAACACCGACCATGTCAGTCAATCACAGAGCTTTAGAGACATAAACTTATGTTTGAAGCATCTGTGGTTTGAAGCAGTGAATTTCAGCTCCATGTTTCTAACTCAGCTTCTTTGTTCCCACAGCCGAGGACCGTCCTTCTCACCTGGTTTTAACGCCTCCAGGTTCTTTTGGTTCCTGCTGTCTGATCACATCACCAAATTGACATCCACCGCTCCAAACCCCAAAACCTTTAGCTTCAGAAGATCTTCAGATAGAAAGCTCATGATGGTCCAGCCGCCCGCTGGTCTGTTCAGGAATCCCTCAAACGTGAGGGGATGAACGGCAACATCTCCATGACCTGTCACTCACTCTTCCAATCAATCTGTTGGTTAACAGTCCTCCACCTGAACTTCACCTCCACTGAACTTCGTGGGATTAGACAGGATTTGGGGCTGAATCAGGGCAGAATTATGCTTCACTGATTCGCCTCATCCACGGATTATTTTGAGACCTTGATAAGGAAAAGTATGGCAATTAAAAACGCCCTTTATCTGTCTTCTGCCAGCGTGCCGTTCTCCGGTTTCCATGTGCAGACATGGCGTCTTGGAGCAGCCTAGTGAAATTACAGGGAGAAAGTCAGAGACGTCTTTAACGATGACAGGCTGCTCTGACGAGACTAATTACTCCTCTTTGGAAGGCATTTTCATATTGTGATGAAATGGAGTCTGTGAGGAGCGTGCTGTGGAGCTGATGTCTTCATGTTTGTTAAACGTGAGGTTCTGGTGACTCCCGATCCAACAAACAGTTGCTAATTTTCCACAAAGATCACTCTGAGTTTTGGGGATTAAGCTGCTGCTGGAGGATTACCTGAACAATCATTCATTAGGATTTTCACCCAATTATGGCAACCGATTTATTTGCATCTGTTTGTCCTAAAAATGCGTCAGATCGTTCATTTCTGAGCTGACATGTCAGACTGTAGATGTAGGTAAGTAAAGTTTAAATAAGTGCACAGCAGCAGGATTATGGTTTAAGCACCAAGTAATCACATGCAGACACTAATAAGCTAGTGTCATTCTGCAGCAGAGGTCTGGATATGTTTACATGGCTCAGCGCTGCACTGCAGAAGTAGATCAGTGGAGGCAGTTCCCACACCCTCTCAGGTGTCCTGTGTTCAGGCCAGTGCAGCTCAGGAACACAGATAAAGGCTGCCTTTGTCTGCAGCACAGAACAGGTAACCAATTGTAGCTGCGCTAATAGTGCTGCTGCATGCACATGGGGGTGTGTGTGTGTGTGTGTGTGTGTGTGTGTGTGTGTGCGCATTTGCACAACATGCACGTGTGTCAGGGAGAAACAGCAACTGATAGCACCCAGTGACCCGCCAGGTGAGAGCAGGTGTGGCTGTTCAACGGCCTCACAGTCACAGCACCTTTAAAAAAGGCTAACTTTGATTTCCTGTCTGTGATTCTCCAGACTGCCCCCCCCCCATCAGAAAGACCCTGTGACCCTGTGGTCCCCCCCTCAACCACAGATGTGACACCTCATGTAACAGACGTGAATAAAAACAGGAAGTCTTGTTTTTCTCTGAGTGAAGGTCTGTGGAATGACAGATAAGAGGCCAGAGAAGTTAATCATTAAAACCCGAGTCCCAGCTGTCCTTACAGGATACGGCTGTCTGCAGGTGAGAAAAACGGTTGAACCTGTACGACAGGTGACCTGCAGCAAATATGAAGGTCATAGATGCTTAGTGACCCATAGAGAGAAAATGTTTTTCTATGGGTGTGCTGCGGCGACAGGTCCTAGTGAAGACTTCGGTCAGTGAGGGTAGGTGAGACTCAGGTGTGTCGTACAGATTTATATTTCTTTAACTCTGTCAGAACAAGGATCCCGTTAGTGCTGTTCACGTGACACGTGCACACTCCTTGCTGCAGTCTGTGTGGACGTCCTACAAGCACTTATGATCACGTGCACTTATGATCACGTGCACGCCCCGTGCATGCAGGATTTGTGCAGCCAGTATGGAGCTGGTATTCACACCTTACTAATGTACACCAGTGACGTGCAGTGAGCTTGACGGCTGGTGAGGTGCTGACGTCATCAGTCAGATTTACAAACACATGAACCTATAGAGCAGCTGATTCACTATTTGATTGACAACAGTTAAAGTGTGTTGTTTAAAATGTCAGTTCAACATTTTCTTCTGTTTATAAACTGTAGCATAGAAACAAACCCTCAAAACTGTCATTATAGATTCACTTTAACGTATTACTGAAGTCTGTGCTGCTCCTTCTGAAGAAGCACATGAATGTTCTGTTTGTAGAAGTCTTCCTTTTCTTTCTTCAGCTTTCTCTCTGTCTCAGTAGAGATCACTACCAGTAATGAGTCTCCACAAATTCCTGAGATTAGAAACAAAATCCTCCATCTAGAAAATGATGCTGAACAACATGAAAGAATATCTGTACGACTACATTTGTACCACTAACTATTAATCTTTAGCCAGGGTCAAATTCTCTGGGCTCACCACGGCCCTCTGCCTTCATGCAGGTGTACTGCAGACCACACCTTTCTAAAGCGCATTTTTAGTAGATAAAAAGACTAAATGAGTCGCAAACTGACCTCAATGTAATCAGACACATGGAGAGAAATAGAAATATGAATTCAATAAACATGATTAGTCTTTCATGATGATAAAAAGACAGAACCTGCCACTGCCTCACCTGCTGCTACCACACCTGCTGCTGCCTCACCTGACACTGCCTCACATGCCACTGCCTCACCTGTCGCTGCCTACCTGCTGCTGCTACCACACCTGCTGCTGCCTCACCAGCCGTTATCTCACCTGCCACTGCCTCACATGCTGCTGCCTCACCTGACGCTGCTGCCTCACCTGACGCTGCCTCACCTGCCGCTGCCTCACCTGCCGCTGCCTCACCTGAAGCTGCCTCACCTGAAGCTGCCTCACCTGCCGCTGCCTCACCTGAAGCTGCCTCACCTCACGCTGCCTCACCTGACGCTGCCTCACAAGCCACTGCCTCACCTGACGCTGCTGCCTCACCTGACGCTGCCTCACATGCCGCTGCCTCACCTGACGCTGCTGCCTCTCCTGACACTGGCTCACATGCTGCTGCCTCACCTGCCGCTGCCTCACCTGCCGCTGCCTCACATGCTGCTACCTCACATGCCGCTGCCTCACCTGCCCTGCTCACATGCCGCTTGCCTGCACCTGACGCTGCTGCCTCACTGACCTGGCTTCCACATGCTGCTGCCTCACCTGCTGCTGCCTCACCTGCCGCTGCCTCACATGCCGCTGCCTCACATGCTGCTACCTCATCTGCCGCTGCCTCACCTGACGCTGCCTCACCTGACGCTGCCTCACCTGCCACTGCCTCACCTGCTGCTACCACACCTGCTGCTGCCTCACCTGACACTGCCCTCACATGCCACTGCCTCACCTGTCGCTGCTCCTACCTGGCTGCTGTTACCACACCTGCTGCTTGCCTCACCAGCGCTTATCTCACCTGCCGCACACGCTGCCTCACATGCTGCTGCCTCACCTGACGCTGCTGCCTCACCTGACGCTGCCTCACCTGCCGCTGCCTCACCTGCCGCTGCCTCACCTGAAGCTGCCTCACCTTACGCTGCCTCACCTGCCGCTGCCTCACCTGAAGCTGCCTCACCTCACGCTGCCTCAACCTGCGCTGCTCACAAGCACTGCCTCACCTGCGCTGCGCTGCCTCACCTGACGCTGCCTTCCATGCCGCTTGCCCACCTTTACGCTGCTGCCTCACCTGACACTGCTTCATGATGCTGCCTCACCTGCCGCTGGCTCACCTGCCGCTGCTCACTGCTGCTACCTCACATGCTGCTCACTCACCATGCCGCTGCCTCACACTGCCGCTGCTCTCACCTGCGCTGCTCACCTGACTGCATGCCTCTGCACACTGGGCTCACCATGCTTGCTGCCTCACCTGCGCTGCTCTCAGCATGCTGCTACGGCTGCCTCACATGCCGCTGCCCTCCACCTGCCGCTGCCTCACATGCCGCTGCCTCACCTGACACGCTGCTGCCACCTGCCGCTGCGCTGCCTCAACTATAGCCGCCTGCCTCACCTGACGTGGCTGCCTCACCTGACACTGGCTCACATGCTTATGCCTGCTGCCTCACCTGCCGCTGCCTCAACATGCGCTGCTGCTACCTTGGCTCACATGCCTAACTGCCTCACCTGACGCTGCCTCACCTGAAGCTGCCTCACCTGCCGCTGCCTCACCTGACGCTGCCTGCCACTGACGCTGCCTCACATGCCACTGCCCTCACCTGACGCCTCGCCTCACATGCCAGCTGCCTCACCTGACGCTGCTGCTGCCTCTACCTGACCACTGGCTCACATGCTGCTGCCTCACCTGCCGCTGCCTCACCTGACGCTGCTGCCTCACCTGACACTGCCTCACATGCTAGACGCTGCTGCCTCACCTGACACTGGCTCACATGCTGCTGCCTCACCTGCCGCTGCTTCACCTGCCGCTGCCTCACATGCTGCTACCTCACATGCCGCTGCCTCACCTGCCGCTGCCTCACATGCCGCTGCCTCACCTGACACTGGCTCACATGCTGCTGCCTCACCTGCCGCTGCCTCACATGCTGCTACCTCACATGCCGCTGCCTCACCTGCCGCTGCCTCACATGCCGCTGCCTCACCTGACGCTGCTGCCTCACCTGACGCTGCCTCACATGCCGCTGCCTCACCTGACGCTGCTGCCTCACCTGACACTGGCTCACATGCTGCTGCCTCACCTGCCGCTGCCTCACATGCTGCTACCTCACATGCCACTGCCTCACCTGACGCTGCCTCACCTGAAGCTGCCTCACCTGCCGCTGCCTCACCTGAAGCTGCCTCACCTGACGCTGCCTCACATGCCACTGCCTCACCTGACGCTGCCTCACATGCCACTGCCTCACCTGACGCTGCTGCCTCACCTGACACTGGCTCACATGCTGCTGCCTCACCTGCCGCTGCCTCACCTGACGCTGCTGCCTCACCTGGCACTGCCTCACATGCTGCTACCTCACCTGCCGCTGCCTCACCTGACGCTGCCTCACCTTACGCTGCCTCACCTGACGCTGCCTCACCGGCTGCTGCATCACCTCCTGCCTTTACGAGGAAACTTGTAAATTCCCTGCTTTTTTTAAACCAAAGAAACATTGACAGCCCACAAAGAAAAAGTAATTATAGAATAGACATGTTTAACAAATAATTTTGGACTTTTATTTTAAGAATGAAAATGTACATTCATCTTATTTAATGTATGTATTTTTATTTTAAGGCATATTTTATATAAACTGCACATAACTGCTGTACGACAGCATCATCCATACGTCACAAGTGTAACTTCTATTATCCCTATGAATACTTCACAATACACTTACCAGACACATGACAACAGTACGTTTCATCTTCATGGGCTTAAGATGCGGGCGCTCCTCTACGATGTGACTTTGTCTGAACATTCATTCTTTTCTGAACATGGAATAATGGAATGGTAGAAAATGCCAAAATTGCAGATTTCTAAGCACTTTGTAAAACTTCTCCTTCCTGACATTTCTCCTCACTGCTCTGCAGGTCTTTAAGTGACTTTATGGTGAAATCAATCTGCTCCTTTCAAACATTCTAACAGCTGTTCAAAGAAACATTTGGCCTCCATAGGTGTGTCAGACGGATCCTAAAGCTAAAACACTTCTCGTGTTTGACTTCAGTTCTTTGCTGAGATTCTGCTCCTTATCATAAAGGAAAATAACACATAGCGACCTTTCATTCAGAAAGCCTCAGCAGGTGTTCAGTCCAGAAGTTGAGGATTACCTGCTGAGGAAGCCGGAGCTCCACTGTTGTCTGCGAGCACATCGGACTTCATGACCCGCTCCCGGCTTTAACGCGCTCACCGTAAATATTCATTTAGAAAAGGTGGCGGCTATCCACAGAGGCTGCAGGAAGGCGGAGCCACGACGTGACCGCCTGTTCAGCGCAGAGCTCAGGTGAAAGGTGAGGGTGTTGAGGATGTGTGTGCACGTGCACGTGTGCGTGTGTTAAGTACAGGGGCTGAATGTGATGTAGAGAGGCCTTTAATTAGAGCAGGAAACAGCTCAGCACACTTCAAATATGTGTGTTTGACAAGCCCTTCACACATCCGTAGTGATGTCTGCTCAGCCAGGGGTTTCATCTGCAGGAGAATCCACTCTGAAGCTCTCATAGACCTCAACTCAGCTGCTCTGGTCTCAGTTTGGGTGAACGGTGGTGCTCTGGTTCAGGATGATGCAGCTCCAGATTCAGCTCCTCACTTTCTGGAGTTTCCTTGTGGTCATGGCCCACCCTATTACAGTATCACATACCATGGAGGGTTTGTCCTCCATGTGTCATCCAGTGACTTACATATATGCTGGAGTTGCTACGTTAGCTTGTTGCATACGCAGAGTTGGACTCCATATTGGAATGGGATAGATTCCTGTTTACTGCTGTGCTACAATTACACAAACAGATCTGGAAAAACAAGAATGTGGCTTTTCACCAGTAAATTATTGATAAAGGAGAACTTGTAGAAACCACCTGAACAAGATCTGAGTGAGTTTACTCTCAATAATGAACGTTTAGGCGGATCTTGTATTCTATTCAAAGTCAATGACAGACTTAGACTTCTCACTATTTCCGATTTAGTTTTATGGAGGATGATGGTGGTATTTGTATGTGTGTTAGACCTCAGACCAGACCAGACGACCTGCTGGTAATCAGATTACTAAATGGAGGAAAAGAAACAAACCAGGATTTCCTCAACAGCGGCGAGTAAAGAGAGAAGAGCCCAGCACGGCGGGTGGACAGGGACATGTGTTGTACGGAAGCCCGTCTGCCCGGTGTTATGCTGGGCCTGGGTCCTTCTGGGTGTGACGTAACCGCCTCTGGTCCAATAACAAACGAGCCGCCACAACGGGCGCAAGCGATCTGCGGTGATGTCAACCCCACACCCGACCCGTTTCTAAACACAGACCGAGGAGTCTAACAGTTTGAGTAAATCTCAGTCTGTGTAGATTTGAATGCAATCCCAACCATGCATCAGGTATACATTGTGTTTTATATATAACAGATTTATTTATAGAAAAGTTTGAAATGTCACTCAGCTTTTGCACTTTGAACAGAAACATTCTTACCACGGTCTGGGTCTTATTTTTGGGATGATCAGAGTTTTTTCCTTTAAATATCTGACCTAAATAAAGCATTTTACAGTACCTGCTAAGCCTCTAATTGTTCACTGACCTGTCCAATATGGCGTCCCTCTTTATGTATTTTGGACAAGCCATCTTGAACCCTGAAGAGATTCTGGTTTATTGAGCAGTTTGTTAACCCAGATGATTGTAATCACTGGCAGGGCTCAGACATCAGGACTCACAATGGCCTTTGAAATGATTTAAACTGGCAAAACGCTGAATCAGAGGAGATTCTCTGATTCTCTGAAAGTGAACGTGGTTCCCAAACCAGTACAAGTGGTTTCTTAGATGAAGAAACCAGAATTAACATCTGCAGGACAGAGGAATCAAACTGACCTTTTGTTTGAGTCTGTTTTCTAAAAGTGCAGAAAAAGGTTCTGTTCTTTTGTGAATAATTAGTTTTCCTCCTACATTTTAAGCAGAGTACTTCATTGAACCTGGACAGTCCCAGCATGTCTGGATAAAATGTTTGCTTTCTTCTCTCTGCTGCAGCCTCCATGAGTGCTCTCAGCCATGCTCCCCGGGTATGGATTATCCACCTTTCCTGATTTCCAGCCCCACCTTCATGCGTTTGGCTGCAGGGGAGAGAGTCCCAGCATGTGGATTCCGCGCTCAGGAGAGCCCCCGGCCCCGAGTGACTCCAGGGAGGGCAGGCCTCTCCTCCACAAGCACGTCGCCGTGTGCCAGCAGGAGACGTTGGCCTTCATCGAGCTGCAGCCGCCGGTGACCCCCCGGCTGCAGTGTTTCGGTCCTCAGAGGCCGAGTGTGATCGCTGAAGCTGAATGCATATCTCACTCTCTGCCTCTGAAGGACTTCAGTCAGACTCTGAATGAGCTGAATGACATGCAGAGGGCCCGCCACCGGACAGGCGGTGAGCATGACATGAAGCCGAACCCTCCTGGACGTACCGTGGATGAGCTCAGAGCCAAAAATCCCAGCAGGACTTCCTCACAGGAGCAGACAGGGCAGCATCGAACAGTTACAACCGTTTGTCGTCCGCTCCACGCGGCTCTCAGCCTCCCTCTGCCGCTGCCCCTCTCCTCTCTTTACACCAGCAAAGACTGCTGGGACGCTCAGGTACCGTGCTCCTCATCCTTGCCTGAAAGCCCCGGGTTTCCAGTTCCAGACTGCCTTCCTCAGAGAAGAACCTCCCAGGGCTCGCTCAAGGAGAAGTCCATGCGTGAGTTGATGGACCGTCAGACTTTTGGTCGAGCTCCTGTAATTACTTCAGTTTTTTTCTTCGCAGGGCGAAAAATGCAGGTTTACTCTCCAGACAGCCTGAGCGACGAGTCCCTCAGCAGCCCGGTTCTGGAGGCCGACTACATCTTTCCTGGACCCTTTGCTTCTTTCTTGGAGGAGGACCTGAGTGGATTATCGTCGCTGGAGACCGCCTCCACCCCCCCACCCGCAGACGGTGCTGCAGACCTCAGTCAGGAGGACATTTTCAACGTCCCTGAAGAGCCTCTGCAGATCATAGAGGACTCTGACCCGGGAGCCGAGGAGGACAGCGGATGCGTGGAGGCAGCCATCCCCTCAGGCGGGAGCTTTCTGACGCGCTGTCGCCATGGAGACCAAGAACGACGGCGCTTCTCAGCCTCAGAGCTGATTTCCAGATTGCAGCTTTCTCAAAGAAAAAGTTCCTTCACTCTGAAGCTGGGGAAGTCCCTGTCGGCTCGGGCGGCTTGCAGGGACCGACAGAGCCCCAACCCTGACTGTGAGTCACACCCCTAAAGCTCCGGTCACCCCGCTGTCAGAATTAAAGCCCCCGCTTCACCTGAGAAGTCTATAAACAGGCGAAAAAATGTGCATTTCAGGCTTCTGTGTTCAAAACTCTGACATCCACGCATCATGTGCACATCATACTCCATGTAAGAAGCATTGAAAGTGGGGGTGTAATGGATCACAAAACTCACGATTCGGACCGTGTCCCGGTTTTGGGGTCACGGTTCGGATCATTTTAAAAAGTAAAAATAAAAAAAAAATAAATAAATACGAAAAAACAACAATATAAAAGCTAAATTCATGTTTGGATACTCTTCAAATCATATATTCAATGAGCATATAAAGTACTTCACACACACAATATTTACATATGTAACATCTAAACATTTGGTAATTGAGGCCTATTTATTAAAACAAAACATTTTTAAACTTTGAACACAAACAAAATGCTAAAACGTGTAGTTTCTCATTACATTGACTCGTCTTTAAACTAAATCTATAAAAACTAAGAGAAAAGAATGATTAAAAATAGTGTTGAAATACCAACTCTATGGAGTACCCTTTAAAATACAAATGTTCTCATCCAACCCAATGTTTAAGTTAAATCATAAATAAAACAGTTAAAATATTATTTTGGTATTAATTGTTTTATTGAAACTAACTGCAGGAACATTTAAATTTTTAAAATAATAATTGTTTTCTCTAAAACGTGGCACTTCCGTGCGCTCGCTTTTCCCGGTGATTTTTGGCCTATTTGGCTTGCCATATTATTGGCCCCTGATGGCACCAGCGAGTTTGTTACAGAGAAGCGGTTCTCTCCTGTACGGAACAGCTGCTGATCTTAACTGGGAGATTCTTTGAGTCCAGAAATGGAAATGTGTACCGATGCTTTTATTCAGCTCTTAAAATTAAATAAACCTGATATCTGTCGATCCGCGTCCTTCATTGTGAAGTCGAAAAAAGTTTTTGACGGAAGCTCCTCCCACAGGCATCGGTGAACAGATTTCAAGATAAACATGAAGCAGCTAGTGTAGTGCTTGTCAAAACAAAGAAGATGTACATGAATTTGATGCAAATTTCATTCGATGTGAACAGACAATTGATTACACAGGTGTCCCGAACGGATTATCCGTGATCCATTACACCCCTAATTGAAAGTAAAAGCAATTTTTGATCAATCAGGGACTCGGAATCACTGACTCAGGGAGCATCCCATGGTCAAGTCGTTCCTTTATCAAAATCGAGCTGTGAAAGAAAAATTTTGGAGAAAGTCTCATCAAAGTATTGTGCATTCACACCGAGACGTCAAGTTTCAATGTTAAGTCAATCTAAAGACACAATCTGACTCAACACAGAGCGAATTTGGCGTTGGACATGGAAAGTTGGTTTTAGTCTATTTTCTTTATTATTGAGTCTACGCTCCTCAAACTCCTTCATTCCATCTCATGCTCCAGCCCTCCTCCCTTTACAAACCTCCCAACACAATGATTGACAGATCAAAGAGCCAACGAGAATCTGCGTATGATGTGTTCAATGAACTCCGGACATTAGAGGACCCAAACAGACACTCGGCCAAATTCAGTCCACCACTACACTTCAGTCATTTTTATACAATCCTCAGCTAAACAAAGAAGTTTTTCAGAATAAATGTTGAACTGGTGTCAAGCCAGCACGCTCTCGTCGAACGACTGTCAAGTGAGACCTCTCAAAAATACTTTTGTTCACAGATTACAGTAAAAGCAGACTGGACTTGTTTTCAAAATGAAAAAATGAATCACATATATAGTGTAGTATTTCGTAGTCCTGCCCTATTGAAATTGGGTACTTCAGAGAAAAAAAAAATACAAATCTGTGTGTGTTTTATACATATATAAATATATATATATATATAAAACACACCCATGTACATCATATACATAGGTTCTATTTTGAAGTAGGCTATCACATCAGGTACAATAAAATGACAAACAGACATTGAAAGGGAGTGTTTTAGGCTGTGCTTTTATTTTGAAAACAAGTCCAGACTGCTTTTACAGTTATCTGTGAACAAAAGGGGCATGGAGTATTTTCAAGAGGGCTCAATTCACAGTCGTTCGATGAGAGCGTGCTGGCTTGACACCAGTAATGTCAACAGAATTTAATCCATCGACTTTATAAGCATCAGTTCTGAGGTTCAACGTTTTCTCTGATAACGTTGTGCTGCAGCTGTCCAGAGGTCAGTGAACGCATCATGCAGAAACACTCAGCAGACCTGAATTCTGTCAATCTGTCAATGTTTGTTCGGGGTTTTTGAGGGAAATTAATGGAGGTGCTGGTGCATGAAGCTAAACTAAGACGTTTAAAGATCATAGATCCACTAATAGATAAAAACTAGACTAATAACAACTTTTGTGGAGTGTTTCAAACAGGAGAGGTCTCGTGTCTCTGTGAAGGAAAGGAAGAGGGAGATGCTTCATTCTTCGTTCTGGATTATCTCGTTATAACGAGAAAATGAACTTTGTTTTCTCGTTATAACAAGATAGCAAATCTATTTATAACGAGAAAACAATAAAAAGAAAAAGTAGGGCAGGCCGTTTTCTGCTTCCGTAACGGACAGACAAAAGAAATGTTTTAAACGGCTCTAAGGTGTGGTTTTTCAACAACAGAGAGTGAAGGACACCACGCTGGGAGAGACTCTGAACGATCTGGTGAAAACAAACACAGTAAGATGTTTGCAGACCTCTGAGCCCTCCAAAACATATAAACCCAACATACTCACTCAACATCATCCACGTTTTCCATGATGTGGCAACGGATGAACTCCAGAACAACTTTGGCGGTTGCTCCGCAGCAGAAGCCTCAAAGCTATAAGCATTAAATCTGACAAATCTTGCGCACGGCCTCTCTTTTAACGCGCGCGCGGCGTCTGGTGTGAATGCACCTTTACACTGGTCTGACATTTCACCCCAAACCTCTTCCAGCTGTAGATTCATGCGCTGGTATCAGGCAGTGACAGTCCAGTGTGAAACCAGGAGATCTTCTTCTGGCTCCATCTTCACCTTTCAGTTCGTCTGTAGCTTCAGTCTGACAGCTGTCTCCCCACAGAGCACTGATCCTACATCTGATTTGGATCTTCTACAGATAAGTCCAACCACAGACACCGCAGCTCCGGAGGCTCTGGGGACAGCGCCCCCCACAGTCCAGTTGGACAGGCGCCCCCCCTGCCCAGCAGTGACAGTGCTCATCGGTGGAGCACAAAACTCGGGTAATGAGGAGGTGATGGGGAGAAGGTCCCCTCAGAGGTGGAGACAAACGTGTTCTTTTCCTCCCCAGAATGAGAAAGAAGTCCACAGAGGAGGACGTGAGCAGCGGCGCTCCAGTTCTGGGCTCAAACCGGCTTTCGCGGTTCCTGCCCAGCTGTATGTTCGTGCTTCTTCTGCCAGAACTTCATCATGTAGGGATTCTGGAGCAGTGTTAACTTTGTCGACGTTGGGATTTTGCAGCGATCCTGTACCAGGAGTACAGCGATGTCGCCATCAACAGAGAGATCCAGAGACAGCAGGGGAAGGAGCCCAGCCCAGAGGAGGAGGGCCTGAGGGACGAGGGGTCCGATGGGACCCCGTCTCCATCAAATCTCTCCCCGTCCAGCTCCTTCCGCTCCTCAAGAGGTTCTGCTTTTGCCCTGTGGCAGGACATTCCGGATGTCCGGACCAGCGGCCAGCTGGACAACTTCAGCAACGAGGAGAGGAAATTACAGGAGGTGGGTAAGATGACGCCTCTTCATCCTGGAAGTTCTCTGCAGGCGCTGCAGGAGTTTGAAACGGCATCTCCTCGCCCTCAGGCAAAGTTCGAGCTGGTGACGTCAGAGGCGTCCTACATCCGCAGCTTGACCATCGCGGTGGACCACTTCATGCTGTCCCAGGAGCTGGCTGAGTGTCTCGGAGCTCAGGAGAAGCAGTGGCTCTTCTCCAAACTCCCTGAAGTCAAAGACGTCAGTGAGAGGTGAAGTGCTGCAGATTCCCCCTCACTTCTGACTCCAGACGTCCTCTGAGCAGATTGTCTTCTCTCTGCAGGTTCCTGCAGGATCTGGAGTGCCGGCTGGAGGAGGATATTCTCCGTTTTGATGTTTGTGACATCGTCCTGGACCACTGCACCGCTCTGCGAAGAGTCTACCTACCTTACGTGACCAACCAGGCGTATCAGGAGCAGACGTACCAGCGGCTGCTGTGAGTTGATGCTTGGACTGCAGCCCCATAACCTGAGAGCAGTTTTATATGAAGAGCCTGAACGCGGTGCTGTTCTTCCTCCCTGTGTCTTCTCAGGCAGGAAAACCCTCGATTCCCGGGCATCCTGGCGCGCTTGGAGGAGGACGCCGTGTGCCAAAGACTCCCTCTGACCTCCTTCCTGATCCTCCCGTTTCAGAGGATCACACGGCTGAAGATGCTGGTGGAGGTAGGACTGCAGCCTGTCCTCACCTGAAGCTCAGTTAGACAGAGCAGGTGTTCAGCTTCCTGAGTCTCTCCTGTCAGACTAAAGTTCCTTTGTTTGTCAGACCATCTTGAAGCGAACGGCTCCAGGATCACGAGATGAAGACACCGCCACCAAAGCCTTCAACGAGCTGAAAAAGGTGCAGATCAGGATGCGGATCAGCAGCTCCAGGGCTGTTGTCTGCAGGAATAACCATGTTGTGCTGCTCAGATCATCAGAGAGTGTAACTCCAGCGTGCAGTCCATGAAGAGGATGGAGGAGCTCATCCACCTCAACAAGAAGATCCACTTTGAAGGCAAAGTGAGTCCAGTTTGAGGGCTTTGGATCCAAGTGGAAGTTCTTTTCTCATCATCCCTCCTTCTTCCTCAGATCTTCCCGCTCATCTCGCAGTCCCGCTGGCTGGTGAAACACGGTGAACTACTAGAGGTGGACACTCAGATGATGAGCATCTCGGGATCCAAACTCAAGCTGCCCACCAAGCCAGTGTACCTGCATTTGTTCAACGACTGCCTGCTGCTGTCCAGGAGGAAAGAGTGAGTGATGCCAGAGCAGGCCGGGTCTCCTGCAGGCTTCCTGTCTTCAACTTCACAGAGTTCGCGATTCAAACCAGAGAACAACAGACAGATGAACCTTTGAAGGCCCTGAGTTAGCAGTTGAGGCAGATGTTGATAAAAACTGCAGCACGTCCTCATTTTCAGGTCACATGTTGACGTTTGAGACCCCTCCACGTCACTCTTTGACGCACCGATACCCTAACCCAGTTCATGTCCGGTCCTGCATCTGTTCCGCATCCAGTCCTGCGTCCGGTGCTGCGTCCCAAGGCTTGCGGACCCTTGATTTTCCGAACAGCCGGCGCATCGGGGGTTGATAAGTTGGGGGGTGACGCAGAGGGATCCTGAACCAGGCGTGGTGTGTGATGACTTGGGGATGAGATTGTGTTGTCCGAAAACAAGTCCAATGCTAATGGGGTGCCTTTGATTTTTTGTTCGGTAACATTCAATTTGTTCAGTCACCTGAGCATTAATGTGTATGTTACAGGAACAACAATAATAAATGATTCATAAACTTCTCATTGATATTGTGATTGGCAGTTTAAATACAATATAAATTAGTTCAAGATTGTAAATGGAGACAATTTTAAATAAAGCAGCAAATTATTTAAAAGAAAAATGTAAATAAAAAAGAACATGCAGAGAAAAATGAATCAGAAGATTAAAGTCAGGATGAAGATGTTCAGACCAAATCTTCTAAAGGAGAGGATGAAGAAGAGAAAAGAGGAGATGAGAGTTGCATGGAAAATGCCATTGAGACAACAGGACCATCAAGTGACTTTTCTATGTTTCCAGATTCTCCTTCAATCTGGACAAAAGAACTTTATGAATGGATCTTTGCCAAGAATTGAAAGCTTGACTGTCAAAAAGACCACAATGTTAAAAATATCAGACTGTCATAACAAGTACCGGCATAAAAAAAAAAGTCTTCTTTCACCCCTGGCTGTAAGCTTCAGTGACATCACGTGTTTGGGAGTCTACATCCTTCCTCTTCTTTCCCTTTGCAGCACGTGGAAGTTCATAGTTTTCGTTCATGCCAAGATTGGAGAGCTGAAGGTGAAGGATCTGAGCCAGAAGCTGCAGGGCATCTCCGGCTTCATCTTCCACCTGCAGCTGTGTGACGGCCAGCAGCTCAAACATCAGATCCTGCTCAAGTCCCACACTGAGTGAGAAGCCTCCGCCAGCCACCCGGCTCCCCCGGGATGCTTCTCTGTCTCCATAACCGCCTTGTTGCTCGTCTGTTCAGGAGCGGCAAGCAGAGATGGATCACAGCAATGTTCCCGTCAAACCCACTTGAGGACATTGAGCAAGCTACTGAGAATGACGGTGAGCTAGTGTGAACCTCCAGACCCCCAGACCCGACTCAGTCCTTCACCGTCTTCCTTTCTCTGCAGATATATCGCAGGTTCAGTGCATCAAAAGTTATCAAGCTCAGGAACACGACGAGTTGACTCTGGAAAAAGCCGACATCCTTCACGCCAAGATCATAACCAGTGATGGTAAGATCCTTCGTCCTAACCTCAGTGAACACCAAAGTCAGACCGACCTGTGAGCATCACCTGTGTGCTGGATTTCTAGGCTGGGTGGAGGGCATCCGCCTGTCAGACGGGGAGCGGGGCTGGTTCCCCAAAACCTACGTGGAGGAAATCACCAGTCGTAGCGCACGCCTCCGAAACCTCCGGGAAAATATCCGTATCAAATGTGTGACACAGAAACTGAGGGTGGAGGACTGAGCACACCCCACCATCCGGGGGTCCACGTGCAGCGAGCAGATCGCAAACCACGCAGCAGATTTCTATAAACTACAACGCAGCTTTTAATGCAAACAACTTTTTGGATCAAACATTTGAAGCTAAGAGTCTTCAGACAGTCTTCATTCACATTCCCTCTGGATCCAGAAGGTTCAGTCTTTAGCACACCTGTTTCAGGGATGCATCCATGTTTTTCTGCAGCATGCTAACATCTCACTGTTAGCATGCTGCTTCGAGGATCTGCTGGGAAGCAGCCGTTTAGAATCTCCCCGAGTACAGTAACAATTTAGACCAGAGCAAGTCTCTCTCATTGACTGAGAACTGGACTGAGTGGCTCCGCCCCCCTGGTGTCCCAAACAGAGGTACTCTCAAAACCCATAGACCTGAACAGCTGTTATTCAGTCATTCTATTGGTCATTCTTGATCTGATACTTTTTTAACATCCTCTTTTTTCAGATGCTTTTTCTGCAGTTTAAGTTATAAACTGACCAACGAGATCCCTCTGTAAAAGTAGGTGGAGCCTGCTAATGCCCCCACCCCCAACATTTGATTGACAGATTTTATACAGCCCGCTGTCAAGCTGTCTCCTGATTGGTTAGAGCAGTTGTCATAGAAACTTTGACTCAGACTGACTGAGACACATCACAGCTTCTGATGACGTCTTGCTCCAACATGGCGGCGTCCACGCATCCATATGGCAACTGCATTGAGTTAATTTGGTTGGAGCTGAAGTGAATTGTTATCGATTGGGGTGGGGGTGGGGGGTGGTCACACTTGCTCAGGCCAGTGGATGCTCAGATGTCTGTTCCTTGTCTGAACTCAGTCTCACAGCTTCGTGGATCTGGACGTCTGGGTCTGGGTCAGTGTTTTGATGTAAAAGTTACTCTCAGGATGGCTAAATGCCCCCCCCCCCCACACACACACACACACACTGGACAAACCTCACTTTAAACAGCCTGCAATGTCTTGTCATGTTTTCCCTCTGAGGCCAAACTCTATTTTAGTTCAACCTTCAATTGAATCCCAGAAACTCTTCTTTTCCAGTCGTGCAGTTTCCTAAATTGACCCCCCCCACCACCACCACCCCCCACTGAAAATACGGACCAGTTGTCCTAAAAATAGTCCCCAACTGATGCACTGTCCTTTTATTTATCTAACCTCTTTAATACTTAAAGTTTTTTAGACCCAAGTTCAGATTTTTATGGCCTCTGCCTTTTCAATGTAAGCCTTTTTGTTTCTAGAATATGGATGTTCATACAGGAACCTTTGTGAGAACAGACAGAACCCCCCCCCACAACAGAGGTCTAACTCAGTGTAACTGAGGCCTGTTCATAAATCCTTCTAATCCAGACCATTATTTATGCTCCTCAGACTCTGATGCTCATGGATCTGATCCTCCAAGAAGAGATCAGGGTTCATTTACTTTAAGATATCATTTCTTTTGTACGATCAGTTAAAACACAACAGTAAAAGGAAACGCTGCTGGAAGCTTCCTGGATTTCAGAGTTCTGATGCCAACATTTAACTGCTGAAATAAACAGAATCCTGCTTTTCTGTGAGCAGAAAGAGACAGCGTCTTTATTTATGTATTCTTTTATTGAAAAACAGCAACATACAGTTCTCTGGAGTTTTACATCTTGGTCATTTGGGTTGGTTTTAGATGATCTGCTCATCACATATCAGAGATTATAATCTGAGGTGGTTCTGATGACCTGGCTATCACACAGCAGATTAAAGTCTCAGGGTAATCTGGGTTGGTTCTGCTGCACGGTCAGCTGCACCCGTTGACGGGCCGGGAAATGCGATGTCCGTCCAGCTCTGGAACAATCAGAGACGGGTTGAGACTCAGAGTAAGGTGGCCGCTCCTGTCTGGCTGCGGATAAAGGAAAAAAACAGGATTTCTGCAGAGATGACTCGGTTCACGTCTGAGTCCACACATGGATGGCATCTGCACCATAGAGCTGGAATGAAACACGCTTTAGGGCGGGGTTTCATCATGAAGAACAATTCCAGATCCTTTCCTCACACAGAACACTGTCAAGCTGACGTGTGGACTCAGTCATGATTTTAACAACTTTAGAAATGACTTGGACTTCAGCTCACTGACTCAAATAGACTTGCTTTTTCTCCCAAATCTAATGATGAACCCGTATGTTGATGCTGCGGTCTCTGTCTCTGGCTGTGAATGAATTTCTTCTCTACTTAGCGCGCTCAGTGGGGGACTTAGCAGTTTGGACTCCAGGGTCCCTGCACAGTCGTAGTGTTCCTCTTCATTTAAATCTTTATTCAGGTTTAAACATCAACTAATTTCTTCACTGATCCACTAATAGACTGAATCAATGTCAAGAATCCAAACGTTTTGATAAGAACTTAAAATACGGAAAAAAAAAAACCTGCAGTGTGAAACTGAACAGGGAATACAACAATTTTCATCATTCATTCATTTTCCATACCGCTTTATCCCTTTCGGGGTCGCGGGGATGCTGGAGCCTATCCCGGCTGCTGATGGGCGAAGGCAGGGTTTACCCTGGACAGCTCGCCAGTCTGTCGCAGGGCCACATTCACACACAGTCACTCACACATTCATACCTAGGGGCAATTTAGAGTAACCAATCAACCTATGAAACATGTTTTCGGACGGTGGGAGGAAGCCGGAGTACCCGGTGAGAACCCACGCATGCACAGGGAGAACATGCAAACTCCACACAGAAAGGTCCCAGTTGGTGTTTCTGATCCCCCAGCTGGGACTTGAACCGGCGCCTTCTTGCTGTGAGGCAAGAGTGCTAACCACTGCACCACCGTGCAGCCCCATACAACAATTTTGAAGATTAAAATTACATGACTTGGATCAAGTGTATAAATTGCATTTATGGAACAGGTAAGTGGACACATTTATTTTATTATTTGTAGTTATCTGGGTAAAACTGAATTATCTGATTGCTAACTAGCTACTGACTGGAATATTCCATTGATGCAGCGGGACGGGGAAGGACAAAACACTGACGCGATCAGCCTTGGGTAATTTGGAGTGTTTTTATGACACATTTAAGTAATATGAGTGTGATATTTGTTTTTTGACACTTCTATTAAGTGTTTATCTCAGGACCTCGGAGTGTTGTGGGCCTCAAGGAATTGCCTACCTTATTGAAACCTAGAAGGAGTCACATACTCTTTTATTGTCATTGTTTGCCATTTGTACAGTTAACATAATATACAAAATAAGTAAACAACCAAAAAAGAATACAATAGGCAGAAGCTTATGAAGTTTGGCTTTCCTTGAAAACTCAACTGTGTCCATGCTGGTCAGTTTGACAAAGAAGTAGATAAAATAAAATTAAAACAAATCAATCTACAAACAGATACAAGTAAATCAAGCCTTTTTAAATACTGTATGTATATTGGTATATATATATATATATATATATATATATATATATATATATATATAATATATAATATAATTTTGATTTATAAATTTGATTTATATTTTAATTTTTTTATTTACAACTGACAAAAGCTCAAATAATTTATTTGCTCTGTACTAAACAGGATCGAGTCAGTGCATCTCTGGGCAGGTGTAATCAATATTGTGAAGCATAGGATATTATGTTCTTTGAAATCATATAAGATCAAACTTTTAGTTTCAGATCTAAGAAAATCACCACCTAATTTACAAGCAGCAGCAGCTTCTGCGCACCAAAAAGGGGGAAAGGTGTCTGATTCCAGGTGTCCAGATTGAGATGATAAAATGATAAAACAGAAAAATAATTCCAGTAAACCAATAACCATATAAATCATAAATATTTGGTTTCAATGTTAAGGTAAATATTTAACTTTTGTTTTGAAAACTTCAACATAAACGGCCCCCCTCCCCTTATTTAACAATGTTCAGTCCAACTGATTAGACTTCTGCAGGTACTCAGTTAGTGACAGACAGACCTGCAGTGTGAGGTAGAGAAGACATGCTTTAAAAATCAGGAGTTGTAAACACTTGATTTAGAGGAGGACCTCCATGAAAAGATGAAGAAACAGTCTGTCTATTGCCGCGATGCATGCTGGTGCGGAGCGGGGGATACATGAGAGAAGAGAGCCTGCACTGCACATAACAGCCGCGCATGGGGCAGTACAGCAGGCCCCGTTTCAAGAAGCAGGTTTTGTTGGAACTCTGAGTTTGGTTTCAGAAAGAGAGATAACTCAAACCCGTGAAAGTGGGCGAAACCAAGCCCGTTTCAAGAAGCGGGTTAAGCTGAACTCAGAATCAATCACTGTGGCATCTGAGTCTGTGAACGAAACCTGGTCTGGAGCAGGTTTTCTTCAGGAAACTTAGAGTTCTCTGCGGTCTCCGCCCCTTTTTAAAGTGAAAGATGTTCAAATCTGAGTTCTTCATTAATATTTAGAGAACATTCACATTAGAGACGTCACGTTTCCACCAGCAGAAACCAAAATGACATGTCCATTCATAGAGGATCATGTAGAGAGGAGGCTGGATTAATCCAGAGGAAATGTTATTTATGTCTGGAGAGGATTTGAGGACACGAGTCGATTGATGCAGTTTCTACGATTCAGTTTTATTTGAGCGATATTTTAAATAGTGAGTTTTTCCAGGGATTTGCTATTAATAATAATGAGTTTTATTTTCATCATTTGAAACGCTTAAAAATCGAAATCATTAAATCTCAAAAACCGGTAGGGGGTTTGTACTCGTATACAACATGCAGCACAAACCAAGTATTAGCTCTGCTGTCAGTGACGCTGTCTTTGATTCTGACATCCCAATTTCAAATCCCGGCCCCGGCATCTCCTTTTTATGTAATTAAAAACTACTTATCAGCTAAATTTTTTAAGTCTTGAGAATTACATTTAAATAAATGCTTATTTGAACATATTCCAGACAGCTACAGTGTTTCGTTTTGGCGTGCAGTGATATCCGTGTGTGTATGTGGTACGTGTGTGTGGGGGTGGGGGGTAAGGAAAACGATCATTCATGCAATTACGGAGATGACTGGTTAAATTATTAACAGATCAAGAACCATTCCTTACTGAACAAGTGACTAAATAACCTTCCTGATATTATTTATTCGTTATTTGAAATGATTCAAATGTAGACGTATGCATTAACTCTGCAGATGTTTTCTCTCTGTTTTACCGCTGCAGCTGTGTTTATTATCTTGCTGAAAATGTTCTTGTAGTCTCATATGCTTTAGGAACTTATCAATTTCCGTCGCCGGAAGTAACTTAGGTGTTTGTTCTCGTTGCCATGGTGAATCGTGCTGTCTTTGCTCCATTGATCAGGGCTTTTAATGGTCGCGATGCTCGCACCTGATTCTGGTTCTAACAACTTCAAGTTGATTGACTCAAACATTTTCAGATGTTCTGAAACCGAAAACTCCAAGTTCTGGAATTTTGAGTCCAGTGACTCTAAGTTCAGGTTTCAACTCTAAATTTGTTGAACCTGCTTCTTGAAACGGGCCCCAGAACATATAGTTTCTGTTCAGAAGAAAAGTTCTTAAACAAGAGAATGATATAACAATAACTGCAACATATTTACTGATTTAGGAGGATTTTAAGACTTGAGCTTGAATGTTCTGATGTCAGATTAAATAAATCAAAAGTGTTATATATCCTATTAAAAAATATAAAAGTGTTATGGTTTAATTATTATGTATATTAGGTTTATGCATAATAATTATAAGAAATAGTAAAAAGTTCCCCACAGTTAGTTTCAATGCTACAATTAATAAAAAAAAATAATGAAAGTTTAATTTTAAGTTTTTCATGTCAGATTTAATATGGGGGGGGGGAGTTGTTAAAGTATACAAATCTGAAGTTGTGACGAGACACCATCACCTCTTTATTTTAATCCAGGAAAAAACCTGGTAGTATTATTAGCAACTCGAGTTTGCATTCCTGCACTTTAAAATTCTATAAGTCTTGATTGTTCAATATTCATTGTTAAAATTTTTAACAATTTTCATTGTTTGGTACCATCTTGAAAGGTTTATTTGTTCAATTTAACATTTTTGGCCAACTGTGTATTTGAGTTTGACACCTCTGTTATATCTCTAGTTCATAATTATATTAATAAGTTACAGTTTTACATTTTTAAAAATGTAGCTTTAGAGTGTTAATAAATGTTGATCCTGTTCGGCCCGCGACCTAAGATGTGTTTTGGATTTTGTCCCCTTGTGTGATTGAGTTTGACACCCCTGCTGTAGTTAAACGACAAGAACTAACCACAGAAGCAAAGACCATGTAAAGTTTTCATATAAACCAAGCTGAAACATCTCAAAGCAAATGCAAAGTAATCATAAAAAGCAGAAACACATAGAAGATCTTGCTTAATAGCACATAGACATCATACTGATAGTGCTGATGACAGCGGGACAGAAGCCTGAGTGGGCCGGCCAGGCTGGAGACTTCCTCTAGCTCAGCTGTAGTTTGGTTTCATTTCTTTGGAGGGGTGTGGGAGTGTGGGGTGTGGCGGTCCCCCACACCTCCGCCCCATTGGGCCGTTGTTCTCTGTATTTTTGATCTTAAAGGATTTGAGTCTTGGCTGCTGGTGGGTGGAGCTTCAACATGAGGTCTTTGGTTCCCTCATTTTGTTGTGCTTTAAGTTGTTGAGTTTTGATAAAGAACCTCCTCCCTCGCTCTCTTTAGTCTGCATGTGTGGGCGGAGCCTCCTCCCTCGCTCTCTTTAGTCTGCATGTGTGGGCGGAGCCCCCTCTCTCACTCTCTTTAGTCTGCATGTGTGGGCGGAGCCCCCTCTCTCACTCTCTTTAGTCTGCATGTGTGGGCGGAGCCTCCTCCCTCGCTCTCTTTAGTCTGCATGTGTGGGCGGAGCCCCCTCTCTCACTCTCTTTAGTCTGCATGTGTGGGCGGAGCCCCTCTCTCACTCTCTTTAGTCTGCATGTGTGGGCGGAGCCTCCTCTCTCGCTCTTTTTAGTCTGCATGTGTGGGCGGAGCCTCCTCCCTCGCTCTCTTTAGTCTGCATGTGTGGGCGGAGCCCCCTCTCTCACTCTCTTTAGTCTGCATGTGTGGGCGGAGCCTCGTCCCTCGCTCTCTTTAGTCTGCATGTGTGGGCGGAGCCTCCTCGCTCTCTTTAGTCTGCATGTGTGGGCGGAGCCTCCTCTCTCGCTCTCTTTAGTCTGCATGTGTGGGCGGAGCCTCCTCGCTCTCTTTAGTCTGCATGTGTGGGCGGAGCCTCCTCTCTCACTCTCTTTAGTCTGCATGTGTGGGCGGAGCCTCCTCTCTCACTCTCTTTAGTCTGCATGTGTGGGCGTGTCTGTATTTTGGTGCTTCACCTCTCATCATCTTCAGCTGCCACCATGAGATGATGATACTCATGATAAAAAAAATATCAACATCTCTGTATTCTGTGTATTTGTTCAGTTACAGTACTTTGTGCAAATTCTTTGGTTTTTTTGTGTCAAACTGAGCCGCTATACATGTAACGCTCTTCCTCAGTCCAACAGGGATGTGCTATGTATGTATAAAGATGCTGATCCAAGATATGACACACGGTCAGTAAATATTTTGGGTTCAGAACAGAACTGGTTTGAGTGTTCAGACCTTTTTCCATTTGCATTGTTATTTTGGTTCCCAGTTTCACACAATGATCCACAAACAGGAAACCGTCCAACCTGCTGCAGATGAAACATCCAGTCCTCATAGTCCTCAGGGCAGGAGCAGGAGACCAGCAGGGGCTCCAACAGTTCACCTACAACAAACACGACCATGACAGCGTTCTCCTCTAAACTCCCAGCAGCAGCTGATCAACATGTAGAACTGTGTGAGATCTGCGTACCCGTGAGCTCGAACTCCAGCCGCCCGGGCAGGGCGGACCGCTCCACGGCTGTGACGCTGTGTCGGGCTAACCGGCCCTGTTTTAAGCAAAAGGGGATGTTTCAGGAAAGAGAGAAGCTTCCGTTTGAACTGCAGAAGGTCCGTCTCTGCTGTTGGAGAGCGGAACCTCAGTCTGGACCGTTTGGACTCAGCAGAGGATGAGGAGCTGTCATGAACCTTTCTGTCATCTTACCTCATATTTCACATTCAGTTGCTTGCTGTCAACAGAGAGCAGGAGCAGATCTTGAGGAAAGAGAACCAGCAGCCTCTCCTGACGTCCCTGAAACAACACGGTTCAGAGACAGTTCAGCAGGAACCTGCAGACGTGGATGTGTCCAACAGTGACTGATGGTACAGAGGGAGAACCTCCTGTGAGAGTCTGGGTCCTCCTAACCGCTCAGGACGCTCACTCTGGTGTTTCTGCTGTTTGTGTTTTAGCTCAGAGGCAAACTGCTGCTGCTGATTAACGTTCATTAAAACCGTTTCCTTTCATGAATAAAACTTTGTTTTTAGAGGAGAGCGACTGCTCTGTTGAGTCGATAATAGCATCCAGATAAATAACTTTCTTTTTAGAAATGGGATTCAAGCGGTTCTGGTTCTGAAGTGAGCTCTTGCCTGCCTGGAGTTGGTGATGTGAACCTCAGACATGCACACCGGCTGTCCCATGTGCTGAATGGGTGAGCCCTCCCACTGCCAGATCGGAGCGTGCAGTAAGTATTTCTTCAGCTCTTCTCTTTTCCAAGGCTCATCACACGGCAGCTGGCGGGACAACAGAAGAACCGGATGTTAGCAGCAGCTCAAAGACGGCCTCTCCTGCAGAAGATGGTGGTCCTTACGAGGTAGGAGAGGGCGCAGTGGGCCGGGCCGGCGGGCTGCTTCATGGACCGGCATCTCCTGTCTTCTATGAGCTGCATCCACCTCTGCAGGTCTGCAGCGCCGGCACAGACGAACACCTTCGGCTCCATCATTGAACCTAGATGGGACAGGGGGGCAGCAATTAGTCCAGCTCAGTACGTCCCACTGACCCCGAAAGTCTTCTGACTCACCGCTGATCTCCAACCCGTGTAGGGAATGTGGCGTGTCCGGTTCCAGAGAAACCGCCTGCACAGCAAGTCCAGAAAGAGGAAGAATGCCCTGCAAGGGAGAAGGGATCAGAACAACTGTGACTTTAGTCTGGATCAAGTCTGGTTCCAGAAACGCTCCAACAGAGAGGGTTTCTCCACCCTCGCTCCAAACGGGAGCACAGCAGGAACTTTGTTTAAACGACATTTTACTGACAAAAGCCAAAGTGGAGGAGTGTCGGCCCTCAAATGGACATTTGAATTTAGGGGTTGAACTCCAAAAAGTGATTGAAGCTGAGTGAGGAGCTGAACGAAACCTAGAAAAGAACCTGATAGATGAAGTCTCGTCTGGAGTGGTCCAGGGACAGAATCAGCAGATGGAAGGAGAACAGAACCAGGAAGAGTTCGCTGGTCTCCTGATGGGGTAAACACAAAGACTCGTTGAGTTTCTGCCTCATCAGTCCCCCGACAGCTTCATGCTTGAAATGGTCATTTGGGTTTCTGCAGACGTGATCTCATCCAACCTGAGAGTGTCTGTCCCACAGAGACACCAGGGAGGAGTGGAGGACCTCTCCATACAGGTGTGCGGCCTGACCCTCCCAGCCCCGGATGGGCTGCTGGGAGCAGATCCTGTGGTGCAGCTCCTGTCTGCTCTTGCCCCACAGCACCACCTGCAGGCAGACCGGAGCAACAACATACACCTGAGACTGGAGAGACCAAAACGTCCAAAGACATGCAACCAGTCAGGGTTTCAGGGAGAAATGTGTACGATTCAGCCAGGAGAAGAACGTGGAGGATTTACATCACTCAGTAGAGGGAGAGTTACCCCCACACCCCCACACCCCAGTCCCTGTAAAGCCTGAAACCCTCTGCTGAGTTCCTGCAGTGCAGCAGCAGCTCACATGAAGTGGTGCCAACATCTCAGCCACATTGGAAAGTTCTCAGGGTTTCGTCCTGACTTTGTCACAAGCAAAAAAGCTTTATTGACCTCTGGTCCCTGGAGACGTGCTGGGGGCCTCGGAGCCGGGGGCCTCGGAGCCGGGGGCCTCGGAGCCGGGGGCCTCGGAGCCGGGGGCCTCGGAGCCGGGGGCCTCGGAGCCGGCGGCGGCTGCAGCTGCAGCTCATCTCTGCTGTTCCTCAGCTGAAGTCTGGCGTCTCCTGGACTCCAGACCCTGTAAAGTCATGTTTGTGCACTGTTCTTTATTTCAGCAACAGGTCTGTTTGGATCCCAGACACGGACTCACGTCTGCTGCTGAACTCACAACGGCAGGAGATTCAAGAATTCATCAACAAACCACTTGTCTGCCCCCACCCACCCCCAGGCATCACCCAGACATAATCTGATTATAAAGATCAGATAAGAGACGGCCCACACCTATAACTGCTGCGCTTTGCTGCCTTTTCTTAGATCTGAAACTATTTCTCAGAAACAGAACTTCATCTTTGGGCTGAAGCCGTTTCCTGTGTTTCACTGTCTGAGGTCACACCCCAGCAGCCTCCAGGTTCAGCATTTTTCTTTTGAAGGTTATTTGTACTTCATTTCTGCATGTCTGAATACAGACTCAGTGACCATCTCCTGCTCTGTAGACCAATCTGAGACACTGTAGAATCTAGATCTTCCCACACATGGAGGTCATCATCGCAGCAGCAGGTCCAGTATCACCAGTGCTTTCATGAGGGGCGTGTCCTACTCTAAACCCCGCCTTTGGCCCTAGGAGTGCAGGAATGGGCTAAGACAACAGATGGACGTCTCTCTACAACATTAAAGTGATCCCTGGTGGGACAGAAGTCCAGTTGAACTCTCCTGAGAAACATTCTGGTGATGTTTAGGTCTCATCAGAGCTGTGCACGTGCACGTGAACTGTTATCTCAAACTTAGACACCACGACAGCTGTGCATGAGAACAAAGCTGTAGATTTATCTTTAGTTTCCCAGCATGCATTTCACCATACAGCTCCGATCTGCCAATCAATGCTGCAGATGTATCTTTGAGAAGCGGCTTCAGACAGACTGGAAGGAAGCAGCAGTTTGTGAGGAACCTGCTGCTAATCCGCCAGAGCGTTGGCATGAGTCTGGATGACAGCGCGCCACGCTGCAGCCATTGTCTGGCAGTAATCTGCTAATCACATCAGTGCAGCCTCACTAACCGCCCAGGTTCAGCGTGAACACAGAAACTGCCCAGTTCTGCTGCTGGTCAGGATCTCCGTGCTTGTTGTTGTGCACGTGCTGCTCCTTCCTGTGGCTGAGATCAGAGGAGCGCGGCGTGATGGCCGAACATCCTGCCTGTGATCCTGTCGGCTTCATGTTTCCTCCCTCCAGACACGACACACAACGCCGCTGCTCTTCTCCCCAAACACAACGCCACCACTTCCTTCTTTAAAACAAGAGCCCATCTGAGCGGTGGAAAATGACGGTTACAGAAGAACGCTTTTAGAGGAATCAGGTCCCGTTTGGTTCCAGTTCCGCTCATGTCCATCTATTTCTGTTTTGCTCAAAAGGCAGAGGAGAGACTTCCTCTTTTTCTGTCATCTTGATATGAATGAAGTTTTTTTCTTACCCTAAACTATCTCCAGGGAGTTCCAGGAGTTCGATCTCATCAGGACCCACTTCATCCACTCCTGTGTGCCTCTGGGTCACGCTGCAGCATCCCATGACCAGAGAGAAGTGTCCCGTCTGAGCCGGGTCTCAGCCTCTCCTCCACACAGAGCACCATCTGCTGAGCAGATCATCCACACGTCCTCATTCAAAACAGAGGATAACCCGAAAAAGGGGGTTGGTTGGGTTTAAGAGAGGATACAGAGAAGGAGGAGGAGGCAGGATGGCCGAGTCACAATTCCTCCTCTGAGCAGCAATATAGAACCCAGAAAATAAAAAGTTCTTGAAGGGGCTGAAGATGAAAGCGTTGAGCTGCTGTTGTCGCGGTGTTAGCGTCCTTCCTTCCTGCCAGTCTGCCGTCTGCAGAGCAGCTTCCTGGTTTCTCCTGCAGGGAGCCGCCTCACGCCTCCGCCAGCTTCAGGAAGAAAACACGCCGACCACATGATGGAAAGACTATGACTCTTCTCCACACCAACCAGCTCCCTGATTCCTGCAGCCTGCATTCTGAGAAGCTTGTGGGTGAAGAAAGCATCCAGTTGGGAAAGACGCCTGTTTGGAAACTAGAGATGAAGGTTCTGGTCTGAGGACACAGACAGCTGCAACTCCTGAAGACGTCAACAGTGGGAGGAGTTTCAAACACGTGGTCACAACCTTATTTCATTGCAAAGGAAACCAATTTTTATTTATCAATGATGTGGGAATAAAGGCTGGAATGAATCCCATAAAAAGCAGGAATGCAGAAGTCTTGTGGATAACACATTCCTGATTTCCCGAGGGGCGAAGTCTTTTCCATGCATCACTCCTGGTTCCTCTTCTCCATGAGTGTTTGTGTCTAAAGTGATAATGATGATGGTGAGTCTCCATGTTAGCTGCGGTCTTTCCTCATCTTGAGTTCCCTTGGTGGGAAGATCTGGTCCAGAGAAGCTCTGCCAAGCAGGAGGCGACGTCTGAGAACAGATGGGGGAGGAGCTAAAGCGAGGAGAACTCTGTTAAAACGAAAACAAACTAAAGAAGAGTTATCAAGTTCCTATTACAAATCTCCAAACATCAGAGAAAGAAATGATTGTATGTAATGCAGAGGTGGAGGTCGTCTTCATCATAGGAACTCACGGTCTGGTTGATGTTTGTTCTCCATGTCTGTGTTGATGAGAATGTCTGACCTCATTAGTAAAATCCCACCTTCATCTGTTCTAAAAACCTACGTAGACACAGGTGTGAATCAGATCTGACTCAACCAAAGATCTCTATGAAGGTTCCACCCATCCATCCATCCATCCATCCATCCATCCATCCATCCATCCATCCATCCATCCATCCACCCATCCATCCATCCATCCATCCATCCACCCATCCATCCATCCATCCATCCACCCATCCATCCATCCATCCATCCATCCATCCATCCATCCACCCATCCATCCATCCATCCATCCATCCATCCATCCATCCATCCATCCATCCATCCATCCATCCATCCATCCATCCACCACCCATCCATCCACCCATCCATCCGTCCATCCATCCGTCCATCCATCCATCCACCCATCCATCCATCCATCCATCCATCCATCCATCCATCCATCCATCCATCCACCCATCCATCCATCCATCCTTCCATCCATCCATCCACCCATCCATCCATCCATCCATCCATCCATCCATCCATCCATCCACCCATCCATCCATCCATCCATCCATCCATCCACCCATCCATCCATCCATCCACCCATCCACCCATCCATCCATCCATCCATCCATCCATCCATCCATCCATCCATCCATCCATCCATCCATCCATCCATCCATCCATCCATCAATCCATCCATCCATCCATCCATCCATCCATCCATCCATCCATCCATCCACCCATCCATCCACCCATCCATCCATCCATCCATCCATCCACCCATCCATCCACCATCCATCCATCCATCCATCCATCCATCCACCCATCCATCCATCCATCCATCCATCCATCCATCCATCCATCCATCCATCCATCATCAATCCATCCATTCCATCCATCCATCCATCCATCCATCCATCCATCCATCCATTTCCATCCATCCATCCATCCATCCATCCATCCATCCATTCCATCCCCATCCACCCATCCATCCATCCATCCATCCATCATCCATCCATCCATCCAATCCATCCATCCATCCATCCATCCATCCATCCATCCATCCATCCGTTCATACTCTGAGTCTGCTGGATCCCTTTTGGGGTGATGGGGTTGCTGGAGCCTCTCCCAGCTCCTGTCAGTAGAAGGTGGGGCTCACTCTGAGGTCACAGGTCATCGGGAGAGTCTTTGAAACACAAATTTCTGAATTTCTTTTCTGTGTGGAGCTTTCATGTTCAACCTGCAGTGTTACCTCTACTTGCTGAGGTAGAGCGGTCAACCTCTGATTGGAATCTTGCTGGTTTGGTTCCTGCCTTGTTTGTAAAAGTGTCCTTGATCAAAACCCTGAACCCCACATTGCTCTTGGTGGTTACAGTGTTCGGCAGCAGAGCAGTGAGTGGATGTGTTTATGGGTGAGTGGGTCTGTGAAGCTCACTGAGCTTTGGTAAGGTCAGGTAAAGGTCAGAGGGCAGGCTGCCATTAGGTTTAGCCTCCAAAGAGTCTGTTCACTCAAACTACTGCAGTATAATGGTTCAATCTGGTGGGTTTTTTATCTTTTGAGCAGAAACATGTCAAATGTTTGATTTTAGGTGAGAAACCTAACGGCAGCTTTAATGAGCAGAGTGCTAGACGCTGTCCCTTCACAGTAATTGGTCCCAGAGAGGAGCGGCACACCTCAGCAGCCGGTCCCTGAGCAGCCGCTTGGCAACCTGAAATCTGCAGCTGACGCAGGCGCCGAAGCTCCCAGAGGAGCAGTCACCTCCGCTGCAGAGGAGCAGCAGGGGGCGCTCGAACACTCAGGACTGACAGGCCAGGCTCTACAGCAAACCTATCTGGAATAAAGGAAAACAGTCTGAGACATTAGAAAGGTCTGTTACTGCAGACTTAACCTCTAATTCAAAGTGGATCAAACAAAAACAGATGATCAATAAACCTGTCTGAGCTCAGGAAAAAGGAGCTCTCCTGTTGCAGTTTCTGAGGCGACCAGGAAGGTGGATGTTCTCTGTCTCCTCAGAGTCTGATGGACGGACAGGTGAGGATGCATCATGTCTGTGGTGTTGAGGAGCAGCTGCAGCCCGTTCTGTCAGTATGTAGAGAAAGATTTTCATGGGGAGCTTCACACACGTCTGTTTGAAAGAGACGTCCAGCACAACCAGACCAGAACCTGAGCCCAGATGTGGGAGGCCAGCTTGTGGTTCTTCAGAATGTTCCCACACAAACCTGAAGTGAGAAACACTGAGGTCGGACCTTTGATCTGTGGAAGAGCGCCGAAGGCAAATCCAGAGCAGAAGTAGAGGATGAAGAGCTTGAAGAGAGTTAGTGTCAGTCGGGGAGGAGCCTAAAGGTCACAAACCCTGCTGCTGTGTGGGGCGGACACAGGTGAGTTCACACCTGAACAAACAGTCTCTGCCTGGTTCATTTGCTGGCTTTGGTTTCTGTAAGTTCTTGGGGACAAAAAAGATGTTTTTTCTGCTTTTTGTATTTAATAAATTGTTAGTTTTAAATGTAGATGAGTCATAAAACTTCAGATCTCAAATACTTCAGATCACTGCAGATCTGGACCATCAGAACACAACATACTTCAACCTCTGTTTTATCTGAGTGTCTCAGTCGCTCCCAAGAGTGAAGACATGAGTACCAAAGTGGAGCTCGTGATGGAATTTTTCCATCACACCAGGTGATATTGTGCCTTGCTTTTGCAGAACACACTCAGTCGCCTGAGCCGGGACTGAAACTACAGACCAAACAGCCGGCGTCAGACAAACCCCAAAGACCTTTTAACTGTGTAAAAAATCCCCTCGTGCCCGGATTCACTCACGTCTCCCACCCAGGCTGAATGAAGAGGTTTTTTTTATTCCACCAGAGGATACGAATTTCCACCACAAGCTGACCTTTTGACCTGGGAGGAACTGATTCCCACAATAATGAGGCTGATTAACAACCAAAGATTCACCAACCAAACCACGAGAAGACACAACTCAAGTACTTCCTGTCCACGCCCACTTTTCCTGCCAAATTTGTTTGTTGCTTTTGTTCACTCAGATGTGAGGGTCTCCTGATATAGGTAACAGATGGCTGTAATGCTTGGAAACAAACGGTGAACATGAAGCTCTAAACCAGGAAAAAATTCACAGAATCCTGCGAAGCAGCAAAGCCACATGGAGAATCCCACCAAACAGGAAGGACTGGGGCCTGCCAGGCGTGTGGCTTCATCGGTTATTGATGCCTTTACTTTAATGTGTTGGAGGTTAAAGGAGGCGATGGGGGCAGGGGGATGTTTCACTGGTTGTGTAGATGTTTTTCAAACAGGGTTCATTTGGATAATTGGTGTCTTGGTGTTAAATCTGTTGTTGTCCTCTTTCCGTTTCCTCATGTCTCATTCTGAAGTCTGCTGTGATCGAAAGAAGAGGGAGTTCACTCCATGTTCACGTCAGTGTTCACACCCGTGTTCATGTCCGAATGTGAACACAGGTGTGAACACATCCATGTTTGTGTTCACCACCACATTCACGTCTGTGTTTAATGTCTTTGTTTACGTCATGTTTGTGTCCATATCCGTGTTCACGTCCGTGTTCACATCCGTGTTCGTCTTCACATTTGTCTTCACATCCACATTCATGCCTGTGTTCATGTATGGGTTTGTGTCAGTCTTCAAGTCTTTGAATTGTAAAGTAGATGTTAAAAGGCCTTCCCAGACTGCATTGATGAAGTCTGCTCCCATTGGCTACCCGTCATCTGTCACTCAAACCCCCCAGACGTTCAACGTCAGACCCACAAACGCTTATTGAGCCATCTGATTGGTCAATTTATAACTCAAATAACTTATGATGAGGGGAAGAAATCTTTTTTAAAAATTGGATTAGAAAAAAGATGTTAAGCAGAAATCACCAGAGGAAGAATGATTATTCTGACAGAAAATGACTTCAATGGAAGTCGATGGAACTTTGGCCTTCTTGCAACAGACTGGTACTTCCTATTTGGAACCAGGAAGAAGGGGGGGTTGCTCAGTCCAGTTCTTCCCTATACAGTCAGTGGTTCAAGTCTGTGTTCACATCATGTCTTTCATTCTCCATCTCCTCCTTTGCTTCCTCTCAGCTGAGCAGTTTTTTCTGATCAGAAGATGTCTTTTCCTGTTTTGGAATCGAGTTGATGTCAGACAGAAGGTGATGCAGCTTCCTGTTGGTGTTAAAACGGACCCCTCCCTCTAACCCGGCCCAGACCTGTGAGGCCAGAGATCCACGCTTCACTTTCACTGACTGTCCTGTTTTAGGAAATGATGTCATTTTTCTTTTGGACACTTTTCTTCAATGTAAATGGTTTTAGATCAGTTCTACTGCTATTTCCATTTCCTGAAAATAATGTGAGGAGCTATAACACAAGTTTATCAACTATTATGAATGTAAGTCATTTTATGTAAACAATATAACGCTTTACAAAGCGGCTCTGTGTCAGCACCATCCAGAGAAAATCAGAATATTCCATCCACAGATTCAAAGCAGCCGTCTGTCTTTCTCCTGTTTGCTCACTGATAACTCTGTTTGTTGAGCCGCCGGCACAAATCATGACGCAGTTTCTGCATAAAATCTCTTGATTCAGAAATCATTCACTAAACTCTCCTTTGAAAGGCTCGCTAAGTTTATTCACAAAAAAACTCAACAAGTTTCCTCCTTTGTGCATCTCATCCTGCCGGGACCCAGTTGACTGGTCTCCATGGCAACAGCATGGTCCCTGTGTGATTTTATCAGGTCTGATGGGAGCAGAGGTGCTTTTTTTTTTTCCAACCTTCTCAGCGTGTTGATTGAACCCTCACCAGGGCAACAGTTGTTACCAAAAACAAACTTCTTCTTTTCATGCTTAGAGGCCTGATCAAGCTGGTTGGAGGAGTTTTTTTTTCAAAATAAAAGACTTATGAAGTGGAGCCAGTTGTTCTTGTTGTTGTACAGAGATATCAGTGTGTATCAGATGAATTTGTGTATTTGTGTACTCATTTTTGCTATATATTTTGTTTGTCACAGGTAATATTTTTTTTTTTGTATACATTTTTTTTTACTTTTCACACTCGCACAAACACACATCGACATATTTCCACACCATGATGTTAAAAACAATAAAAATAACTAATTACTAAAAAGCTGGAAAATAGAAATCTAGAAATCTGACTTTGTACTGCAGTGAGGAAATAATATTTTAGGGACCTGTCCACACCAGTGAGCCCCCAATCAAGTTTGCAGAGTACGCCACCGCAGGACCCCCCAGATCCTAGCAAAGAGCCAGACCCGGGAGATCCCACTGTGGGACCCAGTTTACTGAGAAAGGACAATCACTGATGTGGAGGATCCCTCAGAGGAAAACACTGGAGTTAGAAATGTAAAAGGAGTAAAATAGATAAAAAACAAATGAATAAAAACAGATATAAATATCAGGTAAAAAAGAAAATATATATACATACATATACACATACACATGCACATAAAAATACACATAATTCAGTAAAAATAAATAAATATTAATTAAGTAAAAATAGAGGATAGCAAAATATCTGGTAACTGTCAAAAGTTTAACTAAAAGCCAGATTAAAAAGGTAGGTCTTGAGCCTTCCTTTAAAAACATGAACAGTCTCTGCAGCCCAACTAGACTGGATTACTGTAACTCTTTATTAACAGCATTCCCTAACAGTTCTTTAAAAAGTTTTCATCTTGTTCAGAATGCAGCAGCCAGATTGTTAACAGGAACTAGCAGAAGAGAACACATCACTCCTGTGTTAGCTTCACTCCACTGGCTCCCAGTTGAATCCAGGATCAAGTTCAAAATCCTCCTGTTAACCTATAAGGCTCTGAATGGTGTGGCCCCATCCTATATTAAAGATCAACCAATCAGAACACTTGGTTCACTAAATGCAGGACTGCTTGTAGTTCCTAGAATCTCTAAAAGTCCAGTTGGAGGTAGAACCTTCATCCATCAAGCCCCTGTTCTCTGGAATAAGCTCCATGTCAGAGATCCAGCACAGTTTCTACCTTCAAAGCTAGCCTTAAAACATTCCTCTTTGGACAGGTTAGTGTTCTGACAGGTTAGTGTTCTGACAGGTTAGTGTTCTGCCAGGTTAGCTAGTAATCAGAGAAGATTCCCTCTGCTGTGGCTCTTGAGAGGCTAGATTAATCCTGATCCGTTTAAATGTCATTTAGAGATTTTCTATCATGTTCTTCTCCACATCAGCTCTGGGGTTCTGTCCTCTATTCTCATTTCTTCTCCTCTCTTCTACTCTTTATTCTTTATTAGATTTACTTCTCCATGTTCTTGTTGGTGCAGTTCCATTCACATGTTGTTTTTCTCTCTCTCTCTCCTCTGGGGAGCAGGAGTGATTTCAGATCCAGGTGGATCCCCCACGCTCCTGCTCCTGGTCGTGGACTGCACTTCTGCTTCGTCTGACTGAGGACTTCATCTCCACTCGTCCCTCAGCTCTATCTGAATGAACTCTATTCAAATACGTAGTTGTAGAAGCTCATTCTTCTTCACCAGTTCTGGTATCTCCTGTTCGATTTTCAGTTTTCTACATTGATGCAATGATTTTTCTTCTGTCTATGAACCTGTGCTGTAGAGCGCCAAAAGGCTGGAACAATAACTTATTAACGTATCAATAACTAATGTTTATCAACCTCAGCAGGAAGTGCTTTGAGGGAATTGTTCAGTGACATGAGCAAAGCTTCTGAAGGCTAAAGGCGCCGCAACACAAAGCGGATTCAAACATCTGACTCCACGCCGTTTGACTCAGTTTCCTCAGAGGTGCATCAACACCCCCCCACCCCCACCACCACACCCTATCTCTTCCCCCTGGAGTCCACCTCCTGTGGTCACTTTCTGTTTACAGAGCTGCTTTGGCTCCACCCCCTTCTGCCTGTAAGCTTCCTTGTTGCTTCTCCTGGTTCTTAGCTGTGATGGAGACTCCGCCCACTTTTCCTTTGATGGGTATCCTGTGTCTGTGGGGCTGAATGTGTGGACACGGTTGATATGAATTGAAGAACGATTGACTCAACAACCAGCATGATGTTGGTTTTCTGACATTTGAAGGAAGAGCGTCAGAACCTCAGACTGCAGACGCTGCTGTTCTGGAGCGGTCATGCGGTTCTGGTGCATCAGCTCCTGGACCAGCATCACTGTGGAGGATGCCTTTATCTCCATGATCCATCAAGTCAATGTTTCCTTTTTTTCAGCCCTTTCATCACCACACTGCCAGACGTTCAATGACGACTCTGCGGTTACGGATTACGATCAGGAAGATTATCTCTGCTGTGCTGGAATCAATCAGGGAGGTGGGAGACAAAACGTCCTTCCCAAACTAACATCCACACTGAGACCCCCCCCCCCCCCCACACTTAAGAGATGGAATGTGTGACAGAGAGATTTTACAGGTTCTTCTGTCCTGCTGCGGTTAGAGTCTAAAGTTAAAACATTGTAACCAATACTTTTGTCCTAATCTAGTTGAAATGAAAACAGGATTTCTTTTATATGTATAGATTCATATTGTTTTCTTTCTAATGGAATTTTCCCATTGAGCATGAAGAAGTTCTTATTTTTAAAAAACAAACCAAAACAGTCTCTTTTTCTTTTTCATTAACCTAATGCTTCACAGGAGCCTTCTGTCAGAAACCTGACTGGATTTCCTTTATCTGTTAAACTGAAAAATCAACAGAATTTAGGTAACATGTTGGACTTTTTTCTGCATGAGGTGAGCTGCTGTGTGTGTGTGTGTGTGTGGGGGGGGGTTCCAGCTGAAGAGACCCCATGTAGACAGTCAGACTCCAGGACAGGTTTCTCCAGCACACCGAGGCCTAAAGGGGGCAGAGTCGTCTCTCCAGAAAGACAATAACAAAGCAGCATCTCAGATTGATGTTTTCCTCGTCAACACCTCGGTGGAGCTGGGCTTCATTCAATATTAAGCAGCTACAAACCCTGGAGTAACATGAGAGTCTCAGAAAGATGTCGCTCTGGATGCGCCCAGTCAGCAGGAAGACACTTTTATCGGTCGACACGTCCAGCGAAGCCTCACCTAAAAACAGCAGGAGTGACTCTTTCAGGATGGAGGCGACCTCATCGTCCCACATCCAGCAGGTTTGCCATTGAGCAACACAGGATTTGTCCACCAGCATCACAAACCCACTAATTCCCTTCAGTCTCCGTGGTTCCACTCTGGAGCAAACACCCTGCTGAAGCAACGGGCTGCAATTATGGATAATCTCCTCTTCCTCCAAACAGCCTGATAATTGACAGGGACGGGTGTCTGTGAGAGCCGGCACCCCCCGCCACCGTATAATCACACAGGCAGCAAGGTAACGGCGAGCACCGTTACAGAGGCCTTTAGACAACTGTCAGAACCATCAAAGAACCCCAACAGAACCTTAACAGGACGCTCACAGAACCCAATAAATGACAAACCTCAAGACAAACAACAAATCTAAAGGTAAGCAGAGAAATCCACACCAAAGTCGCTTGGATCTACTTAGAAATTAGAAACAAAACTCAGTGAAACATTCTTCTAAGGCAGTTCGGTTCCGTTCAGCCGATGGAGAAACGCTGAGGGCAGATGTACTGAGATGTTTAGCTGAACTCTGCCGAGTGGACCTGGCAGCCCTTCCTGACGCAGCTTTGTGTGGAGCCTCCGTCAGCCACACCTTGATAAAGAGCCGCCATCTGATAGACGCTGTGAGCAAAGAGCTGCGTAGGTGGACAAAGAGAACAGGCTTGTTTTACAGCCCCAGCCGCCTCATGCTTCACCATCTGCCAAGAGGCTGCATGTGTTATGTTAGACAGCAGACGAGAAGGCGCATAGCCTAGTGTAAATACAAGTTCCTCTTTATGGAGGATGGATTTCCTTGTTTGTCTGAGGGCAGGAACCATGTGACCCTGAGCCGGACTCGGGAGAAGGAAGCAGACTTCCACCTGATCTCCAAAGCTGTGGAAAAGATCCGTCCATTTGGAACGTTTGAAGCTTCAGTTTCTGCTGCATCTTATGTCTTCATAGTCTTTTGTGGAAACCACCAACTTCTTTATATCGCTTTAGGAAAACTTCAAACACCATTTGAAACTTGTCTTCCGGGAAAAACTGGAAATTTCCATAAAAAAAAAAAAAAGAAAAAAATGGCACCCAAATTTCCAAACGTCTATATTTTAGAAACAAAACAGAACTGTCGGTACATCAGAATGTGTGTGTGTGTTCTCGTCTCAAGACGTTTGCACAATGAGTTGTGTGTGTCCTCAGAGACTCTCCCATTCCCATGTCATCCCAACCGCCTGTAACCAGGAAGTGTGTAGCAATTACAGGGATGCCGCCTGCAGCGAAGGCCTCCCGACGCAACCCATTATTTGAAGGGATTGTTCCTGTCAAGGTGCTGTACTGGTAGAAATGGAGTTAAGTTACGCTGTAAAGAAAAGCCCGTCTCAGTTGGGCCTCTCCTTTTCCTCCTATTCACCATTTCCTTATAGAATTACACCAGTTAAGGCATGGGGGCAGTCACTACTGGGGGGGTGATGAGGTGTTCCCAAGGCCTGTTCCCAGCTTTGGCAGGTGATGAACCCCAGACAGAACCTCTGAAGCACAGAGGAAGCGAGCTGTCGCAGCATCGCAGTTTCCTCTCATCTCTGTGAGTGGAACTGTGTCCGACCGTCAGCGGGAGCTTCCCTCTGCAGCCACACATGAGCTTCAGACCACTGAACATCCCGTGATGAGCTCCAGCATTAGTGTCATCAGCACTGCGCCCTCCCCAGACATGAAGACACACCGGGGAATACCAGCTGACTCACTGTGAAGTAACAGAGTTTAGCAAAGACCCACAGGATCATCACTGTTTCAGTTTCAGCAAAGCCACTCCATGCAATAACTGCTGGTTGAAACTTCATGTCAGGTCGGTTTCAGAGTTGACATGAACCACCAGGTTGCAGTTGTTACTGATAGATTCAGTGCGTTTGTGAAATCTCATGTCAGGCTGGTATAAGCGGCTGTAGTTGTTTTAAAAATCAAATTTTTATGGATAAAAACAGAAAAGACGACAAATGTGTTTCTACACCAAACAGATCTTTTACACAGATATAAAAAAACTGACAAAATAAAGTTTGAGAAAAGAACCTCAACAGACTTGGTGTATGATGACTGCTTTGGGTTTGTTAGCAAACTCTAAAGTCTCAGACACAAACCAACAAACACAAACCTAAAGTCCACTCTCTTCTGTTTTCTACGTGTTCACAGAGCAGCTGCTGATCCACAAAAATGGATTCAAGTTTCCAGTTGTTGAACTTTACTGTCATAATAGCTATAAACAATAACAGAAGTATTTTTGGATATTTTGCGGCATTGGGTTTTATTTGGTCTGGTTTTGAGGTTAGTAAGGTTTAGAACCATTTCAGTGAGTATTTTTCATGTTTTAGTGATCAAAGACAAAAGTCTTCTTCTTCTCTTAAGCTGAGCTAAAGATGAAAAACTTCTTAATGATCCTGAGTAGCACCACAGTCAAGCTTCACACCTGCAGTAACATCTGAGCTCAGGGCTGTTCAATAGATTCTGGAGATGTGTAAAGATGTCAGTGATGCTGGTGTTTAGACCCTGTCCGTTGGAGGTTTCCTCGTTGGTCCAGATTGCTCTGTTGCCTCTGACACCACGGAGGACAGCTGATCTTGTTCTGCAGGTAGAACCAGTGCCTCCATTCTCCCTCTGACAGAATGATCCAGCAGTGAAGCAAAGTTTACTGGACGTTGTCTCAGTTCCACTTGGTTCCACAGCACCAGTTTAAGTGCTGGGGGGGTGTGTGTCTTCATTTGAACTCCACTCAGCTCTTTGCAGACCGGAGTTGACTCCTGGTTCTGACCCGAGTGAACCCACAGAGTGAAGCTGCTGCCACATTTGTTTTTTCTTTGCAACTATGTGAATTCTACTGAGCTAAGAGTGGCTCCTTTACAATAAGTATTAGTACTGTTTGACTACAAACGTCACTACAGCTACTTTTAGTTACAAAGTGTTGAAGTAAAAGTAAACTTCTTGAAAATAATTCAGAATTCTTGATGATATTTAGTATCGATCCGATCTTCTGGTCTTCTGGTTCTGAACGTGTCGGCCGGCAGGAAGCCGCTCACATACAGCTGAGACGTGTCTGCACAGAAAGACAGAAAACAAAGTACGTCTGTACAGGAGCCTGCAGGATCTTCATGGATCGGCACCAGCCGACCCACCCCAGAACAGAACCTCAACTTCATCTAGAAGAAGAGTTTGTCTTTTGTGGGAGAATGATATTTAATCTTTCAGAGGGAAGCAGTTCAGATTCTGAGTGATGTTGAGCTAAAATGAGTATTTAGATCATTTGAAGGTAAAATAAAGTTTTTTAAAGATTATTTTATTTCTGAACCTGTAAACAGCTTTGATTGGACAGAATTTGCGCTAAATCTGTTCTCACTGCTGTTACAGCGGATGGCTATGGAGCCAAATCACAGCCATAAGATTTTAAAACCTCCAAAAATTAAAGTGTTTGAAACTTTCTGCAATTCTAAAATAATTTTCATAATTTTCTTCTTCAAATTTTCTGCTTTTATTTTTTTAAAACTCAACATCAGTTTCAACAATCTTTTTTTTATTTTTTTGGTTTCCAATCTGAGAATTCCAGATTTAAAACTTTTGGACCTGCCCTGGCGTGTGGGGGCGGGGCTAACACAAAGGACCAATCAAAATGAACAAGGGCGGAAACCTCTGTCCTGTTGCATTCAATGACTCTGGCAACTTAGATAATTACAGTCGGAAACATTTGAAAAAAATGTAGAAATGAAAGAAATTGTAGAAAGTTTCAGACACTTAATTTTTTCCCCCAAACACCAATATTTTTTATTTTTGTTTTATTTGGATTTGAAATCTCAACGGCCCGATTCGGCTCCATAGCCGTCTGCATGAACCAGTTCACACACTGAAGACACACTAAACCCAGATGTTCATATCCTTTAGCCTCTGATATGAAGAAATCCAACCTGTAATTGGGAAATTAGAGGATAGAAACACTGGTTGAAACTAAGCCGCACCTTTTCTACCTGCAGTTCCTCCAATGACCACCAGAGACTGGTGGCAAAAAGGAGCAAACCTCTGTTGATGCCAAAAAGTCAGATGTTTTATTATTTGATATACTTGACTTATGGTGTGTGTGTGTGTGTGTGTAGGCAGACGCCCCCGTGGCGTGGTTCAATCCCTCTGAACTCTTTTCATCCACTAGTTTTGTTTAAGCCCCTCCCCTTTAACAGATACTGGCCTGTCAGTGGATGATTGATTATAAAGTGACTTGGTTACAGCTGAGTCATCGTAACAATTACCTTTACAGTCTAGAATCAGGTTACCTTTTACAGTTCAGGTGTCCATTCTGACACCCTGCAGGTCCCCCCCCCCCCATGTTTTACCCCACAAACACCAGCCAGGTGGAAATGCAAACGAGAACTTCCCTGTCCTCTGGTTTCATGGCAGCGCCGCTTCCCTTCTGATTGGTTGATCTGTTGGTCCACTTCTCGCTCCTGCTTCAGCCTCAGACAGGAGTCCACATCCCAGCAGGAAAGAATTTAGGGTTCAAGCATGGGGGCATTTCCCTGACATGAAGGGGCTATTTTTTCCTCATGCGTCACATTGACACCTGAGGTTTACCTGAGAAACGTTTGGGTTTAAAATATTCAAGTTTTAGCATCTTAAAAAATGTTAAAAATCCAACCTGAAAAGCAAAGTGATCTGCCATCCATAAGTGCACCCCAACCCCCCCACCCTGCCTTAGATATCAATCCAGATCTCCAGCAGCAGCACCCCCCTCCCCCCCCCTCTGCTGCCAGGAAGCCGGTTCTCTTTAGCAGATGGATCAGATCCAGATCACATCAGTCTTACTCTTTCTGTGGATCAGGTCTGTGGCAGCCGTTGGCTTCGCCGTGTTCCCGTTCCCCCCCAGTGAGAAACCCGGTGAAGCGCACCCTGCTCACTCCTCCACAGCCGGCAGTATTGCAGGAATCTGGTCCGACTGCACTGAGCGTGCTCAGACCAGTGCAGGAATCCTCCACAGGTTGTCTGCAGCCAGGAATGTGATCCCACGTCGTGATGTCAGGGAACGCCCCGCAGAAAGTCGTGTTTTAACATTTCCAACCTTCGGATTATCCTTCATCTCTAATCTCTACAAACTCAACCAAAGTAGCAACAGATTCTGGAAAATCCCACAGAAAAAAGTCAAATGAGTCAAAGGACTCAACTTTGAAAGGAAATGTTTTGTTGACTTCCTGTTAATGTCACATCATCACAGAGGTCAATATTCTGTTCATGGAGGCAGACAAACACCTGTTTATATTTATGAAGAATAAAAACGGTAATTATTTAAACTCAGGACATTTCCTTTTCCATCAATATGTAAAGGTAAACGGTTGAAAAAAAGCCTCAAAATTTTTTCTTTAAATGAGAAATTAGCAGATAAACAATCATAAAGTTTATATAGAGACTAAATTTTTAATCTGATATTTTTGTCAATATTTTTTTTTTAGCAGAAAACTGTATTTAAACAAAAGATTCTGACACTTCAAATCTGTGTTTTATCCTAACAATGACGGTTTTTAAGGGTGCATTTTATTTTTTAATCACATTTTTATGGTCATTCATTTTCAAATCTTGCTTGTTAAATAAACTTTTGCTCCTGAGTTGCATGTAAAAACTTTTTCTAAGTTTCTGAACACAAACATCCTCTTCAGCCTGACATCCCGTTCTTATACATCTTTTATGCATCTGATTCCTACTTTCTTAACAAAATGTTGTTTATGCTGCAACATTCTGACAGTTCAGCTGAGCTTTAACTGGAGGGTCAAATTTAGAAAACTCTGTTTTAAGACCTTTTTGGTTGTTTTATTGTTTTCTATCATTTTTTTAAATCCTCTATTTCATTACTTTTATTCATTTATTTATTTTGGCAGCTTTTTATTGTTGAGACCCCCCACCCCCCACCACCACCACCTAGAAAATGGAATATACTTCAATTGCCTGAAAGGAAATTGTTCTGGGATTGAGTTTTTTTTTTTTTAAAGCATTATTTTAATGTTAAATATCTCATCATTTCAGACCTCAGACTGAGGTTTCTGCTCATTTAAATCCCGACTAAAGGATAAAGACTGATGAGAGATCAATGATGATTAGCTTTAAGGACTAGATTCTGGACCCACAATGCAGTGGGGTAGTGAAATCCGTCATTTCATTTGACCGTTCAAAACGATGATATAGAAAACTATATCACTCCAAATCCTGAAGACAAACCTGCCGACGGTTCAGTGAAACTCTATTCTGAGCAGAACAGATTGCTGATTCTGAAGCCTAAACATTTCCAAACAATCAGCGACCGGGTGAGAGGACGGGGGTGAGAGATGTCCCGTCTGAATGGAGGCCTGACAGAAGAGCTTAGCTCCTGATGCGGAGGAGGCCGGCCCGGACCGCGGCTCAGAGAGCACAATGGGGGCTTAGCTGATGGAGGGACCTCATGGGTAAAACCAGGCGCTCAAAAAGAGGCTCTGTTCTGCTGAAACCTGATCCCCACCTGACTGGGGCTCGGCATTCCTCCGTGTCCCATCGAAGAGCGTCCCGCTTCTACACGGCCCGCTCGCTTCAAACCAAACTAATTTGAAAAAAAGACAAACCAAACAGAACATTTTCATCTGGAACCGGTTTTATTTGAATTAACGATTTCATTCCATACATTTTCATTGCAGTCCAAACAGAGTTACCAGAAAACATTTAACCTCCAAAGAGGGGAGTTTCCGTTCAGAAAGCAGAAGTTCATCAGTCAGGTGTTTGATCGGCTGAAAGGACCGCTGATAAAAACAAGAACCTGCAGATTTAGGATTCATTCTTCCTGAAGCTCGTCTGCATCTGTGCACTCTGCGTTCGCTCTTTAACCGAGTCTGATGCAGGACAGCGAGAGGAGGGAAGGGAGAAGAGCGGAAGGCAATGCCATTTAATGGACGGCATTACCAGACAGTATTAGACTCCGATAATTACATCTAACCATGTCTGGTAAGACGCCTATCAACAGGCTGGAAGGATGACTTCTGGCTTCGCACCTTTGCAAAGAGGAAGATGAAGCTGGAGGACAGAGAACAGAGCAGGGACAGGTCGGAGTGAGCGCTTCCTCTTTTGTCATAGAACAACGTCCATCATTCATGCAGTGAAACCAGCCCAGAGCGAGGAAGGTCGCAGCGCCGGCAAACAGGCCGAGAGGAGAGCAAAGTCAAGCTGCTTCTGACATGATTGTATTTATAGAAGGAACTTGTCAATAAAACCATGATAAGGGAGAATTGTGGAGACAAAAAAGCCTATTTGATGTTTCTGTGGCGGCATAATGGAGCAGGTAAGCAAACAAAGGTGAGGTCTAATAGAAGTGGGGTATCTGTCCCTCCTTTCACAAACAGTCGCTGCTATTTGCTTTTTCTAACGTCCTTTTTGAAGCTTTGTTTGGTAATTTCTCATCTGCTCACTTCATTGACATTTCTGAGGGTGTCATTTTGAAAAGCTCGCCCCCCCCTCATTGTAATGCTTCAGTCTGGCTCTCCATCGGCAAACACAGCTTCATCAGGAGGAACCGTTTCAGGATGTGCCACGCAGGTAGAGCCGGCGGGCCAATCACCGCCTCGCTTCAAAGGCCGACGCGGTTCAGGGGAGGGAACAAGGAAATAAAGGCCTGCAGGACCGGTGGAACCGTCAACCGACTGCTATTCTTTAACCTGGGCGGGGTGGGGCCGCCATAAAAGGCTTCTCTTTTCAAGGCAGAGAGACTAAAAACACAGACGGAACATAAAAGCCGACGTTTAAGCCGGGCTCCGAGCAGAACCCGTCCTCCTCCTCCCAGGATCCATCTGTCTTTGCTCAGCCTAATGCCTCGTCTGTCAACACCGCATCGGCTTTTGTTTGATTCATCAACAGCTCTGCGCCCCCCCCAGGGGCACGGCTGATGCAACCCAAGCAGAAAACCACTATCATCCTACAGTTTGCTGGGGAGTAAAAATATTCATGACAAAGAGTCAGCTTGACTTTGGGAGGGTGTCCCCCCCCACCATAGGAAAATCCCATTGCAGGAGTAGAGCCCCCCAGGAAACATCGTTACCAGACAGTGTTAGAACAACAGCTGTACAGTCCAGCACTGTCAGGTAAGATGGATCCTGGAAGACATTTCTGTTGATCCGGGGGGGCAGAGGTCAGTCAGGTCGCAGCGGGCAGGTGACGACCATCATCATTACCAGGCAGTATTAGAGAAAGGAATGAGATCCAATGCTGCCTCGTAAGATGGAGGTAGTCGCCTCGAAGGGTCCATGTGTGCAGCATCTCCTTCAGGTCCGAACGTCTCCGGTGACGGCCTCCAGAACCGTCACGTTCCTCAGGAAGACTCCAACTGCCTGCAGGCGTTTCCCGAGAGAGAAGCAGCGCGGCGCCGCAGCACACGGAGGCAGGACTGCCTCCAGGAACAGGGAAGTCCGTCACAGAACCCTCATAGTGGTTGGGGGGTTTTCAACGTAAACCTGCTGTCGCTGGGCTACAGTTCTTGTTAATGATTGCCAAAACCTGTTCTGACTAGTCCAACGGTTTGGCACGGCCAGGGGCCTGCTGTCTCTTCACCCAAAACGTAGCTGCAAGTTATTTCTAACTTGTCTCCAGGACAAGAACCACTGGGAGAGCTGGTTCTGTTGGGGAGCGTTGTGTAGGAGCGGTGACGTGGCAGAACGGCGGTGACGCTCTGTTCTCTGACACCAGGAGCGGCGGAAAGGAAAAGTGGAGTTCTTAGCGCCGGTGGACCTCTCAGGTCTTTGTGTTTGCTGTGTGATGAAAGGCTGATGGAATGCTGCTCAGCCCGACCCGAGCAGCCGTGTGCAGAAGGTCAGACCCCGTTTGCTCGATAACACGGGTCTTTCACAGGTACAAAGCGCGAAGCCCTCACACGCCATCCTGACCTCTAAACGCTCCTTTCAACGGATCATTCAGCCACAATACAGTAAAGATTCCCCCCAGCCCGGCGGCCGTGGACGCGCTCTTTCTTTGGAGGCATTTCTGTGCTCATTCAGGAGGAACAGGTGTGTACAGTTATCTCAAAAAAGGAGGTGGGGGGAGAGAATGGAGGGAAAAGTTAGGGGAGAAGAAAGAAAAGGGAGAATGCACCTGTAACCTTACCGTCGTGAAAGGTACCCCAAGGAAAGAGTGCAACCAAACCCAGGTAAAGTGTTCAGAGGGAGGGGGCTGCAGAGAAAAGCTCCTGAGTTTCCAGCCCGCTGCCTGAGAAGGCGCCGTCCTCCTCCCGGTCAGGCGGCCCCCATGAAATGAGAAAGTCGAGCAGACCTGCTCTCCCAGACCCTTAGTTAGTTAATCATCAGCGTTCTAAACCAGAGCTGCAGGCCATCTGAGGAAGAAAAGGAGGGAAGAAAGGAGGAGAGAAGAGCATTAGCCCAGAAGAAGTCCAGAAACAAGTTCAGGAAAAACCCGTACCTGATCCGAGCACGCTGAACGTCAAACCAAACTCTCCGTCCTCCATATGTCCCAAAATCTGCTCTGCTCATGACTACACCCTCCCGGCTCGCAGAGGGAGTCTGCGCCGCGCACGGCGACCCACGCTCTGCCTGCTGGAGGTGAGGCCTGATCAGGTAACTCTGCCCTCCCTGCTGGAATGTGACTCTGCTGAGAAGTGAACAACCCGATAGGTAAACTGGCCTGGCCCTTAATCAATAGTTGCTGTCTTTGAGGGAAAACAATGGTAAGGAAACCCTAAACCTTGTTTAACTCCAGGCCTCACCCCCCCACCCCCCCACCACAGAGCAGCAGCGCTGTGCTCTGATGTTCAGGCTGCTTATCACCCCCTCCGCCTAAGCTTCTTTTTAATGTACATTTAGTGATAAAGCAGGTTCATGAGTGTCAGTTGGTGGCTCCGCCCCCATAGTTACTCCGCCCCCTACCTGGCCTCTGTCATCTCGCCTCTCTGCTTTGAATATTTCAAATGAAGGACAAATATTTTCACCTGATTTGAATGTTTTCAGTTTGTGAAACTGAAATGTGGAGAAAGCTTTAACCTAAAACCTTCAAATCTGTCCGTAAATGGAGAATAATAATTATCAGAGATGATTGATGTCTTCAGGAAAACGGATCAGAAACGTCTCCTGAGGCAGAACGCTGAGTCATGAACTCAGTTCATCTGCAGTTCCAACGTTTGCCCTCTGAGGAAGCTAGGCCGCCTTTCACTACAAACCTGACTCCAACTTCACAGAGCTCTGAGGCCAGCCCTCAGCTGAAGTCGCCGCTGCGCTGCAGCAGAGAGCGTCCCGTCTCATGTGACCAGCAGCTATTCAGGTGTGTGAAAGAAACGAACAAATGTTTCCCTTTCCACCAATCACAGCGCTCCACCTCGCTCTACTGTATGCCCTCCATTTTCCTGCTGCTTCCCGTTTCTGCCCTCGGCCGTCTGCGGCTTCCAGGCTCCTTCGGCCTAAAGTGGGAGATTAGAGCGCAGTGGGAATGTTCTGCCCAGAAAAGGCCGGTTCTGCCTCAACTTGCAGCGTCTGAGCACAGAGAAAAAAGCAGACATTTTAGGTCGAGCAGGAAGTCATCTTTGTTGGGACGAGTCTGAGCGGAGCAGCTGAAGAACAGCAAGAAATGAGAGCAAAAGTAGACAAAAGTTCCCAAATGAGTCCCAAACTAGTTTAAGCACAAACGTGCAGCATGACGGTCCTCTACACTTCTGACTGCTTGTTGGTAATCAGCAGAAAAGCCGTTTGTTGGTTTCTATCGCTCCGAGAGTCTGCCTTCAAATCCTTTGACGCGTCTGGCAGTTTGCCTGTACCTGCTCCGACTGGTCTATCCAGTTTAGGAAGCGTTGCCTTCTATTGTTTCCTTTTCTTATTCTAAACTGCTGGAACATGATACGTATTATTTTTGCAGCGAAACTGCCTAATCTCTCCTTTAGCAGCACGCAACCGCCGAGAGCTCGAGCTCGTTCGAGTACCGAACATTTCCTGCTTTTAGCAAAGACGCAGAGCCAAGCTACAGGTTACAGCCGGAGCCGAGGAACTACGGATGGAAACGGAGGAGAGGTCACGTCGGAGAATTTACCGCGTCTTTCCCAGGTGCGGTCAGCCAGCCAGAAACCCAAGACAAGAGGCATCATTGTGCGGGGCTCTTGACGCCCCGCTGGCGAGGCGTCCTCCTTCCTGCTGCCGCTGAAGGACGCTCGACCTCTGGAACGGTTGAGGAGAAAAAGCGCGGTCCCTCCCAGGTAGATGCAGCCGTGGCGTCGGACGACGAGCCCAGCCCAAAACCAACCAGTTTGCAGCTCGTCACTCCTCTTCCTCCTGCCGCCATCAGACAGGTTTTTCCATGCGCCCTCCTTGGCGGTGTGGGACAGTTAAGCTCCTCCACAAGACAGAGGCTGAGTTTGTAAAGGGCTTGGTTTACATGTAGTCTAAACCCCCCCTCCTCATTTCCCCCACAGGTGTAATTTTCAGGTCGTGGCCAATCTCCTTAGCCTCTGGCGCTCACAGGTATGTCCTCTCGCTGTCAGCAGCCAATGGCGTTAGAGACAAACTCCCCCCTCTTCCCACCCTTCGACTCGCTCACCTCCACCCCCGCCCTCCCCAACAGCCCCCAGGTACCGTGTTGTGTTTTTATGATGTCAGCTCCAGCTTCTGTGGGAACGACCTCCTCTGGTCCAATTACAGCAACAGGTAAGCCTCCATCGGCCTCACCTGTGCGCCGCTCCCGCCCCGTCTGGGGGGGCAGCACAGGGTCCTCAGGAGCATCTGAAGTTTTTACACACATAAACCTTCACCTCCTTCTGAATCACCGAGCTATAACCTGAAATACCTGCCCTTTGCCCCCCCTCTTTGTGTACACACACCTTTTCCTACCTGGAACAATAACCTGCCGTTACAGCAGCCATGACGGTTGAGCAAAGGGCAGGTGAAACGCTTTAAAGTCAGAGTAGAGGGCCCACGAGGCTGGGGGACCAAGCGGGGGCCCGTCCCCACCCGGCCTGTGCTCCCCTGGATACAGTGGAACAGAGCCTCTCTGGGTGTAATTGTGAGGATTAGCGGCTCAACAATGAGCACAAATCCAGAGCCGTATCTGGTTTCAGAGGAGGCGTGGCTCTGCCGCAGCACCGGAACATAAGAACCGGCCGACTGTTGGAGCCTGTGAGGCGGGAAACAAACAGGCAACTGTAGAGGCCTGATCCGAACACATCCTCCCAACCAGGAGTGAGAAGCTCCTGCTCCAACTGTGCAATCATTCACGAGCCTCAGGGTCTGCTGAGTCAGCATCTCAAAGAGGCTGTAGGTGAACGAGGCAGAAATGAGTCCATGATGCAGCAAGCAGCCAGGTTTGTGATGAACCAGCAAAACACTTAAACAGGTTTAAGTGCAGAGCTTAAAACTGGTTGACCCTTCCTGACCCCGCACACGTCCAGCATTCATCGTCCGTTCCTCCACTCGTTTCACGGTTGAGCGTGGAGGAAGCTCGGCCTGCTCAGAGGGAGCAGCTCTGCTCAGAAAGGTCTGCTTTGTTTGGACTCTTCATTTGCATTCCAAATGAGGCCTGGAGTGGAGAACAGAGCCTGACCTGAACTCATTTGGCTACTGATGGCTATCTGGGCAGCCAGTCACGCAGGACGGCAGTCCATCACTTTCAGCTGCAGAGCAAACGCAGTCGTCTGCTTGGCTGCGCAGCCCTGCGTCTGAGCGTCTTCACCAGCCTCTACAACACTGTGACGGGATTGGCTGAAGTTACAGACGGACTGATGCAACAGAACAAACCTTCATGTGGTTTTAGTGTCCGTCTGTGAGAGGTCTTCTCCCTTTAGGAGTGGATTAAACCCCCCAGCCTGAAGGAACATGCATCATACATGTACATAATATTTGTCACTATGAACTTTAATACTATAGATAAAGACTAAAACATTTGTTGTCACACCCTAATGAACAGTGACGCTCAGAACCAATGCTTTGCTTTCTGTGTTGAGGTGGGGGCCTGCTGCTGTGAGGGGCCCTGATTGGACCAAAGAGGGTTCCCTCAATCTCTGCCGGATCAATAATGTTCATCAAAAACAGTCAGTAGAGATCCTGGCTCTGCACTGCGCTGTAAAACTCTGAAACCCAACAAGCCGCTTCACAACAAGACCGTCAAAAAGAGACGCCACCAAGCAGGACATCAAAGCCAGCGGGATCAAAGCAAAGCGGAAAGATGAAAACCAAAGGAACAAACGGGACGGTCAGGATGACGGGGATCAATCCCAAACCTGCAGTCAGCAAAGAGATGATTTAGCAAGCTGTGTCTGGCAGGTGAAGCCGCGAGCTTTAAGAGTCTGACAAGGAATGAAGAGAGAGATGAACGGAGGAGAGCGTCTCTGTCCGTCTGAGGAGCTGCGACACAGACACACCCACCGGTCTGCTTTGAAAGGTTTTGATTTTTACAAAGTCCTCGCAAAAATAATGTCTGTAAATTTAGAGTGTACAGAACTGCTTGATTACTTTTGTCTTTCTAAATATTTCAGGTTGGAGTCTGTAGTTTGAACACAAATGTCTGTCAACTGACAAACAGGGTTGCCACAAACGATCATTTTACTGTAATAGACGACTAAACATTGATTATTTTTCCCGATTAGTCGACTAATCGGGTCATGTAAAGGATGTACACATCTTAACCATCATTAGCTTTAAAATAACTAAAAATAAAGACAATGGAGATGATAGTTTATTAAACAATTAATGAATAGTGCAACCTCTGTCCTTTATTAGTTTCTGGTATTTAAACTAGAAAAGTTGCAATACCTGTGATAATACTAGTGTAAGTGCTTTTATCTTAAATTAGTTGCTGAAGCTTTTTGCTGAAAATGGCGACACAATTGATTTTAATTCCTGAAGAGATTTGGTGAAAATACAAAAGCTATTTGTAAAATGTTAAATTTTCTGAAAAATGTAAATTTTGTTTGAGAACTATGACAGGGCGCTGAAGTTAACCTAAATGTCTTAAAATTTTGTAGTAAAATTGCTTAAAAATCCCTAATACATGCTAATATTGCAAAAATATTTAGTGTGCTGCTTAAATATGAGCTTAACTTTAAAATAGCCCAAAATTTCTCAGTAAACTAAATTAGTCAAAACATTAGCATGATGCTAAAACAGAGGCTAAACTCTAAAATCGCAGTACAGGGCTGCCTACTCTCACGCCGTGAGACTCACGCATTTGATTGATTTGTCACGCCCTCGCGCCACACCTCCATTTCTGATGCTGAAACACAATAAAGTTACTTTTAATGTTTTTTTTGTTTTGTTATGGAATGTATGTGTTGAGGCTGAAGGAACACTGGTAGGATCCATACATTTTGTCGACGCGGATGTGTGTGCAGCCTTTTACCGATCCGCGCTCGCTTCTTACAAACATCATACATGTATCTCATTCACAGGCTGTAAGTTTTGGTGTTCAGATACAAGTGCGGCCGCATTTCGAGGTGAACCAAGGTGTGTCTTTCAGTTTCCTTCGCTTGACCGCTGTAAGGGGCGTCATGAAAATGGAGTTCACGATTGTCATGGGTGTGATAAATGTATGTATGATTTTTTTAAGGATGTTTTCATTCTCTAGTCAAGGTGAGTGCCTCCTTAAGTTCCTGCCTACGCGCAAATGCTTTACACACAGTATGATCTGTACGTGCACGTGAAATACTGGTGTGATGTCCACACAAACTACAATGGATTTTAAAAATTTCCCATTTTTAACAGCCCAGCTGCGCGTACCCTCGCACAACACCGCGTACCTGCCTGTTGACAGAACTACACCAAACTCTGCACTGATACAGACACGGTGACACAAGCTTCTAAGAAGGTGAACCCCCACAAATCACCAGCGCCTGACAGCATATCCCTGACGGGTACTGAAAACCTGTGCCGACCTGCTCGCTGGGGTGTTCACAAACATCTTCAACCCATCTCTGATCCAATCCACAATGCCCACCATCTTTAAGAGCTCCACTATTGTCCCCATCCCAAAGACCCTCATAACATCCTGCCTCACATCTGTTATTATGAAGTGCTTCAAACAACTAATAAAAAATACATCTGCTGCTCTCTGACCCCCTGGACCTCCTGCAGTTTGCATACAGAGCCAAGAGGTCTACAGATGACCCCTTTGACCTTGCTGTCCATACTTGAGCTGTACTTGCTGTTTACCCATGACCAACATCATTCTGAAGTTTGCTGATGATACCACCAACCTCGGCCTCATCACCAACAACGATGAAAGCGCCTGCAGAGACGAGGTGACATCACTCCCCAGCTGGTGTCAGGAAAACAATCTCTGTCTTAATGTCAATAAAACAAAGGAGATGATTGTGGACTTCAGGAGACACACTAACCACCTTCTACCCATCCACATTAACAACACCGAGGTGGAGCAGGTCAGCAGCTTCCAATCCCTCGGGGTGCACATCACTGAAGATTTGACATGGATGTTACATACAAACACCGTGGTGAAGAGAGCCCGTCAAAGACTCTACTTCCTGAGGAATCTGAAGAAGTTTGGCATGAACACCAACATCCTCAGAACTTCTACCGGAGCACCATCGAGAGCCTTCTGGCGGGCTGCAACACTGTGGACAGCTCTACAGAAAGTGGTCCGAGCAGCAGAGGACATCACCGCCAGCACCTCCCCTCCATCCAGGACATCTATCGCAGCAGAAGTCTGCAGAAAGGACGCAGTTTCATGAAAGACCACACTCACCCAGCGAGAAGACTTTCCCAACTGCTGCTCTCTGGAACCTGCCAGCACACACAAAAAAACTCAGAGACAGCTATTACCCACAAGCTGGTAGACTTCTAAACTCGAAAGAGCACCTTCAAGTATCAAGGCTGGACAGATGTGTTTTAACTTATGTAAATAACTTATGTGCAAATATTGAAACCCATCCTGACCATGCTTCTCTCCTCATACTTCTACAGATCCCATTCGTTTTATGCACCTGGATCACCACCCTCTTTTTCCTGTTTCTTTCAAATGCTTCTCTTTTGTATTAGTTTTTAATTATTACTATTTTTACTTTATTACTTGTTACTTCTAACTTGTATTATTTTTACTTACTCTACATACAGTACTATTGTGTGTACAAGTACCTACCAAATGGGCGAGTTCACTGACTTCTCATCCCATGCATTTCATTGTACTATTGACCGGTGTTGATATTGCACATGACAAATGAGACTTCATTTCATTTCAACTAATGGGCTTCCTGCACAGTCCCCAGAATTTGGGGGGAGGGGTGGGGGCTGATGTGTCTCACGCATTTAATGCATTTAATCTTGACATAATCAAAGGTTAGATTGATGGGCTAAGATCTGGAACAGAATCATTCAAATTCAGATTTCCCATCAAGTTTAAATTATTTTTGAAATATGTGTTTTAACTTCATTTAAGAATACATTTTTAAAATTTGTGTCAAAATGCCATAATCATAATTAAAAGAAAACGTTTTTTAATTTGGTGTTTTTATGGTTTATATGTACTGTAGGATGCTTTTACAAAATGAATATATAGTTGGAGAGAGCTTTTTTTTCACTGTACTGTATATGAATTATTTCTGACAGGTTAAGGAGCAAGACTGTCTAAAGACCTGCTGCCACTGCAGAGTGGGCCTAAACAAAACCAAGAGCAGAAACAGTTTGTCCTGGATGGAACTTTATTGTCAGTGAAGATAATGAAGACAGCTGGTCCCTCAGATCATGTGACCAGGGCCTGCTGGTTGTTAGAAGAACTCTTGCAGCAGAGCCTCCATCTCTCTGGAACTCCGCTCCTCTCAGCCTCAGATCTGGACACTCAGTGTTTTCTTTCTTCAAGAAGCTAAAAACATCTTTCTAAAATTGCTTTTTTAAATCTGTTTTTATATTCTGTTTTACTGTGCAGCACTGGGACTTTTATCTTGAGAGATGCTTCATAAAGAAAGATTATTATTTAATTATTTTTCTTGAAAGCTAAACTTGCTTTCCTGTCACATGTTCTGGAGGGCGCCAGTGATGTCACAGTTTTAACCTGAAAACACGTCAGACTGGACCTAGAATCTCTTTACTTTTGCACCTCAACCCAACAGGATGCTCTGTTTTTATATAATTTCAAAACTTTATTTCAACAAAGTAAACGGTATAAGTTACTTTTGCACTCTAAAGATCCTTTTAATTACCACTTTTTTGTAATTTCTAGAGTAAAACTTTTTTAAATTAAAGGTTGTGTACTCGAGTACTCCTTCAGACACTCAGACGTCTGTTTGTTGCTTCCCTGTGGAGGCGGGCTCTCCTCCAGAATGTTTCAGGTCCGTTTGTGCTTCAGAATTTCACTCCAAGTTGAAGAGCTGGACAGTTTAGACCAGAGAGTCAAACTCAATCACACAAGGAGCCAAAATCCAAAACACACCTTAGGTCGCGGGACGAACAGGATAAACATTTATTGAACACTCTAAAACTATTAAACCTACTAAAACTACTAATTATGAACTGGATATATAGCATTACCTGTGATAATGCTAGTGTGAATGCTGGAAGTGCTGATAGATACATTTGCTGAAGCTGATAGTCAACTAAAATATTAGCTACATGCCAAATTAACCTAAAAAAACAACAAAAAAGTAGGTTAGTCAAAACAGCTAGCATGTAGCTGAAGAAAACAGCTAAACTTCAAAATAGCCTAAAAATCTTAGTAAATCCCAAAATAAACCAAAAAGCTAGCAGAATGAAAATTTTTAACACTTTAAAACTGCAACTTTAACATATATATGAATAATAAAAAGTCAGGAATATTATTCCAGAATAAATCAACTTAAACCTTAAATAACTTTTAATATTTCTCTCTGCATAAAAATATATTTTGTTAAAATTATAGAAGTTAGAAATGAGTAAAAGATAACATCGAATCATTAATAACAATGAAATGATCTGGGGGGCCGGATGGAATTACCCGGAGGGCCGGTGTAGGTACCACATTAGCTTTGCTAATGATGACGTCACACAACTGGAACAAACAGGTTGACTAGTTAGCAGTTTTTCTGTACTGAAACTGATGTTTACAATAAAGTTTATTTTAAAATAAGAAAGAAAAAAGGGTCCAGATCTGCTCGGACTATTATTGATTCTTCTGACGTTGACAGCTCCTTCACGAACGTCTGCTCTCCTCAGTGTTTGTGTAACTGAGCAGAAAGTGAGCTGCAGATTCTAGCTTCATCCGGTCCATGTGACCAAGAACAAGTTCAACATTAGCGGGATGTATTTTGAAAGAAATATGTGCGAATAACTACTTTTTTTTTTAAAATGTGCGACCAACATCAAACTAGCATGCTACTCCCGAGCCTCCACTGCAGCCTTGTTTCTCTATATTAGAATGACGATCATTATCCTGAGATGATTCTTCTTGATGGGATTATGCCGGACTTGACTTTGACACATGAGGTTTAGAGGATCTATGAGGCTTGAGGACCTTTTTGGATATTTATTTATTTATTTAGACATATTTAAATTTGAAATCTGTGACTTTTTTGGACTGATGAAGATGTCCGAGGTCTTCCTCTGATCCTCTGAAGAGGACAACGTTGTGATGGCGAGCAGACGTCCTGACCTTCAATCTGATGACCTCTGCTCTGTCCCACAGAGGAGCTGAGGTTTGACACTCACATGACAGCATATTTGCAAAGGGACAACATTCAACCAAAAGTCATTTTAATAATAATTTGCATTAAAAAGCAGAACACTCCTTTGCATTAGTTCTCAGTTTCCCGCCAGCTTGTCAAACTGCCATGAATGAAGTGAACCTGACTCGGAACGCTTGGATCAGAGAGGACAAACACGGAGCAGAGCGTCAGCTTCAGTTCTGCCCGTTTCCCAGATTAGAGGTTTTATCTGTGCAGCGTCCGTCTGTGTGTTTTTATTCACCCGTCGCCCTTCTGCTCGGGATAATTACAGAGGTTGATCTATAAAGAGGCTGGGGGAGGGGTGCAGGTGTGATCGTTATGGTCTCTCATCACACTGATCAGCATCCAGTCACATCAGTTCACCTGCTGGCCACACAAGTTGGATCGAATTCACCAGGAAAAGTCAGTTTTCTTTAAACTACTGAACTTTCCATCCCATAATGATATTTACTCAAAGTACAGGAGGAGAAGCAGGGCTTCTTCTTGTTGACAGGACAGAGCATCATGGGGGGCAGCGCTGTCAGCTGCAGCTCTGCTCCGACTTGCAGCAGCAGGATAATTGGCCCCAGTGGATTTGGGGTTGCTGGTGTGTGCGGGTGGCGTGGCAGTATCCCATAATCCCCAGCGGGCTCTGTTGCTATAGGGAGGAGAGGCGAGGCCTCCAATTATGATTGCTCTCATTTCCATAACACACCTGTTTGCCTTATCTTCCAGTTTGAGGCCAATCTTCTGCTGTGATGCCCAAGAGGAGCAGAAAACCCAAAATCTGAACCGCAGTTCACCTCCACCTGCAGATACCTGCCTGCATCCAGGTGGGGCTGGACGTTTGGTTTCATTCATCAGCATAAAAAGTCCTGATGAAATCTGCAGCAACTAAACACAAATGAAACCAGCAGAGTCATCCTCCACACACACACACACACACACACCTTGTTGTGGGTCAAACACACCTGCAGCGCTGCCGGCCGGCCGGCTCAGGTTTCAGTCATTCACACTCGAGACGTCGCCGTTTGTTTAGGAAATGAGCGTAAACGCCGACCTGAAGGTCGTCCTTCATTGTGGCCGTGTTCAAACAGCACACCAGCTGCACCTTCACACACACAAATTTGGCGTTGTGAGGCTGTAGAGTGCTTGTGTGTGTTTGCTGCTGGGGCATCATGAGGCGCAGGGATAGCACAGCATCTCCAAACACACCTGTTTGCTTCTCCCAAAGACTCCCAGGTAATCAGCTCTGTAATGTGTTTGCTGAGGCTTCAGAATAACAGCACTCACAATGATTTCAAGAACCGTACGCTTTAGTGTACACAGAGGTTAACTCAACACAGAAGTTCAGCTCATCACTGATGGAAAAGTTCTGTCCAACGTCCCTGAAATAGAATCCCACAGACATAATGACAGCTGAAATGCAGAAACCGCCTGCTTTTCACTCACGTGTCACAGACGCCAGAATATTCCAACCCTTCTGAACTGAGTGTTTGTTGGGATCTCGATGATTTCAGTGTTCAAACTAACACTGGCTGCTGTCATTCCCTGATATCTTGAAGAGTCCACTGCATGTATCAAGATGAGGAAACCGTCTCGATGTGGACTAATACCGTTATGAAGCTCAAAACACTTTACGTATTTATTAATCTATCTTCCCCTTACTTCCCCCGTTTTCTTTTCTTTGGACCTTATTCTGCGTTGTTGTTGTTTTGATTGCAAAAGGTATAACAGGCAAGCAATCTTCAACAGATTCTACATGCTTTGTATTTTTCTATAGTTTTTCTGAAAAACAAAAAATATTTGATCACAAAAAAGTAATGACTCCAGAGAAAAGCAAGGAAACCTCCAGATGTTTCCCATGAGCGTGATCTGTGACGGTCCAGGAGAGTGACAGAGATCCCTGACGGATGCTGCTTTAAAGGAAGAGATGCAGACTTCAGGAACAAACCTTTCTGCGTTGTTTTTCAGGTTCTCAGTGACGGGTTCTTCATTTGCTGTTTTTGTTTTAGACCAGCAGGAACCTGTGGACACAATGATGTCCTCATTCAAACGCTCAGCTCTTTCAGAGTTTTACCTCTTCCACCCACCCAACACCACCCCCACCTCATGAAAAGGTGGGGTGCACCCTAGATCAAAGTCAAGGCCCGGGGGCCGGATCTGGCCCTCCGGGTAATTCTATCCGGCCCCTCCTGATCATTTTATTTTAATTTTATTAATGACCCTTTATTTCTTCTGCCTTTTTATTGTTCATAGTTATTTTAAATTGAAGTTTTAAAATTTGCATTCTGCTAGCTTTTTGGACTATTTTGGAGTTTAGCTAATATTTCAGCTACATGCTAGCTGTTTAGGCTAACATGTCTTTTTAAAAAAAAAGTTTTTTAGGATAATCTGGCATTTAGCTAATATTTTAGCTGGCTATCAGCTTCAGTGATTTCAGCTATCAATTGCAGCATTTTTAGCTATGAACTTCAGCATCTTCATCTATCAGCATTAGCATCGTCAGCGGTGTGAATCTTCCAGCATTCACACCAGCATTATGACACGTAATGCTACAGCTCTAGATCATAATCATGTTAAAAAGTTAAGCTTTTAAAGTTTTAAAATGTAGTTTTAATGTTCAATAAATGTTTATCCCGTTCGGCCCGGGACCTGAGGTGAGTTTTGGATTTTGGCACCTTTTGTGATTGAGTTTGACACCCCTGCTTTAGATCATTTACTGTGTATTTTGTGGTCCTGGGACAGCAGAACCCTGCTGACCTTCAGGGTCATGTGATCCATGATGTTCAGAGGCTCAGACCAAACACCTCAATATAAACCAGGAAACCGTTTCTGTCGGTGACTGAGGTCTCATGAAGCCTCTGAGGCCGCGGTGTTGCAAACAACCCCCCCATGGGCTGCAGGGAGCAGCAGCTCGGGCTAATGATGCAAGAGGTGTTTGTGATGGGGAGGGCGTCTGGGGAGTGAGGGTTCAGGTGAAGGCATCACCAGGAACGACCTGCTGGGACCTGTTACCAAGTTGCCCTCCTCCCCCTCGACGTCCCCCCATGAGCCACTGCACCCCCCCCCCGTCAGGACGACGTCTCTGACCTCGCAGCGCGGACGTGCTTCATGCCTTCTTCCTGCTCTCAGAAAGACGCAAAAAAGGCAGCTTCAGGAGAAGCTTCACAGCAGGAAGTCCGGAGTCTTCAGTATGTTCCACAAATGCAGGTCAGAGCTTCAACAAACACCAGAGGTGAAGATAATAAAACAAGACCATCAGAGAGGCCAGCTCTGAGGTTGGGCTGAAGCTGGCAGAGCAGAAGACCCCCCATGAGGCCCTCACCAGGAGGAGGGCCCATAGAGACCTGGTCTGATCATCTCCTCTCCCCTGCTGTTCCAAAGGAAGTAACCGCTGGTCCCCGGAAGCCAAAATCTCATAGCCTTTGATTGAGAAATAAACCGCGATTCTGCTCGTCAGAATCCCCATTCTAGCTCTGTGTCTCTGTTTATCATGTTCTCCCTCATTTTTTTCATGATATATTTTCCTGTGATGCCAGCTGGTCCCACCTCAAACATTCAAAGCGTTTGATTGACAGATTCTCGGACAAATCCCTGATTGCTAACATCATCTGGTCCCATAATGGAGAAAAATGCAGAAAAAGGGAAACTGAATGGACTTCATTTCCCGAGGTCACAGCCTTGTTTTGTCTATTTGTGTGAATGGGAGGGGCCTGTTCATCCGACCACCGTCCCAGCGCTGCTCCTCAGATACACAGGAGTCTTGTGTTGTTAGACAGTTCCACCAACTGAGCAAAAAACTAAAAAACTCAATAAATTTTAAGGATTGTATGTTATTTGTTTTTTGATGTGTGAGTCTTGTTGAATGAAGCATCTGGTCCATCTCCCAAATCCGTTTTTCTTCTCCTCTCTGCAGAGGAACCGTCTCAGACTGATGCTGCCAGAAGAACCAAACTCCTGGTTCCACAGCTGAGACGGGTGTTTCTGTACCGACCAGTTCCTCGGCTTCCTCTGCTTCATCAGAGCTTCACTGTGAGCTCATCTCATCTCTGGAAACTTCTGTTCCTCATGCAGGTTCCCCAACCCCCCCATGATGAAAAGAGGAAGGACCGTAAGGATTCAGGAAGCAGATTCTCTCAGGAACCAAAGCTGCAGAGCGTCAGTATTCACAGAGCGAGTCAATGAACAGTGAAATGGACTCCTTTATAAGAAAGCAGAATCAAAGTCCGCCGGCCTAAACATTATCTCAGCGTGTCTGCCACAGAGACAGCTACACATTAACACGTTCAGCTCTTTACAACCCTCCAAACACACCCTCTGGATTTGGCGCCGCTCTGTAAACATTGACGTTTCCAGACGCTGGGTAAGTAGGTTCATGTTGTCCTCAGAGCCAATCAAAAGCAAGCAGGCGCTTCTGCGGGCGCCATGGAGACCAGCTGCTCTCAGCTGAGTGCAGGTGAAGCTCAGCAGCATGCACGGAGCAGTGATGCTGCTCTGGTTTAAGCATGGAGATTTGGAGCTTCTGCTTTTGAACAACAGAAGCTGCACCTCTCCCTCTCTATGTTCTCAGCTGGTTTCCCATGGAGGTGATGACACCTGCAGCTTAACCCCGGCTGACCTACCTCTCCAGGAAGGTGGCCTCTAGCCCAGAACCTCATCCAAGCTCTGTGTGTCTTCAGAGCTCCGTTGTCCTCCGGAGGCTCAGTCAGCCGCTCTCCTGCACGCCGCGGCCGGGCAGGCTGCATTGGAGCCAGAGACGCAGGGAGAGGATGCTGGCAGCTGTGATGTGTGCTGAGAGGAATGCAGCGCTGTTATCACCCGGGAGTTATGCAAGAGCAGTTTGGTGGAAACCTTTGCCTGGTACAGTCTCAGGCCTCTGAGGAGAACACACATGGGGGGGGGGCAGGTGGACGCAGCGGAGGTTATCGCAGAAACATCATGACTGCTGCTGCTCCCAACTTCACTCAGCTATTTTTAGCTTTAGAACTTTTTTGGTAACAAACCATGAGCTTTTAGGAAACTGTCATGGCGGAGAGCACTTCCTGAATGTGAGCGCCAAAATAAAAGCTTTTGACAATTTTTTCTTTGTGGAGCCAAAAATGTTCAAGTCTGAACGTCTGAGGCGGCAGAGACCCGGGGCAACGGAGACCCGGGGCAACGGAGACCCGGGGCAACGGAGACCCGGGGCTATGGAGACCCGGGGCAACGGAGGCCCGGGGCAACGGAGACCCGGGGCTACGGAGACCCGGGGCAACGGAGACCCGGGGCAACGGAGACCCGGGGCTATGGAGACCCGGGGCAACGGAGACCCGGGGCAACGGAGACCCGGGGCTACGGAGAACCCGGAGCGGCAACGGAGACCCGGGGCAACGGAGACCCGGGGCTACGAGACCCGGGGCAACGGAGACCCGGGGCTATGGAGACCCGGGGCAACGGAGGCCCGGGGCAACGGAGACCCGGGCTACGGAGACCCGGGGCAACGGAGACCCGGGGCAACGGAGACCCGGGCTACGGAGACCCGGAGACCCGGGCAACGGAGACCCGGGCAACGGAGACCCGGGGCTACGGACCCGGGGCAACGAGACCGGGGCCAACGGAGAAACCCGGGGCTACGGAGGCTCGGGCTACAGAGACCAAGAGCTGCATGGAGGGACCATATCAGGTGGTCCCTCCATGAGGGAGCTGCAGGATTTAAAGCTCTTGAGCTTCAAGCTGCTGGCTTCACAAGACCAGGCTGTATTCTTGTGTCACTGATCGACAGTCTCCGTCACAGTTTCAGATTTGTCAGATTTGGATTTCCATCAACAGCTGCCTCATGGTGCAGCAGAAACTGCAGGACTTAAAGGGTTAAAAGTCCTGTCCTGATGCAGCGTTTCATCAATGAATAGACAGCTGCCTTCAGAACTGGTAATGTTGGGTCATACGTTTCCTCTTCAGCACTTTGTCAGAAACTAACAGAACCCTCCAATAAAAACAGGCACATGTGGTATTTTTCTTATAAAAGAGAACTAATGCAGAAAGAAATCATTTTGTTTTTGTATTTCTGAGTATTTCTCCTTTTGAACCACTGTCAATCAAACTGTTACAAAGATGCTATTTGTTATGTGAATTATGGGATCCATAAAGCCCATTTTTTACAAGGTTTGCAAAGCAATGTAGAGCTTGCACTGCAGCAGCTGGACCGGTCGCCCTCCCCGTCCTGCTGCCAGAGGCACGGGTTTCCCCTCTCCCCACCGTCCGGGCAGGGGGTTGGACCTCTCCATAGATGTATCTTTTTAGGGGTCTCTCGCAGGGCGAAGTCTGCCACCGCGTGAGAGGTGGGTCAGAGGTGGGTCTGACTGTTTAATCAGTGAGTGCTGATGGGATGTGGTTCTGCCCAGTGCTCTGAACGTCGCCCTCATGTTTCCATTAACTACAGTTTCATAGTTACAGTAATAGAAATGCAGCTCATCAAGATCTTCACTTCCTCGTCCGGATCAGCTCTGCGATCAGTAAACTCTGAACCTTTCCTATAAATTTGTTTTTTGGGGGGGGGGGTCAGAATCCTTCAGGTGAAGCGTTGGAGCAGAAGATCTTCTGCCTCCGAAAGTCTCACTGCTCCGTTTGAAGCTGCGCTTGGTTTTCTGAGGTCCGGAGCTGCAGGAGCTTCGGTTGACATTTGCATCAAAGGCAAATCAGCTGTTAGTGCAGACGCTGCTCTCTTTCAGAGTAACTCATGTCTCACATGCTCAGACCGAGCCTCGTGGAGAAGAGGACAAACTTCTCCAGTAGTAAAAGATCAACCAAGACCAGTCGGGGGATGATTTCTCCTCCTGCTGTGAGGGAAGAAGAATAATGTTGATCTTCACATCATCTCTCATCACCTTTGATTTGACTTTGTTTGCATTTTCTGGACAGGTGGATGTTGTACAGTACATGTAGAGCGATCTGTCTTTCTGTAGAAATATGATTCCCCATGAGTCTTCTAATGGGACCTTCAGCTTCTTTTCCAGCTTATTTCCATAAGCAAATGGATTTAAATGAATTTGCATTTTCTGGGTGTCTGCAGCTGCAGCACACGAGACGGCTGCTTGTTCTGCACCCAACAGGATGCAAAACCGCTCAGCAGTCTGGTCACCGGAGAACCTGCTGCCACGGTGGGAGGTGGAGAGCGAGCGAGGAGGTCAAATCTTCTCATAAATATCCAGTGGCGTACCATCAGAGCCTGTTAGCCTTCAGAGAAGACCTAAAAAGAAATATCCAAATCACAAAGAAAAGTTTATATTAGAAAATATATTTGTCAAAAAACATATTTTAGCTCATTCCAACTGTTCTTTCAGTTTCTCTCACAGCCCTTCATCCCAGCTGTGCTGCTGTATGACTCTTCTTTCACATGAAAGTTTCTGACCAATCAGATTCTAGCTCTCACTTGTTGCTAGGTTACTGAAAGTCTGCCTTACACTCACACAGTCGGTGCTTCCGTCCTCACTTCCGGTTTTGCAGAAGCTTTCCATAAAAACACTGCAGTTAAACCATAGCCATTTATGGATTAAACATGTTTGCTTTGAGTCAACCAATCAGAATTTGAGTTAGAGTTTTTTTTTAAAACTTTATTGAGTACAAACAGATTAACAGAACAATTAGACAAATGCATCCAAACAAAGCAATGACAATAATAATGATATTCCAACATAGAATAATTACTGTGGGGGAAATATGAGTAAAAACTATGTATAGAAGTTCCAAAAATTGAAGCAATAAATAGAAAAATTAAACAAGAGAAAATAATTTAGCCATAAAGTAGTAAGGCACAAAGTTCAGGTGTATGGTAGCTTTAGTATGGATGTAGTTCAGTTATATAACGAAAAACATGAGAAGTTTCTCTAATTCTGCATTTGTGTAAATATAAGATTTTGTATGGAACTTTACTTTATTATTAAAGCAAAAATGTTTCAGATAATCTCCATGCTTTATTCCAATGAATATTTCCAAATGTATTATTCTGATAAAATCCACCTCTAGGTATATTTTTTTCACAGAATGTGTTACAAATGTTTATAATTGTATTTTTTATTTAAGATATCAATTCCATTAATTTTCAAAGGAGGGTCTATTTTACATATAACTTGATAATGCAGATGAGAGGTCATTAAATGAAGTAAACCTGAAGGGATGGCTTTCATAACACGAATAAATTCTTTGTTTGTTACAGGATAGCTTTGGTCTGCAAAAACTTTTCATAATTTAAATGATTCCAATTCACAGAAAGATCTGAGACATAAATCACTTCTTTTTCTATCCAATCTGCTTTAAATATACATTTGTTTTGATGGTTATGTCTGCGTTGTTCCAAATAATAGTTTTGTTATTATTATTATTATGAGGAACATAACTTTCAAGCTAGTAAAGCTTGTTGATAAAAGTTAGAACATTTTAAAAAGTTACTTTTTTGATGTTGTATTTACATTTTAACAGAAATTGAAGACCACCAATTGTATTAAAGATATAATAATATATCAAATTAATTTTGGATGTTTAAGGCAATTTTGAATCCAACTAATTTTAAAGGTAAAATTTAGATCTGAGAAATTAATTAGTTCTTATCCTCCTAAAGTCATTCTTTTTGGAGGTAGCATTTCTATTAAACCCAATCTTATACATAAAAATACAAATCTGATATTAATGTTGAAAATATCAAGAATATTAAGCCTTAGAAATAAATGATCAGTGGCTTTGAATGAGTTGCAATTAAACAGTTTTGCACGACCAGTATTTTGCTCAAAGTAGATGGGAAGGTGATCGCCCTCATAATACTACAATACGACAGACAAGGGTAGATTCAACTGTAAAATGAAGTAAGTATAGAGTTTGAATTCAATAGTTGATTGAGTTTTCTTATAATACCAAGAGATTTACTTATTTTTCTGGTCACCCAGTCAACATGTTCTTTCCAATTCAGGCATTCATTCACAATGACCCCCAAAAATGTTGTAGATTAACAATTTCAGTTGAATTAATTTTGATTCTGAAATTGATAGGAAATGGTTTTTTTGCCACTAAAAATCATGTAATTAATTTATTTATATTAACAGAAAGTTTGTTCATCCTCTGATCAGTTTTATTGACAGACAATTCTTCATTGGTGTTTTATGAGGGGACTAAAATTTGAATTGGACATTAAGAAAGTAGTGTCATCTGCAAACATTTAGGAACAAGGTCATTAGATACATGATACAAGTCGTTTATGTATAGCAAAAATAACTAGAAAAGTGCATTACCTCCGATAATGCATGTGTGAATGCATTTTGCGGAATGTGGTTGGTGAAGATGCAGAAGATTTTTGCTTAAAATCTGCACAAAAACCTAAAAAGCTGCCAAATTAGCCAAAAAAGCTAACACGTTGCTAATATGCTAGCTTAAACCTGAATTAGCCCAAAAAACTTCAAAAGTTGTCAAATTAGCCAAAAAAGCTATCACGTTGCGAATCTGCTAGCTTAAGCCTGAATTAGCCTAAAAAAAACAAAAAAGTTGCTAAATTAGCCAAACAAGCTAACACGTTGCTAATATGTTAGCTTAACTCCAAATTAGCCCAAAAAAACCTAAAAAGTAGCCAAATTAGCCAAAAAAGCTAACACGTTGCTAATATGTTAGCTTAACTCCAAATTAGCCCAAAAAACCTAAAAAGTAGCCAATTTAGCTCAAAAAAGCTAACTCGTTGCTAATATGTTTAGCTTAACTCCAAATTAGCTCAAAAAAAGATAAAAAGTAGCCAAATAGCCAAAAAAGCTAACACGTTACTAATATGCTAGCTTAAACCTGAATTAGCACAAAAAAACCTAAAAAGCTGCCAAATTAGCCAAAAAAGCTAACTCGTTGCTAATATGTTAGCTTGACTCCAAATTAGCTCAAAAAAACCTAAAAAGTAGCCAAATTAGCCAAAAAAGCAAACACGTGACTAATATGCTAGCTCAAACCTGAATTAGCCCAAAAAAACCTAAAAAGTAGCCAAATTAGCCAAAAAAGCTAACACGTTGCTAATCTGCTATCTTAAACCTGAATTACCCTAAAAAAACCAAAAAAGTTGCTAAATTAGCCAAAAAAGCTAACACGTTGCTAATCTGCTATCTTAAACCTGAATTAGCCTAAAAAAACCAAAAAATAGTTGCTAAATAGCCAAAAAAGCTAACACGTTGCTAATATGTTAGCTTAACTCCAAATTAGCCCGAAAAAAACCTAAAAAGTAGCCAAATTAGCAAAAAAGCTAACTTGTTGCTAATGTTAGCTTAACTCCAAATTAGCCCAAAAAAACCTAAAAAGTAGCCAATTTAGCTCAAAAAGCTAACTCGTTGCTAATATGTTAGCTTAACTCCAAATTAGCCCAAAAAAACATAAAAAGTAGCCAAATTAGCCAAAAAAGCTAACACGTTGCTAATATGCTAGCTCAAACCTGAATTAGCCCAAAAAACCTAAAAAGTAGCCAAATTAGCCAAAAAAGCTAACACGTTGCTAATGCTATTCTTAAACCTGAATTAGCCTAAAAAAACCAAAAAAGTTGCTAAATTAGCCAAAAAAGCTAACACGTTGCTAATCTGCTATCTTAAACCTGAATTAGCCTAAAAAAAACCAAAAAAGTTGCTAAATTAGCCAAAAAGCTAACACGTTGCTAATATGTTAGCTTAACTCCAAATTAGCCCGAAAAAACCTAAAAAGTAGCCAAATTAGCCAAAAAAGCTAACTTGTTGCTAATATGTTAGCTTAACTCCAAATTAGCCCAAAAAAACCTAAAAAGTAGCCAATTTAGCTCAAAAAGCTAACTCGTTGCTAATATGTTAGCTTAACTCCAAATTAGCCCAAAAAAAAACAATAAAAAAACCACAAAAAAGTAGCCAAATTAGCCAAAAAAGCTAAAACACGTTGCTAATATGCTAGCTCAAAACCTGAATTAAGCCCAAAAAAACCTAAAAAAGAATAGCCAAAATTAGCCAAAAAAAAGCCAACGTTGCAATATCAATCTTAAACCTGAATTAGCCCAATCAAAGCCAAAAAAGCCCAAAAAAAAGCTAAATTAGCCAAAAAGCCTAACACGTTGCTAATATGTTATCTTAAACCTGAATTAGCCTAAAAAAACCTAAAAAGTGCTAAATTAGCTCAAAAAAAGCTAACACGTTGCTAATATGTTAGCTTAACTCCAAATTAGCCCAAAAAACCTAAAAAGTAGCCAAATTAGCCAAAAAAGCTAACTGTTGCCTAATATGTTAGCTTAACTCCAAATTAGCCCAAAAAAACCTAAAAAGTAGCCATTTAGCCAAAAAAGCTAACTCGTTGCTAATATGTTAGCTTAACTCCAAATTAGCCCAAAAAACTAAAAAGTAGCCAAATTAGCCAAAAAGCTAACACGTTACTAATATGCTAGCTTAAACCGAATTAGCCCAAAAAAAACCTAAAAAGTAGCCAAATTAGCCAAAAAGCTAACTCGTTGCTAATATGTTAGCTTAAACTCCAAATTAGCACAAAAAACCTAAAAAGTAGCCAAATTAGCCAAAAAAAGCTAACTCGTTGCTAATATGTTAGCTTAACTCCAAATTAGCCTCAAAAAAACCTAAAAAGTAGCCAAATTAGCCAAAAAAGCTAACTCGTTGCTAATATGCAGCTAAACCAAATTAGCCAAAAAACCTAAAAAGTAGCCAAATTAGCCAAAAAAGCTAACACGTTGCTAAATGTTAGCTTAACTCCAAAATTAGCCAAAAAACCTAAAAAGTAGCCAAATTAGCCAAAAAAAGCAACGTTGCTAATATGCTAGCTTAAACCTGAATTAGCACAAAAAAACCTAAAAGTTGCCAAATTAGCCAAAAAGCTAACACGTTGCTAATATGCTAGCTTAAACCTGAATAGCCCAAAAAACCTAAAAAGTTGCCAAATAGCCAAAAAAAGCTAACACGTTGCTAATATGTTAGCTTTAACTCCAAATTAGCCCAAAAAAAAACCTAAAAGTAGCCAAATTAGCAGAAAAACTAACTTGGTTTGCTAATATGGCTAGGCTTAAACCTAAATTAGCAACATAAAAACCTAAAAGTGCCCAAAATAGCCAAAAAAGCTAACACGTCTATATATGCTAGCTTAAAACTCAAATTACCCAAAAACCTAAAAAAGTTGCCAAATTAGCCAAAAAGCTAAACTAGCATAAGCTAATATGTTAGCTTAACTTCAAAATAGCACAAAAAACCTAAAAGTTGCCAAACCTCAACGAGCTGAACGTTTTGATACCAAGATTGTACAAGTGTAAAAAGTGCACAAAGTTTTATAACAATTTTAAAAATGTCCATTAATTGTCAATGAGGCTAGTAAACTAGCATAGATTGCGTTAAAATCGTTACGTGTATGAATTTCAAAAGTACAAGCACAAATGTCCTGAACAAGCTGAACGTTTTGATACCAATATTGCACAAGTGTAAAAAGTGCACAAAGTTTTATAACAATTTTAAAAATGTCCATTAATTGTCAATGAGGCTAGTAAACTAGCATAGATTGCGTTAAAATCGTTACGTGTATGAATTTCAAAAGTACAAGCACAAATGTCCTGAACAAGCTGAACGTTTTGATACCAATATTGCACAAGTGTAAAAAGTGCACAAAGTTTTATAACAATTTTAAAAATGTCCATTAATTGTCAATGAGGCTAGTAAACTAGCATAGATTGCGTTAAAATCGTTACGTGTATGAATTTCAAAAGTACAAGCTATAATGTCCTGAACAAGCTGAACGTTTTGATACCAATATTGCACAAGTGTAAAAAGTGCACAAAGTTTTATAACAATTTTAAAAATGTCCATTAATTGTCAATGAGGCTAGTAAACTAGCATAGATTGCGTTAAAATCGTTACGTGTATGAATTCCAAAAGTACAAGCACAAATGTCCAGAACAACCTGAACGTATTGATACCAATATTGCACAAGTGTAAAAAGTGCACAAAGTTTTATAACGATTTTAAAAATTCCATTCATTTTCAATGAGGCTAGTAATTTGCATAATTTGCGTAAAAAACGTAAATTTTAAGAATTTCAAAAATACATTTATGAATGTCCTAAATTTGCAGAACATTTTGATAACAATATTGCATAAGTTGCATAAGTGCAGAAATTTTTATAACAATTTGAAAAATTTTCCCATTGACTTAACATAGGGCCAAAAATTAGCATAAATTGCGCAAAATCGCGAAAACCGTAAAATTTGCGAAAACCAAAAGTACAAGCCTCAATGTCCTGAACGTGCTGAACGTTTTGATACCAAGATTGCATAAATTGCATAAAGCGTGCTTAAGTTTTTACCCGTCAAAAAACGTACGGAAGAACTCGTATATAATAATAATAATAATATTTAAAGAGAAACAGGATCACAATAGTGTGAATGCATTGAATGCATTCACACAATAATGCCCCTAATGTAGATCCCTGTGGGACTCCACACTGTATCAGCTTTGTTGGATTTGCAATCGTGAACAGAAACAAACCAGAATCTATTGCAAATATAATTCTGTAGCCACTTGAAAACATTTTCATAAAAAACATATTTCTGGAATTTTTAAACAAGAATTGTATGATTGACTATCAAAAGCTTTGGATAAGTCCAAAAAAAACTACAAATAAATGTATGTTTGTCTAAAGCAGAAGTGATTCTGTCATTTAAATGAACTAAAGCCATGTAAGTACTTTGCTGCTTACATAAACCATATTGATGCTTATAAAGAATTGAATTATTATTCACATGACTGGATAATCTTTTATAAACAATCTTTTTTAACGTTACGTCACCATAAGCTCACTTCAATGTACTTGGCTGCAATCAATTTCCCGGTAACCTATCCTTATAGTGCACTTCTGGTACTGCGATTCTTCAGCTGTCAGAGGGTACTGTATGCCTACATGCGGTTATTTACCTTCTAATATTAGCTATTCACTATGTTATGAGTGAAGAAAAAAGAATAAACATGCAGGCGAATGCACACATGCATATACATTTGTGTGTAAGTAAAATATAACAATCAAGATGACAACATTAAGCCCCGGGAATTAATTTTCCTTTCATTTGATTTCTCTTTTTCCATTGAAAGAAAAGTTGTCCCAAAATGGACACAACTACACTTTAAGAACACATTGTCTGCCCTGTACAATGTATGTTCTGTATTAAACTAAAGTTTCTAAGAGTTAAACCAGTCCTACCTTATTCAAAGGTGTTAACGTGAACAACCTTTCGCGTCACCACAGTCTTTCTGCCAACTTTGGAGGTACATTCGGTTCCTTTTTCAGGGTTGATCTGGACAAAGAATCTAACATGATATAATAAATTAGCATATTGCAAGAACATGAAGTTGTGTTTGGAAATTAATTTGGAAATAATTCATATGACAATATAATAGAAATGTTCAAACATACGTTTGTTTCAATGTGGTGCACACGGCCTGTCGATACTCCAGGTTGAGAACATAAAATTAGGCAAAGAAGATCGATAGTGCATCAGCAAAGGTGTTCTCTTTGTTCACACTTTTTTTCCATCTTTAATAGGAAATCTCAGATGAGTTGTGAAATTTTGACCAACGTACCCACAATCCCACATCCAGGAACTTGACATCTGAGATCACCTGTGAACGTTGACTTCCTCTTCAGTGATCTCTTCCTGCTGTGCATATGGGGACGGAAAGCAGGGAATGTTGTGTAAGTGTCATTACGAGTCCCAATTCCACAAGAATATCTATGATTTGCCATATGTTTATGGCTTCTAACATGTAGATTAAAAATATATATTTTTGTGCACAGAAGCCACACAATTTACAAAAAGAATTTTATTCTATGAAGTTAATAAATCAATTCCTGTCCAAGGATAATTTCAGCTATGCAACAAAACTTCTATCAATAGGATTAGGTCCTCATAGATTGTTTCTCAACAGGCCTGAAAAATGTAGGCCACAAAATAAACAGGAGACAAATATTCTTACACCTCAACTACCAAACACCTTCATGTCCAAGTCTTGATAAGATCATCTTCATCAAGTAACTCAGCACAGCACAATATTTAGAATACTAGTACTTTCTACCAGGAAGCATGTACTTCTTCTTGTGCAGTTTTATAGCAGATGCACACTGCCTGTAGGTGAAATACTGCCACCTACTGGTATGCAGTGTGGGTGGTTGTTTTCTTCTGTTCTTGATGAAGCGTCTGTGTGCCTCATGCTTTTCGTCTGATGAAAACGATGAACTGCACCTGCGAGTGGACTAAGGACCAATGCTCAGTCTGCAGACATAGACCACAACGTTTCACAGACAGAGATTCTATTTCACCTTTATCACAAGCAAACTTTAGATCATTCCTTAATTTGAATTCTTTTTTTTCTTAATGAAGAGAGTACCCCACCAGTCTGTTCAGTCTAACAGAATGGCATCATGATTGATAATTAGTCAACTTCAAAAATATCCTACATATGGGCCATGATTCTGTTAACAGTAAATGTGAACTTGAAAGAGTGAAGAAAATGCAAGACCTGATGGTAATGTTTAGATAAGATATAGATATTTAGGTGGAAAGTAGAAAAAATATTAGGTGGCATATTTTGAACAAATTCAGTGGAAATTGAGTGGAAAAAAGTGAACACCAGGGTCAATTTCCCTCCTATAAGGGTCAAAAGAATCACATTGTTAACAAATGTAGAACTTTCAGCCATGTTTAAAGTAAAGGACGTAGGAAGGAATCTTCATGAAGAACAATGCTAACAACATGGAAGATCATATAAAACATCAAGCATTAGATTGGGCTTGGTGAGATAAATTATGAGGTGGATGCATAATAAGCTTATCATACTTTAAATAAGCCTCATCACCTCTTTCCCGGGCTGCTTTCATAGCTGGGAGAAGTTCTCTTCTTTTCTGCCGGATAGATTCAGCAAAAGATTAGATTCTGTAAAAGTCTTTTTGCTGATCCAACAATTCCAGCACCTGTGTCCCGATGACATGTTCCTCTGTGATGGCGTTAACCTTTGGAGGCATGGTGATGCCTACACGTCACTTGTTCAAGCTTCACTTACTCAAGAAATAATATATAATTCAAACTAAGGATATGAAAAATCGAGTTCTGCAGTGTCAATAGAATCCAAAATATAGAAGAAAGACAAAAATTCTGCAGGATTCTCTGGATACTTGTTGGATTCAGGAACAGCATCAACTCAGAGAGACAGAGCCAGCAGCCATCTTTGACTCGTGTCCAGCCGTTCGTCTTTAAATAATTTGGATTTGCTGTAAATAGCAATAATTTGAATAAAAATGTTTCTTTTCAAGTTCAGTGAGTTGTCATTTGTGCTTTGATGTTTGTTGCAGCTGTTATTGCAGTGGGAGGAGTTTGTTTTTATAATATGTGCAATTGTAGATTACAGTATGTGCAATGATGGATTTCTGATGGAAATGCTCCATAAAATCACATTCATATATAACAGGAAGGTGTTAGAAACATCCAGTAGATGGTATTAACGAGGATGGTTGGAGGAAATGCACAGACTGTGAATGTCAGACTTTAAAATGTAACTTTGGGTTTGAAACCTGAAACTTCACATCTGATCTTCATCCATGAGATCACCTGAAGGGGGGGCTCCTCCGGGGTCACCATAATTACCCCATCTGCTGCGGCGCTCTCCTGCAGGAATTGTAATGACCCCCTCTCTTAACAAGGCGGCGGCAGCGCTGCAGATCCAGACGACAGCCGGTGCAGAACAATGGGGGGCGGGTGGGGGTCCACAGGTTGAGGCATGGGTGGGCAACAGATGTGTTAAGCTGGAGCACAAAGGTGTGGCTGGTTTCCAGGGAGTTAAAGGAGAGTCCTCCAGAAGAAAAACAGCAACGGCGCCTGCTGTCATGGAGCCCGCCCGCGGTTTGGTGGGTGTTGCATCAGCATCAGCCCTGAGAGGAACACAGCTGAGGAAACAAGATCCCCACCACCACCACATGGGTGGTTGTAGAACTGCTGGTGGAGCGCAGAAACATTCAGAGGAGGTTGATCTTAACCTGACGGCTTCATCTGTTTGCAGTCGACCTTTTACTGCATCAAACTGTAGGATTTTATAAAACCGGTTCCTGGAGTTCTTCCTATCAGGAGCATCGTGATTCCTCTTCCCTTTCACCGTGTCCGGTGTGTTCAGGGTCGTCCTCAAAGTCAAGCAGCATGTGATGTTTTACTAAACAAACTCAGGAGAAAGTTTCAGAGCATATTCATTGTTTGACAACAGAGACGGCGCATCCTCGTCTCCATGGCGACTGCAACGCCTGGCTGCTGTGCGGGCGCATGCCATAAGGTGTGGCGCTGCATTTCCCCGCGCCGCGCCACACGTTTCTGCCTTTAACCTTCAGACGGAGCTGCTGGGAGGAGGAGGCGCAGACCAAACTCAGAAGAAACCAAAAGGGCTGCGAAAAAGAAATACAAGAAAAGAATAAAACTGAAGAGACCAACCATAAAACCAACAGAAACTGCTTTAATGTGGAAAAATAAAATACTTTTGAGGGAAAATGAGCAGTATCTGAGTATCTGAAGTTGCTTTTTGATAAAAGTGAGTTTAGAATGATGAAGACGATTCCCTCAGAGTCTTCAGCTCCTCAGCTGCTGGCCTCCTCTGAGGAGATCAAGCTTAGAATTCACCGGCGTCAGAGACCAGTGAACACATGAATCACCGTATCCTCTCATTTCCCCACAATCCGTCTGTTGCTTTTAACATCTGACAGCAGATGAGCTGCTCTGTTTCCCGCCACACTGAAGCTGTTTGTTTACTGCCGCCTGTGCAGTGAAGTTCATCCTCCTGCTTCATGCAGAAACCATCACAGGAGTTAACCTTTTGTCTGAACAATGTGAGCATAGAGAGGAAGATCACCTTCAGATGTTTCCTCATCTTCATCTTTATATTTCTCTGACAGAAGTCCAACCTTTGACCTTCACTGTGTCTGCAATTTGGACCAAACTTTTCCAGACACCCCCCACCACCACCACCACCCCCACCACCACACACACAGACGGCTACAGACTGTGACCTTCTGAAAAAGCAAACCTGGTGAGCAGGAAAACGGAAGCCGCATCTAAAACAACGAACTTTAACGAAGCAAAATGAAGAACACAAAGGAACATCCCGGTTTCTGTGTACCTGCTGGCTCCACCCCCCCCTTCCAGTAACCACACAGGCAGGATCTGATCCGACCAGTTCAAACCAGTTTGTCGAGTCCGACCTCTAGAGTTGACAAAATGAACAGAAAATAGACAATTCACCCGAATATCTCCAACAGCTTCATTTAGTAAACAAGAGGAACCTCCAACCACCCGCATGCAGGACACGCCAGAAAACTGTAATCTGATTACATCCAGTTTAAATGAGGGGCAGGGAGAGGTAAAGAAAACTGAGAGATCCGAACCAGGTTCAGACAGACACTGAAACACAAGAACATTTGAGGAGAACACTGCAGCTATGAGAGAAGAGGAAGCAGAAACATCTGATGTTAGTGATGCACAGCATCACAGGAGAAGAGAAGAAACTCAGGCTGGAGGGATTATAGATTTGTCTTATTTTAATTGTTTTTTAAAGGTTTGGGTTGATTCTTCCTCAGACAGATGGATCTGTTGGAAAATAAATTCATAAAGTCATTGATTAAGTTGATTAATCGTTACATCCTAACAGAAAGGATGGAAGAGAGAAACAGAAGAAGAGATGAATGCAAACAAACAGACTGACTTGTTCCCACCATCAGGACCGATCTGGGGAAACAGGCTTTATATTCTGCATCTTCGGCCTGGAACTCCTTACAAACAGAGATGAAATGTTCTCTTCCTCTAAGAAGTCTTTAAACAAAGACAGTCTCTGGATCTGCTCCAATGCTTCAAATGTGTCGCTCTGCTGCTTCTTAAAAACCTGAATTTGAGATTATCTTATTGACTTTTTTGTACCTATTGTTCTTCTTTTGATCACATCATCCTTTAAAACGTGATCCTGATCTTAATGGATCGTTTGTCTGTTTAAATAAAGCTTCAATAAAAAAAAAACACAATAATGCCACATCAAATCCAATTTGATCTTTTTAACAGAAAAAGCAAACGGACCAAAAGTCCAAATCTTAAAAAAAAAAATTCAATAAACAATAATATTAAAATCCTAAAATAAATCAGAAGATAGAGGATTAGAAAATGAATTCAAAGTTAGAAATTTTAAATCAGTAAAAACACACACACACAATAGTTGGGCAGGTAGACATATTTTGGGCGGGGTTAGTGTGGTTTGGGCGGTTTTTACTTCCTCATCATAGAAAAGTAGTGGACTAAGTTGGGCTGGGGGGCGATGGGAGTGAGTCTGTTCTCTGAGAGTCAAAGCTTCAAGGCTTCAGTCCAACAGCAGCAAAGGACAGAGACACCTGCTGGTCAAAGGAAGTCACTGCAGCTGCTGAGGAGAGTTCCTGTTCTCTGAAAGATTCCATAAAGAACATGTTTTAATAACAGCTGATGGATTATACATGAACTATTGCTGGTTTGGAAAAATGACTGAAGCTTAAAGGAGAATCTGCTGATGTTGGAGCTTTGAATGGAGATCATTTCAGATTATTTATTCCATAACTGGACAGTGGGGAATTGAAATGAATTATTTTTGTTTTAAAAATATTAAATGTCATAAAAATACTTCATCATCCCAGATTATTCTTAATACACACACAATTTATAAAAGAAAATCTCCTGCAGATGTTTCAGAAATGAGCAGCTCTTCAGGAGAACGCTATTCTTTTTTTTTTTTTTTTTTTTATTCTAACTTGTCCTGTCCAACAGCTGAGCAAGCAGATACGGGCTGAGAGCCTCTTGCGTTGGACAGATTTTAATGTCCCAACAGGGGTTTATACTTAATAAACCCCTGTTGTATTTCATGCTAAACTTTATTTTAATTATGTTGTATCTTTTTCTTTTTTTGTTGGACCGGACGGAAACAAAGGGGGGGGGGGGGGGGGGATAAAAGAGTGGGGTTAAGAGAACAAAGAAGGTAACACAGAGTAGCAACATCCTATAACAACCAGGTCTAAATAACAATCTGGAATGGGCGGGGCCTGTCTACACACACACTCAGTTACACACATACCTTTTGGCTAGAATGATCTCTACCTTTAAAGTTGTCAAAAATGTACACAATACCACTGCAGCTCACACACAATCATAGAAGCTGACACAAATAAAGTCTTTCATTCCATCACACATTCTGTTAGTGCGAGGTGAGCTGACACCTGTGCTCAGGTGAGTGTTTATGTTTTGCTGATGTGAATGTTGATGGAATGTATAGAAGGAGAGAGAGCCCGGCCACCCCCACGCCCAGGCCCCCCACCGGGGCGGCAGCAGCAGCACGGGCCCCCCAACACCCATCATGGAGCCATGGAGAGAACCAGTCAGCTGCAGAATCCCGCCAGACACCCAGACCAGGGCACGCGGGACCGCCGCAGAGGCCCCCACGCCCGAGAGCCGGAAGGCACGGGAGCACAGAGAGCACGGACCCCCGTCCAGCCAGAGCAGCAATCCCCCCACCACGCCCAGAGGGCCAACACAAGGCCCCACACCCAGAGAGCCCCCCAACCCCAGAGGAGCAGCCCACCACCACCCAGCAGCGCCGAGCATCCCCCCGCCCCACCCCAGGCACGAGCCAGAGCTCCCCCAGGATGACCCGCTTCTATGCTCCAGACGTCCGCCCGCGCCCGCCGCGGGAGGTCCAGGGGCGAGCCAGGAAGGGGCTGCCCACCCCCGCCCAGCAGAGAGACACCCAAGAGGAACGAGGGTCCCAGAGGAATGATGTTAACAAGGCCTGACCAGGCACACCCACTGATGGAATCCTGGAGAGGCCCATTTCTCGAGAGCCGGGACCAGAACCACCAAGACCTGGACACCCCATGGCTCTGATGTAGTTTGATCCCCTGTTAGATCTTGGGGATCCCTCTCCCAGCGTGGCGAGGAGGTCACAGAGCCCAGGAGACCGGCACCCAAGAGACAAGACCACCAGGCCGAGGGTTTCCATCCCCCCTCGCCAGGGATGGGGTAGGGGACAGAGGGTCGAAGGTCCCACCTTCCTTGTGTGATGCATGCGTGTTTGTTTGTTAGAGTGTATATTTTGAGGTGTTAGAGGTGTGTGTACTAAAGGGTGCAGTTAAAATTGGTGAGTAGGGCCTTGACAGGACATCTCCTGATTGCTCACAGCGATGCCCCGTCACCCTCTCATCAATGGCCCTACATGTCTATGGTGCTGTTAAAATTGGCGGAAAGAGCACCTAGAGGACATCTACTGCTTGCTGGCAGTGATGTCCAAGCACCCCCCCACCAAGGTCCTATGTGTCTAAGGTGCACATAAAACTAAGGGGAGGGGCAAACTCAAGCAGCGGCCACTGGAGGGAGGGACCGCTGTCCCCCCGCCCCCCCCTAGCGCTGGGACCAAGTTCACCCCAGCCCATGGGCCCCACCCCCCGAGAGCCAACCCCCCAGACCCCGCACCTCCCACCCCTGCAAGGAGGGAGGAGCCAGAAGGAGCCAGACCCAGGGACAGGTCCCAGCCCCCGCCCCCAAGCACCTCTCCCATGGGTGCACTGGGCAGGCACCAACAGGACAGAGGCGGCCAGACCAGCCGCGGCCCCCACCGAATTTTCAGTAGAGACCACAGCATGCCAGACTGCCCAGGCCCCGTACCAAACGGGACCCCCTGCTCCCCACAGAAAGCCCCCCACCAGACGGGGCAAACCCCCCCCCAAGACCCCGCGGCAAAGGCGGGCGCCGCCCGGAGCAACGGCGGGCCCCAAAAAGGTAGCCCCACCCCAGAGCCAGAGAGGGAGTGATCCCAGCCCCCAGGTGCAGGCAAGCCGCCCCCCCGACGCAAGCGGCACCCCCTAGGAAGGGGCCCCACGCCAGCCCACCCAGCGCAAGAAAGAGGACCACCCCCCAGACCGAGCCAGACCCCCCACCCCACTGCACACCCCACACCCCCGCCACCCAGGCCCAGGGCGCCACACGGCACCCCCTCCCACCCCCATCCAGACGCCAGGCCAGACCCCCAACCAACAGAGCCCCCCCACGCCCCAGCCAGGCGCCAGAGAGCCCCGACCCCCACCCACCAGCCCCCGCAGACAACCAAGACGCGGGGACACCCAAGCACCCCGCCCCTAAATCATGGACTCAGCAATCGGAGACCAGAGAGACTGAATTCTTTCCAAGTTATCTGAACCTTTAGCTGATGTTTTTTCCAAGCTGATATGATCAAAGAGCAGATTCCTGTATTGATTAACGTTTTTCTTGCTTTTCCAATTTAATAAAATAGTTTTTTTTGCTATACAAAGAGTTATGAAGATTACAGATACTAATCCTCCTTCTATATCGATGGCACTCATGTCACCAAGCACACAAAGTGACGGTGAAGCTGTGATTGAAACATTTATCCAGACTGATAGATCAGCACAGACCTGCTGCCAGAGAGCCTGGACAGGTGTGCAGAACCACAGTGCATGCATGAAGCTGTCAGGTGAGTTACTATCACAGTGCTCACAAATGTCTGAGCTTCTGAGACCCATCTTGGTGAACGCTATTCTTCACCTCTCATCTTCAACAGATCCTCAGAAGATCTAGAGCAGATCATCAGCAGATCCTAGTCAGATCAACGAACAAACGAACGAACGAAAAAAGAAACGAATGACCTGGTTCAATTACCTGTCATTACAAAAACCAAACACTCTGATTAAATTAGTAACCATAAATAAGTAATAAGTAACCTGGATTCGATTGACCTGCAGCACATGCTTAAGTCTTTTGTATTTTCTGAAATAAATAAATGAATGAAATAAGTAACTATCTCTGTACATTAGGCCTCGATTCCAAACATTATTTGATAGGAGGATGAGCAATTCTCAATGACAGATGATCTTTGGTATTGAAGCTGTACTGCAGTTGGTGGAGAGATCGACCTTGTTACAAATTGCTGGAATAAAACATTAAAAAAATTCAGAACACTGCGCAAAAGACATTTATTGTTAACTTGCTCCTATACTGTTGACATTTTTGGTACTACAAAAGTACTTTAGCAGCATGCACATCTTGCTATGATTCAATCAGGCTATTAAAAACAATAGCAAAGCACTGGAGCACTCGGTAATTCAGTAAGTATTCAGGTCACAGGTGGAGGATATGATGGCTCATAAATTTACATGGTTGGAATACCTTCATAAATGTGAGAAGATGATATGAACATTTTTTTCTGTAGTCATGTATTCACACAAGCTACTCTGAGAGTAATAGTCAGTCGCTCCAGGATTTTGAAAAACGTGATTTTTTTCACCCCCAGCAACTCAACATTTTTACCACACCCATTTTACTGAAACGTTGATCAAGTTGATGACAGTCATGGTGACGACGCAGCTTCCATGTTTTCCGTCTGACTCCTTCCTGAGAGCCGCTCTCTTTTGTATGAACTCTCTTCAGCCAGAGTCTGTCTTCTCTGCTATCCAGAGAAAGACTCTGGGAAAAGAAGCAACGTATTGAACCATTTCACTTAAATTGAGTCTGCAGGAAAATAATTCCTTATAGAACCTTCTCCAAACCAGAGCAGATCATTACTGACAGAAGAAACCAGATCAGCTCCTCAAAGCTTTGGTCTTCCTCTACCAGCGACTCACCAGTGATTAAAATAGATTAAGAGAAAGATTCTGTGGAGAACACAGAGATCTGAGGATTCATCTGCATATGCGCTTTGGTTTAAGATTTTATTTTGTCCCTGCAAAATGTTGTTTTATTCTACAGCATGTTTAAGTTACTACACAATATGTGGGTTATTGTGAGCAGTGAGAACCAAAAGTTCATTTTGAGTTCCACAGTTCTATTTATATTAAATGACAGCACAACAACGTTGGATATGATGGTGTTTGATGGTGAAGTATGCACGTGCCATAATAAGAAGAATTAGAATATGAAAATCTGAAATTTATTTCATAATTTACATTTTTAGGTGATTTTCAAAAAACATTGAAATATTAAAAAGTATTGCAACTTATTTTGCAACTTTTCACAAAAGCTGCAGCAACATCAGGCGTTTTATGCTGCTGCAAAATCCTGGAGAGTCTGAATAAGATGGAGATTAGAGGAAAAAAAAGGAAAATGTGGCTTTTCAAGCTACACATTTGTTGACAACCCTTGCAAGGGTGTTCTTCAATTCTTTATCTTTCTTTTAATTTACAGACTCACCAAAACCAATTAATAATAAAACATGGAGCCAAGAGGAGAGAACTGCAGGCAAACACAAGATGAACAGCTTTATTGGCTTAAGGCTACCAGGAAAAAAGACTGCAGCATCTGCACAGAGGAGTCTCTCATACTAAAAAGCAGGTCATAGAAAGACATCAAATATTTTTGTACAATAAAATTATTAAAGTGAAAAATAAAAAAAGGATTTGAGATTTTTCATATTTCTTACTGTTTTAATTTTACCCTATTAAATAAAATGCTAAATTCGTATTCATTTTGAGTTGTTCTTTTTAATTATTATTATTTTTAACATAGACAATTAAATAGTTTTTGTTTTTCTAAAGTATTTTTGTTTTGCTAAATATTTAGCATTGCTTTTACACAAATGAACAAATATTTTGCTCAACTTTGTTAAATAAAGAAAAAGCTGAAAATACCTTAGATGAAATTTATTTTTTTCTTTTAAAGATGCACAGTCAGTTTTACAATCAATTGTTGCAAAACAACTGACTTAGACTTTTGTACAACTGATTAGAACAAAATGTTGTTAACATAACTCTCTCTTGGATTTAGAGTTTCAACATCAAAATCTCATCCAAAGAAATACAAACAAATTCAAGGGTATTCCATGTTGGTCGTTACTGATGTGGCAAAAATTCTTTATGAAAAACTTAATGTTACCCAGAATCTAACTTCATATTGTTGAAAAAGGCATCCTCCAGGGTCCACAAAGACAGTTTACTCTCCTGTAGCAGAAAGGCTGGTCCTCACTATGTGGTAAAAGTAAGAATGTGTGTGTGTGTGTGTAGAGTTCTTGCTGTTGGGTTTTAGATGATGGAGATGAGTGTGTAATTATTGTCTGCAGCATGCAGCTGCTGTCAGGTGGAGCTGCAGGTGCTGAAGCAGGTGAAGCAGGTGAAGCAGGTGAAGCAGGTGAAGCAGGTGTTCTGTGGTGGAGAAGAGAACCTGCACTCAGCCATGATGAGACAAACTTAGTGCCAGATTTGTCTGGTTAAACGTTTCCGGCTTTTGTTGGTTTCTGAATGATTAGCAAAACAGTAAAATTGTTCCATTTCTCGGCTTTGGTCGTCTGTGTTTATTTTCCTCTGACTTCCATGATTCTGTGCAGGAATTCAGTTTCCTGCTGTTTCTGATCCTGAGAGAAGCTCTTTGCAACTACACCAAAAATATTTTATGTTTTATTTTTATTTATTTTCTTTCTGTGTCTACCCTTGTCGGGGGAATTTTTGCGATTATGTACTTTTTGACTTTTTTTTCCACCCCCACGTCTTACTTCCTCTTCCTTTTTTTTACGACAACAACTCTAAAAAATGAAAAGATTTTTCCTTTATTGCTGCTTAATCCATATTTTTTTTGTCTGGGATTTACCTTTTCAAAAAGAAATGAGTAACCAAATAAAATTGAACAAAACATGGAACTGATGAAAACAAATTCAGATTCTTCCAAAATGAAAAAGCATTTCAGATATTATGGTCCTGATATTTCTTCATGTGCAAGAAAAGTTATTTTTTAGTTGTGAATGGAATAAAAATAACATTTTGTGTTAATATTTTTACTCCTGATACACTTTCTGTTTCATTTAATTTAAAGGTAAATCGTAACCAAACAGTTTATACTGAAATGAACAATGAAGTGAGGAAAAAAATGGATGTGAGAAAAACAAGATAAAGACAAAAAACCTTCTCTGAGGGTTCAGCATAGGGTAAGATAACTGTTAGGAAGAAACATATTCATGAAGACAAAGTTTTGCACTAATTCATTCTTTGTCCAGAAAAAAAATATATGAATCCCACATTAGTTTTACATTTGACACGTATGTTTTGAATGCAAATTTTTCATTGTCTTGAACAAAAAAATCTTCTATTGACAAACAGTCAAAACAGTTCAGAGGGCCTCAAGCACAGACGAGGAGTCCTGAACATCGATTCAGCTGAGTGAGCATGCTGATTGAGGTTCAGTTCTCATGATACACTCAAAGAAATGGAAAAGTGGTGTTGCGTTTTTGAGTTTGAAGTTGAAAATATTAAATAAATCCCTTTCAGTCATTAAAAGAAGAGGGTTACATTATATTTCAAAGAAATATTAATTTAGGTTATATTCAAATTTAGTCAATACAGGTATTTAAAAGGATTAAATTTGTCCCAACAAGCTTTCCGTTCATCTGAGACATCAGCTTTATGAAGTTAAATTAGGTTTACAAGAAGACAGCGGCAGCCATTTTTGATGACTCATCCGACGGTGTGCTCAAGATTCTTCATCAGTTTTATGGTACGTACTAAAAGATGTTCAAAAACTCCTAAGTTGGTGAATAATAAGTGTTTTTGTTCAATATAGTGATGTACACTGTGCAATTTCTGGGAAAAAAAGAATTGTATATTTTTTTTAAAACGATTTGGTTAATTAAAATGTGATTTAGATCGTGAATGACAGCATTACTACTATCAAGAATTTGGAATTGGAGTTTTTTTGACAGCAGCACAACTCACATAAAATTGAATGTAAACTTTAGCATGAAATGAGCCAGGTTCAATGAGATGTGTCATTCAATGGTTCGATACGTATAGAACCAAAAACAAAAACCTGACATCCTACATTTCTTCTATTATGATTTCTTTTGCAAACAGAAAAAACATAACATAGGAATCTGATTTTTTTCAAGTGCAGCTCATGACAGTTATTGCAGAACCACATTTAAATAGAATTCTTGCAAACATTACAACTTGTAAACAATTTAGTAAAACGTAAAAGTTCCTCAGTCCTCAATACTTGTAAACATGAAAAAAAATAATAAACTCCCACAACCTAAGCTGTGCTCTTAACTCTTGACATCCTGCAGTACTGCACTCTTTGTTTTCCAGTGTGAGAACCGTCATATAATCAACATTTACAGAGATTTAGTTCTCTGTTACCAGGAAGTACAGCTGTACATGGAAAGTTGTGTGTTTAATATATTATATAGGATTTATTTATTTTAACAATTTAAACAATTCAGTTATACATATATATTAAAGTTAAATTAAATGCTGTGATTTAACCCTTTATTACTGCGTTCACACAAATATCCTGATGCTGTTTTTTTTTTTTTTTTCAAATGTCTGTTAATTGTGCTTTAATTGTGTGTTTGAACTGAAAATTAACTATTGAGGAAGCATGATAGCGTGAACCTAGCCGGAAGTGCGAGCGCCTCACGCTGGGTTCACACTAAACACGGAAGCGCCGCAGAGCACCGCAGACCAGAACGGAGTGCGCGGGGCATCCGCCCTTTCCTGCAATGCACACCAGATGCACATTTTTCCACAACAGTCAACAGGCGCATCAGTTCTGTTTTCAAAATAAAAGTCTAATAAGAGTGCTCTTTCAATGTTGTATTGTCATTCAATTTGTCTCTTTTTACTAAAGCTTATGGATAATAAAACTTATATTTAGGTAAACCATGTGTATGTGTGTGTGTGTGTGTGTGTGTTATGTTTCAGCCGGCTCTGTCTGACGTGGTATTTCAGAATAATAACACCCATATTAAATCGTGTATTAATATGCTGTTACTACTATGTTGATATACACATGAAAGAAAAGCTTGTAGTTTTCAGTCATTTCACTGATAGTATCCCATCTGAAGTCACTCACAGAGTTCCAAAATGATGTCATGTGGTGTTTTGTAATAACTCTGTTGAATAGTAGTAACGGTGTATAAATACACAATTTCAATAGTCACTTGAATTTAAAAAAAAAAACTTTCTTAAATGCTGGTTCTTAGTGGAGCTATGTGGGATTAAGACAGAAAAGTTCACTTCTAGACTACGCTGCTCTCTGCTGGCACAAAGCGGAACTGCAGATAATGCTGCACAATAGCAGATGAAGGAACCGGCCCGTTCTGGTGCTCTCTAAACCAAGTTTCACTCACCTTTGTCTTCCTCACCGGCAGGGTCCGGTTCAGGTCAGATGACAGACAGGAGTGTGGACTTTGAACGAGACAGAACAAGCTCATTCCTGATTGGTGACGGTAGCTCCTCTAAAACGTGACCGATCACGTCGTCTGGGGGCCCCACCTGTGTTTGCCCACATTGGCTCTGCAGCCTATGGACCGGTTCCTGGGCAGAGAGCCTTTGCTGGACCCTGGTCAGCAGAGCTCATAAGCTGTCCGGCGGGCAGCTGGCCAGCGTGGCATGTCCACTGAGAACCCACTAAAGCCAATGAGGACAAACACAGAAACTGCAAACAAACCCATCCAGGCCCACTTTGGAACCATATGGGGTCCACGTGGCTTTGCTGACTGTGCATTGATCCAGTATGTAAGTTCTGTTGGTGGGCTTGCAGATTTCATTGATGTCAGATACGGTTCCTGTAAAGACCCTCTGCTCTTATCCAGACTTGGGACTGGCACAATAGGCAGTGAATTGTGACCCTTTGTGATTACGACAAATGGCCATGACTGTTACTTGACGTTAAACATTATTGTTGAATGATATATGCGTTAAGAACAGAAAATGTTATTTTCCATCATTGTGTTTATTTCCTCGCTTGCTTCATTAAAGTGGAACCATCAGAGGTTGTGTGGAAGCTGAACGTTGAGCTCTGAACAAGTGTTGATCTACTGGAATAGAGTTGCATTTCTTTCTGAGCGGCAGAAACTTCAGCTCAGCACTCTCAAACATTTTTCACTCTGTACTTTTGGTTTGCTGTAAGTGATGCATCAACTCATGGTTGTAATTTTAACCCTAAGGAGTTCAACAAACTCTTTTCTTCTGAGATTTTAAATTGAATTTGACTTTTTTTTTTTGCTTGTTCATTTTATGTTTACCAATTACAGAGGCCGAAAAAATGAGAGAAGACATAAAAATAACAGTTAAAAAGCAGGAAAAAAATTAAAACAAAAAAGTTCATCTGAGCTAGCATCAACAATTCCACAGTCAATAGTTTTAGTCAGCTCAAGGCAAACTAAAAAACCTAAAAACTCATCCTCTGTAAGTCCTCTTCAACCAAAACAGAAAACCTGTCGTCTTCAACAGCTGAGAAATCAAACCAAATGTTTTTTCTGTGGAACTTTCCTGAAAATGTAGCTTTACATTTGTGCCTCACATAAAAATACAATTTTAAAATTTTAAAAAGCAAAACAAAGAAAAAAATAAATAAAAAAAACTCACAAGGAATTAATATAAAAAATGTAAAATGAACAAAATACATGAAAGTAAAAAGAGAGATTATCTACCAGATCAATAAATAAATCCATAAAAGAATAAATCTTAACAGACAGGCTTTGCTGTTGAGGTTACCCCTTCACCGCACAGTTACTCCTGGAGGTCACCAAGCCGTTGATCTGCTCCTGCAGACTGGTGATTTCCACAGAAAGGTCTGCTTGGATCTGGTCATCTTCAGAATCCAAACCTTAGAGATGCTGAAGCCAATCTTTTCAAGAGTTCTTCGTCTTTTGGTGCAGGATTGCCCCCGGCAAGGCCCGCTAAAGATCCCCTCGGCGGGGTCCGCTCCAGGCCCCCAACGAGGACCTCCAGCGAGCCCTGGATCAGACAAGGTAGAAGAAACCTCAGGGATGACCACATGGAGGAGGGATCCTCTCCCAGGACGGACAGACGATGAACCAGGACTGTTAAAGAAGAATTCACTTATCTAAATCTACAACTACATGTTTGAATGATGTAACTGATGGGATTCATCCAGATAGATCTGGGACAGCTGTGGGGGGAGGGAGGGAGGGAGGGAGGGAGGGAGGGAGGGAGGGAGGGAGGGAGAGAGAGACTCGAGCCAGAGGCGAGGTCCACTGCCAAGAACAGGAGCGCAGATGAGTCACCTGGAATCTCCCAGAGAGACGACACGTGAGTCGCACTGCATCACACAGAAGCAAGAAGAAACTATATGAAAAATAATGATAAAGAATAGAGCAGTATAGAACTTCAGTGACCGCACTTTCCTCAGCTTCTAACAATTCAACTAGTTGTTATGGATTTTAATTCAACCATGTCAATTGTAGGTTGCAGGCAGTATGGCATATATAGCAGATGGTCATAAAAACGATAATAGAAAATCTACATTTTCAGCATATAAATATCAATCTAAGCCAGCAGGAGGAGTAAGCTGAGTTAAACTGTCTTCTGATGAGAGGAACCCCCACATGCATGGGGAGGACATGCAAACTCCACACAGAGGTCCACATTGGTGGTTCTGTTTCTGGTCCTCCAGCTGGGACTTGAACCAGGGCCTTCTTGCTGTGAGGAAAGAGTGCTAACCACTGCACCATTGTGCAGCCTCTATATTGTGTATACAGTAAACCTTTCATCCTTGTTTTGATGAAAGAGATTGAGTCACGTCTGACTATTTGGTTGTTTGGTGGTATGTTGGTTCCATTTTTCTCGATCTTTCCAAAGCTTTTGACCTTGTGGATCACTATCTACTTCTCGACAAACTTTATGCAATAGGTTTTGATACTAATGCAATCTTGTGGTTTAATTCTTATCTTCATAGTAGATTTCAGTATGTTGTCTCTCATGGTGCTCAGTCAGATAAATGTGTCATTGGAAAAGGTGTGCCTCAAGGATCCACTCTTGGCCCTCTTTTGTTGTATCTTGTTAATGATCTTTCACAATCATCCTCACACTGTTCATAAATATCTTGCTGATATACTGTTATTTACAATCTAACTCTGATCTCTCTCTGGTAAGAAATAATCTACAGCTTGATTTTAATTTGGTTCAAAATTGGCTTTTTAACAATCAATTACTTTTAAACAAGAAAAAATCATGTTATATACTTTTTGGTACACACCAGAAATTACTACACTCACCTGATCTTCGATTACAGTTTAGTGATGGGTCCATGATGTTGAGAGCAGACTCTATCAAATATCTTGGACTCTGGTTGGACCCGGAACTAAACTTTAAACCTCATATTGACTACATCATCAAAAGAACGTATGCCACTTTAGGTCCTCTTTTTCGGTCATCCAACTGCTTTACATTGGAAGTCAAAAAAAGAATAATTACTCAATTAGTTTTACCTATTATTGATTATGCTGATACAATTTATCAAAATACACATAGTTCATATCTTAAACCACTTAATGTTCTGTTCAACTCTCTTTGTAGATTTATTCTTAATTGTCCATATCGGACTCACCATTGTATTCTTTTTGAAAAACTCAACTGGTTACAGCCATCTAAGAGGCGTGAGCTACACTGGATTCAACTAATTTATAAGTGTATTTATTTGTATTGCCCCCAGTATCTCCAGCAATTCATAGTTCCAATTACTTCTTCATATTCACTGAGAAGCACTCACTGTCCCACTCTTTCTGTCCCAAGAATATGCAAAGAAGTTGGACGTAGAGCATTTCAGTACAAAGCTCCTTCTGATTGGAATAAATTGCCTACATCCTTAAGATCTTTGATTTCGTTTAGACAATTCAGGTCAGCCTTGTTTACATTTCTCAAAACTCCATGTACATGTTTCTAGCTCTGTTTTCTGCTTCTTCGTAATTAATGTTACTCTACGACATGATGGTAACTTAAGCTAATGTGAATTATGTATTATATGATGGTAATCTATATTATTGTATTTATATACCATATAAAAAGCATTTGATTCTGCTGCTGTAACTATAACATCTTAGGGATGCCATGATATATATTTATGTGTATGTATGTGTATATTTGTGTGTGTATGTATATATATGTGTATATGTGTGTATATATATATATATATGTATATATGTATATATATATATATATATTTTTTTTTTTTTCTTTTTTTTATATATACTGATCTTTTATTTTTATTCTTTGATCTTATGATTTTGACATCCCTAGTGGTGTAATTCTCTGCGATACTGTTGTTTGTCATTCTTTCGCAGGACGGGAGGGGAGTGGAGAGGGAAGGAGCTTGTTTGTTTGTTTGTTGTTTTGTCTGTGTTGTTAGTTGTTATCTGGATGTATTTTAGTTTTTTCTTTCTGTATAATTTATGTATAATGTTTTGTTATTTGTTTTGGACCCCCTCGAAAATGAGATGGTACATCTCAAGGGGCATTCCATTAAATAAATACGAAATACGAAATACTATTTCCAGTGGCTTTCACCTGAAATCAAATATTTGTTTTTGTTCAATATAACATCCTTCTGTTGCTATGGTTACAATCACACTGGGGCCCGTTTCAAGAAGCAGGTTCAACAAATTTAGAATTGAAACCTGAACTCAGAGTCTGTGGACTCAAAATTCTCAAATTTAGAGTTTCTGGTTTCAGAACATCTGAAAATGTTTGATTCAACCAACTTGAAGTTGTTGGAACCAGAATCAGGTGTGAGCGTCGCGAGCATTAAAAGCCCTGATCAATGGAGCAAAGACAGCATGATTCACCATGGTAACGGGAACAAACACCTTCAGGACTTCATACTCCCAGTAACAGAAACTGAAAAGTTCCTACAAGAATATGCCGACTACAAGAACATTTTCATCAAGAAGATCAACCCAGCTGCAGCGGTAAAACAGAGAAAACATCTGCAGAGTTAATGCATACGTCTACATTTGAATCATTTCAAATAACGAATAAATAATAATATCAGGAAGGTTATTTAGTCACTTGTTCAGTAAGGAATGGTTCTTGATCTGTTAATAATTTAACCAGTAAAGTAAATAATTTAACCAGACATAAATAACATTTCCTCTGGATTAATCCAGCCTCCTCTCTACATGATCCTCTATGAATGAACATGTCATTTTGGTTTCTGCTGGTGGAAACGTGACGTCTCTAATGTGAATGTTCTCTAAATATTAATGAAGAACTCAGATTTGAACATCTTTCACTTTAAAAAGGGGCGGAGACCGCAGAGAACTCTAAGTTTCCTGAAGAAAACCTGCTCCAGACCAGGTTTCGTTCACAGACTCAGTTGCCACAGTGATTGATTCTGAGTTCAGCTTAACCCGCTTCTTGAAACGGGCTTGGTTTAACCCACTTTCACGGGTTTGAGTTATCTCTCTTTCTGAAACCAAAAACTCTGAGTTCTGCTGAATCTGGAGTTCAAGAACTCAGAGTTTGAACAAAACCTGCTTCTTGAAACAGGTCCTGGTATGATGTGTATTTGTTCCTCTTCTGTTTCTTCTTTATGTACTGTTTGTTCAACGAATAAAGTTTATAATTTCATTGTTCCCCACTGCAACACGTCTTTATAAAAACTGTTCTGTTTTATTGCAAAATATTTTTGTACAGAATAGAACTGAAAAACACCAACAGAGAAGGAATGGACAGTAAGGCCAACATGAGAACTCCAAGAGCTGGACTGTACAAACACCCATCAGTAACACGTCTGAGCTGCAGATCGCTTTTTTTCAATATAGAAGGATGTTTTTCTGCTCTCACAGCAAACCCCTGAAAGGACAAAGAAACAGCAAACAACTTTTTCATTTAGTAATTAAAAAAAACACCCCAAAATTATTGCCATTATCTGGAAAACCTTTCATTTAGCACGTTGGGCAATCTTTAAATGCTCAAACTTCTGTAAGAAACACGTCCCTCAGTTGATAATGTCAGACTATATATGTATAAATATATAGTAGTAAAAAGCTCCAAACCACACAGGACTTGTGAATACTGCTGAAGCGAGAATGCTAACAACATTAGCTAAATCAAAATGTGCTAAAATAATACTTCTGACTGTGAGGAAACCTCATCTCACGCCCCAACATCTCCTAAACTCAGATTAGTGTCTGCAGGTTTGGGCGCTCGTGCACGTCCTGATGCTTTTTGGCACAGATAAAAAAGTTCTTTGCAGAGTAAACCTTTAGTTTAACCCGGTCCTTCTCGCGTCCTCCTTTACATCTAGTTTTTGAAACATAAAAAGGCAGATTGAGACAGGATACATTTCCCCCTCCCAACATTCAAATGTACAGTTTTAACATTGGCTCTCCCAAAATCTGGGAACTCAAAGATCTAAAAAAGAAAACCTTCCAACACCTGGAAGTAGAAAATATTAAATTAAGATATAAATAATTTGTTTTTCTTATATGCATAAGCCCTTCAAGGGTACACAGCAACACTGGAGAGGATGAGGAGGACGCCAAATCCAGATGAAGGCTTTTCATTTGATGGGGAATATGGGTCGTTCTCAGAGCACAGCCCCCCCTCCCATTCTCCCACAAACAGGATCATCTCCATTTACAGAGTGGAACCGAGCCCTCTCCAGAAGCAGGCCCAGATGAGACGGGATGCAGCGCCAGCGTCTTCAGCTGGACTGAAGGCTGGCGGAGGACTCCTCAGCAGGACTGATGCAGTTCAGGAGTCTTTACGCTTCATCTCCTAACAGATATTTAAAGTCGTGCTTCGACTGCTGGTTCAGGCTCCGCCTCTAATCGCACAGATCCAGAGCTGGAGCCGGTCTGGGAGGAGGGAGGAGCTCCTGAAACGTTTACGGATATCCCAAGTGCTTCAAATGATCCGATACCCTGAGAAGAGGACATTGGGGTGAACTCCAGCAGAAACAGACGCTTTTGCCAAGCAGACAGAGCGAAAATAAAGACCAGCAAAGCAGCTTCCACACATAAATAAAAGTCAACTTAAAGGTGCATCAGAAACCACAGACGTAACAAACACAGACCACTCGCAAGAACAGGTTTTAGCTCGGACATATGCATACTCTCATGCATATATAGTGTGTTTTTCCCCTTTGCATACAGACAGGTGGCTGGGGACTAAATGGAGAGCCTTTACTTATAGCAGCTCTCTGCAGAGTAACACTGATTATGAAGGTCGATACAAATCAGAGCAAACGCAAATCACAATCTGAGGAGAAGACGGCCAGAGCGGATCTCTGAGCAGCCGTGTAAACAGAAGAGGCCGGAAAGCCGCAGAGGATGATGGGTAACAGACGTCCACTTAAAGCAGCAACGATCCAACGGGTTAAGAGAAACGGGGTCTGGGTGGAGTCAGCAGAAGAGGAACTGAGGGACCCCTCCTCACCCCCCGGGATGGAAAGTGGCGACGCTTCGCTCTGACGCCTTCAGGCTCAGGTGAGACGCACCTGTCCTGCTGGAGGCTCAGGTACAGAAACAGGAACGCTTCTGTTCCAGGAAAACAAAACCAAAATGTGATGGAGCACAGCTTGTGACACGGACACACCCTCCACCAGCCCCCCGGCTCAGACGAACAGCTGGATGCGCTCGCGGATGGTCTGCCGGCAGATGGGGCAGGTTTTGAGGGCGGCGCTGCATTCGATGCAGGAGGCGTGTCCGCACTGGAAGACCAGCTTGATGTGGTTGTCGATGCAGATGGGGCAGGTGATGCGCTCCTCCATCTGCCGGTAGCGGGACTGCAGCTGCTCCAGCAGGTTGTGCTCCGAGTTCTCCGTGCCGGGGCTGCAGTCCACCTCTGTTTGGTCTGTGGAGAGAGTCAACATTAGCCGCGTTCCGGGAACGCAAAGCCAGCGACCTTGTGCGAGAGGAAAGTGGCCTGCTGCTGCGTCCTGACACAGATAACAGAAAGCTGATTACAAAACTGAAGAAAAGGTCAGGATGGAATTACTGAGGAAATATTTATAGAGCGCCTCGCAGTACATTCCTTCTCAGAAGAGCAGAACAAAAAGACTTCTTCTCACCTTGCCGGATCTTCTTGGTTATGGTGACCTGACATTTAATGCACTTCTTCATGCGGTGAGCACATTCTGTCCAGACAGAAACAGAACAATGCGGAGCTTTGAGCAGCAGCAGAAACCCCAAACAGCTGATGTCCTGTTTATTTGCACAGCTGCACGTTTCTCACCTTCACAGGCCACGCTGTGCTGGCAGGGGGAGAACAGAACCAGGAGCGCCAGCTCGGAGCAGATCAGGCATTCGCTGGGCCCGGGCGGCGTGGGAAGAACCAGGTTGGTCATGGTGTTGGGGGTGGTGTGGACCCGCCGTAGGCTGGCGCTGCTCAGGCCCTGCCCACACGTGATGGCCTGCAGACGCTGCAACCTGCAAAACAGTCCTCTGCTTGAGAAAGGAGCGGCGCACAGGTGCGCCTCACCTGGCGGCAGCTGCGCTCCTACCTGTGCTTGTCGGAGAAGCTCTTGATGAGCTGCAGCGTGCTGCTGTCTGCCAGCAGGTCCAGAGGACTCTTGCCTTTGTGGTTGGCGTAGTTGATGTCGGCGCCTTCCTGCGCCAGAAAACAGGCGATGGCGGTGCCCACGCTCAGCTCGCCGTTTCCCAGCAGGCCTGAGGAGCTTAGCTGCAGAGACAAGAGAACCGAGGATCAGGGGGAGACGATCAGGAGGAGACGATCAGGAGGAGACGGTCAGGAGGAGACGGTCAGGGGGAGACGATCAGGAGGAGACGATCAGGGGGAGAAGATCAGGAGAAGATCAGGAGACGATCAGGGGGAGACGATCAGGGGGAGACGATCAGGGGGAGACGATCAGGGGGAGAAGATCAGGGGGAGACGATCAGGGGGAGAAGATCAGGAGGAGACGATCAGGGGGAGACGATCAGGGGGAGAAGATCAGGAGGAGACGATCAGAGGGAGACGATCAGAGGGAGACGATCAGGAGGAGACGATCAGGAGGAGACGATCAGGAGGAGACGATCAGGAGAAGATCAGGAGGAGACGATCAGGGGGAGACGATCAGGGGGAGACGATCAGGGGGAGACGATCAGGGGGAGACGATCAGGGGGAGAAGATCAGGAGGAGACGATCAGGGGGAGACGATCAGGGGGAGACGATCAGGAGAAGATCAGGAGGAGACGATCAGGGGGAGACGATCAGGGGGAGACGATCAGGAGGAGACGATCAGGGGGAGAAGATCAGGAGAAGATCAGGAGACGATCAGGGGGAGACGATCAGGGGGAGACGATCAGGGGGAGACGATCAGGGGGAGACGATCAGGAGGAGACGATCAGGAGGAGACGATCAGGGGGAGACGATCAGGGGGAGAAGATCAGGAGACGATCAGGGGGAGACGATCAGGAGAAGATCAGGAGGAGACGATCAGGGGGAGACGATCAGGGGGAGACGATCAGGAGGAGGCGATCAGGGGGAGACGATCAGGAGAAGATCAGGAGGAGACGATCAGGGGGAGACGATCAGGGGGAGACGATCAGGGGGAGACGATCAGGGGGAGACGATCAGGGGGAGACGATCAGGAGGAGACGATCAGGGGGAGACGATCAGGGGGAGACGATCAGGAGGAGACGATCAGGGGGAGACGATCAGGAGGAGACGATCAGGAGGAGACGATCAGGAGGAGACGATCAGGGGGAGACGGTCAGGGGGAGACGATCAGGAGGAGATCAGGGGGAGACGATCAGGGGGAGACGATCAGGGGGAGACGATCAGGAGGAGACGATCAGGGGGAGACGATCAGGAGGAGGCGATCAGGGGGAGACGATCAGGAGAAGATCAGGAGGAGACGATCAGGGGGAGACGATCAGGGGAGACGATCAGGGGGAGACGATCAGGGGGAGACGATCAGGGGAGACGATCAGGAGGAGACGATCAGGGGAGACGATCAGGGGGAGACGATCAGGAGGAGACGATCAGGGGGGAGACGATCAGGAGGAGACGATCAGGAGGAGACGATGGAGGAGAACGATCAGGGGGAGACGATCAGGAGGAGATCAGGGGAGACGATCAGGGGGAGACGATCAGGAGGAGATCATTTACAAAATATTTATCTTGGAACACAGATGTTTTATTATTAAAACTTCTCCTGGTGCAGCAGATTCACTGGGATTTAAAAACTAAAACTTGGCTTTTTTATCGTCATGACACCATCATCTTTTTTTCCTTTTATTAGCCAAAATACACAAGAAAATGTTGGTAAACATTTTCCCAAACAAATACACGTGAAGTGCTCCCTGATATGAACAGTAGAATGTTTGTTTTAGGGTGTCTTCAGACTGAACACGTGTTAAAGTCAAGGCCCCGGGGGCCGGATCCGGCCCTCCAGATCATTTTATTTTATTGTTAGTAATGGTCTGATGTTATCTTGTCATTTCTGCAGCATGTCTCTGAAGCAAAGCAGCAGTGAAAGAGTTGAACCTGGCCTCAAAATCCATCAGACAAATACAAAGTTTGAACAAGTGAAGATCCTGGCTAACCACAGAACCTCCATCTTTCTCTTTTTGTTTTGACCCGCCCCCATAACTGCTGGCCAATGACTGAAGAGAACTTCAGTCACATGGTTTTGTTTACAAAGTTTGGTCCAGAACAGAAATCTCCAGTAGAAGTCAGTCTGAATACAGACCAAACTCAGTCTTCAGGACTCCATCTAGAACAAATACGCGGACTCAGTCTGAACCGTTGGACTTTCCCAGCTTAAAAAAAACATTAAGTTTATTCTGATCATACTTTAGATTAGACCTTTTACCATTGTTTTGCTCAGTTTTCAGACATGTTAAAAATCTAAACTAAAATGTCTAAATCATCACTCATTAAGGACCAAAACTACAAGTTTATGATGCATCTCATTTAACCCTTTAGCACCAGAGCTCCAGTATTTATGTTCTGTGATTTACTGTAACTTTTCAACCGTTAACACTATAATTCCAGCAGATTGTGAAGGAGAAAAGCGACTCGAGCCGTTTTTCTCCTTCACAATCTGCTGGAATTACACTGATCGTGTTAACAGTTGTAGTGTGATAAAGATCTTGTGTTTGAGCGTCACCGGTGACGTCTCAGGTGTTGCAGGGGTTAAACCCCTTCCTCTCTCAGCTTCACGTTGGGCTTTACATCCGTGGTTTCATCATCATGACGGACCAGAGCTCCTCCTCTCCACCCGTCTGCTCCCTGAGACGTTCTCCTGAGTTAACCTGAAGATTCCTCTGAGCTTCACCTGCTACACCTGACCTTCCATTAAACCCTGAACAACAACAGCTTCTCTTTCTATTTCTGGCTTTTCTATTTAAACTCTGAAGTCTCTGTAACCCCCCCCTCTCACCCTGCCGTAGAGCATCGTGGACGAGCAGCCCTCGCTGTTCTCCTCCGTGCTGCTGGTTCCCCCGGCGGGGCTCAGCATAACGTTGGCCAGCTGTGGGCGGAGCAGGGCCACGTGCATGGCGGTGTCGCCGTCCTCGTCCTCCATGTTGACGTCGGCGCCCTCGTCCACCAACAGCTGCACCAGCTCCGTGTGGCCCTGCGTCACAGCCAGCTGCAGCGCCGTCTGGTTGCGGTTGTTGCGGACGTTGATGTCACATCGCCCCTGCGGGAGGAGGAGGTGTTAAAGGGGCGCCCAGTAGGGGGAACCCCCCCAACCACCGCTCACCTCCTTGACGAGAACTTCCGCCACGTCTCTGTGGTTGTTCAGAGCGGCCAAATGGAGCGCCGAGAAGCCGTCGTCCTTTTTGACGTCCACCAGCTGTCGCGCTCGGGCCAGGATCTTCTCTGTGGCCCTGCAGACGAGCAGACGCGTCAGACAGCGTTCACAGATCTGCTTCACACAGATGGTCCCGATTTGAAATCTAACCAATAGAAATACCAGCAGAAAGACTGTTTCCATTTACTGCTTATCCACCACAAGTATTAAAGCGCCTAAAACACATGTAGTTGAGCAGAGAAGAGTTAAGGTGGCAGAAAGAACATCACAAATACACCAATTCTGCAACTCCAACAGCATTTGCAGCTTTAATTATCAAGGCTCTGCAACCTTGAGGGCCGGGAGGACGACTAGAGTCTTAAAATACCTGAATAAAACAGAATCTCCACAATCAGCATATCATAACAACAAAAAAGTATGGTCGAGAATCCATGGAAAAAATTAATTGCGATTAATTGCAATTTGCAATTGATTTTTTAGGTTACAGGATTTGTAAGCCATTTATCATCTACTAGGATCATGTTATGAAGTCACACACAAAATGGTAAATTTAGAACCTTTGTTTTTAACCCTTTGGAATCTGGGGTCTCAAACTCTGTTCTTATCTATATTTGAATTTACATCAGTATTTACAATTTGAAAGACGACCTGCTGCTTATTTAGTTTCATTTTAATCAGCACAACCTCTCTAATGTGGCAGCACTTTTATTTTGATACGTTTCCATGTTGTGTTCACACACTAGACATAAAATAATGAAAAAATAGAAAACTGTCTGGAAAAATGGGATTCATTTTACTGTGGAAACCCAAAAAAAGGTGTAACTTTATAAAAACAACAAGAATAAAATGTGTTAACCAACTAATAAACATATTTTTGAATGAAAATACTAAAAATTTCAGACTAAAGTCCCACCAGGCAGCCCTAAAAATAAGAACTTCTCACTCCTGTCTATCTGACATTGTTCCCTGGAATTCTGGTTTTTTTGCTTCTTTTTCTTCTCATACATTTATTATTATTATTATGAATCTACACAGGTGGGGGCGTGTCTGTTCATTCTGAACTTTTGCCTCCCACGATGTCTGTGGGCGGGACTTTCGCGGTGAACCATGGAGTCTTTGCAATTTGCAGACAACAGGTGCTTGTTATTGAGAAAAATTCATGTCGGACTCCATCCTAAAATAAGGTAATAGTTTCCTCTTTGAATTTCTCACAAGAGACAGCTCCGTTTAGCTCCGCCCCCCCCATAACGGGTGCACTGCTGCTGCATTACAGCCGTAAGACAGATGTTCATTCTGCGCCTTATTTGTTAAAATAAAAGCTTAGTAAAACAATAGTTCCTGCAGAGCAGCAGGAGCTCATTAGAAATTCCCCTCTGAGTAGTGGGCGGGGCTGCTCCGTTTACACACTCAAGCAGATTGCCGAGCAACATCAGAGCTACGGCAGGTACCAACAAAGCAGACGGGTCTCCAGTGAGGTCACCTCCAGCTCCTTCACACAAACGGAGATGTTTCCACCAGATCAGCTCTGAGCTTCATGCAGAGATTTATGACATGAAGACCCAACATCTTCTGTCAGGGACGTGCTGGAGACGAGCAGGTCCCACAGTCAGCGTGAGGCTGAGCCACAGCGACCCCTCCCATCACTGCAGAGCTATTCCTCAGAGGTCTCCAGAAGACAGACAGCTATCATTACACAAACCAGATTACAGCCGATACCAGACTAGATTAATACAGAAATACTCCCCGTCTCTGCAGCCAAGCCGGAGTCCCAGATGAGGATTTTCCTGGAAAGTCAAAGTCTCTTAATCCTGAGCTAGACATGATGTTTGTGGAGCATTTGCAGATTTTACATTCATTCACTTTCTGAGATAAAGTCATCATGAATTCAGAACTTCTCCAGGAGGAACTCTGATCACTGCAAGCTCAGAATTCAGGAATTCTCTTGTGAAAATTCCAAATTTGACAGAAATATTCAGAGGAAAAATAAAGTATTTCTCTGCTATGGACTCTGAGCTGGGGGGGACTGAACACAGAAACTGATGAGCGCCTGATGTGGCGCTCCACAGCAGCAGAGACCAGTTTGTGTGGAGCAGCTAGTGCCGACACGCATAAGGGATCACAAGGACGCTCTCCTCCAGGAGAAGGAAATCCCAGCAGAGAGCGTCCTCATAAACGCATGTGGGAGGAGCCTGTACGTCTGAACTCACAGCTTGTTTCCTTTCAGAGCAGCGTGGTGCAGCAGGTTAAAGCCTCGGTGGTTCTGCTGGGTGAAGTCGATGTTGGGAACCACCACCAGGATCTCGATGATGGTCCGGAAGTCTTTAGCGATGGCATCATGAAGGGGCGTGTCTCCGTACGAGTCCTGGTAGAAGCAGATTGTCAGAAAGCTTTGGTGATCTGGTCTTTTTAGAAGTGGTCAAACGCAAATAGAATCTAAGCTAACGTTAGCTAACGTTAGGTTTCAGCTGAGTAAACACGTTAGTAAAGTGGTGACCTGGTGGACTGGGGTCCCGTCTGCAGGCTCCGCCCAACACTCAAAGACAAACACGACGGAATGACAGCTGAGCACAGATGCAGCTCAACCCTTAAACCTAAAACTCCATTCTTGTCTACTTCTGAATTATCTGTATTTTCAATTTGAAAGACGACCTGCTGCTTATTTGGTATCATTTTAAATCAGCACAACCTCTCTAATGTGACAATAAGTTTAATTTGTCTTTTGTTCATGTTGTATTCACACATTAGAAACAAAATCATGCAAAAATAGAAAATTCTGTCTGGATAAATAGGATTCCTCTTGCTGTGGAAGCCCCAAAAATGTTTAACAAACTGTTTTACAACATAGAATGAAAGTTTTAGATTTAATTTAATAAAAACAAAAAGAATAAAATTTGTCAACAAACTAATCAACATGTTTTTGAGTGAAAATATAAAAAGAAAAAAAATCCAGAGTAAAGTTGCAGATTCCTTTGAGCCACATTTGACCCGTCTCTGTTGATAGAGGAATATCAGAGACCTCACAGCTCTGTGATGTGATCCTTCTTCTGCTGTCATACAAACACCACCTGGACTGCAGTCTGCCTGTGTGGCTACAGCTATCAGTGACCTCAAAAAAGAAGAATTTCTCTCAAGAGAACTGCTGACCATTTGACATTTTTCTGGAATTCTGTTTCTCTTTTCCTTTTTTTTCAGGTTTCGCTTTGTTCTCATAAGTTTTCCTTATTTTGTTTGTGAAAAATAAGAAGGCATTTTGGGGAATTTTGGCCCAGCAGGATTTCAGGTCGGCTCGGCTGGAATCTGTTAACGGGTGGAGGCGTGTCTGTCCGGTCTGAACTGCTCGCCTCTCGTAACAGCGGCAGGCGGGACTTTCACGGTGAACTGACAATGTCATCAGAAATGAAGAAAATGCTGATGTTCGCTGTTGTAAAAAATGTCTGTCTGTCCCCATCACAAAATAAAATAATGATCAGTTTCCTCATTGTTGGATTTCTAATAGCACACGGCTCTGTTTGGCTCCGCGTTATCGTGCTGATCTCACATCTGCAGGGCAGAACGCCTGATGGCGTCTGACGGTTCTGGAGGGTGAAAGCAGGTTTGACTGCATTTCTGCTGCAGCTCGGAGCTCGCCTGTTTGCTAACCAGATGCTGCTTCAAACGATCAGGTGAAAAAAGCCCTTCAGAGCCGCACCTGAAGGTTGACGTCCGCAGCGTGTTCGGTCAGCACCCGCACCACGTCGGTGAAGCCCTTGTTGACGGCGATGTGAAGCGCGGTGCACATGGAGTTGTTCAGCAGGTTGACGTTGGCCCCTTTGCTCAACAGCAGCCGCGCGATCTCCGCCTGGTTCCTGAGGCAGAAGACCAGCTCTGACTCCAGATCAAACCTTTACAGCTAACAATTCCCCGTTAAACAACGCCAGCAGGTGAAAACCTTTCCCATAATCCCCGGTGACCTGCTGGCTTCTGGAAGCACTATTTTGACAGGAAGCGGCCCTCACCCGAAGGCGGCGTAGTGCAGCGCAGTGTCTCCGTCTTCATCCTTGACCTCCACAGAGCAGTTCGCCTGCAGCAGGGCCTTCACCACCTCCATGTGGCCCTGGTGAGCGGCCACCTGCAGCGCAGTCTTCCCCTGGTTCTTGATGTCCACCTGCGGGGACACGGACGAAGGGTCTTCAGAGGCCCGGGTGACGCCGACCCCAGCACAGCTCAGCACAGACTGCTTCAGAATAATCTGTGCGTGAACAGTAGCATACACGCGTCAGACCTAATCCCAGTAAGCAGGCAGGCCTGAGAGGACGAGGCGGGATTACCCAAGATCCTACATGATGTCATTCTCTCACAATAACAAGTGGTCTATGCCCGGAGGTTTCTTCAGAGGGAAACCTGCGGTTCAGGAGCATCAGAGACGACACGGAGCAGACCCTCAGTCACGTCTGCAGGCGTTTCCCTGCATATTCTGACAGTCCATCCTCTCTTTATTCATCATTTCAATGTTACAGCCTTAAATTAATCACCTGTTTATCATTCATCTGAGGCCAAAACGGTCAAAGTCTTTGTTTTGTTTCATAAAATGTGGAAAGAGAAGCTCCTTAAGAACAGAGGCTGAAATCCTCTCTGCTCACTGAACTTCACGTACATTTCAGACCTTCAGCCCTCCCCCCATCTTTCTGAGAGTTTGGGGGGGTCTGCTACACCAACCTTGTCTGGATGCTTCTGCACCAGCTCCCGCACTTTGCCGGTGCTGCCGTGCGCGGCCTCGATGACCAGCCGGCTGGGGTTGTCCTGCTCCGTGGACTGGGACAGCAGCTTCTCCAGCACGGAAATCACCGTACCTGGACAGACACAGGGGGGCGGAGCAGCGGGGGCGGGATGGAAAGGAGGGAAAGACAAAACAAAGGTTGTTTTTTAGGCCATTAAAGTTTTCCTTCACATCTGGTGACAAAGAAATGATCAAAACTCAACTGAGCAGAAACCACATGAATGAGTCAAAATGTCCCACCATGCACTGCAATCTGCCCCCCTCCCCCCACACACGCACACACATGATTACAAAGCTGCTGCAAACCTCTGAATCATGACAACCATTAGATGAGCAGCAGAAGCCTTCGCTTTATCGTGCTGCAGCGAGGCATGCTGGGAAATTGATGTGAGAAGCATACATGAACCATGCATGAAGAGACAGAGAGGAAGAGGAGGAGAAGCTGGAGCTGCAGCGTTCAGGCGGGGGCGCCGGTCCCAGAGGCCTTACTTCCAGATTCGTTGGGGTTCTCGGTCGTCATTAGGTTGGCATCCACCTCCACAGGCTGGGCAGAGAGGCACGCCGGGTTAAACGTCCACGTCTGGCCCCCGAAAGCCACCGCGCCAGGTCACTGCGTCTGCATAGCAGAACTTCAACAACCGACAATCCCCAAAAGTCTCTCGGTTAAGAAGCCTTTAACAGAAACGAGGGAGGACAGACTTTAAATCCATGGTTATATGAAGGACAGTTAGACAAAATCTGAACTCTTCCCTTCTCCCTTCATTTAAAGGGGCAGCTCAAGCAGAGGGATTTAAAGTTTCCCCCCTGGGAGGGTAGAGGCGCTTTTCATCACGTGGATGTTCTCTGAACCACAGTTTACGTTTAAATGTAAGTTAGGACTTTTTGTGATAGCATGACCTTTTAAAACATATAAAAAAACATTGTTGATATTTATATTTGAGTGCTGAAGGCGCCGCGCTAAAGCAGACCGGCGATTATTGATGATGTCATCGAACGAAAGTGATGCCTGAATTATGAGACACTGTTTTGTCATAACTCTTAGTTTGAAGGAATAAATGAAGGGAAGAGTTCAGATTGGGCCTAGAGGCTTGGAGAGGCTTGGAGGGGCACACACCCCCACCCCCCACCCCCCCCCCCCTCAGTGGGTCAGGAGGCAGGACTTAAGTAAAGGTACATTTCACAATAAATGCATTATTTATACACACAATATCATTAAAATAAACTCCTATAAACTCCTCAACGTTAAGATTCAGAGTTTATCAGGAATCAAAGTTCCAACAACTGAGCGTTCAGACTCTGTATTCATGAGTTCTATTCATGAGAGGTTCTTATCGGCTCCCGGAGCAGCGTACAGGCGTCATGCTGTCCGTCCACTCGCCATGGCCAGCCTGTAGTCTCTTCACGGTCTCCACCTCATCCAGCACTCGGACCAGCTCACCAACCCCAAAGGTGTTCACCTGGAAAACACGTGTGCACAGATGAATCCTTCAGACGGCGGTACAGACGGCGTCTGCTCCCCAGCATCTCCTTACCTTGGTGAGGGCCCCGGGATGGAAAGTCCACCGGATGTTGTTGCTGTACTGAACTCTGACATCTCCTCGGTCGGTGATTCTGTGAACCGTCCCGATCCGGCAGATGTACTGAAACACAGACGGCACCGCTCAGCACGGCTGTGACCTCATGACCTCTGAGGAACATCGCGTCTCTGCAGAGCCGTGCTGCCTGCGGCACTGTTTTTGGATTTCTGGTTTGGTACCTCTGCCATCTTGGGGTTCCACCCCCCGTGGCCCTCCTGCATCTGTCGCAGGATGTCCACCTCTAACAGACACTTGACTTTGTCGCCTTGCTGGAAGGAGTGGCCGTCTGCGCTCTCCTGCCGCTGCAGCTCTGCGTGCTCTCCTGCAGGACAGACATCGAGGAGTCAACTTCCACCACTCTGCTACGATCAGAGCTGAGGAGCGTCCTCCTCTTACCCAGCTTGGGGAGGTGATCTTTGTAGTAGAAGCCTCCTTGACCGTCTGACACATACTTCAGGTCTACCTTGCCCTTGTGGCCCATGCGGTAGACGTTTGTGGTGCCATTAGTCCAGGTGACACTTGCAACGCTGCGACCAGACTCCGTGTCCCAGCCTCGAATGTCCACTACCTTCCCAACCTTCCCCTCCCCACCTAAACACAGACGGGGGCACACAAGCGAGGACACACACATATGCAGGAAACAAGGAAGTGTGAGTTTGGAGGGGGACGAGGTCAAAAGACCACCTGAAAGGACAGTCAGCACGTTAACAACATGGAGGATCATTTTGCAAACACGCCAAAAGGAGGAGTCAGAGATCACAGGAACAGTGAGGGTTTCCAGGATAAACCAAGCGACCCACAGCCATCCAGGAAGCTCCGCCTCCAGACAACACAAACCCAGCAGGACATTTTGACTCATTCACTCATGAAATTAAACATTTCTCCTGAGCGTTTAGCTTCACGTCTGCTGCAGAACCTCTGCTGATGAAGAGAAGCAGATGTTTCCTCAGAGTAAACACACAGGGAGGTCATAAACACTGACAAACGCCTGCTCATGACTAATGACCTGTTTACTTCAGAAAGCAGAGAACTCTCTTATGAAACAGGGATCAGTGAAGAGGCTGGAACAGCTCCGGGTGACACGGTTTCAAACACACCACTCACCGTCTTGGTTCCCCCAGTCCCAGTCCGGTCCACGAACCACCTTCACGCCCTGGAAGATTCCCTTCAGGATGATCCGTGGGAGGTTCTGCCTCGGTGTCAGGCTCACTCTGTGAGGAGAGAAGGGGGACACGCTGATCCACAGGCCCGCCTGCTCCACCACATCCTGAGCACGCCACTCCACATTATTCAACATCAACGGGGAAACAGATCCGACCAGCTGGAACCTACAGTTAAAAGCGATCACCTGACCTGCAGCATTACCTGTGCACTCACATCACACATACCTGATGGTGAAGATTTGATCTGATCGTGGTGCAAAAGAGCTGCCAATTCCCATAATGTGAGGAGATCAAGCGCCAGAATCCATCTCAAGCAAACAGCAGTTTGACAGAAGCATCGTTTCCCTTCCAGCCAGGACTCCACAATCCCCTCAGAGACCCTCACACTCCCTTCAGCCTGCCGCGCTACGCTTCCTCTGCCATAGTCTGAGGTTGATGGCAGCACCAGCAGCAGCTGGTCAGAGCCGGACTGAAGCCAGATAGTTTGTGCTCAGAATGGTGAGCGTCTGAGCAGAGCTTTGAGGCTAATCCTGGACAGCAGAGCGATCAAAAGGCTGTCAGAGAGGCCGCTGAAGCAGCCTCCAAACTCACCTTCTGCAGCTGCAATGAGACAGTCTGATCCACTTCTGCTTTTTAGACCTGCTCCAGTATAAAAGCTTTAACGCAGTTATGCTAACGCCAAGAAAAAAATCAAGAAGATGACATTTAACTGAATGAAGTCTTCCTGAAGATGAAAGAACTGACGGGACAGAAAATGTTCCCAAAAACTGAGACTTCTTTGTAGGATGAGAACGACAGATGCTGGTTTTGGGAGAAACTTGACCTGGGAGTTTTACGTTAAGTTTCTTATAGCAGCTTTTCTTCTCAGGGATCCAGATTTCTAATCCCGATCAACCAAATGCGAGTCGCGCTCGCAGACATGGACATAAAACCCTCACCTACAGCGACGCAGCAGAGGTCAAGAGTCAAACGAAGAACCAAAGGAGCAACAGATCAGTTCAGACCTCAGCTTCAGACATCTGATGGACTTAATACTCAATCAAAACTACCTTCACCTGGAAAACATGAAGACCACTTTCTGTTTTTAAGAGTTAGAATTCTTATTCTTATTAATAAATGTTCCACTTGTGTGCAGTTTAAAACCTGTTTGGAAAAAGAAGATTTTGTGATGACAGTCACAGTAGAAAGTATCAGGCTAGTCTGTCCTTCAATACATTCATGGATCATGTGACTTTTACATAAGGGATAATGCCCTTTGAAGTGTGTATCATAAGAAATCAACACACGACGCAGATGCCAATTTAAAGGGTATTAAATTGCTTATACCATGTCACTTACTATAGAACTAAATATTCAATCAATATTTAGTACTTTATTCTTGTTATTTATTCGTTTAGATAACTTTTTCACAAAAAGCGGACTATTTGATACGGGAAGCGGCTTGTTGTCACGGTAACACTAAACTGGAAGCCGACACAGAACTAAACTGCAAAGTGTTGCACATTAGAAAGGAAGACCGGACAAATGTGGATTTGATTTTCTTTTTCTCAAGTTCAGCCTTTAGTGAGCAGCTGGAACACAAACACAATCAGCTCCAATCTCTGTGTTTTATTTTACGGGAGGTTTGGTGTAGACTCCACCCCTCTAACCTGCTCAAAACACAGAAAGTCCCCCTGTGATAAACCAGAAGAATACACCGTTCCGTACGCCGAGTGTTATGTCTAATGAGTAGGACAATAACTCATTTAAAAAGAAAAAAAGGAAGAAAATAAACCTATCATTATGGGGTGGGGGGTTGATTAATTGGTCAATATCTACTACTTTACATAACAAAAGGAAATCCATAAATATGCTGATTGTCCCAATGGGTTAAAAAAAGCATCAGCTCAGACAGAAAGTTCCTCTCTTACTTTTTGTTTTTGTCCAAATGAGTTTGTTGTAACCCTTGAGCTATCCTCGGCACGTTTACCCTAAAAGTGGGGTCATCTGGACCATGGCAGACATGAAATCCTGTCCACCTCTGTCCACCATGGGAGGAGTCACACATCAGCATAAGGGCGGGGTCATCTGGACCCCATAAGAGAGAACGAGAGGTCAGCGCAGTGATACAGAATGTCTGGGCTGTGTGACCGGAACTTCTTTTTTAGGTGCTTTTAATGCACACCCAGCACCCAATCAGAATGGAGTATTTACCTGGAACACGGTATAACTATTTTTAGAACAGGTTTTATCTCACTGAATGTGAACAGAAACGCAGCAGTTTGACAACTTCTGTCACAAAAACAAACTCTAGAAAGTTGCAGGTGATTCTGGGAGCAGCTTAAGTCCACCTTCACCTGCAGAACACGGGTGGGGGGCAGCTCAAGAGAAGGATTAGGTTGAGACTCCCCCAGCAGGTTTTACATGTGTTGTTTGTGAAGGTAGAGCCGATTAGAGAGCTGCATACATATGGTGCAGCTAAAGCTCCTGACAGATGTTTCCTCCCGACCCAGAGGAGGCGGGGATAACAGTCAGGAACTCTTCAGACTCACTTTTCCAATTGTTTGGAAAGAGGAGATCCAACCTGGAAGAGGGAAGTTTCATGTCCTCAGAGAACAAACGCTGAAGATCGGCAGGTTGAGCTGAACCAATGGAAGAAACGAGTGCTCTCCTGCGTGTGGACAGAGGAAAGCATCCCTGCTCCTCCGTTGGAGATGCCACTGACCCTGACTCCTTCACACGAGGTTCAGGAATTCATTGAGGATTTAGGAAACCTGAGAGACGGCGTTTCACCCGATTATGAGCAGTTTGTCCCAGTCTCCCTGCTGCTCCTGCAGCTGCACAGGTTCATGTCACAGCAGCTCATGACAACAAAGCATCTCTGACAAAATACTACACCACGCTGATTAAAACAACATACGTGTCAAAACAGAGGCGTGTGACTGCAGCAGAAACTGAGGTTTACAACAACAAATGACCAACTTCTCTAATCTGTGTGAGCAGAAAGATTCAACACAAGAACAGGTGAGCAGAGGTCACAGAAGGTCAGTGGATTCATACACAACCTGAAGAACACGTGGATACATGAACAAAAACATGCAGACAGACACGGATCCACACGCGCACACACACACCCACACACACACACACACCCACACACACACACACAACCCTGACCCGACTCTGGAAGTTACATAAGAGGTAAATAATTACGAAACGGTTTGTTGTTGAGAATCTGGATCAGTAAAGAAAAATGTTATGAAGAAAATACATGTCCCAATGAAGCATGGACATCTACACAACATGAACACAACATGTGTGTCACAACAGAGACAGCAGAGGAGAAGCTGGATCCTGCAAACGGACTCCCTGCATGTGTTCAGGATCTGCAGCCATAATCTAATAACTCTTTCCAGGAGGCCGAATGCTAATCTGAGACTGCTAGCATGCTAATCCAGTTAATTCTGATGTAATGCACAATGGAACAGTTTATGCGGCTCAAGTATCACACAATGTTTAGGAGGAGGCTTACGACAACATGCAATGGTGTCATCACTATGGAGAGGAAACAGTTTCACTCTGATTCGTACGTAAATATTCTTGGTCTGTAACTCACATAATATGTTTTGTGCATAATAAAAAAAATACAAAATAAAAAAAAAATACAAAATACACATGTACAAATTAACATTACAACAGCTTGAAACTAATTACACACAAAAATCCTTAGAAAAAATGCAAGAATCACCTCTTACGTATGAAGCCGAAGATGGCCAGCTCCACTTTCTTTTTTTTTCTCATCGTTTTCTCGTTATACCGAGATCCGCTATCTTGTTAAAAGTTACACACAGATTCCATCTTGAGACTTTTTTCACGTCTCACTGATTCATCCATGAGTGATGCGTTCAAGTGCTACTAGAATGCTGGGTCATCAAAGTTTTCTTATCAGCCGTTTTAAGCTTAGATTGTAAATAATATCCGGTGAAACTTGAAATGTTCCCACTTTCCTAACAGATATTCTCGATAATTAATATTAAAAAGTCTAAATAAATGTTTTTAGATACAGTTATCCCTTCAAAAATAAAAACATTTTCCAGAAAAGAGCGATCTGCAGCAGCACCTCTGACAGCGCCTCCGGGACCTCTGTCCCGATCGGGGATAGTTAGCGGTACTGGACTCTTCGATACTCCCGCGGATCGTAGCCGGCCGGTACTGCCTGTAAGCCTGCGTTTGCAGACCAGAACTCTGTGCATCTACTTTACAATAGGCAGATTAGAGCAGGCGGCTGCGCGGGCTAAGGGTTCTCTGGTCCGGTCTCCCTGACGGCAGAGCACGGCGCCGCGAGGCCCTTCTTAACATCCACAGGTCAGAGAGCCCAGATCAGACCACCAGCCCTGAGATCTGCAGGAGGGTCTGACACCGCCTGCTATCACTGTGACAGGTGATCAGCTCGTGGGACAGAAACCCCCATGTCTGCACTGTCAGGGCTGTAGAGAGGAAGCCATCAAATCTGGGAGACATTTATTTTTAAAAGAGATAAGTGCTTTAAAAACATTTATTAAGACTTTTTTATTAATTATCAAGAATATCTATTTAGAACTTCCGGTTATGGCAGCTTGCTGAAAGGACGTGTGTTACACTGCTCCGCTGCTGAACTGAACAAATCCTACTAAAACTAAAACTTCAATCTAAATAAACAACCTCATTATATTGTCAGAGTTCTGGATTGCACCGATGCCACAAAAGAAAACCAGCCGCAGCCGGACTCAACAATCTAATCTATCCAATTTTGCAACGAAACTTACTGCTAACGGAAAGGCGATGGAAGCTAGCGCTGGCGCAGCTACTAACGCAGGAGAGCAGACCGGAACAACCGGGGGATCCGACGCGTCTCTCGGGGGAATTATGACCGCCGTCAACAACATGAAGACCGAGTTTTCGTCCAGGTTTGATGATATTTCCGCCGCCATTGAAGGCGTAAGAAAGGACATTAAGGACTGTTCCGAACGAGTTGCGCAAGCCGAGGTGAGGATTTCCGCAACAGAAGATAATGTAACGGAGCTTTATGGAAGGATGAAACGCCTGGAGGGGAAAAATAAAGAGTTGGAGGATAAAGTTCTGGATCTGGAGGCTCGGTCGCGCCGCTCCAACGTGAGGTTGGTTGGCCTTCCTGAAGGCGCGGAGGGAAGCGATATCTGCGGTTTCCTGGAAGGCTGGATCCCGGAGGTCCTGGAACTGGGATCACTTCGCGGGAAACTCGCGGTGGAAAGAGCCCACAGATTGGGACCACCAAGGGAACGTGGTGCGCCGAGAACCCTCATCGTGAACTTCCTCAGTTATAAGGATAAAGAGATGGTGATGAAAGCAGCAAGAGTAAAACGCCAGATCCTCTTCAAAAACCAGCAGGTGCGCTTCTACCAGGATATGGCGGCGGAGATGCACAAGAAACTGAAAGAGTTTGAAGGGGCACGGCGACAACTCCGATCACTAGGTCTCCGATACGGTATGATTCCTCCTGCCCGGCTTATACTGACCTACAAGAACCACACGCACATCTTCAACAAAGCTGAAGAAGCTGAAGAATTCATCAAGAAGATCCGGTCTGAAAATCAACAGAACTGAGGTAGATGGCACATAAAATCCTTTCAAGCTGTCATCACTCTGATGGAAGCTTCTAATGGAATATCACAAGAGACAGCCTGCTGTTACATCTACCAGATGGTATTTAGGTATAGAGGTTGATGTGATTTAATTAAAAAAAAAAAAAAGTTTAAAATTCTGAATAATGGTAGCGGAGCGGCTACATCTTCCTTTTTTCCCTTGCATTAGCAGCATAGCTTAACTGATCCTCACATTGTGTGGAACAGCTTCTTGTCTTTTGGAAGTTCAACATTTGAAGGGGGTGGGGGGGTTGTTAAAACTAATGGCCTTTTTCAGGTGCATGGGTTAGGTTTGAAGGGAGTTGTTTTGTTCCATCGTTTAAAGTTTCTTTTATTTGCTACTTCAGTTTGGTTGGATGTTGTTCAAAAGGTTGTGAGATGCTGTCATTTAGTGAATGTCTGTTGGATTAAATATTAAAATTACATCCTGGAACTGCAGAGGGTTGCAAAAAATGAAAAAGGTCAAACAGGTCATGAACAGGATAAAAATCTTACAGGCTAATATAGTATTCCTGCAGGAAACTCACCTACGGAAGGAAGATGAACCTAAAGTTAGAAGAAGATGGAAGGGTAAAACCTTTTCTGCTCCCTTTAATTCTCAGGCTAGGGGTGTTATGATTTTGGTGCATGACTCCATTCCACTGCAAATCCATAGAATAATTGCTGATGGGGCAGGGCGATACTTAATTATTCACGGTAATATTCTCAGACAACAATTAACACTGATAAATGTTTATGCTCCTAATACAGATGAACCAAATTTTTTCCAAAACTTATTCTTTACAGCTGCCTCTCTACCTGGCTCTTACATCATAGCAGGTGATTTCAACTGCCCTCTAATCCCTCAATGGGATAAAAGCTCAGGAATAGATCAATCACATCCAAGAAGTAGAGAGGTAATTCACCATTTTATGCAAGAAATGAATCTAGTAGATGTGTGGAGAGAAGATAATCCCTCAAAAAAAACATATTCTTGTTACTCTAGTACACATAAATCATACTCACGCATAGATTATTTTCTGATCTCAGCCTTAATGAAATACAAGATAAAAAAGGTCTCTTATGAAGCTATACTTTTGTCAGACCATGCGCCTATTTCATTAGTTTATCATGAGGCAAAACTAACTAGTAATATTCCCAAGTGGAAATTTAAAACAAAATGGCTTACTGATACTGGCTTTGTTGCTTATCTTGATGAAAAACTAACATACTACTTTGAAACTAACACAAACGAAACATCGAGAAGTATCAGATGGGAAGCATTTAAAGCCTTTATTAGGGGACAAATAATTATGATAACGAGTTCTAAAGCCAAAGAAACATACAATAAAACAAAACATTTGGAAGCAAAAATAAAGGCCTTAGAAGAAGAATATTTTCAATCAAACTCTCCACCTGTCCACAAAGAAATACTTCTGCTAAGAACTCAATATAATGAAATAACAGCCACAAAAGCAATGTCAAGTCTATTACGATTAAAACAGACTTTCTATGATCAAGGTGAAAAACCTGGAAAAGTGTTGGCATGGCGTATTAAAAAATTACAGAATGAGAAGCTTATTACTTCTTTATTGGATACTAATAATGAAAATATAGTGGACCCAATTGAAATTAATGAAACCTTTAAGAAATTCTTCGAAAGACTATATAGCTCTGAAATAGACTCAAACTCATCACAATTAAATACTTTTTTAGATAATATTCAAATTCCCAGAATTTCAGATACAGTTAAAAAAGAACTAGAGAAAGACATCACTATAACGGAAGTTTGTGAGGCCATTGACAACACCAAGGGGGGCAAAACCCCTGGACCCGATGGTATACCTGCCGAAATTTACAAAAAATATAAGCATAAATTAAAACTACCATTATTAGAAATGTTCAAAGAATCCTTTGAAAATGGAGCCCTCCCAACAACTTTGAGAGGAGCATTAATTACATTATTGCCAAAACCAGGTAACCAAATAATAAATGTGAAAACCTTAGGCCAATTAGCCTTCTAAATGCAGACTTAAAAATTCTGAGTATAATACTAGCCAGAAGGCTTGAGAAAATTCTCCCTCATATTATTAACGAAGATCAGAATGGCTTTGTACAAGGTAGCAGGGCTACCATAATGTCAGGAGAGTTTTAAATATATTGAATTTTGAAGGAGGGACACCAGACACTGCCCTTTTGTCTCTTGATGCTGAAAAAGCATTCGATAGGGTTGAGTGGTCTTATTTATTTGAAGTGCTAACACGTTTTGGTTTTGGAGAAAACTTTGTTAAATGGATAAAATTACTTTATACACAACCCTACGCAGAAATCTTAACAAACTATAACATTTCCAAACCCATTAAAATACAAAGAGGATGCCGACAGGGAGATCCTCTGTCTCCTATGTTGTTTATAATGGCCATAGAACCATTAGCAATTGCTATAAGGATGCATCCCAAAATTACGGGCATAACAATTGGACAACGGGAACATCGTCTGGCTTTGTTCGCTGACGATGTGATAATATTCCTGAAAAACATTGAAAAATCCACTCCTGAATTATTGGAAGTTGTCCGCACATTTGGAGAAATATCAGGATATAAGTTAAATAGATCTAAATCATCCATAATGTTTCTAAACAAACTAGAAAATGACACCCCCCTGTAATAGCTTCTCAATTCAAAACAGTTAATTGTCTAACATATCTTGGCATTAACATTGTTCCAAAACTTAAATATATTGTGGCCAGTAACTACAATCAACTAATACAAGAAATTTCAAAGTTGCTGGACAGGTGGAGACACCTACCAATATCGCTTGTTGGAAAAATAAATGTCCTTAAAATGAACATAATGCCTAAACTGCTGTACCTGTTCCAAAATCTTCCACTTCCTCCTCCAAGTAACCTGTTCACTCAACTCAAACAACAGTTTGTTAAATTTCTATGGAGTAATAGGCGCCCCAGAACACGATTATCCTTACTGTACCTCCCCTTTGACAGAGGGGGGCTTACATGTCCAAATCCACTTTTGTACTATTGGGCAACACAATTAAGAACTTTGTTGTTTTACTTTTCAGAAAAAGAGAAACCTCTCTGGAAGGAGATGGAGGAATTTCAACTTACTCTGCCTCTTCCCATTTATTTTTACTCAGCAGAAGCTAAACATCTTAAAAAGAAAACTAAAAACCTCATAGTCAAAAATATGATTGATGTATGGTTCAAGATTAAAAAATATCTGGGAGAACCCTCTTCTCTCTCTGTTTTCAGTCCAATATGGGGAAATCATTTCTTCTCTCCAGGTAAAGAAGATGGAGGATTTAAATTATGGGCTAAACGTGGATTGGGGAAAATAGGGGAGCTATTTAATGCACAAAGAACACTGATGTCTTTTGAAGAAGTAGTTGATAAATTTAAGATACCCCGCAAACATTTTTTTAAATATTTACAGTTGAGAAACTTTATTAGAAAGCATCAAGCTCAGTCCATATGTATCCCACAACAATCTTATATCGAACAACTTATGAGTTTAAACTGTTTGGAGAAGGGATTAATATCCAAATTATATAAATATTTATTGAACGAGTGCCCAGAATCGTCAGCAGAGAGACTGGAGGCATGGAGAAGGGATTTGAATGAGGAAATCTCAGTGGAGGAATGGAAGAAGACATGTTTGAAAGCACAAGCAAGCACAACCAATACTCGCCTGAAACTGCTGCAGTACAATTGGCTCATGCGGACATACATCACCCCTGAAAAACTCAATAGGTATAATGGAGACATACCTGACACTTGTACCAGGTGTGGAAAGGAAAAAGGTACACTCTACCACTGTATCTGGATGTGCACAGAGATTCAAAAATTCTGGCTTGAAGTTAAACAAAACATCCAAAAGATCTTGAAGCTTCAGCTACCCTTAAGCCCACGATTATTTATCTTGGGCTTATATCCAGATAACCTAAAGATAAAAAAGAACCAACGGATACTTATAGACTTATGTATATTATTAGCTAAAAGAGTAATTGCCCTAACATGGAAGGATATTAAAAGACCCACAGTAAACAGATGGATATCAGAAATATCAACAACACTTCCTCTTGAAAAAATCACCTACACAATAAAACAACAACAACATAACTTTCATCAGATTTGGGACCCCTTTATTACTTTTATAGGAAGTGAAGACTTGGCAGGCTTAAACTGAAGATATTGAGGATACAGCATTATTGGGCCTCTGCAGTCCTAATTATATCAAAAATATTTCTGTTATTGTTATTTTGAGTATTTACATACCCTATATTTGACCAAGCAGTATTAATCAGACGTCCAACCAATGGTCTAAGTTCTATCATAGGATATGCTTCTGACAAGTATGTTTTGTTTTGTTTGTTTTTTACTTCATTTTACTTTACGACTTTGTGTTCATTTGTACTTGTTTACTTGTTAAACTTGTTGTAAAAAATCAATAAAAAAATATTGTTGGAAAGAATATCTATTTAAATAAGTGGGAAAATTTCAAGTTTCACCAAATATTATTTACAATCTAAGTTTAAAACGGCTGATAAGAAAACTCTGATGACCCAGCATTCTAGCAGTACTTGAACACATCACTTATGGATGAATCAGTGAGAAATGAAAAGAGTCTCTTGATGGAATCCGTGTGTAACAGGCGCTGTGTGTGTGCATAAGAGGGGATTCCTGTGTATTTTTTAAAGATTTTTGTGTGTAATTAGTTTCAAGCTGTTGTAATTTCAATTTGCGGATGTGTAAATTGCTTTTTTTTTTTTTTTTTTGCAATTTATTTTTACTTCTACACAAAACGTATTATATGAGTTACAGACCAAGAATATGCATGAAAAGATTTATGCAAAGTTATGCACAAATCAAGAATTTTGAACCCACAAATCGGAGTGAAACGGTTTTCTCTCCAAAGATTCAATTCAATTCAATTCAATTTTATTTATATAGCCCAAAATCACAAAGAATTTTGCCTCATTGGGCTTCATGCAGGTAATTTTACAGTTGCAAGACATCACCCACCCCAAAGGCTTCCACCAATGACATGAAACAGAACCAAACAGGAACCATTTAGCAGAACACGAATCAACTGCAGAGAAAATACGATCCGGAACCAAAACACACAGAACCGCCAAGACAGGAAACAAAACAAACAAGTAACTTGGTCTGAACGTGGTCCAAATGATGCACAAGGCAAACAACACAAACCTCCAGACGACTGAGGGTTCTGGATGTGTTCTGGATGGGTTTGGAATTTGTTTTGGATGTGTCCTGGATGGGTTTAAAATGGGTTCTGGGTATGTTCTCTGAATGGGATCTGGGTGTGTTCTGGATGGATTACAGGTACATAAATGTGAATTTTTTTTTTTAGACAGAACACAAATGAGCCACTATAGACCGATATCAAACCTGCCATTTTTAAGTAAGATCATTGAAAAAGCTGTTTTCTGTCAGTTAAATGAATTCTTAATAAAAAAAAAAACAACTGCTATGATTTCTTCCAGTCGTCAGACCAAAGTGAATAATGACATACGTTTGAATACAGATAGTGGAAATATGTCAGTGCTAGTTTTACTGGATCTCAGTGCTGCGTTTGATACAGTCGACCACGCTGTACTACTCAGACGACTGGAATACTGGGTGGGTCTCACTGGACCAGTACTAAACTGGTTCAAAGTATACTTAGAAAACAGGAAATATTTTATATTAATTGGTAACTTCACATCTCAGCCAACACAAATTACATGTGGAGTCCCCCAAGGCTCCATCCTAGGACCACTTCTATTTAACATCTACATGCTCCCACTGGCCCAGGTTTATAAATAACAACATTAGTTACCATAGCTATGCAGATGACACACAGATATATATTAGACTGACACCAGGAGACCGAGGCCCTGTACGGGCTCTTGGTAAATGCATTGAGGACATTAATGACTGGATGTGTCACAACTTACTTCAGTTAAACAAAAACAAAACTGAGGTTATTGTCTTTGGGGCTAAAGAAAAAAGGTTAGACGTCACTACAGAGCTTCAATCTATTCAACTAAAAACTACCAACCAGACCAGAAATTTGGGTGTAGTGATGGACTCAGACCTACATTCTGATAAACACATCAAGACAGTCACAAAATCAGCCTATTATCATCTCAAAAATATCTCAAGGATTAAAGATCTGATGTCTGAGTAGGACCTGGAGAAACTAGAGCATGCTTTCATCTTCAGTGGACTTGATGACTGTAACAGTGTTTCTACAGGAAACTGCAGCTGATCCAGAACTCTGCTGCTCGGGTTCTCACCAGGACCAAGAAAGTAGACCACATCAGTCCAGTTCTGAGTCTCTTACTACACTGGTTACCTGTCTCTCAGAGGAGGATAGACTTTAAAAGTTCTCTGTACTGGTTTACAAAGCTTTGAATGGTTTAGCACCAAAATACATGACTGACCTCCTGACCCAGTATGTACCAGCCAGACCTCTCCGATCATCAGGATCTTTTATCAGTTCCTAGAGTCAGAACTAAACATAGAGAAGCTGCATTCAGCTTCTATGCTCCACAGATCTAGAACAGACTTCCAGAAAACCTTAGATCATCTGAAACACTCAGTGGATTTAAATCCAGGTGAAAGACTCACCTGTTCTCAGCTGCTACATGCACTGGTTATCTATGCTTGTTTTAAATTAAAATCTTTTTACTTTCTTTTAATTCTATTTTAATGATCATCCTTTCATTATTTCTTTTGATTGTTTCTTTTAATGTTTTATGTTAACCACTTTGAATCGTCTCTGTACATGAAATGTGCTATACAAATAAACTTGCTTTGCTTTTAAGAAAACAACAAAAGCTTTCTCTCCAGTGCAGCAGCAGGTCCATCACACCTGAACAACTTGGCAGTCTGGATGTTCTCTTTGGGTCTGTGTGGTCTGAATAGAACCAAACCCGCTCCTTCCTTCTCCTGGAGTCAGTCTAGAGTGATGGAGCTCATGTTCAAAAACTGCTTCATTTTAAAGAAAATGATTCAGACTAAAAATAAACATCAAGAAGAAGAAAAGATGATTCTGTTGTTATGAGAAGACGGTCTGATTCTGTTAGTTGATACATAAATTCCCATGATGCTCCTCCTTGAGATTTAATTTAAAGCTATTTTGAGGAGAGCAGCGCTGCATCCTTTACCGGACCGCCATGGTGGAGAGCTCGGCCGGCTGCACACTGAACCACAGACAAATCTGGGTCATTGGTATCACCTCGTTAGAATGGGAACAGCTGACATTCAGACTGCGCCTCCAGCGTTTGCAGCTTCGCTGTGAATCGTTGCAGAAGAGTGGGTCTGAAGGAAGAGCTCGCTCCAGTCACTCTGGACACTCGAGGTCTGCATGAGGTCACCTGACCAAAGTGTGTGGACGTGAAGAACCACGTGGTCGTGAAGAACCGCGTGGTCGTGAAGAACCGCGTGGTCGTCAAGAACCGCGTGGTCGTCAAGAACCGTGTGGTCGTCAAGAACCGTGTGGACGTGAAGAACCGTGTGGTCGTGAAGAACCGCGTGGTCGTCAAGAACCGCGTGGTCGTCAAGAACCGCGTGGTCGTCAAGAACCGTGTGGACGTGAAGAACCGTGTGGTCGTGAAAAACCGTGTGGTCGTGAAGAACCGTGTGGTCGTCAAGAACCGTGTGGACATGAAGAACCGTGTGGTCAAACAGAACCGTGTGGTCGTCAAGAACCGTGTGGTCGTGAAGAACCGTGTGGACGTGAAGAACCGTGTGGTCGTGAAAAACCGTGTGGTCGTGAAGAACCGTGTGGTCAAACAGAACCGTGTGGACGTGAAGAACCGTGTGGTCGTGAAAAACCGCGTGGACGTGAAGAACCGCGTGGTCGTCAAGAACCGTGTGGTCGTCAAGAACCGTGTGGTCGTCAAGAACCGTGTGGTCGTCAAGAACCGTGTGGACGTGAAGAACCGTGTGGTTGTGAAGAACCGTGTGGTCGTGAAGAACCGTGTGGTCAAACAGAACCGCGTGGACGTGAAGAACCGTGTGGTCGTCAAGAACCGTGTGGTCGTCAAGAACCGTGTGGTCGTCAAGAACCGTGTGGACGTGAAGAACCGTGTGGACGTGAAGAACCGTGTGGTCGTGAAGAACCGTGTGGACGTGAAGAACCGTGTGGTCGTGAAGAACCGTGTGGTCAAACAGAACCGCGTGGACGTGAAGAACCGTGTGGTCGTCAAGAACCGTGTGGTCGTCAAGAACCGTGTGGACGTGAAGAACCGTGTGGTCGTCAAGAACCATGTGGACGTGAAGAACCGTGTGGTCATGAAGAACCGTGTGGTCGTGAAGAACCCGGCAAAAGGATCTGGTCCTGCTGCTAATTAAAGTTCGGCTCTAACGAGCGGGGCTTACGTAAAGGGGCTGGCTCTGCTGCAGGTGACGCGGCTGTTGTTGTGCTCGGAGTGCTGTAGTAGATTGAGCCGACGGGATTAGAATCCTGCGATTAGAGTTGATCCTTTCAATGTGGCTCAAGACTATGGTGTTTATCTCATGTATCAGCAGAGGTTCATGCAGGTGTGTTCCTCTACAGTGAGTCTCCGTGAATGTAGTTGTTCTAGTAAACAGTTAAAATCTTCTGCAGCTGGTAGAGGGCGGTCACTTTGGCACTAAAGTGCTCATTCATTCATTCATTCATTCATTCATCTTTTCAACCACTTTGTCCCTTCCGGGGTCACTGGGCTGCTGGAGCCTAACACAGGAGCTGATGGGTGAAGGCGGTACACCTGGACAGGTCACTAGTCTGTCGCGGGCCCTCAATCACACGCCCACTAACATTGTTGATCTGATCGTGGATCATGGAAACGATCCATTCCGATTGCGTGTCATTACTGCTCCGGTTTTCACGTCATACACGGATGCTGTGGCGCTCCAGAGGAGGCTTCTGAGGGCGAACAGAACCGACCGGCAGCTGGAGTTATGGCTTTATGTTTGCAAGCAGGAGAGGATGTTTTGTTACAGTGAGTGTTTCGGACCGCAGTCCGCCTGCACAAGCGAGCTGCTGGACTCGTGAAAACCTGGACTCCTGGGAGAACCGGGTCTCTGAGCGGCTTCTAGACGGTGTTAGCTGAAGGAGGCAGATTTTGAACGCAGAAATGCTGCTCTAGGCACAAATAATCATGTGAATTTGTGTTTCCAATCATGACCAGACAAAATAAAGACAGATGATATTCCCAAATAATTAAATGCAGCAACGAGCATCTTGGCTGCACGAATCTTAAGTGCATCCAAGGCATATTCCAGCCATCTTCTTCCTCACATCAGGGCCAGCTTGAGGGGGCAGCAGTCTAATCAAAGATGCCCAGACTTCCCTCTCCCCGGCCACTTCCTCCAGCTCCTCTGGGGGACCCCGAGGTGTTCCAAGGCCAGCAGAGAAACATAGTCTCTCCAGGATGTTCTGGGTCTTCCCCGGGGCCTCCGTCCAGTGGGACATGCCCGGAACACCTCTCCAGGGAGGCGTCCAGGAGGCATCCGGATCAGATCCCTGATCCACCTCAACTGGTTCCTCTGGATGTGGAGAAGTGGCTCTACTCCGAGCTCTCTCCGGGTGACTGAGCTCCTCACCCTATCTCTAAGGGAGTGTCCAGCCACCCTCCAGAGAAAACTCATTTCAGCCGCTTGTAGTCGGGATCTGGTTCTTTCAGTCACGACCCAGCAGAGCTCATGACCATAGGTGAGTACTGGAACGAAGATCGACCGCTAAATTGAGAGCTTTGCTTTCTGGCTCAGCTCTCTCATCACCACAAGGAGCACTCCACCCACCCAGAGAGGGCAGACTACCTTTCTCTTAAAAATTATAATAATAAAATCCGGCTCAGAGGATCATCTCGCTCAAAGCTGCAGCTTTGTTTGTTTACAACATAACTCACTACTACCTCCTCTACAGCTGTTTCCAGTATTGTTGATACTTCTGTGCATGTCAAAATGATGTATTCCCATCAAACATGTTGTGTATGTAAACATTTGTTACAACCAGATGAAGTTTTTTAGGGCCTCGTACACAGTTGTATTCCAATCCGATCTTTGATCAGATGATAGGTCAGATAGACCGTTAGCTACGGGTACATTTTGCACATGTATTTGGATCTAATATCCACCCACCTCCTCCGTGGCGTGTCTCCTCTACAGAATATGAATCTTTGTTTTCATTCTATAATCCTGGACTCAAGCTTCTATCAAGGCATGAACTTTGAGAGTTTAAAGAGAGAAAAGAGTGAAAATGTTCATGTCTCTCTGAGAAAAGTGAAAAAAGTTTGTAGTGAAGAGTTTTACTGCCCTAAAACATCTGTACTTCTACTACCTGGACTCCACCTGTCATTTTTACAACGTAACTCTCACAATAAACAGTCGATGACAATGTTCATCCTCGGTATGAATCAATCTACTAATAAATAAACAGAAGAACTCCTAAGACAACTAACTCAAGATTTCAGGTCACAGATTTTACCAAGTCAAAATGGAATCAATACGGACATTCAAGTTTATTTTTGACTCCACTGTGTTCTGATGATAAAATGTGGATGGTTTATTCAAAAAAATAAATGTAAACACAATTTTTGTTCAAAATTGTTCAACAGCAATGCATTGTGGTCTACATTCTTCTCTAATCTAAGTGACTTGCAGGCTAATTTTAACACCAGTTTTACGCAAAGACTTCTGGGAAATTTCTAGTGCACTGGATTTTGGAATTAGTCGATTCAGACATTCTAGAAAAAGGTGCACTATATAGTGTGTGTGTGTGTGTGTGGGGGGGGGGACTCAGACATAGCTGACGTCCTGCATTAAATATTCAGTCAGAATTCACTTTTTTCTGTTCTGACCAAAAGAAAACAGACAAATATTAGCAATCAGAAATGTGCACACATTATTATCGAGTAAATAAATCAAACAAGTCTCCCTGAAACAGCCGCGTGTCTTCCTGGTAACTTATCAAAGTGTGTTTCCACTCCTTTGCATTTGAGCGACTTTTGCCACAATTGCACCCAAATCCCCCGGTGACCCCGTGTTACTCACGGCTGTGAATGTGCGGTTTCGTAGCGCTCGAACGGATGGCTGAGGTCATGCTTGTTGTTCATGTAACACTGGGTACACAGGTCGTAGTCGAAGCACACTTTGCACTTCCACCGCATTCCCATGATGCCGTGCTTCTTGCAGCTGTCGCATATGATGTTGGAGTGCCGGACACCTGCAGAGAGCATGGAGACGCGTCAGCAACAAAGAGGCGAGGATCGTTCAGTTTTACAACTAAAAGTTTGTGAATCGTGAACTTTTAGAGCTGAATGACACAAAGCTGGAGAATGTAAACCAGAGAAAACATCCACAGCAGCATGAGGTCACCAGAATGACCTGAAACACTTTGGTTTCTACTAAAAGAAGGAAAAGGTTAAACATTTCCTTTAGCGAAATCGTTTCCAGAAACCGTCCCTGCGATCACACGTCATCGTCAGCACCGGTCGGTCCGAATGCTCACCAATCTGAGCGTTGTCGTAGAGCAGCAGGTCAAAGGCGCCCTGGTATCCAGTCCGGTAATTGGTCCGTGTGCCGCTGTCCCACTGAACCACCACCGTCTTGTCTGGGGTGGTGGTGCTGCCCTGGCGGCCGATCTCCACCACCGTGCCCACGTGCCCCTCCCCGTCATCTTGGTTGCCCCACTTCCAGTCCAGGCCGCGCACCACGCGCATGCCCACCTCCATGCTGCCCTGTGGGGGCCTCTCCTGCAGGCTGAGCCCAGTGGGAGGGGCTTGGCGGCCCCGTGCCCGGCGCTGCTCCTGCGCCGCCGCAGCTGCTGAACTGCAGAGCCGGATCGCGCCGAGGGAATGGCGGGCAGAGACGGCAGCAGGGTGGTTTCCGGGAACAGATCCGGGGTTACTGCGGGGACAGAGTTTAGCACATACGATAAACACGCAGAGAAAAGCTGCTTCTGCACTGAAACATCATCAGCAAGAGTTCACCCAACGTCACAGTGATGAGGATGAAGATGATCCCTGACCCCCCCCCCCCCCCCCCCCCCCATCACTGCTGATGGGGCTGAAAATAAACACCACACAGAAATGAAGATGAAGGCCTCCTGCTTTGGATTTTGCTCTGTAGCAGAGACACCGTCACTTGTTGCATAACAGGTCGTCGCTCTGATACCCTGCCCTGCTTTCCATGAGCAAACACGAGAACGCTTCGAGATCCACCCCCCCCCGCTCCATCCGTGTGTGGTTTGGCCGTTTGCATCCGTGCAGAGGCATCGCTGAAGCCGCATCCCGCATGTGCAGCTCCGTTTTCCAGCTGGTGGAGCGTTGCCGAGTGTGACGGCACACTTCTGGAGAGAGCAGCTGGACTTGACTGCTCTGCTCTGCTGCACTAATCATGCCCTGACCCCACACAAACACGCATGTTCTCAACACGCCTTGTTGGCCTCATTCCTGCCCTAAACCTAAAGTTTCCAGCAGATTCTTCTCAGACATTTGTTTTCTGAAGCTCCGTCTTCCAGCTGTTCAGAACAACCGTTTGCTGAACACTGTTCTTTTTTTAAAATCCAGCTAATAAAAACGCTTCAGAAACAGGAGATGAACAGAAAAATGGAGCGTTTTACAGTTTCTAAAATGTGTTTATGCCTGTGAGCAAAGACAGGTTTAACAGTAGACTACGACACACTCAAACCTGAACATGACCCCGTTTGATCGGAGACAGCAGGTGTGGTTGGAGCAGGAGCCGTTATGCAGGTCAGGACTCTCTATTGGACAGGGCTCTATGTTTTCGAGCATGAGGTGACCCGTGTGCTGCTGGGACGTCATGCCGGGCTGCAGCAGACGGCAAAAACAGACGGGATTATGGCGCTCCGCCTGCAGAAACAGGTGGCTTAGCTTCCGCCGCAAAAACAACCGCGGCAGACACACATCCACACCTCAAAGACACAAAAACCTCAAGCAGAGACCGACGTTAGATGAAGAGAATCCCAGACCCATGACATAAATCATGTTCTGATCTTAACAAGACCCATTCATATGAAACCGAACACACACACACACACACATACACACCACAGTCTGGGAGAAAACTCAGCTCTGATTGGCTGCAGTGTCCATTAAAGTCCCACTCTGATCATCTTCTAATTTATTTTCTTCCTTTTGTTCAATTCTTTATTAGTTTTAGTGAACCAGGTAATTGTCCTGAGTCCCTGCACTGATTACCTGGTTCAGGTGTGTTCATCCAATAAGAACATGCCAGAGCAGGGTATGGAAAACACGCAGGAAGGTGGCTCTCACGGACCAGGGTTCCCTACCCCTGCTTTAGTCTCCGATTTATTTTATAAAGCCTTCACTGTCGCCTTCAATGATGATGCATTTTAACCCAAAATTTAAACGAATCCCTTTTCATGAAGATTATGTTGCTTTAGCCAAAATAAACCTGTGTTGTTCTCATAGAGCAGCAGGAGTTCATTAGAAATCACCTCCGAGTTGTGGGCGGGACCCCTCCCCGATGCCGAGAGATCTCTGTTTATACGTTCTCCTGCTAGCTTACAGCCCCTCTTAACCCCAACGTCACATTAATGTTGCAACAAAAATGGTGAACAATATCACTTCTATCCAGCTGTAAAGTTTAGATCTAGATTCCAGCTCAGAGAGGGAAACAAAGACGTTCATGGATCTATTTGTCTGTAAATGGACGCGTCAGAATGGGGCGGAGCTGAGAGGCTGTGGCCCCACCCACTGTATTTTCAATGTCACAAATACAATTTATTTTTAAGCTGCATTATTTTGTCTGCTACTGATTCACAGTGATTTGAATAAAGAAACACTCAGAAATACAACTTTTGAGCTAAATTTTAGTATATGTCCTCAATCGTCAGAATAATGCCACATCATGTCAAAACACCACTATGCTCATCAGATTATCACTTTTTAAAGAACCAATGTTTACCTAAAAAGGTAGTCCCGGTCACAGAGCCTGAATGCTCTATAGTATTACCAGTACCAGTTGGTAACCGGAACAACAGAAACTTGGAATGTAACTGGACAGACGTTATTCTGAAGTTTATCCCAACAGAAGATCAGCAGAAAGACCTCTAAATGTCTCTGATGGACAGTGAATTAAACTCTGTGGTCTTTAGCTGGTGGTCTGTCATTCGGCTTTGTTTACCTTGGTACAGAGTGAATACATGTTTATAAATAATTTTATTTTTAATTTATAAAGAATGTGTTTGTAGATCCACATTTAATATGTTTCTTCAACCAAAGCGATCCAGGAAACTATAACTTCATGTCTGGACATAAACAAGCAGGAGGAGAACTTTCCTTTGAACTGATACTTTGGATTACGTTCAGCACATAAACCACTTTCCTCCACGGGTTAGTCCTCATTGACCAGCTGCAGCAGAGCCGGGTCGCTGCAGCAAAGCCGGGTCGCCGTGGCAAAGCCAGGGTCGCTAAAGCGGAGCTGGGTCGCTGCAGCAGAGCCGGGTCGCTAAAGCGGAGCCGGGTCGCTGCAGCAGAGCCGGGTCGCTAAAGCGGAGCCGGGTCGCTGCAGCAGAGCCGGGTCGCTAAAGCGGAGCCGGGTCGCTAAAGCGGAGCTGGGTCGCTGCAGCAGAGCCGGGTCGCTAAAGCGGAGCCGGGTCGCTGCAGCAGAGCCGGGTCGCTAAAGCGGAGCCGGGTTGCTGCTTGCTTTGCAGCAGTTCCCATGACAACAATGTGACACTGAGATCAAATAATCTGCTTCATGTGGAAAAACAAAAACAAGATTAAAGTGCTAATGACTTCTTGCATGTGTGCATATGGTCCAAGTTCTGTGGAGGTTCCAGAGCAACATCTGCAGCAGCATGGCTCCATCACCACAGTGGAGGTTGAACTGATCGGCTACAGAACTTTCAACTAAAAGGTCCAGAATGTTACAGAAAAAGTTGTCCTTAAAAAAGGACCGAGATAATAAAAACAGACCCAAATAAAATCTAGTTTCACCCGCTGAGCAAAAGCAGAAGAAGAATGGGAAGAGTGGCGCTCCAGCTGCATCTTTTCCCCTTTATCCTCTGTTTTCAACAGTAAAGTTTAGCAACATGTTGAATGAAAGTAGAACCGTCGAGCAGCAGGTAAATTCAGCCTAAGATCCGAGGGAAGAGAAAGTTCTGGATGGAGAAGCTTTGAACCCCAGCAGAGCCGGGGTACAGGCGTGTACTCACTCCCCATGGTCCTCAGCCCGCTCTTAAACATGGCAGCCGCTCTTCTCCCGTTCGTCCTCACAGCTCCGTCTGCTAATCTCTGCAGCTCCGGGGCAGAGGAACCTGAAGCCCCCCAGCAGGGCAGTAGACCCCTCCTGTCCAAACGCACTGTTTGGTTAGCTGTGAACTTTGGGCTTTGCTTTGGAACAAACTGCTTTTATTTCACTTCTTTTTTTCTGTTTTCATCAAGCAGATGTTGCTCAAGCGCCGTACGCGCCTGATGCTGCCCCCCCAGGGGAAAAACAAACAAAAAACAGAGCTTATCTTCTGTGTGGACTGTGCTTCAGGTAAATATATCATCCAGGAGAGCGACGTGGGAAAACTCGGATCATTTCTGCTGCTGGAGTCTGATCTTTGCACCACATTATCTGCCAGACTTCAGGAAAAATCTTCCTCCAAAGACGGAGTAGTTTAGAGGGACACAGGCGTTTCTAGGATTCTTCAGGATTCGTCATTCTTCCAGCAGACGCAGCAAACCGCTCGGACGTAACGGCAGGAGCCTCAGACGGTCTCCTCCATCTCTGCTGTGGAACCGGTTCTAATTTATCATTTATTATAATGATCTGTGTCAAAGATCACATCAAAGATTCAAGTTTTCTGGTCTTTGACACGGATCCTCTTCAAAGAAAACTTTATTTATATCCTCAGCATTTGTGTCACAAAGACTCAAACATGGAAATGATTCAACAACTGAGATTCAGAGTGAACGCCGAGCACGTCTCAGACCAAAACACAGACCCCCCCCCCTCCCCGAAAGAGGAGCGGGGGGCTGCCTTGTTCCTTCAAACGAGGTTGCATAAAGGTTTATTCAAAACAAGACGAAGAGTTCAGGAATATTAAAGGCATGCAAACAACTTCCAAAGGAAAAGAAAAGCCTGCAGCTGCAGGAAGTGGGAAAGCGCCCGTCTGATTGGCCAGTTTACCTGTTGTTATGGTGACGAGCAGCAGAACAGACCGAGGGAGACGCTCCAACCTCTCAACTCCACAAACGGAGGATCCGCCAGCTTCAAGATGAAAACAAAAACCTTTCTGATCTGAAGAGCAGCCGTTCACTCTGAAGCCCCCACTGTGCTCCCCCGATGTGGGGGGGGTCCAGGACAGGGGTGCACGCTGCCAGCGGCGCCCCGCAGCCAACACGTGTTCCTCTGTCAGCAGGGAAGACCACCACGCAGCAGAGATAGGGCGACGCGCCCCGGCGAGAGCAGCATCGCTTCACTCAGACTACCTGCAGACTCCAGCATGGTGTGTTTGTGTGTGTGTGGGGGGGGGTCCCGTGAAGAGGGACAGACCGAGCTGCTCAAACATGTCTGCACTGCAATGGGGTCATCCTTTTGGATCAGGAGGAGGACGTCCACCACGTGGGTCCCAAAAGCGCGTACGCTGTCGCGCGTGCAGCCCAGAGCCCGCCCACCCGCCCAGGACTAAAGAAGTTCATTCCCGCCGTCCGTCATCCCGCTAACACACGAGTCATTGTTCCCATCAAACAGATGTGCTGTTCTTCAGCCGTGAAGGGAGCTGTTCATTCTCTGCTCCGTCTGACAGTGAAACCAGCACTTCATCAAACGCCGTCAGCAGCAATACGGAGGAACCTTTGATGGAGCTCCACCCGAGTTCCAGCAGATGACTCCTCTGTCTCACTACAGTCTGACTGAACGCCACGCCGCGCATCATGATGCAGTTCCACTCATGCCTTCACACACGGGGTCGGCGTGATGCTCAAGGACACTGCGTCACAGAGCAGGAAGCAAACCTGAGGTCGTTCATTCATTCATTCATTCATTCATTCAATCCCAAAAAAAGAGTTTTAAATGTACAGCAGCATCAGGACCGACGCCACAACCCAGAGATGACTGGATGCTCCAGAACAACACTTTTCAGAATAATCCAAACTAGAGCTGCCACAAACAATTATTTTAAAAGTCGACTAATCACCAATTATTTTTTCCGATTAGTCGCCGATTAGTTGACTAATCATGGCAGCTCTAATGCAAACATCCAGCTTCTTCAGGTCAGACTGAATCTCTGGTGACCAACAGAGAGATCTGAACTCTGAGACAGCAGGAAGCTGACCTTTCAAAGTAAGAGTTTCAACAAAAAGCACCTCAGCCAGAGGAGACGTTAGCAGGTCCTCTTCCGCCAGTCCTCCACATGAAAACTCCGCCAGGTCCAGGTGTGCGTCGGCATTTGATCAAGGCTTCAATCTAGAGAAAAAAAAAAATCAGGATTAAAACAATAGATTTAGTCAATTATTATTGTCAAAATTTCAAAGAAAAGCAAAAGTTTAAATAAACGATGACAGATATGAGGGACTGAGGAACAGAAAAAAAAAAAATCAGATTAAATAGTTTCTAATCCCCGCAGGAAGACTTTTCTACCAACCTACAGACATTTCTGTCAGACTTGCTGCTGCTCGGTGGAGCTGGAGTCGGTTTAGCTTCACCTCGGTTTGGGTTTCTTTCAGGTTGACCGTCTCTCTGCGCTCCCCGTCTGAAGCCGCTCCAGACGGCTGCTCGCTGTCACACCGCTGTTAGAGAGCTTTCTGGGGGGGGGCGGCCTTCAGTCCATCTATGCCACACGTGTCAAAGTCAAGGCCCATTCTATCCGGCCCTCTACATCTTTGTATTTAATTGTTATTAATGGACCGATGTTATCTTGTGCTTATTTTTAATAATTTTGACAAAATATATTTTTATGGAGAGTAAAATCTTGAAAGTTATTTAAGGTTTAAGTTGATTTATTCTGGAATGATATCCAGTGTTTTAGATTTTGGCCCCTTGTGTGATTGAGTTGGACACTCCTGCTCTATGTCTTTCAGCTTCTTTCTTCCTCCAGTTTTTCTGTTTTTGTTTTGTTTTGATGCTCTGACAGAAATGGTGAAGGGATTTGGTTCATGACCGCAGTCCTTCCACACCAGAGGGGAACAGTTCAGCTCCTTCCATGTGTTTAAATCTAAACGCAGCTGGAAGAGCCGTTTCACTTCCTCAAACGGCTTCTGTGGTTCCCCGCCACTCCCAGCCGTTTCTGCAGAGGAAGTGAGTCTGCTTAGAAAGCCTGGCGTCCGAGCTGGACGTCCTGCAGATGAAGTGGAGCCTGGTGCAGGTGTGAGCACCTGTGCTGCCTCGTCCTGCGTCTGCCGTGCGCAGCCCGGTGCGGAAGGTGCAGGAAGACCCCGCAGGTGGATTTAGAGGATCCTGGATCATTTCTAAGAAGAATTTAAGGCAGAAGCTGGTTGATGAGTTTATCCCATCAAGAGAGCAACCGTCTCCTGCCTTAAATGTGTTTTAAAGAATCTGTTATTCCTCCAGGATGCTCCAAGTGTGTTCTCATTTTTACGAATGTTGGGATTTCCCTTCAATGCAGCACAAAATCAGAGGCGACTTGATGAGCAGAGACAGTGGCGGGAAATCCCTCAAGAAAATCTGAACATGAACTTCAGCACTCGGAGCATCTATGAACCGGTTCCTGACTTGGAACTGAAACCTGTTTTTGAAGCACCTGAGGGTTCCCCGAGTCTGAAACCCGGTTCCTGTGGTTGAAGAAGACGACGGCGGGAACAGTGAGGTTTAAACAGAATCTCAGGTGTATAGAACACACAGGTGTGAAGGACTGATCATCCGGATCCTTCAAATCTGATAAGGATCTGTTGTGGTCTGGAGGAGCCAGTTCAGGCTGATTGTTGAGTTTTCACATTAACTTAATGAATCGTTTCTATTTTCCAGAGCGGAAACATCAAAGGTTCCATTCAGTGCTTAGAAATACCGGGAAAACCTTCAGTTAGGCTTCTTGTCTGCCTGCTCACACTATAAAACTACGAATCAGTTACATTCCAGCTGTTTTTCAGTACTCGAGTACTTCCTCCACCAGATCCCGTTTTACTCGGTTCCTTTGGTAACTGTGGGAGTAACGCGACAGTAACGGAGTACCGCCACTCTCTGGCCGCCTGACCGTGAAAGGACAGACGGACGGTGGCCATCATTGCAGCTGGAGCCGCTTCGGATGCTAACCCGAGCGGAGCGGAGCCGAGCCGAGCCGAGCCGCGCCGCGCGGCTGGAGGACGGCTCGCGGCCGCGGGCGCGCGGGGTCAGCCTCCCGGCGGCAGCTCTCGGCGGGCTGACAGACAGCGGCTCCGTCCGGGCGCTAGCTGCTGCCGCTAGCTAGCTACCGAGCGTTTGGCCGCGAGTACCGAGCCGCCGTGGCGTGGAGCTGAAACTCACCGGCTGTCCGTGCACGGCGTTCACTGTGCGGGGAGATGACACTCCATGTTTGTGTCGGCCACGCGCGCTGACATGTTGGGTTTAGAAGGAAAAGGAGCGTTTAACGGGCTGAAGGCTGCTGCTGCACACAGCCATGACAACACGCCCATGCATTGCGTCACTGCTCATGCTGCCTTCACGGGACGCTCGTAATATTCCAAAACATTCATCGCACGTTTCACTGAAATTACATTTATTAGTTTGATTTCTGTCTGTAATTATTGTTCTTCTGTTTCATTATTTTTATATGTCCTACATACTTTACGTCATTCCTGTCATTCAAGTTTTGAGGAGGGGGCTCTCTTTCAAAGGGGCCATACCATGAAAAACCAACCTGTTAAGCTTTTTACTGTTCAATCCTCACTGGAAAGAACCCAAAGCAGTGTTTTGATCCGTTCATGCATTTTTGAGTAATTCTCTAAAAAAAAACTGTGCTCTCAGCAGCAGCCCCTCCCATTCCCACGAAAACAAGTGGGTCCTCACGATCTGACGTCACAGAGAGAGACAGCCCCTTTCAGGAAAAGTCTGCTCTGCCCCAGTCTAACACCAACATCCAGTTTCTCCACCAAGCCAGAAGTGATCAGTGAAAAACATTCATTTTAGATGTAGAATACTGTATGTTTTCCAGTTGTGTCCTGTCTTCAATAAAATCCAGCCCAAACAGCTCAAACAGCCAGGAAGTGCAAAACAATAATACATTTACCTGAAACACTTAAAACTTTGACTGGAACACTTTTACAAGTGCTCAGACAATGGAAAGCAGAGGATGTGATGCTGGAGGACAGAGACTCATGGGAGGAGAAGCCCCAACATGGGATGTACCTCCAGACATTAACTGACGTGGCTGATATCAAGAAGTCCTACCAATGGCTAGAGAGGGGTGGCCTGCTGGACAACATAGAAGCTCTGATCCTGCAGCACAGGAACAAGCCCTGAACACCAGAGCAATAGAGGCTCAGATCTACACCAGACAAGACAAAGGTGTAGGCTGTGGAAAGAGGAAACAATCCAGCACAGAACTGCAGGGTGGAAGATGCTGGCTGGGAAAGCATACATGGAACGCCACAACCAAGTGTCTGGAATAATATACAGAAACATGTGTACAGAATATGGACTGGAAACCCCAAAGTTAAAATGGGAAACACCTCAGAAAGTGGTAGAGAATGAGAGAACAAAGATCCTGTAGGACTTCCAGATCCAGACAGACAGGATGGTGATGGAGAACCAACCAGACATTGAAGTGGTGGATAAAGAACAGAGGAAAGCTGTTGTGGTGGATGTGGCAGAACCAAGAGATGGTAACATCAAGAAGAAGGAACATGAGAAACTGGAGAAATACCAGGAACTCAGAGAGGAACTGGAGAGAGATTGGAAGATGCAAGTGACAGTGGTGCCCGTGGTCATCGGAGAACTCGGGGCTGGAACCTCCAAACTGGAGGAGGGGCTACAGCAGATCCTGGAAAGACCTCAGACATCTCAGTCCAGAAAAGAGCAGGAAGAGCTAAGATACTGCAGGACCCTCAAGCTCCCAGGACTCTGGTAGAGGACCCGAGCTGAGAGGAGGAACCACCCGCGGAGGGGGAGAGGGGCATTTATTTATATGCAAAACAATAAACGCTACTTCTCTGTACTACTCAAAAACTTACTAACTTGATCATAACAACAATTTATTTTAACAATCCAGACATTTAAAATCATGATTTTTACTTCTTTAACTCACTCATGACCACCATCACCTTGGCCAGTTTTGTTTTCCCTTATTTGTCTTGATTGCAATCTTACCATTCCACTTTTCATTTTTGTCTATGTTTTTAACACTTTTTATGTTCATATTTTTAACTAGTATCCTGTCTGTTACAAGCTGAAATACATATATCACAGCTTACATAATTTAGCTAACAAACGTCCATGCATTAGATTGGGAGGAATTCCATCGTTTTGTGTGTAGACACATCATGCAATTTTCCATATATACTTTTAAAAAAAAAGTAAAGTTGGGTTTCAGAACACCTAATATCCAAGCATTAATTTACAAATGAAATATTTACAAAAACATAAGAGCAGCAAACAAAGATGACAGAGGGAAAGTCAAGTTTTAAAGCAACTTTAATAACCAAACATCATTGTACAAATCAACCCTTTAACACCGGAGCTACAGTGTTTATGTTCTTGCATTTACTGTGGTGCACACATTGACTGTAAAAACACTGGACAAAACAAGCAATGAGGTCTCCCATTGGAAATGCATTACCTCCTCTCCTCTGAAAGTAGGCCGCCGCTTTCACCGTCACTTCCTGAAATGGCTATCACCATATTGCAAACAATCACCAGTGATTGGTCCGAGTCTCTGTGAGTCATGGGATCTATAGGAAGTACCTTCAACCAATCTGAAGTGAGTTTATTGTGAGTCTCCGCCTCTTTCTACGCCTCTACCTCGAGACAGCGGATTGTAAACAGCTTCCACTTTAATAACGGCGGCTCGAGAGAATTGTACAAGTCATTGTTCAAGTCTTTGAGGGAGAACCATTCCAACATTTGATTCTGCTGTTAACCTTTCCTGCTTCCTCGTCCTGACCGTGGTCGGGGGGAGCAGGAGAGCTGATGCAGCTCCTCAGACGAACGTCCTCGTGGTTAAACCCGCGGGTGTTTGGTTCTGCAGGCAGATACTCTCTCTGTCTGGTTGGAGGCTGGAATCCACCATTTATTTTCACTTTTGTTTTACAGCACATTGCTTTACTCCAACTTTCCCGAACGCCCGCCTCTTCTTTCTGCTCTCATCCTCTCTCTCTCTCTCACATGCCGCGCGTGCACGTACAAATCACACTCGCACCGCCCCGTCCCTTCTCTCTCCGTAGCTTTCCCACAACACTGCAAATGTTGTATTGACTTACATATTTTCATTTTTGTCGAGCTAAATGATGTGTCTCCACACATATTCTGGAAACATAAACTGTCTAATCATCTATTTCCATATTGTACTCAGATATATTTTTTTGAAAGAATATTTAGTTCTCTGTTTCACCACTATGTTTTTTTTAGTCCACAAGCCTGTTTGTAGTGACGTCATCACGTTAATTGCCGGCATGTATTTTTTCTCAGTTCTTCTATTCATTTCGTGTTGAATAAACTCCTTCTTGTTTTAAACTGCTGCATTCCATGAGGAAAAACAATATAGAAGGACAATGATTGGAACATTGTTGAATTGTAAAGTAGGTGTTAAAAGGTCTTCACGGACGCATTGATGAAGTCTGCTCCCATTGGCTACCCGTCATCTGTCACTCAAACCCCCCAGACGTTCCACGTCAGACCCACAAACGCTTATTGAGCCATCTGATTGGTCAATTTATAACTCAAATAACTTGTGATAATGGAAAAAAATCTTTAAAAAAAAATGAGGATTAGAAAAAAGAAGTTAAGCAGAAAGCAGCAGAGGAAGAATGATTATTCTGACATTTAAAATGACTGAGAAATAACTGTCTGTCTCAATGGAAGTCAATGGGACTTTGGCCTTTTTGCAACCCAGTGGTACTTCCTATATGGAACAGGGAAGTAGGGGAGCATGCTCAGTCCAGTTCTCCCTTATACAGTCAATGGGTGCACATAACAGCCGCACACAGGGGCAGGTACAGCAGTACATGTAGTTTCTGTTCAGAAGAAAAGTTCTTAAACGAGAGAATAACATAAAAATAACTACAACATATTTACTGCTTTAGGAGGATTTTAAGACTTGAGCTCGACTGTGCTGATGTCACATTAAAATAAATCAAAGGTGTTATATAGCTTATTGATATATAATTATTAGAAATATTTAAATGTTCCCCACAGTTAGTTTCAATGCTACAATTAATACAATATAATGAAAGTTTAATTTCAAGTTTTTCATTTCAGATTTAATTAGGGGGTAATACAAATCTGAAGTCGTGATGAGACACCATCACCACCTTATTTTAAGTCAGGAAAAACCATGGTAGTGTGGCAACACGAGCGGTTGGGGCGCCAAGGGGGTATTGGACACTAAAATTTATAAGCGCAGGATCACACAGGGCACGGACGCAGTTCTGGGAGTTTTAAAATATATAATTTATTACAATTAAAATGTGCTCAGCCTTCCTGCACCTACCAGACCGGGTCAACAGGTGGGGAGGGATACCCAAAATAACAAAGTCACCCCACACACGTGCACCACACCATACAATTGTGAAGGGACAGGGGAATCCAACCCAGGGAACACAGCACATGTAGGTCCACTCCACCACCTGGAACCCGGTTCTTGCAGGGGGCTGGCTCTAAAATGGATTAAAAGATAAAATAAAAATGATAAAATACACAATCACAAAAGAATAAAAGCAGTTAAAATGCTGGTTGTCCTCCGAGTCCTGGGTGGTGGCTGACTCCTCGCCTCAGGGCCTACTTTCAGCACTGCATGCTCCCGAACACTGCAGTGGTCCGTCTGAGGCGGTGCAATGATGCACAGCACACCCAAGGTCCAAGGGAGTGAAGTGGCAGCCAGTCCCTTGTCCAGTGAGGAGCCAAGGTAGTCACACCCCCCCACGCATCCTGCTGTCCACACCAAGGCAGCTGGCCAATGGTGGAGTGAAGGGGGTACAGGCACTTGGGTCCACGCAGAGGCCAGTCCACTCCCAGGCCACAACCAGAATGTAAAAAGGAATCATAAAATCATAATAAAATGACCAAAGCCACACAAGGCTACAGAGGCAAAACAGGCAAAACAGCAGGGGCTCACAGTCAGACCCGCCAGATGAATACTGCGGACCACATGCCCCTCTGATGCAGTGGAGAGGGGACCCTCGTGCCACAGGTCCACACACACCCCGTTTCAGGTGCCCACTGACTAGGCCTGGAACCTGTAGCACAGGGTGGCGTCCCCTCTTTTTAGTGCAGTGACAACTGCCACTGCCTTTTATAGGCTCCACCACACCCTTTTGGCAATCTTCTTAATTGCCATCACCTGTGCAGCAGGTGCAGCCCATTGCAACCTGCTACAGTAGTATTATTAGCAACTTGAATGTGCATGTCTGCACTTTAAAATTCTATAAGCTATATTAATATTAATATATATTAATATATTAATTAACTAATATTCTATAAGATATTTTCATTCAATGTTTAAAGATTTGTCGTTCTATCAAAGCTTTGCTGATGTTTTTCTGCCCTTAATAATAGTGAAGATAAATTTACAGTCTTAGCAAGTAGATAGGAGGGAATGCTATTGAACCTTGTCAAATAGCTCCATCTAGTGGAACTATGTGGTATTTTCCAGAATCCTCCTGAATTCTCCGCCTCTCCTCCTGTCAGAGTGTAAATCTGCGATTCAACCAACATTCATCTGACAACACAAAGACTCCAGACCTGAAACTCTGAAGATGCTGTGCTCTCGGGGACTTGACTCTGACCTCAGTCCATCCATGCTCTTCTTTCCACCTGTATGCAGTCTGTGGCCAGAGGTCAGACCTCTGTTCTCCCAGCAGGATCTGCTGCAGAGGAACCTGCAGGAGCTGCACCGCAGTCTGGAGCTGATGGACACATTTCAACACAACATCCTGGAGGAGACGGAGCCTCTCCAGAGCAGTGTGGTCCTGCAACCAGTGAGCTTCCAGCTGGACAAAGACGGACAGCACTTTGGCCTGACCCTGGACACTCGCGGCTTTTCTCCAGAGGAGCTGTCTGTCAGGCAGGTGGGCAGAAAGCTGAGAGTCAGCGGGAAGACGGAGAAGAAACAGGAGGACGGGAAAGGCTGCTACTACTCCAGACTCCAGGAGTTCAGACGGGAGTTGGATCTGCCTGAAGGTCTGAACCCTGAAGCCGTCTCCTGCTGCCGTCTCCAGACGGAAAGCTCCACATCCAGGCAGCAAAAGAGGAGGCTGACAGAGAGCTGAGCATCAGGAGGAGCTGGGAGGAGGAACCACAGCAGAGAGAGTCTTCACAGACACAAGACAGCACAGACTCACAACACACCATAGAACCAACAGGAACACATGGACTCACACACAGATTCATGGGACGACATGATCAGTTTTAGACGGAAACAATAAAACTACTTTGATCTGGATTTATGAAATTGTCATTATTTGTTTTACATATTTGTTAGTTTTAACAGACATGTTTATAAAAATGTCAGAGACAAATGTGAATGAATGATCGAATGTAACAAAAAGTCATGATGTAATAAAATAACTTTAGTATTTGTTATATTTGTTTGTTTGATTAAAGTTGAGAAATAAATGTTTGAATATGAAATGACTGCTGTCTGTGGAGTCTAGAATTTACTTTTTCATTAAATTCTCTGAAAATGTCAAATAAAACAAGAAAAACAGCAAAAACTAAACCCTAAAAATGTTTTATTGATTGAGTTTCATCATATCAAATCAAGAGTGATAATCACTTTACATCATGCACTCCTTTGTTCTGGATCAGGATTGTTCATTTCCTTCATTTGATTCAAAGACATTCTACTTGAATCTCCAGTCACATTCAGAACCAGAACCATAAGAAGACCACAGAACCGGGTCAGCTCCACCTTAGCACGTGTCTGATTTGAATGTGATCATTCTGTCGACCTTGCAGATAAAAACCTGTTTTTGACAAGTTTCAGACGATGAATCTGTATGTCAGGAAAACTGTTTCTGAACTAACAATATTTTTATTCTTGTCCCTTTTAAGAAAAGTGTTGCAACAAAATATTTGAGTCATCCATAATTGCTACACAAAGATGTTTGTTTTTCATTGCATTTTGTTCATTTCAAGTGTTAGCTTGTAACTTCACTGAGAGCGAAAAGTCGACTTTCAACTATATCAAACAATTAAGTTGGTATCCGTAAAGTTTTGTGTCAAATTATAAACCAAACTAAAGACAACAAATGCAAATATGTAATATGTGATAAAGTTTGTTCTTTTTGAAAATATAAAAATTAATTAGGAATCTATGAACTTTTTTGATTATAAGCTGGCATCATTCAAAGTCTAACAGCCAAATAATTGATGCATTTACAAGCAAAAGATTTTATTTATTTAGTTTCAGTTAATGATTAATGCCTGGAAAAAAACAAAACACTGATAATTGAAAATCAGATTACATAGCATTACAGAAATTGAGAGTAAATGTTATTTTAACTTCTTTTGTCTGAACTTTTGGTTGAAAACGTACCTTTACTTGGCAAAACGTGAGTGTGTTTGTGTTGGCTGAGATCAGAGTGAGCACATGCTAGAAATTACCAGGGCACCTGAATGCAGCACTAGTGAGCTTTCAATTACACTAAGAAAATTCCATGCAGTCCCTGAATGCACCACCGGCTACGGCGAATGTGAAGCTTTCAAAGAAAAGGAGCAGAAACTCTTCACGTCTGATCCACTGCGCGTAAAAGCGGCCGTCCAGGAGTCTAGTGTCTGTGTCGAAATAGACATTTATTTATATGAAATGTTCATTAAAAACTCTATAATGTTAGAAGACAAAAATCGATCAGGTAAAAACAGAAAACTCAAAAAGCGCAGTGAAGTTAGAAAAAAATCATTTAGGAGCTTTTATTCTGTTTTTTTAAATAGAATTTTCAAACATCCTTCCGGTCATTTACCACATGCTGGAACATGAATCAACTTTCTTCTTAGCGGGAAAAGCTCCAAAGAAGGACAGTTCAAACTGGACGAGCCGAACCAGAACCTCGGGATGAGGCTCCTCCCCCTTTCTGCTAGTTCGGCTCCATAAAGCCTCTTTCAGAAGGAGAATTATTCAGAAATAAGATGTTAAAATAAATGCAATACATGACGCAGACTCAACACGAACACAGATCACGGTCCAGATGTGCGCATGCGCGAAAAATCTTGCCGTTGCCATGGCAACTAGGGCGACGTTTGTTTTGTTGACGGAACGTGGCTGTGACGTAAGCATGACGTCATCCGAAAAAGCGTATAAATAGACCCCACCTCACCACCTAAGCAGGCACTTCATAGAAGCCGACTGAGCGACACGTCCAGCAGGTTCTCTGTGAAGATCCAAGCCCCCTTTTTTGCGAGCGAGATATTGGTCTGGTATTTGGATATTGGCATTTCGGTGGAACACCGGACATCTGGTATTTTTATATTAGCACGCGGTATCGTCCAAGCAAAATTATCATGTCGGATAATTCATCTTTGGACATTGAAGTTCGAGAAGGTTTCATCCTTCTGGGTAAAAAGGGAGTTTATAAGGTGGAAAAGTTCCTGGATGAAGGATCGTTTGGAAAAGTTGCCAAATGCAAGAAACTGGGAACTGACAAAGTTGTAGCGATTAAAATCGTTCCAGGATCAGCTCAAACAGAAATCAACTTTCTGAGAGAGCTGAGCGAGATTGACGCCGACTATCACAACGTGGTCAAGATGGTCGATTGCTTTCGCTACAAGAGCTACACCTGCATCGCATTAGAAATGTTAGATCAGAGCCTTTATGAGTTCATGCGTCGGAGGAAGTACCAGCCCCTGACTGCCGAGGAAATCAGAACTATTGCCTGGCAGATGATAGTCTCCCTGAAAGGCCTGGAAAGCATCAACTTGGTCCACTGTGACATTAAATTGGATAACATCATGCTGGTGGACCAAGTTTCAGAGCCTTTCAGGGTCAAACTCATTGATTTTGGTTTGGCTGAAAAAATTAGAGACATGCGTCCTGGAAGAACCATGCAGAACATGTGCTACAGGGCGCCTGAGGTCATCCTGGGTCTGCCCTTAGACCAACGGGTAGACATGTGGACACTGGGCTACGTTCTCTCTGTGCTGTACACGGGAACCTTCATCCATGGGAGGGAATCTGAATATGACATCATCAGAACCATGGTGAAGATGCAAGGCATGCCTGAGCAGAAAGTGCTGAACCAGGGGTGGTACACCGGGAGTTTCTTCTCCAAGACGGAAAGAAACTCTCAGTGTGCCTGGAAGCTGGACACGCCACAAGAACAGACCAGGAAAACCGGGAGATTGGTCTCAGACGAGTTGATTTTCTCCTCTTTTGACCAACTCATCCCCGACCATTTGGACCCAGCAAAGAAAGGAGAAGCGGAACAGTTTGTGGACCTGCTGAAGCGGATGCTGACGGTGGATCCCAGCAAACGCATCTCTCCAAGTGAAGCTCTGCAACATCCGTTCTTCACTTTGGGGAGGATGCAGCCCACTGCTGGCAGCAACATCAACAAACCTGCAGCAGTGGAGGTCCACCAGAGGTATGAAGCAACACAGGTCACAGATGTTCCTCAAAGACCAGCTGCTGTTCTCCAGGAGTCCCACAGGATTGAAAAGAAACCAGGCAGGGTCCAACAGCACAGGGACACAATTAGAGAATATCAAGACAGATTAGAGGAAAATCCAGGTACCATCATATTAAAGCAGGCAGGATCCAACATCAGGAAAGAAAACATCAAGGCAGGACTCCGAGCTCGATGAAGAGGAATCCTGCCACCCAGCAGAATCAGGACTTTAACCAGGGTTTACAAACTGAGGCAGCGTTTAGAAGAAGAAGAGGCTTTTAGAGGCATCAGGACAACCCTCCTGAAAAACCCTGATGACACCCCCCCCAAAAAAAAAAGAAAGAAAAATTGTCCCCTAAAGTAAGGGTGAACAACTAAATAACAAACTAACAAAGTTAACAAGCTGGAATACCTCACAAAAAGGGAGAAAACAATAAAAAGTCCCTGTTCCAAAAACAAACCAGGCAGGATCTAACAACAAAGAGACACAATAAAAGCATCAAGCTGCTGTGAAACAGAGGAATCCTGCCACCCAGCAGAATCAGGACTTTAACCAGGGTTTACAAACTGAGGCAGCGTTTAGAAGAAGAAGATGCTTTTAGAGGCATCAGGACAACCCTTCTGAAAAACCCTGATGACACCCCCTAAAAAAAAACAACAACTTTGTCTCCTAAAGTGAGGGTAAACAATAAAATACAACTAAAGAATAAACTAATAAAGTTTACAAGCTGGAATACCTCACAAAAAGGGAGAAAGTGATAAAAAGTCCCTGTTCCAAAAACAAACCAGGCAGGATCCAACAACAAAGAGACACAATAAAAGCATCAAGCTGCAGTGAAACAGAGGAATCCTGTCACTCAGCAGAATCAGGATGTCAACAGAGTTTACAAACTGAAGCAGTATTCAGAAGAAGATTTCTAAGAGACATCAGGAGAACCCTCCTGAAAAACACTGATGACACCCCTTAAAAAAAAACAACAACTTTGTCTCCTAAAGTAAGGGTAAACAATAAAATACAACTAAAGAATAAACTAACAAAGTTTACAAGCTGGAATACCTCACAAAAAGGGAGAAAGTGATAAAAAGTCCCTGTTCCAAAAACAAACCAGGCAGGATCCAACAACAAAGAGACACAATAAAAGCATCAAGCTGCTGTGAAACAGAGGAATCCTGTCACTCAGCAGAATCAGGATGTCAACAGAGTTTACAAACTGAAGCAGTATTCAGAAGAAGAAGATGCTTTTAGAGGCATCAGGACAACCCTCCTGAAAAACACTGATGACCCCCCCCCCCCAATCCCCCACCCTCACCCAAAATCAAGGTGTGCTTTAATTCGGACATTGACTGCCAGGTCTGTACCTCAAAAAAAAAAAAAAAAAAAAAAAGAAAAAAAACTTGTCACTGTAGCTATGAAGTTACACTGAGTTAAAAGGTACAGCTCAAATGATTACCCCCTCCCCCTAAGAGAAAATCATATTAAAAATTAATATTATTAACAATGATTCATATCAATAATATTAATATATAAAATAAAATAAATAAAAATCAGTCACCAAATTTTGTAGTCAAACAAATCCTGGCCGTCCTGTGGGTTTCTTCCGAGTACTTCGGTTTCCCCACAGTAATTGTTAGTAATTGGCTGGTGACTGATAAAAAAAAAACCCCTCCCTGAGTCTCCACCTTAACGTTGGTGGAGGGGTTTGCGTGCCCGAATGATCCCAGGAGCCGTGTTGCTAGAAGCATTTGCCCTGTTGGGCTGTTTCATGGCAAACCGGTCCTGGGGGACGGGCCAGACTAAGGGTGACTCAAACCAAAACCATCTGATTACAGGATCCAGTCGTTCCTCCAGCCACCAGGCAGAGGGACCCCGCCCCCCGCCAGGGATGGGGTAGTGGACAGAAGGTCTAAGATCCCACCTTCCTTGTGTGATGAATGTGTGCTGGTGTGTGTTAGAGTGTATATTTTGAGGTGTGTGTACTAAAGGGTGCAGTTAAAATTGGCGAGTAGGGCATAGACAGGACATCTCCTGATTGCTCACAGAGATGTCGAGGGGAGGGGCAAATCCATGCTGTAGCCACAGGAGGGGGGGCACTGCCAACCACCCTCCCCATCACCCTAATGAATGTTTGAAATAAAGTCAAATCAGTCGCCATTTTTCTACAATACGGACTTTGCCATTGTTGAACCTTTCCTGCTGTTTCCCCCTCGACCGTAGTCGAGGAGCAGGGGAGATTTTCTCCAGGGCCGAAGGTTGGTTTTCCTCCGGGGTTCACTTCCCGTCTTTGGGTCCTCAGATTCTTTGGAGCCGAATAATTACACTTCGTTGTTATAGAGGAACTGATTTCTTTATTACTTTTACTTGCAGACCAAAAACGGGAACAACTGTCCGCACGCTAATGTGCGCGCGCGCCCCCTCCCCTTTCCTTTCTCTCTCTCTCGCTCCTCGCAGAGCGCGCTGCTCCTCACATGCACACGCCCCCCCCCCCAGCTTCGCAACAAGCCGAGATGCAGAAGCCGAGCACACACTCATCTCACAACACTACCCCCACCCTGGATGGCAATGAACAATTCCACTCCAGCATAAGTTCCACAAACTAGTACACAATCCCCTCATACGCAAACTTGAAAACAATTAAGAGGTAGTAGTGTCTATTACAAGTGGAATTTATAATCTAGAACATGAGATTAGCTGTCGACTTAGTGCAAAATTAGCTGTAATAAGGGTGTACGGGCCTGAATAAGAAATGCACTGTATATACATATTTTCCCTTTTTTTTTTTTTCTTTTTTAGAACCCAAAGGAAGATTGCTTTTTAACAGACAAATAAAACATATAACTGGATTAGAGTCACAAATGGTAACTTTAAAGTCTCTAGTATGGACAAGAACTGCTGGATGTTGCTCACTCAGTCAACCAGTCACCATACCGGTCAGGTATTCTGCGCTGACGTCTCGGTCGCTGTTCCTGAAGGCTTGATCGGGGTGACTCCCAATTCCACCCCCACCATGACCAAATATCACATGGGAAGGAGGGGATGGGAGAGACCCGACCACCATGGGATCAGCTGCAGCTAGAAGCGGTGACTGGGAACAGTTGGAGTCATCAGCGGTGACAGCAGAGAAGAGGTTGTGCAGGCCGAGGTCCTGTTCCTCAAGATCTCCATCCACAGCGGGTGGGGAAACCTCTGTAGGCGACCAGTGCTGCACCTGACTCTGAACCCACGAAACGTCCAGTGGTTCACGGCTGCGATAGGGCTTCAGTTGGTCGTGATGAACAACTTTTACTTTGGATCTGGGGCTCTTCTGAATTCTGTAACCAGATCATCTAGTTGTCCAAGAACAGAAAGGGCCTTCATAGGAGGGCAAAAACTTTTTTACTTTGTTCTGACCCGCCGTGCGCCCTTTATAAGGTACCACACTGCATCTCCAACTTTGTATTGTGTATGGCAGGCATTTTTTGTCGTAATGTCTTTTTGCTCGTGTGACTGACTCTCCCAGGGCCTCTCGAGTGATTTGATGAGCCAGTTCCAGCCGCTGGCGCATTTGTTGCACATACTCAGGGGCAGAGAGTGCATTGTCAGAGTCCGGGGAAGACCAGCTACTAGGTCTACAGGTTCACTTATTTCACGTCCGAACATCATGAAGTTTGGCGTGAAACCTGTTGCACTGTGCCTGGTCGCTCTGTAGGCCATGACTGCATACGGGATCATCAAGTCCCAATCCCAGTGGCAACGTTCAGCTGTTGAGGCTAGGATCTTTTGAAGTGTTGCGTTGAATCTTTCGACTTGGCCGTCGGACTGGGGTCTGAACGGTGTTGTATGAGTTTTGTCTATGCCAAACAAATGGCACATTTCCTGAAAAACTTCAGATTCAAAATTGCGCCCTTGGTCACTGTGCATGGAATACGGCATCCCATAGCGACACACCCATTCTGAGGCAACAACCTGAGCAACCGTGACTGCTTTTTCATCGGGATAGGAAACGCTTCAGTCCATTTGGTGAAATATTCTTGGATAACAAGAACATATCGATTTTTGCGGTCAGTCTCATTGAGTGGTCCCATAATGTCCAGTGCAATACGCTCCATAGGGGCTCCCACTCTGACAGTTCCCATGGGAGCTCGTGGCATCTTCTGGGGTCTGGCCCTGCATGCACAGCTGGTGCAGGTCCGGCACCACATAGCCACATCCTCCCTCATGTGGTACCAGTAGTACCTGCTTTGCAGCCTAACCACTGTACGTTCAATGCCAAAATGTCCCCCGACTGGCCCCATGCATCTGACGAATTACATCAGGCTGTAGTTTGCGTGGCATGACTATCTGTGGGTAGAACTGGTGTCATTTAGGCAGTAAAAACGTCGGACTAGGACACCATCTTTGAAGTACAACCTTTCCACTGGCTCCAGTATGTCTTAGTGGCTGGGCTGTGTGGGGAAACGATGGTCCAAGAGGGTCGCTCAGTGTTGGCCTCAAACCACGCTCGAATCGGTGAAATATCAGGGTCAGCAGCTTGGGCCTCACGTAGCTCCGTCATGGTGAAACCATGAAATGGGGTAGTCTCGCTTGTGTTTGTGGCATATATCGTTGCTTTCTGCTTCACCATGTCTGTTTTAGCCTTTTCGTCTCCATTTACCCCCACGGACTCACAGTGGTGGTGGTTGTTGAGTCTATCTCTACCCCCACCAGACTTGACGACAGGGACCTGGAGTCGGAGGCTATATCACACTGAGTCGCCTTATGATTCATTTTTCCAGGCTGTGGGGAGTAGTCCGGTAGATTACAAGGGCAAGATTGACGGCAGGGCCTGCGGGAGAGACTGTCGGCATTGGTGTGCAAGCGACCCGGGCGGTGAATGATCTCAAAGTCATATTCAGCAAGCTTCTCCAGCCACCGGGCTAGCTGACCTTCTGATTCTTTTATTCGCGTTAGCCAACGTAAGCTGCTGTGGTCAGTGCGTACTTTGAATGACCGTCCAAGGAGATACTGCCGGAAATGTGACGTGAACTCAACAATAGCCAGGAGCTCCCTTCTGGTTGTACAGTAGTTCTGTTCAGTTTTATCCAGTTTCCGGCTGCCATAAAGCCAACACACGTTCAACACCATCCTGGACTTGTGACAGGATTGCCCAAGGCCAGTGTCGCTGGCATCCGTGTCGAGGATCATCTCGCCATGATCTAGCGGGTAACCCAAGACAGGAAGCAGTGGTCAATCGGTGTTTAAGTGTTTCAAAAGAAGCTTGGTGCTCAGCCCGCCAGTGAAAACGTACATTCTTCTTTGTCAGGTTGTGTAATGGCTCAGCGATAGAAGCAAAATCCTTCACAAACCTGCGATAGTACGAGGCAAGGCCAATAAAACGTCTCACATCCCGAATAGATGTGGGAACGGCCATGCCTGCACCTTACAGACTTTGTCGGGGTCGGTGGCCACACCGTTCTCTGACACAATATGACCAAGGTATGAAACTTGACGGCGAAAAAGGAAGCATTTGGTGGGTTTAAGCTTTAGGTTGGCTTGCTTGAGTCTTTGAAACACTTGATCCAGCCTCTGTAGCATCTCAGGAACGTCCTTGGCTAGCACAATGACATCATCGAGATAAACAAGACAGGTCTCCCACTGCATACCTGCCAGGACACGGTCCATTAAACGCTGGAAGGTGGCGGGTGCGTTGCACAACCGAAAGGCATTACATTCCATTCAAAGAGGCCATTTCGAGTGCAGAAAGCAGCGGCACGGCGGGCTCGTGGTGAGAGTTCAACTTGCCAGTATCCTGAAGCAAGATCCAAGGTGCTAAACCACTTTGCAGCAGCGAGCGTGTCCAGGGTGTCTTGAATGCGTGGTAATGGATACGCATCTTTGATGGTGGCGGTCATTGAGTGCCCTGTAATCAACACACAACCGATAACTTCCATCTTTCTTACGCACCATTACTATGGGAGACGCCCAGCTGCTGTGGCTGCGGGTGGCAAGACCACTTTGTAGACTCTCGCTGATCTGTTGGTCTGCACACTGTTGTTTCTCACCAGCCATCCGACGAGGAGGTTGCTTGACTGGAGCACCAGGGCGTGTTACGATGTCATGCTGAATCAAGCTGGTTCGGCCCAAGTCATCCGGTCCCTTGGAAAAAACACTGCCATATGCACATAACAAGTCTGTTAGCTGAGGCTTTTTTCAGTTACATTAAGTTGGAGGGAACTCTGGGCATAAAGCTCCTGAAGATGCTCTGGGACTGCGGGCAGGTTGACTTCAGAGGTTGCAAGGTCATTGGATGGAGGGATAGTCTCTGCTGGCTGGAAGAGGCCTGCTATAGCACCCCTTTAATAGTCACAGGTTTGTTTCCAGGGTTAAAGAGGCGTAAGTGGCACAACCAGGTGAGCCGGGCATCAACCAAGACTCTAGCGAGGAGAATTTTATGCTTTTCCACAAAGCCTTTGGTGGGCTGAGCATCATGACCCCTTTTTCATCCTCTCCAAATTTTTACAGTCCCTTTAACCAAGTACTCTTGGCCAGGCTCCACCACTACAGTTCGGGCTACTCTCGCAGCGTGTGATCTTGGAGGTGCCTCTTGTTGAAAGTAAGGCACCTCCTCACCAAACAAGATAATGCGGTGCTTACCAAAATCGAGGCGGGCTTCAGCTTGAATGAGGAAGGGGTGACCCAAAACACATCAGTGCCAGCTATGTCTGCAACAAGAAAGTTTACTTCCACCTGACGGCGGTTGATGTTGACGGGAAGCTTGGTCTCACCTAGCACGGGCACGTCCCCGGGTCCCACCCCCAGTAAAGTCTCCACAGCAGATGAAGTCAGTGAGGGTCTCACGTCGGGGTGAATGGTGTTAAAATGGTGTAAAGGTAACACGCTTCTCCGAGCTCCACTGTTCAAGACTGCACACACCTCCAGTCCATAGATGCTCATGCGAATTTGCCATTTCACAACCTTGGGCGTTGAGGTGGACAACACCGGGCTTTGACCTTTCACCTGGAGCACTTGGCATGAATGTATTAGTCTTCCCTTGCAGGGGATGAGCATTGGCGTTGTTGTGGCCCCACCCACCACAATTATGGCCAGCGGATATCTCCCTTTTTAAAGTTGTTGCGGGCCTTGTGTTGGCCGGTGTAAGGGGAAACCGGGTAGGTGAGAGGATTGGTGAAGGGAAATTGGAGCAGAAAGGTGGATGGAGTTTCAGGTCGGTCCTGATGGACAGCGTCTCGCCTGTGACATGACACGTGCGGGGTTTACGATCGGGATGTTACGAGCCCCCGACTGCATTACGCTTGTGACATAGGAAGCCTCTTTTTGTGATCTCGTGGCGATGAGCTATCTCATAAGCTCTAGCTAAGGTGGTGGTCGTTTTTTCTAACAGTTTTGAATTATTTCAGCATCACCAAGACCATTAGTGAAAAACTTCAATGGCTATAGCATCTGTTTCAGCTTCTGATCGGTCCCCATAAGCTACAGCTACTTTGCCATAAATGTCATTCCTGAACACGTGAAGAGGCTCACCTGGCATCCGAACTCTCTGTCTCAGTTCACCGCTGCAGCAGCAGCATGATCTGAGGAAGGTCCATAAGCAGTTTCCAGTTCATCCAGCAGGGCGGCGATAGTCCCACCTGATGGAGCGAGGGTTTCGGTGGATGATGGCTCCTGCTGCTCCAACCAGGCAGTACTTGAGGGCTGTCATTGTCTTTTCGGACCAGTGGTTAGCCTCTGCACAGTTTTCGAAACGGTGTAAAAACTCTCTCCAAGGTGTGCTGCCATCATAGGAGTCTGGACGCAGAGTAGGAACCTTCTCTCTAGGATCACAGTCCTCCTCACTGTCTAAAGGAGCAGGCTGCACTTCAGACCTGAAGCCATCCTCTGATAATTGTCCATATTTGTAGGTTTCGTGTGGATGAAGATATTGCATGGGGCGCGTCCATGTGGCTGGCTGGGACGGGGCTGGTGTGCTATGCACACAAACTTTTCCATTGCAGGGGGAAAACGCGGGTTTGAAGCAGGATACTGTTGTTTAAATATCATCGTAGGAGCTGGACGCCAAGCATCAGGACTACAACTTTGACTGTTGGCCTCTAAAAATGGGTTTGTACAGGCAGACAGAGTGCTGAGGCGATGGGCAGTGCAAACAGTTCTTCCTCCCTTAGCTAGTGAGTTAGCATTAGCAGCACAGCTTTCATCACAGAGAAAGGGGTTGTAATGTTCACATTTAGCCTGAGCCTTGTTTTCATGGGTATTCCCAGCTCCTTGTTTTTTCTCTTTGAACATTGGTGAGTGACATAAATGGATTGGAATATGTGGTTTCAATATGCCCGTAGGCTTCGTGGGCTTGCGGGCGGCCGCCATCTTAAGTCGTTGTTTACAGTAGTATTTTCGAGTTCTGCTAGTCGCTTTGCTTTAAAGTTTATGTTCCTTTGTTTATTTGTTTTTCCTCTCTTAATTCTTAATGCTCACCGCTCCACTAACAACTGAGGGTCCTTCGTGGTCGCCAGTGTTGAACCTTTCCTGCTGTTTCCCCTCGACCGTAGTCGAGGAGCAGGGGAGATTTTCTCCAGGGCCGAAGGTTGGTTTTTCCTCCGGGGTACTCCTTCCCGTCTTTTGGTCCTCAGATTCTTTGGAGCCGAATAATTACACTTCGTTGTTATAGAGGAACTGATTTCTTTATTACTTTTACTTGCAGACCAAAAACGGGGAACAACTGTCCGCACGCTAATGTGCGCGCGCGCCCCCTCCCCTTTCTTTCTCTCTCTCTCGCTCCTCGCAGAGCGCGCTGCTCCTCACATGCCACGCCCCCCCCCCAGCTTCGCAACAAGCCGAGATGCAGAAGCCGAGCACACACTCATCTCACAACACCATGTTGGAATCAACAACTGGTAAGCGTAATTGGTCTGAGTACGGTTCTGTCTCAGGGTTTCCGTGGCAAGCCTTCTCCGCTGAATCAGGATGAGCTTGTTTGGGAAATCACACTTCTTCCTCCTCAGAAGTGATGGAGAAGGCTTCAGCCTGGTTTCATGAGGCCCAGAGTTGTAAGGCATTTCCTATTTTACGAGATGGGACCTCAACACTTGTTATGTCGAGTAAATTCATATTAATTAGTCTATGGTTCCAACTACGAGGGAGTTTAGGGAAACTCCTAGAACAGCGATAGTATTTCATTCCAACAGGAGAAAACATTGTTAGAATGAAGAAGCTTTTGTTCTGCTGCAGAAACACAGGAGCGTCCAGATATTAAACATTGTTGATGGGTATGAAAGTAGACCAAACATTGCAGAACTGCAGAAACAAACAAAGTTGAACGACAGTTTGGATTCAGCTTTTCATGTGGAGTCCAAACACTAAAGGCACTGGTAATGGTATGCTAGCTTTAGCAGGTTGGGGTTCGATTCCCTACAGCGTCCTGCAGAATATTTGGACTTTCATACATGAAAGGTTGAGCACTGCAACCTAAAGTGTAAAAGTAAAAAGAGAAATTTCTTAATTTAAGTAAAACCTTATTGAGCAAATATAAATCCAAACAGTAGAATAGGTAAAGCTATTATAAGAAATGTTAGCATGATGCTAACATGGAGGCTAATGTGTGTTATTCTCTGTGAATGTAAAGGTGTTTTACACACAAATTAATGCTCAACTGCAGTTTGAAGGAAATACCCCATAAACACTGAAATCAAATCTTCATTAGCCTTGTGCTTATGTTAGATATTCTTATCTGTTGTAACACGGGGTTTCCTAGTAAGAGAATAACCTCAATGAATGACCACACTTCACATCTCAGCTTTGGCGCTCTTTCTTCTTTATTACTCTTTTACCTTGAATATACAACATATTTCCCCTCTGGTTAAACAGTGGAGCTGGGCAGCTCCCACATTCTGTTTTTCACCCTTCAGCAGGGTAGTGACCTCGGTTCTCACGGGAAAGTGAACCGCTTTGAATCTCAGCTGATAATATATGAACATCAGAAGAAACACAACAATCTTTTCTGCAATATGAAAATCAGTAGAATGCACAATATTTTCTATACCTCCTTTTGAACTCATTTTAAGAGTTCACAAACCGTAAGTGTAAGCATTCATAGATCAAAATGTAACATATAAAACATGTAATTAAAAATATATAATCACATCTACCAAAACAAGAAGTCGTAAAGCAAAATGTCATGTAATAATATTTAAATGTAAAATGGCAAACCACACAACAAATACAACTTCATCAACTGCTGTTAAGGTGACCTAAATCAGTTCCTGAAGTGAAGAAAGCATCTTTACTACAGAGCATAGTGTAACACATTCGTAATATGACACACAGAAATCGTAATATCGTCAGGTAAAATAGTAACTATATTTTTCTTTTTTGTAAACGGGTTAGCAGATCCAAGGCATTATGTGCAGCACAGAAAAACCCACCGGTGATAAGAAAATCTGGGAAAAGAAAATTCTATGTTGTTAGTGGGAAAAACTGTGTTGCTACTCTGGCGCCGTTCCAGCAGTAACCTCATGGTACATAAGCAGGACCTGCAGGACCCAAAGAACGGAACATAAGAACAAGAAATATAAGCGTGGAAATCCATAAAAGAAACCAATATCAGACTAAAACTTACCAAACTGAAACGGAAATAAACGCAGTCTGAAACAATAACAACACATGCAAGCATCCACAGGTAAAATAGAAACCTAAACTAAACTAAAACTAGAAACGCGCAAAGAGGAGTGTGTCATCCATCTTGGTTATTCAGGAATACAGTCTTTGGTGGTTTCTTGTGGGAGCGGTTGCTCTTGCTGTCACTCAGGTATTTCAGCTCAAAGTCTATGGTGGTTTCTGGTTGGGTGGTTGCTCTTTGTGGTCTTCTCACTCCTCAGCTGAGCGGTCGCTATCGCTAATGTATCGCAGCACAGCCCTGCTATAGTGTTGCAGGAGATTCCTCAGGCGGAGGATCCAGGTTGCACGCTCAGAGACCCGCACAGCCGTGTTAGTGGTCAGCAGGATCTGGAATGGGCCAACCCAGCGCTGGTGATTCCACCTCCTGCTTTCTGAATCTTCTCACCAGAAGGAAACCAGCAGGTTGGAAAAGGTGAAGGACGCCTTCAGCTGGACATGGGAGGGCTGCTTCTACTCGGGACCATATGCCTGAAAGAATCTTAGTGATATTTGAACAATAGGTTAAGATATTACCTTCATCCAGGGCTGTCTCCGGTGGAGGTGCAGTTGGTGGACCCAGGCTCGTGCAGGGAGGAGCTGTAGACAAAATCAAACAAACAAAGTCCCACCCTTCCCTGTTTACGCATGCGCAGATACATCAACACCAAAGAAAGGTGCCAAGGAAGACCTGTGTCTTCACAACATTACGCTATTTTATTTTTCAGGGTCCCATCCTCTCATTCGACAGCACCTCCGCTGGCCACATTTTTTACCTTGGAAGGGGGAGAGTTCAATTAAATCCATCATTACATGTTCCAAGGACCTTCTGGTGGCAGATGAGCTCCTGGGTGGGAGTCCTGCTGCTTCCTTCCTGGGTTATGAGAAGCACAAACCATGTAAGCACTACAGAAATTTTGTACATAAACTGAAAAACCTTTTGTGAACCAACGTTGTGGGAGACAGGACATGCCTTAAGGGCCCATCCATCCTTCAGGCATCTGCTTGGCATCAGCCTGCTTCCATAGTTTGATGTCATTAGGCCAAGCCAGTGATTGGAGGGCTGAGAGGGAATAGGACTCTGAAAAAGAAGTGAAAACAGCAACAGGAGCAGAGGAGGGAGGGGGGAGGAGAGAGGCAGATTTTGTAGCAGCACCAGCTCCGGCATTTCCTGCAGAAATGGATCAGAGGCATTAGTGTGAACATTGCATCTGCAGACCCTGATTTTACTCTGTAGCAATAAGACATCCAAGAGCTGAGAGACCAGGTCCTGATAAAAAATGGCTTTCGATCAGAGATGAGAAACCCATGATGGCGCCACAGCGCACCAAAGTCATGCACTACACCTAATGGCAGCAGAGTCAACAGCTGTCAAGTCCTGGACAAAACGCCATTCTTCCAGCGCAGAGGTAGGGGGCGATATTTCTCACAGGTAGAATGGTAACGGCGTGGTTACGAGAAAACCATGGAATGGAACTATGACGCCTGCTCGCATGAGAGAGTCAAACATCGGTCGAATGCCTGCAATGGCCTCGGGTCTCAGGGGATATTGGGCGCTCATAGGAAAACAATGAGACTTATGAGTGACCACAAGCGGCTCGCAGTTCTTAATGAGTCCAACATTCTATTTGTGGCTAGCCCACACCCTCGCGGGTTCAGAGATGATCCCCCGCAGCGCGCGCGGGACTGTCCTCGAGTCTCAAACTCTATTTGAGGATACTTCCTGTCCTCGAGTCTGAAACCCAAAACAGACTCTGGGAACACCGTCTGAATTCGGGTTGGCCTCAATTCCCCGGGACTCAAACCCAGCTTTTCCAGAACCTCGTCAGATTACTGTTCGAGTTGCCACACTCCAGGCTTACTTATAAATTCCTCATGTATTTTCCCGTACATCATAGGTGGCAAATTCTCCAAGTTTGTCCCGCGGGGGAATTTCTAATTAATATTAGAGCTGTCCCGCTTGTATTCTACAGTGGCAGCGCCGTAACACCACATCCATCACACTTACTACAAATCCCATAATGCTCTGCTGTTGTTTCGGTGCAACAGAGGCAGACACGCCCCCTCCTCTGTGTCAGCAGCCGTCCTGGAAGTCGGTAATGATCCGTCTTTACTTCAAAAGGCTACAAACAGAGAGGAGGTATTTAATTTTTATTTCAATCTTATTTAATATTCTATTGATATTTTTTATTATTATTATTAGTACAGAGTTTTTACAAGCGGCTCCCGGCACCAGCTCCCGTGCACCGAAAAGGGGGGAAAGGTGGCTGATTCCAGGGCCCAGATTGAGATAAATATTGATAATATTGACAAAATGATTAAACAGAATAAAAATAATTCCAGTAAACCAATAACCAATATAAAATCGTAAATATTTTTGATTTTTAATGTTATATATTATATATATTTATATATATATTTATATATTTTGTTTTGGAAACTTCGACGTCAATGCCCCCCCCCCCCCCCCCCCGCCCCCCCCCCCCTCATATTTAACAATTGTTCGGTCCGACTGGATTAGACAGTTTGTGACAGACACGCCTGCAGTGAGTGAGGTAGAGAAGACATGCTTTAAAAAATCAGGAGTTTTAAACACTTGATTTAGAGGAGGACCTCTATGAAAAAGAAGAAGAGAGCCTGTCTATTGCCGCGATGCATGCTGGGAGCAGAGTGCGGGGATACAGAAGAGAGAGAGAGCCTGTGGTGCACACATTGACTGTAAAAACACTGGACAAAACAAGCAATGAGGTCTCCCATTGGAAATGCATTACCTCCTCTCCTCTGAAAGTAGGCCGCCGCTTTCACCGTCACTTCCTGAAATGGCTATCACCATATTGCAAACAATCACCAGTGATTGGTCCGAGTCTCTGTGAGTCATAGCTGAGTCATGGAATCTATAGGAAGTACCTTCAACCAATCTGAAGTGAGTTTATTGTGAGTCTCCGCCTCTTTCCACGCCTCTACCTCGAGACAGCGGATTGTAAACAGCTTCCACTTTAATAACGGCGGCTCGAGAGAATCGTACAAGTCATTGTTCAAGTCTTTGAGGGAGAACCATTCCAACATTTGATTCTGCTGTTAACCTTTCCTGCTTCCTCGTCCTGACCGTGGTCGGGGGGAGCAGGAGAGCTGATGCAGCTCCTCAGACGAACGTCCTCGTGGTTAAACCCGCGGGTGTTTGGTTCTGCAGGCAGATACTCTCACTGTCTGGTTGGAGGCTGGAATCCACCATTTATTTTCACTTTCGTTTTACAGCACATTGCTTTACTCCAACTTTCCCCGAACGCCCGCTCCTTTTCTTTCCGCTCTCATCCTCTCTCTCTCTCGCACACATGCGCGCGTGCACGTACAATCACGCTCGCGCCGCCCCGTCCCTTTCTCTCTCCGTAGCTTTCCCACAACACTGCAAATGTTGTATTGACTTACATATTTTCTTTTTTGTCGAGCTAAATGATGTGTCTCCACACATATTCTGGAAACATAAACATTCTCAGTTCTAATCATCTATTTCCATATTGAAACCAGTGACTGTATACGCTGGTCTTTCTGAACGCACGTCCGCGTTAACTTTCAACTTCTTCTGTTTGCAAAGCGAGCGTGTTTTTTACACCCGGTTTAACCGCGTTGAGCCTCTAAATCTATTTCTACAGAGTAAAAGATGGAGACACCATGCGCCTCTTGTTTTAAACTGCTGCATTCCATTGAGGAAAACAATAGAAGGACAATGATTGGAACATTGTTGAATTGTAAAGTAGGTGTTAAAAGGTCTTCACGGACGCATTGATGAAGTCTGCTCCCATTGGCTACCCGTCATCTGTCACTCAAACCCCCCAGACGTTCGACGTCAGACCCACAAACGCTTATTGAGCCATCTGATTGGTCAATTTATAACTCAAATAACTTGTGATAATGGAAAAAAATCTTTAAAAAAAAATTAGGATTAGAAAAAAGAAGTTAAGCAGAAAGCAGCAGAGGAAGAATGATTATTCTGACATTTAAAATGACTGAGAAATAACTGTCTGTTTCTCAATGGAAGTCAATGGGACTTTGGCCTTTTTGCAACCCAGTGGTACTTCCTATATGGAACACGGAAGTAGGGGGGCATGCTCAGTCCAGTTCTCCCTTATACAGTCAATGTGTTCACATGATCAACGTAATTCCAGCAGATTCTAGCAGAAAAAACGGCACAAACTTTTCTGAGGCAAATATCAAGACAAAGAAACAAACAAACAAACAAAAAAAAAGTTCAACTCAACTATCAAAAAGAACATAACCCATTTTAACAGCTTCCACTCTGTCAGCTTAGCTGTTAAAATGCTCCACTAGTGAGGATATACAACCAACTCAAAATCATTACACAAAACAAATATTTACATCAAGCTCTAAGCTAAGAAAACCAATCTTAAATAGAAAGACGGTTCACTTTTACAACACTTTTGATGATCAAACAGGATCAGACCAACTAAATATCACATTAAAAAGCATTAATTAAAAAAACAATAACAAAATAGAGAAGAAAGAGAGAATGCAGAACAGCACGCATCCTTTATGTATTTTGGACCATGAATAAAAGAAAGAAAGAAAGAAAGAAGGAAACATACAGAAGAGAAATACAGTCTTCCATACTGTATTTTAATGAAGCTAGGTTATTCTTTTGAATGATGTCAATAACGTGGATAACTTAGTTTTGAAGACAATGCTTTTATCATCTGTTGGTTTTCACTTCATTTCATGTTGGACGTCTTCTTTAAAAGATTGTTTTGAGAGTCCTGTATTAGGATCCATACAGTTAACGTCTATATCTCTTGAATGTTTGGTGTTGACCTTTGTTGCTCTCAATTGTGGTTTTCTCCTAATCTCACTAACAAGTTGACCCGAGGGCCTTACATCATCAATAGCTTCATTCATCTTCTGTATGTTTGGTGAGTTTTGGACCATAACTGAACTTGAGGTTCAGACTCTTCCACGTCTGCACAGGGTGGAGCTGTTTTCTTTTTGCGTAAGGTAGTCTTTTATAGTTGGTTTCAGCCACCGCTTTGTGTTCCTTTCTGGGTCCTTCTCAGTCGGCTGGACGGTAGGGCTTCACATTTGTGACAGTTTGTTGAGTCTTTGGTTTTTGTGGTAAGTTTTGCACCGGACGTTGCGCAACTCAGACTTTTCAATGGGGGAGAGATTTTCTTTTTTGGTTGCTGATGTGAATTTTGATAAATAAAACAAATGACACAAGTCCAGTTTAATTTTTGTCTTTTTACATTTTGCATTCATGACTTGTGGCATAAAACTGCAGGATATCTTGCAGAGAACTTTCAACCCAAAGTCCAGAATTGTATAGTCTAAGCGAAAATGTATTTAAAATGTAGTTCCTACATGTGGGAACGACATTCGTTTGTCTTTTTATTAATTATTAGGTTTTTTGCATAGGAAAATCAGACTATTTTTCTTTTTTATTATTTTTCTTCTTTTTTATTCTTCTGTTCTTTTTTTGTCCATTCATACCTTCTTCATACTTCATCCCATTTCTGCCATTCAAGTATCAAACAGGACATTGCTGTCATCTGCAATTTATTGTTTTACTGCAATTCAACAAAATCGCAGCAATTTTTGCATGTTCTGTGAACACAAAGTGTGAGGAGATTACTGAAATACATCGTGAAGACTTTCCTACAACTCCAAAATTACTTTTCTTTTGGATATATCATATAGTTTTTGAAGTACAGCTGTTTGGAATTAGTCAATTCTGGGCTTTTTGCTCAATCTCGACAGTTTCTGGAGCACGTGAGAACGTTTTTTTAAGACAAAGCTTGCACGAAGCTTCGTTTGTCTTAAAGTTCCAATTAGGACAAGTTCTCCAGATTTGTTTAATATCACCCACAAAGTCATGGGGTGAACAGTTTTTAGACAAACTCCACCCAAATCCCTTATACTTTGCCATCGTCTACGACGCAGACGCTTGTTTTTGTGAGAGCACCTTTGAACATAGAGACATGAAACTTACACAGAATATCCTAAAGGATTGTGGTTCTCACAAGGGCTCAATTCTTTTGATATCTGAAGCAGTTTTGAGGCGTGGACATTTGTTTGAAGCATGGAGAATTGGTGTTTGTTCACGCTGATGAGCAAAAAGATCTTACTCCTCTCACTTCTGATCAATTTCACATTAAGATGTTAATCTTTCACAATTCTTCTATGTCTGAGGTTAAAAAAACTGAAAGAATTATTCTTATTTTACGTATGGTTGATGAGTCATTTTTACAAGGCAAACTGTAACGGTGCGTTTTTTTGCCGAGTCATTCTGCTTAAACTCCTATCACCTCCCACACAGAGTCAGAAGAGGCATGTTGTACATGTTCAGGTTTTTGTTTTTGTTTTGTTTTTTACATATATTGTATTTTATTACATCTAATCTGTTTTCTCTTCTTAAACTGGGATATTCACATATATCATTGTACAGTAGAAAAGATCTTTCATTAAAACAAAGCTTTTGTTTACATGTCAGTTCTGTTCATATGTTGATTTTGTTCAAACATCAGCTCTCTTGTTCATATTATTTGGTACTTTTGTTTGAATTTACACAGTTTTAAGCATTCTTCAGGTTTTTTTCACTACAATTGTAAGTCTCTCGCAGTACAGTCGAAAGGCTCTTGATTTTCAACTAGCCTGGGTTTTTCAGCATGCTGTCACATCTTTTCAAATATTTTTCTGTCATGTGTAGCCAATATTGCTCTCCTCTGCAAATAATGTTTTTTTGGCAACAATTAGCTTTTCTGCAATCCAACAAAGTTCTGCCATTTATTGACAATATTGTCAACTTCTGCAATCTTTTCTGCAATTTACTGTAAACTTCTTCTGCTAAAAGTTATGCAATTAAAGCAACCACCTTTAGTAATTACGCAATCAAACATTTTTCCACAGGAAATGCTATTTTTCAAGTTAAAGTTATTCTTTGACACATGAGATACTAATGAGAACCATCAAAATCATAAATTATATGATGTTGTAATCTTTATAAAACCTATAAACATGAAGAGTGAGGAGATGAAGTCATTTGTGTTTATGACAGATTTTAAATTAAAACCAGAGAAAAATGAAGATAAATATTGTTATCTGCAGAAATACCAGAATCCAATGAAGACAACCATAACCATACCAGTGGTAATGAACTGGATCACAGGAAATCCACTGGATTATGGTAAATAGGATCAAGTTAGATGAAAATGAATCAGATTATTGGATTTTTTAAATGGAATTTAGATATTTTGTACATTCATTTATTTTGATTTTAACTGCAGAGATTTGCCTCCCCACATGAAAGTGCAGAGAATGAATTATCAGAACCATTCTTCTTCTGTCAACCTTTCTGTTACCAGTAGATGCAGGAAATCCTGCAGGACTAGGAAACATCTAGTCCTTTTCTGCACATCCAAAGTGAGCGGGAAAACCCTTCAAACTGTTGTTCCCGTCGTAGATTCAGAGTAAAGGGACACTATTCTCACTATTAAACTCGGCTTTAAAAAATGTAATGTCTTTATTTTTCATTTGAAGAAATCTAGTTGGCTTTTGTTAAACTATCCTTTTTTAATTTTTCTTTTGACTTTTAAAAAAATTATAAATTAAACTACATTTGCATTAATTACATTTTTCAATCAGTTTTCTAGTGCATGTAGTTCTGCAGTTATTTTGCTTTTTTCTCAAACATTATTCTCCCATAGATGACCCTCCAAAGCAGAGTTGAAGAGTGAACCAGCTGATTGCATAGAGAAGTGATTCCTCTGAGCTACGCAGAGGGAACCTGCAGGAGGAGCGGCGTCCAGCAGAGCCTCACTCAGGGAGGACGGCGTGCGAGCGGACGGCGTGCGAGCGGACGGCGTGCGAGCGGACGGCGTGCGAGCGGACGGCGTGCGAGCGGACGGCGTGCAAGCGGACGGCAGCGGCGTGCAACCAGGGGAGATCATGAGTGGTGAAGATGCAGGAGAATGCTGATGCCAAAGAAGGCAGACAGCCTCTCAAGCAGTTCAAGCTAAAAGGTTGTTGCATGTGCTCCATCCTGAAGGGTCAAAGGGTCACTGGAGCCAATCACGCTGGACATACAGATAAATCCAGAGGAGTAATTTAAAGTGAGGAATGTACTGTATGAATGTATGTGTGAATGGGTGAATGGGTCTGTGACTGTGAAGCGCTTTGGGCCCTCGAAGGAGGGTAGAAAGCGCTATACAAGTATACGCCATTTACCATTTACCATTTACTCTTCTTCTGTGGAGGGTCATGGAGTCTTATCGCACTGCCTTTTTTCTACAACAGACGAGCCTTCATCGGGAAAAGATCCAAAGCATCAATACTGTTTGCTTCAGGACACAAACTCCGCCCACATTCAGGTGAAATGATCAGTCATAACTCCAAGATCTTCATGTTTTATTTTCAGAGAAGCTTCCTAAAACAAACCCTAACATGAATGTTATTTTTAAAATGTTTTCTTTAAAAAGTGAATTGAGGACATTTAATGGCTTTTTTTTTTTTACAATCAAATACAAACACAGCGTATGGATAACAGAGCCAGCAGTTTAATGAGTAAATAAAAGAGAATCAACTAAATGTCTGAGTTTGGACTTCATCAGCCTTTACAAACAAGTGTCCAATAGCGCCCCCTGCTGACTGACTCAGCATCTTCTGCCTGAACTGAGCAGTTCAGTTGTTCAGTTTATTAGAGTTCTGGAACAGAGCCGGCCTACGAGTCCATTCAGTCTAATATAACAAAAGTTACACAAAGAAACTCCTCTATTTTCAAACTTTTTAAAGCTCCTTCAGCCCAAGTTCTCCTGAACATAAAAATGATTTGAATGTTAAACGTGAGCGTTGAAGCCGGACGACAGACCCTGGGAGCTTTCCCTTTAGAATAAATACTCAGAGGAGCTAAAGTCTGTAAATCCTGCAGCTTCTACACACTGATAGTAAAGGGTTAACAAAAAGAAACGATGACATCTTGGTTCTTTGGGTCATTTCTGTGTTAAGAACATATGGCAGACCAACAATGAGGAGTTTCAGCGCAAAAACAAAATAAGTGTTTACTCCACAAACCAAAGTAACTTCTCGTACCAAAGAGGCAGAAACTGCAGGAAGTTTTACATTTGGATGCATGAAGTCCGTCCATCATCCACCCTGCAGAGGTCTCTGGCCTCATCCTGAGCTCAGACACTACAGGAACATGATGCCAGCAAAGCTTTCAAAGAGACACCTGTACCAGTCTGGAGGAATCACAGTAACGGCAAGCTGCCCGGAGGCGCCAGAATGATCCCAAACACGTAGAAAAGCCCCATCAGAAGGTTGAGCTTGGTTGTCTTCTGCGGGATCTTAGCGTAGCAGCGACTCCTGAACTGCCTCTCCAGGGGGAAGGCCATGGGCAGCGTGAGGAGAGGCAGCGCCATGCTGATGGTGTAGCGGGTGGCGAGGATGCAGAACAGCACGTAGGGGACGAAGATCAGCAGGTTGTACAGGACGTAGGACAGCGTGGGGCCGATGAGGATGGCCAGCGTGACGATGCCCGCCTGCTTGTCCGAGTCCATGTCTCGTGTGTTGTTGCTGTGAAGGATGGCCTCTGTGTTGAGCGCCAGCGGCACCGCATACACCAACGGCAGCACCGACAGGTAGCCCACCTGCACGGCGTGGGCGAACATCACCGCCAGAGGCCCAAACGTGATGAGGATGACCACGTCACCCAGGGCCACATACTTCAGACCGATGCCTGTGGGAGGAGCAAACAGGAGGCGGTTATGGAAGCAAACAAACCACAGAGGGACACGAGGAGCCGTCTGCAATCCCATGATGCACCTGACTGTCTAATGCAGGGGTAAGAGCAGCATAATGCTGCAGAGAAGAGGATCCATGTCAGAGTCAGAGACGGACCAGGCTGCAACACCTGTATGATGGAGGATATGTATAAAGAAAAGGAAGTTGGAGAGCCGGCGGCTCCACAGCATCAAAGGATTTGTAGAACAAACACCATCTGCAGGATCACCTTTAATAGAAATATCTGGAAACTTCAGCTTTCGCCTGAGAACTTCTAACTCTCCAAACTCTTCCCTGTGGTCTTTTAATGATGATGTTTTTAGCCCAAATCTAAAACCTGTGTTGTTTTCTGGGACGTCGTTTCTGCAGAGCGACAGGAGTTCAATAGGAATTCAACTCTGAGTTGTGGGCGGGGCCGTTGACACTAGTGATGGGGTAAAAAAATGTATATATTTAGAAGCATTGGCTATGATCCATAAATGATTCTGAATCGTTTTATGAAATAATTAATAATTAAAAATAGATATGATTTAAAGTAGAAGTAACAGGCAGAACTAAACTTGAAGCGTTTCTCACTCTGACATTTTGAAGAACGCACAGACATGGTTGACCTTTAGATCTCATCATCCGATCGGTCCTGACTTCACTTAAAACGACGGTTGCTGTGAAAGATTTTTGTTCATCAAATGTCAAATTTTTTATGCTCTCGATAAAAAATGAACCTGATCTGGTCTTTACTGCACTTTGGTGGGGCAAAGTCAGTCTTACTGGTCTAAAGTCTTGTAGAAAAGAGAAACATTTCTACAAAAATGCAGATCTGGGATTCATTGATGGTTGTTTTATAATTGCATCATTGTCTCCTGAATCATAATTGAATTGTGAGCTGTCTCAAGACACTCACTTCGAGTTGACTCAATAATGGACTTCCTGCTTCTTTTCCTGTCTCACATTCATGAAGTGATCAGACACGCTTTGGACATCAAAGTTAGATGAACGCTGGCTCCACATTCGTCTCTTTAGACCAGGATGTTCCCACACCTGCAGCCAAACATGAACTGTCGCTCTAACATATGAAAAGACAGCAAAGCAAAAGCGTTTTCATCTCTCCAAACTCCTTTAATGACATCAGAATACCGGAGGCTCTAAAACGGCCCTCACTCTGCAAACATCACACTCACGTGACTGCAGATGTTAGGAACAGCAGTGCTTTCAGGAGACCAAAGGCTGAAAGAATGTTTAGTGACCGAGTGAGAGACTCCACGAACTGATTCTTCCTGCTCTGCCTTCACTCATCTCAGCCACAACTTCCACAGAGTCCAGCTTGTTCCTCACATTCCAGACCTTCTCTGGGACTGACTTCTCTGTGCAGACAGATTCCAACGAACGTGTGAAATGACTCCTGCAGGACCGAGCTCAGCTTTCCACTCACCTCCGGTGTACAGAAAAGAGCTGGAGAGTCCTCCGAAGTAAATGAGAGCGAGGTGCTCCAGTCTGAGCGTGGACAGGAAGTAGAGCAGAGTGACGCACAGACACCCCAGCGAGTACAGCAGGGCCCCAAACATCACCACGTCCTGAGGGGCCAGAATCTCGTCCACCAGAGTTCTGTCGTCACTCTTCTTGTGGTCGATTCCTTTGGAAAAGTCATAGTAGGTGTTCACAAGGTTTCCTGCCCCGTGGACGACCAGGACGGTCACGGCGCACACCATCAGAACCACCAGGTCCACAGACCCGTCCAGCTTGTAGGCCAAGGCGCTGCCGAGGGCCACGGGCGTGAGCGAGGCGCTGAAGCTCCACGGCCTCAGCGCCAGCACGTAGGCCGCACACTTCTGTCGGACGTCTGAGGCCACGCGGGACATCCTCCACGTGAGGGCGGAGTTAGCAGGAGGGGGTCGAGCGGAGTGATTCACGCCAGTCTGCCACTGCTGGTCACCATGACCGTTTGACCCCGCCAGGACGTACGTTTCTGCCCTGCTCTGCTCTTTAGCCATTCCTCTGCAGCAAGAGCGATCCTCCCGAACCGTTCCTGCAGAACCACAAACACCAGAACGAGGTCAGGAAAAAGCGCACCGGTCAGAGCCTCAGGAGCCAACAGCGTTCTGATCCGAACCCCGACTCCAGCCCGAACAACAACCTCATTCAGAGGAAGGTTCAGACGTTACTTATCCTGTAACCCCGCCCCCATGATGATGGCATCATCTGACAAAAGTGAGCATCCATGGGGGCGGGGTTACATGTGAATTTAAAGTTCAGGCTGAGCGGTGAATTTTTCCTGCGGAGTTTTATAGAGAATCTGCGTCCAAAATGAATCAGATTATTTTACTATCATTCGACTGGATCTGTATGCCCCCCACCCCACCTAAAGTCAGGTGAAAATCTCCCGGACACACCTGAAGGACCGGCAGTGATCCGTCCTCTCAGTTTCTAAATTCAATAATCTGCGCGTTCTCCTGGAGGTTGATCACCTTCAGATCGGAATATTTCTGTGTACATAATAATCTGCTGTGATTTAATCCTATCCCACCCCCCACCGCCAAAAAAAATAAACTCTACAAAGATGTGAGGAGAAGCCAACAACTCCTGGATCAGAGCGGACTGCTGAGTAGACGTCACCCGTCACACCTCGGACTCAGATTATGAGATTAGGACGTTAGCCGCCTAGCCGCCGCGCGGACCGAACCTCCGCGCGGAGGTTCGTACCTGCTACGTCTCCTGAGCCGAACCCAGGCCGAGTTCGTCTCCGCTGACACGCATATCTGAGCGGCTGCAGGCGCCGGAGGGCGCAGGGACCGTCCGGGTCAACTCTAGGGGGGGAGACTGCCCTGCTGGATCTGCCTGGCGCCACTTCCTCCTCGAGAGAGCACCGCCGTTAAGGAACCGATGAGAAACTCCCACCGACACGATGGTTCCGCTGTCTTTAATTCCTGGTGGTGAAAACCTTTGACTAATTAAATTAAATTAAATTAAATTAAATTAAATTAAATTAAATTAAATTAAATTAAATTAAAGGTCACCAATCACAACTGGAAAACAATACAAAATATTGTAATATTTTTTTTTAAACAAAAAATTAAGCAACAAAAGAAAACCTGTCTGGATGCTTTCAGCCGTTTTGTTTTTTTGTTGTTAAAAAAGAAACAGAAAACAGGACTAAATACACAAAATGAACTGGTGCTAAGCCACTTTAATTTAGTTTTCTTTCAATCTTTCCTCTATAAACAAAATCAAATCAAAAAATTAAATTGGAGAGAATAAAACCATGTATCCACGTGTTACATGTGTGGGTTTAAATGCATAACTGTGTGCGTGTGAACTGCAGTTGTATTGTGTACATTTTGAATAGTTTATATGTGAAGACCAGTTAAGCCAACAGGTATGTTTGTCACAACTGTATGTGTGTAGACAGGCCCCGCCCATTCCCTGGTTGTTCTATGATTCTACCCTCTACCATCTTCCTTTCTCCCTAAACTCTCCTCTTTTAACTTTCTGTGCAGTTACCTGTTTGGGGTCCAAAAGTTGATGTTATCCAATAGCTTTCTGTGAAATATTTGTGACGTAACGTGCTTTCAAAATGATAGCCTTAAGATGAAGGTATAAGCAGGAGGGGAAAATGTACACATCGTTAGTAGACTTAGTTCAAGAACTTTTTCAATTTTGTAAAAAGTTAAATCAGTTAAGACTCAGTCAGACATATTATAACTTTCCAGTATGAAGATCACAAGTTTGGTTCCTTGTAAAATTTTGTGTTTTTCTTAGTCTAAAATCATGCTTCTCAAGTTTTAACATTTTTAACAAACATTGAACGATTGTAGTAAACAAAACGTTTGACCTGAATATTAATAGATATGCATTTAATGTAAAACAAACATGATTAATGCTGACTAGTCATGAGAGTGAAAGGAAGATTCCCTTTGTTGATTCCATTTCCATATACACTGAAATGAAACATTTGAATGTCCAGTGGACAAATACATGAGATGCCTACATGTATAGAAGCCAGTTTGTCATGAAACCACTTGAAAAAGTCTTATTTGATGGAGTCTACAGTACAACAGAACACAGAGAAGCTGTCAGTAAGCAATTCTATAAGACAAAGAATAAATCTGACTTTGGTCTTTGAAGTTCCTCAGAATCACTTTAACTATGAGACAGAACATAAACAAAGAATCCAAGATTTGACGTATAAAGTTTTTTTTGTGAAGTAAAGCAGCAAAAAATGAGTTTCCTCAACGAAGTTCCCCTCCATACTTTGAAACGTGACCCTGGTTTCAGTGACAGAGGTCAAAGGTGTCCTGCAGGTTTGGTCCATTCTTCATCCAGATCTCCTCCAGAGTTGTTTCTAGAAAACAGACTTTCAATTCCCTCCACTGATTCTCTGCTGGACTGAAGTCCACAGACTGACAGAACACTCCAGAACCTTAAAGGTCTTATCTGGAGAAACTCCTTGGTTGCCATGGTGATCTGTTTGAGACAATGGTCCTGCTGGAAGATCCTTTCATCCTCGTTGTTCTCATGATGGACATGGATCCATTCATCCTTTCCTTCATACAGATCAGTCCTCCTTCTTTACAGAAAAGCAGCCCAGACCATGATGTCCCCACCCCATGCTTTACATGGTGTTCTTCCTCCTCCAAACAAAGAGTTCTGGTCTCATTGGACCTCATGACCTACAGTCCTCCTCTGGATCATCCAGATGAATTCTGCAGAACTTTGGACGGGTCTGGACATGTTTAAGCAGGAGGACCCTTGGAGTTCTGCAGGATTGAAGTCCACGATGACACCACGTGTTACCATGGTTACTTTTGTTATTGTCATTCTCTTCAGGTCGTTGACCCGTTCCCCGTGTAGTTCTGGACTAGTTCCTCACCGTTCTCCAGATCATTTGTTTTAGCAGGTGAGATCTGTCATGGAGCTCCAGGTGAGAGAGATGCTCAGAGATCTTCTTCCATTCTCTAATCACTCCTCCAACACTTGATCTCCTCTCTCGAAGATGCTGTTTTTTCCATTGGTTCATTCCAGTCTGGTTCCGGTCTGCAAGCTTGTCCCTGGTGTGCTTTGACAGATCTTTGGTCTTTTTACAGCAGCAGTTTTAATGACCTGCGGGACTCTGATCTTTTCCTTCAAATGTTTGTTTAATCTATCTCCAATCCTGCAAACCCTCAAACTCTATCTGACTGATTATTTTCCTGAGTCTTTATTTCTGTTTCTGCAAAGGAAAAGCGGAAAGAGTCTAAACCCAAAGCTCGGGGTTCTCCTGCAGAACGTTTGTGGATCAGAACCTTTGCTAAACGTTCTGCAGATGTCGGGTTTCATAGCTCCGGTTCTGATCTGCTGCCCCGCCGCGGAGGCGTGGGGCCGGCCCGCCGGCGGGCGTGTGGAGCCGGGCGGCGCTCGTGTGCGGATGCGCAGCTCTGACTGTCCGCTGCGCTGCAGCTGCGCAGACTCTCGGACAGACCGCAGCCATGGCCAGCGACTAGTCCATTTACGCTGCAGCATCTGCGCGGAGTGAGGTGTAATCTGGAACCATGGAGCGCCGCAGGACTTCCAGGAGTCCACGGAGCCGCGCGCGGGGCTTCCGTCCTCTGCTGGCCGCGTGGCTGCTCGGCTTCCTGCTGGCGGGGATGCGCCCCGCCGCCGCGCTGCCGTCCCGCAGGTTGGAGGTAAGCTGTGACCGCCTCGTCTCCACACGGGCGTCTCTGTCCCATAAACCCGCAAACCTCTGCGGAAGCTGACGCTCCGACCTGCGGAAAACGCGCGTGCAGGTTAACGCGAGGAGTTCCGGATCTGCAGCCTCCAGCAGGACTTCATCCTCATCGTTTCTGGGTTCTTTATGAAGAATCACAACCAATTTACTGAAAATTCAGCCCATGGAGACGATGAATCTGTCAGATTATGGACCGGGGACAGTTGTGACATTTTTTTCCCCAAATTGGTCACAACTCAATTATGAGTAAAAACTTAATTTAAACGACATGGAATGAAAGATGAATATCTTGTCTTGAAATATGACAAGATTTGGGATTAATGGAGCTTTCAAGCTGTTATCAATTTGAAAAAAAAAAAGAAATCTAGTATTGCCTGATCACACGGGGCAAATGTAACGCACAAAATTGTCTCAACACATTTTTATCTTTTCTTCATAAAAAGTATCAGACTTGAAAGATTTATTTTTTAAAACATTTAAATAACATTTACCCACTAAACAGTTTATAAAAAAACTCAACAATGCTGTGCTACACTCGCTTTCAACTTTAATTGTAAACTTTTCCAAATAAAGTGGTAATAATTAGGGAAATAAAACAAAACCAAACAATTAAACAATCCATAAACACTTTTGGACAATATATTAAGTACATAAATCCCTTCTAATCAACACATGTTACAAAGATCTCATGCCTGAACTCAAGAAATACTTTGTTTTTCCTGTAAACATAACTCAAAGTGCTGGGCAGCAGGTCAGAACCAGAACCACGATCAAACCCGACATCTACAGAACGTTTAGCAAAGGTTCTGATCCACAAACGTTCTGCAGGAGAACCCCGAGCTTTGGGTTTGGACTCTTCCCGCTTTTCCTTTACAGAAACAGAAATAAAGACTCAGGAAAATAATCAGTCAGATAGAGTTTGAGGATAGATTAAACAAACATTTAAAGGAAAAGATCAGAGTCCCGCTGGTCATTAAAACTGCTGTAAAAAGACCAAAGAGCTGTCAAAGCACACCAGGGACAAGCTTGTACATTTAAAGATAACATCCATATCTCACTCACATACCTATAGAAAAAAGTATAAGGTAATGTCAAATTTAACTTACCTGCCTAAAAAATATATATTTTTTGGCTGTAGACGGTTGTAGATGTAAATGGTTCAGACGACCCCCCCCCCACCACCACCACCACCTCTCACACACACGCAGTGTTTTTAACCTGAGACATCAGCAGACGGAAAGAGTTCTTCTGTTCTGTTGGAACCAGAGGAAGAGCAGGATGGATGGATGAAGGATGAATGAAGGACAAACCTCTGATCTGATCTCGAGTGACCCGCTGGACCTTCAGAAGATCTAATGACTTTTCTCGGGGCCATAAATATTTGAAACCCATATAAAACATTTTGAAACAGATATTGGTGTTTGGCCATAAAAAATGTAAAAGTCCAAAACTTTTTGCTATTCTAGAATAAACTTAATCATTTTCAGCTTCAAATGTTTTGTTTTTTTAGGTTTCAAAACTCAAACATTTTTTAGTCTCAAATCTTTTTTTCACTTTCAACTCTTTTTTTAAATTTTGGAGTTGCAGTTTCAAAACTTTTGGCCCCGTTGTGGCGCGTTGGGGCGGGGCTAACACAAAGGACCAATCAAAACCAACGAGGCTGGTGGCTTCAGTCCTGTCAGTGCAAGTGAGCCCATGACGGGAGCTTCAGTAGTGTTTTAGTGTTTTGTCAATTTTTCCAGTCATAAGGCAATTTTGATGCCTGTATTTGACACGGTAAGATGACGTTGTGAACGGGATAGAACAGAGTTTGGCACGTGTGGATTATACGTGATAAAACTGCTTTTTACAACCGTCTTGGGACAACTTCAGACTATGATAGTGCAGACTGAACAGCAAATTCTGACAGTGATTATCACAGTTCTCAGAGTCAGTGAACGCACCAGGACTGAAGTTACCATCTTCATCAACTCTGATTGGTCCTTTCTCTTAGCCCCGCCCCAACATGCCACAACGGGACCAGAAGAACGTCCAGTGGAAGAAGTGGAAATTTTCAGTTTAGAAATTAAAAAAAAAAAAAGGGGCGAAACTACAAAAAAAGATTTAGAATTTAAAATCTGAAAAAAAGCATTTTCAAATTAAAATTTTGAGTTTTGAAACCTAAAAATTGACCATTTGAGATAATTAAGTTTATTTTAGAATAGCAAAAAAGTTTTGGACATTTTTCATTTTTATGGCCAAACACCAATTAGTTTTTCAAAATGTTTCATTTGGGTTTTAAATATTTATGTCCCCGATTTGTCTCCATACCTTTCCAGGTTACACGATCCCGTCTGAAAGGTGACTGTTTCTGCTGCTCTTTGTCCCGCCTGCTGACATCCTGCTCCTCTGACTGAGCTTTTGCTCCTCCTCTGATGTTTGCTCAGTTCTGGCTGTGAGCTTTAGTCTGGAGAGCTTCCTGTGCTCTTCATCTTCTAGTGTTTGAGGGAGGATAAGACATCTTCATACGTCAGCAGAGAGCTCCAGCTCATATCAGGACAGCAGAATGTTCCTCCCAGAGCCAGACACCATCAGGCTGCTCACGGCTCCTTTTTTGGAAGAAACCTGGAGGAACTTCTGCTCTTCTGCCCCAGATAAGGGCAAACAGGAAGTAGAATCAGATAGACAACCAAAATAAAAAGCAGCTTTTGACCATCAGAGAGCTGCTTGACAGTGCAGGGTGATGTTGTGCTGCCAGAAAATCACAAAACCAGAAACACTGAATGTGGAATAAATCTGTGGGAGGAAGCTGGATCACAGGGAGAAACGCAGCAGATGGATCAGAGTTTTCCTGAAACCCTTCCTGTGTTTCCTTAGCAGAGGACCTCTCATCTCGGTCTCCATCCAGGCTTCATGAGTCTGTGCTGGAATGGCATCAGAGGGAGGAGCCGTCGGTTCTCCTGCTGAGGGGTGCAGGGGGATGCTTTTGCCTCTCAGTGAGCAGGTCCTGGTTCAAATCCCAGCTCAGACTGTATGCTGGATGGAGTTCTCCTGCATGTTTTTTCCAGCCACCTCCCAAAGTCATGCCTCACAGGTGTGTGACATGGGCTGGTGACCAGGGGGAACAGGTGGAACTCTGAAAGGGATCCCACAGATTAAGAGAAGGAATAGATGGACGCTGCAGACCTGACGTCCCATCTAATGCAAGAGTGTGTCGGGGGGGTCTCCATGCACCCTGGACTGCTGCAGTGCCCCATACAGAATGATTTCCAGCATGAGTTTCTGGGTAAATCAGGAGCCTTCATTCCAGATTTCTTGGATTAGGAGGACCGGCGTTGGGGGCGTGGCCTGCAGTTGCTGTTGGCTAAAGCTTGTATGCTTTTGCATTCTTCAAATATTTTTTCTGCTGCAGCATCAGCTCTGAGGAACTCAGTGTGCTGTCATCTCTTCTTCGTACATTTGATCAGTGAAGCTGCAGAGATGAAGCTCATCTGAACAGTTTGATAAATATCCTGACAGACATGTTGAGACTGCTGTCTTTCATATTAAACAAAACGAAAGCGAGTTTGAATCTGCCAAAAGCTTTGAAAGCTCTTGTGAAAGAGGACTGGAGGGATGGCTGGTTTCAACAAAGGAAACAAAGAAAGAGGAGGGAGAAACGGGAATGAGCAGCGGGTATCAAAACATTCTGAGCTGCTGTGAACTGATGAAGCAGCCCCCCCCCCATCAGCGTTTTTACATCAATTTGAAATCAATGAGAGGAAATCTGAATGTGTGGAGTCCAGATGTGAACAAGGCTGCAGGTCTGTGAGGAGCTCAGGGGGGAAAATGATCAAGCAAAAATGATCCAGCACTTCAACACAACCCGATCAGGACGAAGAACTGTGTTTAAGCTGGAGTTCTGCTCTCTGCAGCTCCAGGCATCAGGTGCTGCTCTGTCCTGGGGAGGTGATTCATTAAAGGTCTTTGCTTTGTCCAAGGAAGAAGCTCACAGCACTGTGCTGCTGGTCGGGATCCGGCAGGACGCCCGGACGCAGGTCCTTCACCTCTCCAGGAACAAGCGCTACACGCTAACGCCAGAGAAGCTGAAGTGGGACAAGTTCAAGCTCACATACAAGTATTTACTGCCACACACACACACACACACACACACACACGATCCACACAACAACCAGCAACAGCTGCAGCCGAAAATGAAAAAGAAATCTGATCTCCAGGTTGGATTTGGTGGAAAAAACAAACCCCCATTCCCTCTGTCAGTCAGATTCTGTGGTCTAGCTGAGCTTTCCAAACCCATCAAGCCACATATCTCATTTTCCTCTCACACCAGATGCTCCTCCAAACTTCTCTGCTCCTCTCAGGCTCCATCAGTGGAGGACCAGAGCTATCCCAGCCACTTCACTCACACTTCAGGCGTTTTGCCTCTGAACAATTTGGAGCTGAGATGCACTAACTGTTGGGAAAGTTTCCAGCCCCCTCAGCCCCCCTGAAGTGGTAACATTATCCCTTAATTGGGAGGGGGGGCTAGAGCAGACCCACTTAGTTTAGTTGATCCAACTCTTTCCAATGGAAGCAGGCGGACTGTCAATGCTGTACATCAATGTATGCTAACAGTGTGAGTGCTGCTGAGATCACAACACATTGCAGCCAAGTTGCAACTGAAGTTGCAGTCAGATCTGACATGGCAACTAAAGTTGCAGCTAAAGCTGAAGTTAAAACTGCAGCTGAGGTTGCAGCAGAAGTTGCCGCTCCTCTGGAGGCTCCTGCGTGTCTGAGCAGCAGCGGGGTGTTTTCTCAAAGACAAAGATCACCAGCAGCCGTTCCTCCACAGGTTGCTCTCCTTTCCTACAAACCTGATCAACGCTAGCGACACCCGGCGAGGTCTGGCCAAGGCCTTCGGCATGTGGAGCGACGTGTCCCCGTTCACCTTCAGGGAGGTGCCAGCCGACGAGGAGGCGGACATTAAGATCGGTGGGTGCGAGGCGGGAAGCTGCTGGCTCTGAGCTGCAGACTTCTGCTACCGTTAGTCTCTCCCTTCACGCCGTCTGTGCCAAACAGCTCCAGGATCATTAAATCATGCCGCTGCGGCGGCGGCGAGAACGGTCCTTCGGTTATAGTCACCAGGATTCATGGTTTCTGTGAAAAAAAAGTGAATGTTTAACAACTTTTCTTCCCGTGTGCTGTGCAGCAGTCCTGATGAAACTGTAGCCGTCCTCTGGGGGTGGGGGTGGGGGTTTCATGATGCAGTGATCCATCATGTCCACACAGTACAGTAACAAGGGTGTTTCTGCAGGTTTCTACCCCGTCAACCACACAGACTGCCTGCAGTCCTACTTGCACCACTGTTTTGACGGCATCACGGGGGAGCTGGCGCACGCTTTCTTCCCGCCAACAGGAGAGATCCACTTTGATGATGATGAGTACTGGATTGTTGGAAACATGCGCTTCAGCTGGAAGAGAGGCACGCGCCTTCACGCTGTTCCATCAGACTGCAGATTTCGGCAGAATAACTGGCTGTGGTTTTGCTGCAGGGGTTTGGCTGACGGACCTGATCCACGTGGCGACTCATGAAATCGGCCACGTGCTCGGGCTCATGCACTCCATGAACCCCAAAGCCATAATGCACCTGAACGCAACGCTGACAGGACGCAAACTGATCACGCAGGATGAGGTGTGGGGCCTGCACCGCCTGTACGGTACGTTCACGGTTCAAATGGCTCCAGATTCACAGCAAGTCCAGAACCTTTGAGGAACATGGACCCATTTGGTGGGTCAGAACCATAGACTGTGAAAACACTGGACAGAACAAGCAATGAGGTCTCCCATTGGAAATGCATTACCTCCTCTCCTCGCGAAAGTAGGCCGCCGCTTTCACCGTCACTTCCTGAAATGGCTATCGCCATTTTGCAAACCATCATCAGCGATTGGTCCGAGTCTCTGTGAGTCATGGAAGTACCTTCCACCAATCTGAAGAGAGTTTATTGTGAGTCTCCGCCTCTTTCCACGCCTCTACCACGAGACAGCGGAACGTAAACAGCTTCCACTTTAATAACGGCGGCTCGAGAGAATCGTACAAGTCATTGTTCAAGTCTTTGAGGGAGAACCATTCCAACATTTGATTCTGCTGTTAACCTTTCCTGCTTCCTCGTCCTGACCGTGGTCGGGGGGAGCAGGAGAGCTGATGCAGCTCCTCAGACGAACGTCCTCGTGGTTAAACCCGCGGGTGTTTGGTTCTGCAGGCAGATACTCTCTCTGTCTGGTTGGAGGCTGGAATCCACCATTTATTTTCACTTTTGTTTTACAGCACATTGCTTTACTCCAACTTTCCCCGAACGCCCGCTCCTTTTCTTTCCGCTCTCATCCTCTCTCTCTCACACACACATGCGCGCGTGCACGTACAATCACACTCGCGCCGCTCCGTCCCTTTCTCTCTCCGTTGCTTTCCCGCAACACTGCAAACGTTGTATGGATTACATATTTTCTTTTTTGTCGAGCTAAATAATGTGTCGCCACATATATTCTGGAAACATAAACATTCTCAGTTCTAATCATCTATTTCCATATTGAAACCAGTGACTGTTGCGCCTTTCTGAGCGCACGTCCGCGTTAACTTTCAACTTCTTCTGTTTGCAAAGCGAGCGTGTTTTTTTACACCCAGTTTAACCGCGTTGAGCCTCTAAATCTATTTCTACAGAGTAAAAGATGGCAACAACATGCGCCTCTTGTTTTAAACTGCTGCATTCCATTGAGGAAAACAATAGAAGGACAATGATTGGAACATTGTTGAATTGTAAAGTAGGTGTTAAAAGGTCTTCACGGACCGCATTGATGAAGTTTGCTCCCATTGGCTATCCGTCATCTGTCACTCAAACCCCCCAGACGTTCGACGTCAGACCCACAAACGCTTATTGAGCCATCTGATTGGTCAATTTATAACTCAAATAACTTGTGATAATGGAAAAAAATCTTTAAAAAAAAATTAGGATTAGAAAAAAGAAGTTAAGCAGAACGCACCAGAGGAAGAATGGTTATTCTGACATTTAAAATGACTGAGAAATAACTGTCTGTTTCTCAATGTAAGTCAATGGGACTTTGGCCTTTTTGCAACCCAGTGGTACTTCCTATATGGAACACGGAAGTAGGGGGGCATGCTCTGTCCAGTTCTCCTATATACAGTCAATGGTCAGAACCATTGTCTGTATCAGAGAACTGGACTGAGTGAAGGTGATGTCATCAATAAAAAACGCTTTACATAAGGCTTCAACAAATTAGGTCAACTCAGTCACATTTTTTCACCACATGGAAGCCGCCATGTTGGAGTGAGATGATGCAGTCAGCAGTGATTGGTCTGAGTCGTCGTTTCTATGGTAACCACTCTCACCAGTCAGAAGTGAGCTTGTTGGAAGGACACACCCCTACCACAGAAAGCGGGCTACACAAAATATGTCAAGCGTTTGAATGTTGGATGTTGGGGCCAGCAAACTCCACCCACTTTTGTAAGTCATCTGATTGGTCCGTCTGTAATTTATATAACTTGATATAAAAAATATATAATGGAAAACATTAAGGAGGAAAATGTTAAAACAAATGTATCAAAGCAAGACTGATTATTCTGACCGATAGAATGACTGAAGAACAGCTGCTTATTTCTCTATGGAAGTCTGTGGGATTTCAGCTTCTTGGAGCCAGCAGGTACTTCCTGTTTGGAACACCAGGGGGTGGGCCCACTCAGTCCAATTCTCACCGAACACCTCCTGCATGAGAACCACGAGGTTCTGTGGGGGCAGTTTCCTCAAAGATCCTCCCTGAAATCATCAGACGGCTCCTGCTCTCACAGCAGAACAAGTCTGGATGAAACTCTGACTTTAGATTCAATAATGACTACTTTTTTTTTTTTCTGTAAAATCTTCATATCTGCAGAACATTAACATAAAGGGAGGTAAATAAGTATTTGAACGACTGTTTTACAGCTAGAACTCTGACCCTCAAAGACTTGTTAGTCCACCTTTAGATAGTCCGCTCCATTATCCTCCTAGATTAGAAGCACCTGTCCGCCCATACAATCAGTGAGAACACGACCAAGACCAAAGAGCTGTCCAAAGACACCGGAGACAACATTGTTCTCAGATGTTCTTATTTATTTACAGCAACAACATACAAACGTTTTTTTTTTTTAAATCATACAATGCGAGTTTCAGATATTTTTTAGATCTGGAAATCATCTGTGATGTTCCTTCTGACCACATGACCATCAAACTGGATCGGCGCCGACAGATCTGAGGGCAGCATCAGAACCGGCGTAACTCAGTTTCCCCAGCAGAAACTCAGACATTCAAACATCAGAGCGGCATATGTTGCAGGTTTGAGGGCGGAGTCACACATGCAGAGGGGGCGGTCTCAGAGCCTGCGGTTGTTGCTGCTGCGTCTGCATCCATAGAACTAGAGGAACCAGTTTGTTTTTCCTGTAGAAACAGCTGTCTGCTCCTCCTCCTCTCCTAAACCTCCTCTTCTCTTCTAGGATGCTTGGACCGCTTGTTTATCTGTCGTGCCTGGGCCCGGAAAGGTTACTGCGACAGCAAGCGCAGGCTGATGCAGCGGCACTGCCCCTCCAGCTGCGACTTCTGCTACGGTGAGACGGCCGACAGCACACGCAGTCCAGAACCGACCGTTTGCCAACAAGGCAGCGGGAGCCGGCGGGCCCAGATCAGGCTGTGTGGGCGTGGCCTCCGAGGCCAGCTGATCCCCGTCAGTGAGACACATCAGCAGTCTGGAGGCCGGAGCCTCCTGCTGCAGGAAGCCGCTCAACAGGAAACCACGTTGGGCTTTCTGAGGTTGTGGTTAGCATGAGGGGACAGCACGAGGAGTGGTACCGGGGCGGTACCAGGCCCGGTTCTCAGCTTGCAGGAATCTGTTCCTCATTGTCGATCAGGAGACGAACGGCACTGGAAAATTCCTGAGCGACTTTAAACCGCTGGAATTTCAGGCTGCGGTTTGAGGGTTATAGACATAGACTTTGAACTGAAGCCGGGCCAGTCCAGATGGTTCTGAAACCAGACAGATAATTTGTTTGAGCTGAGAGTCTGCTGTGACAGTCTGATAAAAATCTGCCGTTTGGCCTCGACTGTGAGGCCAACTTCCAGAACTGCTCCCATCTCAGAACGGATCTGTACATTCCTGACTGCAGCTTCTGCTAAAATATTTGGTCTTTTTCTTGAAAATTTTCCAGAATTCCCGTTCCCCACTGCAGCCCCCACCCCGCCTCCCCCCAGGACCAAACACAAGCTGGTGGTGGAGGGAAAGAAGCTGACGTTCCGCTGTGGGAAGAAAATCGCCTCAAAGAAAGGCAAAGTTCAGTAAGTGTCCCGAGCGTTCCCGCCTCGGCTGAGGTCAGAGGTCCATTCTGTCTTCCTGTGGTTTCAGCTGGTTCAAAGATGGGGAGCTGCTGGAGTACTCGCACCCCAACTACATCTCCCTGAAGGACGACCACATCACCATAGTGGCCAACGCCATCAACGAGGGCACGTACACGTGCGTGGTGAAGAAGAAGGACAAAGTTCTCACCAGCTACTCATGGAGGGTGCGTGTGCGCTTCTGAAGCCAGCTGCAGGGCACGCGCTCGCTTCATCTCATGTTACTGACCATCGCAGGCAGACTTCATCATCCAGTCACAGCATTTTCCGATCATTACTGCTCTGGGACCGCCGGCACTTGACTGGAGAATCAAACACCGGCTGTTCGCGGCAGACTGCACAGATTGCATTTTATTTTAGAGACCCCCCCCACCTTTTCTGGGGATCATCCAGATGCAGCCATGAGGTCCAGACCCCCCAAACAGGACCCTCGTGTCTGTGATCCGAGTCCGTTTGGGAACGAAAGCAGCGCCTCAGAATGGATTCTGGAATTTCTCAGAAGTCTGAACCTTTCCAGAAGGTCACGGCGCCGCCTGCAGCCTCTGGACCGCAGACGTTACTGCTCTGACCACGACGCCAGCAGCAGGCCGGCGCTTTCCCTCCCAACTTCACATCAGGTGCAGCAGAGCAGATGAGGCGTCTTCAAGAAGGTTTCCATGTTTGCAGACTTGAGAGGCGCCGACGGACGTTTCCTTTGCAAGCAGAAGATCTATCGGTTCTGGTGTGATGGTGCAATAAAACATTCAAACCGTCAGAGCTTTTCAGTTGTCAGAATGAAACCGTTTCAAACTCAAACATTTTTCCGTCTTTGACATATTTAGTTTGGGTTTCATACCTTCAACTGAATCTGAAGAAAAACATTCTCAGACAAAAAGTTCAAACTTTATTTGCGGTGAGCTAAAGTCTAAGGTGTTTCTGGTGAAACCTGCTGTCCAGGCCTCAGCATCACTGCTTAGGTTCAGGGAGTTTCTGGTTACAGGTCCGGTCCGTTTCTGACGTATAACCAGGAAAGTCCAACAGCAGAAACACACTCTGTACAGGTTTGGGTTAGAATCCCAGGGCGGAGCTAAAAGGTGTGAAGGTCTCAGAACAGAAGAGGAAGCCTCGTGTCCGGCTGCAGACAGTCCTGACACTGATGACTCTTGTTGGAGATCAGTCGTTGATTTACCAGCAAACCAAAAAACGGTTTGCCCCGCCCTCCTGTGCTGGACGTCCAGACAGGAACTCCAGGCTCAGAACTTCAGGCTGAAGCCTGGACCCACTGCAGAAGCTCCCTGGTTGCTGCTCGTCAGGTGGAATCCCGTGTCCTTCAGATCATCGTCGCCCTGAACAGAGAACACAAACCGATCCGGGTCAGAACCTTCAGTTCCTGCATCCGTTTAACAAATGGCAGAGAAAAGAATTGAAACGTGAAGGGACAGGGTTCATGACAGTCCTCCTAGAGTCTTTCTGAGGAGACTAAAGACGGCAAACTTTGTCTGTTTGAGCACAGTGTGGAAAAATGAGTCTTTGGTTTGCAGGAGACGATGGTGAAGAGATTAGGAAGTGATCTTGGAAAACACGAGGAGGAAACACTCAGACACAAAGCAGAAGTCTGTAATCTCTTTAACACAACCTGGTAGCCGCTGGATGAGGATAATGTCCTTACCAGGTGACTGTAGGCCAGGCCTCCCTCTGGGGGGCGCGGACTGGTGCCTCTCTTCACCCTCTGCTGCTCGCTCTTGGCCGGCCAGGTGGGGAACATGGAGGGCTCGATGGGAAGGGGGGACTCTCTGAAGTACTCGTGTTTGAGCGCCGCGTCAGATAAGATCCTCTTGCTGGGACAGTAGGTGAGGAATCTGGGAAACAAGTCGTCACGTTATAGCGGACATACCTGATGGAGATTTCAGGAAAATGATGTTTCCAGAGTAGTGCTGCCACGATCAGCTGAGCAATCAACGACTGAGCGACTATTAAAAAAAAACGATTAGTCGTACGGAGGCTGAAGGAGAACATTGTTGGAGCATTCTGATTGGCTACAGAGGTGAGTTTATGTCTTAATGGAGGAGACAGAACAATCTAAAACTGCAGCAGAGAAGCCAGGATTCAGAGGTATGTCAGCTCACAGGTGAGTCCACTCCTCTGCTGTCCACCTGCCAGACTTCAGAGCTGCTTCAAACGCCTTCAGAACAAACCGTCTGACCTGCAGAGCTGCTGCCACGCTCCGCTGGGGAGAACTTTGGTCATCCAGCAAGTGAGAGATTCCCTCAACGTCTGCTCTGCTCTCTGAACACGCGTCCCCTAAACCAGAGCTGTTCTCACAGAGACTTTGGTGGCGGCCGCCACAGCCTAACCTTTCCAAGCACCACCAGCTCCTGCCGTTTAATCGGAGACCGGACCAAGTGTTCCCAAACGATCTTTCAGTCATTTGTAACTGTTGTTACACAGCAGTAATAGGGCGAGTGGCCCTGTGTCCACATAAGTGCATTAAAACACGGCGTGCAAAGCCATCGACTTCTGACTTGATCACCAACAGTTAAACCCCGTCACACCAGGACAGCGTTCTCGCTGCGATCGCGCGGCGTCCATCAAAAAATGCAGAACGCTGAGGTGAACGCAGTAAGGTCGCCATGAGCGCCGTAGCATCGCTGTGACATCTCCAGTGGACGCCGTGGTGTCTCCAAGGACGCCATGCCACGGCGCGCACTTTGTGCATGCACAAAGTGCGCGCCGTGGCTCGGCGTGTTCATGGCGTTCTGATGTGCGCGCTGTGGCAGCACCGTAGCAGCGCACTGAGAACGCCGAGAGCGCCACAGCAGCGCCGTCGGCGCGCACTCAGGACGCACATAATTGCCACAAGGACTCAGCTGTAGACACGGAGATATCATATAGAGATAGCCATATCGTCCTCCTCAGCAGGAGTCAGGTCCGTCATCGTCTTTTGTGCCTGGATGGAAGGGCTGCTTGACCTTGATGGGGATGGAGAGTCTGGCGGAAGCAGCTCCACTTCCGCATGTTGAGGAGACGGTGGTGCAGTGGGGTTGGGGGGCTGCTTTTTCGTAGCCCTCTCTGGACTTTTTTTTCCTGTCATGATGCTTTGGGGAACAGGCAGGAACAGTGCGGGTTTGACTGACTATATACACGCTGCCGTGACGTCATAGGGACGATCTGGCAACTGCGCCGTGCACGCGCCATGGGCACGCAGTGACAACTCTTGGCGCGCCGTGTGGACTCCGTCAGCACGCCGTGACAACGCAGTGAAACGCCAAGTAAACAACGCAGTAGCACGCCATGACGCAGTAGCACGCCACATGCGCCGTAGGAACGCCATAATCGCCGTGAAAGCGCGGAGACATCTCCATCTTGCAAAAATTGAAACAATTTTCGCTTCATTTTCCTGCGTTTCTACGGCGTTCTGAGAAATTTCATAACGCCGTGTGAACTCCGTAGAATCGCAGCCTAGTGTGACAGGGGCTTTAAATCCGGCTTTAAGTGTAAATAAAAGCAGAAAAAGAAGAACAAATGAGGTTTGGGAGCATGTGTTCTTGTCACAAATGGTGAAGACAATTAGGGGTGTAACAAATCACATAATCCGTGATCCACGGTTCGGGCCACAGGCGTACCGCAGATGACCCCCTCCTCTTCCCCTGCATGCATTATTTTAATCACTTTTGTTGCGTCTAAGTTGCTTCTTGACCGTTATCCAAAACCCGAAGCTCCCGCCGTGTGCTGGAGGAGAGATTTATTTATTTTGAAGAGCTGAATAAAAACATTGGTGCATGTCTCCGTGTCCCACAGCGGCTGCTCTGTTACAGGAATGGGCCGCCTGGAGAAGGCAGGATGGCAAGCCAGAAGGATCAAAACCCACTAGGAAAAGCGGGCATGGCACCTGCATGTGTACTACGAATAATAATAATTATTTGAAATATTTCAATGTTCCCACAGTTAGTTTTAAAACTAAAGTTAATACAAAAAAATAATCAAAGTTTAATTTGAACTTTTTTTAATTTAAGATTGAATTTGGACAGCAGGAGGGTGTGTGCATTATTCTTTTATCTCTGTTTTTGTAGATTTGGTCTCCAGACTTGTAAATGTGATCAGAAACGACATGTTTTAGCATATTTGTTTATGTTCAAAGATTTGTGAATATATGTTTATGCTTCAAAGTACATAATGTTTTCTCAAATATGTTTTAAAGCTTTTCAAAATAAAAGTAATTTTAGGCTTTTATCTTCTTGTTTTTTCCTGTTTTTTTTCCACTTTACTGATCTGAAAGATAATCTGAACCGCGACCCTAAAACCGTGACACGATCCGAACCGTGAGTTCTTTGATCCGTTACACCCTTGTTGAGTATTGCTTCTTCTATGACCGTGTACATCTAGCTATACATAAATAGATAGATCTTTCTTCTAACTTCAGTCATGTTAGGTGTGGAAAATCGTAAAATAAGCAACCTTTTATTCAAAAAGGAAAAAGAAAGAGGAAAAACCTGACGGGTGGAATTTTGTCACATTAAACTGGATGTCTGTTGTAAAGTTGTAATTGATGGTTCTAACCAAAAGGTTTTATAAGATGAAACATTGATGAGTCAAATGCTCTGCTACAGGCTGTTCTCTGTACAAATGAGTATCTGAGTAGTAATGAGCACAATCATAAATTCAGTATTTCAATTTGTAATACATTTGCTTGGGGGAATAAAATTTAAGGCACAGAAATCTGAGGCCGCGATGAGACACCATCACTTTATCTTAAGACAGGAAAAACCCTGTAAACACCTCACAACAGAAAATCTGTTTCCCTGATTTGGTTGTGGGTTCAGAAGATTCTGAATTCTTACGTGTTCATGAGGTCAAAGCCTTGGTCCGACAGCAGCGCTCCGAAGCGCTTCCGGAGGTTGTTGTACGGATACTCGGTGAAGGTCATCTTCTTCACGGCGGGGAGCTCGCTGTAGCCGGGCCAGATCTTGTCACTGGGAGATCCCAGATCCTACAGGTGACACACAGGTGAGAGCACAGCCTTATGTCTACCGCCGCTCCACTACATGAGAATCAGCGCCTTAAAAGTATTCAACCAACTGGTGACAGTTTCCTAACAATGTCCCAGGCTGTGTATGACAGCGCCACCATCAGGATTCTCAGAGCTGCTCTAATAAAGATGCTTCTCTTGCGGGGCTGAATGAAAACATTTACTTTGAAAATCTTGTTAATCTGATCGATTTCAGATTTTCCAGGGAACAGAGGCTTCTGGGTAAGGAGCTCGCCAAAAATGCAGCCCACTGACCACATGTCCACGGCGGTGGAGTACTCCTGCAGGGAGAAGGACAAAGAGAGGTCACCCACATCATCCGGACAGTCTGCTCACCGCGTTTCTGCTGCAGAACTCATACACTCCACTCTAACAACCGTCTGCGGGGCAAAAAAGCTTCACAGATATTCTGTTCTCATGGAAACGCTGCCTCTGCAGTCTAAACCCTGCAAACATCTTCACACCTCCATGTTGTCCATTTCAGTGGAAGCACAGCCTCTGCTTTGGGAGCAGGTCAGGCCTCTGCCTGGACTCTCACCTTGGCTCCAAGCAGCAGTTCTGGTGATCGGTACCACAGGGTCACCACCACAGGGGTGTACGGCTTCAAGGGGGAACCGTACTCTCGGGCCAACCCAAAGTCTCCAATCTGTGGTAGAACAGAAACGTCTCAAAGTCCAAAAACTATCAAGTCTCACTTTTACTCAAATTCTTTAAGAGATTTCTACAACACCAAAGGCTGACACTAGGGGGCAGGAGAAGCTGGATGAGGAAACATTTATCTTTTTGGTGTAATTTTTTTTTCAGTACTGGGTTCCAACGATGGTTTTACATTTTGGGTTATTGGTGGGAGAAGTCCTGTGATGGCGTCAGAGTTGGAGATCAGGATCTCTCATCCACGTCCGCGACACTGCGTCTCTGAGGAGTCTGCAGAAGCAAACTCACCTTCAGGATGCCTTTATGGCTCAGCAGCAGGTTGGACGTCTTCAGATCGCGGTGAAGGATCCAGTTGTCATGAAGGTGCCGAACGCCTCTGAGCAGCTGGATCATCAGAGTCTTCACTTCTCCTGAAAGACATGTCCCGGTGAGCTTCTCCCAAATCTTCAACACAGGGCCGGCGCTGGGCTGCACGGCTCCCATGGGGAACAGTGATTTTAGAGCCCCCACCCCCCTCCGGAAAATGGAAATGCATTGGCATTTATGTATTTTAATTCTTAAAACTTAAATAATAATCACTTACAAAAATTGGTAGGAATACATACACATGTTCCCTTCCTCAGGCAGGAGGCGAACTGCCAACCTTTGCAATGTAAGGCTGAAGAGCCAACCACTCTACCACTCAACACGCTTCACTATTCAATGTAGAATTCTGTGGAAGTCTCTCCAGTGTTTAAGGTTTAAAGATGTCCATTGCTGAGATTTTAAAAATCATAAGAACAAAAAACAGATCGCCAATTAAATACTAAACAGGCGCTCTAGGCAGCCGCCTATGCCCAGGGCCAGGCCTGCTTCAACGGCACACACAGACAGTAAAAACATGAGGTAACTCCACCTGGCAGAAAGGGCTGCTTCATGGTTTCCATCAGACTCTTCAGGTCATGTTCTACATAATTCATCACTATGTAGATTTTGTCCATGTTGCTTCCCACCACTATTTCCTGGTGAGGTCAGAGAAAAGACAGAGCTTTAAGCAAGGCAGAGATCTAGAATCTGAAGACCAGACGGCTGATAACTTCTTACCCTCACAGTCACTATATTCGGATGCTGAGCTTTCAGAATTGTATTGATTTCTCTCAAAGATGTGATGGGAAAGCCTTCCTTCTCCTTCTCCATCTTTAGTCTTTTCAGAGCCACAATCTCATCTGCAATCATCACATTGTTAATGTTTCTAAAGACACTTGAAGAGCCTGAAAACAAACCAGGGTCAGAGAAGTTCTTACCCGTCTTCTTGTCCTTGGCTCTGTAGACTACACCGTAGGTTCCCTCCTCTATTCTGTTCAAACACTGGAACTCCTCCACACTGCGGCAGCCCTGAACACAAAACCATGTACAAACATTAGTCCATTCAATTTGGGGCTTTTGTGGAAAATGTGCAAGAAACTGCAGAGCTGAAGAACCAGCCCACCGCAGAAAACACATCACACGTAAAAGAAGGAATTATTAGGGAACGAACCAGTCAATTTGCATCCAGATTAATCTGTGAACAACTCAGAAAAATTCTATTTTCATTGATTGCCACATCTCCATGTTTGCAGATCTACAGATTATGGCGTTTATTCTGAGTCAAAAGTCCAAGCAGAAATAATTCATCTCAATGCACGGATCACACATTTCTTGCAGACATTTCTAAGCATCCTGAGCGCTTTCTGCTCCTGCGTGCTGGTATCTAATCCTCTTGCGAGCAGGAAAAGTTTGTCTACATCTGCGTGCATGAGCTGCTCTCTCAGGCACAAGTGATGTGTAAGAAAAACACAGACACAGCGGTGCTCTGATGCCCCCGAGTTACGCGTGGGGGATCTGGTGGTGCAGCTCCATTGGTATCAGCCCTCAGGACGTAGAATTCTGTTACTGTGTGAACCCAAGGTTCTGATGGTGTCAACAATACTGGGTCCTTATCGACTCATGTCATGTAAATGGAATACGAGTACATGATTCACCAGTAAGACAGCTCACCTGTACAGCCGGCAGATATTTGGGCAGCTCCTTCTTCAGCTCCACGGGTGAAACTGGGGGGGACTCTGGCATGTAGTTCTCTTCAGGGGTGGGGGAGCGAGAGTGAGTTTGAGAGTGAGGAGTGACCTCACCCTCTCCTCCTGTTTCATCGTCCTCTTCCTCCTCCTCCTCTTCCTCTTCTTCTTCTTCCTCTTCTTCACCACTCTCCTCTGAGTCATTGTCAAAACGGGACTGTGGCACTGTGGGATCCAGTCCGATAAATTCAATCACCGCATCTTAATGACGTCTTCATTGTCTGAATAGTAGAAGACTCCACTGACCTGCAGGGACATGGGTTCCATTTTCCCTCTCCTCTTCATAGTCTTCCACTGACTGCTCTTCCTCACTGACGTCTGCAAGTCAAAGAGCCTTCAGAGTTACCTCGCTCTTCCAAGATTTGAACTTTCCAGAATAGACGGTGATTTTACCTGCACTCTGTTCAGACCGTCCTGAGCCTGAGACGGACTCCTCCTCTTCCTGCTCTTCCTCGCCCCCGCTTTGGCTGCTAGACTCCCCTTCTTCTTCCTCCTCGTCTTCCTCTACCTCTGATCCAGATCCTGATGCTATAAAACATGAACATTTAGCTCCAGGCAGTCAACAAAATGACACAGGGGAGCAGTGGGGAGCGGTGCTTCTGAGCAACTGAAAGTGATTTATTAACATTAAAAATAACTTTTTGATTATCTTAACAGGTAAAACAGATGTTGAAGTTGCTCCGCAGCACTAAAGCTGTTGTTTGCTTCTATGTTTTCTTCATTTCAATCCCAAACATAGAAAGACAACAGCTCTTGTACCCATTGAAGACTCTGCAGTGCTGGTCTTCCTTTCAGTGTCGCTGATGTCCTGAAGATCTGCCAGCAGATCTTTCAGATCTGGTTTGTCTTCTTTTGATGCTGAAATAAAAAAACAGCAACAGTGAAATAAATACTAACTTTTGTGGTTTCAACTGTGACACAAAACTCAATGGCACCTTTTCGTTGTTCACCGGGCTCGGGTCGGTCCCGGGGCACAGGGAGGGGGCTGCGGCTGCGGTGGCTTTGTTTGGGTGGTTTGTCGTTATACTCGTCTAGCAGCATCCGATGGTGAGACGGCACTTCACATGGAAAACACATGGAATTCATTCATCCAGGAGCTGAACTTGTAGTTTTCTGTCTTGTCTGTTTGACTTTTGACGTGTGATGTAAAATCCTCAAGTTCCTAGCTTTCAGAGATTAGGGGGCCGATTGAAGAGCAGGCAGTACATAAATACTCTCTCTACTTTTATGGGTATGGGTCATCCGGCCCTCCAGATCATTTAATTTTATTGTCATTAACGGCCCGATGCGCATCTCTAACTTGTATAACTTTGACAAAATATATTTACATGGAGGGTAAAATATTGAAAGTTATTTAAGGTTTTAGTTGATTTATTCTGGAATAATATTCCTGACTTTTTATTATTCATAATTATGTTAGAAAGTTAGGGTTTTTTTAAGTTTTAAAAATTTGAATTGTGCTACTTTTTTGGCATTTAGCTAATATTTCAGCTACATGCTACCTGTTTTTGTCTAATTTAAGCTTTTTTCTGTTTTTTGGGATATTTTGAAGTTTAGCTATCTTTTTAACTACATTCAAGCTGTTTTGGCTAAACTTAGTCACTTTTTTTTTGTTTTTTTGAGCTAATGTGGCATTAGGCATTTAGCAAATATTTTAGCTGGCTATCAGCTTCAGCGTTTTTAGCTATCAATTTAAGCATCTTCAGCTATCAGCACTAGCATCTTCAAATTCAGCTTACAGTATTCACACTAGCATTAACGCAGGTAATACATATCTAGTTTATAATTATGTTAAAAAGTTCAGTATGAAAGTTCGGCCTGCGATCTAAGGTGTGTTTTGTAGTTAGGCCTCTTGTGCGATTCAGTTTGACACTCCTGGTCTACTGTGTCAGTCTTCTGCTTTGAGTGCGAAAATTCAGACAGATTGCCATCTAAATCCATCTACCGTATATTCCGCACCGTATTACAAGGCGCAAAAAAAGGTGAAAGAAGCAGAACCGTGAGTTTAGTTCAACTTCCTTCCACTATTTAACGAACCGCTCTTATTATTTTTGATCATTCTCCTCCCACAAAACATCTTCAGTGTTTGAATTAAACAGCTGTTTATCAAGCATGCCAGTTCCCTCTCATTGTTGTTGGACTCGGTCTCATTGCCAGGCGGTTGTTTAGCAATGAAGCCAAAGCTCAAACAACAGTTACAGCAGATCTTTAGCCCAGGTGTCAACAATCCCTTCATATGGAGGCGTAACTCGCCCGGCGCTGCATCCCCGTAAAGTGTGCGCCGTCTGTCATCATCGCTCCCATGAACAAAGACGTGCCATGTTTCTCTTTTCCTCCTGTGGCACCGGGAACCTTTCTTTTAAAGCCTCGAGGGACCTCGTGCAGCGTGATCAAACAGTATTTAGCAGGGCTGCATTCGCGCGCAGTCACCAAATACATTGGAAAAACATGCATGGAAATGGTTGGATCTCTGCGCAGCACACAGCCGTGCACGGGGAAGTGCAGACTTTCAGGAGCGAAACATAGACTGTATGGTATCATTCATTATTTGAAACTCCACACAGAAATAAGACATCTCCATGCATCAAGCAAACATTCCTCAGGATAATTCAGAGACCCGCGTGTGCGACAGACAATTTTTTTATTTTTTAAAGTTTAGACTTTTATGTGCGCCTTATAGTGCGGAAAATACGGTAATGTGGTTTTCTATGGCTAAAATTAGATCAACATTTTTGTGGATCAGCAATAGGAGTTTCTAATGGTTTGGAGGAGGAACTCTCTCAGGATGTTAAGGAAATTGTAGGAAGTTGTTACATGTAGTTCAGTCCGTTCAGAAACAGCTTCCTCCTCCAGTTTGATCGGGATCAAACAGCAGCCGTGGTTTTGAAACACATATGTCACTTTTTCAAATATTTCATGTCTGCTGATCTAGATCAAAATCCAAGACCTGAAGCTGGAGGAGGGCTCTGTTTTGGGGCTGAAGTGTTGCTGAAGACGGCTCCCTGTGCTACTGTACAGCATGGGTGGGCCCTTGACCCAGTCTGTCACCAGCCCAAGCTTAGAACCCTCAGGGTAAACCAGTTAGTTTGTTCTAGTCTGTGCAACAGAACAAGCGATCTCCAACTTCTCTCTGTCGGCCTTCATACAAATCCAGGCCTGAACGCAGAAACCAGATTCATCCTGCTTATACAGGGGGCAGTGTCCACTCTTCTCATTGGTTTAGTGTCCACCAATAAATGAAGGGCTTTTTAGCATATAGGAAATTCTTTAGGAGGTAAAGGACCATTTCATATTTTTCATTATGGCTTCAGTCAACATTGCACTGAGCCGTTCTGAAGAATCCTGGTGTTTTTGATTGACATCAAAGCTTTGGAGGGCTGAGCTTTAATGTCCCCCATGACATTTACTTTTTAAAGAAAAACTTTTGAGGTCTTTCAATAATGACTATGAAGTTTTTAACCAAAATTCCACAACCTAAATGTCTTAAAAAGCCATTTTTCATGCTGATCTGAGGCCTCGGTTTTCAAAATCTCAAAAAACATGATTATCATCAAGTGATCTGTAAGTGATCCCAGCAGATCACTACAGCGCCAGAATCCACTGAACTGACACCTGGACATGATTCACATGATTGTCCAAGCACAGACCGGACCAATCCCACCCAAACCAACTCGACTTGGAGGTCAGACGTACTAAGGAGTGAGTGAGCAGTTTGTGTCATTCACCTTCTCGTCGACTTCCTCTTTCTTTGCGCCGCTCTTCTGCCCTCCGTTCCCGCTCCTTTATATCCCGCTGCTCTTTCTGCTGCTCCCGGATCTTCCGGTCCCGTTCACGCTGGCGCTCCAACTGCTCCAGTCGGTCCCTGTTGGAAGAAAACTTGCTTCACTGAGAATAGTAGCATTCATCTCCACTTATGAATCTTGATAAGACTTTTGAAACAAAAAAAATTGTCTGTAATCAAAGACAACTGGATCATCCATGCCAGCATGAAACCTACATAAGGAAATGAGTTTTCACAGACTTCAGATCTTAAATCTGTTTCTTTTTTTGGGTGATAATTTGCATAAATTTGATAAAAGTCAGAGGCTGGTTTTCTTTTTACTAATGTCTGTTCTTTATTGAACCAGCCTCTATGATGCCATGGGAAACACTATAGCAGATGGCATAAAAAAATAAAGCCTTCAGACTTCAGAGGTTTTTTGTCTCAAAAGCACACCTTGAGGCTGATGCTCACCTCTCTCTGCGTGAGTGAGCTCTGGCCTGTTCCCTTCGCTTCTGTCTTTCCCAGTCTCTCCGGGCTTTGTCTTCCTCCCACTGACGCTTCCTGCGATCACTTTCCCGCTCTTTTTCCTTTTCTTTGGGTCGCACATGTTTGCCTCCTGTTTTGGGGAAATTGCAGGTATAATGAGATCTTCAAAGAAGATGCATAGGTCATAGGTAGAAGGTGCATACGTCAACAGTGACTTTTTTATTTCGTTTTTAATACGTTTTCTCATACTTTTCCTTAAGATTTTAGATGTTTTATGGATTATCGTATTTTTAGAAAGTTTTATTTAAAAGATTGATCAACAAAAAAGCGGCAAAAGGATCAAAGTAAAACCTCACTCTGACCTCCTTCAGCAGAGTGACTTCGATGTCGTCTTTTATCTTTCCTTTTTTCCTCTTTTCTGTGGTGAGACTTTTCCTTTCTGGCCACTTGCTGTGGGGGCTTGATTGCAAGAGATTCATCCTCTTCCCCTCTAGCAGAAGTAAAAAAAGAAGGCTGACACTTTACAAAGAAACTGAATATTTAACATTTCTAAGAGATTCCAAATAGTATCTGTAAAAAGATCAGTCATTGACAGTAACTAGACTTGTGTTATAACATCTTATTTACCTGTCCTCCAACGAGTCCTCCCGTGCATATGGGGAATTACGAATTGTTATTTCCATTCTTTGATCACGTAGTTCTCCTTCCTCCGGAGTGTCTCGTTTGCTTTCCCGATCATTCGCCTGTGAAACAAGGCCTGGTGTGTACTGTAAAAACAAAAAGATTACAGCTTTCCTTAAAACCAAAAGTCTTTGAAATGACATTACAACCAGAACAAAAAGAATTACTGACATTTGGAATGTCTAAACTTCTTGGCAAAATAACTTTTTTTCCATGAGAAGTAATTCTTTGTTATTTCTTGAGAGTAAAACAAAGACATATTTACGGAATTACACACTTACTTTGATGCACAAAAGAAGCATGAAAGCAACAATTTGTGAAAAAAAATAATATTACAAATGAAGCAACATAATATGCATGTGCTAAGAGTAAGATTCAGAATATGGTTATAAATGAATAGGCATGTGTGATATTGGTGTCACAACAACGAAAATTTGAAATACTTTACATTCTTCTGACGTTTAGGATTTGACTTCTCTTCTAATTCTCTTCTGCGTCTTTTCTCTAGCAGGATTTCGTCAAGAGTTTTTACTTTCCAGGTCTCTTTTTCGTCCCCCATCAGCGTGCTCTCGCCACAGTCTGCTTAACAGAAATACACAAGAGACCATCAAAGAACATAGTCTTCAGCTCTTCTGTCAGAACATATTTAACAGACTGAAAATACTAATGTTCCAGAGACATGTGAAACACACACACATTAGCATTACAAACGCAATTATCACGACGTAAAAGCGTTAAAACATTTTGTGTAAAAACGACTTAATATATATATTACATTAACAGTTTGTCTTTAAACTCACTTTCACATTTTTTATATCATTCTTTTGGATCTAATAAGACGTTCTATTCATCGGTTGCTAGCTTATGTAGCTAGCTAGCTATTTTCTGAGAACACTGTTAAGCAAAGTTCAGCCTCAAAATTTTTACCCTGAAGAAAAACTGTAACAATTTTCAAAATAGTGTGTTTCATTTAAATATATTCCAAAACCGGTTACATAGTACCATTTTGTTGTTCTTCATTTGGTTATAGGCTTGCGTTTAGCTGTTAGCTGAAACGTGTTAGTAGCATACGTTAGCTTCACTGCCTAAAGAATAATCATACTTGAATACTTTTAAAGCAAATTTTAACTTTTTTATCAGTAGACATGGTTTAAACCGCTATATACCGAGGGCAACATGTATGCATCTGTATGTAAAAATAAAGACCTGGATAAAGAATGGGAAACAATTTATTAGCAAGCGGACAAACAGTTTGACTAACCTGAAACACGCACAGCGGTATTTTGGCTAACCGGAAGTTGTTTCGTCTTCACCAAAAAGCTGCATTACTGCCACCTACTGGAGTGGAATGCAGGTAGAAGTTATAATTTTGATAAAACATGTCATATTCATAAGAAAAGTTGTCAGAAAGATCCCCCTTTTAACTATTTTAAAGAACAAGGATCTTAAATTATACCGAGCCTTTTGGATTTGTTGCTTCAGAATGAGCAGACACCACACTTTTTCTTTCTTCTTTTTTTTTTTTAATTGACTATGTTTTATATTGTTCATTATTTTTCTTGTTTCTGGAATGTCTTGAGTCTTGCACTAAATATTGTACTGACCTTGTGTTTGATTAAGAAAAATAAAAATAATTCAGGCAGAAAGGTTAGTTCCATGGTTAGTACCACTGACATGAATATCAACCGACCATAGACCTGGTTAGTTCACACAGTATTTTCCCTAACCCAGCTATGTTTTGAAGGACAATATTTTTACTGGAAAACCTAATAAAAATAATATTTTACATACATATGATCAGGATATAGTATATAAAATAAGAACAATTTATCTAAAATTTCCAATTTTCTTAAAGTTAGAGAAACTCATTTTAAAATACTAAATGATATCTATCATCGAAAGAACTTTTAAGATATGGTTTAATATAAACAATAACATATGTACATTCTGTGAAAAGTAAATTGAAGCCACACAACATTTATTTTACTCTTGTCCCCAAATACAAATATTTTGGAAAGAAAGAAAGAAATGTGATCCTGCAACAAGCAACATTCCCTTTAAATACCATCATGTTTGGCACAGTAGTGGAAAATAAAGTGGAAGAAATTTGCTTTAATATAATCCTCTGTCTGGCTAAATTTAATATCCACAAATATAAATATATGAAGGCTCCTCCAAAATTTATAATATTTATAAACAAATTTAAGCTGTATTTAGAATCATTGAAGCTCAGTTAGAAACCAAAAATAAAAACTATATATGTTAGACTAAAAACTTTCCTAGCATATCTATAGTTAAGCGATCTTTTATTGTTTGCCTCACTTCTGCTCAATTTATTTTTATTAATACCATTATTATTATTGTTTTATTTATTTTTTATTTATTCTGTTTTTGTTGTTTAATGCTGCAATTGCCCCCTCTGTTTGATTCCAATAATGTAAAAACTTTGTTCCATCATTTCAAGCCATGTTTTGTTCTGTAGTGTGTAGTTGTTCAATTAAAAAAAAATCAATTTAAAAAATGAATAATAAAAAAAAAAAAAAAAGACACCAGAGCAAAGAAGATGGTGCTCGCCATTACAACTTTGCAAACATAGAAGGACCTTCTCTTTGCTGAATGAAACATTATATGTTCACAGCATAAATTATGTCATTATTTGTTGTTTTGCTAGTCACCGTCTTCAGTTGATTTCTGCTATACATTGATAGCATGCCTCTGAGCTTTGGAGCAAACAGATCAATCCTTTTGGGGATCCCCCAGTTTAAGAACTACTGAATCAAAGGGAGGAACGCACTCTACACGGTTTGATTCCTGTACCTTCAGCAAAGCTTCTGTTGTCTAAATATACTGTCTGTCACTGGACCCACCGCCCCAGAACAGGACACGCCCCCTCGCCCCTCTGCTGTGACGCAGCGTTTGGGGAACTCCGCCAGAGTGACGTCACGTATGCTGACAGCAGAGGCGGGGCCGGTGCGGAGGAGCTGCTTCCAGCGTGCGGGTGAAAATGAAACATGGAAGAAGACGTCGCTGAAAGTTGGGACGGAGCTGTGGAAAGTCGGGTATTCCGTTATAGTTACACTCAATGTTTTGTTGGAATCTGGTTAAACTTTGAGGTGATCCTTCAAATCCGGAGAGCATTCTGAACAAGCTCCTTGTTAGCAGCTCTCTCGGGCCAACAATGTGGCTAACGCTAATGCTAGCGAGAAGAAACTTATCGAGTGAAGTACCGAGTTTGTCATATGAAAAGCAAACTATTGAACATATTAATCTTTTTTATTCAAATGTATGTTTTCAAATGAATTATTCCCAAGTGTTCCGTGAATGTAAGATGCAGTTGAATCTTGACAGAGGACGCTAGCTCTCCACCGCTGGTAGTTTACCTCAGATGCTAAGGCTGTTAGCGGAATGCTAGGCTAGCCGCTCGTTGCTAGTAGCACTCTGGCACGGTCTACTTTGGTCTAAAGAAGTTTCTGGTGTCGAATAAAAACATTAGCTTACAACCAAATACACTTTTCGCCAGCAGTCTGACTTTAACGTAGTTTGGAATAAATTTGAATAACTTCTAAGCTAATGTCCAAACACAACTCCGGCTCGAGCGACTTCCTTTCCAACAGAACGCGAACAGAAAAGTGGATTTGTCTAAGAATTTAATATAAATAGTTCCTGGAGTCTAAACACGACGGTGACGCTCGCTAAATCCCGCGGTCGGTTTGTTTACATGAAGTTTCTCCATAGTTGTTGTAGTTTGATTCAGAACTGTGAGCTTTATGGTCTCAGGTCGGCGCATTAACTTGTTTGCCGATGCTAACATGTTGGGCAACAGTTGCAGCCATGTTGTCAGACGCCGCTCTGAACTCATGGAGTTGTAGTTTTCGGGAGGAAGCTCGGCGTGTCTGACAGCCGCTGCTGATCCCTGGCATACCTGGATGATGAGAGATAAGGCCGCACTTCCGGAGGCGGATCCGCCATGTTTACCTGTTTTGCCTCAGCGTTTATTCCAGTTTCTGTGACGTCCAGCTGCCCAACTGAGGTTGTCTTGTGCCATTACATTAAAGCCCAGAGGCAATAAGATCTGATTTAAAGATAGTTTTTTTTTTTTTTTTTTTAACTTGGTGTTGGTTCCATTGAAACCCAGACAGACTTGTAAGGATCACCTGTAAACAAACAGACCTGAAGGATTCAGTGTAATCTCTGCACTGAGCATGCAGTGGGCGACAGTGAAGAGGAAAACTCCCACCTGAACCAGGTGGTGGACTAGTAATAAAAACCATTCAGTGTTTATCTTATACTCAGATCTTTAAGCAGGAACGTGTCTAATGTTAGCGGACAGAACATGCAGTCTGTGATGACGTGTCAGCTGCCCTGACGTGTATAAATAGCTTGTAATCGAACCCTGCTTTCCATCTCCAGTGTTGCTACCTGCTGCGCTGAGACCTCTGTCATGTTTGTTTACATACTTGATGCTGCTTTCCCTTCAGGAAATGGAAAAGCGACTGGAAGAGAAGTTTCGGGTCAGCCACAACGACAAGTAAGGAAGTTGCTCCTCTTTAAAATGCATGTTTTCTGTCCTTCTGCACTCAACGAGGGAAACATCTCATTTATTGGAGCATGAAGAGAACTTTACAATGGAGCTGACATGTGGATCCACGTCCCAAGAAGAAGAACCAGAGAAGACTTTAGCTGTCTTTCCTTCAACAACGGATCATCATCTGTAAATCTTTTTTATAGGGAGTCCAGTAATTCTTCACAGACCCTCCTGAAGACAACCATGGTAATACAGGACAGCTCTATCCCAGCAGCACCCCCACCTCAGATACGCATTTTGAAACGGCCTGCGAGTAACGGGTCCTTGGCTTCATCCATGAATCAAAACAGACCGGCGCCACAGGTGAAGTCTCTGGCCCAGCGAGAAGCAGAATATGCAGAGGCCCGGAAGAGAATACTGGGCAGTGCCTCCGCAGAGGATGAAGCTCAGGACAAGCCCAACAATGACAGGTAAGATTGGCCAGCCTGAGCTGAAGCCAACCACAAAACAGAAACACACATCAATGAGATTTCAGAGGAGCAGGTTTTTGATATCATCTGGGTTCAAATGTTTTATCTCTTGAAAGAAGTCCTGATGCATTTTTCTGATGATGGAGGACATTTAAAAAGAAAATGAAGATTAAAATTTAATTCCTGAGTATTTCTGTTTTCAAATCACTGTGAATCACGAGCAGACATTTGGAAAAAGATGTTATTTGTGAGGTAGAAAGCACGCTGGGCAAGCCCAAGCTCCCTGCTCCGCTTTAACAGAGAGCTCTTTTAAGTGGGTAGGGGGGCGGGGTTGCTCCGCAGCAACTCAGAGGTGAATTTCTAATGAAATAGAGGAAAAGATGATTGGAGTGAGTCTTTAAATAAAAACTTCTGCTGATTCTAGCTGCTCTTTCTGCCAGGCCCGGACGCAATAATTCTACGATGCCTTCGGAGGACTCCAGATCAAACAATCACACCATCCGGCAGCCCGCCGCCCCAGACGGAACCCAGGGGTTCCGACAGCACAGATAAGCGGGCCTCAGGGCGACCTGGCCGTCGAGGTGAGAGAGGTCAAGGGTCATCAAAGTTCAACAGGACCGCCTTCTTTAAACTGGCTTCCTTCGGGTCCCTGAATCAGACGGTTCCGCTGCTGCAGCGTCTCCTTTCAGGAACTCCAGATGGAAACTCCTCTCTCCCACTCCGCTTTACTTTGGCACTGTGATTATGGACGTCTTCTGGACTCACTGTGATAATCCCCTTTAAGAGACACCCCACCTCGCTCTGTCCGCGGCGGCGCCGTCAAGGTTCCGAGCGGGCAGAATCAAAGAAAGACTTGAACAGAGATGAGGTGAATCGAGGTGCCATATCCAAACTAGATGAGCTGGATCTTCAGCTGAATTTTCTTCCCAGCAATAATTCAAGTCTTCACCTTTTCTGGTTTTTAAGTTTTATTTTTTTTTTCTGCTCGTTTTTATTCTCACCAGGGATGCACTGATATCTAAAGATGACAGGTTGAAGTTTTTTTAGGCCACTGAGTAACGTTTTTATTACCCCAGTTTTCCTTCAAGCATCTACAGTTCTTCTCAAAGTTTTTGCACTTTTCTTTGGTGGTGAAAACATGAAATTATTTCGATCCTAAAATGTAAACTCCTTCATCATGAGGCAGCACTTTCGCCAAGAACCCAGCTGAGCTTTACGTATCTGTGCTCTCCTCTTGTGAACCTCCGTCGGCGCCGTGTCGTTCAGGTTCTGTTGACTTTTTTTTTTTTTCCAAGGTTTTTTTGCGGTCTCACTGAGGCGCTCACTTTAAAGGAAAAAATACAGAACGGACAAAGTTTTTATGGTAGCTTTCTTTCTTTTTTTGTATGTAAAGAGAAGTTTGGAGCAGTATTTTAATTTAAATGAACCCAAAGCCCTTTTAAATCCATGTCATTGTTTGAAGGTGCTGTCGGCAGCAACTTAAAGGGAGACGGAGGATGAACTTACTGCTGTACTTCACACACCTCTGTCTCCACCTCTTCAGGTCCTCCGAAGTACAACACGTTGGAACTCAGGTCCATGTAGAGAAACGAACCATCCAGGATTGTATTTGTATGGCGGGTTAGCTCGCTCAGACGGTATGAAGCTCGGCACCAAAAAGTGCCCGCTAAAGTTGAACTGAATGCGAGTGTGTTTTATTTTCGTCACTGTATCGTTGCTCCGTGAAGGACTCTCCAGAAACATGGAGCAGCAGGAGGTGAAACCCACAGAACCGGACTGTCCAGTGAACGGTTCGGAGATCACAAAGCCATATTTAGTGGTGGAACGTTGTTTTTGAGATGGTTCAATTCAGCTTGTGCCTCCTGTATTACATCTTTACTTCGGGGTTGTTAAATTTATTGCTTTAGTTCAAAACCTGCAATACGATGGGGAATGGATGAGATTTGAGCCGTGAGAGCAGACGGGCTCAAACTGCCTGTAAATACGATTTAATAAACAGATTTACTACACACTCGTGTTTATGGTCATTTAAAAGGAAACACTCAACCCCCCCACACACACTTTCTGTATAAATATTTTATTATTGCAAATAAAGAACTTCATTTTCGGAGGGGGGGGTTCCAGGAACCCCAAAAAGGCGACTGATGGTCCCACGAGGGGTAAGGCAAACGCTAGCTGCAGGCGATGGCCGTGTGGTCCGCGGGGGGCAGGGTCTGATTGAGGGGAGGCCACGACGAGCAGTCGGACAGAAGGACCTTCAGGCGTTTGTACCGTTTCTTGGATTGACGAGCTCCACGATGACAACGGAGGCAGTTCAAGATCCCCAGGTCCACCAGCATCTGCAGACACATCAGGAGAAGGCTTCTGTCATCAAGCAGCTGACCCCTCCAAACACAAACATGGCAGCAGGGATACTAAACACACATCTCTGATTCTTGATTTTTCATATTAATGAAGGAACAGAAAAAGTTTTATGGAAAAATCCAAAGATCCTGTTTCTTAATTATGCTTTAATGTCACTTTCCCAATCATACTGTTTAAAACAAGATTTTTTCCTAAATAAATTTGGACTTTTGTAACGTAAGAGGTGTATAGTTTAAATTTAATGCACAAAATATGAATTTTACATTCTGCGCTCAGAAATACTCTTTTAAAGAGACAAAAGATTTGGAACATTTATTGATCTTTGAAGAAGTTTACCCTACATAAAAATATGTAAATAATATAATGTAAAATATAAAAGTAAAAAGAATTTCAAAAGATCAGATTAGATGCAGCTGCATATTGCAATGAGGAATAAACGTTAAGACGTTTCCCTCCTAAAGGACTTTCATCTTACGGAGATGTGGAACCTTTCTAAAATGAAAAGAGACACTTTTTCCTCAGATACTTGGATTTGATTAACAGTTTCATCAGAACATCAGATGAGGAGGAGACCACGTTTGATGATCTAAGCTGCTGTTTCCAGTCTGAACTAGGAGTGAGTTCTCCCGGTGAGAGCACGGCAGCAGTAGGGCTCACCTCTGCAACGAAGCACACCAGGAAGTTGAGCGCAGCCACCGCCACCAGCAGCATCTTGAAGTTCAAGTCAGTGATGTCGTACAGCTGGAGCAGTCGGGCGAACACGGGTCCGGGCTCCAGCGCCAGCCACAGCATCACGGCGAAGTGGAGCAGCAGCACAAGGAGGAAGATCTCTGCAGGAGAAACAGTTCAGTCAGACCATCACATCCAATCAGAAAGCTCCATTTGCTCCCTCAGGACAGACCGGACTCAGAACCTTCACTTTCATGGAGGAACACATGACAGTTTCTGTCCTGTTGTCCCGTAAACGCTGAGAGAGTGCTGGCCCTCACCTTTGGAATAATCTGCTTTAGAACTCAACTTTAATCACCAACATTCAAAATTTCAGAATGTCCCATTAAATGACGAGAGGATGTTGATGGTGGCTGGTCTTAAAATGTCTTGGATCATAAACTAAATTTAATTTTTACATTTTTTCCTGATATGGACATGGCCATGTTGGAGCCAGACTTCATCAGTGAGCAGTGATTGGTCCGTGTCTGTCTGACTCCTCGTTTCTATGGTAACCACTCTCACCAATCAAGAGCGAGCTTGCTGGAAGGCCACACCTCTACAACGTGAAAGTGGGCTACATGAAATCTGTCAAAGGTTTTGAACATAGGATTTGGGGGTCAGCTGGCTCCACCAACTTTTATTGAGGCGTCTGATTGGTCAGTTTATATGTTGAACTACCAAATAAAACACATAAAAGAAAATGAGGATTATCAAGAAAATAATAAAGTGTTTATTTCTCAATAGACATCTACAGCACTTTGGCTTCTTGGAGCCACTTCTTGTTTGGAACACCAGGGGGCGGGGCCTCTCGGTCCAGTTCTCATACACAGTCAGTATATTCCTGATATGATGACCTCTGATGACTTACTGTTATGGTAAAGTGGTTTCTTATGAGGGTAAGCTTTGGTGACCACCGCAGCCATGATGATGTACTGGAACCCCGACAGGGTAAACACGCAGGTGTTCTCCATGTTGGGCAGGTTGGCCGTCCCAAACACGGTCGAGTTCAGAGGAACGTACCTGCAGAGGAAACGCTTTGGTGAAGACAAATGAAAGCGTGACTCATGAGGGCGAAGGAACGTCTGAACCGACCAGTCCTGGGAGGTGGTGATGAAGAACGCCGCCAGCTGCCCCACAGTGAGCATGCACACGTGGATGAAGAGGCTTCCAAAGACAGGCAGGGCCAGCAGGCTGGCGGGAGGCCGGCAGGGGTGCAGCTCCTCGCTCGGGCCCCCCCTGCCCATCACAATGGCCAGCAGGGTCACCAGGAACAGGTCACAGAAGAGGAACTGCAGATCCCCCACGTTGGTCTTCACCTGGACAAACATCAGGAGTCCAAGTTCAACTTCTGGATCAAACCTGCTGGGTTCAGATTTTTAACTGTGGAGGGAACTTCAGAGCTTTAGAACCTTCACACGGTTTAACAGAAGAAGAAGGTTTTGATGAAAAACATCCACTTTTCTACTCTCAGATGGTTCTGCACTGACATCTGCCTCGGAGAGGACGAGGCATCAGAGAACTAGTGGGCTGCTTCTCACCGTGTTCAGGAGGAGGACGGAGCAGAACTGGATCAGGCTGTACAGCGCCATGTACCGAAACAGACTGAAGGAGGTCACCAGGGAGCAGCGGCCCTCCCTGCACGGAATCGAACGTTTGCATTCGCTCTGCTACAAACGGGACTCATTCTGCAAACCTTCGAACCTCCAGGACGTCCTGACCTGATGAGCAGAGGGACGCAGCTGATGTTCTCAGTCTTGGAGGTGAACGGTGAAGCGACGGAGGCCTCGGCCTCAGACAGTGACACCCCGACATCTGCAGCTCTCAGAGCGCCGCAGTCGTTGGCGCCGTCTCCACACATGCCCACGCGGTAGCTGCAGGGATGAAGGGCAAAGGTCGGGAACGATAGTTAGGAAGACTGGTCAGGAAGGATGTGTTCATGTCAGAATCCTTAAAAATCTTCGTCCAACTTGTTTTTAAAGCTCAGAAACTGCATTAAACGGACTGCATGTCCAGACTGAGCTAAAGCGAACCTTCTGTGTCTAACATGAACAGGATCTGAACTTACTTTAGCTTCTGCAGCTCCTTCACCAGCTGCGTTTTCTGGTCGGGAGCCATCCGTGCGAAAACGGTGGCTTGCATCAAAACCTGCGAGATTCCAACTCGTTACGCTTCAAGCAGCGTCTTTCTTGGATTGGAATTAGCATCGGCGGTTTCTCTTACCTTTGGAAGATATTCTGGGAAGTAATCACAGAGGGCAGCAAAGGATTTGCCGTTAATGGCGAAGTGATGGGCGGAGCCTCCCTGATAAAGATGCTGGAAGGGAAAAAACAAAAACAGCAGCTTGACGAGCGTCGACACGGATCTGTGTGACCTCCGGATGTGGATCACGGATCTAACGGACACTGATCCGTGAACGGGAGGAGTTTATCCTGAAAACTTCCTCAGGAATGAAACCAAACCGGGTCATCCAGAGAAGGTTCGAGTCAGAAATGCAGCTCATCCTACTTCTGGACAGTGAAACTCTGCAAACTGTTGTCATGGCAACAGAGATGATGCATTCAGGGACACTCTGAGGTAGGGATTTAACGATTCTTCAATTATCGGTAAAAAACGATTCAAATTCGTCAAAGTGTTCATCGAAGCAGAAAGTTCAAAAATCCCTTTGACAGTTTTCCATGCAAGTGTGCTATAAGAGTAAATACTATAGTCCTCAAAAAGACAACATACTTGCTCTTAAAATACCTTTAATTCATTGTGTTGGAAAAAATAAAAATAAAAATCGAAATCACGACGTTAAAACGGAATCAAATCGAAGCGTGGCTTGACTGAATATTTACGTCCCTCCTCTGAGACTTTGACTGGAGCCCACTCTGAATGTGGTCTTTGGACAGGCCTGTGAGCGTGCACGTGACCCAACCGTCTACGCGTGCAGGGACGAGACTGTGCATTACTCTGAGCGGGCCCAGGACGTCTGGGGTTCTCACACCAACCTGACTGAAGCCGTCGGCGGGGTTTGGTGCTGTGGCGGCTCCTTGCTCTTCCAGGCTGAACCTCAGGGTGGGGGCAGACTGGGCGCTTTGGGGGTTGGCTGTGACAAAAATCACCTTCTCATCAGGGCCCACCATCCCGCAGCTTTTGGCCACGTTAACGGCGGTCAAGATGTTGTCTCCTACACAGAGCAGGCCAACAGACGGCGTCAGGAAACCAGACCTTTCCTCTCATTTGGAAGTAATGCTTTTATTCAGAGGAAAGTACGTAAAACAAGATCCCACCAGTGACCATAACGCTGCGAATCTGTGCCAGCCTGAGGGTGCTGATGACCTTTGGGCTCTCGGCCTTCACCAGGTTCTTCATCATCATCAACCCCAGAAACTGCATGTCCCGTTCTACTTCAGCCCTGCAACAGCAAAGCCAGCGTCTTCAGCAGGAAAGCGGAGTCTGTTCCCACGTTTGAACGGTTCTCACCGTTCAATGCTCTGCACGCCACAATTCACATGTACGGGTTTGCAGGCCAGAGCCAGAACCCTGAGGCCTTCGCTGGAGAAGCCGTGCAGCTTGCTGGCAAACTGTGCAGGAACTGCAAACACACAAACATCCAGCATCACAGAGCAGCAGCAAAACGCAATCAAAACAGGAGGATCTGTGACAGAACCTGTTTCAGCTCGACACAGACTGGCCACCATCTCCGGAGAGCCTTTCATGAAAGCCAGGGCGGAGCGCCCCCCGGGGGCCACCGTCACCACGCTCATCCTCTGCAGGGCCGAGGAGAACGGAAACCTCTGAACGATGGCCACCGGCTCGCTCTGAGAGACCAGAACAAAGACCAAACTCAGAGCCGCAGAGCTTCTGCCGGTCATCGCCTCCGGACTCTTTCAGAGAAGTTCGATGACAGGAGAAGTGAAGAAAAACATTGACACTGTTGAGCAAACAGAGCAGTGAAGAAAAATCACACCAAGTGCCTATGACACTTTTTTTCCAAGGAAGTACAGAAACATGTCTTATTTACTGTTTTGCAGAAAAAATAATCATATCAAGAAAGTTTTTTTTAAAGGAAAAGTATTGTAAGTTTGACAATTTAAAAAAATAATTCTTGGTTCCAACATTAAAAAAAAAATCTAAAAATGTGGTGACAAAGGAACTGAGCTGAGCTACAAAACTCACAGTCCCCCAAGCCTGAGGCCGCTGAGGTGGAGGTCTCATCACCGCCAGAACTCTGCAGCCACCAAATTCTACATCCAGAGCGTCCGCCGCCACCGCCGCCTCCGGCTCCTCCAGAGTCTGCCAACATAAACAGAGACGTTTGGACTCAAGGTCTGAATTTGTTGGACTTTAAGGTGAAAAGAAGAAAGATGGAAAACTAAAGTCTAAAAGTGAAGCAGATTTATTTTGAAAGAACAGTCGACATCATGGTACCCAGCCAACAGACTCCACCATCTTCAGCTCCAGGGGGTCCCCGAGGGCCCGGCCATCCAGCAGGGTCACCGTGTGACAACAGGCCAGCCCAGACTGCAGGGACCCCGGAGCCAGGAGTCCTGGGTCCGGAACCAGGTCTGAGAACCCGGCAGGCCCGGCCTCCATCACCCCCCACACGTCCAGACCCTCCTCCGTCAGGGTTCCTGTCTGGGAGAACAAACGCGCTGTAAACGCACCGGCGTGTGGAGAAGGTCCCCCCTGAGGCCCCGCCCTCACCTTGTCGAAGCAGAAGAGCGAGACCTTGCCGCAGACGTTGATCCGTGGCGGACTGATGCAGAAGATGCCTCGGCCCTTTAGCCTGCTCTGGGCGTAGATGGTTCCCGTGGTGATGGCCGCGGGCAGAGCTGGGGGGACTGCGATGGTCACCACGTCCAGACTTCTGACGATCAGCTGCAGCCATGTAACCTGCAACACAAGCAGCAACGCCGTGGTGGGGGTGTGTTCAGCAACAACGGGCCACAGAACCAACCACGCAGAACTTACTCTGGTTCTGTAGAGGACCACAAAGATGTAAATGGTTCCAATGGAGGCTGAAGCAGAAAGAACCGAATCAGAGGAACGTCCCAACTTCTCTGGGAATGACTTCCCTTAAGATAATCTCACCGATGAAACCCAGAATGAGCAGGAACTTGGCAGAATCTCGATAGAACCGGAAGTCGATTGGCTGAGGGTAAAGGATGGAGCTGACCAGGTGACCTTTGGCTGTGAAAAACCCTGCAGGTGAGACAGACGATTACCTCCAGATCCGTGCGTCAGGCCTGACAAAGTCAAACGTTTTCTTGAGCCACAGAAAGTCAGAGGACATGTTTATAACGGGTTTCCCTGTGACATGACCCACAGAACCGGGTTAAATCCATGGACGGAGTCTTCTCTCCAGCATTACTCATATGATTTAAACCAATAAAAATGATCAATTTGTTCATGAAAATGTCAGTTTTTTTTTCTGTTTAATCCTTTTTTAAAATCAAGTTAAGTTTGTAAATGGCATTCCTAAAAGACTCAGAGGTTGGATAAAGCCTGTTCCCACTGACCAGTGTTTGTAACCACGGCAACAGCTCCGCCGCCCCCCGGCCCCCCTCCTTTAGCCTGGATGAGCTGGGTACCGCAGAAGAGGGTGTGTCTGCGCCCGTTGTCGGAGCTGTAGGTCACGTCTCCTGATGGCAGGGGGGTTTTCAGCACCGGGACACTTTCGCCTGAACACGGGAGCGATGACAGTAGAGTTATTGATGACTCAGCAAAAACAACAACTGTTAAAAGGTTAAAAAAACTGGTTCATTATAGAAAATGTAATGATGACTCATCAAATCCATTCATTGCATTATCATTTAAAATGTATTTTTTAGAGACGAAATATTTTTGAGTTCAATGAATCTATGATTGAATCTTCTCCTGTGGAACGGCCTTCTAAAGATCTGCCCGCTTCAGTGGAAAGTGCTGTTTTAAACGTGTTCTGATGATAGAGGTCGTTAATACAATAATTTGAGATTCAAACTGTTTCTGAGTATTCATTTAATCAAATAGTATTGGATCAAGAGTAGATGAAAACCGGATGTTAGAAAATGCTCTGGTTTGTGATGCATCATCTAACTGCCGTGGGCGGGGCCAAAGTCTACCTGCCACTGCAATAGAACTTTTTCATGGTGACATCAGACAAAACAGAGACTGGGTCGGAAGTGTGAATAGAGACTTCCAGTGTTCGGACTTATAACGGGCAAAGCTGACACCTGAACGCTGTTTGACAATTTTAGATAAATAATACAAGGTAACCATACAACTTCAACAGAAAAATGTACAATATTTATTTTATGAAAGTCCTGCTGAACTGTATTTTTATTTCCTGTCTTTGATCGTTCACAAATCTAAATACAAATTTGATAATCCTTCAATATTGGAACTTTTATTGAAAATATTATAAAAAAAATATTGTATAAATTTCAAAATTGGTATAGATTCGGTTATATTAGTTTGCTTTCTTAGCAGTTCTAAACAATATAAACCAGAATCTGCTCATCACTTGATCGGCGATGTGTGACGTCACGTGAGAAGGATCTATTGCTAATCATACAAATAGATCCACGTATGTCTTCATTTTCCTCGTCTGAGCTGGAATCTTGATCATAACTGTGTGGTTGGATAGCTCTGATATCATAGCTATGACATTGTTTGTCTTTGTTTGTAATATGCTAATGTTAGCTTGGGCTTGTGAGGTGCTGTAAGCTGGCGGGAGAGAGTACAAAGGGCTGAAAATTAGTCGGGCTAATTTCCTTGCAGACAGTCCGGCTCACAACCCAGATGAGCATTTCTGATGATCTCCTGCTGCAGAAAATATGTCCTAAAAATGACAGACTTCTTGATTTAGCCTAAAAACAGCCTCATCATAATAAATAGACAGCTGGGAACACTTTAACAATAGAAAAAAATACAATTGCAGTTAGACTTTAAGCATTAATTGGGGGTTGTTTAGTTTGTTTTCTTAATTGAGTTTTCTGCCATTTTCAAGCCCTAAATTCTTTCCTTAGTTAATTTATACTAAATTCAACTAAATATTTTCCTTCCTTTGATTAAATGAACGACTCCTGTGGTTAGTTACAGTGTTCTCCTGTTTATCGTTGTAAAGTACAAGCACAGATGTTTTAATGCACTAAACCTCATCACTTCAATTGTTTCCACTTTTCTCAGACAGATATGAACATTGTCACACCTTTTTTTCTCGTTTAAAAACAAAATTCAAACTTTCATAGAAAAATACATCCGGAGTTAGAGAATGAAAACAAAGATCTCAAAGATTGATTTAGATTTAGCAAACTGAACACATTCTGTAATGGACACACGACACGGAGGAGATCGACTGACAAAGTCAACAGCCAATCAGAACGGAGGAAACTGTCTGTTGTGTAGAAGAAAGTGTAGAAAAACAAAAAAAAACAAAAAGTCATGAAAAACTGCACTGAAAAACTACAGTGAGGAAAAGTAAATACTAATCTGAACCACTATCAGTCTTTTTATTCATATGTTTTAGAAATAATTTAAACTTGTATATGTACTTATGTTGTTTATTTAGGGATTAACATTTCTATTTTTATTTATTCATAAAAATCATCCAAGTGGAGACTTTAATGAAAAATAAATAAGACTTTAAATGTAAACCATTTTTATTTCTATTTGCTTCTAATGCATTTGAAGTGCTTTTGATGTATTTTGTGTAATGTCCTATCATGGCATTAGAGCAGATTTAATGTTATGTTTCCATCAAAGGTGTAAATAGATTTAATTTAACAAATGGATAATACAGTAAAACCAAGGCTGGGTTTTTAAATTTAATTTGATGATTTATTTTAGTTTGCAATTTACAGCTGCAGAAAAATAAAAACTAAGGAAAAACAAACAAATAAAATTACACAATTGCCAAAAAAATAGAAATATTTTTTAAAAAGCAGCAGCCAAAACATAAAAAATAAATAAAAATGAACAATGATATAAATAATATAAAAGGATTCTCCAGCAGTTATTAAAATGATTGGAGTTGAGCACTAAAGTGTGAGCTGCTTGATCAAATGTCTTTCGGCTGAGAAAAACCAAAGGGAACCTGTGAGCATGCTCTCGTTGACCAGACATTCCCCGACCAGCAGGGCGGCGTCGCAGGGCATCAGCAGGCCTTCCTGAGGGATGATGAGGCAGTCTCCAGGGACCAGCTCCTCCGAACTCACGCTTTCCTCCACTGAGAAGAACACACGTCCAGGTCAGAAGAAACTTTCTTCTGCCTCTTAAAACTACATGGGTTTCCTTTAACTTTTAAAATAATTAATAAAACCTCAAAAGAAGATTAAAACCTAATAATGCGGATATTTTGATTTAGTGAGAGAGTTTCATTTTCATGTGGCCGTGTTTAAAGCCTGACCCAGTTCAGATGACAGCAGGAAGGATTGGAGCAGGACTCTGCGGCGCTCGCTTTCATCCTTCCACTGTGGCTCTTTGGCTTTGAAGAACAATGCCAACCATTTGAATAAATAATGACATGTGTTAGCTATGCTCTGTCATTTATTTTTTAGAAATTTAAAATTGACTGAGTAAAAATGAACAGTGTTTGTTTTCACTGCTGACATCAGACTAAATCAACCAAGAGGCATAAAGAGGTCAACACTCTCCAAATGTCAGACAACTAAGCAAAATGATGGCAAAAGCTTTGAGTGGTTCATTACCAGAAGAAGTTGAACTCATATCCTTATGTCTAGTTGCTGGTCAGAGATAAAGTTTGTAAGTATAATTACAAATAAATCTTCTGTGTCAGGATCTTATTTGACACAGGATGCACTTTATTTTGAAAGGAACTTGTTTGTGCTGCTGGCAAAAGTCATATAATAGAAATGGAACACTTTTGAAATTAATGATTGTAAATATTTGTCAGCTACATGTTATAAATGATTGGTTTAATGGCCTCAATAAGTGTTGTTTTTTAAACAGTGAGGATGGACTGTGGAGCTCCTGCTGGTTTATGGTCAGTAAGGGTTGCAGATCAGAGCATCATTGGTTACAGACACCAGCAGAGTCCATCTTTAACCATGTTTTACCCATCAGGCCTCTTCATTTAAAGCTTTTCAAGCAGGTCTGGAAAAATTATAAAAAGGTCAAATACCTCCAGAGTCTCTGCGGATGGTTACTTTTGTCACCACCCGGGCCATGTTTCGCAGAGTGATGCTTTGCTGTGGAGTTTGGTCAAAATGAGCTTTAGATGGGGTCATAACTGCTAAACAAAAACACAGAGTCTTTCTGCAGGCTTACCCTTCGAGTTTCATACAGTGAGATGCTGATGGAGATGATGGAGATGACAAATATACAAAGGGCGTAATAATAATATTCATCGATCATCCAGAGGGTGATGCTGAACACTTGAAACACATAGAAAGGGTTGAGAACCTGCAAAAGAAAAATGGTTTGAGATTACAAGCTATTTTGTTTATTATTTAAAGAGGAGGATAAATCCAACCGACTTCCTCGAGCAGCAGCTTCATGTAAGACTTCACAGGTACGTCGATCAGGTTGCTCCCAAACATGTGTCTCCTGAAAGCAAACACGAGATGAAGCCACTGCGACACCAAGCACCTCTTTGTTCAAACGCGTCCCACCTGGAGCTCTGCTCCACAGGATCCAGCCCCCTCTGGAAGCGGTGCAGGTCTCTGTACGTCCAGCCCTCATTGAGGACACTGCAGAGAGAGATGACGGTGAAAGTCCAGAAGGATCTAATTCTATGTTTTTTCTGCCGTATAGCACAGCTTTATGATGGTGTCAAACTGCCCCGAGTGTAACCAGAGCATCCCAGAGTCTGGACAGAAGTTTTGGATCTCTGGTGTTCCTTCTTCAGTACCTAACACGGCAGAAGGCCCCCTTCCTGTCCAGCCAGATGTAACGCAGCCCCTCGAACAGGTAGAACCTGAGCAGCGTTTTCTGCAACACAGGTAAGACACTTCAGGTCCAGAAAGACCCGGGTCCGTCAGTCAGGCGCCGCCCCCATCCTCACCTCCTCTTTGTACAGCTGGACCGTGTCTCTGCATTCCGACTCGTCCAGTTTCCCCAACAAATCCAAGCTGCTTCGACAGAGCACAGTTCATGTTCAGGTTTTCAGGACTGCTTTAGAAGGCTTGATGGAAAGGCGGAGCTCACCTGCCCTCCTCCACCTCCTCAGTGAGCACCTCCACCACCTGCTGCTGCCCACAGCTGTCCTGAAAGCAAACATTCAAAGCTCAGAAAGACGGAGCTCCTGCATGATTACCGTCCAAAAGTGTCCTGAGGGGAACCCGAGTGTGGGGTTCTCACTCTGATCAGGAGAACATCTGCTGAAGCCACGGGGCAGGAAGTGCAGCGGGCCAGGACGGCGAGCCGCGGACGCCAGCGGAACAACACCAGGAGAAGACCCACAGACAGCAGGGCGGCCAGGCGACACGACCACACCCGCCATCGCACCCATTTATACCCCTGAGCGTCCTGGTGGAGCAATAACAGTAGTTGGTCATTTTGGGCGAGCGATCAGAGGGAGGACGACTCGGACTAGGCTGGAGGTCAGGCGAGTCATGGAGGTCCTCAAACAGCACCTCCACGACTCCACTCCAACATCTCCAACCACAGAGGTCGGGTGTAGCACTGCACATGTGTGAGGAGGAGGACTTTTACCATGTGTGAGTCTGGACTCAGCCCCGGGCACCGTGGACTCGGCGAGGAGAGCCCGCCGTGCGGCTCCACGGAACCTACAGAGCAGGAGAAATGTCTTACAGACCCTGAGTTGGACACGTTTACAAGCTGCAGCACACCTTCAAAGTCAATATTAACAAAAGACACCTGACAAAGATCGGCTTTAGTTCCCTGTTCTTAGGCCCCTCCCACTCAAAGAAACAGATGAGACAATCGCTCCTCCATGTCCTGATTGGAATGGAGATGCATGTCAAATGTCCAGAAGATCTAAGCGTTCCTAAGAAGAGCTAGTAGGATCCTCTGGCTGGTTTCAAACCGCTTAAATGGCTTTTGCAGCAAGTGGATCCAGAGACGACGCAGCACCTGCAGGACCGTCTGCAGCAGCACCTGCAGGACCGTCTGCGACGGCACCTGCAGGACCGTCTGCAGCAGCACCTGCAGGACCGTCTGCAACGGCACCTGCAGGACCGTCTGCGGCGGCACCTGCAGGACCGTCTGCGACGGCACCTGCAGGACCGTCTGCAGCGGCACCTGCAGGACCGTCTGCGACGGCACCTGCAGGACCGTCTGCAGCGGCACCTGCAGGACCGTCTGCGGCGGCACCTGCAGGACCGTCTGCGACGGCACCTGCAGGACCGTCTGCAGCGGCACCTGCAGGACCGTCTGCAGCAGCACCTGCAGGACCGTCTGCAGCAGCACCTGCAGGACCGTCTGCGACGGCACCTGCAGGACCGTCTGCAGCAGCACCTGCAGGACTGTCTGCAACGGCACCTGCAGGACCGTCTGCGGCGGCACCTGCAGGACCGTCTGCAGCAGCACCTGCAGGACCGTCTGCAGCAGCACCTGCAGGACCGTCTGCAACGGCACCTGCAGGACCGTCTGCGGCGGCACCTGCAGGACCGTCTGCGGCGGCACCTGCAGGACCGTCTGCAACGGCATCTGCAGGACCGTCTGCGACAGCTTCTGCGGCAGCACCTGCAGGAGCATCACAATCAGAGGAAGAGGCTGTCAGGAACAGGTGAAGCAACACCTGCAGACAGGTTTAATGCTCCTCTGTGGAAGCATCAGTCGTCACTAGAGGCTTTGATGGAGGCAAAGAGAGAAAATCTTGATTTTCAAAGTTCAGTTTGACAGAAGTTAAGAACTTAAAATAATTCAGCTGTGAATCATTTGTTTATCAATTCTCATCTTTATGAATGTATTTAACAGCCTAATAATTTTACATGAAGCTGAAACCAGGAACACAAACAGGAGCCGTCACAGCAGAGTGAAGTATTGAGGATTTGGAGAGAGAACCTGAGACATTCACAGATGAAGACTGAAGTTCATCATCACTTTGAGGAGTTCCCCCTTATCCAAGCCGGAAAAACAGTCTTCACTGAACCTCAGAGCTGAGAAGGTCCTGCAGCGTGTAGAAGCCACCATCACTGCAAGAAGTCCAGAACATCACCAACACCAAAACAGGTGGTTCTGCAGGAACAGCAGCTCCTGAATCCCTGAGATCCTCTGACTGTAAAGTTGTCTATGTTCTATGGAGGAACATCATGAGCAGAACATGACTCATGTATGAAAGCAGACGTGATGTTTCCTCTCAGATTGGTCTGATGGTAACATGTTCCAGCATCCCGTTCCTGCAGTGGAACCTTCAGGATCTCCATCACTGAAAACTCCTTCATAGAAGAACTGGGTTCCTTTAAGTTTGATCAATAAAAGAGATGATTGATCGCTGTTCTCCTGACAGGAACAGATCTCTACAGGTGAGGCTGCTCGTTCCTGCTCCTCAAGATCACCTGATAGTTTTCCAGATCTCAAAGCTCTGCCAGCTGCTGATTATACCTCAATCAGATCTCCACATTCTGTGTGAATGAACACACCTGGTCCAGGTAATCAGCAGCAAGAAGTGCAGGAAACGTCGTTGAAACAGACGATGACGAGCCCTGCTCTAAAGCATCCAGAAACCACAAAGATGATGCCCTCCAGACAGGAAGTTCACCTTCAACCACAGACCGCGGCGCGAGCGGGATGACCGCCCGCGTGCGCTCGAGCTCCGACGTAAAGTTTACCTGAAAAGTCGTGAACTTTTGTGTCGCTGTTTTCGACTTAATAGTCAGGCGCGCGCGCAGGAAGGAAACTGCAGAACGAACGCGTCAACATCCACACTTCCGCTTTCAGGTGCGAACGGAACCGCTCAGCGAGCCTTACTGTAAAGCAGAGCCCGAAACTCTGAACGACGCCGCGCTGTCGGTCCACGCGCGCAGGTGAGGTTGTTCCGGCACACCTGGCGGCGGCCGCGCGCGCCTCAGAGATTCAGGTCTAACCGGCTCCTGAAGCAAACCCGAACCACCTGGAGAGAACCTGAGACCACAGCAGAACCTCCAACCGTCCAGGAGGTCCTGTCTGCGTCGGTCAGAGGGGAGTTACTCCATCTGAACCACGTGATCCCTCAGATATAACCAGGCCAGATTAAATTCCAGTAGTTTTCCAGTTCGCTCTGATTCCCATGTTGAACCTGACAGTCAGCTGATGACGTCACATGTCAACACGGATGAATTCCAGTCAGCTGCAAACATCTCCATAACATGAACTTTAAAAACAGCTTCATGTTCCCACACACGTCAGCAGATCATCTGCAGGGTTTGGTCATGGAGTCCAGACTTTCAGTTTCTTCTGCAGGCTTCCTGTTGCCCAGATCAACTCTCTGCTCCTCAAAAAGAGGAAACACTGAGTCAGCAGCCAGGAGGCCGACACGTCTGAGCTGATGGTGCAAAAGAAGACGGTTCTGCAAAGGTTCTGGCCTCCATGAGGGTCCACAGGCCTGCACTGTCAACGTCTCTGTGGAAGCCCAGGAACTCCAAACTCCAAACCAGCAAAACCCGGATCAGGAAAAAATGGAACCAGCAGAACCCGGACCATGGAACAAAAACGGAACCATCAGAACCCAAACTGTAGTTTATCAACCAAAGCAGCTTCAGCGGAAAAGCTTCTGTGAGAAAAACAACTTGACAGAATGAAACTTTTAGCTGTTGGAGGTTTAGATTCTGATGTTTTGGTCAAAGGAAAGTTGGGTATGAGATGATGGATCCTGGTTAAACCTGTGGTCCAACGAGAACAACTGTAGAAATTCTGCTGCTGCTTAGAGAAAAAAAGTTTTTTAATTTATGAGTTTTTAAAAAATCAAGCGTTTGTTTTCTCCTGAAAGTAAAGTGAATGTGGAGCCTGAATGTGAAAGTTGCTTCTATCAGATGAATCCTGAAACCTCTCAGTGATTCACTAAAGGACTTCCTCATAACACTGAGACGGTTCAGCCTCCGCTCTCCTGCAGACAGAATCCTGATTTAGATATCTTCCCTTTCATGAAGCTGCTGGTGGGTCTCTGACGGCTTCCATCAGCTCCATAACTGGGACTAAGCTCCAATCATCTGACAGCAGCAGGATGTCGACTCAGGCTTTGTTAGCATTTCTTACACGCAGCAGAAATCTGCTCGACCTTGTGATGTGATCACCCTGCTGGTGACCTCAATGTTTTTGCTAACGTTCTTTATATTGAACCCATAAGCTTCAATCCCGTCTTTGACCATGCTTCTAAGACTCCTGTCCTTCAGAGCTTCCCGTTTCAGACTCAGACGTCTGGAAGGTTCAGACTCTTTCCTGCTCTCATGTTCAAAACATCTCCGCATTAATACTTCAAACTTCCCCTGCAGTGAGAAGAGGAACTGCAGAACACGTGTGCTGGAGCAGGTCCTGCTGTGACTGACCGCTTCCAACAACATGAAGGTTGGAGCAGCTTCAACCAGACCAGACAACCAGAAGACGATTTAGGAGTAGGGCTGCCACGACTAATCAACTACTAAAATAGTTGACGAATAATGTAATAGTCGATTAGTCGTTACTTTATTTTATATGGAGTCAGAGTGCAGTTATCCTGTTATGGCATTCTTTTTGGACTATTTTGGCATTTATTAAGATATTTTAGGGGTATTTGGAGTGTAGGTAATATTTCAGCTTCATGCTAGCTGCTTGGGATAATTTAGGCTGGTTTTTTTTTTGTTTTTTAGGCTAACTTGGCATTTAAATTTTTTTTAGCTGACTAATAGCTTCAGTGTTTTTAGCTATAAGCTTCAGCGATTTCAGGTATCAACTTCAGCTTTCTCAGCTATCAACTTCAGCATTTTCAAGTATCAGCACTAGCATTTTCAGCTGCCAATTTCAGCTTACAGCTTTCACACTCACATTATCACAGGTTAAGTTATACATCTTGTTTTTAGTTAGTTTAAAGCTAATGATGGTTAATATTTGTGCTTTACATCCACTTTGCAGATGACCTGATTAGTCGACTAATCGGATAAAATAATTAGTGATTAGTCGACTATTAAAATGGCAGCACTAGTCTCCAGGAACTGGTCACGCCTTAAGTCACTTTACCTTCTGGTGAAATAACTGTCTGTTGAGATGATGTAACAGGGACTTGTGTTACACTCAGAAAAATAACTGAACTCTGACCATCTGTGTGTCTAAATTAAATGTAAATGGGATCAATCTTTCTCCTTAATGCATTCTCCTAAATTGAATGTTTTTTTTTTTTTTTAAATAAATAATGACAGATCATCTAAGCTGAATTAAGACATCTTGTTCTTCATCTTTCTGCAAATGCCATTAGAGGTTGTCACCTCTTGCACTGACCCACACAGATGTTCTGGTAGAGTTTCAATACCGAATGTCCTTCCAGAAATAACCCTGTGTCCTATCCGGGCTGGGGACTGGCAAGGGGACATCCAGACTTGGGCCCCCTTGTGACTACATCGTGAAGCATTGGTGTGAAGAGTCATCATGTCTCAGGACCCCCACTGGATGAAGCTCATAGCACCCCCTGGGAAACAAATCCTCGTTCTCTTCCCACCAGTCCTACACACTGCCACTGTGCCGCTCGAATGAGGACAGCTCAGTGCTATGAAACGGGTCTGCATTAAAAGATCATTTTTATTGAATAGTTAAGATTATTTCATGGTCACATCTTCAGGTTAAACACGTTTGCTTCTGGTTTTTTAGTTTCAGATCAGTAAAACCTAATGATCACATTTAAATCAAATCAAAAGTAAAGGAAACACATTTTCTACTGAAGTTAAACTTTCAATAAGACAAAAATTCTGGTTTGTGAAAACGATATTCTTGTGTTTTTCTTTGGAGGATATCTTTGTGAGAAAACTAAAGCACGGAGATGCCCTTATTCAAGCTTAGATGATCCTTCAGAGGTCAGTCATTTATAAAAATAGTTCGATTAGGGAAAAGCTTAAAAATATAGAGTCAGTAGAAAACATGGAAAGATAGTTTTACATCCAAATGATATAAACCCATTTTATAACCGTTATTATAGTAAAGAAGTTGAGCATCATCATCAGGAGTCTGAATGAAATTTCTGATTTATTTGTTTTCTCTTCATCATAATCAGCGGAAAACTCTGTTCATCTTTCTGAAGCTAAAGTCAGACAAACCTGATAAACTCAGAGTTATATTCCTCAATCCCTGCGGAAGAGAACTTCTCTTTCCTCGCTCGGTTTCTGGTTTAACTTCATTTGTTTTCTGTCCCCTCTGCGCAGACGCAGATGTGACCGCTAAAGCTAACGGTTAGCTAACATTTGGCTGATTTCTGGGATAAAAACGCCATTAAAAGCCGTTCGTGCCGGACATACCGATATTGTCCATCCTCCGGTCACGGTCTCCGCATCCCGCCGGTCGGTGACAGTCCCTCTTTAACGCTAAAACAGTCCCGCTTTCCTCAAACCCGCAGCTGCTGCGGCTTCCCTCCCTACGGCAACTCTCGCAGACCAAAATTATCACTCGCGCGACTCAGGAACACGCTGGCCCATGACGTCACATCAACAACGCTCAAACAAAGATATAAAATCTGCATGGTAGGCTTATCTAGACACATTTGTAAGGTTGGACTTATTTATATTATGACCTTTAGATTCTGGCTGACCCAGAAGAAATAACTGATCATTTTCTTGACAAGTGCTTTGAGTTTGTGCAACAACACACCACTGAATATGCGTTTTTCTGCATTGGTTTAGAAAAAAATGTTCCTTTTTAGCAATAAAAAAAAGAAAAAAGAATGTGTCTATTCGCATGTAATTTTGGAAAACCGTGCGTCCAGTACTTTGTTCTTAGTCACTCAGACCCAGAGGATTCTGGTTCCGGTTCCTGAGGTCGGCTGTCTCTGCAGCTCATGGCTCCACCAGGGGATGGGTCAAATGTGGAGAACACATTTACACATTTAGGAGCGGGACAGTTAATGGGACTTTAAGTTTAAGTTGAATTTTAAATATGTGCGTCCAACAAAAACATCCAGCCTTGGACACACTTAGAATATGTGCAACAATGCAGCAATGAGATCCTGGCTGCATGGATTACATGTGTTCAATTTCCATCACTTTTGATGCTGGTCGCACGTAATTACGAGGGAATAACATCAGCCTAAAAAAAAATCAGATTATTGCGTCTAAAACAAATTCAAGTTAGTGTCTTTTTAGATGGTCCTTTATTGGCATATATTTGGAACCAGCAGTCACTGAAAGAACCGTTCTTTTCTGTCCTGCTGTCATCTGTCACCATTAAATACACAATTAGTCACAATTAATAGTCACCATTAAATACACAATTTCACATAGCTTAAAGCAACAGCGTGCAATCCAGTTGCCTCTACTCTGCTAACAGCAGAAGCTTTTATGTTGAAGGACACAAACATTCCCCTCCTGTTCATCTTTACAGAAGGCTCTTCTTAGCCTTTTCCTTCATCCCCGTCTCCAGTCACATTCACACAGGCCTGAATCAACAAAGGTGTTAATGAAGCAGCATGGCAGAGCTCTGCTCTGAACAGGTGAGCCCGTCTGTGCTCAGTCACTCATGACGCGGAGGCTGTTTTTTCTCTGTAAGTCGCCATCATTTTCTTGATCTCTGCAATGGCCTTTCCTGGGTTGAGACCCTGTAAGAAGAAAACCAGAAGAAACAAATCAAATGATTGACTCTGGGGCAAAAATGTGGCTGAGAGAGGACAGACTCTTACCTTGGGGCAAGTCTTGGTGCAGTTCATGATTGTGTGGCAGCGGTAAAGAGAAAAGGGGTCCTGGAGCTTCGACAATCGTTCCTCAGTGAACTCATCCCGGGAGTCAATCATCCAGCGATAAGCCTGCAGATGAAAACAGGAAGCCTTGGTTATGGTGTATGATTTATGCATCCATTTTAAACTCAGAAGGATGAGTAAAATGTTCAAAATTCTTGTCTGAAGCGTTTTAACCTGCATGAGGCAGGCTCCCAGGTACTTGTCTCATTCCAGAGTAAAAGCTGTGTTCAAATTCTTGTCTGAAGCGTTTTCACGAACCTGCATGAGGACAGCAGGTCCCAGGTACTTGTCTCCATTCCACCAGTAGCTGGGACAGCTGGTGCTGCAGCAAGCGCAGAGGATGCACTCATACAGGCCGTCCTGCAGAGGACCACAGGGTTAGACAGGCTTCAGTAGGAAAGTCATCTTTACACTGATAATGTCCATTTCCTTAGAGGAAACCTGTTTGGCCTTGAGCAGTCAGCGGTAACATTGGGTTTCAGTCCTGGACCGGTTCAGAATGAACATTGAGGATGTGTCAGAGCATCTCACCAGTTTCTGTCTGTCCTCCACGGACTGGAAATACTGTGTCTTCCCCTCCTGACTCTCATCCTTCTTCTTCAGGTACGGCTCTATCGATTTGTACTGCGCATAGAAGTTGCTCATGTCCTGAATGAACAGCGGTGGGTCAGATATGGTGTCACCGTTTCATCCTGTGTTCATGCTTCACATCTGTCACTACTGCTGCACTCACCGGCACCAGATCCTTGACGACGTACATGTGCGGCAGCGGGTAGATTTTTGTTGGTTTGCTGCTGTTGATCCTGCTCAGACAGGCCAGTGTGTTTTCTCCATTGATGTTCATCGCACACGAACCACAAATACCTGCAGAAATGAACTCGTGTTTATTTCAAACACACGTTTAGAAGCTAGCAGACCAGAGTTCTCCTCCTACCTTCTCGACAAGAACGCCGGAATGTAAGTGTGGGGTCAATCTCATTCTTGATCTTTATAAGAGCGTCCAGGACCATGGGGCCACAGCTGTGCAGACATGAAGGGGTCAGCCTTTCATTTGGTAGGTTTTAATCGGTTGCATCGATCTCCTCACGGCTGCTTACGTGTTGAGGTCAACTTCATACGTCTGCATTCGCGGTTTGTCACCAGGCTTATCCGGGTCCCAGCGGTACACCTGGAATGTCTTCATCCTGGGCTCTGGAGCCGGAGTGGCGGCGGTCTGAGCAAACCGCACCATCTGAGAATGATGGATCATGTATTGATCTATGAATGCTGGTGTATTGACAACAGACTCAGGAGAACATATGGTGATGCTGACAGAATTAATGTTTCTTCTAGAAAAGTGTTTTTCTTCCTTTTGAACGTTTTACTAAAAATAAAAACAAAACTCAAGAACATAGGTCTTTATTCCTGAATATGAACACCTTTTTCTAAACAATCACAGCAGCTGCATGCAGAGTTGTCGCCCCCTTGTGGTCCTTGCAGAGAACTGACGGAGAAGTGTTACATCACGGCGTTTCTCTGATTACTTAACTGACTATTGGAAGACAAAAAAAAAAAGAAATATCATAACAATACTTTTGATTCTCATTTTTGACACAGTAACATGTAGTCTCTTCACCTTTTCCCTGAAGGTGCAGAGAGCAGTGAACCATCTCTGCAGATCTGTCCTTTTGTCTTAAAAAACGTTTTTCTCTCGTGTTTTCTACACCCCAAAAAGATGCTGCTTTTTAAAAAATATGATCTATAAAACTCACAGAAAGTTTACAGCACTGCATTAATGTAAAGTTGTTTCATGAATGTTGGAAGAGGGACTTAAACTCACCACCATCATCCCAGAGTTTCTGAAAGCCAGAAGGTTTCGGCTCAGGAGAACCAGCGACATCTTCCCAGTCTGGAATGACTTCTAACAGAGCAGGAGGACCGCAGGATGTCAACTCGTGAGCTGGGCAGACCCGGGAAGGTTTGTCTGACCTGTGAACGCCTCACTGCTGGATGCGCTGGTGCTGTTGCGTTCAAGGACACCCCTAGAGTTCGGTCATGCGACCACCAGAGTAAAAACCACCCGCTTTATTTGTGCTGCAGTGTCCCAGAATGAAAAAAGTCGATTTAGTCTCAATTCTTGTTTTTAAAGAAAAACACGTGAAGTCTTTATAGCTGCTCATGTTTAGACATTGTCATTTCAACACTCATTTTTCGAAAGACACCTGAATGCAACATCGTCATGAAGCTTTCACAACCCTCATTGCCTGAAGGAGAGTCGGTGTTTCTCTGTGACTGACCCTGAAGGCTGAACGTTTACCGTTATGTAGCTCCTATATGAACCTGGTCACATTTACAGTCACGGGCTGCAGGAAACACACCTGTCACTTCAACTGTGTTGACTCTTATTTTGAAATCATTCTGTTCAATGGTTTAATTTTTTTATCACTACTTTCAGAATGCATTATTTTACATGGTAGTTTTTCCACAGCGGATCCTGTTTGTTTACTGTTATGTAGTGAAGTTAATGTAATGAAACATATAATTGCTGCACTAAAAGAAGAGAAGACTCTCGGAGTTCTGAGTTACGAAACTGGTTTCAGTTTGATTCAGGTTCCTCAAAAATCCACAAAGATCTTCCACTTCTCAAAGACCACTCTGAATATTCTCCTGTTTTCAGACATGAAGACAAACTCTGAAGTGATGGTTGTTGTCTGAATGACTGAGCAACTGCAGCTGATACTGGATTTGATTTAACAACTAAATATCTGTAGTTTTTTACTGTCAGAGCTGTTGTATGCGATTGACAGAAGGTCAGAGGTTCAATTCCAGCGTGGGGAAAATTGACATTTTAATTTATTTCATCCCAAAACACTTCAATGCAGGAATAGAACACATGAAATTCTTATTACAAGCACATTAAATGACAGACTTTCCCAGTTGGGGAGTGTTTGCTATGGTCTTTTCATTTTTTTTAAACATCAACAGCCATTAAATGACAGAAGATTCAAATGAAAGTTAACTTTTAAAGGCAACAATTACACTTACAACAGATGATTTCAAATCTTATTCATTTTTACATCACTCATTTACAACTACGTATTACTAAAAAATAAACTCATGTCTATGAAGAAAATACATTATAACGATGCTTAAAGAATTATCCTGATGTTTTTTAGTCATATTTATTGTGTATTTAGCAAAAAGAAAAAGAAAACATTCAACAAAATACCAAAACTACACAAGAAGATTTCAGATACTTGAATTGAGCCCATTTCCTTTTGATTCAAATAAATTCAGTAATCATTAAAGATTTGTTCATCTATGGAGTTTTCACAATCTTTAAACAGGAATCAAGAGTTTGAGCACAACGGCATGCTAGTTTGGTCTATTTAAGACTACAAAAAGACATTTTTTAAATGATCAAATTTAAATTATCATTTAAATTACAAAGAAAGTATATTGGCTGTTTTAAAATTTTTAAAAGTTTGGAATTTAAAAACTGAACTTAAGTAACCGAATACATAAAAGTGTCAAAAGATACACAAAATAAATAATTAAAAGACAAAAAACTCAATAGAATAAATATCTAAACAGAACATTAAAATAAGAAAATAAAATGTGAAAAATATATATTAAAAATTAAAAAATTAAACCAAATATAAACTTTAAAGCAAATAAATAAAAATGACTCAAAGTGAGTTATAAATAAATAAGATGTCTAAAAAACATAAGCACACAGAATGTTGATCCTGATGTCAGCTGTGACGAGGAAGTGACGATCTTCATGGAGCCAACTTCCTCCAAAATCCTGATTCTTTCTCCTTCCAGTTCACCAAAGACTCTTTGATGTTTCTTGACGTTGCTGTGATCAATCCATTCAATCCATTGGTTTCTCAGAGCAGAAAATAATGAAAGCTAACATCCAAATGCTCTTTCATTGATTTACAAGCCTTTCCAACTGCGGTCAAATGAGCCGCCGTTCACATTTCTGTGGTCACATCAAGAAGCTCTGTGGAGTCTGTTGGAGATTTTCCAGCGTTCTCAGCCCTGCTACCGTAAGTATTGGATGAAACTCAAACCAAAAATCCAGTGACGGCTGACTGGAGCACAGAAATGTGAACGGCGGCTCATTTGACTGCAGTCAATGTGAAGGTAGCATCTTCTCTTCTCCAGAAGCTGAACTAGACACGCTAGCCGGACCAGATGAGGGTTTAGTGCATGTGCAGCAGAAAGAAGATGATTGATGAAAAACAGAGTCTGTCCAAGACTGTTGGATTGACGGAGATTTAAAAGGAGGAATAAAAATGAAATGATTTGTTCTCTTTTAGAAGAAAAATGACACAGTGACATGTTACACACTCTAAAAACTGGATTTTCATGGGAAGAGAAAATTTTCGAGGCTTGGGAGGATTTTACAGCCCAGACTCTCAGTATACCCAAACTTGCCCCCCCCCGACACTATGTTTGCACCCCCAAAAGGGGCTGGCTAGATCCGGCCATGCATCAGCATTAAATGGAACTAATTGTGCAATTCTAGATTCCATCCCTCGGTGGCGCAGCGGCATAAGCAGGGTACTTCCCAGTCAGAAGGTCAGAGGTTCAATTCCAGCGTGGGGAAAATTGACATTTTAATTTATTTCATCCCAAAACACTTCAATGCAGGAATAGAACACATGAAATTCTTATTACAAGCACATTAAATGACAGACTTTCAGCTTGGGGAGTGTTTGCTATGTCTTTTCAATTTTTTTAAACATCAACAGCCATTAAATGACAGAAGATTCAAATGAAAGTTAACTTTTAAAGGCAACAATTACGCTTACAACAGATGATTTCAAATCTTATTCATTTTTACATCACTCATTCACAACTACGTATTACTAAAAAATAAACTCATGTCTATGAAGAAAATACATTATAACGATGCTTAAAGAATTATCCTGATGTTTTTTAGTCATGTTTATTGTGTATTTAGCAAAAAGAAAAAGAAAGGATTCAACAAAATACCAAAACTACACAGAAAGATTTCAGGTACTTGAATTGAACCCATTTCCCTTTGATTCAAATCAATTCTGTAATCACTAAAGATTTGTTCATCTATGGAGTTTTCACAATCTTTAAACAGGAATCAAGAGTTTGAGCACAACAGCATGCTAGTTTGGAACATTGAAGACTACAAAAAGACATTTTTTAAATGATCAAATTTAAATTATCATTTAAATTACAAAGAAAGCATATTGGCTGTTTTAAAATTTTAAAATTTATAAACTGAACTTAAGTAACCGAATACATAAAAGTGTCAAAAGATACACAAAATAAATAATTAAAAGACAAAAAACTCAATAGAATAAATATCTAAACAGAACATTAAATAAGAAATAAAATGTGAAAAATATATATTAAAAATTAAACCAATATAATTTAAAGCAATAAATAAAAATGACTCAAAGTGAGTTATAAATAAATAAGATGTCTAAAAAACATAAGCACACAGAATTTTGATCCTGATGTCAGCTGTGACGAGGAAGTGAAGATCTTCATGGAGCCAACTTCCTCCAAAATCCTGATTCTTTCTCCTTCCAGTTCACCAAAGACTCTTTGATGTTTCTTGACGTTGCTGTGATCAATCCTGTGAGGACTAAGGCAGAACCCCAGAATGACACAGGCCCAGCTGTAGAAGTTAAGTTTATTCTGCTCAGAGGAAAATGGTGGAGAGCTGAGGAGACTCCTGGATCCTCCTGACCAGAGAGGCAGTGGAGACAAAAGTTTGTAGTGGAAGGGATCTGATAACAGCAGGAGGAATCCTGGTGAGGTCCAAACTCAGCTTTGAAGGAGATCAGATTCAGAATAGGAGGATTGCAGGTGAGGTCCACGTACAGCTTGAGATGAGATGATCCAAGGTGAGCCCAGACAGAAAAAAATACATTCAAAAAACTTGAGAAAAGGCAGAGGGCCTGAACGGACAAACAAAAAACTTAGAAAGGGCGAAAACTTGGACAGGATCCTTGCAAATGGCTGGAGAGAAGGCAAAAGGATCTTTACACTCTGGCACCAGTGACGGACAGAGAGCAGCTTAAGAAAGGTGAGGCACAGGTGGAACTGGTCAGGTAATTAGCAGGAGAGCAGAGTGCAGACACCAAGGAAAGAAAGGGAGGGGTGAGAAACCATGACAAATCTATTCAATCCATTGGTTTCTCAGAGCAGAAAATAATGAAAGCTAACATCCAAATGCTCTTTGATTGATTTACAATCCTTTCCAAGTGCGGTCAAATGAGCCGCCGTTCACATTTCCGTGGTCACATCAAGAAGCTCTGTGGAGTCTGTTGGAGATTTTCCAGCGTTCTCAGCCCTGCTACCGTAAGTATTGGATGAAACTCACAGCAAAAATCCAGTGACGGCTGATTGAACCACAGAAATGTGAACGGCGGCTCATTTGACTGCAGTCAATGTGAAGGTAGCATCTTCTCTTCTCCAGAAGCTGAACTAGACACGCTAGCCGGACCAGATGAGGGTTTAGTGCATGTGCAGCAGAAAGAAGATGATTGATGAAAAACAGAGTGTGTCCAAGACTGTTTGGTTAACAGAGATTTAAAAGGAGGAATAAAAATGAAATGATTTGTTCTCTTTTAGAAGAATGACACAGAGACATGTTGCAACCTCTAAAAACTGGATTTTCATGGGAAGAGAAAATTTTCGGGGCTTGGGAGTATTTTTCACCCCAGACTCTCAGTATACCCCAACTTGCCCCCCCCTGACACTATGTTTGCACCCCCAAAAGGGGCTGGCTAGATCCGGCCATGCATCAGCATTACATGGAACTAATTGTGCAATTCTAGATTCCATCCCTCGGTGGCGCAGCGGCATAAGCAGGGTACTTCCCAGTCAGAAGGTCAGAGGTTCAATTCCAGCGTGGGGAAAATTGACATTTTAATTTATTTCATCCCAAAACACTTCAATGTGGGAATAGAATACTTGAAATTGTTATTACAAGCACATTAAATGACAGACTTTCAGCTTGGGGAGTGTTTGCTATGTCTTTTCAAATTTTTTAAACATCAACAGCCATTAAATGAAAGAAGATTCAAATGAAAGTTAACTTTTAAAGGCAACAATTACGCTTACAACAGATGATTTAACCCTTGTAAGGTGTTCGGGTCTGTGGGACTCGTTTTCAGTTTTCATCAATAGAAAAATGAAACAATGAATTGTTTTTACGCTCTGACATTCTTTGGCTTTGGCTCATTTTTGGTGAAGAACATAAATCAAAACACATTTTCATTGACCACATACTGTACACCCACCCTACGCATTTATATTACACACAGGGTGTTCGGGTCCACTGGACCCAGGGATAATAAAATGTATTAAGTGACGGTCTTTTGTACCTTCACTCTTTCTGCCACCTTTCTTGAGGTACAGTGTAACAGGGTTAAGCTCCAGAGAAGACGCCTCTGTCTTGAGAAACTGAGAAAAGCCCTGGTGAGACCTCAAATCTCAAAATTCAGCATGTTCCTGAAGCATGACAGCTTCAGCAATAGTGAGGAGAATTCAAGAGGAGAATGCTGGTGCCCCATCAACTCAACCCACAAAACCACCATAAGTGTGTGACGCTCTTGCAGTATATCATGTATGCTTTACAAAAAAGAAAGAGGGGATAGGAACATTTCTGATCTTTACATTATTCTAGGTCAGGGAGGCAACTCCAGGCCTCGAGGGCCGTATTCCTGCATGTATTCAAACATACTCTGTTCTGGCATGTTCTATTTGAACTCTATTGATAAGCGTAGTTGTAGAATATTGAATATTGATTTGAATCAGATAAGAATAAGGACTTAGATGAAGAACATGGCTGACGCTCTATCAGACGCGGGTTCCAGAGCTCCTGTTGCAGTCTCTCCTGTTTGCAGAGACTGCAACCCGGATTATTGCCAACTTCAAGCTACCATCCGTAGGCTAAAATCTGAGCTTCATGAAAAGTTCCAATTCATTGAAAAAATACTCTCCGTTACATCATCCCAGTCGAACTATATTACATACCTTCAACAGTCAGTCATCGCCGACCAGGCCAACCGCTCCTTATCTCAGACACTTCCTTGGTCTGGAGGAAAGCTGGCTGAAGCTCACTCCACTAGCTCAGACAGCAATGTTGTGCAGCTTCGTGGTGGCGTCGAAGACACATTTGGACCGACCGATGAGTTCCGAGACCCAGCCAACTGCAGTCCTGGAGAATTGGTTGACATTCCACCTGATCGCCAAGTGGACCCGAGGGACCCCGCTCTCAGCTCAACCCCCAAGCTTCCACGGGCGGAGGTGACGCGTCATGGTCGGGGGAGCCGTGGGCCAAAACGCGATCTTGCTAGCTCGGCCAGTGTGGCGTTTGTCAACCACTATGCCCCACTGGCTGGAGACACGGGCCCTGCCGATTGCCCAACAAAACAACGGGACCCATTATGTCAGTTTCTTTGAACCGTTTCTGATTCTACAGCCCTCCCAGCATCCGCTCAGCTCTAATGGTTTTCTCCTCCTCCCTCAGAGCAGCGTTCTCTGAACATCTCAGGTTTGGTTCAGTTCTCCTCACAAAGCAAAAAAAAAAAAAAAAAAAATTGTAAAGACATGGATTATGACTTTGAAAAATGCCGTTTTTAGTTGTTTATCCTAGAAATTCCTCCCCAATAAAAGAACAATGAGAGACTTTTCAAAATGAAGTTGCTGGGACCTCAGGCCTGGGTCATCGTCTCCACCTGTTTATTTGCCCCACCCACTGCCCCATGCAGCCACAAGCTACCCTGATGGCAGATGGAAACAGACTGGATGAAGTTGTAAAGCAAACCCAGGAGGTTCGGAGGCTTCAGGGTTCAGATTTGATCAAACTAGCGTGGAGTTGCAGCTTCATGTGCTGCTGCTGCAGCGGTGAGATGATTTACAGCCATCAGGGAGGCGCCGCTCTCGGAGGAGGGTTGAAGCCGGAGCTGCTCAATGGTGTGTGTGAAGCCTTCAGTCCTGGAGCAGCAGTGATGTCTCACTCATTACTGCTATCAAATGGCGTTTAGGCACTCAGAAACTATAAGCGCTTCGGTCCGTTTTCATTCCCAACTGAACCAGTCTTGGGTCAAAGGTTCCAGCTGATGTCACTGACAGTTGTGGAAATCCACTAATGTACAGCCAGAACCTGCTTTCATCCTAACAAAAACAATCTCCAAAGAAACTTCATGTTTTGACTTTTAGACTGAGGCTAATAAATCAAAATAAACATAAAGTTAATAGCAATTAACCATTTTCATGTGACGTTGAAGAAAATGGCAGCAAGGCCGAAATCTGAATGGTGACTTCCTGTGTTTGTTTGGAACAGCAAAGCTGACAACTGAACACTGTTTGACACAATTTTACATAAATAATAAGAAGCAACTTTACCAATTTCAACAGAAAAATGTAGAATATTTATTTTAGGAATGTCCTGCTGAACTATATTTTCATTTCCTGTCTTAGATCGTTCACAAATCAAAATCCAAATTTGAAGAGACCCTTTTCACGTGATATCACACAAAACGGCGAGTGTGCAGTGACTTCCAGTTATATATTATGTTTATGCTTTACACTGTAAAAAGTGAAACGTTGGCTCAATAGACCCTTTTCACATGAAGTCACACATTGCCAGTCCAGTACAGAGTCACTTCCAGTTTATATTGTTTAGAACTGCTAAGATGACACCTGAAAGCTGTTTAGAACACTTTTACAATAATAATAAAAGGTAACCTAACCAACTTTAACAGAAATTTGTACAACAATTATTTTATAAATGTCCTACCTGGTTGTATTCATCTCCTCCTCTTAAATCGTTAATGAATCAGAGTACAAATATCAGTAATCCTGTCTGCAGTCAGACCAGCAGATCAGATGTTTCCCTTAATTCCTCTGGATGATATTAAACAAGTCGTGGATTATTTCTCCCTGACAACCTGGTTAAAGCTAGACAAAGATTACAAGAACTTCACTGAATCTTCTTCTTCTCCTTTTGTCTTTTCCCTTCAGGGTCTCCACAGTGAATCATTTTCCTCCATCTAAGTCTGTCTCCTGCATCCTCTCCTCTAACACCAGCCACCTTCATGTCTTCATTCTCTGCATCCAGAAACCTCCTCTTTGGTCTTCCTCTAGACCTCTTTCCTGCAGCTCTAGACTCAGCATCCTTCTACCAATATCTTCACTGTCTCTCCTCTGAACATGTCCAAACCATCTCAGTCTGACTTTCTCTCCAAAACCTCTAACATGTGCTGTCCCTCTGATGGATTCATTCCTGATCCTATCCATCCTGGTCACTCCCAAAGAGAACCTCAGCATCTTCATCTCTGCTACCTCCAGCTCTGCTTCCTGTCTTTTCTTCACTGTTTCTAGTCCAACAACATGGCTGCTCTCACCACAGTCTTGTACATCTTTCCTTTCATTTGTGCTGAAACTCTTCTATCACACATCACACCTGACACTTTTCTCCACCCATTCCAACCTGCTTGCACTCTCCTCTTCACTTCTTTTCCACACTCTCCATGACTCTGTACTGTTGACCCTAAATACTTAAACTCCTCCCCCTTCTTTATCTCTTCTCCCTGTAACCTCACTCTTCCACTTGGGTTCCTCTCATTCACACACATGTACTCTGTCTTACTGCGGCTAACCTTCATTCCTCTCCTTTCCAGGACAAACCTCCATCTCTCTAGCTCCTCCTCCACCTCTCTAGCTCCTCCTCCACCTCTCTAGCTCCTCTTCCTCCTCTCTAGCTCCTCCTCCACCTCTCTAGCTCCTCCTCCACCTCTCTAGCTCCTCCACCTCTCTAGCTCCTCCTCCACCTCTCTAGCTCCTCCTCCACCTCTCTAGCTCCTCCTCCACCTGTTCTCCATGGTGATTCCTGTCTGACCTCATCAGTCAGTCTGTCCATCACCATTGCAAACAGGAAGTGGCTCAGAGCTGATCCCTGATGTAATCCCACCTCCACCTTGAACTCCTCTGTCATCCCGACAGCACACCTCACCACTATCTTACAGCCCTCATACATGTCCTGCACTGCTCCAACATACTTCTCTGTCACTCCAGACTTCCTCATCCAATCCCATAGTTCCTCTCTGGACACTCTGTCATCATCTTTCTCCAGATCTACAAAGACACAGTGGAGCTCTCTCTGACCTTCTCTGTTCTTCTCTATCAACATCCTCAAAGCAAATGTAGCATCTGTAGAGCTCTTTCTTGGCATGAAACCATACTGCTGCTCACAGATGTTCACGTCCTGGTTAAATAATGGTTAAATAAATAAATATACGGTAGTATCGAGATAGCGGCGTTACAGATCTTAGATCAGCCAGCAGTGTTGCATTGGCCGGTTTTGGTTCTGATTTGCTGGGAAAAAATTGTCTTGGGTGTGTTGACATAAATTGGACAAGTTTCTGGGTTGATTTTGTGTTTTTTTTTTTCCTGTCATCAAAATACTTTTCAACCCGGGGCGGACGGTCAGGGGAAGAGTTTGAGGCGGCACCACACTTATCATCCTCACCATCATTGTTACAGCCTCATTGGGTAAACTTGCCTCGTGTCTAGGTTAAAACACAAAATGGGACCATAGCAAATAAAAAGTTGACTTCAGTAAGAAAAAGAAATTGTGTGGTGAAAAAGAAAGAACCAAAATGAAATGATTAGAGTTCTGGTCCAAACAAAAGAAAAAACAAAGTCATTGAAACCTTGACCAAACATAAAATAAGTCAAAGAGAACGCCATGTCGGAGTCAGCAGCTCCCTGCTAAAGGCTGACCAAAACTCAAGCCCACAAATCAGGACAATCAAGGTCCAACGTTCAAACACAAACCCAAACCACTGCTGAGGCCAAGCCAGACCAGAACAACCCCCTGCTCTGCCCTGGTGAGGTCTCATCTGTTTTAAAAACTTGGCTGGTCAAGATTTCTGGCCCCACCTGCCAGGTGAGCAGAACGGCAGGATGTGAAGAAAAATGTTCATCCCAGTCACAGGATACAACAATCAGGAACTACTAAGGATAAATTAAATAAGTGTCCCCTGTTCTATTAACTCTAAGTATTTTTAGAGAAAATATATATATATTTTTTACTTTAATTATTTTTTTTACTTTGATGTTCCTTTAGGGGTTCCATGCCAAGGCAATAAGCAGCGGAAAAAATACATGGGGGGGGGGGGTAGTTAAAGGGTTAATTGAATTTATGTGTATCATATGACACAAAGCTGCACAGAAAAGACACAAAGTGACGATAACAGTTGTCCTTTTTTTATCAGTTATATTTTTTTCTTGTCATTCATTTTATATTTTTATAGACATAAGAATAATAATTATTATAATATTAATAATAACAATGATTATTATATTATTATTATTTTATATTAAAAAATTAAAAAGCAGTTATTCTTTTTCCTCATTTAGTCAGAGAGCATCACTTGTTCCATCTTTCACTAAAAGTAAACAACAATTTTTTTCTAGTTTATGAGGCAGAAATTAAAATACCATTATTTCTATGATTGAGAATCTGCGTTTCGGGATCTCTTATTTCCGTGGGCTGGACAGGAACTAGTTGGACTGTGATCACGTTCTTGTGATGTGCATCTTTGCTGAATGTGGCCAACATGAATTTCTACCAGTTTTTGTGCTGATCGCACTAAAAATAAGTGAGAATAACATCAAGCAAAAAAGAAACCATCAGAATAATATCTGCTCAATGAAAGGTCGATATTTTAAATAATACCTCAAATATTGATTAATTATTCAAATTTGGTTTTAGATTTGTGTACGATCAAAGACAGGAAATGAAAATACAGTTCAGCAGGACATTATTTTGTTCGTTTTTCTGTTGAAATTGGTGAGATTACCTTTAATTATTCATGTAAAATTGTGTCAAACAGCGTTCAGCTTTGCCGTTCTAAATGTAAACACAGACATTACATGAAAATAGTCTATACCAGATGAGGGGAGTTTGATGGTACCCCCCTCACGATGGTACCACAGATCTCACACAGGAAAGCAAACGTCTTTTGAACCAAAACTGCAGCTATAATCCTTCAGAACCGCAGAACCAGAACCGCCTCCTGAATGAATCCTTCAGAACCCTGACATCTGAACAGCATAACTTAACCCTTCATCTGCCCAGTAGAACAAGTTTTTGATAACACTGCACTAGTGAGCCAAAAGTAAAAAACAACTGTTGTTCTGCTGGATTTTTCAAACTCCACCGTTTTGAGGAGATGATTTCAAACATGTTAGGCTTTATTCTGCTTTTGATATTCATCATAAAAGACGTTTAACTCTGTAGATCAACACTGGAAGTCAGATGCTTCCGTCCTCTCTTCAGGTTTGAACTTCAGCCTCCTGAGCTTCAGAGGAAGGATCAACCATCAGCTTCAGGGAGTCAGAGCGTCTTCTGCTCTCTGGGAGTGAAGCCACGCCCCCACCACAGGCAGGAGGCCAAACCAGGCCAGAGGTGATGGATCGCTCCCGTTCCTCCGCTGTGAGCTGCAGGATGGAGTCTTTTTCTTCTCACCTAGTTGTAGAAGCTAATTCTTCTAAACAGACCTGGGATAGGATCTCTCCCTCGTGTGGGAATCCCTGAGGTTTCTTCTTTCTTCCTGACTCTGGTTTTTTTTTTTGGGAGTTTTCCCTTATCGAGAGGGAGGGTCTAAGGGCAGGGATAACCTGTTAATCTAGTCTTAGTTTTTATGACTAATTTCTCCATCGGTAAAATTACTGGCATGAAGCCCAAGGAAGCAAATCTCCTTTGTGATATTTGGGCTAAATAAATAAAATAAAATTGATTTGAATTCTTATAAATGAGGAACTGTTGAATGTGTAATTTTATAAATCTTTTTGGTTTTCCTTCTTGTTAGCCTGCATGTTGAAGGGTGCTGCACTTGGAAGTTCTCCTGTTTTCTTTCAACATGCCACCTGGCGAGACACAGAAGAGTGGGAGAAGGATGAGGCCGTCCCGTCTGAACATCCCCACGTCTGCAAAAAGATGTTCTTGTTGACTGTTGAAACTAATCTTTAGATTGAATCTTTTGTGTAACCTAGGCAACCAAAATTCTAATTCTAAAAATCTAAACGTGCTGCAGATTTGGTCTTGGCGATCAAAGTGCCACAGGTCTCCTCCTGAGTAAATCTCTTTCTGGGTTGGTGTCTGCTTCTTTAATTCTAAAAGTATCTGTTTTTGCAGAAATTACTTTGACAGGAACCACATTTTACAAACGAGTATTTTTAAAAGTAAGTGAGAGTAAAACTTCCTGGGTCGTTCTGACCCGCTGGTGGTGGGCTGTAGGGTGCAGCCCCCCCCCTCATATCATAGCTCATGTACCCCCACCCCAACCTGGACCCCCCCACACACACACCAGAGGTCACGTTCGTGCTTCATCAGCACTTTTAATAAAACAGACATCTTATCCTCACAACAGCAATGTCTGGACAGAGGGGGCGTGGGGGTGGGGGGGGGGGTGAGGGTTCCCCTCGCCGATAGGCTGGTTGCTCTTGGGGGGTGCAGGGGAACTGGTCAAAGAAATCGTTGAGAGCAGAGAGTGAGGTGGAGGGGCATCGATGGTGTGGGCTGACTGGCTCATCTTGGCTGGCATTTACACCCCCCCCCCCCCCCCCCCCCCCCCCCCCATGTTAACTAAACTAACAACTGAGCAAAGAGAACCCAGACCGTGCCCCCTCCCCAGCCCCCACATATTTACAGGAACAAAATATTACATTCAGTTAATCACTAAGTAACAAAGCTAATGGATCCGTGGTGACCAGGACTCACAGGGATTCGTTCCGTTCCTCCTCAGCAGAGCGTCCCACACCATGACTATTTACAGGAGCAGCAGTCTAACTGTCACAAAACCCCCTCCACCCCACACTCGCATGCGCCCCACCCTAACGGTGACCTCCAACCCCACCCCACCCCCACCCCATCTTACCCTGTTCTAGAAGAGCATGCCGAGTTGAACAATGAACACAGAAAATGTCTTTTTACAGAAAAACTCCCCTAAAAATGCTCGTCTTCATCTTCCTTCCATGTTGCTGGATTGAAATCACTTAAGTAAAAACCCTTTGTGGGACTCTGCAGTTGAGGGGCATCCTATCAGAGGATGGGGGGGTGGGCGTGTCAGGGAGCTGGGAGGGCAGTTTTCCAGGGCTTCTGAGGCAACGTTTGGAAGGAAGGGGCTGTTGGTGGGAGAAGAGACTGAAGTTAAGCTTGATCTTTTGGAAGTTGTGTTACTCGGTGTTGGGGCTGCGTCTCAGTCAGAGGTGCCGGGGGCTGGGGTGGCCGTTGTGGTACAGCTTCTGCTTGATGTGGACCATGTTTCCACTGGACTCTTCCAGCTGCCTGAGCTGCGCTCGGCGGCGGAGGTCTCGAAGATTGCAGAACTGTGGCAGCCACGACCAGGATGGAGTATCTGCAGGAAGCAGGGGGGGGTTATTAAACACACATCATGCACCCTCCCCCATCCATGACAGTAACTGTAGCGGGAATACCTTCAGACTCTGGACTTTTATCATCTCCACAAGAGGAAGTTTCACAGTAAAGTTCCCCTGCTGATTTTTATAACTTTTATACTTTTATTTTGAAATTTTCTCACATTTTCAGCACCCCTCTGAAAAACACATAGCAGCCATGGCACAGAGGTGGAGCGGTCGACCTCTGATTGGAAGATCAAAGGTTCAGTTCCTGCCCTGCCAGCCCACGAGTTGAGCCAGACACTGAACCCCACAGGTTACAGGTAAGAGGCGGAGCCTCCATCAGTGTGTGAATGTGTTTATTAGCTCCTAAAGAAGCTAATAAAACGCTATATAAGTAGTTCCATTATATGAAGATTGGATTTTATCGCCGACAAAACGGTGATAAAATCAGGAAAAAACAAACATGTATTTCATTTTTGTTTCTTTTATGATGTTCCAAGTTTTTCTGTTCAGGTGCAGGATGCTCCTCCCCCTAAAGTAGGGGTGTCAAACTCAATCACACCGGGGGCCAAAACCAACAATCACCATTAGGCCAAAGACAGGATAATGGCATCTACATGACTCAAACATCATTGTATATACATTATAACTAACATAACTTTAAAACTGTAACTTTGTAACATAATTATGAAAACAGGCAAGAATATTCTTCCAGAACAAATCAACTTCAACCCGTTATATCTGAGGCGTTAAACACAAAATCTTTGACACACTGTAACTTTTCAACCTTTAACAAAATAATTCCAGTTGGAGAAAAGTGTCTCACCCAGATTTTTCAAATTCTACTGGAATTATTGTCTTAGTGGTAGAAAAGTTACGGGAAATCAAAAAAAAGATACACTGGAGCACTGTGTTAAAGGCTTAAAACAATATTTTACTCTAAATTAAAAATAGATTTTGTCAAATTTATAAAAGTTAGAAATAAGCGCAAATAACATCGAGTCATTAATAACAATAAAATAAGATGATTTGGAGGGCCGGATCCGGCCAAACTGCAACAATTTCATCCCAAAAATCTGCATTTATTTTTTCTTACAGGAACTGATCCGTAAAACACAGTTTTAACTAGTGCTGTGAACAATAACGAGTTCACGCATGTGATTAATCAAAAAGAATTAACACGTTAAGATTTATAAAAGCAAATTAATCCAAGAAACTGTCCTTTAACCCACGTTAAAAACTTGCGTTAAAACTTTCTGTCAGATGTTACCCCACTTATACCATGGTCACTTACAAAAGAAATAAATATTCAATCAATTTTTTGCACTTTATTCTTGTTGTTTTTTTAGGTTTAGATCACTTTATCACACGAATCTGATTATTTGATCCATGGTCTGGTACCATATTGGACAAATATGTTTTACCTGATAAAACACTGTGATTAATCAAGATTAATCTCAACACAAAAGTGAGATTAATCTGATTTTTTCTTAATTGATTGAAAGCACTAATTAAATATAAATATTCTAAATGTGGAGTTTTGTGTGTTATTTCAGATTGTGATTATTCACAGATAATAAGTGCTCGCCATCACCCCTGAATCACAATTTGTGTAGCTCAGCCTCCCTGAGACGTGAAGGTGATGGGGAGTGTGTTATCAGGTGCCCCCCCCAGCCCAAGAAAAACAGAGCATTCTGCTCCAGAGCTAAAAATAGAAGCAGAGCAGCTGGAATGGCTGCAGCTCTGAAATGCACAGCGATGCTTCTCCCGCTCTGTCTGAGGCTCCGCCCCCCGCCTGACTGCATCCACATCCTTCCTGCTTCCTGCTGCGACAGTCTTGATGTGGGGAGGAACCCCTCCATGAAAGTGGCTCCAGGTTTCCTCTGCTCCATGTCTCCAGGTTCCACGGGAACACCCCCCCCCCCCCCCCCCCCCCCCGAGCAGTCCCTGTGGACAGCAGAGCCATTTACAGATATAAATAACTCTCTCTCTCTTCTGTCTCACCCTCACCTCCCCACCCCCCCAGCTGCTCATCTTTTTGCACGGCCATTTGCTTCTGAGCTTCCTGTCTGCCCCCCCTCGCCTGCTCTCCTGCTGTAGAGCGCTCAGCTCTGCAGAATCTACCTGTAACCTGCCATGATCTGCCCCCCCATCCAAATGACCCCCCTCCCTCCACACACACACACTCATGAAATCCCACAGAACAGCAGTGACTAATCAACTAGAAATAGAAAAGAACATTTGAATTCAAAAACAGAGTTAGGATGGAAGTGATGAAGAAAGATGAACCAGCTGCTGCTAACCACGAGTGAGGAAAACCCAAATCCACGGCAACTCACGTCTGTGTCTATTTAGAAGAAAAACACAAGTCGAGGTGTTCTGATCAAACAGTCCCGCACGGTTGAGCAGAGTCTGTTGTTCTGTTCAGTGAAACTTTACCCACACTGCCTGCAGAACCTCCGGATCCGGGTCACACGCAGCCACCTACAAAACCTGGAGATGTAGGACATCTCCGCATCACAGACGTGCTCCGGTAATGAAGCAGAAACACCACAGCGACGGATTCCTTTGAGGCTCTCTCCTGTCGGGGACATTTGGAGGCTTTTCTGAAGAGTTTGGTCCAGAAGCATCGATGCTGCACAAACGGAAAACTGCTCTGAGGCCAGCCTGTTAAATGAATGATGGTGAACGGTTGTAAAATATTACATTCTGATCTTCACCTATTGTTGATTGAAACCTGAAGTTAAAAAAATGATTCAGTTATAATAAAAATTCAAAATCCATGAAGAGATTTTTCCTCTTCAGGCGTTTTTGGTTCAAAAACAAACAGCTTCTCTTTCACTTTTATGGTTAAAAGTCACTCTTTTGTTGTACATAAAAACTGTTTTTATAAGCTGTTTAGAAAGGAACAATGGGAACCCAGAGGTGTCACTGACTCAGGGTCAACACTGAATTGAGACACATTTTGGTAGAAACTTTAGATTTTTATTAAAAAAAAAAAAAAAATGAACTCAATTTTTGGAGTTTAGCTTGGTTCCACAGAATGAACGGGTTTCTTTATATCACAATTTATGTCACAACAAACTTTTTTTCTTCAGAGTGGAGATAAATTGGAGAGCCGCTTTGATTCAGTGAGACTGAACCCCAAAGACTTTAAGGTCCGATGGTTCTGATGGTTCTGATGGTTCTGATGGTTCTGATGGTTCTGATGGTTCTGGTCAGCCAGCAGTTCAGTCAGCAGAGATGCTGTTCCACCAGACCTGAAACCTGAGCTGGAATTATTCTCTCTTCTAACCTCTAGATGAAGGAAAATGAATCAAGTCAAGTCAAATCTAAACATTTCTAGTTTAAATTTAGCCTTGGGCAGCACAATGGGTCAAAATTTGATGTATTTGGTTTTTTCTGTTTGTTTATTTTTATTTCTTTGGGTGGAAACAAATTAAAAAGTCAAATTACTTTTAAAGACCAGAACAAAGTTCCTCACGGTTCCTACGGAGATTTAATAAAGCTGAAGAAAAATAGTTCCATCTGTGTGTGAGTGTAGTTCTTGATTTGTAACTCATACAATACCATTTTTTGAATAACCGTGCACTTGCAATTGTGTATTCTTATATACAAAAAATGCAATATAAACAATTTTAAATTACAGCATCTTAAACTAACCGTACAGACAAATCCTTAAAAACTATCCACCAATCGGTTGTTGTGCAAACACAAAACTGCATTTACACACAAATCTGATGAGAGATTCTGTTCACATCTCAAAGATTCATGTGTAAACGATGCGTTTAAATGCTGCCAGAATGCTGGGTCATCAGAGTTTTCTCAGCCGCTTTGAATTTAAATTGTAAATAATATCTGGTGAGACTTAACATTTTCTTACATTCTTAAACAGATATCCCTGATAATTAATATCAAAAAGTCTAAATGCAAATCACAAACTAACTACAAATTTGCGCACAAACAGGCTGACTCAGATACAAATCAAGAACTACACACACATCAGATGGAACTATTTTCTCTCCACAGAAACGAACTGCAGTCACTAAATTCTGACAAACATGACAGATGTTTAAAAAAAGCTTTCAGGAGGATCCTCCTGAAATGTTTTTTGAACTTCTCAACTTTAATTGCATTGTTTTAAACTTTTTGATTCACCACAAAGTTCAATAAATGAGGGATTTCCTTCTGTTAGTTAACGTTTTTCTGTCAGACGGTTTTTCTTTCTGTTCACTGACTGAACTCTAGGTTTTTTCTCACTTTGTTGAATTGCTGTATATAACAAAAATGATTTTCTTTACTTTTATTTTTATTTATTTACGGTCTGAGTTTAATGTTTTATGTCTTTGTGGATTCTGAGATTTTCCCCACAAAAACATGATTTTAGATTCACTTTAAAGAAAAAAATCCTGAAAACTAAACTACTTAAGGGAAAATGAGAAAAACAGAAATGTAAAAAAGAAACTCGAGGAAGTCTTGAGGCTCCGACAGCAGATATGAGTCTGAGGCCAGAAACGTTTCACACCTCAGACTGTCAGAGGGTCCCTCTAAGACGACAGACTTTGTGCCCAAGCCAATCAGAAAGCAGTCATGCTGGTTTCCATGGCAACCGCATCTGTGAATCTTTCATGAAACCTCCAGTGAATCTGAGGCGTTCCTTATATGAGTCCCATCTAAAAGCTATGAAGTCGATGTTTGTTAAAGCACCCCCCACTTCACTGAGGAGGCTCAGTAGCTGCTCATAAGTTTGTGACCCCCCCCCGTTCCCCTCTCAGAACCTGTTTTGGTTTCTGTGCGTGATCCGGCTGCAGCCTCGTTCTGGTGGGGTTTCCAGCACACCTCCCTCGTTCACACTTTGACGTATAAACTTATGACAGTTAAGATGAAATATGAAAGTCATAAAAGCCAAAGTGCTTTAATGAACCTTAATTTGATTTCAAATGTAGTGAGGAATGATCACACCAGCTGATTCATTTGGCCTTTTATCTTACATGATGTTACTTGTAATAATTTATGCTGCATTTTCTATGTTTTATCTGCAGTTTGAAAGATTTCTGTCCCAGATTTCTCAGTGAGTGTTTGATCCTTGTAACCCCACCAACCAAACAAGGATTGTAGTCTATGTTTTCTTTCTGCTCACATTTCAACACATTAAAGAATAAGAAATTCACCATAATTTGGCATAAAACTAAAGCTGGATGAGCGTCCATGCGCCTGGAATCAAACCTGCGACTTGCTGAACACTACCCCCCCCACACACACAAACCTCTGCTCTGTGGCTGCTGTCTATGAAGATCCTCTCTGAGCATCTTCAGACGGCCTGATCTGAGTGTGCAGCAGTGAGAGCGTGGAGTCCAGCTCACCATAGTAGCGGCTCGCCCTCCAGGCCCGGACGGCGCAGTGCAGAACTCCGTCCAGCCACAGCAGCAGCCAGCTGATGCAGAAGCCCAGCAGCAGCCCCAGCATCAAGTCCATCTCCTGCTTGGTCACGCTGTCACTCACAAAGTAGTTCTCCGAAGAGTCCACCAGGGAATGGTCCCCATCATATGGGATTACGTAGTGGACATGATGCCTGCAGTTGGGACACACAGAGGAAGAGGATGGAGGTCTTCACTTCACCGCACGCGTTTCTCTTAAAGCCTTTTAACTTCTCCGTCTGTCTGGAGGTTTGATAATTCTGCACTAATCCTCCATTTGCAGGAAACCCCCAAATCCCACTTCAGGGCCTTCAGGTGTTTCTGTGATGCACTTTCTGCAGCAAACTGAGTTATCTGAAGATCTGCCAGAGCTTCACACCTTCACAAAGACCGGAGCTCTTCTGCTTTAGGATTTCTGTCCTGCATGTCGACGAAAACATTAACAGTAGTTTCATTTTCAAAAAGGTCTCCCAGAGATGACTCCAAAACACATTCCTCATAGGGGAAAGTCTGTAGATTATACATTTTAGTGAAAACCGCCTTTACTCAAGAGCAGCTAGGATATGCTCCAGCATCTCCATGATCCTGAAAGGGATTCAGCAGCTTCAGAATTTGAATGGATGGAAACACGCAAGACAGATTCCATCCAGATTGAGCTGGTTTTGTTGGGACTGTCGATCCTTCTACTCATCTAAATGCTGTTTGTTCATCTGGCATCACTGCTGTAAACAGGAAACTTGATTTAAAAGCTCTACTGATGTTACCGGCCCTCCAGGGGGAGGATGGACGTTTCTCCTGACAGACAGGGGGGACATGAGGAGTCGAGCGGCTGTCAGGATGGGGGGGTCAGCGTGGGACACAGAGCTCAGGTTTGGGAAGGCTACAGCTGCAGCAGCAGGACCACATTCCTGCAACATGCACGAGTTTCTGGGGACGAGGTGAGACCACAGAGCAGCACGTGGGATTCAGAGAGAACTGACTTTTTATGAAACTTCCTGTTAAGTTTATTAATGCTGCATGCTGTCTGTCATCTATAGCACGTGTCAAAGTCAAGGCCCAGGGATCTGGCCCCCCAGGTAATGCTACCCGGCCCTCCAGGTCATTTTATTTTATTGATATCTTGAGCTAATTTTTAACTTGTATAATTTTGACAAAATATATTTTTATGGAGAGCAAAATATTGAAAGTTATTTATGATTTAAGATGATTTATTCTTGAGTTTAGGCTAATTTGGAGTTAGGCTAATATTTACATGCTAGCTGTTTTGGGTAATTTGGGATTTTTAAAAGTTTTTTAGTCTAATTTGGCATTAAGCTAATATTTTAGCTGACATGTGGCTTCAGCATTTTCAGCTATCCATTTCAGCATCTTCAGTTTCCACATTCAGCTTACAGCATTCAAACTAGCACACATAAGGTGTGTTTTGGATTTGGTCCCCTTGTGAGAGGGAGTTTGACACCCCTGCTTTGTGGCATTTACTCTCTCAGCTTCATTAACAGCAAGTGATTGACAAACCCTTAAATGAGGAGGAGGGGACTTGGACACAGGTCTTCAGTTTCCTGTGGTTGTGGTTTGATCCTCAGGTCCTGCTCCTGGATCTATACTCGGAACAGGTTTTGGGGGCAGATTTCTTTTCTTAAAGAGAGGAACTTTAGGAGGACTCTGGAGCAGAAAAGCTTCAGTGACAGCCATTCAGATACATGCAATCCACTTAGAGACCTTTTTCCTGGCACAGAGGAAGCTGTTGTAGGTCAAGCTTCAGTCTGTTGGATCCACAGGCCTCACACTCAGGCCAGGGAACCTGCCAAATGTGATGACGCTGTCCTCCAGCCTGATAAGGTGAGTGCTGCGAGCGTCCGGAAGGACGGGGAGCCAGAGCGGCCCTGCCATTTGTGTGAGAGCACATGACTTTTTTCAGGTGTTTCCAGGTCAGTGAAGACACTCGTGGTGACCTGAGGCCGGCAGGAGAAGCAGAGCTCCTCTGTGCGTACCGCTACATCAGAAAATAACAGAATGGGATTTTCAGTTTTGAGCCTGAAGATCAGATGATGACCAATCAGTGCATCATCCTGCAGCATCCCACAAAACCTGCTGCTTAGTTCTCTGCTTTGGTTCAGCGGCCTGCCTGTGCTCTCCTCATGTTGACTCAGAGAAGTTTAAAATGATTGAGGATGACCCATTTCTGAGTTTATGGGCCAAAAACTAGAACTGGCCTGATACTGAAGCTGCTGAGCCCCCACCGTCTCAACCGTGAGCCTGATTCTGTCCATGCTCTAAACTGGAACTGGTTTGGGTCTGTCTGGATCAGAGGTAGAACAAGATTCACTCTGACGACACGCGGGAAACTGCTGAAGAACCCAACCTGACTGATGTATTAATCACGAGTGTCTTCAGTCTACATCTCCTCTGCCGTGGAGGCTCTTCATTACCTATTGATGGCTCCTCTCACACCTTGGTGTTTGCAGCAGAGGAGCGCGCGCGGCGGAAACACCGGGAGGCCCTGATCCATCAGGAGGAACGCGTTCGGGGGGAAGAGCGTCCAGCCAGCCTACCTTCCACAGTTACAGTGGCAGACGCGGTCCTCCCCTCGTAGATGCGGTAGGATGTAGTTGTGAAAGCGGTCCAGCAGCGCGTTCATGTCCATCAAACAGGCGATCGCCTGCAAAGAACCGAACCGGTCAGCCGGGACATGACAGGCGGGATCCGCGCGAACACTGTGGCTCCTGCTCAGAAGGGAAACGGGAAGAGAGGGAAGGGAAGGGAAGGGAAGACTCCTGCCTGGAAACGGACTCTGATTATTTATTAATGACAGCAGGTAATTGTAGGTGTGCTAACCTACTTCCACATGTCCCTGACAGGCCCGCTCACATGAGAACCCCATTCAGACCCTCTCATTCTGCTCAGGCTGAGGGAGGAGGATGTCTTACCATAACAACTGAAGCACCAAGAATCATAAAAATCATGGTGGTTGTGATCATATGCATCAAAACTTCCAGACTGACCGCCGGGCGTCAGAAAGGCTCCGGCTGGGCTGTGGGCGCTCTCTGCGGGCAGGAGCCGCTCATGGAGCCGCCCGGCCGCTCTCCCTCCGCGTCCTCCTACACACGGCCCGCCGCTGTCAGCCTTCACTGCGCCTTCTCCATCCAGCCCCCGCCCGGATGCTGCTTCAGCCTGATCCTAATTACAGATTCCGCTCTTCGCGCTGCGCCTCTTCCTCAGCTTGTTGGAAAGAGCATTCCCCGCAGAAACCCGCCCGCTCCGCTCCTCTCCGCTCCTCGGTAATTCTCTGAGGGCTGCTTCGGAATCCTCCGGTTCTTCCTCACAGATTCCCGCCTTCCATCGCTAAAAGCGTCGATCTCTTTCAAAAGACTGCGTGTCGTTCCGCGGCCATGGCGCTGCTCTCTGTCAGAACGCTCGTCAACATCGACCTGAGGTCCAAACGGTTCCGGTCTGCAGCTAGACCCACCCTGCAATCCCGGTCCAGACCGAACCCACGAACGGCAGCTGCACCAACGCCCGAAGCCAGACGCGCATGATTATCCCATCCCGGCGTCCAGCAGCTACAGCATCACTCCCACCTCTCGCGCGTGTGCGCGGGAGTGCACCGAGGATGGAGAACCGCAAGCTCCCGCTATGGCGCAGGCCCACAGGCTAGCTGATCCTCGTTTGTGGGGGGGTACCTGCTCCAAACATGGCAGACCTTCTGGTAATTCTTCTGGTCAGCCCCCTCCCCTCCCCTCCCCTCGCGCGCTCACTCCAGCTGATCTCCTCTGAAATCTCATTTCTGCGCTTTTTTCCATCATTTGAAACTTCAGTGGTTCAGTCTGCAGCACAAACTCCGTTCATGTTGAACTCATAACTGAAATGTGGCCTAAAGGAAAGAAAGCATCTGAAACAGACGGGAGTTTGGTTTGTGCATCGGTGACTTCAGTGTTTCAGCACCATGGACAGCCCCCACCCCCCCGTCCAGCTGCGCTCATGAGGGCTTCAGGATTTCTGGCGCTAAAAAGTGTTGACATTTTTCTCAGAACATGATCCACTTCACACAGCTGATGCAGATGTTCACATTTCTATCGATTTAATGTAACATGTCATCAATCACATCGCTTTAAAAAGTCCAGATTCTTTGCAGAAAATGAATATTTCAAATCAATTAGAATTGCGTGCATTTGATGTCATAGACTAGAGCCTCGTAGTTTAAAGAAGACTGAGCTCATTGGACAAAGACGTTTCTTCTGATCTTTGAGGAGCTCTGAAACTATCAAACAGAAGGTTTCTGCAGCTGCTCACTGACAGAGGGATTGTGGGTAAACCTTTAGTGTTTCTTCTGTTTCAATGAGCAAACAGCATCTCAGTGATGTGAGATATTTTTAGAACAATTAACTCCACCCCCAATTAAAGAACAGCAACATTTGCCTCTGGGTTAGATGTTGTGTTTTCGTCATTTCCAGCTGGCTGCTCTCGTTTTCACGCAGGTGAGCAAGCTTCACTCCTGCATGTCCTCTGATTCCTGCAGAAGCTCTGGGCCTTCACATCTGTCCACTAGAGCAGCACTCCGGACGTTTGCTTTGACTGCAGATGTAAGAGAAATGTTGCAGAAGTTCAGCAACGTCACATTGTCAGGAGATGATTGTTGACTGTAACTGAGAACTGGACTGAGTGACTGCACCCCCTGATGTTCCAAACAGGAAGTGGCTGCAGGAAGCCAAAATTCCACAGACGTCAATAGAGAAACAAACAGCTGTTACTCAGTCTCTCTATTGGTCTGAATAATCATTCTTGGTCTGGTACATTTTTAACATTTTTCCTGTTGTTCAAGTTACTCGAGTTATAAACTGACCAATCAGATGCCTCAATAAAAGTAGGTGGAGCCTGCTGGCCCCCACATCCAATGTTGAAAATGTTTTCAAGAGGGAGGGGTGTGGTCTTCCAACAAGCTCACTCTTGGTAAGAGTGGTTGCCATAGAAACAAGGATTCAGGCCGACTCGGACAAATCACTGCTTTCTTTCTTTCTTTCTTTCTTTCTTTCTTTCTTTCTTTCTTTCTTTCTTTCTTTCTTTCTTTCTCTTTTTTAACTTCTTCAGTCCAACATCAGAGCAGACAGATCAGAACAGAAGGCCCTTTATGATGGACTGTTTACTGCTGCAACACTGGGTTACAGGTCTTCTGACACACAAGGTGTATATTTGTATAAACCTCTTTTGTAATTTAGGCTAAACTTTATTTATATTCCATTTATCCATTTATCCATCTTCGATCGCTCATCCGGGACCGGGTCGCGGGGGCAGCAGACTAAGCAAAGATACCCAGACTTGCCTCTCCTTGGTCACTTCCTCCAGCTCCTCTGGGGGGACCCCGAGGCGCTCCCAGAGAGGCCCTCCAGCCACTGACAAGCAGCCCACCACCAACCCCGCCCAGGAGTTGGACGCCAAGAGAAGTGCGGGTCCCCAAAGAGTGTTGTAAACAAAGGCCGACCAAGCTTTGTCACTGCTGGAATTTTGGAGAGGCTTAGTGCTCAAGAGCAAGACCAGAACCAGCACCACAGGGACACACACACCCCCAGACTAATGATGTCTGGTTTCAACATGTCGACATCCATATGGTGAAAAATGGTGACTGAGTTGATTTCATTTGTTTTGAACTGTAGCTAAAGCTTTGCTATGGATGACGCCACACTCAGTCAGTTCAGTTTCATGATACAGTCAATTGTCAACATCTGACAAGCTGCTGGAAAACCAAAGTGAAACAATAATCAGAGAAAAAAGTGAGGGTAATTTCTCAAATTAAATTAAATATTCAAGATTTGATAACTACACTTCTCACAAAAATGAAAGGAGCACTTTAAAGAAACACATTAGATCCATCAGATCTCAATATGAAGTTGGATATCTCTACAAATAACAACAGGTCAGTGTCTTAGGAACAAAAGAATGAGGAAACCCTCTGGAGGTCATTCTGTAGGGCATGAGCAGTGCTCAGCCTGTTCCTCCTTGCACAAAGGAGCAGGTATGGGTCCTGCTGAGGGGTTGAGGACCTTCTACGGCCCTGTCCAGCTCTCCCAGAATAACCAGCAGTCTCCTGAAATCTCCTCCATGTTCTGGAGATTGTGCTGGGAGACACATTAAACCTTCTTGCTGCAGCACATGTGGATGTTCCATCCTGGAGAAGTTGGACAACCTGTGCAGCTTCTGTAGGGTTAAGGAATCTCCTCATACTGCCAGTAGAGAGAATTACACAAGACAAAATCAGCACGAGTGGAAAACCAGCCAAAAAAGATCAAGAGGAGAAACTTGAAATGACCTCCACATGGAACACCAGTCCTGTTTGGAGGGTTTTCTAATTGTTGCCACTGAAGTGCACCTGTTGTTAATTCATCAACACCAATACAGCTGAAATTGATGAACGAGACCCTCAGCTGCTGAACCAACAAGAACATTATCAGACAGGTTTACTTCAATTCATGCCAGACCCAAGAAAAAAAGTCTTCCTTTCATTTTTGTGAGCAGTGTATGTATGTATGTATGTATATATATATATATATATATATATATATATATATATATTATATATATATATAATATATATAGTGACACAGGAACAGAAAATAAATTGTGTTTAAGATAGTGTTGGTGTCGTAGATAATATGTTGGGCGGGGCCACAAGCTCCTTGCTCTGCTCCATTCTGATGCATCCCCTTGCAGACAAATAGATCCATGAAAGTTTTTGTTTTCCTCATCTGAAGTAGAATCTGGATCAGAACTGTTCTGATATTGCACACTTCTGTTGCAAAGCTATTGTTAGGTTTGGGTGTGAGAGGCTGTGAGATAAAGGAAGAGCATGTAAAAGTAATGATGGGAAATGAAGACGGGCTTGCATCTGAACCAGTAATCCCGCCCACAACTCAGAGGTGAATTTCTAATGAACTCCTGCCACTCTGCAGAAACTATGTCAAAGAAAATGAGATAGTTTTATTAGATTTTGACTGAAAACGTCAACAAGACACTGAAAAGACTCCTGGGAAAACAGAGGAATAGATCAGAAATGATCAGTGGGACTTTAATGTTTGTTTACTACTTTCTGCTGTAATATTAATTATATTGTTTTCTTATTTTTACATATATATAAACAATCAGCTGTTTTCTATTTGTGGCGTCATACTCGCTTGGTCCAGTTCTCAATTACAGTTAATGTGTTGAGCTCAGAGTCGAGCGTCTGAAAACAGTTGTGTGAAATAAAATTATTTATCTGATTGCAGTTTGGGACTTTTGAATTTCTAAACACTGTTCTGTTCTGCACCCGCCTCGTGTCGCTGTGTCTGTAAACTGAACGAGCTTCATCCGCTCAGTACAAAGTGCACGTGCAGTTTGTCCTAATCGGCCTTCCGTACGTTTTCTGCGTAGCCGCCTAGACGTATGAGGAACCTCAGGTGTAAACACAACCCGATAATCATTTCTGTAGTGCTCTCAGGCCGAAGCAGCGGAGAACTCCACGGATGTGGATTTCAGACGGTAAAGATCGCGTGGAGGAGCCGAGATGAGATGATTTATACCGAGAACATTAACGGAAGAACGACGGAAGCCGCGAGCTGATTCTGGGTAACGTTAGAGTTGAGCTAAAAGCTAACCAAACTGTTGATCACTGCTGGTTTCAGATCAGTCCGGACGAATGATCAGACACGATTATTTTACTAACGATTAATCCGAAACAAAAACTTCTCCCTCACTTCTGCATGTGTCTCGTTTGTCGCTGTTTTTCTTACTTTAGAACAAACTAAGTCGGTTAACACCAGTTTGTGCTGCTGCAGGATTTTGTGACTTTAATGTTGGTAACATATGATATTTGATTTTATCCGCTTATGGTCCAAACTTTGTTTATAGATTCTAGTTGTGGTTGAACAAACGAAACCAGACAGTCTTTGGAAGGTTTTTAGGTCAACTTTGTGTTTCTTTTAAGGCTCCTTGGTGTTGGATGAAGAACCAACTCATCACCATTGGAAGAACCTCCGACTTCAACCAGCATGTCAAGAAAACAGACCACAAAACCTGTGCGAAGCAACAAAAAGGTGGAATTGGAGCGGAAGAGGGATGAGCGGGCGGCACGGCGGGCCTTCGTGAAAGACCGCAAGAACCGCCCTCAGGATGGGGACGAAGGAGCAGAGTTTGTGAGCTTCTCCAACCAGCTCCAGGCGCTGGGGCTGAAGCTGAGGGAAGTCCCGGGTGACGGGTGAGAGCTGGAGAAGCTTTTCTGACCCCCGCAAAGCAGCTGCAGCAACGAATTTCAGTTAAAGTGACCAGCCGTCAGCTGACAGCCATGTTCCGCAGTGCCCTCAGGTCCTGTTAGTTTGTGGAGTTTCTGACCAAACGTCTCGTGAATCCTAAAGTAATCTGGTTGGGAAAGTATTCAGATTACTTCTGGACTCTCCTCTGAACTGTGTAGTCTTGTGGATCAGTGATGCTGGGAGAACTTTAGTCCAGCTGCCACAAAAACTACAGTTTGGTCTTTTTCTTTACATCCCAAATTTAATCCCATCATTGTGGCAGAAATAGCCCGTCAATAAACATCTGAACTTCATGTGTGATGGAGCGACGTGATGCCGGTCAGACCTTACGGGGGATTCTGGTCATCACTGCTGTTGAACCTCCACAGTTTGGTTTTTCTTCCACAATCAGAGAAATGACCAGCTTGTGTCGCCTCTGGTCAGCAGAGAAAAGCAAACGCAGAGACATAACTCTTCAGATCTTCAGGCCTCTGGTCCAGATCTGCTGACTGACCAGTCCCCTTCAGATGAAAACGTTCACCACGGGTGTTTGTCTCCTGCAGGAACTGTCTGTTCCGGGCGCTCGGGGATCAGTTACAGGGACACTCCCGAGATCACCTGCGACTTCGCCAAGAAACCGTCTGCTACATGACGAGCCATCGACAGGACTTTGAGCCCTTCGTAGAGGACGACGTTCCCTTCGCTCAGCACTGTGAGACAGTGATGACCCCACTACAGAAACACAGTGGAATGAAATAATATACATACATTGAACTTAGACATATGGTGCTGTCTTCTCATCCTCGTTTTTTTCTGGTGAAGATTTTTACTTTTTGGGGGAAAATAGTTTAATTTGGAGCATTTCTCTGCAGAAAACAACCAGAGAACATACATGAATTTTCATATTGGTTGGATTTTTTTGTTGTTACAGTAAATAAAATAATATTTATGCAAATGTTTGAGAGAAGTATAAAAACTATCATTTTAAACCAAAAAGCTGTTAAGGTGCTGTTCTAATCAGTCTTTCCTGTCTACTGCAGTGTCTAACCTCTCTCAGCCTGGCACATTTGCTGGCAACGATGCCATTGTGGCTTTTGCTCGTAGTCAACAGGTGAAAGTGGTCATCCATCAGCTGAACACACCGCTGTGGGAGGTAAGAAATGACAAGAGCGTTGGTTGTTCTCTGCAGCATTATTCCAATATCTCTCCTCTGCAGATAAACGGTTCAGAGAAGCAGGTGTGCAGAGAGCTGCACATCGCTTACCGTTACGGAGATCATTACGACAGCGTGAGGCGGATCGGAGACAACTCCGAGAGTCCTGCTCAGCTCCGCATTGAGGTCAGCATTGTTCTCTAATCAGTAGTTACAGTAAGAGATGTAACCGAAAAGAGAGTCAATCTGCAGATGTTCATGGAAGCATCCTTACCAGAAATGTGTTTGCTGTTCCCAGAACCTTCAGCGTTCCAATGGCTGTCAGCGCGAGTTTGGAGATGGACAGAGAGACAGACAGAAAAAGCCCTCCCCATCCTTCTACTCCTCTTCTGAGGAGGACAACGTTATCCTGAATTCCATCAAGAACCGAGGGATCCAAGGTCAGCAGATCCCACGGAACATTTAACTTTGGCTCCGCCCTCCTACCACATGCTAATGACTTCTACATTTGTGGGTTATCTGTTGTGATTAGAATTTGTTTCACCCTCGCTTGTCTGGTTCATCCTTCATCAGGTGATGAGGAGAACCTGCTCCAGCTGAGTGCAGCAACAATAAATGCTGAATGGCTTGCTGGCTCTTTGCTGGACCAGCCCTGCCAAGGCCCGCCGGACTTGGAATTGGCCTGCAGAGCGGCAGCCTCGGACGGCAGCGAGCAAAAACCGCCACCAGAGGGCAACAACGCGCAGAAATCCAAGGTGCAGATGAGAGAAAAATGTTTGTGATATCATCAAAGTTCCTGTTTATCCTAGAATTCAGTTTGGTCCAAACTACTGACATCCAAACTGTAGCGTTCCTGCAACCTTCCCGGAGTGTTCTTGTGACTTTTCAGCAGCTTTCCTGCAGCGATGCCCGTGTGGTCCAGCTACTTCTGCAGCATTCTCAAAACGTTCCTGCAGTAATCCTGTAGCGTTCCTCCATCATTCCTGTAGCAATCCTCCGTCTGAAACCTTTGCTTTCTGTGTCGGCCAGGTGTCTAACAAGCAAAGGAAAGAGCAGCAGCGACAGGAGAAGAAGAAGCGTCAGGAGGAAAGGCATCGGCAGAAGTTCCTTCAGAGCAGAGGAGACCCGGACAAGAACCAGAACGTGCCAGACGCCGTGACTTTAGTGCCAGCCCTCAACACTCTCAGTATTTAGGCAGAAGGATCTCAAACTGTTTCTCCAGAGGAAACAGTTTTGCACATGTTCAAACTCAGCGTTTCTGCCGTGGCAGATGCTCCTCCTGTAGTTTCCCTCCAGCGGTAGATGTGTGGAAGCGGTCAGGACCAGACGGTGACCACCGATGTTTCTGCTGATCAATCCTGCTCTGTGAGACTCCTGATTGGCTCTTCTCTCTGAAACTTAAGCGCCGGGCATTTGATCCACAGGGCTGGCCAGTGACGGACTGGAACTCATGGGAATGTTGGAGGACTGGAATGTATGGATGGTTTATGAAACATGTGAATATTTTCTTGGAGGGGGGGGTGGGGGGCATGTTCATGGACTTGTTTCCAAACAAGAACCTCACTATAATATAATTTTCAGACCTGTTTGTGTCGCTGCTGTAGTTTTTTGTATCACACACAGTCAGGGCGCTGGTTTGAATCCCAGCGGGGTTCCCTCTGTGTGAAGTCACCATGTTCTCCGTCCCACAGTTCTGAAGAACCTTTCACCGGTGACTGGTTTTGTTGTGGACCGATTACCTGTCCGGGTGTGGCCCGTCCTCGCCCTGTGACCTCAGGCGGACGCAGACGATAGATGTCCTTCATGAAATGACTTGAGAGTTTGTCAAACCCATGATTCAGATCATCTACTCGGTTCTGCACCATGTCATCTACCTTCCAGTTACTGAACCTTGCTGCTGATTACTCCAGGTAATCAACAGTACGTTAGGTGTGTTCAGTCAGTGAGGAGACACCCAAGTCACCAGAGAATCGTAAAACTGATAGAGCTCCAGGACCAGGCTTCACCAGTCCTGATGTAGAAGAAACTCAGGAACAGATGACAATGACATGCTGGAGGTTCAGACTGCTGGAGAACCGCAACGATCCATCATCCTCACATGGAGAAATGAGATCCTTCACTGATACGGAGCGGAGAACCTTCTCAGGTGTAGCTGACCAACAGAAACAGAGATTCATCCAGGAGATCATGAAGGAAGAAGACTTTTGAAAATGGATCCATGGGAGAGTTTAAGACAGATTATTTCTGAGATCAAAGTTCCATGGATCCACAGGAAGTTCTAACCAATGGTTAAAGAATACAGGAGCAGACGTTCTATAAAACGGTCTCAATCCAGACCTCAGTGTGTTCATCAGGAGAGACGTCCTCTGCCTTCAACCTGAAGAAAGAACAAACCATCCATGTGATCTGTTAGCTTCCAGGTCATCTGCTGCAGCTCTGAGGCTCAGATTCTGAGGATTAAAGACTGATGCAAAGAAAAAAAATGAAACATGTAGGAAAAGTTCATTTTATTAAAATGATAAAAATAAAGTGAAATCAAAAACAGGATTTTTTTCTATAACAAAACTTAGAAACTGTACAGCTCAGTACTTGTAAAATCACACAGAGCGTGTTGAATTTAATCAAAATATGACTTGTCTGCAAGCACAAAAGACCCGACTGTTCCATCGACGGCAGAGGAAATCGACGCCTTTCAAACTTGGTGAGTCAAGTTACCCAGCAGTCATTTCACATCAGAGTGAATCCAAGTCGTTTGTGTCAGACTGCTCAAATCCACCTGGCGGCTCGGTGAGGCGGATGTGGAGCGTCTAAAAGTCCTGTCGAATGTTCTCCTTGTTCTCCTCCCCCTGCTGCTGCCTCAGCTGGGACACCTCGTTCTCCAGCTGGACGATGGCTCGCTCGATCTCGTAGTTTTTACTGACCAGTGACACCCAGCTGCCAGGAATCAGAACCAGACTTTACTTTTTAGCCTGAATCCACTGAAACAAGAACGACAATCAAACAAGACGGAACCTACTTGGACTCCAGCTCTCGCAGCTTGGCGCCTGCTGCCAACTGATCATTTTTGCGCTGCCAGTTCAGATCCTGAATCTTCTTCCTGTCGGTGTAGGTTCAGAAAAGTGTAACCATGGTAACCAACACTCCTTTTCCAGTAGGTCTCAATCAATCACCTGAACTTGTGAAGTTCCTTCTGAGCCATCTCGATCATGAAGGCCAGGTTGCTGAAGGAGGAGAACATTAGTCTTCAGAAGAATCAGACATCAGTAACAGGGAGGCCGACAGGCCGTCACTCACTCATTGTAGACTTTCCATGCGTTTGTTCCATAATGCGACATGAGCTCCAGGTTCTCGATGCGGATGGCCTGGTGCTCCAGCTGGGCCATGGAGTTATTGACACACTCCTGCCAGGCGGTAATGTCGTTCTTCTGTCCTGATGTGGGGGCTGGCAGCTCATACCTCCACAGCAGAGAAATAATTGCAGAAATGATCACTATATGGAAATATAAAGCTAAAGTATTGACCTCAAACTTCATTGTTTTGAACATGTAGAAAAAAACATTGTAGAGACTATTGCAGGGTCTTTACCTCTTCATGCTCAGGAGGTCCATTGGTTGGCGAGAGGCTAATCGCTCAAACTCATTCCTCATAATTTCTGTCTGAAACCCAAAACAAAGGACTGGATTAGAAACCAGTTCTAAAAACGATCAATGAAGTTTCAGATGTTTGTGTTTTCACCTCAAACGCTGAGAATTCTGGCATGGGAAGGTAGCTCAGGTAGTTCTTGGTTGGGCGGTACCTTCTGGTCTCCTCTTCCACCAATGCAGCGGCCTGAAGAGTCAAACAGAAACCATTTCTCTCAGGTTTTCACAGTGCTGAGTAGATATATCAACAGTATCGATCTGAAGTTGGTAATGGATGGATACCGGGCGGTAGAAATCAATATTTCTGCTCCGGTTTGAAACTTCTCTGTTGTTTTTGACAAGTTACTCTTCACCCGCTTTTATTGTTCTATTTAAAGGCTAAAAAGTTACAAATTATTTATATTTCTAGTAGTTTTTTTTATTTAAAATCACAAAAATGTGATTTATTTTTTAACCATAGTTGTTTCTTTTTGTTTATAGACTGTTCTACATTCACTTCTTAACTTTTTATTTATTTTCAAGAACTTTTTATTTTAATAAGCTGTCTTCCATTTAATTGAAAACGTCTTAATTCTGTTTTTATGTTTATTAACTAATTAAAAAAGGGAAATTTAAAGAAAAACATTTACTGCAATTAAAAGCAATTGAGATTTTAAAATCAATTTCGGTATTGACATCGGCAAATTTGATTGGTACTGGATTGATACCCAAATGCTCAGTATTGCCCAGCCCTGTGGAAACGTGATGTTTTTTGAGGCAGAAGCCACAACGAATCCTGATGATCTAACATGTCTGCAAGTCATCACAACGGAGTGTCACCAAACCCTGCTCCTCCAGATCTACCATCTGCCTGTTCACCACATCTCTCCACCCTCTTTGCGGTTTACAAATTCTGACTAAACACACCTGATCCAGGTGAGCAGCAGCAAGCAGAGCAGGGAAAACAAGCAGGGGCAGGTCTCCTGACTCTATATGTTCAAGCTGATTTCCTGCTTTGGGTTTGTAGGTTTTCATCCAAAAGTTAACTTTTACAAATTAACTTGTAACATTTAAAAGCAGGAAAGTAAAATGACAAAATCTGAAGAAATGTGAAGATAAAGTTTCACTGAAATGAGAAACAATAAGTAACAGGAGACCTTCATGAACTCTGGATGTTTTGTTGTATTCTGAATAATAATAACTTGAAGGGTTGCATTACCTGTGATAATGCTAGTATGAATGCTTTTTACTGAATCCGGTTGCTATAAATTGCATAAATTTTTATAAATTGCATGAATAGCTTTAAATTGCATAAATTGTATGAAGTGATGGCATTGCATGAATTTGCATCAATTACATTAATAGCTTTAAATTGCATAAATTGTATGAAGTGATGGCATTGCATGAATTTGCATCAATTACATTAATAGCTTTAAATTGCATAAAGTGGTTAAATTGGATTAATAGATGTTAATTGTATAAATTTGCATACATTGCACAAATTGTATAAAGTGCTTAAATTGCATAAATGACATCTTCTTTTCCGTTCAGCTTTTCCCTTCAGGGTCTCCACAAAATGTTAATGTGTTTCAGTCGAAATGTTAATGTGTTTCGGTCGAAATGTTAATGTGTTTCGGTCGAAATGTAAATGTGTTTCGGTCGAAATGTTAATGTGTTTCGGTCGAAATGTAAATGTGTTTCGGTCGAAATGTTAATGTGTTTCGGTCGAAATGTTAATGTGTTTCGGTCTTCCCGGCCACCGTACCAAACCATCTCAGTCTGACTTTATCTCCAAAACCTCTAACATGTGCTGTCCCTCTGATGGATTCATTCCTGATCCTATCCATCCTGGTCTCTCCTAAAGAGAACCTCAGCATCTTCATCTCTGCTACCTCCAGCTCTGCTTCCTGTCTTTTCTTCACTGTTTCTAGTCCAACAACATGGCTGCTCTCACCACAGTCTTCTACATCTTTCCTTTCATTCAAGCTGAAACTCTTCTATCACACATCACACCTGACACTTTTCTACACCCATTCCAACCTGTTTTTACCAAATTGCATAAATGACATAAATTTCTTAAATTGTATGAAGAGCATGTAGTGCTTAAATTGCATAAATTGGGTGAAAAACGTAACAATTATAAATACCAACTAGATTTGCAATTCCCTGAAGAAATTGCGTCTGATTGCTGAAAGCAATACCGATCTAAAACATCCTGCAGCCGCAAGTGTTCAAGACCTTCCGTGCCACGCGCGCGACAAGTTTCGTCCGCGTAGGTCAAGTACTTTTGGAGATATTGGAGAAAACAACAGGAATTGGCTGTAGCGCCACCTACGGGAGAACCGTCGTGAAAGTTGTTGTGCTTGCTCATCTTACACCGTGGAAGAAGTCTTGTGTGAAGTTTGGTGAAGTTATGTGAAACTGTCAAGGAGCTGCAGCGTTGCAAACATTATAATCTCAGCCTGTCTAATTTGCATGACGTGTTACGCAAAAACTGTACGGAACCATGGAAAACTGATGATACAATTGGATTTGCGGTAGCCCAAATAGGGTATGTGCAAAAATTTGCAGAGATCAGTCAAAGTATGTGACAAAGGGAGTCAAAAACGTGTTTTGCGAAAAATCTTAAATTGCGAAAAAGTCTTACACAATAGAGATCGCTGATGAATATAAGCTATTATATTACTATCCAATGAATCACAAAGGAGTTAAAGGTAGTGCTTGGGACAAATGCTCATGCAGAATAAGGCCTATCCACTTGAGTAATCCAACTGACCACCTGGTGGCGCAATAGAGCCAAAATTGATTGAGCATTTAAAGATTGGTCTGAAGTATCTACCTACAAAGTTTCATACCAGTTGATCAACCACTTTTCAAGATAATAGGGTTTTTTAATAGGTCTCATGTATTTTGATAGGGGAAGCAAACATTTTTAAAAAATCATATAAAATCAACCGTGACTCCAAATGGTACGAAATCTTCGGCCAAACATCTTTATGGACAGCTTAACAAACTACAAGTGGTTGCATGTTCATATCTACAAATATTTGGAAGATAAGACACCATTTCCAATTTTAGCTTATCATTCATAAGTCACCACTAGGTGGCGCAGCAGAGCCCTTTTTCTAGTATGTTATACAGGTTCCCTCTGACAACATATGTGCTGATTTTTATGCAGCTAAGTTTAGGAGTTTTTGAGATAGAGCCCTTAAACACAATTTCCTTAATTATAGCGCCACCTATTGGAATATTTTCATGAAACTTTTCATACTTCTTTATCACTGTAGGATGAAGTTATGTTGTAAAACTTGTGAAGTTTTGACTATCTATGTAGGATTTAGAGCATGTTAAAAATGTGTGACCACACCCACTTCATTAGCATTGCGATTATCTCAAAAACGGTAAGGAATATGGTCAATTGAGTGGTACCATTGAATTCGGGGTAGTCCAAATAGGGTATATACTAATTTTTGTCGAGTTTGGTCAAACTATGTTGAATAGGGAGCCAAAAACGATTTTTACAAAAAATCGAAAATTGTGAAAAATCTAAGTAGACGGAAGTGGGCGGTCCTTGAGGCAACTTTTTTTTTGAGCATCCAAGGAACCTCTGGGAAAAGTCAGAAAAATTTTTCGTCACACGGCATGCAAATGCCAACCCAAAACGCGTTTTTAACTACTATTGACCACATGGTGGCGCTATTGTACCAAAGTTTTAACAGCTTATAGAACTTTTGGGAACATTATATGTCAGAAAGTCTTGTACAAATATCTTTAGTACTTTTTGAGCTATTAGCATTCAAAAATGCTTCCCATTGACTTCCCATTCAAAAAAAAACTCATAAAAATATTAATATAAAATCATTCATAATTCCGATCACTACAAAAAGTAATAGCACACCGATCCCAATGGAACGTCACAAACTACTTTTGGAATTTTTTAAATATCTTTAAAACTGTAGGACAAGAAGCACTTTAAAATTTTGACGGAATAAAATATAAAAATAATAAAATATAATAATAATAAAGAATTACAACAACATACTCTGATTGCTTTCAGCAATCAGACAATAAATATGCATGAATGTCTTGAACCTGCTGAACATTTTGATACCACTATGGCATACGCGTAAAAAGTGCACAGTTGTTAAGGGATTTGAAAAAAATGTCCATTAAATGTCAATGAGGCCAGTAAATTAGCATAAATAGCGTAAAAAAAAAACGTAAATTTACAAATACTAAAAGTACAAACATGTATGTACTGAACGTTTTGATACCAAGATTGTATAAATTGCTGAGAGCGCGCTTGAGATTGAACATGAAATAAATAATAATAATATAAATAAAGACAAACCGGATCACTTTTGTGAATGCTTTGAGGCATTCACACAGTAATGTGCGTCTTATAAAGTGCTTTATCCAAAACAACGCGGGACCATGCGGCACCCGACGTTTTAAGCAGCCGTCTTGTTTACCCACCGCTTCTCTGACTCCTGGCGCGTCATAACCTTGGTCAAAATACGGCAACGCATCAACGAACACTTCACCAGCTACCGAGGCCGTTCCAGCCATGTCGGTCAGTCCACACGCTCCACGGCTTCAATAAATAAAAGACAGTTTTTTCTGCTAACAGACTCCAAGCGGCTAACCCAATACTTCCGCTTCCGGTGGAAACTCTCCGAAATAAAAGTCTCAATGCTGTCTATTAATCACGATGGTGACCTCTTGTGTTAAGGAGCGGAACTACAGCTAAGTGGTTACAGTTGTCACAGCAATCAAGTTTTATATCTCAACTTAAATTATAATCCTTACAGCTCTGTTGTTTATTACATAACGATTTTATTCTGATGCACTTGTAAAAACTTTGCATTTCCACTTCAACATTTTTGTTTGAATGTTTGAAAAAAGTAAATACAATTATAATTTCATATTGAGGGCATTTCATCTTGATGACACAAAACTAAGACACAAGTGTTTGTTTTTGCGTCCGTACACCACGTCACAGAACTTGATAAATCTGAACAGCAAGGAAACATGATCAGTTTTTGACCGACCTCCTTCACAGTATACTATAAAAAAGAAACTAAATGTGCAGCATTGATTAAATTAGTTGGTGAATTTTTATAGCATTAATTTAAAATCTTATTTTCATGCTGATTTAATTTCGCCCCTTAATTCAGTTTAGAAGAAAATTATAAAATTTTGATATCTAGACTCTGCTTCCTAGTGTCAGAAAGAACATTTAATTAGCTTGCCTCAGATTTGATAACAGCTAAAAGACACTGCGGACCCCGCCATGTCCTTGAACGAAAAAAAAAGGCTCTTTCTAATGGTTAGTAATAAAAAACTTGTTACATTTTGGTAAATTCAAAGTCAAGACAAAAATGGTGTTTAAAATGTAGAGGAAAAGCAGTGCACACCGTACATCTGTTTAGGCAACATTTATGTCTTTTATTGAGCTTTGAAACAAATAAACAAACAAAAACACAGATTTTGAGATTTTTTAACAATACAAATGTAAAAGACCGAGAGGAGAAAAAAAGGAATTGTTGTTAATAGGCAGGATTTCACATCAGTTCTGAGAAAGCCTCAGTTATTTGGTCAGCAGGAGTCTAGTGAGTTTGATTATTTCTTCTTTTATTTTATCCTAAACCAGCTTTTATCAAGTCAAAGTCTACTTTTCTCCTACTTTAAACCATCATATTTTCACACCAGGTTGTTGCCTTAAAAACAAATGAACAGCAGACTGTGTAAGTAAGTAAGTAAGCTACAGTGAGACTTTGGGGGAGAATAATAACATCTTTCTATCCCACATCTGTCATCCATCCATCCATCCATCCATCCATCCATCCATCCATCCATCTCCTGCTTCTCTAGGTCGCATTACCAAACATTAAACTAATAAAATCACTTTCTGTAATCACTAATAAAAGCACAGAAGAACTATAAACTTTATATCAATGTTTTTTCTAATAATTTTTTCTTTCAGTTAAACTAAAACATGTTTAAGACCTTCTTATAAAGAAAGGCAAAACAAAATAAACCAATAAGGAGAAAAAACTCAAAAGAGAATGAAAAAAGAATGAAAAAAGAAAAAAAGAAATAATAAAAGTCTGGTATTTTCTAAACAGGTTTATCATTTTTGTAACTAACTTGTGATGGTTGTTCTTAATTTCTCTATAGATACAAAACTTTGCTTCTTTCAAGTAATTTAAACGGGGGGGGGGGGGGGGTTCCAACCACTTACTCATAAATACGTAATAATGCAAAATTTTGATTGGATGATTTCAAATGTTTCATTGGAATGAAAGATTAAATCATTAAAAATCGTATTTTTCGGGTTCAGTTACGAGCGATTGTTTTCCTGCGTCTTGACGTAGGCATACGTGAGTTACGTCGTACGTGCTGTGGCTGTAAGAGGAAGCAAGATGGCGGATAACAAAGGCGAAGAGGATATGGATCCGACTGCGAGCTCGGAGCCAGAACCTCCAGTGGAAGCGAAAAGCCTCTCGGACTCGACAGCAGAGAACGCAGTTTCAACAACCGAACCGGGTTCTAAGGAGGACGCGGACACAGAGACCTCTGGTACCGTTAACGAGGCACCGACACCCGCCGATGGAGGCGGGAAAGCTAGCGGCGAGGCAGCCGCCTCAAGCGGGGAAGCCAACGATGGCGTCGGCGAGCGCGTTAGCCCGGCCGAGCCCAGCAGCACCAACGCGGAGCCCGCGGCGACGGAGTCTCCCGCCGCTGCCGCAGCCGACGGACCCGCCACCGAGTCGCCCCCCCCTCCGCCCGCCCCAGCCTCCACACCGGTCCCTGCTCCGCTCAACCTGCTGGATACGTGCGCGGTGTGTAAACAGAGCCTCCAGAACCGGGACTGCGAGCCCAAACTGCTGCCCTGCCTGCACTCCTTCTGCCTGAAATGTATCCCGCAACCGGACAGGCAGATCAGCGTGCAGGTTCCGGGCCCGCACGGACAGACCGACACGCATATAGGTGAGCCAGAACCAGGCCCCCTCCAGAACCGGTCTGTCTGCGGGGGGTGGGGTGGGGTGGGGGGGTGTAACTCTGCAGATACACACGACGAATCCAGAACTCAAGTCCAATTGAGTGTGATGTCATCATATCTGGCTTTAAAAAAATCTATCATAATAATTAGATCTCCTCTCCAAATCAATATCAGTTAATTAAATCAAGCTTCGCCTAATAAAAATGTATAAAATATTTTAATGTAGGATTGATCTTTTTTTTTATATTAAATTTCTATCATATAAATGTTTTCAGTCTTACTGTTAATGAAGTCATAAATCCACTTGAACTTTTGGATTAAACCGTACTGCAGTAAACTGTCAGTGGTCCTCACATTGCAGGATTAGGATCTGATCATCATGTTGTTGTTCTACGGTCGACGCAGATCTTCTGAAAGCTTGCTTGGATTCTGAGGCGTTTCTGCAGGTCTTTGGTCGTCTGCTTCACAGACAGAGCTCCTCAGAGCACTGCTGTCACTGCAGCTATCTTTGGAGAAAAACCTTGCATTCTGCTAAACCTGACCTTTGACATAATTCACTCCTAATTTGCAGAGAAATTAGACAGCATTTATTTTTGTTTGCTGTAATAAATTTTATTTTTTTCTCCAAATTAAAGTAATCAGACAGGTTTATTTAACCCCAGACGGATGTAATTCCGCTAGTTCTTTACTCTTTACCTGTTATTTAAACATCGGGTGTTAACTCTTGAGACATCGTAATCCCACTCTGTCCCAAATTATGTATCTTAATCTGATATTTTCAGGGATTTAATAACATCCCTCTGCGACTCATATTTAATGTACGGGTATCATGAGTGACTCCTCCCCTGAGGGTGTAAACTGTAGTTATAGGTCAGGAGCAGAAAGGGGTTCAACACCCCCCTCCATTCCAACCCCATAATGCTTTGGGTCATGCAGTGGGTGGAGTCTTGGGTGTGAAATAGGGCTGCCACGATTCGTTGACTAATCGAATATTAAAAAAGTCCATGACTAATTTATTAGTGGATTGGTCGTTAATTTGCTATATGGAATCAGAGTGTAGGAAAGTTGAACAAAGTTGTGAGTGTTCAGCATTAAAAACCAGTGCTTTTTTCATTATTTGAGTCAGTGAGACCAAAACTTTATCTTTAGTGAAAAATAGTTCCTTGTTTCAGATGCAAACCTCACAAGAAAGATGAGGAATATACTTTCATCAAACTCATTTTGACAGGTGACCTTTGACCCTATATATCCCATATGTATAAAATTGATATTAAATTGTTATCTTGTCATCTTGAGGGGCGGGGCACCTGTCAAAACGAGTTTGATGGATGGTGTAGGGTCAAAGGTCATCTGTCAAAATGAGTTTGATGGAAAGTATTTTCGTTATCTCTCTCTCATTTGATATAATGTTGTTTTAATACCAGAAACTAATGAAGGACAGAGGCCGCATGATTGTCTTTTTAGTTTAAAGCTAATGATGGTTAGGATTTGTGCTTTACATCCACTTTGCACATGACCCGATTATTCGACTATTTGGAAAAAATAATCAGTGATTAGTCGACTATTAAAATCATCGTTTGTTTCTGCATTGGTGTGTCCTGACTACAGGTTTGAACCCTTTAACTCTTGGTTTCAACCCTGTTTCCCATTTGTTGTTTTAATCACTTAGTATTTTTTTTTAGAACAAAACTTTGTCTTTGGGAAGTTTTGGTCTGGTTTTAGATGTCTGCTCTCCTGAAAGTTTGCTGATGCCAAACAACCTGTTGTTCTGTTTCTGCTGGACCTGACGGGAGCCTTTCACACATTGGACCATTCGGTCCTCTTGACCTGCCTAGTACATCATGTCTGCATTCATGGTTCCACACTCGACTGGTTTTAGCTAATGCAGAGAAGTTTTCCTGTTAGGATTGGGGAGGCACTGTGGCTCCTCTGTCCTGTGGAGTACCACAAGGTTCTATCCTTGGTCCCACTCTCTTTTTGTTCTTCATATCTACTGCCACTTGGTTCTATCATTTTATGGTATGGTGTCATGCAGATGATCTACAGATATATCTGCCTCTCAATTTGGGAAAAAAAAGAGCTTAAAAGCGTTCAGAGTTGTTGATGATTGCAGCAGTGATTTAGCCAAATTATCTCTCTGACAGCTGTTTTAAATTTGTCAAACATTAACAATGCCATCAAAATAACCTTTTATCATTTTAGCTAAGGCTAAATCTTCCCTGAGACTCAGTGATCTAGAAACATCCTTCACACCATGATCCCCTCTCTGATAAGCTGACTTAGCGATCATTAAACCGCCTCCAGTCAGTCCAGAATGCAGCGCGACTGTTTACCGGCCGAGCATCTCACCGGTCCTCTGCTCTTTTCACTGACTCCCTGTTCTTTTGGGAATTCAGTTCAAACTTTTACTGTTTGTTTTTGAATCTCTTCACAGTTTTCCCTGGTTTACTTAGCTGAGCTGTTAACTGTTTACAGCCATTCTAGAGTTTAAGGTCTGCCAATCAATATCTGCTCATCAGGTCTCCAATGGTCTGGCCCTCACTTATGGATTAACCTCCCAACAGAACTGCACCTGATATCTCACCTGAACCGTTTTAATCATAGTAATAAGTGATTGGATTTCCTGACCACTGGTGGTACACGGCTACGGCCCGTCAGACCATCGCCGGGACACTCGCACACCGGTAGAGCCACACTGGGGGCAGGAAGGGGGAAGTGCCCCAGAACACAGCAGATGACTGATCATTGGCTGACCCACTCAGCCACCTGAGCCCCTGCCGCCCTATTTAAATGCTAATTAAAAACATACCATTTCAGAATGCCATAGAGTGGCATTTTATTTTCTTTTACTGGTTTTTATTGTATTCTTATCTGCTTTGTATTTTATTGCTTTTTGTCATTTAATGCCATTTAAAGTTTTTGCTTTTAATCTGCCCAATTATAAAGGTTTGTTCATTCGGTCGGTCGACATCTGACCAAATTCTGGTCTTGTGGTTGAAGTGTTACAGGGTTGAGGTTGAGGTGAGGTGTTTGAGGTTAGACGCTGAGCCTGTGGGCCGTGTTTCAAAGTGACAGCTGCTTTTGATTTGACATGTGCGCCAGCTTTGAGGTGGCGTTGGTTCTCCATCCCCTCCAGCTGCTTCCGCCGTGCAGCTGCACGATGGAGGACTACGGAGAAGAAAGGAAAAAAAATAAAATACCATTAAATCATTAAATAAATGTCATTCATTATTTAAAATATGAATTAAATACATAAAATTGGAAAACAATAAATACATGTTTGAATATTTGGGGCATTAAAATACTAAGAGCCATTAAAAAACACATTTAATATTTCATTATATTTTTATTTCATGGTCCACAACGGACAAAGTGAGTTCAATATATTTATTATGAAATTAATAAATAAATGTGTCATAATTTATTTGAATTTGCAAATAAGTAAAATGTGTCTAATGAATTAGTTTTTATTTTTAAATGATCTAAGAAATATGTATTTATTTCACGTTTCATTTAATAATTTCATTAATGAATAATTTCATGGTCTGGTTGAAGCAATCCATTATGTTATCTGTCAGACTGATCATCTACTGCGTAGCTCTGGCCCGGTGTAAACCTTATCATGGCGGCTTCACCGTATTTTGGTTAGAGATTTTAAACTTGCAGACTCTGGATCAAACCAAGAACACATATCAGAACCAGAATCAGAATTCTTTTATTGTCATTGGTGCACAAGGAGCTTGTGATACAGCAAAAAATCAGGGGCTCTCCTGCCAATAAAATAAAATAAGATGAAATAGACAAATATGTATACATATGTGTAAAATAAAGAAGATATTTTAACAGGGAACCGTAAGAATATATACATGTTTTGAACAAAGGAAAAAAAAAGTAAAATTGTAATGTTTTTAATTTTATGGCTCTTCCGTGCCTCTGAAAAGCTGATTATTGCACTTAAAAAAAAATGTAAATAAGTTATTGAGGCTTATGTTTTGTTCAACATGTGCGCTGCTCTGGGGGAAAAAATGGAGTCTGTTGGTGGGAGTCTTGTGTGATCTGTAAAACCGGCCTGGGGGCAGCAGCTGACAGAGGTGCTGATGAGAGTCTTTTATTATGTGGAGCTTATTGATATAACTTCTGCTGTTTCTGACTTGTCGTTCACCCAACAGTGACTCAAATTTTAGTAGAAGAGCGCCACGATCTCTCGTCATGCCAGGACCATGGCGTTCAGTGTTTGAAATCCCATTTACATTTCTGGAGCGCCAGATTCTTTGTGGGACTGTTGAAAATTAAATATTTCATGTAAAACTTTAATGTTTTTTTTATTATTTACTGCTGTTTATTTGAACACATTTATTAATTTACTTAAAGAGAAATTTAAATGATGAATAAATATTACTTTTATTTTATAATTCCATATTAAAAATATGTATTTGAATTTGTCTCTTTGCACACAGGACAGCCCATGAAATACTTCAATGTCATGAAAAATTTAAATGTACTTTTTAATGACTTAGAATTTTTTTTTAATGCCACATATATTTAAACATTTATTGATTTCCAATTTTATTTATTTAACTCTGATTTTAAATAATGAATGACACATTCATTTAATTATTTAAAGGCATATATATTTTAATTTGTCTCCTCCGGTTCTCCGTACTGAAGCCCTACAGACCGGCTGCATGCTGCTCCAGCCAGTCCAGACCACCTCAAACCGGATCGGACCGGTTTGAGCCACAGCTGGCTGGTTGTGGGGGGTAAAATGATGAGTGTGTGTGGGGTACAGGTGGCATCTTATTACCCCCTATCTTCAGTAAAAAATAAAAAATAAAAAAAAAGCAGTTGCATGAAGTTCTCTCAGTGCTGAATGTTAAAGTAAACGGAGCTGAAATAATCCATTTTGGGATTTGATTAGAGCAGAGATTAATTTCATTAGGAGTCACATGTGAAACGGCTCTGAGCTGCTGCAGCGCCGCTTATGCTGTGATGGGAATTTTACATAAAGTAATATGGCGAAAAAAGTGGTTGGTTCCCAGGAAAGCAGGTCGGACTGATGACCCCCTGTGATGGTGGGCGTCACTTCCTGGTTGGGGCCTGACGGCTCCTGCACAGGTCACATCTACATGACCTTTGCCCTGCGGCGCTTCTGACCTGCTCTTCCTTTCGTCTCCTCTCTGCAGTGAACGTCATGCGATGTTCCGTTTGCCACCAGGACTACAAGCAGACCGACATCATAGACAACTACTTTGTAAAAGACACCAGTGAAGCCACCAGCACAGCTGATGAAAAATCTGCACAGGTACACCGGCGCTGGCTGCACCCTACATCATATCCCAGCATGCACTTAGCTGCTTTTGTGTTTCGGGTCAGCTGAGGAGCTTGAAGGAAGCCTGCCGGTCACTAAGCTACGGTGGCCAGGAAGTGCAAAACAATAATACATTTATCAAAACACATTTACAAGTTCATCAAAACACATTTACATTTCGACCGACACACATTTACATTTCGACCGAAACACATTTACATTTTGACCGAAACACATTTACATTTCGACCGAAACACATTCACATTTCGACCGAAACACATTAACATTTCGACCGAAACACATTTACAAGTTGACCGAAACACATTAACATTTCGACCGAAACACATTTACATTTTGACCGAAACACATTAACATTTCGACCGAAACACATTTACATTTTGACCGAAACACATTTACATTTTGACCGAAACACATTTACATTTCGACCGAAACACATTAACATTTCGACCGAAACACATTTACAAGTTGACCGAAACACATTAACATTTCGACCGAAACACATTTACATTTTGACCGAAACACATTAACATTTCGACCGAAACACATTTACATTTTGACCGAAACACATTTACATTTTGACCGAAACACATCAACATTTCGACCGAAACACATTTACATTTCCACCGAAACACATTTACATTTTGACCGAAACACATTTACATTTCCACCGAAACACATTTACAAGTTTTTGTATATTTGATGGACAACCCCCCGCTCCAGCTTGCCATTCATTTCCTATGACGTCCAGTAGATAATATTCCGTCTATGAGGTTCACCTCCGATATGACCTGGAAGTAAGGGTGCAGAGGTGAATTCTGGGAGGAAAAGACCGCGGAAACAATAGTTTCGGATTCGGAATCGAAATAGCCGACAGAATAACAAGCGAAGATGTTTTGCCCGTTTTGTGGGGTTTATTACCCGGTTTTAGGAAGATTCTGTGGTGATTGTGGACATAATTTGGTTTTCTGGCAAATTTGTAGGGACAAGAGGTCTGCCTCTCTGTTGTCGTTTTTTAACCCCATAAACCCAGCTCTGTCCCCGCACCGGAGTCTGCCCACGTTGATCTGTGTGCGTGCGTGTCTGATTGGTGTGTGCCTGTGGTCGCACGCACACATGCGACGGCCCGCGCGGTGCAGTGGATCGTTTCGGCGTCTCCTCTATCTTGTGCGCGAGCCGCGAGCGCTCCGCGTCAATTCTAGCAGGAAGTTGCACCAACATACATGAGAAAATCCTGTTTATTTTCAAAATCTAACAAATTTTCACAATAAAACACTGCGATTGACAAATATGATCATGTTTTTGTATCTAAACAGACTGTAGATATGGAAAACATACAATCATAACATGCACACGTGTGCGTGCGATTACAGGCACAAACACACCAGACATGCACGCAGCCACGCACACGACGAGTCAACGAGGGCAGACTCTGAGCGGGCTGCACGGTTTTGGGCAGAAATCAGGAATCAGTTTTATTAATTTATCCACGCTCACACCTGCGAGCGCGTGCGCACAGACAGCGCATACCCGGCGTAAACCAGCCAAGACAGGAGAACTGTAAACACACCGCTCCTCAATAAGGCGATCATTAAGCTAAAAAAAAAATTATTGAGCCCCTCCCACACCGAGCCCAAGCTTATAAACACATTTATTGGCAGGCGAGGGCAATCCCCTCAACAAGGCTTAAATGACACTGCCCAGACCATAAAGCGTCTCCTCCTGGTGCGTTCACTGAGCCTGAGAACAAGGAAACATTAGTGGAAGTCCGATCGCCATCCAGCCTAACTAAGTTTGCTACTTTTTTATAATAAGGAAATAAAAAACGCCAAACCGACCCTAAACCCGCCAAAAATATGCCCACCCGCCAAAAGCAATTTTTGCCCGCAAATTTAGAACCAAAACCGTCCAATCTGGCAACACTGGCTGTATGACCCCCTTTCCGCGGTCTTTTTCTCACTCAACTCATCTCTGTACCATCCCTTCCGGGTCATGTCGGAGGTGAACCTCATAGACGGAATATTATCTACTGGACGTCATAGGAAATGAATTGCGTACTGGAGCGGGGTTGTCCATCAAATATACAGACTATGGGCAAATTGTAAATGTAGTGAAGTGGAATGTTAATGTGTTTCGGTGGAAATGTTAATGTGTTTCGGTGGAAATGTAAATGTGTTTCGGTCGAAATGTTAATGTGTTTCGGTCGAAATGTTAATGTGTTTTGATGAACTTGTTAATGTGTTTTGATAAATGTATTATTGTTTTGCACTTCCCGGCCACCGTACTAAGCAGATCTGGTTACTGTGTTTGAAAACCAAACGCTACTGTTCTGATGGAGGAGCTGTGGTTGTTTTTGGGCGGCGTGATGATCTGTCTGCAGACGTCTGTCTGATCCCAAGGTGTCCTTCAGACATGTTGGATTTATAATGTGACTGCACAACTTTTCATTGGGATGTTGGTAAAATAATCAAATTATTGTTTAAAAGATTAGTTTGAAGCTGTGACCTGATGACTTTGTGTGGAAAGTGTTCTGAGGTTCACCGAGTCAGTCTGAAGATTCCTGGTCTTCATTCTCAAGACTTTATTTGAAAATGTTTGGATAAACATTGATGCTATTCATCACAAGTTCTGCACGTGTGAACCTTGTCAAAACCCAGATGAGCTTTTATTCATCCAGTGGAAGCCATACCAGGCCCAGTTTTAAAGAACTGCTCTTCTGAGCTGTAAAGTTCTGGTCTTTGCTCTTCTCTCCAAAGGTTTGCACAAGTTGTGAAGACAATGCAGGAACAATAGGCTTCTGTGTGGAGTGTGGCGAGTGGCTGTGTAAGACCTGTGTGGAGGCCCACCAGAGAGTCAAGATCACCAAGGACCACAAGATCCGCACAAAGGAGGACGCTGATGCCTCTTCTGGTAAGATCTGAAAGGCTCTCCTGAGCGCACCTGTTAGAACCTCAGAACCTCCGCTAGGTTTTAGTCAAATGTTCAAACATCTCATGGCACGAATGCTGGAATGAAAGGACGTAGTTTACTGTTCCATGAACAAACGTTGAGTTTGACGCTTGAATTCAGTGAAAATGTCAGAGTGACGGAGGTGGATGGCAGCAGAGTCTGAGCAGAAAAGGGGAAATAAACCAATAAATGTGAAAGCTTTGAAGGTGAGGTCCAGCTGCTGCAGGGCTGCTGTGGGCGGGGGCTTTATTTGCATGAACTCCTGTGGACCGGCGGACTGGGATCCCTGACACTGCTCTCACTGCCGTCAGAGATCCCAGCTTCCTGCATGTGAACGTGCTGCAGTTTGATGCCGTAACGTTTCTGGTTTTCATTGGCTCCTATTCGGAGATTACAACAGAACTTTATTTCATAAGAAGCAGTTTGATCACTGCATGCAAAGATCTGCTGAAATGTTCTATGTGGGACAGGAAGTCCCGCCCCCACCATAGTCGGAACACTTTTGATGCTCTTTAGTGGTGTAGAAGTTGGTGTGTAAGAACATCAGCAATTGTTCATTTGCTCTGCATGAATGAATAACAGGAGTTTAGGCTGGAGAATTCCAGTTTACAATAACAGACTTAGAGCGGGAAATGCTGCAGATCACAGTAATGGAGAACAGACCCTCCCTACAGAGCTGTTGCTGCAGTGATTATATTCATTCTGGAAACTGAACACAAAGACCAAAGTCATGGCGGTAAAACCTCGTAATATCCAAAAGCTAATGTCAATACGTGTCAGAATCTCCCAGCAGGTCTGTTTTCTGGTGTTTGTTCCTCATAGAACTTCTGGTCCGTTCTGTCCACAGAACCTGTCAGCCAATCAGGCCAGAGGCCGGTCTTCTGTCCGGTCCACAAACAGGAGCCGCTCAAACTTTTCTGTGAGACGTGTGACACGCTGACCTGCAGAGACTGCCAGCTGCTGGAGCACAAAGAGCACAGGTATGCAGGACACGCCCCTTTTACCTGGCCTCTGCCTGATTGATTATGATGAGACCTCACTGTTTACATGCTTTTATTTTGAAGAAGCTCTCATTCCAAGTGAGACTGCGGTGTAAAAATGTTTTTCTGTTGCTTTGATGGAAGTTTTGTTCAGGATGAAGTTATGAGGACACCAGTCAAACAACCCTTACTCAGTCATGAAGTTCAATAAATGTCAGCTTACCCTTTTTTTAAACAAAGCTTGTCACATTTTGAACTTATGACCAAATCTGCAGCATTTTTAACAAAAATGAATGATTTTTGACCTAGAGTAGGTCGGAGGTCACCTAAACTTGTATAAAGTTCACGTATCATCAACATATTTTAAGACGTTTTCATTTTTAAATCCATGTAAATTCAGGGTGTAACGGATCACAGATAATCCGTGGTCCTATGGATCAGAAGCCACGGTTCAGGACTCGTGTGTACCGCGAACCACTCCGACCCCCACCCCCAACGTGCGCACACACCTCGCGCTGGCTTAATTTAAATCAATTGTCCGTTCACATCGAATTGCATTCATGTAAATGCTCTTTGTTTTGACAAGCGCTAAAGTAACTGCCGGTTATCTTAAAGTCTGTTCACCTGAAGGTGGCGCTGCATGTGGGCGGGGCTTCTGTGAAACTTTTCTCTACTTCATAATAAGGACGTGGATCAACGCTGCTTCTCCACAGGCAGAGGGGAGGGGCGGGGCTCCTCACCCAGGCTGCAGAGCGTCTGCGAGCAAAGAGGTTTCGAGCTGTGTCTGTATTTTTCTAAAGTAGATGCAGACAGCACACGCGGTTTCTAATGTAACAAACACATGGATCGTAAGGGCGGAAACAGCAGTAACCTGTCCAAACACCGCTCCAAAATACACGAGAGGTGCGCACCGTCTGACCGTCCAAATGAGACGTCTAGCGGTGTTATTGATCCAACAGGTGAGTAGGGTAGCGGGACACATGTGGATCACGTGACTGAAGTGTTGATTATCAAAGAAAAGTGAAGAAAAATATAACAAAAGGAGGTGAAATGAACGTGGATACAGGCACTGTCAAATAATGAACGTAAACAATGATTAGCAAGCTGGACAGTAATATTATGCCTTAATAATAATAGATTATCTGATATAAAATGTTAATTAATAATAATTAATTAATGAATTAAAAGGCTGCATTCATTATGAACCTTTATTTCCAGAGTTTTTGTTCCTTGAAGTGAGAAGGTCATGTGATATGTTCTGCATTCTAGCTCTTAACTGGAGCTTTGTTCATTTTTTTCTCCTAAAAATGTTATTGGAAAGACACGCTCATATTAATTGTTAATTTTATTCTAATGCTGAAAAAGGCATCAAATTATTATATTGTGTTTTAAATTGTTCAGAAAAAGTTTTTGCAGAAAATTAAAAAATACCTTTGTTTTAAAAATAGTTAAATATTTTGCATTGGATTACCAAGGTTGCCATATTGAGATACATCGGTATCGTGAGTTACCCAGAGATTACCAGCCCCAGTGAAGTACTTTGACTGCTGATTGAATATATGTTGAAGCGTTTCCATAAATTAATTTAGTTTTTATCTTGTTTTTTTTTTTTTTTTTTTTTTTTTTTTACTGATCCGAAAATGATCCGAACCGTGACACTATCTGAACCGTGAGTTTTGTGATCTGTTACACCCCTAATGTACTTGCAAGTATAATAAAAAAAAAAAAAAATCAACAGAATAAAATTGAATTTTAGATGCAGCTCACAAGTGAGATGTTATTTTTGGAAGAGACCTGAGGTCACCTTGTGGGGTTCTTGGGGTCACCAACCTGATGCCAGTGGGCAGCAGCTTGGTGACCCCAGCTCTGGATCATCTTTAAAGCCACTTCTTGTTTGTGATAGATTGTTCTGGTTCTTCTCAGGTACCAGTTTCTGGAAGAAGCCTTTCAGAACCACAAAGGTCTCATTGAGACCAACATGGCCAAGCTCCATGAAAAGAACAGCTATGTCCATCATTCTTTGTCTCAGGTGCAGCACAGGTGAGGCTCTGCTTTGCTGCACAGCAGCAGCTTTATGTCTGATTAGGCTGGATCCTGCTTGGAGACTGACGTTTCTGTTTCTTTGAAGGTTGAAGGAGTTGAATGAAACGCACAGGAAGGTGGAGCACGAGATCAAAATAGCAGTTTTTACTCTTATTAATGAAATCAACAAAAAGGGCAAGTCCCTGCTGCAGCAGCTGGAGGTAAGATGACATCGTCTGTTTGACTCTCAGTGATGCCACTTTGGTTTTTCTTCATGACGGCGTGAAGTTTAGATGTTCTTATGGACCCTGCTGGTCAAGTTTGTCCTCTTTTGCTGCTGTGCCTGAGTCATTAATGTCTCCCTCAGTCCTGGTCGTGGGTTTTTCTAGATCTGTTCTCTCAGAAGCCTTTATCTTTATCTCCTCTGGTCAGCATGAATTCATGTCTCTGACAGAAACATCTGTTTTCTTTTAGAATGTGACCAAAGAGCGGAGCTTGAGGCTTGTGGCTCAGCATAAAGACACCACCCAGTTAGCCCAGCAGATCAGCCACGTTCTCAAGTTCTGCAACTGGGCCATCACGTCAGGCAGCAACACGGCGCTGCTGTACAGCAAGAGGCCGGTATGTTGGTGCACACGTCTGAACCTTCTGCTGAAGAGTCTGTGTGGGTTGATTGGGGATGCTGGTGGGAAATTCCCTTTTCACCAACACTACCCACGTTCTCTGTTTGGAAGCTAGTTCATAAACTTATTTTTCAGTATTTTGAGACTAAACTCTTTAAACTGAAAGGCTGAAAGGTGTCTGTATAACTTCCAGATATCCAAACTCTACTCATGACTGGTTACCTGGTTCAGGTGTGTCTGGCCACTTAGAACATGTCAAAGCAGGGATGTTGGAAAACATGCAGGAGTGCGGCCCTCGAGGCCTGGAGTTGCCTTTCCCTGATCTAGAGCTTCAGGGTGGGAAAACTTTTTGACTTGTGGGGCACAAAGGGTTGGGAACCAGGAGCACATGTGTGACATGTTTTGATAACCACCTCATAAGAGAAAGACGAAACAAGGAATCTGGACAGAAACATGCTTTAGTTTTCATTGAAAACAGACACATTTTAAAACAGAACATTTTGAAAATTTGCAAACTTAAAGAAATGCTGCGTTCATGTGGTGTTGGAAAGATGACTGACTCTGAAAACACGCATGAACACCAGAGAAACCAGTCTTCCACCACTTTCTGCACCTAGACAATGGTCCAGTTATTTGGAGTGCACCATCTATGCAGAGACACCAGAAACACAGAAAATAAAACGTTAATAAAGATTCTCAATGTACTTTATTCCAGTTTAGTGGGCCAGAATAAAAAGTTAAATGGGCCACATATGACCCCCCCTCGGGCCGAGGGGGGGTCCAAACACCGCGCGTTTGCCCACCCCGATCTAGAGCTTTAATCTAGAGCTCTATCATTAACATCTAGCTCCAATGTTTGTTTTTCCCACTACCGTAACTCTTCAACCATTAATGCAGTTAATGTAAATCCACTTCTGTCGCAGAGAAAAGCTGCTTTGCTGCATAAAATTGTTGCATAACTGCAGAAAGCTGCTCTTCTGTGCGTCAGAATCAGCTGATTCACGTTAATCATGTGTGCAGTTGAGGAGTTCTGATAGGTCAGCGCGTGTTATTCAGGTGTAACTGGCGTGTTGAGAGGATGAGATGCCGCCGTGGAGTCTGCAGTGAAGATGAATGTGAATTTGCATGAAGCTAAAGTGATGTCGTTTAATCTGTCAGAAACGCTGAGCGAGCGGATAGTTTCAGTTTTTCTCCATTTTGAGCCGCTCTGCTGTGGATTTGACATCTGGGTGATTGAAGACCCTTTTCTCCTGTGTGTAGATCATGTACCAGCTGTGTAAGCTCTTCAAGGCCCGACTGGAACCGGCCCCCCAGTCCAACGGGGTGGTGCGCTTCTTCTGTGACCCCAACTTCTGGGCCAAAAATGTGGTGAATTTAGGTGAGCATCCCTCAGTGTTCGGGTTGAACTCTGAATCAAACGGACGAGAACATCGAAGCTTATTGGAGTTGGACAAACATTGACAGCATCAGTTCTGTTTCTGTGCTGCTCTGATGATGAAGATTCACACCAAAAGATTTTAGAAATGACCAGAATGTTCTAATCCGGGAAAATGAAATGTATTCATGTATTTGCTGTAATGCCGTTACCGCCCTTACAATCCATGTTTGACGTTAGGAACCGCGCGCCGTCTGCACCTACTTTAGAAAAATACAGAGGCAGCGTGGAGCTGTTCGCTCGCGGCCGCTCTGCAGCCTGTGTGGGAGCGCACGAGGAGGCCCGCCCCGCCCCTCTGCATACGGAGAAGCAGCGGGAAGGACAGAGAGGCGCACCCTGTGATGGCGCTCTATCCAGATGAATAACGGGATTTAATGTTTGCAAATTTTGAGACATTTAGGCTAAAAACGTATCAGTCGGTAAAAACTGATGAGGTTTCGCACATTTAAGTGTCGTGCTCACAAACCACCTGCTGGACTTTTTTTTGGTACTATTTTAAGAATTAAGACAATGGTTTATTAAACTTTATTGAATCGTGCGGCCTCTGTCCTTTATTAGTTTCTAGTATTAAAACAAGATTAAATCAAATGAGAGAGAGATAAAGAATTTACTTTATACTCGTTTTGACAGGTGCCCCATCCCTAAAGATGAAGTAACAATTTAATATCAATTTTAGATATAAAGGGTACATAGGGTCAAAGGTCACCTGTCAGAATGAGTTTCATGAAAGTATATTCTTTATCTCTCTAATGATGTCGACATCTGAAACCAGGAACTATTTTTACTAAAGATGAAGTTTTGGTCTCACTGACTCAAATACAATAAAAGTGCATTTTTTTATGCTGAACGCTCACATTTTTGTTCAAATTTACTAAACTCTGACTCCATATAATATAAAGTATCGACTATTAAATTAGTCTGCGACTCTTTTAATATTCGATTAGTTGACTAATTGTAGGAACTCTATCTGCATATGGTTTGTAACTCATACAATATATTTTGTGCGTAACTACAACAATTGTGAAATAAAAAAATTAAAAAATACAAAATAAAATTTATATATGCACTTCTTAAAATTCCAACAGAATTTCAAAGTTGCATACAAATCTTAAAAATTACACACAAATCTGAAGATAACTCCTTTCATGTCACAGAGAAAGAGAAGATTCATCTGTAAGTGATGTGTTTAAATGCCGCTAGAATACTGGGTCATCAGAGTTTCTGATCAGCCACTTTGAACTTAAACTGTGAATTTTATCTGGTGAAACTTCACAAATCACTAATGAACATCGGGTTGGGTCAATTTTCTCTCTGCACTAGTCTACCATCAACAGTTCATCAGGACAGATTAATAGTAGCTGAAGACAGAAAAGTAATCAGATTACTACCGAGTCCTTGTTGTGCTTCCTGCTAAGTTCTGGACATATGATCAGGTGTTTTGTTTGTTCTGGAGAAATGGAGACGTGTCTGTGGTCAGGTCTCTGTGCTTCAGGTGTTTGTGTTTCTTCTGCATCGTCTGGTTTTTCAAAAGGACAAACACAAGAGCGGTGCTTCCTATCTCTAGGCCCGCCCCCGGAGGGAGGAGCCACAGGAAGTTGGAGTAGTTTTTCCTCTGAGAATAGATCGTCTGTAGAACTACTAACCTCCTAAACATGGAGGGAGGGTTGCGTCTCCTGCCGCTTTAAAGCCGTTCCAACTTCACTTTCTTTCTGCCTCCTTATTTTATTTGCAGGTAATTTGGTCATTGAGAAGCCCCCCCCACCGACACAGCCTCACAATGTGATGGTAGCAGGACCCCCCATCTCTCCGGGCCAGGGTCTCCCCGGCAAACACCCGGGTCAGATCAACCTGGCTCAGCTGCGGCTGCAGCACATGCAGCACGCAGCCTACGCACAGCAGAAGCAGCAGCAACAGCAGCAGCAGATGCAGCAGCAAATGCGACTGGCTTCTCATATGTCCCAGCAGCACGCCCGGCAGAGCGGGCCCCCCCTGGTCCAGCAGGTAGGCAGCCGCTCGGCGGGTCGGTGTTCCTGCGGGGCTTTGGTTTTCACGCTGTTGTGTTTCTGGCCAGCCCCCACGGCTCATCAGCATGCAGCAGCTTCAGAGAGGGTCCGGGGGCATGAACGGGGGGCCTGGCCCCCCCATGTACCCTGCCCCTCATCACATGCGCCTGCCAGGACCCCCCCAGAACCGGATAGCCACGGCTCAGCCCAGACCCAACGGTCAGCAGTATTCCTCCCTGATGCAGCCACAGCTACAGAGACAGGTCGGTACCGGGGAGGGGGGCAAACATGACGAGTATTATTTACTAATCTGGTTACATAATCCGTTTATGAATGGCTTTTCTGTAGTTTCGTTCTCAAGAGTCTTTCTGGTAGTTTGGTTCAGCAGGATTTGCAAGAATTTGATCTTAACAGATCCATGAGTATTAAAGGAATCTCACTAATGATGTCATCAGTTTAACATCTGAGCTACTAATATGAAGCATGAACCAGATTCATGCTCAGTTATGCATCCCATACATTATTATGAACGTGAAGTTTCTAGTGTAGAAAGCTGACTGAACCATTTCAGCACCGTGATGATGGAGAAAGATGTTCATTCAGCAGAACATCAGATCAGCTTCATTTAAAAGCTTCTCCAACATTTAAAATCCAGGTAGAGAAACAGTCACTGACACATCTCAGGTTGTCAGGATTAAACTGAAATAACTGCAGCCTGTCATTAACGTCTGTCATTCTTAATCAGCTGGATGACAGACGTCCCTCTACAGGTCATCAGCGGTATTACAGAGAGATGCAAAATGCTGAAAAATGATCTTTAAAGACCCACTCTGGTGAAAATGGTGTTTTCTACGTGTTTAGGTGGTATTTATCTAATGATGGAGGACGTATGTGAAGAAAATTAGGATTCAACTGCCATTCTGAGTAGTTCTTTTTATTTGAATAATTGTGAATCAGGAGGAGACAAAAAATGCAGTATGAAAAAGATGGTATTTGTGACTTAAAGAATATGATGGGCGGGGCCAAAAGTTCCTGGCTCCACCCCATTCTGATGAATCCACTTGCTGACGAATAGCTCCATTAATGTCTTTGTTTTCCTCGTCTGAGTTAGAATCTGGCAGGATTGCTCCATCCGAACGATCCCGCCCCCCCAACTTTCTATCTAACTCCTGCTGCTCTGCAGAAACTATGTTCTAGAAAATGACGCAGGGTTTTAGATTTTGGCTAAAAACATCATCATGATTTAAAAAGACGACTGGGAACACTTTGAAAACAGATCAGAAGATGATCGGAGTGGAACTTTAAACTTCAGCAGAATCTTTTCACTTTTTGTGTTTTAAAATTAGACAGTGACTCTGGTGCTAAATAGGTTTTCTTTAATCATTGCTTCACTTTTATAAAACATAAGCAGCAGCTGTGATCATGTAAATATGCACGTATAAAATTAAGTTCAGGTCAAACGTCCATCATCTCCGTATAACTGAAATTAAACTTTCAACACAGATGAGTTTTCAAAAGCTCTTCAAGGCAAACCGGAGAAAATGTTTTCATTCAATCAAACGAGGGATATATACCTCTGTTTCACTAAAAATGTTAGCAAGCTGACCTCCTAGATTCGAACCTCAGAGAAACCTGCATTCTGCAGCTGGGATACGTCTGCAGACGGTTTCCTCCAAACGCAACATGAAAGAGATTTTCTGAGTGTGGGACGAGGACAGTAAACCTCCATGACATCCTTTTCTTGTGTCCAGATGTCTGTAGAATCTGAGATGAGCCACCAAAGGTTTCGTTTCTTACTTCAATCAGGGGTTTGCACCTTTCCTTTCTTGTCATTTGTGTGTGTTGTGAAGCATGTGCGCTCACTCACCTGCATGATCATGAAGCCATCTTTTACCTGTGCCTCCATTTGTTCTTGTTTTGGTCAAAGAAGCGGGCCGTTCCTCATATTTTCTCCTTTCTTTCTCTCCATCTTCCACCACGCGCAGCATTCCAACCCAGGACATGCAGGTCCGTTCCCGGTTGCATCTTTGCATAACGCCAACCCCACCAGTCCTACCAGTGCCAGTATGGCCGGAGCCCACGCTCACCGCGGACCCGCCAGCCCGGTCATCGGTCCCATCGAGCTGATCCCCTCCGTCACCAACCCCGAGAACCTTCCCTGCCTTCCAGAGATCCCACCGATTCAGGTCTGCATCTGCAATTCTGAACATCTAAAGATCATTCTGCAGGATTCCGAGTCTGTTTTCAGTCCAGATGAAGCATCATTTCTGCTAGACTTTGTCCGCTGTGAGGACACTAGTCTTCCTCAGAAGTTCCTAACCTTCTCTGGTACCTTCCAGCTGGAAGATGCAGGTTCCAGCAACCTGGGACACCTTCTGTCTCGGTACATCACAGCGAGCACGCAGCTCCACCTGGGCTCCGTGGACCTGAACACGTCCCCGGGATTACCCAATCTGTCTCCTGGATCCTCAGGTACGTCAGAGGAGAGATGCTTCACGTCTGCTCAGGTGAGCAGCGGCATGACCTGCTGCTTCTCTGTCTGCAGGTGTGTCAAACACTCACACGCCAGCACGGCCCTCCAGCACGTCCAGCACAGGAAGCAGGGGCAGGTATGGGATGCACCTGTTACCATGACAACGGCCTCACAACCAGCGCAACATTTTCTCTGAACACACATTTAGGATCACTCTTTAGGATATATGTTGGAGAGTTTTAACTCAATTCTAAGTAAACATACTTGGGTTTTTACACATTGTTTTCAGGTGATACAATATTTACAGCTTTACATGTGATACATGTGAAGTTTCTGGATTCTGCATTTATAGGAAAGACATTCATTTACACTCAAATCCTTTCTTAGGGTTAAAGTCCCCCTCCAATCAAAATCATGTTTTTAACATGTATTTGTGGCATTTTTCTTCAGAAAGAGAACAAATATAATGAGAAATAATTTCATGTTTGCACTTCTGAGTATTTCTCCTTTTAGTTTGCTGTCAATCAAAGTGCCAGAGAAAAACTCTGTTTGGATTCCTGAAACTTTCATACTGACAGTATATAACTAACCTGGATGCAGCTGTAGAGGCCGGAGAAGAGAATGTAATACTGTAAAGGATTGTAATTCAGTGAAAGGACATACTGATGTTAGCTTTCATTATTTTGTGATTGAAAATCATGTCTGCTCCCCGTCATGCAGTGAAGCTGCGGGTTGTATTATCCGCCCGTATTTTAATTGCGGCCAAGACGGGATTTCTTTTATGTTGACCTCACGTATTTAATAAGAAGCTGAGACCAAAGTCTCATTAGCTGTCATGAATATGCTGTCTACGTTTGATCCAACCGCGGTTGACCGGCGAGCTGCAGCAGCGGCGCTCCTTCTGCTGCTGCGGCGCCAGCGGTTCCGCTCAGGATCCAGCGGGTGGTTTAACCGGACACCAGAACCGTTCTCCTGAACGTAACCCTTCATCTGTGTCTAGAACATCAGCACAGTCTTTACAAACGGACGCTGGATTAGACCCTCTCTGTATTCTTCATTTCATGAGATTTCTTGTTTTCATGAATTCAACAATCATGAAATCAGTTCTGAACCCCAGATGGAGCTGCCGCTGCTGCTGCAATGCAGCAGGAATGGAAATGGTTGAGTTTTTTCATGGGCTTATCAAAGTGTGTGTCTCTCTAGCATGAGTGGGGGGATAAGGGGCGGAGTTACACAGCTCAGCACCATAAGCCACGCCCACACAGAGGGATTTTTTTTTGGAAGCAAAGGCTTCAGATTAACAGGAAAAATGACTATTTGAGACATTTAGAATGTGGAATTGTTGTTAAAAACGTCACAGTCCCAATTAAAACCCCACTGGGAACATTTAAAGAAAATAACAAAAAAATGTTGTTGGGGGGCTTTAGTGAAAGGTTTAATTTGAATGTTTCTGTTCAAATGTCAAACTCAGGAAAGTTGAAGAACAAAACAGAACTGTCTAAAGAGGAGGGGTCTAAGGAAAAATCCATCTGGCAGATTATCGTGATACTTTTTTTGGCAAGACTTGAATACATTTTTAAAAATGTTGACAAGACAATATTTAATTATTAATGAGCGTTCTTTATCGTGTTACTTTTGTTTTCTACTTAAACCTCTGACCACTAGTTGGCAGCACACAGAGCTGCTTTAAGCAGCTCTACATCACAACCAAAACAACAAGACGTTTTTAACCAAAATCCCACAACCTAAATTTCTCAAAAAGACATTTTTCATGTTCTGAGGCGTGTTCCCAAAATCTCGGATACCCTGGCCCGCACTGTTCTGAGTCAGGTGTTAGCCGAGGCAGGGTGGTGACCTCCGCCAAGACGGGAGCCCCCAGCAGGAGCTGCAGCTGGGGAGATCTGCGAGAAGAGATCCAGACTTGACCACCGTTCCTGCAACCCGCCTCCCACGCGGCGCCACACAACTGGCCTGCGAGAGACCTGACCACCTGCCCAGATAAGCCGGACAGTGGGAACCCCACGGGTCAGGCCGTGGCCACGCCTCTGGCAGCAGGGAGGGGAGCGCAAGCAGTCCTGCGAGCCCAGCTGCACTTTGTAAAAAAAAAAATATCATTTATGGATCAGGGAGCCTGGCATGCGCTCTTGGCCCCAGCCGATGTGACATCACAACGGCTCGTTAGTTCAAACAACAAATGACGTCTTTGAGTCGGCTTGATTGACAGAGATTTAAAAGGAGAAATACTCAGGATTTCTTTCTACATGAGTTTTCTTTTTTATAAAATGCCTAATACATGGAGAAAAAAACAAAAATCATGATTTTCATCAGAGGGGGACTTGAAATGTAACAGGATTCTGATTTTCTTCATCATAAAGACAATACATGAAAGCAAAAATGTCCAGATCAGTGATGAAGACTCAGGAAGCGTCTGTCACAGATTTCCAGTGGTTGTGAAATGTAATCAGGAGTGAGATTTTTTGGCTGGTATTCACTCGTTTTTTTTTTTCTTTTAAGCTGTAGTTCTGCAGGGAGGATTGGAGGTGGGGGCGGAGCCAGTGCAGATCCGGTCAAAGTGAAGAAGGAGCCGGGTTCAGAGGACGGTTACAGCTGCCCGGCGTCCTCTCTGAAGACGGAGCGGAGCAAGGACGCCGGCAGGAGTGCCTGCATGGTACCGCCACCGTTTCTGAATGGCGTCTGTGATGCCTTGAGCAGGTGAGCTTCAGCTGTAAAGCAGGTGTGTCTCACTGTGTACCTGCAGATGAGCAGTCCAGAGACCAGCCCGCGGGGGGCGGCGTCCACCGGCCAGCGGATCAAAACTGAGCCGGAGACGGAGCTATCGTGTTCTGAACTGAATGGTCTCAGCGGCGCCGCCAGCACAACCAGGTCTACCTCAACCACCACGGAGAACAGCCACAGCAAGGCCAACCTCCTGCTCACCAACGGAAACGCAGGCAAGGAGGCGGGGCCCAGCAGGGGCGGAGCATCCGAAGAGAACCACGGAGGCAAAGAGGACGACCCCAACGAAGACTGGTGCGCCGTCTGCATCAACGGCGGCGACCTCCTCTGCTGTGACCACTGTCCCAAAGTGTTCCACATGAAATGTCACGTCCCCACCATCAAAATCTTCCCTAAGTAAGCCCCTCCCACTACCTTCAGACAGAACTAACCCAGACGTCCTGGACCCCCTAACCGTGCTCTGTGTTGCAGGGGGGACTTTGTCTGTACGTTCTGCCGGAGTCTGAGTGATCCTGAAATTGAATACTGTGACGACAGCAAGAGAATCAAAGGAGAGCAGAGCCTGAACCCCGAAGACCAGAGGGTCAGTGGAGCCCCCCGGGACGAGCCACTCAGGGGCCTTCCAGCCTTTGACTGATTTGTTGTCTTCCTCTGCAGAGATGTGAGCGCGTCCTGCTGTACATCTTCTGTCACGAGCTCAGCATGGGCTTCAGGGAACCCGTTCCCAGCTCTGTAAGTCCTTCCAGGCTGCTGCTGAAATGACTTTTCAGGCTTTTATTTGATGGTTTTCAGTTCAGTCCACACAACAGCATGTACTGGTTGTAGTTCAGGACAAACCCAGAAGAAAGAACATTTATGTTGTATTTTGCTGTTTTTGAATAGTTTGCTTTTTCGTAAACCTAAACATTTATTGTGGTTTTGTTCTGAAAAATAAGACTTGCTCTAACCTGCTGGTTTAAACTTAGGTGCCCAACTACTACAAGATCATTAAGCAGCCCATGGACCTGAAGAAGGTGAAGAAGAAGCTGCAGTTGCGGAGCTCCCAGTACTACAATTCTGTCCAGGAGTTTGTGTCGGACATGCGCCTTATCTTCAAAAACTGTGCAAAGTACAATGAGGTGAGCGGCATGATTTTGAGGGAATGCCTTTCCTCTGGGGAGCATGCTAACAGCAGTCTGCAGCACTGAATGAAGGTCTCCTCCTGTAACCGCTCTGAGTGAAGCAGCTGAAGCCGTCCTCTCAGCTTCATGCACGCACTAACATGGATTTACCAGGACCACCGTGACCCTCCACAACCACCTCACTGCTAGGGATGGGTACCAACCGATACTTCAGAAACGGGTCTGGTTCTTAAACCGTGCTCGAACCAGAGCTTTAAAAAAACGTTTTTCCAAAAACCGTTGCAGCCGCGTGACGGGGTGAAGGAGAGCGCTTGAATGTTCCTAAAGCTGCGTTCACTCTGAACGTTAAATTTGCATCAGATGCTTCTATTTTGACGCACAGTAAATTCTCTGTCCAAAAATGTGTTAAACGTGACGCCTGAGATGCCTGTGGGAGGAGCTACAGCCAAAGGTTTTTAGCCCAATCGCTACAAGGAGTGGCATCTGTGTTTCTCATTTACAACACATGAAAACACGGATGGTGATGAGAGATGTGCATGTCTGGTTGATGACATCCTGAGACTCTCCCGGTACGACCAGCTTCATCGTCTACTGCAGGAGCGGCGTCTGCTATTCTGTCTCTGTGACCCAGTTTGACGACTTCCTGTTTCTCATTAAGGAGAAATAAAAGCAATAATAAAACGTAAGGAATTTTATATAGTTGTCTCCTAGGACTGGGTAATTTCCAGAATTTATTCGAGTCACCAGAGCTTGGATGGATTTGAATCTTTTTTCTTTTTTTAAACTTTTTTTTTGATCCATTCAATTCAAATGTTGAATTTACATGGTTTACACATTTAAACACATTCACTTAGAAATAATCTAATACATGTTTTAAATATATTTATTCTAATCTGATAAAGTTCACATACTGTAAAATTTGTTAGTGAAATAATATAATAATTAACTGTGCAGTGTTCCATGGATTCTCTAAAGGAGAAGTTCTAACTAAAATGTTCAGGTCATTAACATGTAAACATTGTTCTGCTTCTCCTGGAGGACGTTTCAGTTTGGACACTAGATGGCGATCGCACTATTACACTTTTATCAAGAAGAATGAACAAAAAATTATGTTTTAGACCAAAAATTGTTACTTTAAAAATTCCTGCCTGTGAGTTTATAAAGAAGTTAATTTATTCATCAATTTATGTTTATGTTGAAATTCCATTAGCATCAAGCTAACAGACTTTATCTTTATGTTCTAGATTGATCCCACTTTTCATAGAATATTGATTCATCAAGCTTATTAGTCACATTGATTGATTAATTTTCCTCCTCCATGGTGGTCCCAGACTCCACCCACTAATTATATCATAGCATCAAGGACCAAAGCCGAGTGCCTGATTGACTCGTCTCGTCTCACTGGAATACAGATTTTTTCAATTTCTGTGTGCCAATCTAAATGGCGGCGCTGGCGTACCAACGCGCCATGCCTGACACTCTCATCACGTCTGTACGTCGACTCAACATTGAACCTTCGTGTTCAGTGTGAACGCAGCTGATGCTTTTTGCCCTCCCCCTCCTCACAGTCTGCGGTGCAGACACGCTGAGATGACCACGTATTTCACCACCCATCGCCATGACGACAGCCTGTTTCAGAGCGTTCTACACGCCACTAATCCATCGATGAATTGGAATCTTTTGCTGAGAAGTTCAGACAAACCTTCACTCATTTTGCCATTTGACTGAAGCTCCGCCCACCCTCACGACCTCGTGCATTCCTGTATGAACCCGCCCACAATTGCTAGAAAGATAAAAATGATTGGCTAAAACTGAACGGCTAAACTGAATAGAACAGAAGTGATTGACATGTCTGATCATATCTGCGCTTTCATTTGGTACAGCTAGTTCTGTATATGTTGGTACCGGTACCAACTGGGCTCTGAGTTTTGGTACCCATCCCTACTCACCTGAGCACACATTTTGTTTAACGGACTGAAGTTCCTGTTCCGTCTTGATCTACTAATACGGTCTTGTTCTCTTATGGGGTGGGAGTGGGGGAGTGGACGGCGCCGCCACACGTCCGCGCTGGAACAGCTGACTCATCCATTTCTGATTTAATGTGACGTTGTTGTTTCCTCCAAACACCCCAGCAGTCTGAAACCTGACGGAGCCTTTGAAGGCTCTCTGATGGACATCCTCTAACTCTCCCAGATTAACAGCAAGTAAACGTCTGGTGTGAATGTTGGTGCAGAAACGATGCCTTCACGCTCCCCAGGAAAAGATAGAGAAGCTGCTTTGTGTCACGTCAGGATGCTGCCGTCGCGTCATGCTAGCCCGTAAAGAGAAAGGCCTTCAGCTGAGAACTTCCTGGCTCTGTGATGAGAACAAAACTCACAGCTTCAGGTTAGGAAACTCAAACTGATCCTGGAGCTTGGTTGCTTCTGTCAGAGCTTCTCGTTTCTTTTTGCTTTGATTTGGAAACCTGAGGAACATGGAGGGAACTGAGTTTACCTTCAAGAACCTCCAGTAGAAACTGAAGGAGGGTGAAGGTCCATCCTCTGAGAGCAGAGCTCCTCAGGGCCTGAGCCGGTTCTTCTCGGTGTCCACAAACGTTCAGGCCCGCGTCAGTTACTGCGCTGGTCTGTTTTGTTGGTGGGGGCTCCCCGCGGCGCGTCTGTGTGGAAGAGGTCAGAGGATGGATTCCTGTTCATTTTACAGTGAGGGGTAAACCGCGACAGAGCCTGTTATCATTTCAAAGCACGTCTGCTACTGTTTGCTTCAGATAAGGAAACGGTTATGGAAGCATTTCCATAAGTTTGGAAGTTCTCAGTGCTCTAACTGCTGCTGCAGAAACTCCATCTGATTCCTAAAATTACAGAACTTCTGTGAAATAAAAAAAAGAAATGTTTACCAGATGAATAGAAGTTGCTTTAAGATACATATTTAAATGTAATAAAGACAAACAATCCCGTAGGCGTTTAAAACATCAATAAATATCTAATGTTTCCTGAAAAAGTTTCAAAATAAAACCCCAGTAGCCTTGTTTCATATTCAGACTGATGCTTCTCCAAACGCTGCACCAAGAAACATCTTCAAAGATGAGCCAGCGACCCTGTTCTGGATGGTTCTGGGTCGGATCTTTACTTGCTGTTAATGCTCCAGGTTCTGCGACCTGTAGCGCCCCCACCCCTCCAGAGACAGACGTCCTTCCTGTGATGATCTAACCTGCTTCTGCTGTGAACTCTTCTCTTCCTCGCTGCTTCACGGTCTTTGATGTAATGTCGTTGCCCCCTTTAGATGTCTCGAATAATCCAGGTTTATGATGAGGAGAAAGAGATTAATACACAGGTAAGCTGTTTCCCCAGAGCACAGGTACCTGTTTCCTCCCACTGAGGCTCCTAGAAAGGGTTTTCCTCTTCAGAATGAGGGGGGCTCCTTCAGTGTGAACTGTGCGGGGGGGTCAGGAGGCTCTGCAGGGGCTGCTATGAATCTACGGTCTCTCTGCCCGTTCAGGGTCCGTCTTCTGGGTCGTTTGGACCTGTTTCATGCAGCGGTGTCAGGTATGACCCATTTGTGGAGGAGGAGCCTCAGAATCCCTAGGGCTGCCACCAAATCACAAACCAATCAGATTCATTCATGTGTGGTTGTGAAACAATTCAACCAACTCCAGTAAAGTTGGTTTCTGCTCCAGATCTATTTGTTTTATGGAGAAAAAACTATACAACTCATAGTTTAAATGAAATAAAAACCAACAGTGACCTTTAAGGTTAACTTGATCTGGTTCATTGATGTTCTGACCTGGTTGACACTGAGCATGTGCAGTAGATGAGGATCTTCTGTGCACTCAAATCAGTCTTTGTGTTTAAACCCGGTTTCCTCATTTTCCCATTACTCCAGAGAAATGTAGACGCCCCCATCTGGAGCTCTGCTCTTTATAGTGTGACTCCGCCCACACCCCTAAAAGGCCTCAAATGAAGGAACCTTCATCTTTTGGGCGTTGAGGCTAAAGCGTTCCTGTAGGAGTGAAAACACTGGAGCAGAAACGTGCTGAGGGTCTGATGGTGGAAATGCTTCATGGAGCCGCAGTGGGACAGGAAGGCAGACTATCACTGCTCTGTTCAGCAAGGTTGAGACGGGGCCGCCTCGCCGCAAGAGTTTTAACCAGGTTTAATTTGTCTCCTCGTTCTCCCCCTCCTCCTCCTCCTCACCCTTCCTGCCCAAACCCACTCACTGGTGCTCTCAAACTTTCTCCTCCTCTTTCACCGCTCCCACTTTCTCCTCCCTCCTCTCCCTCCTTTGGCAGGCCGGGTCGGAGATGGCCATTTCCGGGAAGGCGGTGGGCCTCTACTTCGAAGAGAAGTTGCAGGAGATGTTCCCAGGCCAGAACTTCCCAGAAACCCCAGAAGCCGAGCCCCCGGATGAAAAGGAGCGAGAGGAGGAAACGGAGGACTCTGAGGACGACTTCATACAGCCCCGACGCAAACGGTTGAAAACGGACGAGAAGGTCGTCCACATCAAATAGTGACTGAATGAGGAGTGAAGACTGTCTTCCCAGACTCCCGTTTCTTCAGAAGGAGGAGAACTTCTCAGAAAACCCGGTTCATCCTATGGTTGCCTTTGGAAGAACTCTGATCTGCAACATTGTACAGATGCTGAAGCTGGACTGGATTTGCAGTAGTGAGCATTGGGTTGTTTTTTTTCTTATGCGTTTGTAGAATCATGTGATCATTTCCTTCAATCCCGTATTTGTTTGCTGTATCATACGCTTGGAGATGGAGCCGACTGAGTCTTTGTATGACTTTGGAGATGTTCTGTAAATAAGAGAGGAGCCCTCTGAAGATATTCTACACTATGGATGTTTTGGTTCGTCGTCAATAAAACTTGTTGAGATATATCACAGCACGCCTTCCAATGTGAGCATCTGTGTTAAACCTGAGAGTTCATGTCTGGTGGATCATACAGACGAGCTGAACAGATGATCCATTATGTAGTAAAGAACATGCCAGGTTTTCATATTCTGCAGGTCAGACACAAACTTCCTGTTTTTTTTTTTGTGAATAAACTAAAATATAATTGACGTCAGCAAACTGAGCTGTCAGCTAATTTTCCTGCTGACCTAAAGACTTTTTCAAGCAAGTGGTGAAATACTTCCCAGACTTTGTCTCCTCTCACTGTCCTGCTTCTGCTGCTTTATAAACTTCAGAGAAACAGACAGGTTCAGCTGGGGCTTCCATTGACCCGTTAACTGACTGTAAACGGACACGTTTCAGGAACGCCGGGTGCTTCCTCATCCACTGTTTCTCAGAAGTGATCAGTTTACAGATGAAAGGCGAGTTTAGCGACGCTTGGTAAAATGTGAAGAGAAAGTGTGAAGGATTGATTCCATGAACGCGCTTCCACTGCAATATTCAGCATTTCCATTTTGACCTGATTGAAAAATGTTGAATGACAAAAAATATATATATCATAAAGTGCTGAATTTTATCATCCAAATGGAATAAAAATAAGATTTTCAAATGGAGGCAAGCTCTTATTTTGAAGGTCCGGGTTGTTTTGAAGAGCAGTCACATGAGACCTGTGACGTTTCCGAGGATCGACCAATCAGCTGTCAGCAGCTCCGGGCTCTTTCTTCCGTGAGGTTGGCGGTCAGATTCTGTCGTTTTCTCAGCGGCGTTCAGGTAAGACAAACAAAACTTTTAATTCTGTCTGTTTTGTTCATTTGGAAACATTTTCTTCACAAAAGTCTCTTCAAAAGCGCGGGAGTCGCGTGTCGTCGCTGAGGCTAATAGCTAGCGCTCGTGCTGCTAGCAGCTGATGCTGTTTACTTCTTTTTGCTTTAAAGCTGTAATTTGATTTGTCAAAGTTTTACCAGCCGATCCGGTGAGTGTTTGGATGTAAAGATCTCCAGAAAGTTCCGCTTTTGAGTCGTTTTCGTGTCAGAAATTGGCCTCATTCTGATGATTTACATCGATTGGTTCTTCATGTTCTCAGCTCGTGGATTGTGATGGTTTTTTTTGTTTGTTTGTTTGTTTTTTTTGTTGTTGTTGATCTGGTAAATGTGTGTTTTGAAATGACTTTGCTCAGCAGAACTATGTTCTGTTGATTTGGGCCTGATGGTGTCCCGAACTCAGATGTTCTGAGAAGAATGACTTTACATTTGAAAATACTTTAATAACTCTTCTAATGGAAATGTTTTTTGTTTTACCTGATTCATTTTAATGATGATTGAACAGAAAGAAATCTGCATGCATTCCTACGATACTTGCTGTACATTAATGACTCTTCCAATGGAAAATAATCTGCAACACATTTTTGTTGATGTCTGATACTTGATTTATATTTTTATTTTCTAATATAAAAAATAATCTGTATATTTTGTTTGAATTTTTTAATAGATCTGCATATGCAATGACAAAGTCTGAAATAGGGTTATATCTATTTTCATATGTGATTTATTGTTACTTGAGGATTCATAATAACCTGGATCTGTGTTGGAAAATATAAATATCTGATCTTAAGTTACGAACCAGATAATGATAAAGGAAATAGTAAAGTCGAGTCAGGGTGGGATTATACACTGCTCACAGTATCTTGTGTGCCCCCCACGAGCTTGTATGCATGCTTGACAACATGGCGGCATGCTCCTAATGAGACGACGAATGGTGTCTTGTGGCATTTCCTCCAGATCTGTGTGAGGGCATCCCTGATCTGTTGTACAGTCTGAGGAGCAACCTGGCGGCGCCTAATGGACCCAAACATAATGTCCCAGAGATGTTCTATTGGGTTTAAGTCAGGGGATGGTGAAGGCCATTCTATTGTTTCAATACCTTCATCCTCCTGAAATCTCCTCCATGTTCTGGAGATTGTGCTGGGAGACACATGAAACCTTCTTGCTGCAGCACGTGTGGATGTTCCATCCTGGAGAAGTTGGACAACCTGTGCAGCTTCTGTAGGGTTAAGGAATCTCCTCATACTGCCAGTAGAGAGAATTACACAAGACAAAATCAGCACGAGTGGAAAACCAGCCTTTCATTTTTGTGAGCAGTATATAAATTCACTCCCTTTCAGGCAGTCTCTTAATATGTCTAGCTACATTTGACATGTAGTGATAGATGTAAACGTCTGATGATTGATTGCATTTCACATGAATTTTCACATTTTTTTCTTCTATTTCTAATCTAATCTAATCTAATCTAGATCTGCTCCTCCTCAGGACCGCCTCCTCCAGCGGGACATGGCCACAGACATTCGTGGGACCCTGGGGTGGACCTCCCCAGGAAACTTCACCTCCTTGTGTCCCAATGGGACTAAATGGGTTTGGGATGGGCTCGGGGAATGTGCCCAGGACGGTCGGGACATGGCCAGCATCTACCTGGGCCTGCTGTCCATCCTCTGCTTCATGGTGTCGTCCCTGCCGTAAGTGTTCCCTTCCTTCAGAGCAGCAGCTCCGTCGGGAGCTGACGTTTGTCCCGGTCCCTCTGCAGGCAGTACTGGAACTCGTGGAAGACGGGGAACATGGACAGCGCTCTCTCCGTCTGGTTTCTTCTGCTCTGGTTGGGAGGAGACTCCTGCAACCTGGTGGGCTCCTTTCTGGCGGATCAGCTTCCCCTTCAGGTGACTGAACACGGCGCTGCAGGATCGAGCTTCTGCTTTCACTGTAACCGTTCACTTTGAGCAGCAAAAGAAAAATCCTTAAAAAAAAGAGACAGAACAGTTTTATAAATTCATTGAAAGTTTTGGTGATGAAGTCCTGATGATGTTCATGAGGAGCAGTCGTTTGGTCATGTCTGTCACGCTCTCATTGATGTTCTGGTCTTGTTTGCTCCTCTGGTTCAGACCTACACAGCAGTTTACTATGTTCTGGCTGACCTGCTGATGATCTCCATGTACACCTACTACAAGCTGAAGAACCGAAGAGCCGAACGTGAGTCCTTCAATGGATCATTGCATTGTTCCAAACGGGACATTTTCAGCTGCTCCAACAGAAAATGCTGCAGCTTTTAGCAGACGACAGCTTCCTCCTGGCTGTGGTGACCTCCTAACCTTTATGGGACATTCACACCGCCCGTTCAAGCACCACTTCTAATGAAAACTCAATGTAAACGTGAGGAGACGTGGTTTTCAGGGTTCTGCGTTCATGCATACAGAGTTTTGTGACTGTTTCAGGCTCTTTGTATAAAACGAGCCGTCATTGACTGAGTTGAAAGACAAACCAGTTGAACTTTGACCCGGATTTGATAGTGACGTATGGATGGAGTCCCTTTTAATTCAGTTTAACCATTTGAAAAATGTATCGAGGAGAATTTAGTAATTGCAAAAATGAATATTTACATGATCTAAAGCTTTGTTCACACATGCAAGAAACGTGCGCTCAGCACATGGTGTTCACACTGGACAAGCAGGGAGGGGCTTCTTACCATCACACGTCACCACAGTTGGAAGAGTTTTGGTGGGAAACGTGGGAGCGGTGTAAATCTTCCTCCAGGTTTGGTGTCTTTGAATTCCAGCCAGGAACAAACCCAAACCACAGACCCTTTTCACGGTGACGTCACACAAACATGGCGACATTACGGTCAGTGTGGAAAGTGTCTTCTGGTTTATACCTGCAAAGCTGACGGCTGAATGCTGTTTAGTCCTTTAACACCTGAGGCTCGCCAGCGACGCTTAAACTGAAAATCTTGAACTTTTCAACCATCCACACAATCATCGTAGTTCCAGCAGATTCTGAAGGAGGAAAGCGCCGCATTGACCTTTCATCTGAGCTGATTTTACTCTAAAGATTTCTATTCTGCCTGATGTGATTCCCACGTATAAGAAGAAAAATGGATGGAAGTTCATGTTGGCCACATTCAATGGATGCATCAAAGATTCACATTCCTGCATATCTGCATTATAATTGTTTAAAACTTGTTGTTTTAATTTGTATTTTAGAGGTTAACTGTTAAAACAGGAATGTTTTGGCACCACAATTATATTTTATATGGAGCTATTTAACCACATATTTTCAGCTTTCAAAATAAGAGGGGACAAGTTAAAAAAAATGTATCTGTGCTAATGTATTTTATAACATTATATGGAAATAGTCGCTTTCATATTTTTGTCAACATTTTCAGTTAATTTGATCATTTTTACCTTTATTTTCCTGCAGATCAGACACAGTTCTGATCAAAAATAGAGCAGTGATGTTAGAACCACGGCTGAGCTAACAGCAGCTCACTGACTGCAGGAGAAAACATTACAACAGGAAGAAGTTTGACTTTAATGTCAGACACGCTGGAATTGTCTGACTTTTGTTCTGTTTACAAGGATTATATGAGCAAGCAAATTTAGGAAACTTTTAACTGGTGAGAAAAGATCTTCTGCAGCTCCACCTCTCATAGACAAAGCTAATGCTAGCGTTAGCATTAGCACAGATTAAAAGAATAAAATCATAATTACCTTCATAACCAAACCAGCAGCATTCAGTGAAGTTCTTGTAACCTTTATCTAACTTTAACCGGGTTGTCAGAGAGAAATAATCCACGACTGTTTAACATTATCCAGAGGAATTCTGGGAAACATCTGATCTGCTGTTCTGACTGCAGACAGGATTACTGATATTTGGACTCTGATTTATGAATCATCTAAGAGGGGAAAACAAGTAGATTTATAAAATAAATATTATTGGATTTTCCATTACAGTTGTTTTTTTAATCTTTTATTATCTACATAAAATTGCTTTAAACAGCGTTCAGCTGTCAGCTTTACAGTCTTAGATCTGCAAACTGGACAACATTTCACAGAAACAGACGGCAATGTCGCCTTTTGTCTGTGGAAGGGGTCTATTAAGCCTCGTTTCCACTTAGCGGTACGGTCCAGTTCAGTCCGGGATTTTAAGCATTTCTATTGTAAAATTGACCCAATTTACAGTTCCCACCCGTACCTCTAGAGGGCGCCCATCTGTTGTAGGCTCATAGAAAAATGGAACAGGACTGTTGAAGTGGGGCCACCCAATGATTGATGAACACATAGTGAACTTCTCTCCTGTTTCACGCCGCTGGACTGCTTTTACTTTTTTCAAAATAAAAGAGATTTCCTGCTCAAAAACTGGTATAATTTATCAGTTCTTCCAGTTTCAAGTGATCCACGGACCGGCGCCGGTCTGCGGCCCGGTGGTTGGGGACCACTGCCATGGAGCGCTCAGTGGAAACGAGGCTATAGTTTCTCCTTCATGATCAGTTTTCAAACGGTTGGTACTTCGATGAATAAAGTGGACACCATCCATACATCCAGACCAAATCTGAGTCCTTGATTGGTTCAGCTGCTGTAACGTTTGCTGCCTGTTCAATGGCTGCAGGATCTGTACTCGGAACCTGAAAATGGCTGTAGCGACGTGTAAACACAACAGTTGTGACTGTGAAAGTCTAAAACATGTATAAACAGGTGCTCACAGAGTTTTCACTGGAAATGGTTGTTTGAACGTGCGTTGTTGAGGGCGGTGTGAACGTAGCTTCAGATTTCCCTGAAGAACGGCGGTCTCTGGTTGGAAGGATGTCTGTTTCCTGACTGGCTGCTGGAAAAACCTCCCAACGTTTGGGTTTGACCTGCGCCCGTCCTTCCTCCTCAGGCAGGAGGGCTCTGAACGTGCTGGCCGCGTCCTGCATGCTGGGCCTCACCGCCAGCCTCACTCGTCTTCCGGGACTGGGCCCTCAGCTGGAGATGAGCCCCCCCGAGTTCAGAAGTCGCTCGCTGCTGTCGACGGCTGACGCTGGCGCCATCACCGTGAGGCGGCCGGCGGTTCTGCAGGTCTGGAGGAGAGGCGCCTCGGTCTGCTGACATCTCTCTGTTCTTCTCCAGGCGTTCACCACTAAAGAGATCATTGGTTTCTCCATCGGGTCGGTGTCCTCCGTCCTTTACCTCTGCTCCAGACTCCCACAGATGTACACTAATGTGAGTGGGGCGGGGTGTGGGAGGGGGCGGGGCCTCCTGCCCATGTTAAACTGCATGAGAAAAATCTGTTGCTGCAGAAAGCCTCAATAGATTTATGTTTTTCTGGAAATCTGGTTTTTGCTTCATAGAGAATCTGTAGTTTTTCTCTAGAGTTGGAGATAAATGAATAAATGGTTCAGACAACCCGGAGCTTGATTTATCACAGAGAGTTAGGGGCATAAAGTTTGTTTTTCGTCCTTCCTCATTGGACCGGTGCCAGCATGACTCGGCGCTGTCACAGCTGACGAGGAAACGCTCGTTTTCGTTCAGACGATGTTTTTCACCAACCCCGACGTCTGGCTTCCACAGTTCAAGAGGAAGTCCACGGAGGGCGTGTCCTACTTCCTCTTCGCTCTGGTCATCCTGGGGAACACCACATACGGACTCAGCGTGCTGCTGAAGAACCCGGACCAGAGTCAGGGGGAGAGAAGTTACCTGGTGCACCACCTGCCCTGGCTCATCGGCAGCCTGGGAACCCTCAGCCTGGACCTCATCGTATCCTTCTGGTGGTTAGCAGCTATCGGGGGGGTTAGAGCGCCCCCTGCAGGTCTTACAAGTTTGTTCCTGAGCTTTGTAGGAGTGCAGGTGACCTCCAGAGGCTCTAACTCCATGTTTTCAGGTGAACTGCTGATGCTTCCGTCTCTGGATGAAGAGGAGCAGAGATCCTGTTGAAGTTACGTCAAAATCTGACTTCTGCTTCTGAAAAAATGCTTTTGAGTATCATGTAAGAGCTGAGGAAGACTCATGATGAAGTCGTCATTTGAGATCCAGATGTTTTAGCTCAGGATTTTTCTTCAGAAACAAAGAACCCAGTTTTCCTAAACTTTGGGCTCCAGATATCAGTGCAGTTCCTGATTTATCGCAAAGCTCCGGACCAGAGCGTGAACCTTCACGAGGAAGAGGCGACGCCGCTGATCCGGAGCTAAAGCTTCACGGACTCCAGCTCAAACGCTCCTCCACACCCCAGAGTCCGATTTCTGACCACAAAGAACCTCAGAGTTTGTTTTCATGATGTGTTGATGTCTGATCCAGTTTGTTTACGACAGATCCTGAATCTGCCTGAACTCCAGAAGTTCCGTTTTTGCAGCCTAGATTTCCAGTTTTCAAGGGAAACGGTTTCTGAGCTGGAAGCTCTTCTGGAATCTGTCAGACGCTCGGACCATCAGAGCTTCTTACTGACGGATGTTTGCTCCATGTGAGGGTGGTGCCGTTATCCCAGAGTCCGGATGTTCTCCGGGAACGCGTTTTCCCGGTTCTCTTCTCCACCTGCGCTGGAGGTTACGGTTCTGCTCTGTTTGCACAAAAGCACTAAAGACTTTGAGAAGAGTCGGACGTGTTTGAGTTTTCTGTACAGATTAAAAGAACTGACTCCGCCTCCTCGCGTCTCCGCCTCTTTCCGGTCTTGTGGGAATTTTTTGTTGTTCCTGTGATGAAGAGGAGGTCTTCCTCAGCCCAGCAGCGGTCGAGGTCTGCTCCTGACTGTTTGACCTGCTCCTGGGGGGCCCTGACAGCCCAGTAGTTTTTCTTCATTAGCACAACCTTTCTGGCCTTCCATCACACCCCCTCCCTCACAGGAAAAACACTTTTCCCTCCTCGTTACATGGAGAGGGCGCTGCGGGCGGGGGGGTCACCGAGGGTCTGTGGTTGTGAAACAGTGGCAGAGCGGGTCGAGGAGTTAGCCGGACGATCCATCACCAGGACGGACAAGAAGCTGTTTATAAACACTGCATGCTGGGAATTTCCTAATGAGACGCTCGGCGGGGAGGGGGGGCACACAGGCGCCATGCGGCGGCGCGTTTCCGATGTGTTCACAGTCAACATGACAAAGTGGTCTTGCTTGTGTGTTTGGAAGGTCAGCTCCCATACAGGATGTGAGGAACAACCCTGAAGGAAGGAGCACCACGCTCAGAACTTCAAAATAAAAGCCCTGAAAGCTACAGACAAGGTTTCAAGATCTCCGCTCCTGATGCATGCTGGGATTTCTCTCTGCAGCTGCTCAAACCTTTGAGGGTCTTCTACTGCAGAGTTTTTGAGTTTGGCAGCAGACGAGGAAACACGATTGAGTGAAAGCTGAGAGGAACGAAGGAGCAGACGTCGTAGCAGTGTGTCTGCAGACGAGGGTCTCACTGGACTCAGAGGCTGACACTGAAGGGGGGGGGACGAGGCTCAGTGTGGAGAAAACTGAACCGTCAGCAGAATCCAGAGCTCCTCCTGGGGGGGGGGGGTCCTGCTGTTATCAGGAGGAGATCCTCTGCAGATTTATGAAGTGTTGAACCTCTGAAGGGCTCAGGATGAATGAGCTGCTGGAACCAGCAACCCAGCGCAGGGATCCCCTCTGCTGAGCTTCCTCCCCTCGCCGCGCGTTCCCTCACAGCGAGCTCTCCCTCCAACATGGAAACGTCCAGAAGATCCATGGTGACACGTGCATGCGCTCAGACGAGGCCGCCATCATTTAGAGTCCGCTCTCACTTCCTGTGCCTCTTCTGTTGGGCCGAGGTCAGAGACAGCTGATGGTGCGTTTGGGTTTCCTCACATTCCTCTGACACAACGACCACTTCACTGAGGATTCATCTGGATCTGTTCCTGCTGGACCTCCTCTCATCTCCATGAAAGGAAACGCTCCAAACTAAGATTCCCCGATGGAGTCATGAACTTCCTGAGGTCACAGATTACTTAATGTCCAATAGTAATCTCTTTTCAGTGTCGAGTCTCTGTTGAACATCTAAAAGTTCCTCAGATGATCTGAATGTCTGCTAAAGGTGAGCAGCTTCAGTCAGATCAAGAGAGAACTTCTCAAGTGTCAGATGTTCCTGTAAACCAGAAGTGTCAAACTCAATCGCTCAGGGAGCCAAAATCCAAAACAAAGCTAAGGCTGCAGCTGAACAGGAAAAATATTTATTGAACAAACATTCTAAAACTACATTTTTAAAACTTCAAAACTGTAACTGTTTAACATAATTATGATGTAGATATATAGCATTACCTGTGATAATGCTAGTGGGAATGCTGGAAGCTGAATTTGGCTGCTGAAGATGCTAGTGCTGATAGCAAGAAATGCTAAAGCTAATAGTTGAAATCACTGAAGCTGAAAACTGAACTGATTAGCCTAAACAGCTAGCATGTAGCTGAAATATTAGCTAAACTCTAAAATAGTCCAATAGAATCTTAGTAAACACCAAAATAGTCCTAAAAACTATCAGAATGGCACTTTATAAAACTGGAACTTTTTAACATAATTAAAAAGCAGGAATATTATTCCAGAATAAATCAATTTAAACCTTAAATAACTTTTGATATTTTACTCTCCATCAGATCTTGACTTTGACACGTGCTGTAATAGATTACTTATGTAATGAGAAGCTTCCAGCTCGAGTGATGAAATGCAACAGATGAAACGAATGATCACCAGAAGGAAAGAGAAAACTGATGCTAACATGAGAGAATCTTTTTCACCTCCTAAAATCCTCTGTCACAGTAAAGTTACTTCAGGTCGTTCAGTTTGATGCCGTTTTCTACCTGACAGTACCACGGTCTCTGAATGTTTTGGATGAGAAGATGAGGTTAAAGAAAGGCAGGATGATGATGTCCCAGGAAAGATGAAGATTTAAAGAAATCCCAAAGTTTCTATGGACTGATGGGTTCAGCAAAAGAGAAATCTGTGGTTTGTAATGTTCATCATGGAAATCAAATCAAACTTTATTTGTATAGCACCTTTGCAGAAAAATACATTTCAATCAAAGTGCTTGACATAAAAACAATCAAAATTAAAAAACAAAGAAGAGGAAACATTGTGGGACCCAAACGATGTCCTCAACCCCCCCCCCACCACCACCTCTCCACGTGTGAAACACGTGTCCATATGTTCCCACACAAAAAGGTAGAGAATAGAATAAACTGCATTAAAAAAAAAAAAAAAACTTTAACTGAGAGACAAAATTATAAAAAGAATCCAGGAAATGCCGTAAATGTCTACCACTGTTGAACCTTCATTAACCCTTTAACACCTGAGGCCTCACTGCTGTTAACGGGTGAAAAGTTGCAGTAAATCCCAGAACAGAAAGACTGGAGCTCCAGAGTTACAGGGTTAAAAACGCTTTGAGTACCACTCTGAGGGTGGAGGTGGGGGGTAAGGTACCTTCTGATCAGCGTCTGGCCGCTCCACCTCTGCACCATCATCAGCACTGAAGTTTTAAAAGGTTTTATTTGTATATTTGAGCAGAAAATGACTAAAGTTCACCTCAATACTTTGTGATGTAACTGGTTTCAGTGACAGAGGTCAAAGGTCTTCAGCAGGTTTGGTCCATTCTTCATGCAGATCTCCTCCAGAGTGTTTCTGGATTCTCTGCTGGACTGAGGTCCACAGACTGACAGAACACTCCAGAACCTTGAAACATTCTATACATAGACGCTCCTCGGTTGCCATGACGATACATTTGGTATTATTGTCCTTCCAGAACAGGGGTATGGAACCCTGGTCCTCGAGAGCCACCTTCCTGCATGTTTTCCAATATACTGTGTTCTGGCATGTTCTTATTGGCTAAACACACCTGAACCAGGTAACTGTCATGAGTCCCTACTCCTGATTGGTTACCTGGTTCACGTGTGTTCGGCCAACAAGGAGCTTCATTGGTAGACTAGTTGGACAACATGTAGGACACTGGCCCTCGAGGCCTGGATTTGGACACACATTCCCTGCAGATGTTGGTCTGGGTGGTGGTCCTCCAGGTTCTGATGCTCCTGCAGACCCGTTCTGTAGAGAACCGGCTGCATTCCTTCACTCTGAGATGGGCCGCCCTCGCACCGATCAAGGTCCAGTTTGAGTGAGAGTCATGGGCTCTCCCTGTGACCTTCTGCCGTCCGCCGCTCTGTCCTGGTTCCCACAATGAGCCGGTGAAAGGGATGATGGGAGAGTGGGAGGACACCATCAATCCTCATAAGCACGCTACCCGTCAGCCGGCGCTGCTCGCAGATTTACGGGCCGGCGTCCAGGTCACTCCTCTGTCTTCTTTGGGCTGTCGAGGCCTCCACTCCCTTTGCTCTGTCAGCTGTCTTTGGAGGGGGCGGAGCCTCACAAACCCCTATAATCTAACTGCTGTTTAACATGAGCTGCAGCTTAAACAGGACGGCGGTCAGGACGGAGTCTACAGAGCTCCAGGACGAACGGCAGAAGGTCACTTCCAGATGTTCGGACAGCCTTCATGAGTGTCCCACACTGTTCTTTCAGTCAACCCCCCCGGGACTCTTAGACCCTCCTCCAGTCCTCCAGAGCTCCTCTGCCACAGCTCAGCTGTGCTGTTCCTCCTCACTGCTCTGAAGCTGAGCAGGAACGTCAGACCTGCTGTCGTCCAGGGGTGGGGGTGCCTCCTGGTCCTCCAGATCCTTCTCGTCTGCACGGATCCGGACTGTCAGGGAGGGAGAAGACGTCACCAACCAGATGAGAGAGTGGAGCGAGGCCGACATGAGCTTCTCAGCAGGAGGAGTCCTCTCCAGCTCTGACACTTTCTGCTCCTCGGAGCAGCTCCAGTACTACGGTGAGTCCTCCTCCTCAGATCTGAAGCTTCTCTGGAGGCCTCCTGCCTGCCAGACCTGCAGGAGTCTCTTCATCTGTGAGACTCTCCCTTCAACCTTTCAGGCTTTTCTGCTTCATTCTTCAACTCAAAAGAAAATCTGAGAGAAACAAATCCAGAGAAACCTCTGAGGGAAAAGTCATTTGGAAGTTGAGTCTTGACGTCTGGACTTTGGTCTTTCTTGAATGTTTCTCCACTGATCCACGAGGCTTCATGAGTCTAATGAAGCCATGACTCAACATGAATGAACGAGTCTGAATGATTCACCGACCCGTCCTACTGAGAAGTTCCTGCAACTCTCACAGAGGGCCGGGACAGATCTGTCCTGGGGGGTCCAGCCTGATAACCGTCCCGCTGCACTGTTCCCCTATCAGCTGCTGGGGGGCGGGGGTGCACGTGGGAGGCTGAGGGTCTATTTATGCTGTCCCCATCATCAACATGCTGTTGTGTGTGTGTGTGTGTGTGTGTGTGTGTGTGTGGGGGGGGTGTTGGGGAGTGTTTAGACAACGTTCAGATGGTTTACAAACAGCCCCGTCACACGCCGGGAAGGCCCCGCCCACCCGGACAGAGGGGTCGGATGGAGACAGGAAACATCTGGACTCAGAGCTAAGGAGGCAGAATGGGTCCAGGACGGTTCTGGAGGGGTTCAGAACCGTTCCTGTCTGCCTCATCCTTCAGGCACGTCCAGGAATGTTCTGGACCTTCAAAGACTGGAGAGTCTTCCTTCATCATCTCTAATCAGTCCTCTTTAATCCTGGATAGACTGTAAAGAAAATGTTCTGGATAATCCAATCCCAGACTCAGTCCAGATACCGTCTTCTACTCCCTGCTTTGTTTCTGCTCAGAGGTTTCCCCCCAAATTAGTTTACAAGGAAAGAGTTTCTCTCTCTACTGTGATGAGCCAATCAAACCCTTCAGGGGGAGGAGTTCAGTTTTTTTCTTTCTTTTGTAAATCACATTTGAATTTTAAAAACCTAAGAAAAAGGAAATTCTGGGTTTGATTTTTCTCATCAAAAAAAGTTTGTTTTTGAGAACATGATTGATGTCCGTTTGGATCACGCTGGAGTTTACAACTTTTAACGCATTTCTTTAAAAAAAGTTTACAAAAAACTCTGCAGCCTGATCCGAGTTAACTTGATCACACTGATGGAACACGGATCCATCAGTGTGATCAGCAGAGCTCAGATTTGTCTGTCACCATGGCAACAGCAAACTAGATCTCAATGGGTCTGAAGTGAATGGATTCCATAGAAAAACAGATGGGACCAAATCACCAGATCAATAACAAGAAATGATCTGATCAACCTGTGAAAGCTGTTCTGCAAAATGAACCACAGAAAAAACAAGAATCCCAGACAGCAACACGAGTCGTGAGTCTGTCTGCAGGTCTCTGAGCAGATACTCTGTCTTCACTCACTGATGAAGATCAGCCCAATAGAGTCAATCATGACGTCACAGAACCGGCAGTGACCTTTGTTTGACCTCTGTTAGAGAGGAAGAAGGATTCATTCATCACGTCTGGATCCACGTTCTCTCCGTCTGTCAACATCAGGAAGTCACTCCATCCAGAGTGGAGCAGGTGAACCTCAGGTGGGAGGAGCCAGAACTGTTCTTGACCAGGTGAGGCTCACTAACTGCCTTCAAGCAGTTCATAAGGAAGATGTGGTGTTTAAACCACTGGGGGGGGGCATCAGCATCACTGATGGTTCACATTCATGTGAACTTTGACGGCGTGTTAGACTCTCTGCCTCTGGGACCCCCACCCCCTGGGTGGGCCTTCTTTTTAATCAGCGCAGGTCCCACAGAGGGCTGTTTGACTCTCAGCAGCAGCACATGTTTTCTCAGGGGGGCCGCTGTACCGCTCTCCAAGAAGATGGGCCTTCAGAGACCGAGCGAGCGCGTTTGAAGTTCTCAGCTGCATCCTGTTTGAGCTGCGGGCCGTTCTCAAGCTTTTGGCTGCGTCCTGCAGGAGCAGAGGTCTGGAGACAATGTGGAGCTGCAGCATCACTGCAGACATGAACCAGAACCCGACAGGAACAGACTTCAGAACAGACTCTGTCTGGTGTTTGTCTCTTCATGTTGTGGGACGTTGTTCTCAGTGAAGGTTTTGGCGTCCTGTCGCACTGACCTCCTGATTATTGGGTGTTAGACCTTCGTTAAAGTCTCACTGCAATCATCTTTTGCTCCATTGTAATCTTAGTCTCCTTTGCTGTGATGCACCTTAGAATGTGTTCTTGTGGGGGAGTGGGGGGCTGCAGACAGACGATCCATCCCATAATACTGAGTGTCGAGCATGGAGGCACTGGCTCCCGCTTTGAGAGTCTTAATATCAGATCCGGCTGTGGATTTGAACTCACGACCCTCCAGTCTCAGGACGGACACTCTTCCACAGGGCCTTTGAGCTGGTTGAAAGTGGTCCCAGTGTCTTTTTAAACACCGATCTAAGACTGTTTCTCTAGGACAGTTTCTGCAGAGAAGCAACAGTTCATTAGAAATTCACCTCTGAGTTGTGGGTGGTACCTTCGGCAAGGAGTAAGCCTGCCTCTACTTCCCATCATCCATTTGTTTACATTCTCCTGCTAACTTATAGCCCCTCACACTCCCAAGCTAACATCAGAGTTGCAACAAAAATGGTCAGAAATTTCTACCCAGCTGTACAGTTTGGAGCCAGATAGCAGCTCGGCTCCTGATTAACATCAAGTTGAACATCCCTCAAGAATCCTTTTGTCCTCCATCATCAGAAAACCCTACAAGACCATGTTAGCTCACCAAAATCCTCATTTTAATCAGAGTAGGTCTTAAACGTTTGTCCAAATCTGGTAGAATTTCTCTAGAATTTCTCTTTTCTCCCAATAAAACCAACTCAGAAATAACATTTTTGCTTAATATACATTTTTAGAAAATCATATTTTCTACTAAATTGTGCTTTTCAGCTGCAGGTCTGAACAGTTCTGCAGAAAAGTTGAAGAATGTGTTTAAATCACAGAAGGATTCTGTTAAAACACACTGCAGTGGATTCTTTAACCAGATTTATTTTATAATTGTATATATTCTTATTGTGTAACCAGTTGAGATTTGTAATGTTTAAAGTAAGATAGTGTACTTGAATGACTGCTCACCTCTGGCCTGTAAGCAGGGATATGCTTTAGTTAGATTCCATTGGATAATTTTATTATGTAATCAGTTGTTTGTGGAAAAGTTAAATGCGTGAGTGAGTGCTGAATGATTGTTTACATTATATTGAAGTTTGTATTGCACTGATTTTACTTGTACTTAGCTTCGAATATAATCTGGTGTGAAGCATCTTTAATGTTTTTGCACATTGTCCCCATCAAATAAACGACTAAATAAAATGATCTAAATCTGGATCTTTTCCTCCAGATCTGCTGGCTGACCCGCTTGGCTGTCCCCTGCAGGACCCGGACCTCCAGCTGCTCCCGTTCAGCCAGCAGCAGCACCTCCCTGCAAACCTGCCCTTCTCCTTTCACAGCGCCCCGCCCTCCTCCACCTCCTCCCAGCTCTGCCACCCTTCGTACCAGTGCGGCGCCGTCTACCTGGAGGGGCCCTGCCAGCCGGGCCCGGAGCCCCTGTGCGGGGGCCCGGCTCAGGGCTGTGGATCCGTAGAGCTGCCCCTCGGGCGGAGGTCCCGCCTGGGAATAGGGGGCAAGAGCAGAGGCCAGGATGAGCTGTGTGTGGTTTGTGGGGACAAAGCGTCAGGGTATCACTACAACGCGCTCACCTGTGAGGGCTGTAAAGGTACCCGAGATCACCTGAAGGCTTTTGCTTGGCTTCACTGCAAGGTGAGCAGCTGATGTCCCCGCCCCCCTGCAGGTTTCTTCCGGCGCAGCGTGACCAAAAAGGCGGTGTACCGCTGTAAGAGCGGCGGCAGCTGTGAGATGGACATGTACATGAGGAGGAAGTGCCAGGACTGCCGGCTCCGGAAGTGCCGCGCGGTGGGAATGCTGGCGGAGTGTGAGGACGTCTGCCTCCATACACAAACACACAAACACACAAACGCAAACCTGCCACTGAACACGTGGTTTGTGAACCTCGCAGGCCTCCTTACAGAAGTGCAGTGCCAGTCCAAGCGTCTGAGGAAGGGGATGAAGGACCGAGGACTGGAGGAAGACGACAGCACCGGAACCAGGAGCCTGACGTCCACCGCCAGACTACCTGGACAGGTAAGACGGAATGAGGGGTGCCGTCCTGCTGGAAGCCACGCCCACACAGCACTTCTTGAGATTAGGGGTGGAGTTTTGGCATATGTGCCAATCACACAGGTAAATAAGTAAGACGTAAAGTGCCTCTCTTCCACCTGGGTCTGACTGTTCCGCCCTCCACCTGCTCCAGGCTCCGCCCACCAGTCTGAACAGGGAGCAGAGGTATTTGGTGGACAGGATGGTGGAGGCGCAGCGCTCCTGCAGGGATCAGGGAGGCAGCGGCTGGATGGTAGGTCAGCGTAAAGCTTTACGTTCACAAAGTTCTTCCGCTGTCCTCACGCTCTTCTGACTGCGGCAGGTTTCTGAGTGGGCGTGGTCAGAGGATGGGGGGGGCCTGCCTGCTGCGGTGTCGCCACAACTACAAAAGCTGCTGCAGTTTGCCAGGACGGTGCCAGGTACCGTCACACTCCCCCTGGTCGGATGAGGATGAAGGTAAAGGCGCGCCTGCTATTGGAAGGAAGCAGCAGGAGCGCCTTTATTCTGAAAGTCCTGAACTTTTAACCCGCATCCTCTACAGCACGTTTCATTCCATTTATCAAAAACAATCATCTGGGTTTGTTTGGAAAAAAAAATTCTAAACTGAAAAATATGTATTCAAAATGAAAGTTCTTAGCTCCTTGGATTTAGACGTCCAGACTAAACAAAGAGAAGGTTCTAGAAACAGACAGAAGGGAAAATTTAGAGGAAGAGAGATGTGTGATCATCAGAAATCTCCAGACAGGAATTGCAGGAAAAGATTCTGGGAAGAGACCAGAAAGTCTGGGGAGAGGTCCTCCTAAAAGTGTTCAGCCGGGCGTCCTGGTCCAAATGCATTTCAGGAGATCAGGATGAGCCGCTTCAACGTTTAAAAATGTCCAGAAAAACGTCTGTCAGCAGGTGAGGGGAAGATGTCGGGGTCCAACACAGAGGTGGAGGTCACCTGATGCAGAGGCTGCCCCTCTGGATTGGGTGGGGTCTGCATGGTGTCGGCTTGTGTTCTGTGAGGTCCGTTTGCTGGCGTGCTTCATGGCTCACTGGTGTTCTCAGGTTTTGACCTCCTGGATTTCTCGGAGCAGCACGCTCTTTTGTCTGCTTCCTGGCTGGAGGTGGTGTTTCTGCTGTCGGCGCAGCAGTTCTCCCTCAACCCGTTAAGCCCCAGTCCAGGTGAGAAACCGCCGTCAGACGCCGCAGCCGGCCCACAGACGCTCTGTCTGACTGTCCTGTCGTCAGCTCTGCAGCTCTTCAGCGCGTCGGCGCAGAGCTGGTTCAGACACGCAGACGTGAAGGACCACATGGTGGGGAGGGTGCTGACGTCCTCAGGTGAGCTCAGAAATGAAACAGCCTGTGGAAGAACTTCTGACGGACTTCCTGCTGTGAACAGGAAGCAGCGAGGATCTCCTCCGCCCAGTGCTCGGCTTCCTGCGCAGCATGGCGGCGCTGCAGGTCACGGAGGCGGAGTACGCACTGCTCACCGCCACAGCGCTGCTGTGCTCGGGTGAGACCCCAGAACCACACGCGCGTGGAACCGTGAGACGGTCCTCGGAGCTGACCCGGCGTTTCCTGTGCGTCCTCAGACCGAGCATCTCTGCAGGCCGCCGGCTGTGTGGAGAAGATGCAGGAGCTGATCCTGGACCTGCTGTCCAGGCTGTGCGGGGGGCAGGTCCAGGGGGGGCCGCGGCGCTTCGGCCGACTGCTGGGCCGGCTGACGGAGCTGCAAACTCTTCATCACAACTACCTCATCCTGATAAGAGGCCAGCATGGACACGGATGAGGAGCAGACCGAGGGATTCCTGAAATGACCTTTGACCTTACGGGCACTAAAGTGAAAACAAATCTCCACTGAATTTTTAAAAAACTTCTTATATTTTGAGTTCCTGTAAAAGAAACTTTCAGCACCTTTACTGATTCTTCCCAAATAAAGTGTTAAACCTGGTGATTCGTCCCACTAATACAATCCCTCCAGGAAGTTTCAATGTAAAAAAGAAACATTTGAAGAGACATTCAAAGTTCTCATAGAGTTTTTAATAAATCTTTTTCCAAAATGAGGAAATACTGACAGGAGAAAATGAAAGCGATTATCAGAGGACAGTTCTGTCATCTGCTGACGTTGTGTGGTGGGAATAAATAAAACCATGAGTGGAGCAGACAGTTGGACTCCAGAAACAGGTTTCTATCAAATTATGGTTTTTAAAACTTATTAGCTTTTGATTTAAATAAATTGATCTCTGGATTTATCCAATATAGCTTTATTTCTTGTTTTAAATCTTTCATAAATAAACTATTTTCTCTGTATAAAAAAGAGAATTCAAATATAAAGACCGGCTCGTTGTTGTTCGCTGAGGACAGGGTTAGGGTCACCCTCGTCAGCTGATTGAAATACGCATTTAAAACAGCAACATTAAATTAAAAGGATTTCATAATTACACATTCATATGTACAAAAACGTGCCGTTAAAATGTACACGAGTTCTTTAGGAAAAGATGAACGTAGAAAAGGTTCTGTAAAAAACATGGCAGTGATCATCTGTCGCTAGGCAGAGATTCTGTTGACATCCAGGCAGAAAAGTCCCAGACCGGGACACACCATTCCAGCACGGGTTTGGAGGCTTCACTTACAGCTCTGCTGTCAGACACCAGTGGCTCTGTGATGTGGAGTCCCCCCCACCTTTAAAAGAAACCGGGGTCCACGAAGCAGTGGCTGTGGCTGACTCGACTCATGTGGATCATGGCCCGGTCGTACGCCACTTGCACGGACTTGCGGATGCTGGACTTGCGACCCTCCATAATGCGCAGCTTGTCAGCCGTATCGTCCACGCCCAGAGGGGTCACTTTGTCCCGGGGAAGCCACTGCCTGCAGAGCCCAAAAGACGCGGGTCAGTTTTCTGATGACGGAGGTCTTCTCTGCATACGCACGCTTTAAAGTATCTGTGTGCTCCCTTCACTGACTGTTGGGGCGCTAACACCCCCCAACAGCTACAATGGGGAAAAAAAAAATTTATTTAGCCAGTTCAAGTTCTCCCACATAAAAAGATGAGGGAGTTCTGTCATTTTCATCATCAGCATATAAATGAGAAAATAATCCAGGAAATCACATTGTCTGATTTTTAAAGAATTTATTTGTGAATCATGGCAGAAACTAAGTATTTGTTCACCTACAAACAAACAAACCAGATTTCTGTCTCTCACAGACCTGTAAACTTTCCTGAGAGAGGATCCTCTGTCTTCCACTTGTTACCTGCATTAATGGACAGATCTGTCCACAACCTCAAACAGTCACACTCCAGACTCCACCAAAGAGCTGTCTTAGGACACCACAAACACAATAGTTGACCTGCACCAGGATGGGAAGACTGTTTTGATAAGAACTCCACTGGTGGTTTTTGGAGGAGAAAGAATGCTGAGTTGCATCTAAAGAACACCAAACCTACTGTAAAGAATGGGGGTGGAAACATCACGGTTTAGTTTTCCATCAGAGGGACCGGAGCGACTGATCCGTGTAAATAAAAGGATGAATGGGGCCATGTATGTTTAGATCTAGAGTGAAAACCTCCTTCCATCAGCATTGAAGATGAAATGTGTGTGGGTCTATCACCATGACAACCATCCCAAACACACTGCCGAGTAACCAAGGAGTGGCTTCATAAGAAGCATTTCAAGATCCTGGAGTGTTCTAGCCACTCTCCAGATCTCAACACCACTGAAAATCTTTAGAGGGAGTTGAACGTCTGAGTTGTCCAGCAACAGCCCCAAAACATTACAAGATCCTGGAGGAGATCTGGATGGAGGAATGGACCAAAAGATCACTGCTCTAGAGGAGATCTGGATGGAGGAATGGACCAAAACATCACAGCTCTAGAGGAGATCTGATGGAGGAATGGACCAAAACATCACAGCTCTAGAGGAGACCTGGATGGAGGAATGGACCAAAACATCACAGTTTGAGAAAACCTTGTGAAGACTTCCAGAAAACATTTGACTGCTGTCATTGTTAACAAAGGGTATATAACAAAGTATTGAGATGAACTTTTGTTTTTCAAAAAATACTCATTTTCCTCCACTATTTACATATACATTCTTTACAAATCAGACAATGTGATTTTCTGGATTTTTTCCCCTAATTTTGTCTCTCATAGTTGAGGTTTATCTATGATGGAAATTACAGACCTGTCTCATCTTTTTAATTGCACATTTGGTGGCTGAATAAATACTTTTCTCCCCACTGTGTCATTAGGGATCTAGCATTAGCGCACTAACTAACCCGCCCGCCACTAAAGTTAGGCCCAATCTGAATTCTTCCCTTCTCTCTTCCCTTCATTTATTCCTCCAAACAGTGAGTTATGAAAAAAATTGTGTCTCATAATTCAGATGTCACTTTTGTTTGATGACATCATCAATAATCGCCGGTCCGCTAGCTTCCAGCACTTACTTAACAACTTTGGTTTTATAACTTTGAAAAGGTCATTCTACAACAAAAAGTCATTACTTACACTAAAATGTAAACTTCTGTGTTTCAGAGCGCACAGACGTGACCCGGGTTACCCTCACGACGGAGGACTTTATATCCCTTCGTTTGGAGGGTTGGATTTAAGGAATACATTTCCTGGACACACTTACACTTAAACTTCCCCTTCAAATGGAGAGGAAGGAGGAAGGGAAGAATTTAGTTTGGGCCTTTTTAGCGCTAGTGCGCTAACTAATGCTCCAACAGCTAGAGTTAGCTAAATAACCCCCCACCCAGAGCTAAAGTTAGCTGGTGTTAGCTAGGCTGAGTTGAATGCTGTGCGGTGAGCTGCTTTTCCTCACAGCTCTCCATACTAACAGAAATTGACTTCCTGAAATGAGCAGCTGATGGGTGGAGCTTGTGTCAAAACTCCAGAAACTAAAGTTCAAATGTAGGAAATGAGCAGAAACCTCAAAAAGAGAAAACTAAAAAGCTACGAGGCGCTAATGACTTCCTGAACACTTGGACTCACCACGTCCGCTTGTTGTCAAAAAAAAGAACCAGGTAGAGTTTTTCATTGGCCTCCTCCTGTCTCTGCTCCCCCAGCTGCAGGACGTCCTTGGGTGGGACAGGGATGGGAACTCCATTGTGCAGTAGGCCTTCTTGTGGCATGTCTGGATCAATAACCTGAGAAAATTTAGGACTGTGTGAGCTAAGCCTCCAGACCCTGGAGATGGAAGGAAACGTTCAGAAGGATTACCAGCGCCGGGTATGATGGGTATCCGCGACATTTGGCCCACACCAGCTCCAGAGGCTCCAGCTCCACGTCCCGCTCCGGTGTTTGGCTGCCTGCGCCTCAAAGACAAAACATACTGGAGTCACTTGATGAGAAGAGGGACAGAACAAGCTGCTTCAGAGAAAACCAGAGCATACCAGAGTAATCGGAATCTCCATTTAGCATCTCAAAGAGAGGAACTTTGGAAAGAGCCGGTTTTCCAAGGCTTCGTTTGGGGGGAGAGATGCTGTAAGACAGTAAATTATATTTCAGTTTCCATGTTGTTACCCAAAAGAAAACCATCAAACACCCTGCTTAAAGAAACTCGTACTACACCACAGTTTATTTTTAATTGTGAAGAATTACAAACTTAATTGACGAAACACACAGGAAGTGTTAGAGGAGACAGAGAGGTAAAAGCACCAATCCAGAGAGAATCCCCTTATTAATATATTATTTAATTAAATATTAATTTCACTAATTATTACAAATATTGAACTCACATATTGTTTTTGCTTTGGTGTCACAGATCACAAAACTCATTGTTCGAATCGGGTCGAAGTCTTAGGGTCATGAATCGGATCATTTTTTGGATCAGTATAAAGTGAAAAAAACCCAAAAAAACAAAAAAAAAGACAACAATATAAAAGCTAAATAAATTTTTGGAAATGCTTCAAATCATATATTCAATAAGCATATATAAAGTACTTCACACACACAATATTTTATGTGTAACATCCAAACTTCACTCGTTGAGGGCGATTTATTAAAACAAAACATCTTTAAACTTTGAACACAAACAAAATTCTAAAACATGTATTTTCTGATGACATTTACATGTCTTGAGAAAAGAATTCGTAAAAATGTTGAAAATACCAAATCTTTCTGGAGTACTCTTTAAAATACAAATGTTCTCGTCCCACTCCCCTAATGTCCAAATTAAATCATTAATAAAACAGTTAAAATTATTTTTTGCTATAAATTGTTTTATCAAAACTAACTGTGGGAACATTTAAATATTTAAAATAATGATTGTTTTCTGTAAAACGTGACACCCCAGTGCTCGCTTTTCCTGGAGATTTTTGGTCTCTTTGGCTTGCCATACAATCGTCCCCTGACGGCACCGGCGAGTTCGTTACGTAGGAGCAGCAGCTCTCTCCTGTGCGGGACAGCTGCTGCTCCTCACTGGGAGATTCTTTGAAACCAGGAATTGAAATGTGTAGCAATTCTTTTATTCAGCTCTTCAAGTGAAATAAAGCTGATACCCATCGATTCATCGCTTCATTATGAAGCTGAGAAAAGCTTTTGCCGGAAGCTCCTCCCACACGCAGCGGGCGCTTCAGGTGAACAGACTTTAAGATAAACGTGAAGCAGCTACTTTAAATCTTATCAAAACAAAGAGAAGTTGCATGAATTTGATGCGAACTCCATTCTATGTGAAAGGACGATTGATTAATATTATGAGAGCTGAGGTGGGCACGCGCGGGGGGGTCGGAGTGGGCCGCGGTACACGGATCAGGACAGACCATGGGTTATCCGTGAGTTACACCCCTCGTTGTCGCTGATTTAGCAAAATATAAGATAAAACTGAATATTTGGAAATGTTTTAACTCTTGATTTACTCATTCTGATTGTGAGGAAACTCAGTCGTCTTACGTTTCTTTGTGCAGAACTGGACAGGACTCAGAATCAGACCCATCCTCTCTGTGGACGCCGAAACCATTTGTTAGTCCTGGAAGCAAAAAAAAAAAAAAAAAATCTAATCATTAAAACGAGAAAAAAAAACAGTGAAAAAAGTCTTTAAAGCCCCAAAGTTTTTTAACTTCAGCAAAAACTATCATAAAAATTCCTGCTGTTCTTTTAGGAAACAAGAAAACATAAAAAATGCAAGCATTAAGGCCTATTGATATCTATGTGTCACAGCGTTCCGGACGCAATTATGTAATTATCCAAATTCCCAAAATCAGTGAATGCAGCAGGATACCAGGTTACCACCCTCTCTGTTTTGATTGGTCCTTCGTGTTAGCCCCGCCCTCACATGCTAGAACAGGGCCAAAAGTCTCAAACTTGAAATTTTTAGATCTGAAACCGATCAAAAAAATACTAGACAGTTAAAAAAAAGATTTGAAACTCAAAACCAGAAAATTTAAAGCTGAAAAGATTAAACCCTTGTGCTATCCTAGACATGTTGACATTAAAAGTGGAGTCATTTGGACCCCTCAAGACCTTTTTATTTCAAGGATTGTTTAGAAAGTGCAGGTTTTTAAAAAATTACTCAGACATGCATTAACAGATCAAAATAGTGCTTTGGAGTTCTCTGTAGAGAGAGAGACAGTATAATACTCTTAAAAGCTCAAAATGTTGGTATTTCATGGAAGGGCCCCTCAAACAAAGCCTTTGGACCCCTGATCTAAACTCACAAGTTCAAACTGTAATTTAGTGTTTAGCAGAATTCAGTTCTATTTGATTTTTTGCTGAATTTAAGTTGTAAAAAAAAAACGGTTAAACAGTTATGACTTTCATGACTTCAATTCTAACAGGAACTATGTTTTTCTACCTAAAACACATTTGATTTTCAGAGTCATCCTGACAGACAGCAGTTGGTTCCAAACAGCATGTAGAGACAGTAACAGAGCAGAAACTGCTGTTCTCACCACTCTCCAGCGTCTGCATCCTCTGCAGCTCAGGATCTGAGCACAGGTCCTGTGTGGACAGGGTGGGGGGTCCTGGGCTTTTCTGCGGGGTCTTGGTCGGGGTGGACAGAGGAGTAGTGGAGGGGGTTGTTGAGGAGGAGTTGGGTCCTGTGAAGTGGGGTTCCTCCTGCGCTCCTTTCCCATTCCATAAAGTCCTGTTTTTTGCTTTCTTAAATCTCCGTCTGGAACACGGTGGAATAAATAACACAGAAGTCCGTCGGCCCACGCCCCCGGTGGAGGGACACGGTGGAGGGTTGTGCGCAGTCAGGCCGTTGGACACCACCTGACCGTCTCTGTGGAAATGCGGCGCTGCAGACCATTCCTGGACCTCTGCGCCGTCAGACGGGCCGCTCGGCGCGTCGCCGTCCATCTTCAGGCGCTTGCAGGGCCAACCGGGGGGCTCCGCTGTGATGGGCCGCAGCGTGGGAGGCTCCAGAGGTGTGTCCCCCCGTCGCGGAGGAGGAGCCGGGCCTGTTGGTTCCAGTGTTGGGGGGGAGGTGGATTTGAGGTCTTCTGAAAGATGAGGACAGAAAACTTTATTTCAGCCAGAGGGAGTGTGACATGGTTGCGGGGGTGCGATGCGGTGGCGCTGCATTCACACTTCAGGGGTTCAGAGCTAACCGTCACCCAAAGTTGAAGAGTTCAGGAAAACATGGAGGACCTTTTCTTTCAACAAAAGTGAACGATAATGCTCTCACAACTGTACACCAGCAACATGGCAGAATGACACTTCCTCTGATTCATGACTGTCATCATCATGCTTTGCTGTCATCTCTGAGGCCGACAGGTTTGCTGTCAGAAGTGGGATGGTATGGCATGACTGCATGTGGCCAATGGAGAGTGGTGAGTCCATGAGAGGGATGTAGAGAGGAGGTGCAGACACTGGGAAAGAGGAGTTTGTGAGGCAGCCATGGCTAACGAGACTCTGTGGGCCCCTACTTACTAGACTGGAGACAGTGGGGTGGTTGGGGTTGGTGCGTGGGGGGGGCTGGCTCAATTACCTGAGGACAATGTTCCATTAGCTCATGTTCACAACCGGGTCTCAGCGTTCAAAAAGGTGGCTTCAGAGGCTCATGCTTCGGAAACTCGTTCGGTCATAAACCAGGACGTTCTCTCACCTTTGTCGGAGGACAAACGGCCGTTCTCCGTCTTTGCCGCTTTTTCATCACCGCCGTCTTCATCCTCCTCCTCCTCTTCCTTAAGATGCCCATTGAGGAGGCTGTGGCGGGGGGGCTGGCCCTGCCTATAGCGAATACTGTTGATCTCCCGACGGAGGAGGCGCATGCGGCGGGTTCGGGCGCCGCTGCAGCGCATGGAGGTGACAAAGTCCAGCTTCTCCAGGAGCTCCTTCAGCTGGTCTTCCACGCTCATGTGGAGCCGGTTATTGGGATCCAGCACACTGTCGACTGAGGGAAGCAGGACGTTAGTCCAACTGTAGCACCACATGTCAAAACTCATGTCCAAAGACTGTGTGACACCTTAGTGTCTGTTAAGACTTCAGAACTGAGCCAGTCACAAGAAAACACCAAACTAAATCAGTCAAACAACATTAGGACTACAACAAACAATCATTTTAACAATTTACAATTAGTCAACTAATACGTAAGCTGGATCTAAAGCACTCTTAAACTATGATTAGCTTTACACTTGAAGTGTTAAAGCTAAATACTAACTATAAATAAAGACAATTATGATGATCGTGTATTAACCCTTCAACACCCGAGGCGTCACCGGTGACGCTTAAACACAAAATCTTTCAAAAAATAAAAAATCGATTTTGGAACTGGCAGATTTAGACAGCACTAGAAAATGGCGATGCACTACATAATGAGTCAGGGGGAATTCAGACAGAATTCAGAGACTTTTAACCCTGAATAAAGAAAAGGAAGACTTCAACAAACATGTTATTCATGTGTTTCTCCAGAAGGAGCAACACAGACTTCATTCATACATAAAAGTAAGTCAATATTAATATTTTTTTTATGTTACAGTTTGTAAACAAACATAAATGAAATGTGAACACATTTTAACAGTTGTTAATGAAACGGTGAATCAACTGCTCTGTAGAATAAATCTGACTGATGAGGTCAGGGCCTCACCAGCTGTCAACCTCACCAGCTGTCAACCTCACCAGCTGTCAACCTCACCAGCTGTCAACCTAACCAGCTGTCAACCTCACCAGCTGTGTCAACAATCACCAGCTGTGAACGCTCAACCTCACCAGCTGGCTGAACCTCACCAGCTGTCAACCTCAACCAGCTGTCAAGCCTCACCAGCTGTAAACCTCAACCGAGCTGTGAATGCAACCAGATGTCAACCTCACCAGCTATCAACCTCACCAGCTGTGAACCTCACCAGCTGTCAACCTCACCAGCTGTCAACCTCACCAGCTGTCAACCTCACCAGCTGTCAACCTCACCAGCTGTCAACCTCACCAGCTGTCAACCTCACCAGCTGTCAACCTCACCAGCTGTCAACCTCACCAGCTGTCAACCTCACCAGCTGTCAACCTCACCAGCTGTCAACCTCACCAGCTGTCAACCTCACCAGCAGTCAACCTCACCAGCTGTCAACCTCACCAGCAGTCAACCTCACCAGCTGTGAACCTCACCAGCTGTGAACCTCACCAGCTGTGAACCTCACCAGCTGTGAACCTCACCAGCTGTCAACCTCACCAGCTGTCAACCTCACCAGCTGTGAACCTCACCAGCTGTCAACCTCACCAGCTGTCAACCTCACCAGCTGTGAACCTCACCAGCTGTCAACCTCACCAGATGTCAACCTCACCAGCTGTCAACCTCACCAGCTGTCAACCTCACCAGCTGTCAACCTCACCAGATGTCAACCTCACCAGCTGTCAACCTCACCAGCTGTGAACCTCACCAGCTGTCAACCTCACCAGCTGTCAACCTCACCAGCTGTCAACCTCACCAGCTGTGAACCTCACCAGCTGTCAACCTCACCAGCTGTCAACCTCACCAGCTGTCAACCTCACCAGATATCAACCTCACCAGCTGTCAACCTCACCAGCTGTCAACCTCACCAGCTGTCAACCTCACCAGCTGTCAACCTCACCAGCTGTGAACCTCACCAGCTGTGAACCTCACCAGCTGTGAACCTCACCAGCTGTGAACCTCACCAGCTGTCAACCTCACCAGCTGTCAACCTCACCAGCTGTCAACCTCACCAGCTGTCAACCTCACCAGCTGTGAACCTCACCAGCTGTGAACCTCACCAGCTGTCAACCTCACCAGCTGTCAACCTCACCAGCTATCAACCTCACCAGATGTCAACCTCACCAGCTGTCAACCTCACCAGCTGTCAACCTCACCAGCTGTCAACCTCACCAGCTGTCAACCTCACCAGCTGTCAACCTCACCAGCTGTCAACCTCACCAGCTGTCAACCTCACTGCACATCACTGGCTTATCTTAGCTAAACGATGATTCTTCTTCAGCGTTATCATACTCAGTCACAACGGGCTTCCTCTTCAGGTGTTCATGCATGCCTGTAGTGCTGACATGTAACACAACTTCTGCCCTGCAGATTTTGCATTGGACACTTTTGTCTTTTATCTTTTTATGTTCTCCACTTTCGAGCTCCGTTGGTGTGTTGTTATGGTCAGTCTTCCTAGAACTTCCTGTGACATCACAACTGACCCAGATTAGTACCACTGCGCATGTGTGTCAAACTAAATTGAAGACGCGGCACTAGAAGGTGTGTATTGTGGTTTTAAGATTTTGTAACCCTTCCGTTCTCCTTAGCTTGTTTACATTAAAAGTGGGGTCATCTGGACACCACAGGACAGTGCGCTGAACTTTTTTTTTTCACTGATTTCGGAGTTTCACTAATGTCCATGGCAGACATAAAATCCTGTCCCCCTTCGTCCACATTTGTCATGGAAGAAATCGCATAACAAAATGTGGTTGGAGCCATCTGGACCCCAAGGAGAGCGGAAGGGTTAAACAAGAGTAATTGACCATTAAATTAGTCGTTATAGTCATATCTAATCGACATATCGTTGCAGCGCTACAATCATTCGATCAATCCAAATTGGTCTTCAATCCATAACCTTGGATCTGCAGAAGACAAATATGGTCTCCGTGTCTTACCGTCCTCCCAGGTGCAGTTGTAGAAGTCTCTCTTCTGGGGAGACTCTGGGAGGTGCATGCCACTGTCCAGGTCCAGGCCGATGTTCGTGGCTTGTCGTTGGGCATGGCGCAAAACGGCGCCCCCTAAGTCCCGGAGATGTAGTGCAGCTCTGTGGAAGACGGTGTCACTGGCATTGTAGAGGAGGCAGTTGGACACCATGAGGTTGAAGTCGGCCTCCAGGTCGGACACCGAGCGGTAGAGATGGCTTTCAAGCTTGGAGCGCATGGTGGAGAAGTCCATGGGATGGCTGATAAACTCCAGGTAGTCAGGAACCTGCGGACAAACCAAAGCTGCTCAGGAGAGTGGAGACTCTAGAAAACACAAACCAGACATGAGCTCCAGCACAAACACTCATGTGATCAACCAATCGATCAGTTGCAGAGCTTTGGTTTCAGGTGTCAGAAGTTATTGTGACCAGACCCTGAGGAACACCAGGCTGCTGTGGCTTCATCAGGTGTCCCTGTCCTTCGTTTGACTGAAGCATCAAAGTTTATCTTGTTGTCATTTCTGAGCTGTTTGAACTACTTTTGAGATCTTACTGATATTTGAATTAGTTTAAATCCTGAAACAGCTTAACTGCAAGAAGAGTCGCAGACTTGGAGCTGCAGTCACAGAGATGCTGCACTTTGAGGTTATTTTCATGATACACATTCAGAAAACTGTCAAATGCACTTATTGTTGTTTTTAATATAAATCCTCTTTCAGTATTTTCTCCATATGAATAAACTTTAGATGTTTAAGTTTTTTTTTTATGACAAAGCTTTCAAATATGAAAGTCAGCTCCTAACATTTCCTAACTTTGCCCAATCTGGCTCTCCAGATATTTAGAGGGACACAAAATCACCTGATTTGTTCACATTCAGCATTCTTTTCTCTCAGTTTTTGTAGATTTGGTCTCCAGACATGTAAATGTAACCAGAAACGACATGTTTTTACATTTTTGTTTATGTTCAAAGATGTGTGAGTAGTGTGTATTTATGCTTTGAAGTACTTTATATATGTTTTCTCCAACATGTGTTTTACAGCTTTTCAAAAAATTAATTTTAGTCTTTTACCTTCTTGATTTTTGCTGTTGTTTTTTCTATTTTTACTGATTTGAGAAAAGATCTGAACCGTTACCCTAAAAATTGTTAACTGTGAGTTTTGTGATGCGTTTCACCCCTAGTAGAAACTGTGAAATCTGATGATCAAATATGTAAACCAAACCAACTGATGACCTTCTGATCGCCGCTGGAGCTGCAGACACGACCTTCAGGTCCAAAGTCTTAGATATTATTGTCTGCAATCCTTCAATGTCTGCGACCATCAGAGGCAGTGAGTATCCAGTAAAACCACAGACCGCTATCTTTAGTTTATCAATGCATCACATGAATCCTGACGTTCAGCATTTGAACAGGATTTATTCACAGTTTCAGTCAGTCCCATTAAACTCTCAGCCATGTATGCAGCCAGAATGTGAGGCTGCATGAAGAAAGGAGAAGGAAAGTTTTAAGGTTTTTTTTCCTTCTTCTTTTCAAACGTTCTATAGAAACACAGACCCCACGTTGATGTCATTTGTGTTGTTTTTCCTCTGCCCTTTTAAAGCCTTCCAGCTTCTCATTAGTCACTCTGCTTCCCACACAAACATACACACTCTACAGTAGGGATGTCCCAGTCAGGTTTTTTTGGTCCCGATCCGATTCCGAGTCATTGGATTCTGTTGATTTGCCGATACTGAGTCCTGATCTGATACTTTTGTAACATATTTAAAACATGAACAAATTGAATAAACAGATTTGTGTTGTTCCTTATTTATATTTAATTAACCTTTTTTTATCATTAAAAACTTAAATAGAACACTTCAGTGAAGGAGCTTTAATAAAGAAGTAAAAATAGATCAAATGTAAACTAGAAAGAAAATCATGTTTTCTTGTTCTATAAGTGATAATTAGTCATGTGAGAAAGTTTAGTGACTTTAACTTTAATATCTTTAGAGTTATTGAACATTTTAGACCAAATGTGATTCCTGTCCTCATTTAGAATTCTTTAAGATAAATGACTTAGTTTTAAAATGAATTTGATGAGTGTTCATGACTAACTCATATCATTAGAAACATTTATTCTTTTTTTTTTTTTTTTTTAAGATTATGGGATTTTTTTTAAGTTCTTAAGACATCACATAATCGCTTTTATTTCCACGCTATTTAATTCTCTTAACTTTTATTTCTCTGTCAGATAAATAAAACAGGCATATCAAAGAACAGCTCGGGTCTGAAGGATTTAAATCACAGAGCTAGCATTTAGCTTAGCACAGTTAGCAGCTGCTGTTTAGCCGTCTGTTTGTCTGCAGAACGATGAGTTTAACATGAAACACAAACAGAAACTCTGTCTTTTTCTGTTGAAATGCGTTTATAGATTGTTGTTTACATTAAGACAAACCAATAGAGACACTTGCTGTCAGTTTAAAGTGTTTTTAAAAGAGTTATTGATCCCAGAAGTCTGGATCTGTGATCATCTAGTCAGCTTTATTGAATTGTTTTTATTGCCTCCTGTTCAAACTGATGCAGTTTTCTGCTGCGTTTTATGGCAACAACATTCTGTAATCTGTTCATGACAGGCAGACTTCTAGTGGAGGATTTATCCAGAATAATAAGATTGAAATATAAAGTGTTGATCATAATAAGTATAAATGAAATATCCAATACTGATCGGGGGAGAAAATCCGATATTGATCGAGTCATCAACCACGTGATCGGATTGAGACATCCCTACTATACAGCTTAGACTGAGGACAAAGGGTTTACTTCCAGATTTCACGCCCTAACCCTCCACCTCTGAGCCACAGCATGCATCCACGAGGCAGCATGCTAGCAGTAGTCCTGGCTGCTGATCCCAGACCATCTGAACTCTGAGCTGCACTTCCTCCATGTGACTGAACCTTCTCAGAGAAATGTGAACGAGCAAAGACGGATTCAGTTTATAAACCTACTTCTTTTATGCAAACTGGCTGGCCAAAAATGTGGGCCGTGTCCTTCTCTTGTAGTTGGTCCAGAGTCGAGCGAAGCAGCATCAGCATCGGAGTCAACTGCATCTCCAGAGCTGCCTGTTGAACTTTGACCTGCAGTGACCAGAGAACATGCTTTTGTTTAGGAAGAAAACAGGAGTTCACTGAATCTAAATCCTGCTGGGAACAAATGTAAGCATGAGGGACACTTTATAAACCACATTAAGTTATTTATGTTCTGATTTCCTTTCAAAGGCCCGAATCCATTTAGGCTGCGTTACCTGTTCTCGCTTGAGCTTCTCTCTCTTGCGGATCAGCTCCACCAGCAGCCGTGCCTTCTCCAGATCATGCCGCAGCTTCTGCCAATATCTCAGAGCTTCTCGTGCAGCCGAAAGCTTTTCATCCACTTCAGGCTACAAAGGAGAATTCTCTTTAGAGCCGGAACATTTACCTCACCAGACAACTTTTTAAAGAGCAAACCCTTTTCCTGTCATCATTAAAACATTAAAGGCTGATAGCCAGTGTTTTGGTCTGACCTGCTCTGTATTCCTTTGGGAATGGACGTTCGAGTGCAGACGCCGGACCAGCGGCACGCCGTTTCTTGACTGGCGCTTCAGTCGCCAGTAGTTATACAACCTCTGTATGAACTGGCTTTTCCTTTGGAGGAAGATTCCTTTGCAAATGCTATTCAACCTGAACAACAGAAAACATGTTTTTAGGATTTTCAACACATCAGATGTTTACACTTTTTTTAACTTGTCATCTGTCCAACAGCTGAGCAAATAGATAGGGGGTGAGAGGCTCTTGTGTTGGGCAGATTTTACTGTCACAGCTGGGGTTTATTGAGTATAAACCCCTTTATAACAGTCAGTTTGAGCATCGAGAGGGTCAGTCCTGATCCCACCACTCTGTGTTTCTGAAGGACCAGGGGGCTGTATTAATGCAGAAGCATGGAGTTGTTCTTCAGGGAGAAGATCTACACAGCTCTGCAGCAGTAACATTTGAAAATGGAATTTCTCCAGGTTGGAGAGCTCTGAGATTCTTTGAAGAACATCTACAGTGAAATGTTAGTGTGATCGTGTAAGCCACGTTAGAAAACACTTCACAGCTGATTGTGGATTCCTGCTGCAGGATTGTGATCTTCTCCTATACCATATGGGCCATACCATAAAAAAATCAACTGAGTTTTTAAGTGCATTATACTATTCAATCATCACTATAAAGAACCCCAAAGTGTTATTTTGATCAAATCATGCATCTCTGAGTAATGGTGCTTTGACAACAAACGCGATTCGTGCGACAAATTCGCATGCCCCGCCCCTCTTTAGCCACGCAGTGAATTCGCTACATAAAAATGTGTTCCTGATGCCGTGGCCGCATGTGGGAGGAGCTGCCAGCTCTGTCTGTGGATATCTCACTTAGAATGAATGGAAGACAGATGATGGTAAGAAATAAATCAGGTTTATCTATTGTGAAGAGTTCTACAAAACATCGGTAAAAATGTCTCCATGTTCAGGTTTATTGTGTTTCTGTGTCTCTGTGGCTAAGCATTGAGGGTTACTGTTTCGTATTAATCCGAGGGGGAAAGTAAAATTAGGAGACCTCTTTCCTTTTTTTTTTTTTTTTTAAAGTCTTGATGACACCCGAGCTCGCAGCCTCCGCAGCATCTTTCTCTCTATACCGGTGTTCTATAAATCTATCCTGCCCGTGATTCTGTCCTGCCAACATTTACTGTGCATGTGCAAATCGAAAATACATCATCTTTTTCTGTCTTAGCGGACCGCCCATAAATCTGTGCTATCCCTCAATCTTACGATCAGGATATACTGCCTCTAAAGCTGTCAGTCGGACCCTGTGAGGCCGCACTACGTCCCGGTTAAGTTGTCTGACGCCCCATGAGGCCGCGCTGCCTCACCGTGAGACCGTTCAAAGCCCACTGCCCGCCCTGAGGCTGCGCTGCTCCCCGTAATTCTGTCCTACTCTGCTGTGTTTAAGACCAAACATCTAAACAGTTGATTCTTTCATTTACAGTAGGTAGGATTCTCTGATGCCATCAGTTTGTTTGTCTATGGGTAGGAAAATCTCACAAGGTAGGACAGATCATTAGAACACCGGCATATCAAGTGAGTGACCTCAACAAACATGGAGCGAAGAAACGTGGGAGCGAAAGCCGCCGATCTGCCCAGACTGTATCCTGCAGGTTCTCAGAGCTGGATGAGCTCTGAGAACCTGCGGCTCAAACGGGTGGAGAAAAAAGATGAAAGTTCTGGACAAAACGCTGGCTGATTGGCTGATGTGACACAGCAACCTGTCAAACTTCAGGGTTTTACATTTCGGCTGTGGCACCGGATCAAATCGAGCTGCTGGGAGACCTTCACGCTGCGCCCGTCGCTCAAATTGTGCCGCGAGGCTTCAATTCGTCTCAGAGCACGCCTGTACCATTCGTTAACATTGAAGCTGACCGTCTCTGCTGCACAGTCGCGTTCAGTGTAAATGCCTGTTAATCCTTTAACAACCTGCGCTCTGAACAACAGCCCCTTCCATGCCCACGAAATCAAGCAGGTCTTCACGATCAGAGTGAGACCACCCCTTTCAGGAAAAGTCTACTCTGACAGCACCGCCCCCAGTCTATCAGCAACACCCAGTTTATCCACAGAGCTAGCGGTGATCTGCAAAAACTTTCATTTTAGAGGCAGAATACCGTATATCTTTCAGTTGCGTCCTGTCTTCAGTAAATTTTAGCTCAAACCGGTGTTTGTTACTTTAGATCAGGGGTCTGCAACCTGGGGCACGCGTGCCACAGCTGGCACGCAGAGGGAAAGACAGCGGCACGCCGGGGTGTGACAACATCTAGCACTTCTGTCGTCCGTTTATAGTTTTTGGGATTTGTAAAGAGTGACCATCTCGTCTCTTAATGATCTTTGATCCCCCATGGCTTCACAAAGAAAGGGTCCATTCACGCAGCGCTGGCTGTGACCCCGCCCACCCATATAAATACTGCAGGTTTTTATTATAACTTTATAGTTTCACATAACGCACGTTATCTTTTGTCATTATGAATGATGAAATTCTCCGAAAAAAAAAAAGTTTCACATAACGGCAAGCTGTAATATTTCCTGTCTTTGTAACTGTTGCCGTGAGATGAAGGTTGGAATGAGACGCGGCGTGATCTGCAAGATGAATGAACGAGAACACCTGAAGTGAAAATAAACAGTTGTGCCGTGTGGCTGAAATAAACAAGCTGTATATTTCCTTGTGTTTAGATGACATTAATGGAGTTATGTTTCCACATGGGGACCTTTTGTATCGTATTTCCTGGTTTAGTTGTGTTTATATTCTCGGGGTTCCTCTTGTTGGAGCGGTTCTGGTCCAGCATGCAGCCTCGTGGCTGTAGTGGACCTGTTACTGTCTGGTTCTGGTGGGTTCTGTGGTGATGATCTGTGGTTGATCTGCTGCTGGTTGAAGAGATTCCAGAAGCTAATGGGAGTTGGTTTGGATTGCTCTCTTTTTAGTATTTTATTGTTGTTTTTAATTGTAAACCTCTCAGAGATGCAACACATGAAAAGACTTTTTAATAAATAAATATTGATCGATAAGTTCAGTTTGTTGAGAAATATCCAAATAAGGTCAGATTATACTCAGACTATCTTTCTGTTCTGCTATATGTCAATATGAACAAGTATTTAAATTAATATTACATCTGATCATCACTGCATTTACTGGGGCTGAAAATGAAGAATAATGCTGTCCAGTTGCAGGAAATACATACACATCACTATAAATAGAAAACTAACAAAAACGTAAAAACATTTAATTTTACATGCAATCAAAGCATCATCACAGAATGAACTAATAAGTTACTCAGGTTCTGTCACAAAAATAAAAAAAGCCAAAAGCATTCACTTGTTTATGTTTTTATTTTTTTTATTAATAGTTGTAAAGTACTCGTAAATGTTCAGGATATTTTGTTCTGATGTATTAATCCTATTGCTGCTAGTATCCACAAATGCAGTACTTTTGATTTTCAAACAAACAGCTGCAATACTATTCCAACTATTTTCTTTTTTTGCAATATTATCATGAAAGCACAGTTTTGAGCTAATATGTTCAATAAACGGTCTTTGACTTCCTGTTTATGAATTACATTTTTTTAAACGTCAAAAACACTGCAGACCCCTGCTTTAGATAGATAGTTCACTCTGAAAGGCTTAAGAAAATCATGGTATGACCGCTTTAAGACAGAAAAGTAGTGAGCATGGTGTCTGAATTGCAGCAGATGTTATAACTTTTAGTATTTACGGAGGGAACAGAAACATGGCCGTAGATACTTTCACTCTTTTAGATCAACCTTTAAAGTTCAACTGCCTGAAGAACAGAATCATGTGAACTAAAGCATCAAACTCAAATGTTTGCTAAACAAAGACACGGATCCACTGACCTGCTTGTGGGTATCTGAGGAATTGCCACCTGTAATGAGCCCGTGTGTTTGGGTGATGCTTCTTCAGCCTTCTTCCCTTTCTTTTTGTCACTCTTCCCGTCCTCATCTGGCTTTCTGCCTTTTTTTGGTGTGACTGGACCGACCGTGTAGGCGCTCTGTCCTCTACTAGCCCTCCCTCGGCTCCCCACCACCCGCCCCTCCGTCTCTTCGTCTGACCCCGCGTCCTGCCCCGGCGGGGAATGGGCCTCGCAGAACGCCGTCTTCTTCACCGAGAACGTGGTTCCGTTGACGTTTGTTTCTCTCACCGGCTCGATCTTCATGAACAAGCCAGCGCGCTGAGCGCACGTCACGTGAAACGCTGTGTAACAGTTGGCCTTGTGACACTGAATGGATGCGCCGCGGCCTTTCTGCTTGCACAGGTAGCAGGTCAGTTTCCAGCGCGCTGGGGGAATGTTACCCACTCCTTCCACTGGCTCCAGAAACACCGTGTTGGCAAAACAGACCTCAGGTATCCATATAGCACAGACCACATGCGCCCATCGGCCGTCGCTGGTTTGCTTAAAAGCGCCGCCGCGATTTGGACACAAAACACAGTCAACTGGTTTCTGAGGAGACTGCAAACAGCAGCGGCACAGCCACTGGCCCTCGGGGATGTAGGGGACCCCATAACACTCCTGGTGGACAGCCAGGTTACAGGAGTCACAGAAGAGAATGACGTTACTGTTGAGACATTCATCGTCCAGGCACACACAGCAGAAGGCATCGTCATCGATCGAGCTCTGAGATGGCGCCCGGCTGCGGGCTTCACGGTACGCCTCTTCTTCCAGCTGATCTACCAGCAGCTCAAAAGTGTCCGGGGAGACGGCCGAGGAACCGTCGGATGTCCGGCCAGCATTGACCATCTCTAGCCAGGCGGTGTCTTCTTCATCCATGTCGTATTCTGCCTTTCCTTCGTGCTCCTCGCTGGAGGGTTCGATGTAACGGTAGTATGCTGCTGGTAGAGGAGGAGCTTCGGCGGGCGTGAATGTCTCCTGGACGCGGAACTTAGGCTCTGGGAGAGTCACATGGTTAGCGTGTGATGAATTTAGCTTTTCTGAAGACGGTGGTCGAGCACTGGCGCAGTGGTTCTTGGAGGGCTGTGTTGACCTGATGGAAAAACATTTGGAGTCTTTCTTTCGACCTCTTGGTATGATGCGTTTGCGGGGGGTTTGGACACTGCTGGTGGGGGCTGATGACTGCTCGCTGTTCTCTTTGTTGCTGTTGCACTCACTGATGTCCTGAGCCATCATTTCATCCTCTGTGATGACCTCCAAAGGCTCCAGGACGGATATACGGTGAAGCCTTCCATCCAGTTCCACCTCCACCACTTTCTGAGCCTGAGCATAAGAAAGAGTCTCTCGGGTGGGAGAGGCTTTAAGGCTGTAAGGAGAGGGGGATCGCTGGCGGGCAGGCCCTCTCCCACCAATCGCTCCATTGGACCTAACATCAGCTTCACCTCCTGGGCCCGCCTGGCCTTTTTGACGTGGTTTCCTCATATGCTGCTGATCCCACTCCTTCCTGATAAAAAAAACAAACAGCAAAAAAATGTTAATGTCAAGCAATAAATGTTGGAATTAAAAAAGTTTCAACCAGATATTTCCCAGATGTGAGGTAATACTTTGTTTTGTTAGATAATAGAGCTTTACCTACAGATTTATCTGTTATAAGAATAGAATGTTAGCTATAAACCCTGACACAAAAACATCTCCTCTGTACTGAGCTTCTGTGTTAAACAATATTGTAAACATTCGGTACAAACTGGTGATCAACAAACGACATACAATCATAAACTCATTAAATCATTTGACTGCAAAAATGAACCATTTTACATGAGAACGTAGACAGAAAACTTTGTAAAATAAAGTAGAGGTAGATTATTCTCGACTATTGAGGTTCACCACAACATAGTTAACATCCAATCAGATTACAGTTTAAGGATGATTGACGCGTCAAAGAGCCAATCAGTGCCACGAACACCAAGGTCTCCACAGACCTCAGTCCTTCCTAATATGTCAGCCATATTTACAGTTTTAAACGCTGTTAACTCAGACAGATTTCATTCTGACAGCACTTTAACCAAGCGATTCTGATTTTATCAAGTTGGAATCAAATCCTTTAGCTAACGTGACGGCTAACCGACACAAAATACCGAGAAGAAAACAAACAGAAGAGCCGATCTGCCAACTTTCAGATTGACAGAATGCGATTAGTTGCCTTATTTTATTTTCAAACGCTGACACGATTAAACACCATCACGAGACGACAAACACCCGAGTTTACAGTCGTTCAACACCAGCACGGAGGTTAGAGAGCCGAACATCTCTGCTGTCTTACCCACCGACTGACAGCCGGCGCTCGGAGCCGCTCTCACAGAAATGGTCGCCGACCCCGGCGCCTCCGCTCCCCTCTCAGGGCTAACAGCTACCGCTAGCCCGTCTTAGTTTGCTCCTCCAGCCGGTAGATTTCGTCAGAACACAACACTTCAGTTTCCTCACAGTTCGGCGCTTTAGAGGCAGACAGCGGCTCCTCCGGACACACCGAATTCATGAATGCTATATCGACAATATCACGGGAGGAAAGCGGTTCTTGTCGAAGTAATTTTGTTAGAGATATGCTAGCTTTTTCAGCTAGTTAGCTAGCTGTTTGGGGATTTGCGCTTCACAAGCCAAAATAAAACTACAACTTCCGGCTGGGGATTATAAAAATAAAATACTGTTGAATTTGGCCTGAAGGTTCTCCACTTTATTACCCGTTCTAACATTTCATTAATAAATGACATAAAAGGAGCATTTATTTGTCTAATTTCTGAAAAGCACTTGTGTCTCAGAACAGTTTCGGAACAAGCTGATTGGTTATTCAGGTTGTGCACTGTGATGGAGAGACAGGAGGAAGCACAGATGAAGATGCTGAAGCTCTCTTTGAGAGTGATCAGGATGGATCAGGAATAATTCCATGGGAGGAACAGATGTTCAGGGCATAAATACAGGGGAGCAGGTGGATATGCTTGGATATGTTAGAGGAACATGATGAGGTAAAAAGAGGAATGACATGAAAGACCAAAGCGGAGATTGTGGAGAAGGAGGAAATGAGGGTGAAGGATGCAGGGGAGAAGATGGATAGAATGGAAGTGGATCATTCAATGTGGAAACAATTTATAAGTAATAATGATATGATACATATATTATCAAATATATAATATAATATTTAGCAACTAAAAGTAAAAAAAATAGATGTATGTATATTTTAAAATAAATGTAGATACACGTGTACATAAATTTTAACATATACTCCTGCTTACAGTGAGTCATGTAGTGTTAAAAACCCACTGATCAATGTTTTAAATGACTGTATTACATAATCTGGAAAGGCTGGGTACGATTTTCACGTTGAAAAAAAAATAACTCCCTCTATTATTTACTTTTATTTTGACGGCGGGGCTCATCTACTTCCGTTCGTAAACCTGCGGACATTTTTACGCTAACTTGATAAAACCGGATTGGTAAAAGTTCTTTGCGCCCGTCTGACGTCACCAGTCAAGTCTTTTCGCGCGCGAGCTGTCTCGCGGCAGTTTGATCCGTTTTTCTATTCAACTTGTGCTTTATTTCTAACTCAAGCAAAACAAACAGGCTTATCTGCACAAATTATTTATTTATTGTCTCCATGAATTACACGAGAATATAAGAAACAATTGAGGCATTTCCATCTTTGACATTAATATTATGTGACGTTGAAGCAACAGCAGAGGAGAACACGTTAAAATAACAACGAATAACTCTTACAAAAAAGGAAAATAAAACCATTTTTTGAGAAATTTAATCAGTTTTACACAACTCTAATAAATGGGAAGTTTTTTGGGAATTTTATTCTACATGCAATATAAAGGTCTTTAATACATTTTCTAAGATGATTCCGTTTATATGATCTTTCCTCTTTTGGAAAATTGCAATTGTAGATAAAATATTTTGTAATTAAAATCAATTTGTTAATAAAAAAAAAACAGGTTTTCATTAATTAACAATTAAAATGGTTGATTCTATTATTTTTGTTGTCTGCTAAATCTGAGGAAGACCAGAACGTTTGCACTGATCTAATAAAAGCTCCTAGATTCTTTTATGCCTTTACAGCATTTAAATCAAATCATTTTAAAAATGTAATTTGTATCATTTTATGTAATAAAGAAGAGAAGACAACAAGTCTAGATGCCTGTAACACAACTCAGGACAAAGTTATAACATCATATTCCTATTAATTTGATCCATAATGTATGTCAGCTCTCCAAATGTTTTGTTTCATTGTTTATTTGGAAACCAATAATTAGAGAACCTGCAGTACAGTCCGCACAACGGTGCCACAGTTTACTGATGGGGAATGCATTATGATGAACATTTAATTCAATTCAGTTTATTTATAAAAACACCAGTGAAGATCAGAGGTCGTCTCAAGGCGTTACAGAAAGGCATGATGCTTGGTAAAGAATTTCACAAAGAGCTTGATTTAAAAAAGAAAAAAAAACAAACAAACAAACACACATTTAAACCTTAACAGAGGTTTAATAAAAAAAAGAAAGAGAAATAGTGGCTGGAATATACAAGGGCACTATTGGCTGTCTGAGGGGGGCAGGAATCACATCACACTGAAATAATCATGAGGACATAGTGAGGGTATTTTTCCTCTTGGAGTCCCGCCGTGGAAATGGCACAAAGCTTTTTACCTCTTTGAAACATAATCCTGTGGGGAAAAAGGAGGACATTACTAAACAAATATAACAACAACAAGCTCAGAGGAATCACAGAGCAGTCGAGGAGCATGTCAGCAGCAGGTGGAGGAAAAACAGCAGCAGCACATCCGTCTGTGCGGCTGCAGCGATCGGATCGCTTCACCGCGGGGCGTTCTCCAGAACTCAGACGGGAGCAGACGACGGTCATTATTGGATCAGATCATAGCCAGAAAAGACATGACAACAAATAACAGATTCAGTAAATGTTCAGACTCTGACAACCAACCTACCATAAACTGTTAAAATTATTTTTTTTATTCAGTTTTTATGTTATCTTTTAAATTCAAACTCTTTTTAATTGTTGACTTTTTTTTTCAAACTGCATTTTAAAAAGTTTTTAGATATTCTTATTATTCAAAGTTTTAGTCATTGCTCTTGTTTTTTTGTCCTCTTTTTTACTTGTTAAAAAATAAAAATACATAATTTGAAGTTTATTTTATGTTTTCTATAACACTTGTTGCATAAGAACTTCAAAAACTTTTTTTTTTCTATTATTTTAACCCGATCAATGCATAGGAACCTGGTTCCTAAATATTAAATCTCACAAAAAGGTTCTAACTGTTTTTTTCCTGATCCAAATACAGAAAAAGAAATTCAAAGAAAAGGAGCTGAAGGGAACAAAGTGATGAATAGTAAGATCGTTTAGGGAACGTTTCATTCATTTTAAAATCTTGAATTTTTCTGAAAAGCAGAAATTCATTTGTCAATAAGTTATGACATAAAGCTGTCTGCTTTTGAGGATACAATGAAATCAGAATTACTGAAAGAAAAAAATCAGTTAGTGATCATTTCCCAAGAGCCAATCACATGTTATAAACCCCATCAATCCATTGAGGTCTGCTGCATATCCCAGTTTAGATCTCTAGTAGGCGACTTTCCCCATAGATACTTGTGTCTTGGTCCCATCATGCCTTGCACGTTGTAAACAAGCTGCTTGGGTAGTTTCTTCTCACCGGACACATGATGTCAATTTATTAATTTTAATAGACATCATGTAGATGTCTACAGGAAATCTACTGGAAATCTCAAACATCTCTATTCCACTACTCTACTGGATGTGTATCTGTATTCACCTGGTCTTTGGGTATTGTTAGATGTCTATAAGAGATCTTTCTTTTAAAGATGTATAAGATATAAAATACAAAACCCCAGTCAAACATGTTTCTATCATTGTGACTTTGGCTTGCCATTGTTCTTTTTCTTCTTTTTTATTAAATATGAACTTTTCTTCCAATCGATATCTGTAAATGTAAGTCTGAACTTTTAAAACTTTGCCTCTGAACATAAACTAGACACTGTTGTTCATCAGAAGATCTTTAAACAAATCTAATAATCCATTCTGACAACAGATCAAACCTTTTAAATCCGTGTATCATTTGTTCATTTATTTTTCAACTTAAAATTGAAAAATTAAAATGTTAAAATACTTCTTGGAATGTGGAACTTTGTGATGAGTATTATCTGTAAAGAAAAAGGCTGCGCAGTGGAGCAGTGGTCAGCTCTTTCACCTTTAGAAAAACCTAGTTCAAAGAAGTTTGGATGTTCTCCCTCTACAGTTCATTTCAGTGTTTCTGTGACAGTGAAAAATAAAAAGTTCTATAAATACAGTTAAGAATCAGCAAACCTGTGAGCCAGAAGAGAGTCAGAGGATTCTGAAGATGAATAAATGGATGTAAAACTGCAGCTGTCTGTAAAGCCGTGTTTCCACTTAGCAGTATGGTCTGGTACGGTCCGGTATTTTGATAAATGGACCCATTTAACAGTACTGACCCAAACCTCTTGAGGCCCCCATCCATTGCAGGTCCATAGAAAAATAGAACGGGTCAGTTGGGGCGTTGACAGAGCGTGAAGACGACATTAGAAAGCACCAGCACCAGTATAGCTCTAAGCTAGCGTTTCTGTTTTCCTCTTTACGGCGGTGTTCTTCTTAGAACCCAATCTTCTTTCAAACAACATTCAATTCCTGTTCTACAAGATGTAAAAAAAAACTAAAACAAGAAAAAGACGAGCTGCTGGATGACCTCTATTATCGCTTTGCTAGAACGACACGGACTACAATGACACGCTGGCGGTCAACACCACGCATGCTCCATGAAAACAAACCGCTCAGTGGAAGTGAGGCTTCAGAGAGGAAACGCTCGCCAGAACTGATGCATACCATACCATACCACTCCCTACCAGACCATACCGGACCGCTACAATATACAAAGATTAGATGTCTACCTGTAAGTGTATAGTAGACCTCTTTATGCAGAACAATATTACCCTCTAATTGACTCTTTTATCGTGACGTAATACAAAATGGTGACAGGGCCAACAAAGTAAAAACTGACTTCTGCCTTTCGCATTTAGAAAGGCAAAGCTGACAGCTGAACGCTGTTTCCTGTCTTACATTGTTCACAAATCAAAATAAAATTTGAATAATCCTTCAATATTGGATGTTTTATTGAAACTATCAACCTTTCATTTGAGCATATTTTATTCTAACTGCTTCTATTCTGGTATTTTAGTGCGATCAGCAAAAAAACTGATAGAAATTCATGTTGTCTTCATTTAATTCCTTCAGCAAAGACACACATCACTGCGTACACATTTTCATCTCTTCCCAGGTTAATTTACTTGTTCTTTTAGGGGATAATTGTAAAAACAGGAATGGTTTGGTTCAGTGAAAATGTAAAGAGCAGCTATCAAGGCACATAGTTTCAGCTTTCAAAATAAGAGCGGCCAAGTAAAAAAATCATCTCTGGGTGAAAGTATTTTATAACGTTACGTGGAAATAATCACGTTCATATTTTTGTCAACATTTTCAATCAATTTGATCATTTTTTACCTTTATTTTCCTCAGCAGTTCACTGACCGCACTAAACATTACAAGAATAAGTAAATCATAATTACCTTCATAATCAAACAAGCAGCATTCAGTGAAGTAACTGTAATCTTTGTCTAACTTTTACCGGGCTGTCAGAGAGAAATAATCCACGACTGGTTTAATATCATCCACAGGAATTTGGGGATCATCTGATCTGCTTTTCTGACTGCAGACAGGATTACTGATATTTGTACTCTGATTTATGAATCATCTAAGATGAGGAAACTAATACAACCAGCTAGGACATTTATAAAATATATATTGTACAAATTTCAGTTACAATTAGTTAGGTTACCTTTTATTATTTATGTCAAATTTCTTCAAACAGCGTTCAGCTGTCAGCTTTGCTGTTCTAAATAATAAAAGCCTGAAGCTGCTCTGTACTTCCAGTGATCTGTGACATCACATGAAAAGGGTCTACAGAGTAACAAAACAGAGTTTAGACATACAGTTGACAGTAGATGTATATTAGGTATCTAATAGACATCCTGTGCCTTGTGGGTCCATCCCTGCTCTCGTGACTTACGCTTCCACTCATCCAGGGACAGAGTTGCGTTGTCGTGACTGTCATCGTACGGCACCGGTTCTGGTAAATCGTCCGGGTCTCGTAAGCTGTCAAAGTATTGATGCTCCAGAGCTATTTCTGCTGTCGGCCTCTCATCCCCATCCAGAACCAGCATCTTCTCCAGCAGATCGATGGCTGAAAGTGGAATTTCAGAGCTTAAACACACTCAAATAAAGACAGAATTCATTAAGACACAAATTATTTGAGTGTTTTTCATTCTACCAGATGGAATTAGTTTGAATGCATTTCATATCTTTTTGTTGCTCCCTCCTGCACCCAATGACCACCGTCTGGCTTTCTTATCATGATCAGTCAGATGAGCCATCTTCAGAACATCGATATTTGGACCGGATGGATGGGTTCTGAATATTTTGTTAAGAGTGATGCGCTGCAGAACCTGAAAAGCTGCTTTTATCACTTATATAATGCACTTTGTCAGACGTGTGTTAAAAGCCTGTTGCTATCACTACATGTTCGTCTATATTTGTGTTGTGACAGGTAACCATGACAACGGGAAAGCTGTTCCTACGCAGGAACCCCCGACATGCTTCCAAAGCCCACATTGTATAGCAGTGAGACCTCTGAATGCAGACGGGTTTCAGACGTGAGGATGAAGCCGTTCCTGCCGTGGCGAGTGTGAGTCTTTATGAGGACATAAAGTAAGGTCTTCTCTTCAGGAGCCCGGCGCTCTGTTCACAGGACGGCGAGCGGAGCAGCAGGAGTACCAGCAGACGGACAGCAGATGGAGCCGTTACGTGTGAGGAAGTCTGTTTGTAATCCAGATATCTCCTGGAAACCACCTGTTTGTGTCTCTGACAGCTCACCTGTGTCTACCTGCATGTGACTTCATTACAGAGACCTTCTCAACACATTCAAAGATTTGAATCCCTACTTTTTCCTCTGTGTAGAGGAGTTTTTTTCCATTTTTACTTCATAAACAAAATTTTCCTCATTAACTCTTTAGGACCTGAGGCATCACCAGTGACGCTTAAACACAAAATCTTTAACACAATATAACATTTCAACCGTTAACACAATAATACCAGCTGAAAAGTTATAGTAAATCAAAGAGCAAAAATACTGGAGCTCCGGCACTAAAGGGTTAAACATTTTTGAAGTGGATTGAATTTTCATTTAAATTACTGCAGATCACCTGACTCAACATTTTCATGGTGATTATTTTTGATGTGTGATTGGACCGGTGCACAGGAAGATCAGTCAACCTCTGATCGTAGGGTTACAGGTTTGATTTCTGCTTTGCCTGCCCAAGTGTCCTTGGGTAAGACACACTCAAACCCAAACTGCTGGTCTGGCTGACAACGCGCATGGCGTGTGCCATCTGTGTGTGTTGGTCTATACCAGGGGTTAGCAACCTTCAGCAATAAAAGAGCCATTTGGGCTCGTTTTCAACTGATCAGAACCTTGAAGGAGCCGGATAGTCTTACTTTAAGAAATTTGAGTTTGCATTCGTGACTTTTTTGTTTTAATAAATATGAATTATGTCTATTCATATTTGGAAAAAAGAAAAACAATAAGAAAAATCTAGCATCTCTCGAAATGTGACTTTTTTTAAAAACGTTTTTACCTCTGACCTTAGTTGATGCCAAATTAGCTAAGCTAGCTTATCACTTAATTACTAGATGAACTCAGAAACAGCCTAAAAGTCCTCAGTAAATTAAATAAGTCAAAATGTCAGCCTGTTGCTAAAAAAGAAGCTAAACTCTAAATTAACCTAAAAATTCCAGCAAATTAAAAAAAGGTTAGCATACGGCTAAAATAATAGCTAAACTCCGTAGTAGCATAAAAAACTCAATAGAGGCCAAATTAGCCACAAAAGCTAGTTTGTTGCTAAATTACCAGCTGAACTGTAAAATTCCTGAGTAAACTAAATCAGTCAAAAACATTAGCCTCTTGCTAAAATAGAAGCTAAACTCTAATTAATATTATACTATACTATATAATTTAAAGGCTTGTTGCATTAAAGATTTTCTCATTCATTTCCTATGGGGGATAGTTTGCTTAATATTTCAAAACTTATAAAGTTTATGAATACTAAAACAGCAGTAATGTGCTGCACGAGCTGAACGTTTTGATACTAAGAGGAATTCACTGAAATAGTGATTGAGTTTTTACATCCCGAAAAACATACGGAAAGGTGCAGGAGAATCACTATTGTGTGAATGTTTACCAAGCATTCACACTATAAATGCTAATGAAGTAATCATTACTAAAAAAAAAATACCATTATTTTATTTTTCTTCAGCCAGAGAGCCACCACGGAGAGATAAGAGAGCCACATGTCCTTACTTCTCAAAATATGTTCCTCAAAATCCGCTAAAACATGAATTCTGTGATGTCATTTCCTAAAAGTAAAATAATGATTCTGAAAGCATCAAAACAGTCATAAAAACAGAAAATCTAAGCAATTAAGCATGCTTTTGTCTTAAAAAAACAGGAAAAAGAAGGAATGGATGAAAAGCAACTCACCGAGCTCACTGGCTTTGGGGAACAGCGTGGAGAAGTCTCTTCTTGGGTAGCGAGGAAGATTCTTCACGTAGCTTTTGGCCTGATGGAGAGATGCATCACATTCAGGGAACAAGTTCCCGCTTTCATTCAGACCCTGAAACGCTGTGAATTTAAGAATCCAAACTTGGAAAAGATATTTATCTGGTTTAGGCTGAAGTCTAAAACTTCAACAGAATAACTGAAAACTGTTTCCTAAAAACATGACATCACAGGAGTTTGTTCCACCTCCGGACTGTCGAGTTTCTGAACGAACTCCGGGCCCGGGACTCCAGTAACCTTCAGAATCTGAGTCAGCTGGTCCATGTCTGAAGATAGCAGTTGAGGATTCCAAATAATCTCATCTAGATATTCATGCAGTTAGTTAAAAAGAATCAGAAGTGAAGCCTGTAAATCCATGAAGACCAGAAGGACAATGTTTGTCTTTCTGAAATAAACGGCGCTCCGTAAACGATCACCGTTTGATTCCTTTGTTATCATAAATATTTGTTAAAAAAGAGGATAATTCCTCCTCGTTTCTCATCAGAGCTGAAAGCTGGAGATGGCTCATGAGAGGATACAGTCTTTTCCTTTGAAAAGCGTTTTTCCGTTGATCATTTCTCCCATGATGCACCCCACCGACCAGATGTCCACTAGAGAGAAGAGCAAAAGAATCATCACTCAGAGGACGGGAGCTGACCAAGCCAGCGCTGCAGAGAGGACGGCGGCGGTGGCGGCGGCGGCGGCGTTCCCGTCCACAGCTCAGCTGTTTTCTCAGACCGCTGCTGAGAATCAAAACACAACCACAGTTTGAAGCAGGAATTACTAAAGCAGGGAGTCTGTGAGCTTGTTGAACAGATCCACTGAGGTGCAGCTTTCAGCAAACAATCCATTTTAGCTGCTAGATCAGTGAAAGGCCTCGAGGGCCACATGATATCCAACATCCCTGCTCCGGCGTGTTCTAATTGGCTGGACACACCTGAAGCAGGTAATCAGTCATGAGCAGGGCTTGGATATCTGGAAATCGTGCAGACACTGTGGCCCTCGAGGCCTGTGGTTGACTATCCCTGCACTAGATTATGAGAAAACCTTCGGAACCACATTGACACCGAACACGGAGAACCTGCTCGCGGCACACGGCTGGGTCATGCCGGAGGCCTCAAAGTACGGCTCCTCTGGAAGTGGGGGAAGGTCCCAGGTGCTGGCCCATCCCGCAGAGCTCAACGTTGTCGCTGTGAGCTTGTAGCTCATTGGTGTCAGAGTCCAGACCTCGAGGGCCAATGTTCTACATGCTTTCCGGCTAACCTGCCATTGAAGCTCCTCTTTGGCCAAACACACCTGATCCAGGTAATCAGGCGGGATTTCAGGAAGACACCAGGAGGCCGGCCCTGGAGACCTGGAGTCTGATACTGTATCATGTTTATGAGTGCAGCGAGCAGAAAGCCAGCAATCAATCCCGTGTGGCTTGGCCCCACCCAGCTGGTGTGCTGCGAGCATCGGAGCGGCACGAGAGACAAACGCTGAACAGTAGCAGCACAGAGGCCAACAGGGAGGACAGAGGAAACATATGCAGCAGCTGCTGTTGTCTTGCCAGTCTGGGTGTAGTGCATCCAGTTCAGAATGACCTCAGGCGCACGGTACCAACGGGTCACCACGTAGCCCGTCATCTCTGCATCAGTGCTGCGGGCCAGGCCAAAGTCCAGGATCTGCACCAGAACCAAAAACCCATCAGTCTGGATCATGGACGCGTCAATAAAGCATTAAAGGGTGCTTCATGTAGCTCACATGTCAAAGTCAGGGCCCAGGGGCCGGATGCGGCCCTCCGGGTAATTCTATCCGGCCCTCCAGATCGTTTTATTTTAGCGTTATTAATGTCCAGATGTTATCTTCTGCTTATTTCTAACTTGTTTAATTTTGACAAAATATATTTTTATTTAGAGTAAAATATTGAAAGTTATTTAAGGTTTAAGTTGATTTATTCTGGAATAATATTCCTGACTTTTAAGTTTTTATTATTCATGAATATTTTAAAAAGCTTTAAAGTTTCTAAAGTTTTAAAAATTGGCTTTCTGTTAGCTTTTTGAACTATTTTGGGATTTACTAAGATTTTTTAGGCTGCTTTGGAGTTTAGCTATTTTTTTCAGCTATACAATAGCTGTTTTGGCTAATCTAAGTTCTTTTTTAGGCTACTTTGGCGTTTAGCTAATGTTTTAGCTAGCTATCAGCTTCAGCATCTTCATCTATCAGCTCTAGCATCCTCAACAGCCAAATTCAGCTTACAGTATTCACACTAGCATGATCACAGGTAATGCTATATTTCTAGTCATTAATTATGTGACGATCTTAAAATTTTAAAAATGTAGTTTTAGAGAGTTCAATAACTGTTTATCCTGTTCGACCTGTAAGGTGTGTTTTGGATTTTAACCCCTTGTGTGATTGAGTTCGACTCCCCTGCAGTAGACTGTCAAAATAGAATTTGTCAGGAACCGCAGTGATCTTCCACATGAGTTTGTCTTTGAGCTCATAAGGATTTCTGCGCTCCAACTTCCACGCCATGGCGAGTGTTTCTTTCTCTCTAGAGCACCCCCCTCTGTTCAAACACCTTCATGTCACAGTCAGTGCAGTCAGACATTGATTGTGGATCCTGTTCAGACATGAATGAGGACAGCAGACGAGCAGAAGCTGAAACTCAGAGGGAGAATGTCTCCTTCTTAGGTTAAAAACGTGAATCGTGGAATAAAAGTGACTTATGGAAGCATCAAAGGTCAGTTTCATTAAAAAAGGAACCAGTCAGACAGAAGCCCCCCCCCCGTCACATGAAGGACATTTGTTCCACATCACATTTCTGACCACAGATTTGTCTGCTTTGTGACAGGAAGTCCGAGGTCCAACTCTGGACTCCAAATCTACGCTGAGAAGGTTTCCTTCAGCAGCTAAAGAGCTTTAAGAGCTTCCAGCTTCTCGCTCAGCAGCTGAAAGAGGCTCTAAAGCCTCCAGGATCTCCTGGTTCTGATTTAAACTGAAACCAAAAGTGTAATGCAGCAGCGTCGATACTTCTCTCTAACCTAGAAACTGAAAGAACGCCACGAGGACGTGACTTCCAGCATGTGACTGATCTGCAGCACTGTGAGTCTGAAGCTCTGTTTCTGGTAAACACTTCATGGAGAACCTGAAGATGGAGTTACGTTGTCTTTTGAAAGACTTTTCTCCGACTCAAACGTGTCTGAATGAACGAGTGTCCGGCTTCCTGGCATCCTGACATGCAGAGCAGTTTGTGTTGCTGCAGGAACGCACCTTCAGCTGGCAGTCCGGGTTCACCGCCAGGTTTCCCGGCTTCAGATCCTGTCGAGGAAAAGAGTTCATGAAATGACGGGCGGGCGGAGCAACATCTGAGAGCTTTCCGTTGATCTGCTTCTTGCAGCGATGCATTACTGCTGCAGGAAGGAAAATTCAGAAGTGACTCATCAACAAACCGACAAGAAAAGAACGCCGCAGAGCCACTGCAGAAATATGGAGACAAGTCACCAAGTCAGCGAGTGTTAGCAACACCATCACTGTTTCAGAAACACCAGACGAGAACACATTTTTACACTTCAAACACACACTTACACATCATTTGACTCATTTTTCACTTGTTTTCAGTCTAATGATCATTTTGTTTGAGAAGACTCTTCATCAGGACCGATTTCTTTCTCTCCTATCATCACGCAAACAAACAAACACAGAAGTTTCAGTTACAAACAAACTATTTTATGAATAAAACATTCAGATCTGCCTGTGCTTATCCAGGGTGTGCCCCCCCCTCAGTGACAGCTGGAACAAACTGTGAACAAAATGTCCAACGGAGGCTTGGACTGTGGAGACAACTGCACATCCTTTCTATTCTAGACATTCATCTTGTCTTCATTCCTGCATTTGTGCATTTTTATCCAGTTTAATGATTGTTTTATTATTTCTACTTTTGAATAAAGTATTTGGAACAAAAAAAATGTCATTTAGTCTGTTTTTTTTTTTTTTTTATGGAAGCAGTTCCATTAGGGTTGCTGGTGTGAATTCCAACAGGGATTGTGAGTTGGACCCCGCCACAGCTTTAACTAATATTTACGTTATGGAGCATCAAAGGAAATGCTCGGCTAAGTTTTACTCTTCCTTTTTTCATCACTATAGAACCAATAAATAAGAATGATTTATTTTGAAGGAGAGAGCAGAAATAAGACCATCAGTCGAGTGAGACATGGGTCAGGTTCTAGACCCGGTTCTGTTACTGCTGCTCTCAGAGATCTCCTCCTCCTCCTCCTCCTCCTCCTCCTCTTCCTCTCATTTGAATTGAAAGCACAAGCGTTCAAAAGACTCAAAGACTCAAAGAGGAGTTGGTACACGCAGCTTCAGGGAGGGGGCGGAGCCTAACATTTCCAGACTTGCAGTGAAACTTCTGAGGACTGAACTGATCCAACCTGTTGAGGCCCGGGTCTGACTCGTTATTAAAAGCAGCTCAGCGTGTCGGCCTCTGACCCGAACACGCTGATGCTTCAGCTTCACGTCTCCGTGTTCAACAACATCCAGATAAAAACTAGAAGAAGTTTGGACTCACTCTGTGGATGATTCCCGCCTTGTGGATGTACTGTGAAGAGAGAAACACCTTTCAGGTTCAAACCAAAAACCTTCTGTCAGTTTTACAAACCCCGTTAGGTGTTCTATGATCCCTTTTAACTCCCACATACATTTATGTTGTAGAAGTGTGGTTTTCTAGGACATAGTCTCTGCAGAGCAGCAGGAGTTCATTACAAATTCACCTCTGAGTTGTGGGTGGGTGGGGCTGTTGGGAAGGTGTAAGCCTGCCTCTCCTTCCCATCATCCACCTGTTTAAATGCTCTCTCTCCAGCTAGCTTACATCCCCAAGCTAACATTAGCAATGCAACAAAATAATATTGTTTCAGTCGATCAGTTCTGATCCAGATTCCAGCTCAGACGAGGAAAACAAAGACGTTCATGGATCTATTTGTCTGCGTCATAAAGGGGTGGAGCGGGGAGCTTGAGGCTCCGCCCAGCCTGTTTTCTGTGGATTTCTTCCAACAGAATTTTTCCCCTGCTTATGAATACTCTGAAATGCAATTTTAAATAATTTACTTTGTCCTCTATCATCAGAAAAATGCTACAAGAACATGTTAAAAGCACCAAAGACGTGTTCTGATGGGAGTGGGTCGTTTCTCGTGTGAGGCTTTAGAGGTCGGTCTCACCCTGAGTCCACAGAGCATCTGGTACACTAGATACTGCACTTTGTCGTCACTCAGAGGCCCTCGCACCTTTGACAGGTCAGTGTACATGTAAGGCATCACCAGGCAGCTGCAGAGGACAGTCAGACAAAACCACATCTTATCTTCAGAACACTGCTTCTGTTCATGAGGAATGATGGGGTAATAAAACATTTTAGCTGATTTTTTGAAAGATTTTTGCACCCTTCTAGTTTGAAGTTCAGTAACATGCTCTTCAAAATAAAAGCGCAGCGAGCGAGACAGTTCAAGGTTTGTTTCCTCTGCAGACTGAAGCAGTCCAAAGCCCGACTCAGGCTGTTCCTGAGCGGGACACGAGCTGCTATGGGACGGGTGCAGAAGAATACTCACAAGTCCTGGAACTGGTCCAGGCTGGAGGCAGGTGTGAACACGTCCAACAGTCCTATGACCTGCAGGAGACGGGACAAACCAGGCATGGAGACAGACGGCTCACTGTTGCAGCAAACATGAACTTGTGAGGGACGGCGAAGGAGCTTCAGCCGGGACCGACACCATATCTACAAACTCTTCCAAGGCCCCCAAAACAAGCAGGAACTCCTAAAAATAGCAGCTCCAGCTGGGCTCCATCTACTCACGTTCTCATGCTTCATGTGTTTGAGCAGCCGCAGCTCTCGGTAAGCCCTCTTAGCGAAGATCTCCGACTGGAACGGCCGGTGGAGCTTCTTGATGGCCACTTTCTCTTTGGTCTTCTCGTTTATGGAGGAGCTGCGGGGAGAAGAAGGCCCTCAGAGACGGCGCTCAGCATCGGTCAGACGTCAGAGCGGTTCTGTTTCAGGACGTCTGAGTGCTGGGGTTCTGGACTCATGCAGCGCGTGGGCAGGGGGCGCTCATCCGCCCACATGGGGGACGGTTGACGCTGCAGCTGATGAAGTGGCTCGCAGGAGTCATGGCGTTTGGTGAAATTATAATTAGTGGCAGAAGCAGAGCCATTTTTAACCTGACCTTTGATGGATCCAGACTCTGGTTCCGGTGCTGATGATGGGATCATGATTGGGGGGGGGGGGGGGGGGGTCTTTCTGTTTTGAGTTTTCTTCAATGACCCATTCAGATCATGTGTGGAAACAGCCTGGATTAGGATTAGAATTGCTGCAGTGTATTTAATCTAATCCTGAACATGAGCCGCTCGGATCAGGTTTGGATCTTTCCTGCTGATCTTCATCAGATTCCATCCACACCTGGAGAAGACCAGCTTCTGCAGATGGAGAAGCGCGCGCCTCCAGCCTCACCTGAGCTGACGTGTTTACCTGCAGGCTGGGACTCCGCTGCCATCTTTAGCCCGGAGATTTTGGTGCAAACGTGGACGGGGTTCACGTGCGCGACTTTTATCATCATCATCATCATCATCATCATCAGCGCTCAGTGAGGGCCCCCACGCACTCACGGAGGCGGAGGGGGGAGCGTTCGCACTCGCCTGGTCCCGCCACACGCACGCGGGGTGTAAATGAAGAAGTCACTCACCAAACCGAACCGTACGCCCCGGTTCCGATCTGCTTGAGCCGCGTGTATTTCTCCGGGACCTCCCACACCGTGCTGTTGATCTCCTCTCGAGAGAAACGCGCCTCCGCGTCCATGATGAAGAGGAGCAGCGAGGAAACAGCAGAAACTTCACCTCCCTCCCACCGCCTGCCTGTCAGCTGCCAGCGGGAGAGACACGACCACACGCAACTTCCGGAGAGAACTTTCAAAATAAGTCAGCGGTAGATAGTCATTAGGATCGTCTGTTACATTATTATTATCAAATATTAAAAAAAAATAAATAAATAAAATACAAAAGAAAGTATCTAAAAAGACCAAAATTGAACGACTTCACTGTTTTTCAATTATTATTATTATTATTTTTGAAGGACAGAAATCATAACCAATATTCGTAAAAAGCAATGAAAATATACTTGGCATGTCTATAGATTCCTTTAAAAAGAAAGGATATGTGAGATCATAAAAATAGTTTCCAAATCAAATTTTATTCCAGCGATGTTTATACAACAGAAAATAAAAAAGAAGCTTTCTAAAAGGGATTTATTTCCAAAGCGTTTCCAGAAGTTTTCTTATTATCATGATTATGTTTTAGTCAACATCTAAAGCCTGTCGTTTTCTAGGACATACTTTCTGGAGAGTGGCAGGAGTTCATTAGAAATTCACCTCTGAGTTTTGGTTGGACTGTTGGCATGGGAGAAAGCCCATCTCCACTTCCCATGACCCATTTGTTTACGCCGTTACCCACTAGCTTACAGCCCCTCACAACCTCAAGCTAACATTAATTGTGCAGGAAAAATGGTGAGAAATATTGAAGCTATCCTGCTGCATCCAGACCAGATCAGATGAAGAAAACAAAGACGTCCATGGATCTATTCCTGGCCCATCCAGCACATTTTCTGCATCTCAAATGAGCTCTTCTTCAAAACAGAGATTCTGTCTGTTCCAGATTCACTGCAATTTAAATGAATACATACTCAGAAATACAATTTTAATCTTTATTTTCCACGTTAAACACCAAAATCATCATTTTATGGGTCTGTGCTTAATTTAGGATTAAATCCACTTCTGTGACATACACCAGACTTTATTTTGAAGGGACTGTCACGTGGATCCGGTTGAGGATTGTTTTTGACTTCATAACACCCCCCTGAACCGTCCAATGACTGCTGAGCCATGATCTCCGCTTTCCTGTAAACATATAACCTGGATTTAAGGTGAGGACGGAAAAGTCATGACGTCACCCACCGTTTTCCCCTCCCGCCGCTAACTCCAGGTGAGATCTGCAGAGGGAAACTTGCTGAAACGTGTTAGCATGACGAGCCTCCCTCCTCCCACACGCAGGAGGAGGTGTTTGTCATGAAGCAATCCTGAATCACTGCAGCTTCAGCTGCAGCTTCACACGCACGCGCACGCACGCACACCCACACACGCACACACCAGGAGGAAACGTGAACCTGCAGGTCTGCTTCAGCACAAATCCACATCCGGTTCACCGTCAGTTCAAAGACTGCACGATTTGCTCCAGATCTCGACCCGTTTAAGATTTCCTGATGTTTTTGTTGGACTGAGGAGTGAAACAAAACGAGAATCCTTCAAATGAAAATGTCAATATTAAATGAGAAAAAAGCGAAATGAATAATAAAACTTCAATAATTATACTGCATGTGTTTTTAAAAATAAATGTTATAAATCCTCTAAAAGAGAGCAAAACTCACATAAACATTGTTGCATTCATGGACCTTTTTATATCAGATTTTTTCACGCACTTATTTTCTCTTCAAAACCTTCTTTGGTTTTATTTTAAACTAAAGTTGTCAGTCACAGATACAGATTTTCTATCACGCATTGAAGGTTGATGGTTTCATCTTTCATGTATTTATAGTGAAGTGCTTCACTAAAATAGAACGGTCTGTTATGAGTGCTGCTGCTCTCTGCCCGTTTGCAGCTCTCAGCATCATTCAGTCGTTTGGTTTCCACGGTGACTCAAGACCAGGAAAAAAAACCTCCACATGTTGAAGACGTTGAACTTGCTTTGGACTCACTTCTCAGAGATGGACCATCCATCCATTTTCTTTAAGCTGTTCACCTTTTGAGGTTGTGTTGCTGGAGCCTATCTTATCCTTGCCACTGTCGGACAAAGCCGGGGTTCACCCTGAGGAGCGTTACCGATCCAGTGCAGGCTCATCTTGATGGTTCAAAGTGAAAATTATACACAGAGGTGTGGTGGGAGTGGATTACCAACTGGGTTTCAGTTGTCTGGCGGACGGCTGAACTCCCATGTTCTCAAGATCAATTTTGCAGTCTGTTTGAGAGCACCTCCTAGTATAGAGATATTGTAGACAAAAGTGTGATTTTAATGAAGCAGACCCAGATTCTGGAACCCGGAAGGATGACGGGAGGCAGATGCAGTTAAAGTTTTTATCGTCCGTGGAGATTGTGGAGCTGTATCCAGGACTTGAATGGATTTGGAGACTTGAAATGAGGTGATCTCGAGCGGCAAGGTGAAGATCCAGGTGATGGTGCGTGGCGAGGGGTTAACTTGGCGTGGCAGAGTTGATGAGACGTAACTTGACCCAGGTCAGCACGTGATGATGATCCTCCTAATTTAAAATGACTTAAAAATTCACCAAACCTCGCATCAGTATTAACTATGGATGCAACCATATGGATGCTACTCTAACACCATCCACCTTCATGTCTTCATTCTCTGCATCCAGAAACCTCTTTGGTCTTCCTCTAGACCTCTAGACTCAGCATCCTTCTACCAATATCTTCACTGTCTCTCCTCTGAACATGTCCAAACTATCTCAGTCTGGCCTCTCTGACTTTATCTCCAAAACCTCTAACATGTGCTGTCCCTCTGATGGATTCATTCCTGATCCTATCCATCCTGGTCACTCCCAAAGAGAACCTCAGCATCTTCATCTCTGCTACCTCCAGCTCTGCTTCCTGTCTTTTCTTCACTGTTTCTAGTCCAACAACATGGCTGCTCTCACTACAGTCTTGTACATCTTTCCTTTCATTTGTGCTGAAACTCTTCTATCACACATCACACCTGACACTTTTCTCCACCCATTCCAACCTGCTTGCACTCACCTCTTCATTTCTTTTCCACACTCTCCATGACTCTGTACTGTTGACCCTAAATACTTAAACTCCTCCCCCTTCTTTATCTCTTCTCCCTGTAACCTCACTCTTCCACTTGGGTTCCTCTCATTATTGGTTTAGTTTCCCATTTTTAAAGTTAACAAAAAATACAATAAAAACAAACAACCAATTAAAAAAAGGAATAGGCGGAAGCTCATTAAGCTTTTTCAATGCCTTTCCTTGAAAACTAAACAATATCTATGCTGATCAAAAAAGAAAGAGATACAATAAAAAATCAATTTACAATCAGTTGTAATCATTTATACATTTACGTTTTAAACTTTTTTTAAACTGCAAATGTGAAGAACATAATTTTAATTCATCACTCAGCTGATTCCATAATTTCACTCCAAGAACTGAAACACATCTCATCGTAGCATTAGTTCAAGCTTTGACCTGTTCCAAATAATAAAGACCTCTTAAATTATTCTGACTAACCCTTAAAATAAATAACTTCTGTATATTTTTTTTAAACTAAATTATGTTTTATTCTGTAGACAGTTTGGTCCAATGGTGTCAGCCCGGGTTCTTAGCTCGTGGATTCTACAGACTTTTTCTATTTTCTTCCTATAAACCACAACAGCTTTCTCAGGAAAAAAAAAGAAAAAACTACTACAACTGTCTGAAAGGTTACAGACTTTCATACTTCAGTTCATATCCAGCTCAAAGCTAAACCACTCCACGCTGTTCAAAAACATAAAAACAAAATCACTCAGCATGTTCCTGCCCTCTGGATGCAGATCCAGAACACTTAGATCCAACCCAGCCTGATGGGAAAGACTCTACCCTGGAAGGACAGCTGATGGTCCAGATTATGAGCTCCTTTTTTTATGTTTTTCTACATATACATTCAAAAATATGCATTTTTATGAATTGTGCTTTTCTGTTTGTACGGTTAGCTCCTACTGAACACAATGACTAACTAATATCTGCAGAAAAAGATCATATTTCCAAAGAGGATGAGCCGTCAGTGTTACTGATCAGTGGACAAACTGCTCCTCAGCTGTGGACTTCTCAATCACTGACTGGAAGTCTTCTGTTTGGTAGATTGTTATAGAATTTCAGGGGCAGCACGTGAATTTGAAACAAGCGTTTATAGAAATATGTTTTCTTCATCAGAGGTTTGCATTGTGATTCCTCTTGTAGTGCAAAGCTGAAGGCTGTTTTCCCAGAATGCTCAGTGCAGCTTCTCGCTGAAGACGTTTGAAGAAAAGCGGCCGCGGAGCCGTGTCTGTTCTCCTATCAGGTGTTTTGTCTGGGTTTTGCTGATGTTTTCAGAGTGTGTGAAGAGCCTCTCTCCTGCTGCTCTTTGGTTCTCTCCGTGCAGAGGCTCCTTGATCTACTGCAGTTGTGGAACTGTCAGTTTTCAGGTCATGTGGCCCGCTGGCTTTGAATCCTCAGCTTGTTTGAATATTCAGAGTTCTGAGTTTTGGTGATTAGATCATTCTCAATCTGTTCCTATAAATCTGTTTCTCTTCAGGTTTCTTTAACAAAAATAAATATTTAGTTTTTCTTTGTTTCTTTTATTTTGAGCTCTTGTGGAATAAAAATATCTATAAAGCCAAACAGTCTATATCAAACAGAGCAGGTAAGAGTATCAGCTGCAGTTCACTCAGGGTTTTGCTTTGAATCCAAATTGTCCTTGACCGCCTTTAATGAGAAGTTAAGCTTTCCTTCTTTTTCTAGCATACTAACCTGCTGTGAGCTCTTTAAAGTCTGCTTCTACTCTGTCAAATGAACTCCTTTCTAGTAAATGAATGATATCAATTCCATGTGTAACCTTCATTAGAAACAACCGCTGCTCTCTCTTTTGGAATTCACTTTTTGGATTATGCTTCTCTGATATCGTTCAGGAATGTGGAGGTGGGCCGGATCCGGCCCGCGGGCCATAGTTTGGGGACCCCTGATATAGACGGTTGCTCTGAACGTGGTTCTCTTTCTTCTCCTTTTGGCTCCTCCCATTTAGCGTCGTCACAGCGAATGATCCACCTCCATCTAAACCAGTCTTCTGCATCCTCCTCATTCATTCCAGCTCATCGGCATTTCTGGATCTCCTGTGAGCCGGTGTCAGGAATGATCCGGATTCCATCGGTTCCGGTTCTCTGGTTGGGTTTGGTCGCTGTGGTTCAGCTGCAGTTTCCATCAGCTGCTGACAGAGCACATCCGTCACTTTGTCTGAGCAAATGTCAGTGAAATACCAAAAAGCAGAGATGTCTTCAGGGTCAGGAGACTCCACCCTCACTCTGGATAACGTGATCGATGAAGACAGTAATCAGAAATATTCACCTCCAGCAGGAATTACAAACGTCTGTTTCAGAACAGAAACTACCTTCACTGAACTTGTTGAGTTGAACTGAAAGTGGCCTCGACACTCATGTGTTCAGACATACATCTGACAGGGTTCTGCTCAGGCTCCTGCATTCTTCAGTCCTTGTTGAGTCATCATCATAACAAATCTGTAACCACCGACAGAATGCTCAAAACTCTGTTTTTTCAGTCTGAGACCACAAGATGGAGCTGACGTCATGCAGGATCCTCAGCGGGATGAGAGGAGGTTTGTCTTCCTCTGCTAACGAGAACATCCAGACTGATTTATGGTTTTGTGGTTGTCTGTGCTAAATCATAAACTGTAAAGACTTCAGTTTGTGTGTGAAGGTCTTCAGCCGTTTTTTATTATTCTGCTTTGAACACTGACAGCAGATGCAGAGAGGGGGGTTGGGGGGGCAGCAGTGAAGGAGAATCATGTTTTACACTGAAGAGTGTTGCAGTGATTGGTACAGAACGACAGACACAGTGGACTGACTGCAGACTTCGGACCCCCACAGACATCACGGCCAGCCTTTACTCTTTCACCCCCCCGAGGTCCTTTCTTCTGGAGCAAACCCTGCCCTGACATTTCAGAACCGGCAGAGGGTTCACAGTGACAGACAGGGGAGGTGAGGCCCCTCCATGCCACTCAGTAAAACATGGCATTGAGCTAATGAGTCTTCACCACAGAATGATGCTCTGGGTTGTTCTGCAGCCTGCGGTAATTACTTATTGGAATCAATCAGTGATGCTATCTGTGGGCGGAGCCTGGTCAAACGAGGAGACGTGCAGACAGCAGCATTTAGCTGTGATTAATGAAGTGACCTTCCCCAGAGCTCGGCTGAAATCTTGAAAAATCTATCCCATTTCAAAGTGACCGGGGGGGGGGCAGGAACACCCATTCATTCAGCCAATAACTGCTGCACACCCGCAGCACGCACCGCCGGGACCAGCAGAAGATTCCAGGAGGTCTCAGGTGGGATGAGACGCAGGACAGACGTCTTCACTCTGAGAGTCAGTCTGAGGGGGAGAAATTCTCTACAGCAGAAAATTCTTCAGGATCTCTCTGGAACATTTCCTCTCATCTGAGCTTCAGAGGGTCGTGTTGTTAAAAATAGCAAAACGGGCTTCACTCAGACATTAGTTTGAATGATTAATATTTCTAGCAGCAGTTCATAGAGTTAGCACATCATGCAAAATTTAAATTATATACATCTGAACTTCTTACCTCCTCACTTCTTTTCAAATATTTAAATTAGTTTGTCTTTATTTTCTCTTTTATGTCCAAATGTGGATTTCGTCTTCTACAAAAAACAAAAAGTCTAACTAATATAAATATTCAATAAGCCCAATGAGGCAAATTCTCCTGTGATTTTGGGCTATATAAATAAAATTCAATTGAATTGAAAAAAAAATCATATTTTTAATGAAACAGTCTTGTGTGGCCTTGGTGCAGTGGTAGAGCGGTCGACCTCTGATCAGAACCTGAAGAGAAAAATGCAGGATTCTTCCTTCTATCCACTTTGTGGCAAGTTTGTGTTTAAACAGCAAACAGGGTTTTATTTCATGTCCTTGTGAGCTCCAGCTCTGGCCCAGTTCTGCCATATAACTGGATCATGCCAGGAATTAGCCTTTTGCTTCTAAAGAGATGATTGAACTAAACACATGTATGTTGCTGCTACACGTAATCCCAGCATGCTGTCCTCATCTCACTTATAACTTTTGAGTCTGTACACAGCTGCTGCAACTACCAAATTTCCAAGCTGGGATCAACCAAGTATCTTTATCTTATCTAATCCTGACGGGTGGACTCGAGCATCTGTGGGGGGAACAGTCAACTGTACTGGGCATGCAGGTAACCTGCAGGAAATATCAAGGTGATCGACTGCTCAGTGAACCCACACAGAGAAAATGTTCATGTTTTTCTAAGCGTGTGCTGCAGGAACAGGTTGTAGAGAAAACTTCTACAACATGTCAGGGCAAGTAAGTAGGTGAGACGCAGGGATTCATGCAGATTTCTCCATTTTTAAACACTACCAAATCCTGAAGACTGAACAAGGAGCCTATTATGCTGTGTTTACAACAAAAACACTACAAATTTGCGTGGCCCGACCGTCTTTCACCGTGCGGTGAATTAGCTGCTCGCTGCCTGCCTGAGCTTGATCATATGTGGGAGGAGCTACCAGCTAAAGTTTTTAAGCATGATCGCTTTGGAGCACTGTCTGTGGATATCTCACCCTAAATGTATGGAAGACACAAATGATGTTGGAAAATGTTTGTTTTATTTATTGTGAAGAGTTCTACAAAAACATTGGTAATTATGGCTCCATGAGTTCATGAGATCATTCAAAGATTTTCCCAGATCCAGGAGCCTCCATCTCACTCTGGGTGCTGTTTTCTGACAGCCGCTTTTCGATGTTTCTGTGACTCTGTGACTGAATTTGAAGGCTCACTGTCTCGCCTTAACCCAAGAAGAGAAAAAAATAAATAAATAAAATTGGGGGACTTATTTTATTATTGTCTTGATGAAAACAAGAAAAATACCACAAAGTTCAGGAGACCCGAGCCAGTAGCAGCTCTCTGTCTGTTAGCATATTGAGCGAGCGGCACTGGCCCCCGGGCCACCCAGGGAACTAACGCAGGGAAAGGTTGGTGATCTGTCCAGAGTGTATTCCACCTTCTCTCAACAGTAGCCAGATGAGCTCTGGCAACCCCACGGCCCCAGAGGGATATGGAAATAGACAGAAGTTCTGGACAAAAACGCTTGCATTGGATCATTATTCTACCATCTGATAGAGTCACTGAAACATCACATGCCCAAAGCTGAGTTCCTGATTGGCAGATGCGATGACCTGCCAAAATTTAGAAATTTGAACTCTGGCCACATTGGCAAATTTGCTCAGTGCCCCCGTCGTGGTGCCCCCGTCGCGGTGCCCCCGTTCCACCATGGGACCTCAGATCGCTTCCATTTGCATCTGTATTACTGACTTAACATTAAAACTTGTTGCCCCTGCTGTTCAGATCGCGTTCAGTGTGAACACAGCATGCATGCTGTTCTCGTGAAACGTTATAAATCAAGAACTTAGACAATCAGAGACATCCTATAGGTGTCCTGCAGGCTCTTATGTATACATGCGTGCAGCATTTGTGCGCTGTCAGTAAGGAGTCAGTACTCACACCGTACTAACGACTAGTGCAGCGTAAGGAGACCGTACGATTCCATTGGATTCCATTCATGTGTGGGATTTAATTTGCTTTACCAATTCATTGTGATTCAATTACAAAATGCTAGAGAGTGGTACGTTCCATTTTCATGTTGTCCCTTTAGGTTGTTGTACGAGCATCAAGGAACTGAACAACACATCTGCACTGCCCTTAAGACGCAGCCGCTCCTCTCTATGATCCTCCACAGACCATGAGCACTGATTAACAGGTCAACCTCCATACAGAGTCATGGGACCAAGACCTTGACTGTGTTTTAGTAACAACAATGACAGCAGGACAAACATACGGACTCTGCAGGTGAGTCCGTCACAAACAGGTAGACAGCTGGTTCCACGTGCAGTTAGTTCAGACAAGAACTAAGCACTGTAAAAAGGCCATAAAGCTAAACCAGGATCAGAAAGGCAGAGGTCAATCATGAGCATGGGATTATCCAAAAAGAGAGGGGTGGTCCGGGTCCAGGTGAGGGTCAGGGCAGGCATCAGGCACTCAGAGAATCAACAGTGTTTGGGCAATAGGAGCTTCAGTGGCAGGTCAGTTGGAATCCAGGTAGGACAATGGTCTTTGAATTCAAGTCATTTTGAAATAAGAGAACACTTACTGCAATTGAAAAAGTGTTTTCTAATTCGGGACTGATGTTTGTCTGACTGAGTCACTGAAGATCCAGAACCTGTTTGATGACGACCACACCCACATGACAGAGGTTAACATCCGTCCAAACGCCTGATTCACCCATCATCAGGTCAGAACATCTCTCATGAATGAGGCTGCAAATGAAACGCTGGACTCGGTGTTTCATTCGGGCCTTGCAGGTGCTACGTATGAACTTTTAGCTGCAGATGGGTAATGCATGCAAACCATGTCATCAATGGGGGCTCTCCTAAAGCTGGTACATTTCCAGACAATGACAGCTCCTGGTGCGGCACAAACAGTCTCTGTGGAGCCACTTTAGAGAGCTTTGGAAGCAAGCGTGTGCCGCTGCCATGTTTCATTTCATGCACACATCAGTGATGCTCAGAACCGACTTCTACTCCCCTGCTGTTGATCTGCTGGATGAAGCTGACCGGTCCTAACCAGGTGTGGCATATGATGATGGCTTTTTGGAAGAGTCCTGCAACGATGGCGGCTGCTGCTTGAGTGACCTTTGGCATCTCAACTTCACTCACACCTTCTAAAGTATTAATAAAACCCATTTTCTATTCAGTCTGAGCCTGAGGGTAAACGAGGAGGTAATCAGCCGTAGCCTGGCTCATGCGTTTGTGTGAGGATGCTGAAGCAAATAGTGCTAGAGGTTACAGAGCAGCAGAAGACGTTTGATCATGTCTGCAAATGTCTGTGCTCAGCACGGCTCTGTTACCACTGCATCCCTGGAACAATGTGATGCTATTAGGAGAACAGGGCAGCAAGTGCTGATCAATAAAATTTTACAGTCAATACTAAATCGGGCTGGTGGTCGGTGAAGTGAAGCTAAAGAGGAGTTCAGGCCCGTCTTCTCCACTTATCTCCTGTCACATTCGGCGCTGCAGATGTGTGGACAAACTGTAATCTGGATGTAATGTGCTGTTGGGTCGACAGCTGCTCACCGAAGAGTAATGAAGGAGAAACTCAGGTTGCAACTTTTAGCTGTGATGAAAGACAGAAAACTTTAAAAAAGTGCAAGCTGCACCAAAACACCAGCACTTCACGAAGTTTGAAAGGACTTTAAAATGAGTTTGTTCTTGGTCCAAAGGAAGGCGGAGACAGATGAATGCACTTCTAAACGGTCTTACCCTCCATGAGAGCAAACCGTTTATTCATTCTCCATAAGACACTTCAGATGAGCTGTTTGATTGATCTCAAGATCAAGATAAGGTGAGGAAGGAAGACACGGAAAAGCTGGTGAAGCTCTGCAGGTTATTCTGAACATCCGAACAAAAAAAGAAAAAAAAACAGCGATAGAGACGGTGTGTGTTGAGTTGCTCTTAATACATTTGTTCCAGTTTCTGCTCAGTTGAACTGAGCTGCATTACACAGTAACTGTAGATAAGGACGGAGTTTTAAATGAAGCGTTTGTGTTTGAAGTGGAAACCACTACAGTCAAGGATGAACCAAAGAATGAAAACACCTCCTGTCACTGACATCTTCTCTTCATTGTTTAGAATTTATGTTTGGAAGACCAACCTAAAACCTCCAACCAAAACCAGGCAAAATAATTCAATTCAATCCAGTGTTTGATTGGGTTCTGATCTTTGGGTTCGTGCTGACTGCAGAACCCTGTTGGTACCAGAGAGGTCTTGGGTTTATAATCAAGCACTTTGGGGATGTAGCAGACAGATACAGAAGGAATTACATTTCTCACCTGTAATTGTCACAAATGGGCAGACAGCTGGTTCCACATGCAGCAGGTGTATTAGTTCAGAACTAAACAGAGCTAAAAGTCCACAAAACTAAATGAGGGTCAGACAGGCAGAGGTCATACACGAGCATGGGATCATCCGAGAACAGAGAGCAGAGTAGTCAGAGTCCAGGCGAGGTTCAGGGCAGGCGGCAGGAAATCAGAGAATAAGCAGACGATCAGGTCCAGGTAGAACCACTCGGTAATGCAGGCAGAGAGGAACAAACAATACTTCACTCTGAGTGTGGCTCTGTGTGCTGCTTAAGAAGCAGCTGGGTGATTGGTTGGAGACAGCTGAGGAGGAACTGTGGGCTGGGGCTGCTGGGAAATGAAGTGCAGTCAGTACTCCGGAGGCTGTTCCTGCTGGTGACCAGAGGGGGAGACAGAGCGCTGATTCCTGACAGTAATAATAGCAGTACATAAAGAGAGACATTTTTAACTGAGTTAACAGAATGAATCAAACAAATGCACTGCTTTTAATATTCCAAATGTGTGTTCTTGACTGCATAAGTTCTACTGACCCCTTCCAATCAAAACTCTAAGTAAACATGGGGAGTTTTTGGCTTCTGTGTGTGGAGAGAAAGGGTCACCCCGATCTATGCATGTGTAATTCTTGATTTGCACTTAAGTATGTGGATTTATGTTAAGGCTTACTTTGGATTTTAACGTTTTAAACGTTTGCTTCATAAGTACAAATATTACAGAATAAAAAAAATACAATTTACAGATGCACAAATTAAAATGACAACAGCCTGAAACTAATTACACACGTAAATCTTTAAAACTCACACACAAATCACAAATCAACCTCAGTTACGCACAAATCTGTGGTGAGACTTATTTCCCTTCTCACAGATTCATCCATGAGTGATGCGTTTAAATGCTGCTAGAATGATGTCAGAGTTTTCTTATCAGCTGCTTTGGACTTAGATTGTGCATAATATCTGGTAAAACTTGACATCTTCCCACTTTCTTAAACAAAATACCCAATAATTAATATTAAAAAAGTATTTACATTTGAGAACATTTTTCCCTTTAAAAACATAAACATTTGCCAGAACTGATTGTCTACTGACAGAGGAAACGATGGGCTCAGCCGCTCTGTCCCTGTGGGGCACAAACTATAAGGGCCGATTGCTGCAGATCACTATGAGGTGGCGCCAGACCCACAGATCGTAGCGGGCCGTTGCTGCCTGCAATCACTGCGTTTGCCGGCCAGAACTCCATGAATTGACTGTATAAATATCGGTTGATCAGTCCACCCGCCCGCTACGATCTGCATGTGCGTAGAAGGGTCCAGTACCGCTTGTTGTCCCCATGACTGGGACCAGCACTCGGGACCGAGCCTCAGAAAGGAGACAATCAGTTCTGGGAAATACTTTTATTTTTAAAGTGATAAATGTTTTTAAAATACTTTTTGTACATTTTTATAATAATTATCAGACATATCTATAAGTTTACTGGATATTATTCAACGATTATTATTATTATTCATATTAAGTAAGTATAAGTTTAAAACGACTGGTAGGTGTTTCTGATGACAGAGCATTCTAGTAGTATTTAAACTCATCGCTCAAAAAAAACAATGTTGTTTTGTGTTTTCTGTGCGCTGTCAGCTACACTCAACCATAGATCACCAGTAACTATTGATGACATCACCGAGTGTTAGTGATGTTAGAGTTTGAAGACACTATTTTTCCATAACTCTCCATTTAGACGGGGTAGGGGTAGGGGGAAGCCGTGGGTGAGGAATTTGGATTCGGCCAAAGTCTTTCATTTATTGCAACAGAGCTGTGAGAGGAAAAGCCTGGAGAAAGATTCACCAGATTAACACCACTTTGATATTTCCCACCAAACCTCCTCCAACAACAGTGAAAGAACATTCTGCAGAAGCCGCTCCCTGCTTGTCCACTGTGAGACCTCATGCTAAACATGTTCTCGTCATATGCCTGCTGTGAACGTAGCATCAGGCTCACCGCACGTGCATTGTCTTTAAATACCCATTCTTTCATTTGGGTGAAGAAGCAGAAACTGTGTTTGCTCACTAAGCCTGAACTGTTTTTGATCCAAACCTGGAGATCCAGAGGAGGAAACAACAGGAGACAATGAGTGTGCACGCTAATGGAACTCATTAAGTCTTATTCTGTTCTCTGATTATGTAAACAGAGCAGGGAATCTTCATCCTGAAGATCATCTCTAATTAAAGCAAAGTAACCACGAGTAACATTGTTTCAAAACCTTCATTTATACTCTGAGTGATTGTTAAAAAATGAAGACATCCCGGTTCTGTGAAGAAGGTTCCGTCTGTTCACGCTGGACTGACAGTAATTTGAAGGATTCATTGAAGTCGTTGGCATTTCACCGAAGACGCTTGAACCTATAATTAGTGGTGGACCTGTAAGTGGAGAGTGGGCCGGCCGTGTGTCAGAGAACAGAAGTCACAGCGTGTTAGATTCCAGGATCAAACATGTTACTTACGCCTGTCATGGCTGCCCCAGATGACTGTCAGTGGTGACAGTGATGAGTGCAGTCTGAGCGGCTCAGTGGTCCAGAAGACCTGGAACATACCAGGATACACACACAGATCCGAACCTTCTCCCTCCTGTTTGCTCTGGAGGAAGCGTGTCTTCTAAGCGTGTTTAGCGTGTTTGCGTCGAGTCGCCTGTCACTCCATCACATTCATGTCACAGCGTTCAGATGCAGATCGACAGCTCGTCTTTACAGACGTTTTTTTCGCTGCCTCAAACTAGCTGCTCATTTTCCAAAAGTCCAGAACATGACAGACGCTTCCAAACGATGCTTCTCTCAATCACAGCCGATGATGGAGTCTCATCGTTAAGACATCAGATCATTTCAGATCAAACTTGAGCTAAAGCAAGACTTTAAAAAATCCGCACAAACCTTTCCCTCTTTGCCTTCAGGTTGTGTTTAGTTTAGTTGGGTCTCCATCTTTCCTCTGCTGTTGGAGCCGGTCCTGGATTGAAACTCAGCAGCACTCTCCTTTTCCTCCTCTTTGTCTCGCTTGTCTAGTGGCCTTTATCTAAGTGTGTACTTGTGCAGCGTCTCTGTGTGTTAGTGCCAGATGACCTGAAGCAACTCATGACTAGTGGCCCATGACTAAAGAGATAAGGCAGGGGACTCCTCTTCATGCTGAACATCCTTGCTTTTAATTTTCTTCCATTCTCTGCTGATGTCGGAGACAAAAAAGAAAAAAGTTACTTTTATCAAGCAGTTAAAGACTGCAAGAGTATCCAAGCTGACGTAGAGGTAGAAAAAATGACTCGCCTGACTTCTAACCTCATGATAGCAGGGGTCAGCAACCTTTAACAGTAAAAGAGCCATTTGAATCCTTTTCTACTGATCAAAACCTAGAAGGAATTTGGATTTTCATTCATGACCTTCTTTTTTAAAATAATACATATGAATTTGTCCATTTTTTTGGCATGAACAAAACCAAAAATATAAAAAGAACCTAGTATCTCTTAAAATGTGATTTTTTAAAACTTATTTTCAAACGGGATCATCTCAGTGCAGCTCTGGGCAGAGCTCTGAAGCTCTGATCCTTCAATCTGTTCTTGTGTGGCCAAGTTTGCAAATGCTTTTGGTAAAAGTGTCTTGATTTTGTGATTGAGCACATCTGCTCTTTATTGTTATTCATCTGCACAAACTCTGATAATTAGAAAGACCGTCCTTCATGTCAAATCAAAAACATGACAGATGGTTCATTGTGATGTCATGATCTGATGTGTACGCGCTTGAGGTTTGTGGGAGAAAACATCTGATTAATGACGCTCATCCCGGCATCTCTGGGCTGTCCAAACGTAAACAGAAGACTCGACTGTTTGCTTGCAGTGTAATTAGTCAGCAGTGATGAATCCTTTTCCTCCGAGTTCCTCTAAATCTGTCGCTCGCTCGTCTCAACAGGACACGAGCGTTCCGTGCTGTCAGCAAATTGAACAGCCAGTGCTGACAGAAAGGTTAGGATTTACATCAGGTAAAACAATCGGCTGGCAAACGCATCCAACAGTGTTGATTGTTTCTGTATTTCTGGCTTTATGGCGTCCAGTTCCTTGCGGTGTGCGGCACTGGCTAGACGAGCTGCTTTTCTCCTTCACAATCTACTGGAATTATCCTGTTGATGGTTGAAAAGTTAGAGTATGGTAAAGATTTTATGTTTTTAAGCATCACCAGTGACACCTTAGGTGTTACAGGGTTACAGGAAGCATCAGATGAACCTTACAATGATGTCTTCTTCTATTTGACTAAAACAAACCGTGCCGTCTGTCCTTTAGAAACACGTTGGAGTCTTTGATTTCAGAGAAAACGTCTCTCAGACAGATTTAATGGACAACAAGCAGAAATGAGCTCTAAGAGAAAAAGTACTTCCTGTTCTTGTGTGTATTTTCTGCTTCTTTTTCAAGTTTGAGCATTTCTGAGTGAGAACACTTAGAGAGGATCTCATTCATCCTGCAGAAAGAGCCAGTGTGTGAATGTTTGTGTCTTAATGTGTGATTATTGTGTTTTTTTTCTCTTTTTTCACTATTCAGAGCCTAAAAAGAAGTTCTCAATTAGCATAAAGAAACAATGACAGTTACTTAGCCTCAAATTTAACAGACTTTTATTCAAAAACACACCACATAACTTGTTCAGTTCTGGTTCTGGTTCACAAGCAAGCAGAAGCGTGTCTTCAACTCTCCTCAACTCTTCGTCTTTTCAAAGTCGTTTACAAGCGGCTTTAATCACAAAGTTACTGCAAAAGAGTAGCAATTCTGCAACAAGGAGAGTTGAACATGGGACAGAGGAAAAATCAAGAAGGCGACTTGAGGGAGTTTGGAGCTAAGCTAGCCGACAAACAATCTAAGCTAACTCCACTGCTTCCTATGGATGCTAAGATAACACCACTCCTGGAACTTGACGCTAAGCTATCACCGGGGCTGCAACTCATGGAGGATTTCCGACAGGAAAAGGCCTGTAACGAACAACGAGATAATCGGCAAGATCTGCTGGAGAGAAGAATGAACGACGTGGATCAACAAGTAAGAAGGAACAACATCATTCTCCGGGCCTGACCTGGTGCCACTAACATTAACATGGAAGCTAGCAGAGCTGTTGGAGATGCTAATAAGTCAGGGGAATGTTACTAGTGCCACTACAGGTGCGTCCTCACGTCTAAAGGGATTTCCATGGATCTTAATACTGTTGAGGTCTGTCATCCACTTCCTTGGAGAAAGAACTTTGATAAACCAGCGATCCTGATCAGGTTTAATCGAAAGCACAAGATAGTTCTGATGAAACAAAGAAAACACCTGAAGGGTTTGGCTGTTCATCTAAATGATCAGCTGTTGAAATATCATGTCGATCCACTGAAGCACGTTAGAGTCTTACGGAAGAGAAGACAGAACTCCAGGATCTCTGTCAAACCACTCGGTCCACCAGATCTGGCTGAGTCTCTGGAGATCAAAAGCAAGAAAGACTTTGAGAAGTGTGGGATTATGGACATCTGAACCTTTAACTGATGCAAAATAAGCGTGAAATGTGATTTCAAGAATACAACGCCTAGAATCTACCACTTCTGAAGGTGACCTTTGACCTGATTTTCAACTGACCTGCAGACAACTTGAGCATAGTTTACTTGATATGATACCAGCTTGTGTCATTGTTTTAAACTAAATCTTTCTAACACAAGAGGTTCTCAGTTTCAGCTGCTGAACAAGTTAAAAAAATCCATTGAAAACAGCCGCTTCGTATTTTTATGCACATTCCACATACGAACGATTGTTTATCCGTCACTCAGTAAGTGAAAAATGCTTGAACCTTGAGGTATCATTCATATGTAATTTATTAGTGAATTTTGGTCCTGCATGATATTTTTAATGCATAAATATTTCTTGCATTCCTCAATACATAGTTTACATGCAATTCTATTCCAATCATACCCCTAAAAATGGATGTAGACCTGGGAAATCCTGCTGTTTATTTAAAGCAAGGCACCATGAGGGTCCGTTGTGGGAGCTGTCCATGGTGCTGACGCAGTGTGATCTCTGCCCAGAGCTCTGAAAGTCAAAGTGAAGAAATTCAACGAAGCACGGGTCTGTCTGATCTTTGCACGGTTTATTCATACTTCTTTGTACTTCAGTGACCCTCGACGGACATGTGCGCACATTAATGAAAGAAAGAACGCATGAAATATGACATGCATCATGAAAGACCAAAATTACATACATGGAACATGCACAAAATATACATAGTTGCAGTGTGACACGGCCTTTACTGAAACTAATGATGCATTTTTTCATATTGAGTCCTGTTTGTTGATTCCCCTCATCAGCCGTCTATCCTCACACGTCCACATAAAGCCTTTAAAGACCTTCACAATCATCTGGCTTCAGTACAGCTTAACAAAGTAGGAGTCTTTAGGAACAAAACGTTTTGCGGTCTCAGCTAAAACTGACGTGTTAGCTTCTGATTATTCTTAGGATTAAAGGTTTTCCTGAAACAGATTTGATAACTAAGACTTGCCAGACTTGCTTTAAGACTCAAACTTTGGAAGAGTTGATGATTCATTTTTTAATGATGTTTCTTTTTAAAGAGGAAACAGAAAATATTGCAGCTGATGTACAGAGAAAAATGTAAGCAAATTGAGCCTCATAAGGGCTACTTTACAGGTACAGAATGAACAAAATGTCAGGAAAATGTTAGAATACTGTCTTCTTTCATGAAAAAGTGGAAAAAATATAATGTCAAAAATTGAACCTCATAAGTTTTTCCAACCTGTGAACTGAAATGAATTCTGCTGCCTCTTCCACTGGAGTCATGATGGTTAGAAAATGTTTCTAAAATCTGTGATTTTTAGAAAAAACAACAAAGACTCTTGGTTCTGGTGTGAGAACTTGGACTCCAGAGTTTCCCTACAGTCTGGGATCTCAGTGTTTCTGTTTTCTAAGCTGTGCAGTTTAGCAGAGGATGGATTGGACTGTTAAAAAAAAGCAGCAGCCCATTTAGACCTGGAGGGGAAAAGGGAATAAAGTACTTTAAAGGAAGCGTAATATTCTTTTTTTTTCTTTTTTACAGGTTGACACAATTTGCTGCAGGTCATAATGAATTCTCTGACATATTTTTGCCAAATTACCACAGGGATGTTGAGGATCGTATTACAGCTCTTTTCATTAATAGCATCTACTTTTAGCAGGTGGAGAAATCCACTCCGTTTCCCTGGTGGGTGTTCCTCTTTCCAGGTCAGAATAAAAGCACTTTGCTTTTCGCAGAGGTAAAAAAAGCAGAAACATCAAAACATAGTATCTAAAGTGACATTTCTCTCTGCTGCGCTGATAAAAAACTTAAGAAACGACAGAAAATCCACTCAAAATCACTGTAAAAACTTTGAATAAAACATTTTTAGTTTATTTCAGTCAAATAAGGAGCCAAAGACCTCAGTGTTTCACCCTCTATGACAAGGGTCAGCTACATTTAACAGTAAAAGAGCTGGAGGTAGCATTGAGCAAACTAGACGTCTTCAGGTCAACAGGGATGTAAAAACCTACATTTTAGCCATCAATTTACAACTTAATCTAAATTAAATAAATACTAATTAAGTGATCCTTAATTTTAAAAAAAGTTATTTTATTGTTATTTTTATTTATTTACGTTTTCTGATATTTTTACCCTCTTTGTCTTTAGCAGTCTTCCACTGCTGGGTTTTGTTATTTTAGTTTGGGGTTGGATCTTGGCAGTCTTAATTTGCCTGATTTTTTTCTTTCTTTTCTTCAGGTAGTTTTAGTCAGACAGCCATTATCAAAAGCTGCTGACTCAGATGGTCGACATGTCTGGATCAACAGTCTCCATGACTTATTTTATGTTTGGCCGAAGAGCCACAATGGAGAGATAAAAGAGACACATGTGGATCTGGAGCTGCAGGTTGCAGACTCCTGCTCTATGATTATGAGGTTTTGTTATTGTACATCTGCTTTTCCTCTTTAGGAAGTAGAGGAAATTATTTTACAACTATATAACACCATAAATAAGGTTTCCTTTTTTATCAAACATTAAAGGGTGGTGTCATAAAGCTCTTTCATTTCTGTAATAGTAATTAACAATATATATTAGATAACAGAGAAAAAAACATTAACATTTTTTTAGGTCAGCTCCATCCCTTTTCCAAAAGCTGAAAAAAGAAAGTAAAGTGAAACAGTTGAGATCCTGATCTGTACTTTTTGAGCTTCTTACTGTTCATTCCTCCCTATAAACAACCCCAGAGTGATACTTTGATCTATTCATGCACCTCTGAGAATCCCTCTAAAACGCTGTGTGGGTCCTCACACTGTGACATCACAAAGAGGGAGCAGTCCCTTCCAAAAAGAGTCTGCACTGCCAGAACCCCCCCAGAATGATGAGTTATAGTAAAAATAGAGTCTTGTCCAATGATGAAAAGTGTTTCATTGAAGCTTCGTCTCATCACCAGACGGACTTTCATGCCAAGTGTGTCCCAGGCCTCCATCCTCAGGCCTCCCACCTCCCTAAAGAACACCCCGCTGAGTCTGAGCAGGAGCTTTACATTCCCACCGGGATCTCTCGCCTCTGAGGCTCCTCCCACCCCCATGAATGCCAGGCCTTCATAGCCTCAGCTTTGGGAAGCTCTGTTTGTCCTTCCTCCTGCATTTCCCTCCCGCTTCATCAAACGTCGTCTTCTGAAAGTCTCAAGTCCCCCCCCCCAGAATATTCTGCCTAGAGTGTGTTAAGAGTTTACGTATAGGGGGTGGGGGCTGCTGGGTGTGGGATGTCTTTTTCCACTGCAAAATGATGATGGAACCGCACGGCGGCTCTGCTGGTGAGGCTTGCAGGGAGGAGAAAGGGGTGATGGTGTGGATGGGGGTGCGGGGGGCACCTCGGCAGAGTAAATGACTTCTTAGCGGTGCAGTGAAATGTGAAGGACAGACTGACGGGAGATGGTGTGGCGAGCAAACTAATGAGCTACACACTTCACAGCTCCAAAGAAAAGGGAAAAGGAGAAGGGAGGGCGCAGAGAGGAGGAGAGATGATGCAGGAGGCGATGACAGAGATGGAGTGACGAGAGGAGAAAGGCAGGAGGTAGGAGGAGACGGGAGAGAAATGAGAACATTACATTTGCAAAGTTAGATGAAGGCAGAAGGACCCACATGAAAGGAACGGCGAAGATGTGAAAGGAAAAAAACGAAGAGAAAAATAACCTTTCTTTGCCCGTTTTGCTCATTTATTCTTTCTCAACAATCAACTGTAAAGTAATGGAGAGTCTGACAGGCTGCTCACACTTTTCCTTTTTTATCATCCTGTTTTAGAAGACGCCATTTGAGTCATAAAGAAAGATTTAAAACCATCAGCCAAACACTCAAATGATCCTCACTTTGAAGAGAAAATGTGCAGAAAGGGCGTCATCTCTTTACCTCAGAGGGACATCAGTGGTGGGACAGGAATCCATTCAAAACAGTTTATACAAACCAAAGTTAAAAATGTTTTTTCATATTGATTTAAATCAAAAGTAACTGTTAGAATGACGCACCTGTAGTGGCACTAGTAACTCTGAACTCTGTTTTGATTCCTGGTATTTCAGCTGAAACATTTTCATTTTCTTCCATCACGACTTGCTTTAGCCACTGACGGAGGGGGGGCTGAGGGGGAGGGGGGTTGAGGAGGAGGGGGCTGAGGAGGAGGGGGGCTGAGGAGGAGGGGGGCTGAGGAGGAGGGGGGCTGAGGAGGAGGGGGGCTGAGGAGGAAGGGGGCTGAGGTCTTCAGTTCTTTTAATAATCTCAGTCCTTGTTATCATTTTTTAAAAATTATTTTCACTACCTTATCCCCGGATCCCCTTTCAGTCCAGATCAAGTATTTTCTGGTGTGTTTCATCTACAGGTAAACTTCTGGGTGTGCAGTGAAGCTTGTTGATTGTTAATTTTGGAAGAAACACGCAAAACACGAACTCAAAAATATTAGCCAAATGCCAAATTAGTCTTAAAAAAATCTTACGTTAGCCAAAACAGCTAGCTGAAATGTAGCTGAAATATTAGCTCAAGTCTAAAGTGGCCTAAAAAAGTAAAAAGAAAAAAAGAAAGCTCAAATTAGCTCAACAGCTAGCATGTCGCTGAAATATCATTTAAACTCCAAAAAACAATTTTTAAGATCCAAAACTGAAAATGTTAGCTCTGAAGCTAATTAAATTTCATCACGCCACATTTCATCACAATACAAAATGTAAACATTTTACAATTTTATTAATCTTAGCTTTTTAAAAATGATTTTAAAAAGTGTCTTAATGCTCTGGCACCCAAACCTTTCTTAGCTGGAGAGTTCCAGTAGATCCACCAGAGCAGTCTCAAGGGGAAACTGCAAAGTTCCCTTCCACAAAACCTCTTCAGATCAATCTGCTCTCTCCATAAAGAGAACAGGACTCTGGAACTCACTTCTTGCAGATCTGAAGTCTGTGACCAGTTTTAGCCTTTTTAAAAAAAACAAACCAAGGCCTGGTTGTACCAGCAGCAGCACTTGGGAGTCTCTTGGGAGCTTTTGGGCTGACTCACTTTGGGGTTGTTTCCCCATAGCTACAGCTAACAGCGCCACTCAGGCTGAAGGTATCATAGAACATCATAGAGAATCGATGGGAAACGGGTACAAGTTTTTTAATTCAATTCAATTTTATTTCTATAGCCCAAAATCACAAAGAAAATTTGCCTCATTGGGCTTCATGCAGGTAATTTTACAGATGCAGTGTTTCACTAAACACTCCACAGCTTCTGCGGCCACAACTTGGCGGGTCAAAAGATAACCTTTGGCAGGCAAAACTTGGCCCATGGGCCTCACTTTGGGCACCCATTGTAGGGCACATGTGTCAAAGTAAAGGCCCGGGGGCCGGATCCGGCCTTCTGGGTAAATCTATCTAGCCTTCCAGATAATTTTATTTTATTGTTATTAATGGTCCGAGATTATATTGAGCTCATTTTTAGCTTGTATAATTTTGACAAAATATATTTTAATGGAGAGTAAAATATTGAAAGTTTTAAGTTTATTTATACTGGAATAATATTCCTGCCATTTTATTATTCATAGTTGTGTTTAAAAAGTTACAGTTTAAAAGTTTTAAAAAGTGGCATTCTGTTATTTCTTTGGAATATTTGGGGATTTATTTTAGACTATTTTGGAGTTTAGCTAATATTTTAGCTATCAGCTTCAATGTTTTCAACTTTCATCTTCAGTGTTTTCAGCCTCCAGCTTTAGCGTTTTCAGCTTTAGCCTTTTCAGCTTCAGCATTTTCAGCTATCAGCTTTAGCGTTTTCAGCCATCAGCTTCGGCGTTTTCAGCTATCAGCTTAAGCGTTTTCAGCTATCAGCTTTAGTGTTTTCAGCTTCAGCATTTTCAGCTATTCGCTTTAGTGTTTTCAGCTATCAGCTTTAGTGTTTTCAGCTATCAACTTCAGCATTTTCAGCTATTAGCTTTAGTGTTTTCAGCTATCAGCTTTAGTGTTTTCAGCTATCAACTTCAGCGTTTTCAGCTATCAGCTTTAGTGTTTTCAGCTTCAGTGTTTTCAGATATCAGCTTTAGCGATTTTAGCAACCAGCTTTAGTGTTTTCAGTTTCAGCGTTTTCAGCTATCAGTTTAAACATTTTCAGCTATCAGTTTTAGTGTTTTCAGCTATCTGCTTTAGTGTTTTCAGCTATCAGCTTCAGCGTTTTCAGCCATCAGCTTTAGCGTTTTCAGCTATCAGTTTAAGTATTTTCAGCTATCAGCTTTAATGTTTTCAGCTATCAGCTTTAATGTTTTCAGCTATCAGCTTTAATGTTTTCAGCCTCAGTGTTTTCAGCTATCAGCTTCAGCGTTTTTAGCAATCAGCTTTAGTGTTTTCAGCTTCAGCGTTTTTAGCCATCAGCTTCAGCGTTTTCAGCTATTAGTTTAAGCATTTTCAGCTATCAGCTTTAGTGTTTTCAGCTATCAGCTTTAGTGTTTTCAGCTATCAGCTTCAGCGTTTTTAGCAATCAGCTTTAGTGTTTTCAGCTTCAGTGTTTTCAGATATCAGCTTTAGCGATTTTAGCAACCAGCTTAAGCGTGCTTTAGTGCTGAAACTGAAAACACTAAAGTGTTTTCAGTTTCAGCATTTTCAGCTATCAGCTTCAGCATTATCAGCCATCAGCTTTAGCGTTTTCAGCTATCAGTTTAAGCATTTTCAGCTATCAGCTTTAGTATTTTCAGTTATCAGCTTCAGCGTTTTCAGACATCAGCTTTAGCGTTTTCAGCTATCAGTTTAAGTATTTTCAGCTATCGGCTTTAGTGTTTTCAGCTATCAGCTTTAGTGTTTTCAGCTATCAGCTTCAGCATTTTCATCTATCAGCTTTAGTGTTTTCAGCGTCAGCATTTTCAGCTATTAGCTTTAATGTTTTCAGCCTCAGTGTTTTCAGCTATCAGCTTCAGCGTTTTTAGCAATCAGCTTTAGTGTTTTCAGCTTCAGCGTTTTTAGCCATCAGTTTAAGCATTTTCAGCTATCAGTTTTAGTGTTTTCAGCTATCAGCTATAGTGTTTTCAGCTATCAGCTTCAGCGTTTTCAGCTATCAGCTTTAGTGTTTTCAGCTTCAGCGTTTTCAGCTATCAGCTTCAGCATTTTCAGCCATCAGCTTTAGCGTTTTCAGCTATCAGTTTAAGCATTTTCAGCTATCAGTTTTAGTGTTTTCAGCTATCAGCTTTAGTGTTTTCAGCTATCAGCTTCAGCATTTTCATCTATCAGCTTTAGTGTTTTCAGCGTCAGCATTTTCAGCTATCAGCTTTAATGTTTTCAGCCTCAGTTTTCAGCTATCAGCTTCAGCGTTTTTAGCAATCAGCTTTAGTGTTTTCAGCTTCAGCGTTTTCAGCTATCAGCTTCAGCATTTTCAGCCATCAGCTTTAGCGTTTTCACCTATCAGTTTAAGCATTTTCAGCTATCAGTTTTAGTGTTTTCAGCTATCAGTTTTAGTGTTTTCAGCTATCAGCTTTAGTGTTTTCAGCTATCAGCTTCAGCGTTTTCAGCTATCAGCTTTAGTGTTTTCAGCTTCAGCGTTTTCAGCTATCAGCTTCAGCATTTTCAGCCATCAGCTTTAGCGTTTTCAGCTATCAGTTTAAGCATTTTCAGCTATCAGTTTTAGTGTTTTCAGCTATCAGCTTTAGTGTTTTCAGCTATCAGCTTCAGCATTTTCATCTATCAGCTTTAATGTTTTCAGCTATCAATTTTAGTGTTTTCAGCTATCAGCTTTAGTGTTTTCAGCTATCAGCTTCAGCGTTTTCAGCTATCAGCTTTAGTGTTTTCAGCTATCAATTTCAGCATTTTCAGCTATCAGAACGACCACCTTACTCGTTCAAATTCAGCTTACAGTATTCATACTGGAATTATCACATTATCTATATATCTAGTTCAGAATTAGGTTAAAAAGTTACTGTTTTAAAGTTTTAAAAAATGTAGTTTTAGAGTGCTCAGTAAATGTTTATCCTGTTTGACTGTTTTGGATTTTGGCCCCTTGTGTGATTGAGTTAGACACCATGTTCTAGTGTAAGGACACTGTACCACAGCATCAACTGTACGTTATTAGAGCGTGATGGAAACTACGTTATTCCTACAAATACTTCAGGATTTCACTTGCCGCACCTACAACAATGGTACGTTCCATCTTCATGATGTTCCTTGAAGTGTGTGAGACACACCTGAACTCCCTTAAAGATGCAGCCGCTCCTCCACAGACCATCCATAGACCTGGACAACCCAAAAACCCACAGGACCCGTAGGGCTCCCCCTACAGCAGAATGAGTGAATGAACGTTTGGTGTGAAGCTGAAAGTGACGGACAGCTCCGTTGTAAAGGTTGACTGCTCCTCGTGTCCCACGAAGACAAAAGCTTCAAACGGTGGGAAGCTTGTCTGAGTCTGAGGGAAGAGAGGATGTGTCAGAGCTGCTGGGGGCGCTAACAGAGGGAGGTGAGGCAGCTCCTCTGGTTGTCTGTTGGGGGGGCAGCATTGATCTAGCGGAGAACTTTGTCTGCTTCTGACTTCATTTCACTGTTTCGTCTCTCCTCCCCTCTCTTTTCAATCTGTCCTTCCGTGATGTTCCTTTTTTTACTATTATTGTTTCCATGGGGGTGGGGGTGCTAAGCCTAATAGATGACTGTAAACATTAAGCAGCCCTCTTTACCTCTCTCTGCTTTCATTCTCTGAGTTTTCTGATTGTCTGTTGAAGGCGATGAGGAGCAGCCTCTGTGAGGAAGACTGTGAGATTGTTAATGATTGGAGCCAAAAGCTTCTTCCTCAGCCATCAGGCATCAATACTGCTGAGCTGAACAGACACAAACAGAGTTAAAATCGAAAAGGCAGAAATCTCTGCTAAGAAGTCCATTAAGAACCCCCCTCCCCGCGGAACACCGGCGGGAGCCGTCACCAACGTGTTAGAGCTTTCAGTCTGTTTCCTCTCCGATGGTAATGATGTAACTGGGCTGCAGCTCTGCTGGACTCTGAAGATCTGTGAACACACTGACATGCAGTTTCTGCCTTTGAAGATGAGCCGACGAAGTCTGCTGGGAGAATCCCTCCAGGACCCGAAATGGACCGACTCCCTTTGGTCTCAATTACACCAGCTCCCCCCGGCGCTGTGGCGGAGCGGTCTCCACCTCACTCTGCAGCGCTTCACTTCCTTTCTTGGAGCCCAGCAGGAGGGTTCTGTCCTTCACCTTCTGATCCGAGATACATCAAAATCCGGATCTTTCCTAATGACGGTGATGACGATGATGCTACAGAGTTTCTGTTTTATCACTGCAAACCCCCAAACCTGCAGCCGCAGCAGCACCTGTGGGGATCATCCCGCACCTGCTCCTGAGACGTCTCATTAACAGTCTGGCTGCAGCGACGCAAAGCAAAGAGGAAGAAAGTTTTGGCTGTTCAGCTTTTATAAAGTAGAAGATTTACTGCATTTACGTTTGGAAGCCGACTTTGTCTTTTGATTTTCATTTCTAGCTTCTGATTCTGATTAAAGAACCCGTGTGGTGCAAACATCTGTCAGTCATCATGAATGTCTGGGTCATTCATGATGTCATGAAGAGAAAGCACCATTAAAGTCCAGCAGAACCTCCAGAATCGGAGTTTTGATTTGAGAAATCCCTGTCGTAGACTTTTTTGAAGTTATAAAACCTTTTTGAGGTTTAAATTGATTTCTAGATTACCAGCAATGACCCAGAGACAATCCTCCCTCTTTTATTTCAGCACTTCCTCATTTTTCTAACCTGTAAAGTGTTTTCCAGACAGACCGCTGGACTTACTTTGTCCATGTTCTTTTAGATAAACTCTCTGGTTTTCATAAATATAATACTTCATCAAAAGATGTGTTATCCATGTTTGTAATTTGAAGGGCAGCATTAGCAGAAACATTTGTTCCTTGTTTCCACTGCAGATTTTTCTATTAACATTTTACTCACAATTTAGGACATTTTGATATCACATTGTGACTTTTCCTTCATCAAAAACTAAATCCAGTTTTCTAAAATAAAACCAAAGATCTGCTTTTTGTCAAAGATTTGTGTAAATGTGGTAAACTGAACACATTCGGCCCTGTGGCGGTAGACCAGTGCAGATCAGTGGGACAGTCAGTACTGGGCCGGAGAGAAAAAATACACAACCTATATTTTTTCTATTCAACAGTTCTAGATCGCTTTATCTCCCACAGATAATTTTTACAGTCTCATAATTTAGCTGATTTTTTTGGTTTTACCAGTGCATTGTGTTCTGATTGACTGCTGGTATTGTCAATCAATCTCTTCCAATCATTGATTTATATTACTGGATTGGCCCTTGCCCATTTGCTGCTATAAACAGAGACGTGTGCGTGCAGGCGCCATCGTCATGCATTGAGTCATGACAGCAGAACGCTGCTGTATCAGTGGAGGACAGGCAGACATCGACCTCAAAAATCAGGCTGACTCCTTCATTACTTAATCGGTTTTTATAAAAACATGGCTCAAATTAAAGCTTAGAAAATGATTGCTCTTGTGGTATTTATTATCTGTAAAGATTAATCAGTAAATAGTGCAACAGTTGTGTCTTCTACTGCTACAGGTAAGGCTGTCAAATTACCCGCTTCTAAATATCCATGAGTTTTTCTTTTGCCTTGTGCTATTGATGAAGTTTAGTGGCATAAATAACTGAATCCTTAACTTTAGCCTTGCTGCTCTCTGCTTTGTCTATGTTTATAAACAACTTTTTATTTTTTAAATTCAGAACATTTGGGGTAAAACAGATGAGAACGGATGGAGCTCGAAGATTTAGGTTAGAACTTTTTTTTGAACAGATTCAGTATCTAATTGCATCTTTTCCCCTCAATAATATCAATTCTTAGACTGTGATGACACAGCAGTGTAGAAATCCATTCATCATCTAAATTACAGCCTGTAACACTCATAGAGATAAATATTGGAATTATCTGAATGACTTTTAAACATGACACACGGGGAGATTTATGACTGCAATCATTACCTGCTCAGATGTTTCTGTCGCACCTTCTCCAACCAAGACAAACACAGAAACAGATGCTGAGAAAACCCATTACTGCCGATGAGGACAGGATACCTGAAGGTCAGGTTGGGGGGTGGGGGTGGAGGGGTGTTGACAGGGAACTTCAAAGAACCTTTTGTGAGGACCTCATTGAAATTCATCAAAAAATGGGCCACTCAAGGCATTTTTAGAGCTAAGATTGTCATGCTAATTTATTTTGATTGCCACGTTGGAATAGTTAAACAAAATGAATGGCGGGGGCCAGATGGGGCCACTCAAGCGAAACTCGGATATTTCATGGTGAATTACCCTTGATAGACTGGCCTCGTGGATCCCGGTGCAAATTCTGATCAAATTCACACAAGTGTGGAATTCCAATCAGAACTTTGCTTACTTATTGATTTGCATGGCAAAGGAAAGCAAATGAAGGAAAGACAGCTGCTGGCGAAGGCGGCCTTCTCTCTGCAGACAACTTCTACCGGAGCGCGTGCTGCGTGAAAAGAGTTCCCGGTTTTGGAATCAGATGTGGAAACGTCCTCATCGTCTTCAGACTCTGGAACTGTTGCACTTGTTTGTGATTCAGAACGTCTTTGTCCTTGAAGCTCTGTTTGATCAGAGCTGACCAGCATCCCTTCCCAGAATGCCAGATGAAGTAATGGTTTCTGTGAGTTAAAGATCACACACCACAAAGTGGGACGAGGGGAAGAAAAACACGGCCCGCTTGTTGCACGAGAGGCTCTCGAGGGTGAGGGGGAGGATATTTTCTGATGAGCCATCTGGACACGAAGCCCCCAGGGGACAGAGAGCAAAACATGCTGAATCAGTCTGTCTGACATCCTGTCTGTCTGTCTGACATCCTGTCTGTCTGTCTGACATCCTGTCTGTCTGTTTGACATCCCGCCTGTCTGTCCTTCTATTCCTCAGCCACTGATGCTGGTGGTTTGCTCATCTTTCAAACCAAACGTTCCCTCTTTGTTTTCCTCCAGGTCTGTTTGGTTTATTGAAAAGAAATTCTAAAGTGCAGTGAGGTATAGAAAAGGGTAATTAGGAAAAGAAAATAACATTTTATGTTTACATCTCTGCTCAATTTAGTTGGTTTTTACCACTGACTCTATGAGAGAACTGGACTGAGTGGTTGTGATGTCATTGTTGCAGCCTGGAAATTTGAAGTTTATTTATCTTGATTCAGATATTGTCCATGATGATGATTTTTCTGTCTTGGTAATGTGAGAATCATTTTTAATCGTAGTTATTTGCTATTTTAACCTGATGAGTGAAGGCAAGTCACACCTGGACAGGTCTTCACTCAAACACACTCACATACATACACACATTCACACATAGGGGCAATTTAAAGTAACTAATTAACCTACAAAGCATGTTTTTGGACGTAGCCAGGTTAGACTCCAACCCCCGTGACCCTGAGAAGGACAAGCAGCCAAGAAGATGAGTTATTTGCTATTTTATTTCCTAAGTGTCAATATCGCCTTTTCTATGGAGTGTGGGAGAGAGATGCATTTTTGATGTGTGGGCTATACGATAATGTTCTCTTGCTTCTGCTGCCTCAGAAAACAAAAAAAAGAAACTCAATTCAAGGTGAATAAAGGTTCCAAAACAAAGACAAGATGCAACATCGCCACAGAAGCTCCAAGTCAATGCATTCACCAGTATTTCAGAGGCTCAAACCTGCAACCATCTGTTCACAGGTCAAACGCTCTACATCAGCACCACAGCTGCAACAAGATGCAAACAATGCTAATAAGATGCAGATTGGTGGGCGACGACTCCGTCAGGATTCTTAGTGCAGCCACACTTTGAGGCTTCAGGTCTTCAAGGTTGCTCGAACGCTGGAATCTCAGTTTCTAGAAAGATTTCTGTTAAAGACACGAGCATGAGCACATTCAGTTACACTCTCAGTTTCTGATTTGTCCCTAACAATCATCACCTCCTCCTTGAATCCTTTAAGCCACATTTGTCCCTCGTCCGTGTCACACCTTCATCCAGGTTCTTCTTCTGACCATCAAACCTGTGTCCTGCAGTTCTCTGGGTCTCAAAAGTCAAGACAGCCTTAAAGCATTCTCTCTTTTTGGAACATTTTGGAAGATCAACTTTTCAAGTAGCTCAAAGGATCCAACATTGAAACCAACCAATAGTACTATTTTGTCTCGTTCTCTCCGGTTCTCCACTGATGTTCTTCATGAGGTTTCCGACGTTCACGGAGAAACATTGCATGCCAGCCACTGCGCAACAAAGCTGCTGTTTCCATGGCAACATGGCATGCTAAATCACCTCTTTATTTGGAGATGCTCCCTTCATTTGCAAGTGACTTCACACCTGGATGATTGTGAAAATGTAGACCTTCAACAAGTGAAGTGTTTGACCTTCAACCTTGGCAGGACCTCTGTCATACACACCAGGTTAAAGTGATAATGGGGGGGGGGGGGTGTTGAAAACTAACTTGTTAAACTAAAGTTCCCACGAATTTGCAGAGCAGTTAGTAAATGTTAAAGGTGTTAAAAGGTGCAATGTTCTGATATTGTTTAAACTTTACTAGCTTTTTATTTATTCACATAACAGAGCTTTTGTGTTTGGAAGCTGCAGAACGTTTGCATGAAATGTAGATCTATAAACTTAACCTTTCATCACCTGAGGCATCACAAAAGCTGATGAAAGAGCCGCTGTCTCCTTCAGAATCTGCTGGAATTATCGTGTTAATGGTTGAAAAGTTACAGTTAATCAAAGAAGATCAACACTGGAGCTCCGGTGTTAGAGGGTTAAACTCTGAATTCACATAACAGTTTCTGAGGTGTGTCTGTTCTGTTACATGTGGCTCTAAAACAGTAGAACAAAACAGACTTCTAAGTAAAGAAAAAGTACAAAGACAATCAAATGTTCATTAAGAACCAGGATTATTAACATTAAATAAACATGTGTTTGAAATATGTTTCTATCACTTCATCTTCTCATGTTTGTCCTCTCAGCAGCTGTAATGTCTGCAGGTAAAGCTGTGACTCTCCAACACCTGTGGCTGGGATCCACAGAGGAGATCTGGACCGGCTCACATCCAGTCTCCACCGACTCATGTTCAGGACAGAGTTCAACCCAAGCTGAATGCATAGACTGATGCTCGAATGCATGCTGGGGGGTGGTGGTGGGGGGAGTTGTCCTCTGGGACACCTCAGAGTGAGACCTGGAATGCTGCAGGAGCTGCAGATGCAGAGCAGACATGTTTTTAAAAAAATACATTTTCAACATTACTATGAATAAAGACAGGCAGGAATATTATTCCAGAATAACGTCAACAAGTCAGAAATAAGCGAAAGATAACATCGGGCCATTAACAACAATAAAATGATCTTGAGGGCCGGATCTGGCCCCCGGGCCTTGAGTTTGACACATGTGCATTGAACAGTTCTCAACCGCTCAGTGGAACCAAGGCTTAACTGAGTGGAAGCTCTCATAATCGGTCCGTACCATTCCTTACCAGACCGGACCGCTCAGTGGAAACGAGGTTTTTTGTGTGTCTGAGATGGAGTTCTCCGGGATCGTCGTGGCAACGAGCTGACAAAGAAAGATGCTTGGCTGCCTCCTTCTCCTATAGGAAAATACAGCACTGTGATTGGCTCGAACAAAAGCTCATCTCTTTTAAACCATTTTCCTCAAAGTCAAAACGCCGTCAGAATCCAGAGATGTTGGACCACATCTAGTGCAATTTTCCTGTTTTTAGCCGAGGTTTACAGAAATACTCTCAAGTTAAGAACGAACAATCTAAAAAAAATGTCACCACCAAAAATGCATCAGGTCTAATGAGAGAAACTGTCAGGTTTTGCTGATATTTGGGGCTGAGATAAGAAAACTACGTGGCTCAGGATTTTCAAAGCTGTATTGTCTAAAAGCCAGAAAAAATGTCTATGTTTTGATGTCAAAACTTTTTCTGTGAGAGACACAATAGCTGAGTCTGAGCTGATTGAGTCAGCTTGAAGTGTTAATTAGTTTCACTCGTCTCTACAGGTGACTGGATCAAACTGATTGCTTTGGATTTCATTCATAACTGAAAAGTGACTCAAAGATGACACGTCGACTTTGAACTGAGATCATTTAAAAACTGTAGTCCAAGAGCCCAACATCTGCTGAATAGTTTAAAAGTTGAAGAGTTTTAGTTGAAGGTGTTGAACTTTTTATTTTGTAGAGCTGAAAGTTTAACTAAAAAAGAGGATTTTGAACATTCCGTAAGCCATTTTCAATGGAGTTGAAGGAGTAGTAGTTGGTTGAATAGTTTTTGAGCATCCATCTTCTAAAAGAGCTGAATATTTTAATAGCTGAATGAGCTGAAGAGCTTCAGAGCAACAAAAATCGTACAGAAGAGAAATAGATGACTATAGAGTGAATGCTCCACTGCATTCACTCAACTCACTTTCTGAATATAAAGACATCCTTTGGAAAACATTTGTTCTTTAATGTCAAACCAATGTTTAGATTATTTACTGTTTATTGACATAAAAATCATCTGCATTTAAGCAGGTAAACAGGTGAGAGTTTTGAAGAAACGTCTTCCGCGACCAAGAGTTACTATAAACTAAATGTATCAGTACATTTGTTAGAACTTAGAAAGATCAGATGCAGGTGAGGGTTAAGTTTCATTTCCAGCCGTCACTCCTGACGTCTCATTTCTTTTCATCGCCTCCTTCGTTTCCCTCCTCCCACAGAGACGGAGCGTCCGCGCTGACATTTGGCGTCTTTTTGTTTGCGTCATGAAGCCAGCATCCGCAGACAATCAGAGCTGGAATAAACGGCCGAGTCCTCTGCAGTGGGGCTGTTAATTGTCTGGATGCGGGGCAGGGGATCAGTGGGAGCGGTGTGGCAGGAAGCAATCATGTGATGAATTGACCCCCGTGTTAAATGGTGTCACTCAACCTTTTAAAATTCAATAAACAAGTCAGAGGGCCCGCATGGAGATCCATTCCCTCATCTGGGTCAATTTCCTGCTGTTTAAATGGGTCAATGGCAGAATGTGATCCCAGAATTTTTGCTTTGTCTGCAGGGCGAACCTGACATTTACAAACGCCATGAATGCGTGTTGTTGTGCTTCAAGCCTTTTAGCTTTGAGGACAAACACAACAAAACTAATGAAAAACTGATTTTTCTCTGTTGTCATTTTGAAACCCAGACATGAATGTGGTTTTCTGATTTTTAAAGTCCCAAACCCATCATCTTTTGATGTTCCCAGTGCTATTTTTACTATGATGAGGCTGTTTCTAGCCAAACTCTGAAACCTGTGTCGTTTTCTGAGACATAGTTTCTGCAGAGTGGCAGAAGTTTATTAGAATTTCACCTCTAAGTTGTGAGTTGTTGCCCAGAAGTACTCAGAAATGTCTTCCATCATCAGAAAAATGCCACAACAACATGTTAAGACACCACAAGCACCATTTTCATCAGTCTGTCTTTAAATTCTCACTTGTGTTCAAACTCAGTTGTATTTTCTTTAATACCAGAGCTCCAGTAATTTTGTTCTTTGACTTTCTGTATTTTTTGAATTAGCATGATCGACATGATCCTCACCACCTTTCTCCTTCAGAATCTGCTGGACTTTTCGTGTTAACAGTTGAAAAGTTACAGTATGTTAAAGATTTTGTATAAAAGCCTCACCAACGACGCCTCAAGTGCTAAAGGGTTCAGGATTGAAATCTTATTTTTGTTGGTACATCTATTGACAGATGGAGACAAAAGGTAGCACCGGCACTTTTCCCCAAATATAAGAGAGTAAATGAAGCAGCAGATGGTCGTGAGCAGCAGCAGCCTCCGTAGACAGACTCTGTCAGGAATTCCTATAACTCCGAGCTGCAGTTTCCCTCTGTGAGACGAGGAGCGGACGCAGGAAGAACGTGGCGTTGCATGTTTGGTGTGAAGAATGAGGGCTGCAGATCCAGAGGGAACATCCAGCCATCCAGCAACCCCCCACAGGGGGTGTCTACGGAGGGCTCCAAACTGACTGCATGAGGGGGGGAATCCTTAAAAACCAACTAAAAGTTATTTCAAGTCATCAATCAGAGCTGAGTGTTGTGATCACATGACCAACAGCCAATCAACTTATCCTGAAGTAATTACTTCTTCATAGTATAAAAACTTTGTTATTCTAAAAATAAATTGGACATTTCACTCAGTTCTTTATTGCTGTTTATGGGAACTTTTTCAGGAAAAAAGTCATGAATATTACACAATATCAAAGCTCCTCCAAGAGTTGAAATAATGTTTCCATGAATTCTAAACAGAAAGCATTAAAAACATGATTTACTGAAAGCAGGATGTGAGAGCGCGCAGCGGGAACCGTCAGGACACACAGAGCTGTTTCAGCAGCAGCAGTGACTGCAGCAGCAGCAGTGACAGCAGCAGCAGCGGTGACTGCAGCAGCAGCAGTAACTGCAGTAGCAGCAGTGACAGCAGCAGCAGCGGTGACTGCAGCAGCAGCAGTAACTGCAGTAGCAGCAGTGACTGCAGCAGCAGCAGTGACAGCAGCAGCAGCGGTGACTGCAGCAGCAGCAGTAACTGCAGTAGCAGCAGTGACTGCAGCAGCAGCAGTGACAGCAGCAGCAGCGGTGACTGCAGCAGCAGTAATTGCAGCAGCAGCAGTAACTGCAGCAGCAGCAGTAACTGCAGCAGCAGTAACTGCAGGAGCATTGACTGCAGCAGCAGCAGTAACAGCAGCAGCAGCAGTGACTGCAGCAGCAGTGACTGCAGCAGCAGTGACTGCAGCAGCAGCGGTGAATGCAGCAGCAGTAATTGCAGCAGCAGCAGCAGTAACTGCAGCAGCAGCAGTAATTGCAGCAGCAGTAATTGCAGCAGCAGCAGCAGCAGCAGCAGCAGTAACTGCAGCAGTAACTGCAGCACAGCAGTAATTGCAGCAGCAGTAATTGCAGCAGCAGCAACAGTAATTGCAGCAGCAGCAGCAGCAGTAACTGCAGCAGCAGCAGTAACTGCAGCAGCAGCAGTAATTGCAGCAGCAGTAATTGCAGCAGCAGCAGCAGTAACTGCAGCAGCAGCAGCAGCAGCAGTAACTGCAGCAGCAGTAACTGCAGGAGCATTGACTGCAGCAGCAGCAGTAACAGCAGCAGCAGCAGTGACTGCAGCAGCAGTGACTGCAGCAGCAGTGACTGCAGCAGCAGTAATTGCAGCAGCAGCAGCAGCAGTAACTGCAGCAGCAGCAGTAATTGCAGCAGCAGTAATTCCAGCAGCAGCAGTAATTGCAGCAGCAGTAACAGCAGCAGTGACTGCAGCAGCAGTAATTGCAGCAGCAGCAGCAGCAGTAACTGCAGCAGCAGCAGTAACTGCAGCAGCAGCGGTAATTGCAGCAGCAGTAACAGCAGCAGCAGCAGTAATTCCAGCAGCAGCAGTGAGTGCTCTGCAGAAACTTCTTTCTCCTTGACTCACCACATGAGAGCTGCAGAATGTCGAGCTCGTCTGCATAAATATTTGTCCCAAAACAGAGTTCATGAAGACCCAGAAACATTCACATTCTCAGGAGGTTGATACATTAGTCTGTGAGCACCATATACCCCCTTTTGTGCCCCCTCCCCTGCAGATGGATGTGCACCACAGTTTTGGTAGATGCGTTCAAATACTAACCCTTCTCCTTCATGAGGGGGAGTGAACGTCAGCGGTGATGACATTAAATGTGCTGGGTGCTCTTCATCGCTGTGGGTCGCAGGGGGGGCAGCGGGACCCTGAAGTGCAGCTGGGGCTCAAGGTTTCATCAGAACTGGACTCACATCTTAATGATCTGCTTCTTCTCAGCTCCAGCTGCTGATGTGGTTCAGCACGCTCACATCAGCTGATTCCAGGAGCCTCCTACAGGAGAGGGATGGTTGTACCGGCCCAGCTGGAACAATAAAGCTTTAGTGAAAGGGACGTTTCCACAGAGCTGAGGAGGCTGAAGCATCGTAACACTCTGTGCTTGATGATGATTTGCTTGCAAGCCAAAGTCCGTTGGGAGTCATCACTGGCAACTCATTAGCTCTATGCTAAGCTAATGGATCAGTAAATAGATTTTTATGTGGGCATAAATGCTAATTTGCTACACTGCTGTGCTGTTCAATGATGCTGTGTTTAGCAAGTGAGTCTGGCCCTCCTGGGGGTCTCATTAAGCCCGCTCAGACATCCATTGTGGTCGGGAGGCTGACAGCCTGCGGCGCCACAGGATCCCCGCAAAGTCAAACCAGAACCAGAACTTTTTCAAAAATAACCAACAACAAGAAGAAGATGACCCTTTTACTGGGGGTTAGTAAAACTGGTTTTCATCAGAGGTTAACTCAAACTGATACAAAAAGCCTCAAACTGATCTCTGTGTATTTACTGTTAGGACTTACTCCGCCATGTCCTCCTCCGACCACCAGAGGGACCTCTCTCTCTCCTGAGGACTAACCATCTTCAGCACTTTCCTCACTACAACTCCCATCAGCCATCGCTTCAGTCTTCTCGATGCACAGCTGATCTTTATCATCCTCATCAGAACCACCAGCATTTATGCTAACTCCAGCTTCAGCTTCAGTGTGAAGTCTTGATCGTGTTTATCTGTCAGTCTGAGCAGGTTTAGTTCTCCTCGTGCGCTCTCTCCACCTGCCCCTCAGGTGAGAACACGTGGGAGGCAGAACGATGGCGAGCGAAAAGCTCTGAGCTGTGTCTGGATTTTTCTGAAGTAGATGGAGGCAGCGCGCTGTTTTAATGTAACATAACATGTAAGGACGGTTACAGCAGTAACCTGTCCAAACATCGAGATAAAACACGTCAGATTCTAGCGGAGCAGTGTGCTGTGTCTGAGAGACTGGGTTGTGTCTGATCGTCCAAATGAGACGTCATGAGACGTTATTGATCCAACAGGTGAGTCTGCTAGCGATGCACTCGTGACTAAAGTGTTGATTATCAAAGAAAAGTGCGGGGAATTTTAACATAAAGAGGGAGAATTGAATATGGATGGCAGCACTTTAAAAAAAACAATGATCATATAATATTAACAGGCTGAACGTTCATAGGTTCCCTCAACTAAAACAAATTGACATAAAATTTAAAATTGAAGTGGATTTGAATTTGAACGATTTTTTATTTTACATTTATTGTTCTTTGAAGTGAGACCATTTGATTTACTCTTCATTTTGGTTCTTAACTTATTTGTTTATTACCTTAGAATCTATGTAATTATTGTAAAGACATGTTAGTAATTATTGATATTTTTATTTTAATGTTGAAAAGGGAATTGAATTGACATATTGTGTTTTAAAAAATATTTTGAAGAAAATAAAAATATGTGTTCGTATTTAAAATAGTTACATATCATAAAGGTTACATATTGATTATTGCCGATGTTTAGCACATTGCAATACTGTTGGTATCATGAACCATTCATCGTGAATCACATCGTATCGTGCGACTCTGAGTTTCTCAGCCCTAACACTGACACAATGTAACGTTTTCACAGATGATACCCAGATATCGGGCTGACAGACACATTCTCATCAAGCTTTTATTTTCCCAAGTTTCCTGTCAGAGAACCGTCTGCATTCTGAAGTTAATCAAAAACAGGCTGGAGCATGCTCAGTCAGGACCATTATATATTATGTCTATAGTTTAAAGGGTTAACTCAAATATTAGCTCCAGCTTTAAGAAGTTGACATGAATAACTTAATTAAAAAGTTAAAAGAAAGACTCCTTCTATTGTAATCACAGCATTGTGTAATAATAAATCAACAATTTTATTTAACATTAGATACAAATTAAATTTTACACATTCATCTATTAATGTTGTGGTGTATTTTTTTTAATATGTATATAAGACCTACAATAAGATAGCTTGAGACCACAGAAATAAGATGTTCAAACTTGTGATGGGCGGCTGTTCAGTTCGTTCTAAACACGTAGTGCAACGAAATACGTTTTCCTTGTTGTCTAAAAGTCACTTCCACCGCTCTGCACATTATGTGTAAAACAACAATTACTTACCTGTAAAGATTCATGATGTAAATAATCCACCGCGATGCTGCTTTGCTGGAGAATTGAAGCTGTTAGCCGTTAGCATAAAGGCACCGAAGTCGGAGCAGCGGCAGGAGCTGTGGGCGTGAACTAAAACATGTAGGAGTCTGTTCGGTCCTGCCCCTTTACTCCATATTTGGAACATCCGTGTGAGGCGGAGTTAACTCCAGCCAATATGGCTGCGGCCATGAGCTGAATATTCAGGCTTCACTTTGGGGGCTGTGGAAGTCAATGGGTGACGTCAGAGATGATTCGTCTAATTATATATTATGTCTATGGTCAAGACCAGCTGGAGGCATTTATGCTGATGTCAACAGAAAAATAAATTATGTTCATTGATTGTGACAAGCCCTGCGACAGACTGGCGAACTTTCCAGGGTAAACCCTGCCTTCGCCCATCAGCAGCCGGGATAGGCTCCGGCATCCCCGCAACCCCGAAAGGGATAAAGCGGGACGGAAAATGAATGAATGAATGAATGATTGTGACAAACTAACAAATAATGTTTCAGAAACGAGTTCACTTCTTATGTGGAAACTTATGTTGTAGATTTCATTCAGGGAAATATTTCTGTTAAACCACAAGTTTTTAATATAATTATTCTATGACACCCCCCCCCCCCCAACTGTAATAAAACATTTATTTGACATTCTTAATGGTTGTCTAATTTTTCATGTGGTCCGGTCTTGACCATTAAACTCCCACTCCACCCTGTTCTTATGCACCAACAGATGACACAGAAGAGTTTTCATTCTTTCTTCTGAGCAGCAACAGCTGAAATCTCTGGAAGGAGGGTGAGAAGGAGCCTCCTGCAGAACCAGGAAGATGTGTGCTGGAACCACTTATGTTTCCATCTGACCAACATCTGCAGATGCCTACATGAGGGAAACCCTTGACCGAGTCATCTCAAACATGAGTGGATGACAGAACTGGTCCATGGATGCTGGACTTGAGCATCGATGCTAGAGAGAGACACCAGTTCCACATTCACAACCTGGAGACAGTGATGAAAACGGCAGAAGCAGCAGCAGGGACATCTCTGAAAGAACATCTCTGGCTGAGTGGGAGTTGAGTGGGAACATTCAGCTTGGCGCTGATCGCTGTACCCACACGTCTCCCGGCTTCACAGCCAACAGTTTTCATTTCAACCATTCATGTAGAGAGAAGAAAAAAGAGTTTTGAAATTATCATTTTCAAAAAAAAAAACAGTAAATCTGAGTTTACAGAAGCCGCACTCCTGCTCCCAAATCACCAGTTTACAGACATCAGCAGTTTTTAAGTTTTGTTCCAGGATAACTGCTATTTCACTGCTTGTGAACGCCGTCATGTTTGATCCATCAGTTCTGAGTTTAGAAGAAGCTCACAATAAAATGGTGTTCTGGGAGCTGCTGACATGTTCTCGTAGCATTCTTCTGATGGTGGAGGATATGTAACAGAATTTTAGAATAAAACTTTATTTCTTTCTTTACTGAAAGCTTAGTGAGTCAGGCGCAGACAAAATAATGCAGCTGGAAAAAGCCTGGAGTGGTGATGCAGGTGCTACGGTCGGCGGGCCACAGTCTCCCGGCTCCGCCCCCTTCTGAAGGCAGACAAATAGATCTGGGAACGTCAGATGGAATCTGGAGTGTAAACAGATGGGTGACGGTGTTGCAGCCTGGAAATATTAAGTTCATTTATTTTATTTAACTATTGTCCGGGAGAGATGTTTAACAAATATGGTCGATTTATCTGTCTTAGTATTGAGAATAATTTCTTTTTTTAGTTATTTGGTATTTTATTTTGAAAATGTCTGATAGACACAGCATGATATTTGCCTTTTGTGCAGAAAGAGAGATGCACTTTATGGTTGTGTATGTGATCAGGTTCTCTCGCTCCAGCTGGCTCAGAGAAAGCATCAAAGGAAAAAAAAGAACTCTGTTCGGGGCAAATAAAGTTACAAAAACGAAGATCTTCAAGGGTGCAACAATGAGAAGGGGGTTGTGCGCCAACAGCCCCGCCCACAACTCAGAAGGAAATTTCTAATGAGCCCCTGTCGCTCTGCAGAAACTATGTCCTAGAAAACAAAAAGGTTTTTGGATTTCGGCTAATAACGGCATCATCATAATGAAAACTGTTAAAATAGATTCATTTCGGGGTGTCTCCTGCTTGTTGTTGTTCTTTACTCTGAAAGGTTTAACAAATTGCTGCTACTGTGGTTTGATTCTGTGTTTTCTACACACTGAGAGGAGGTGAAAGAGAATTCTCCTTTTAATATCCTGAACCTTTTTGCTCTGACAGTCAGTTGTGAATGAGAGCTGCTGCACCCCCAGTGACAGTCTATCAAACCAAGGGGACGGTCTGTTCACGGCTGGAGGGACCACTAATAAAAGCAGAAGGAGATCAAAAATGTGGGATCAGGTGGAAATCGGTACATCCTCACCACACAGACCACGGCTGACCTGGAAACACGACAGCAGCGGCATTAGGAATGCAAGTATGAGGAAGGTGTCGTCATACGAGCAGATGAAAGGAACAAAACTGCTCTGCATCACATCAGTTTGGTAGAAGAGAAATATAAATACATGCCATTTCTTGTGGGTCTGAACCAGTGCTGTATTTTGGTGTTTAGCTTTCATTGCAGAATCGTTCACGCTGAGCTGCTTTTCAGGAACTGTGATCCACTGAAAACACGAGCAGGAGAAGACCGACAGGCTGTCATGCAAACCAGCATCACCAGGATTCAGACACCTTTAACCACACGTAAATTAAGTTTAATTACAGAATTTAATTTACAGAACACATGATGACCTTTCCCCGTTTCCATAGTACTTCCCCACATTATAAATATCTCCAGATGTTGAAAGAAGGCGAAAAACGAAATGAAAGAAAAACTCAAAGAAAGTCAAACATCTGTAAAATCCCAAACTGTTGACATCTGATCGTGTCCCGAAAATATACAAGGTCTGAATAATGCAATGGTATGACAAATTCACAGTGTCTTTGTGGATGCACACGTGCGCACACCCCCACACACACACACACACACACTACAATGAGCCGGGGGGGGGGTTCAGAAGTGAGAGGTTGATTGACAGAAATGACTCATCTAGTCTATGTTGCACCACTTCCATAAAACAGAATCCTAATCTTCCAAAAGCTCTCGTTTCTTCTGAAGGACCATCGTTCCCGATGCCTTCAGGGACCTGGTGTAAACGCGGACGCTCGGTGGCCGTCGGGTTTACAGCGACTTTTAGAAGACAAGGACAATGGAAAGAGAGTTCTGGATCAACCTCAGAGACGTCTGGAGCAGCAGACTGTCTCAGGAGGACCTTGGCTGGAGCTGAGATGCTTCCATAGTGCTGACAATAAAGAAGATGAACTTTTGAGGGACTTCTGAGTCTGAAGGAAGTCACCAAGGAACGAAAAGCTCCTCCGAAGAGTCAGCATCCCAGAGACCAGAGGCTGACCGAAGACGGAAAGAAAAACACCAAACACTAGAAGCTGTCCACCGCCGGCCTCTGAAAGCTGCTCCACTCTGACCAGAGGCTCCTCAGAGGGTCCTCTCAGGTTTCGGTGGGGGGGCTCTGGTGTGCCGCTGGTGGACCTTGTGGTTTCTTTTTCACTGAGTCTGTTTTCATACAGATGTTGGGGCCAAAAGGGTGAAGGTTGGAGCCTCGTTGGCGAATGTTCTGGTGGTGGAGCGGCCTCTAACAGAGACGTCAGGACCTGTTGAGAGAAGAAGATAAAAAGCGTTATCCTTGTTCCATTTCTCTGTCAGGTGAATGCTGTTTCATTGGCTGATTCTGGTTCCGTCTGCATCAGCAGAGAATTTCAGACTCTTTTGCAGCTTCAGCTTCCCCTGATTCTGAAGGGAGAACCATGCTGGTCTCTTTCTGAGGCGCAGGTGTCTTAGCATATGTTCTGCTGGGACAGACTTCCTGACCCGGGTCAGGCTGGTTCTGTTCCTCTCCACAGTTCCCTTGAGGGATGAGAAAGTGACTGAACCTTTCCTGAACCTTCTAGTTCCCTGCAGGGACTGTCTTTGCAGAAATTATATATTTCTTTTTTTGTTTCTGTGTTCTGTCCAGGTCTGTTAGCGTCTGTGTTCAACAAGCTCCGCCCCCTAAAGCCTTTCTGATTAAATTCTTTATAACTTCAGACTCCTCTTGATGTCTCACTTTAAGTCTTTTTAATGACAAACTGAACTAAAACAAATCAGAGTGCTTTAAAGGATGTTTTTGTTCTTCCTTTAATTTTCCACTTCTTGGATCATTTCTCTAAAAAAAAACGTCCAACTATAAACCAAAAAAAACCCTAATTGTCCCAGTTTTAAGCTTCCTTGGGGATTGATTGTTTTTATCATTTCATGGTGCATAAAAATGTAAAATTAGAATCCCAGCCACTTTAGGAATCAGAGCAGCACCTTCTCGTTTGTCATGTGATGCTGGCCGGTTTTCTGCCATCATTAATGATAAATAAAGCTCACACCTGGATTCAGAGGAGGATTCCAGAGGCTCTGGAATTAAGCAGCTATAATAAAATCAATGACTAATGAAGCATTTCTCAGCAGCCCCCCCGACACTTCAAACTGCTCCCCCCCTCGTTCTGTGGGACAGACTGGGACCTGCTGGAGTTTTGGGGGAACTTCCTTCCACCTGCAGCACTGACATTCTGCAGGTAACGACTGATTTATCCAATTACCTGATTGGAAGACCAGCATGAATATGAATGGAATTCTGCAGAGAATGCATTATGAGGATAAATCCATAAATGTTAATAAAGTGATTCAGGGTGACACTGGACAAATGCAGCACCCCAGGACTGCCCGTATAAATCATTCAGACGCTTAAATATGAGTTGGGGAAAATACACACAGAATTGCACAAATGTTCTGGGCTGGCACCATAAATATTTATGACCCCCCCATTCCTCCCTTTTCCCTGTCCTTGGTAATTGCGCGTGATTCATTTTGTTTTTCTCAGTGGAGTCGGGAAAATCAATCTTAAAGTGTGGGCTCGGAGACATAAAGCATGCAGATTCCAAACACCCGGCGTTTCTGCAGAACATAAAAGCTTGAGTGATATTCTGTCAGGGCTTTCGGGAAAAGAATTCTCTTTTTTCTTTTCTTCGTTTCCCTGCTTTTAGAGAGAGGGGGGTTTCTGGAAGTGAGGCGGAGTTTGTCTGACCTGCTCATGACCAGCACGCCCGAGCCCTTCAGCTGAACTCTCATTTTCATTATTCATTCTATTCTAATACCAGCAGAGTTGGATCAGATGTTTAGTGGATCTTTTCTTTAAAGTTAATCTAATAAAATGAAGCTTTTGAAGAACATTACCTTTAATCATAATTATAGTCTCTATGCAAACAGGTCTCTTTGTTATCTCTCCTCCTTATCACTGTTGTTTACATTTGTTGTACTTTTTAATAAAAAAGCAAATCAGGTTTTCCTCCTTTCAGCTGCTTCTTTTAGATGGTGCCACAGAGAATCTTCTGCCTCATCAACCTTCTCCTCTGGTTCCTCCTCCCTCATGTCCTCCTCCATCCATGACCCTCCTCTTTCCTGGATTCTCCAACCTCAGCCTCAGCATTCTTTTACCTCCAAGTGTGTCCAAACATCTCCATCTGCCTCCAGCACATGTACAATGATCTGCTCCTCAGACGGATTCACTCCTGATCCATTCCTGGTCACCATTCCGCGCTGAAACTTTCCTCCATCCCTTCCAACCTGCTTCCACACGTCTCTCCACCTCTGGACTGTTGACCCTGAGAACTTCTCCACCGTCTTCCCCTCTGACCCCGGTGACCTCACCGCTCCTCTCATTTACAACACAGATTCTCTGTATTTCTGCAGCTAACCTTCATTCTTCTGGAGTCAAATCAGGATCAGCTTATGTGAACGAAAAAAACTGATTGAAAACGTGAAAAACAGACATTGTAACAGAAAAAAATTGAAAATTTGAAAACAAGTTTGAAAGAGATGTTTGGAAAATATAAAAAAAGAATATTTTTTTTTTTAAATTTGAAGACAAATATCCTTAAAAACTAATAAAAAAACCAAAAGAGGTAATGATGATGTGACGTCTTTTCTGCTGCAGAACATTGTCTGTTTCTGTCTCCGCCTCCATCGCCTTACTCCAATCAAACTCAAGGAGAACAGCATCACTACTGTGCAGTTTCACGTCACTAATATCACGGTGCACCTTTTGTAGACTTGTTTAATATCATCCAGAGGAATTAAGGATTTTGTACATTTTTCAGTTTAAATTGATAAGATTACCTTTAATTATTTATGTAAAATTGCTTTAAACAGCATTTCAGCTGTCAGCCTTGCTGATCTAAACCATATAAACTGGAAGTGACTGTACTGGATCGACGATGTGTGACGTCACGTGAAAACTCTTTTGGTAATTTTTACATTTGTAAGTTTTCTGTATTTCTTTTTCTAATTTTCAAGATATATTTCAATGATATTTTCAATTCTTTTTTCTAATTTTTAATATTTATTCCAAGTTTTTTTTTTTCCAAGTTTTCAAAAACATTTTTTTTCAAATTCACAATGTCTTGTTTTTACATTTTCAAAAGATTTTTCAGTTACAATGTCGATTTCTGTCAGGCTTTGGTGTGCAGACATAATTGCAGGACAGCTGCGAGCTCCAAATCAAAGTGTCTTTTAGTAACAAAATCCAAAACGAAAGAGCACAAGGCTGAAAAAACAGGAACAGTCACTAAGGTCAAAGTCCATAACTAACCAAGCCAAAGTCCACAAAAACCACACAAGAACCTGAAATGGGTGACAAGCTTAGTGGGTAAGGGCAACAAGACAAACCTGCAAGGAAGTGAGGGGGAGGAACCCATTATATACAGAAAGGGGAGTGAAAAAAACCAAAGGACACAGGTGCAGCCCGTCAAGGAGGAGTGGCAATCAGCCCAGGGGAAACACATGACAGATTTCAAGTTTTCAATCAGTTTTTTGTTCGCTTTAAGCTGATCCTGATTTGACCCATACATTCTTCTCCTTTCCAGAGCAAACCTCCACCTCAGATATCCCTCCACCTACTCCCTGTTCTCCCTATAGATCACAATGTCATCTGCAAACACCATCCTCAGAGTTTCCTGTCTAACCTAATCTTCTTTCCTGCTCTGTAGTTTCTCTGCCCTTCTCCCTCCTTCTACTTCTAACAAATGAAACCTTCTCTTCATTTCCTCATCCTTTTTTCACACTACAAGGTCTTGTTCAACAGTCAGGAACTCTACTGCCACCTCTCATAAACTCTTCCATTGTTTTTTTTTTATTTTAAACGAATCTGTAAAACCTGAAAAAAAATCAATTCAATTGTGGTCTGGTGGCTGTTTCCTGGAGGAGAACCTGCATGTTTGGAGGTTGGAGGAGGCAGCAGATCAGCAGAAGCTGGAAACTCACCTGCCGCTCCGCCTCGGCGTCCTACGACGGCTCCTTGGGCAAAGGCTGGAACAGAAGAAAGGATGGTCAGCATGGACAGAGAGGAGAACGTCTCCCAGCATGTTGGATTTGTAGACTGTGGAACATATGTTGACTTTAAAGCAGACTTTTTGGAAGGACAGACAGAAAAGCTGAAGGTTGTTTAGCTGGGTGGAGGTTTTTATGAGCTCAGGAGATGCTGCATCTCTCCTCATCCAGAAAATCCAGAGAGTAATGGCCACCTCATTATGTGAATTAACGACATAGGGACCTCTCTCGGCTTCGATTAGCCGCACCAAAATTTTTATCGCATTAGCTGCAAGGCAGGGTGATAAATCCTGCTTCACTTTGTTTCCTCATGAGCACAGCGTCTTGCCTTTATCTTCAGCAGAAGATTGTCTGAGTGTACCACATGCACCCCCACCCGCCTGACCAGAGGAAGGAGCCCCCCCCCATCCTGACAACCAGCCTCTTTTGTGCAGATAATGAACCGGCTAATCACAATCAAAAAGCTAATGATGTGTTTAGCCAATCAGAGATCTGGACGGTGCGTTGGCATTCTTCCCTCAGAGACTCGGTATTCATCTGCCCTCCGAGGCTGGCCGGGCCAGAACCTCTTAGATCACATGTGCCAAAGTCAAGGCCCGGGGGCCGGATCCGGCCTTCCCAGTAATTCTATCCGGCCCTCCAGATCATTTCATTTTATTGTTATTAGTGGCCTGATGTTATCTTGCTCTCATTTCTAACTATAAAAATATTGAAAGTTCTTTAAGGTTTTAGTTGATTTATTCTGGAATAATATTCCTGCCTTTTTATTATTCATAATTATGTTTAAACGTTACTGTTTTGAAATGTTTAAAAATAGACATTCAATTTTTTTTTTTATGTTTTTGAGACTACCAGTAATTTGGTATTTAGCTAATATTTCAGCTGGATATCAGCTTCAGCGTTTTCAGCTACCAACTTCAACATTTTTAGCTATCAACTTCAGCATCTTCAGCAGCCAAATTCAGCTTACAGCATTCACACTAGCATCATCACAGGTAGTGCTATACATGTAGTTCATGATTATATTAAAAAAGTTATGTTTTTAAAGTTTTAAGAATTTAGTTTTCAATCAAAGTTTATCCTGTTCGGCCCGCCACCTCAGGTGTGTTTTGGATCTTGTGGATTGAGTTTGACACCTCTGTTTTAGAGGAATTCCGTCCTCTGTAGAAGCAGATCCATCACAGCGCGGGAGCAGCGTGTCATCTAAATGCTAACCACTTCCAATGCATCTCTAAATCAAAACAAGAAAGAAAGGGGGGGGGGAGTCCACCACAAATTCAGCGATGAAAATATTAATCTCTGAGGAACCAGAGAGGAACGAGCACGAGGAACCGTGGCACACCCAGACAGGTCGCTGTTGCCCCTTACACCCCCAAAGGTCCTGGAAAAGAAAATTGTTATTTGATTTCAGTCTAAGGATCATTATAACAGCTCTCAATGGGCCCCCCCCTCAAAGCCGTTGGTCTCAGTCTGAGTCTCTGCCATCGATTTAGGTGATCCCTGAAGTCGGGGCAGAGCGCTGAGGCGGCAGAAGTGGATGCCACTATTAACTGCTCCCTCTAATTAAAAGGGTAACAAGGTGAGTTTACCCCCCCTTCGGGACCAAGTGTGTGAGCGATGGCGCCTGCAGCTCGACTGCCATGTATGGCACGCCAAATGGGTCAATAATGGCCAGGAAAAGTGCCGTAAATAACGGCGTATTGATCATGAAAACTGTCGTCATCATGCTGATCGTAGGCCCCAGATTATCAAGAAAGTTTGTTCATCTATGGATTTGACACCATTTCTAAACAGGAAACACAGGCAGGATGCAGCAGATGTCACCACAGTTTATTCAAGCACAACACGTGTTGATGCACGTATGTAACACAACAAAATGGTGCTTTTGACATGTGGTTTGTATGCAATCAAACTGCTTTTCGTTTTGTCGACAACACAAGATGACACAATTTACACACAACTTTTAAAACGTGCATAAAAAAATGTTCAATTGTCATGGCCAATATGCTGCTTTTATGGTGCTTTTCCTTTTGATTATTTACCCCTTAGGCTTGCCATAACCACGCACACGGGGGGGTATTTATGTCCTGCTGCTGCAGAGACTGAGGGTCTGGGATGGCTCAGCGAGAGCCTCTCTGAGCTGGGGGTCCTGGTCCCAGCGTCAGGCGTGAACACAGAACGCTGCGTCCAGCGGCCTTCCTCATCACCATCAACGTGCAGCAGACATTAACACACATCTATACACCACCTGCAGCAGCCAACTCCCAGAAGTCTTTGCACTCTGCTGCTGACTCAACTGCATGAAACAGCATTTCAGTGCCACCTTAAGCTATGAAACTGTCACCAGCAGCTCACCCCCCCCCCGTTAAGGACATAGTGCAGTCTGAGGTAACTGAACGTGTCCCAGCAGGGATGCTCGGGGGGGGCGCTGTTTCATCAGCAGAAGTCCCATAGTGGTCAGCAGAGCTGCAGCTCCTGGAGAACCGACTGAATGCTGAGGCGCTTCCTTCATCAGGACACTGGCAGAGAGGGGGGTCATGCTTCTGCCGACCACCTCCAACAAAAAAAGACTGACTTTTCTGTCATGAACAGTTTAAAGAACCAGTTCTCTAGTAAAAAATATCATTTTTAATAAAAAAAAATATTACTGGACCACAAGGTGCTTTGAGAACAGTACGTACCACTCCCTCAGGCTCTTTACTACATTACCCATAATGCTTTCACAACTTTGATTTACCAGTGTTGCACTTAAAGGGGTCCTACTTTTATTAAGCTTATTAGAGTGAACCATATCAATATATATGATCATATATTACCTTTGGAACATAAATTATTTATGAAATATTAGTTATCTTTCGTGAGTGTTTTCACACCCGGAAGTAAAACGACTCGATTCCTGAAGCTCCGCCTCTTGCTGCTGCTGTCCGCTTCATGACATCATCCTAGAGTTTGTGGCGGTATCTTTGTATTTCTCCCATGAAAATAATCCAAACTTCTGCCTTTAGTAGGCCTGGCCATCGCTTCATTGCTTCACAAACACGCTAGCAGCTTCTGCGTGGTTATGTGGACCGGGGGTGGGGGGTGGGGTCTTAAAGGCACGCCGTGCCCAAAGTAACAAACGCCTGTTTGAGCTGGAATTTATTAAAGACAGAACACAAGTGGAAGATATACGGTAATCTGCCTCTAAAATGAAAATGTTTTGCTGATTATCAGCAGCTCAGTGGAGAGATTGAGAGCTGCTGCTAGTCTGGGGGCGGAGCTGTCAGAGCAGACTCTTTCTGGAGGGAGCAGTTGGCATCGTGCTGACGTCAGCACGAGCGATGATGTTTCCAACTGCTCTGCTGCAGACAGAGGATTACTCTTCAAGGCATAAACGAATCAAAATACCACTTTGGAGTTCTTTATAGTGAGGAACGGACAGTAAAATGCACTTAAAACCTCAAAAAGTAGAATGTTCATGGTAGGGCCTCTTTATGAATAGTGTCAGATTTCGAAGCAGCGTCTACCACAGAAAACCTGCTGGAAATCAGAAAGAGAGCGGGATTTGTGGAAAACTTGTTGAAGTTTGAACTCTTCGTGGTTTGATAGATTTAGTAGTTATCTTAGTTCTGATTCAGGATTTTCTGGCTCAGTTGTCAAACAAATGGAGCATGTTTTGTCACTGCTGACATCACCCTGCATAATTCTGCATTTGCTGCAGTGAGAGGATCCTCTTGGACACAAGGCATCTTTTATTTTGAAAGGAAGTCATGTGAACCTCTGTCAAAGTTAGAAACTTTTCCATAGTTTAAAAAAAAAGCCTGTTTGTTTTGTTTATGTGAAAAAAACAAGAGTTCTTTATGTTTATCATAATAGTAACAAAAACATCTATATAAATCTTTCAAAAGCGTGGAGTCACTCTGTGGCTCCGGTTGGGTTGTGGTTAACAAGAACTCAACAAAATTGATCTTTAAGTGCTGAAGGTTCCAGACTTCTGACCATCAGATCAAAAGAACGTTATTTTTGTTTTTAGGGTCACCTTTGTGGTTTTGAAAGTACAGTCAGTGCGCATCATAGTGCCCTGCTGGTTGTTTAAAGTCACAGAGGCAGAACCTTATCAATGTGTTATTCTGGAACATCACCAAAGTTTTATTGACTCATCGAGTCTTCTTTTTGTCCAAAAACATGGGCTAAAGCTGGCAGAACGTGACGTGTGAGTGTCACTTTCATCGCTAGAAATAAATCCACCTTTAGTGATTACCAGTACCTCACCGGATCACATACAAAATCCTCATTTTAACTTTTAAAGCCCTCCACAATCTCGCCCCTCCGTATCTCTCAGAACTCATAACTGTTGCTGCTCCCACCCGCTCCCTCAGGTCCTCCTCCTCCCTCCGCCTGGTTCCCCCTCGACCACGTCTCATCACCATGGGGGGTAGAGCCTTCAGCACCTCTGCCCCACAACTCTGGAACTCCCTCCCCTCTGAACTACAGAACATGACCTCTCTTGCACAATTCACTAAACATCTGAAAACTCACCTCTTCCGCAGTGCATTCCAAACCTGACACCCACCTGTAATTTTATTGTTGATTTACTTTTGTCTTTTATTGATGTGTTTTAAACTATAATTGTGTTTTATGTTTTTATCTGTGTCTGTAAGGCGACCTTGAGTGCAGAGAAAGGCGCCATATAAATAAAATGTATTATTATTATTATTATTTGTCTGAGTTGGACCTTCTTGACGTGCTCTTTGGAGAACTCCTGAACGCTGTCGGGTCGTGGCTGGGATCTCAGCCTGTTTTACGTCTGACAAAAGCGTCTGAGCGGATCAGGGATGCCGGAGTTTGGTGACGGGCGGCAGCCACGCTTTCTTAAACGCTTTCAGTCCACAGCCGTGCTTTCCGCATTAATTATCACAGAACCCTCCAATTGAAACGTGGCCTGTGACTCAGACAATTTCACAGCAGACAAAACCCCGGAGACGAGGCGCGCGGCGTAAAACACGAGTGGCACTTCAAAGCCTGGCAGTGACAGAACTTCAAACGGGGAGCAGGATGTTCACTGTGCAAAGTGACACTGGAGAGGCCACGCTCACAGAGAAGGCGGGGGGCGCATGTGCATCCGAGAAGCCCGCCGACAAAAGAGCACAAAATAATGACAACATGAGATGAAAGAAAATAGAAAACACAAAGTGTTTCCTAGTTTTTAATATACGACATGGATGAATACTCTAGGAAAATCAAAAGTATAATCCCAAAACTTCCAAGAGTCTGTCGTGATCCGATAACAAAAAAAGAAAAGTGAATCTCTGTGAATCTTTATACCAATCTAACATATTTCCTGCTTCCTTCCACTCTTCACAAACCAGGAATGATGACAAACAGATAAAACTGAAGAACGTTCTCTCTCTTCTGCCTGATGAATCTAAACTCTGCAAAGGAACTTCCGAGGAACAAGTGTGAACACGGAGCTCACCAGAGAGCTGCTCGAACATTAGTCGTGTTCTGAACGGAAGCCTCCATCCAGAGGGGAAGCAGCCGGCTACAGAATGTTCTCCTCGAGCAACCAGAGACGCTGTCAGATACAATATGACAGGAGCACCGCGGGTTCACCAGCAGACGCGTCTGCGGCGGGAAGGCCTGGAAAGCAGCCAGCAGAGGATAAAAGCTGCAGCCGTGCGCTTTTGTCTGATCCCACTTTCAAAGGGAGGATGACGCTGCATTCAAATCATCTGATTACATTCAGGAGAATACAGTCACTTAATCATGGTTATGCATTTAAATCGACACATTTAGGTAAAACTTTAATAGTTAAAGCAAACATGCAGACTTGTGCTGAAAAGGATTTTAAGTAGCTGCTGGCGGAGGATGACATGGAGCATCAACCTGCAGTTCTGTTTCCTCACTAAGATCCTTCTGCTGGAATAGAAACATGCAGGTCAGGGGTCTGCAACCTTTCAAAGTAAAGGTTGTTTGGTTCTGAATAAAACCTAATAGGAGCCATGAAACCTTTTTTTTATCCTTTTAGAAAAATCTGACTCTATTCTGCATGTTTACACTGTTGTTTTATTTTGTAATAAATATGATTTAAAATTATTTTTTGCATGTATAAATACCAAAATATTAAGTGAAACTGACACTTTCCCAAAGTGAATTTTCATTCTTTACTTTTGACAGAAGCTTTCTTTTACAATAAAAGACTTCCTGTCCCAAACAGGAGAATGTCAGTGAATTTCTATGAAAGAATTTAAACAACACAAATGATATTTTTGGTCTGAATAGCTACTAACCATTATTATGCAGCTTAAAATAAAATGCACTTTAAAGTCATAATATAAACTCTGCAGTCAGAAGAAAATAAGACTTTTAATCAAAGTTTTGCTCAGTATTTGTAATCTGTGAAGTCTGGAGGAAATGTAGAGAAAACAAGGCCTAATGATGTCAGCAAGGATATAAAAATATTACAGTTAAATTAATAAATTATAAATCAATAAATAAACTAAAATTGATAAAATCATTGCAAATCTAGCAACCCTTACTTTGAAAAATGACTACTATTGTGTTTTTCTTCAACCAGAGAGTCATGGTGGGGAGGTGGAAGGTGCAACCGCATGAGGCTCCAGAGTCTCAGGCTGCAGACCCCTGATGTAGGCTGTTGCTGAGAGCATGTCTTCAGGATGAATTACGCATTGTACTACTCATGCGTTCTGTTCAGATTAAACGGATGCTTGTGGTCACGTCTCTGCAGCGTCTGATGGAGGCCGCTCCAGCTCGATAGACCAACGTTATCTAACAAAAGCACTAAGAACACAAATGTGTTTGCAGGCCATCGTGCTGCACAGAAGCACAAAGCATCAGCTGACGTAGTTAAATAATCAGGTCTGAATCTCATGAAGGGAAATGCAGAAAAGTGTGCACTCTACACAAAGAAGAGATGGAGACAAATATGGATAAAAAATGAAAGTTTGAAGTTTACGTTCAGTAAAGCCAAAGGTGGAGTTCATGAAACGATGAGAGCCTGTACCTCCACTTCCTCTGACCCTTCACTTTTTCATTTCATCTTTTCTTCCATCTTCTTATTTAAACATTGGGTACAGAAAAAGATTCCTAATTGTGCTAAAAAGAGACTTCCAGAAGGTGTATTGAGACCGGAAACCCGCTGGTCCAGACCAAGTGGGGAACCTTGCGTTTGGTCTGACATCAAACAGATGTTTCTGTTTTGAACTAAGTAAAGGTTGTCCATAAAATCACGTGACTACGGATCTTTTCAGTCATTGGCCAGGAACTACGAGGGGGAGGCAAGATAAAAAAATGTAAAAACTAATGGAAGTTTTGCAGTGATATTTCACTTTTCCAAACATTTTCTTTCCCTGAGCAGTTTTGAACGTCTGTCAACATCAGATTCAGGACTTCTTCTTTGGTGCTATGGAGGAACGGCGGCTGAGAGTGTACACTAAGAAGAGCTTTTGACGGATTGTCAGGAAAACAGTGTAAGAAGTCATGCGTATCACGTTAGAGAGGCTGTTTTCATGAGCCTGACCACATTTCAGTGAGCTGCTGCCTCATCACAGTTGTTCTCAGCGCTCTGTTTACATCACGTAAAGCCCGGCTACGGTGGCCGTTTGGGTTCAGCTGTTTCTGTTTGAGTGCAGAATGCATTCAGACTGAAGGATTTCAGAGCAAACCGAGGTTCAGTCAGACTGGAAGTGAACCAGGACCACCTCAAAAGATGGGTCAGAGAGCGGTTTGTGGTCCGTTTGTGTGGGTGTGTTGAGAAGGAAAATTCTTCTGTTCTCGATTATCAGGGGAAACAAACTCTAGTTCACTTGAAACAAACTTAATGTCTTTAGAATGTCAACACCAACATTTTTATTAGGACTGTGAATGTCGACGCGTTACAATAGAACAAAATGTATTTGTTAATATGGATAACAACCTCAGAACTCCTGCTGTGCAGCTGTCAGATCAGCATGATAAAACTCTGTCCAAAATAAATGTAAACTTTTTTTACAATCTGTGATTGAAATTGTATTAAATTAAAGAGATAATATGGCATCTATCTGTAGTTTTTGGTCAAAGCGATCTTTTATTTTAATAAATAAGTTGAAGAACAAAAGTCAATCTGACGGCTGTGATGCAGCAGCAGTGCACTCGCTATGGGGGGCGGAGCTAAACGGAGCTGTCTGCTATTAGAAATCCAACGAGGAAACATGACCGTGAAAGTCCCGCCCACCGACGTCGCGGGAGGGGAGCAGTTCAGAATGGACAGACACGCCTCGGCCTGCGCAGATTCCAGTCGAGCCGATCGGAAATCCAGATGGATCATACTTTTCCAAAAAATGAGTTTGATTTTTCACCAACAAAAAAAACGTATGAGAAGAAAAACAGAATTCCAGACAGCAGTGAGAAATTCTTAGTTTTTGGGCTGCCTGGTGTGACTTTAGCCTGGATTTTTGTGTATTTTCATTCAAAAACATGTTGATCAGCTTGTTGACAAATTTTATTCCTGTTTATTTTTAATAAAATTACACCTAAAACTTTCATTCTATGCTGTAAAAACAGTTTATTAAAAATTGTTGGGGTTTCCACAGCAAAATGAACCCAATTTTTCCAGATGGAATTTTCAGTTTTTTCATAATTTTACATCTAGTGTGTGAATACAACATGGAGAAATGACAAAACAAAGGCTGTGTCACATAGGAGAGGATGTGCTGATTAAAATGAAACCAAATAAGAATGGTGGTAGTCTTTCAAACTGAAAATACAGAAAATGCAAATATAAACAAAAACTGAGTTTTAAGCTCTCCAAAAGGTTAAAATAAATGTTCTAAATGTACAATTATGTGTGTGATTTCATATTATGATTATTTGCAGATAATAAGTGGATGGAAAATACTCTAACTAAATTGAAAAAAGGCGATTAATTGCAATTAATTTTTACCAGATTTGCAATTAATTTGTTAATTTTTTTAAATCGATACTCGGCCGTAATTTTTAGTCAACAAATTCTTTATTGATTAAATTGTGGCTCTCACTCTTCATCTGTGGCCGAGTTACTTTTCACTAAATGAAAATGACATTTTTGTGCATCGATGTCCTCCAAACTCACATAATATGCTCTGACTCAGTTCTCCTCTATGAGAATCTCTGACCAGCAGGAGGCGCTGTAAAAACGTGGGCGTCTGAATTGAAAGATTTTATCTGTATCCGATTCTTTTCCGAAGATGTCGTGTTATGTTCAGTTTGAAATCAAAACAAGAAAAAAATCTAAATCTGTCAATTCAAGAAGAAACAGGAGAGTGAATCTTTAATAATTTTTAATCCCGACAGTTTCCCTTTTTCACTTCCTTCAGGAAAACGACTGGACGGATGTGTTGTTGTCTGCGAGGCTAACAGAGTTCCTCCAGCAGACTGGCTGCCGCGCTGCTGACAGGGCCGAGCAGAGTCGAGCTGCCTTTGAGAATAGATCTCATTAGTAGCTCGTCAGAGCTCAGATGGTCTGCAGTGCAGCGGTGACCATGGCGACACATGTCTCAGCTGCCTGCAGTGTGAGTGGACGCTGCTTCTTTGAGACTGAGTTGCTGGAGAATGTTTCATAACAGACTCCCTGAACTCCAGCCATCATCTGGAACCTTCTCTTGCTAACAGGAGAGAACTTCATACTTTCACCAAAACTGGACTTCTGCTATTAGAAGCAGGAATTTCTACAAGCTCAGCATCTGATGAAACTTTGCACATTCTACTTAAATGTGGACTTTTTGTGTTGTGTGGTGTTCCTTCTTCAAGCTTGCAGAGTTAAGTGTTAAGTCTATGTTTGTGGAAACACTTTGCAGCACTACGCAGAGTGCGCCCACTTTTTGCCCTTCTCATGCCGGATCGAGTGTGTGGTTGGAGGAGAGCCACCAAAGCAACAAGGACAGAAAAGTCCAGTTCCAAAAGTTCCAAAGCCTTTTGCCTTCGTCCCAACTGTCGAAACTGGCGAAAAACAGGCAAACCTGTACAAAGATCCTCTCTAAAACCCACCACGGCCCGGGATAACCTGAAAATCGGACAGCTTCAAGAATGTGACCACGAGCTCCCTCCAACCTGTCAGCTGGTGCATCATGTCTGTGTCTTTGTTTAAATCTACATTTTGCAGCTTTTCTTGGTTTGTAAAAATAAAAAAGCTCATCTAGAACAGTTCTGTTTCCCTTCAGGCAGCTCACTAGAAGTGAGAAGCATTTGCTGTGTGGGAGGAGGAAGAATTCCAGTTAGTATTGGGTATTATGTGGAGTACAATGAATGTGAAACTACGACGTATAGATGTTAAGGTGGAAAGCATTTCATAGATGAAGTGCCCTCCAGCTTGTAAATTATTCTTTTCTAAATGAGTCTTTTCATGTCCTCGTCTGAACTGTGCAGCTTAAATCAGATAAAGATATCCTGGTTTAAACAGCTCTCCTCCTGTACAGATGCTGACACCTTCCTTTACCTGCAGAAACAGGATCACGACCGTCTCATCAGGATTCCACCTGAACACGACGCCATCCTGTGCACGCTCACGCGCGTGCGACACGCAGCTGCGCTGTTGCGTAACCCCCCGTCTGCAGCCCCGCGTCAAGTGCATTAAACTATAATAATGATCATAACACCCCCCCAAGCCTCCCGCGCTGCACCCTCCACCTCCCAGGATCACATGCAGACCTTTCAGCCGCTCGGTAGTGAAGACAAATTGTCAGCTTGTTTGGAGGAGGGCTCCTGAGAGCGCTTGCTTTTAATGGTTTGCTGGCAGTGGAGAGCGGGCTGCATATGCAAACTGCATTAGTGTGATAGGCTGAGGAGTGTGACCTGGCAGGGCCACCACGAGCCGCACGCCAGAGGGCAGGCGCCGAAGAGGACGGCCCTGTGATCCGACAGCTGCAGGAGCAGCGACTTCACCTGCTACCAGCACTACCACACCAACACCACAACACCTTTCTCTGCATTTGGACTTTGTTTTCTCTAATTGTTGCAATAAAGTCTATAAGTGGTTCGTTTTAAAAAAAAAAATTCATCTGTATTTTTTTTCATTGGAACTAAAGCTCTGAACTAGAAATCCCATTAAGATGATGACCTGATGAAATTTATTCTCTACCACACTGAAAGAAACACGTTCAGTGAACTACATACAGGAGGAGGTTATATACTGCTATTAAAAAAGGAAACCAGATTATTAAGTTACTTTGGAAGTACTTTCAACCAGAATGGAATAGGGGTGTGCATTGGCAAGAGTCTGGTCATACGATACATTCCAAGACTGTACCTGAACAATTTTTCACTGTTTTTTAAGGCTGTTAACATTATCATGTTAACGCACGCGATTAATCGACCCAAATTAACACGGTAATATTATTTAATGCAAATTCATTTCACCTCGCGGAGCAGCAGTCTTTCGTTTTGCCTTGCCAAATTAGGCTCCCACGGTGTGTGTTAAAACATTTTGTTGGTATTATCCCACTTATACTATGATTATTTACTGAAGAAATACATATTCAGTTTTTAGTACTTTAATCTTGTTGGGTTTTTCGCTTTAGATCACGCGGACTATTTGATCCACGACAAGGTGCCGCTGCGCCTCGACTGCAGCAGCAGAGGAAAGTCATATACAGGCTGATCATCAGGATCATCAGTTCAGAGGGAAAGTTCACCTCTCACTGCTTGTTTTTGACCAAAAGATGAAGAAAAACGTGTTGCTTTAAAGCGGCCTGCATAGTAATGTAGAGCAGAAACTAGAAAGGTATTTTTATTTTAGGTCTGCTCATGTTTCTTATGGCTCTATGTCGGCATCTTTGTTTTCTTGGAGTACTGTAGACATTAAAAATGTATACTTCTTGGTTAACACTTGATAAATGAAAACATTTCAGACAGTAAAAACGTGACTCAGACCGACTCGGACCAATGACTGTTGACTCGTTCCAAAATGGTGGCGCCTGTAATGCAGAAAAATGGCAAAGGATTTGGCCTCACTTTGCGAGAGCCAGAGGAACTGCATTTTCTCTGGATGATGTCACACTCACTCCGTCCAATGATAAGAATATGTCTATGCACATGATCAGAGTGTGACAGATACACGGAGGCGTTTGGATCCATGTGCAAGCAGCTAAGATTTAATAAACACCCCAAAACAGACAGGGGCCAAAAAAACAGAGACGTAGTCAGAGGCCAGGCAGAGGTCAAAGACGAGGAGCTGGACAGGGAGGCAAGTAGAACAGGCAAGGGTCGAAAACACGAGAAGACAAAAGAGTATCAGAACCGCTAGGGAACACTAGGCAATACTCTGCAGAGAATGAGGTGAAAACTGAACATATAAATATGGTGAGCCTGATGGAGGTAATTGGTGAAAGAAGATCAGTATTCAGGAGAGGGCTCCCTCTGGTGGTTGGGAGGGAAACTGGACACAGAGATTCTGTGCTGTTTAACCCAAACCCTCAAACCAACAAGAGGTTTTTTCCTTTGTTTTCTTCAGTTCCTGAGTGGTGGTTCTGTTGGACCAGGAGTGTCAAACTCATTTTGGTTCAGGGGCCACATTCAACCCGTCTGCTCTGAAGTGGGCAGGACCAATAAAATAACAGCAAAATAACCTGTGGTTAACTTTTTATCTGTCGCTTTGTTTTTGCTTTCTCAATTTTTCCTAAAATGCTTAGCACTCCACGTCAAACTTTCTTCTTTCTGACAACGATGTTTTGGTAATTGTGGTGTCACACCTGATCACTTTTATGGCAACTTAATAACGGTAAAGCTGGTAGGGAACCAAACTGCACCTTACCTGGATGTAGAATGTGCCCCTGCAAAGAAATGCTGTTCATTTCCTGATCTCTTCATGCCAGTTTTACTTTTCTTTTGCTGCCCCTGGTGGCAGAATTGTGCATTGCGGCAGTTTCTTTAAATAACTACAACTCCTTGCAGGAATCAGCAAGAAACTTGCTTTTTTTTTACATCCTTAAAATTTTAAGTCTTTAGGCTTAGAGTATTTAGAGCAGGGGTGTCAAACTCAATCAAACAAGGGAGCAAAATCCTAACCACACCCTCAAAAATAACACTCAAAAATAATGTTTTTTTTTTACTTTTTAACACAGATATGAATTGAAACAGACTGGAATGTTAGTTTGGAATAAAATCAACTTAAATCTTACAAAATTTCAATATTTTACTCTCCCTAAAAATAAATTTTATCAAAATTATGCAAGTAAATATTAAAAGACAACAACACTTAAATTGTACATGCTACCAGCAAAAAATAATATGGGCGTTAATAACAATAAAATAAAAAGGATCTGGGTGGCCGGTTATAATCACCTGGCGGGCCGGATCCGGCCCCCGGGCCTTGAGTTTGTCATATGCGTGATAGTTGTTCTGTTTATGGGATGTCACTGCAAAGCTTTCCTGGCTATGCAAACATGGAGCCTTTGGAAACACATCTGCAGTATTTTTCCAACATCTCGTGCCTGCATCTCCAAGCTGTCTGCACCTAAATGAGTTTTCTTTTATTCATGTTGTTGTTGTGGATCATGTGGATCACTGATCTTCTGCCTCCTGGCTGCTGCTCTGACATGTGGAACTCCCTTCGGTCATAAATAAAGTCACATTTTATCCCAACAGGATTCTGGATTTAGACACGATAAATCTATATTAAAATTCAATGTATAATTGATAAGAAAATTGCATTATGTTTTATTAGATAGGCAGTTTTCTGCATAATCCGCCTCCATCAGGTACATTTGTCACTTTGCTTTAGCTTCCAACTGCACCTCCAGCAAACTTGTGCTCCACAACATGAATAATGAGAGCCGCCATTATCATCTCTCAGAAACAGTCACAGCGACTGCCTCCATGTCAGATGATTATGATGGCATGAAGGGAAATTCTCTCACATTTAGAACTCTGTTTGCATCCTCACAGATCCCCTCCCTCCAACAGACGCCCCCGTCTCCGCTGCCTGATCGGATCTCCGAGGACCTCTCATCTTCATCAGTCTTCCATGGTGCTGCTCCAACCATCTCAACTCCTCAAACAAATACCTCTGGATCCCTCCTCTCTGCTACCCCTGCCCCCCTCCCAGAGAGGATGAATAAATAAACGGCTGCATCACTCGTGATTAACATCTGCAGCAGAGCTGCTCAGCAACAGCTCATTCAAATATTCAGGCGACCGGGAAAAGCCCTTTTGTTGCTGTCGGTTCGGAGGCGAAGCTCTCAGGGTGGATTAGAGCTGAGTGGGGCATTTACCACAGCAGCCCAGGGCAGTTGAATGGAGAGGGGGAGCTAAAAGGGAGCGATGGGCGGAGCTCCACCTTCAGCCTGTGGTTGAGAGCAGGCGTCTCTGTGTGCTCCATCCCTCCACTTCCTGTTTCACTTTCACATTATACTGTTTCACACAGACTTTGAAGATCAGCTGTGAGGAGGATCTTCTTGACTCCTATCACTGGATTATCATATTCTATGCCAGAGGTCTGCAACCTGCGGCTCCGGAGCCACATGTGGCTCTTTTATCTCTCCATGGTGGCTCTCTGTCTGAAGAGAAATAAAACAGTAATTTTCAAAAAATTGGAGATTAGCTATTATTTTTGCAACATACTAACCGTTTTGGCTAATTTGTTATCTACTGGGGTTTTTAGGCTAATTTAGAGTTCTGTTTTAGCAATATGCTAACGTTTTTGACTAATGTAGTTTACTGAATAATTTTATGCTAATTTGGAGTTTAGCTAATATTTTAGTACCATGCTGATGTTTTCAGCTAATTTTTAATCTACTGATTTTTTTTTGAACTTTTGAAAAATGCAAAAGTTTTTGAATAAGTTAGTTTACTGAGAAATTTTATGCTAATTTGGAGTTTAGCTTGTATTTAAGCAACAAGCTGGCTTTTTTGGCAAATTTGGCCTTTAGTTAGTTTTTTATGCTAATTTGGAGTTTAGCTAATATTTTAGCAATATGCTAACATTTTTATCTAATTTGTTATCTACTGGAGGTTTTAGGCTAATTTTGAGTTTAGCTTTTATTTCAGCAACTTTCAGCAACTTTTATTTCAGAAAGAATAAAATCTTTCATCCCTTTGGTCTTGGTGATGTCAGGCTCCACTTTAACTTTACTTTAAGATAAAAGGAGGTTACATCACTTCCTGTCTTGGACCTCTGAGTTCATTGTCTGCATTCACAGTAAACTGAAATGAACCGGACCCCTCACACGTGACCTCGCGGTCATGTGGGCCACAGCTCTCATGTTCGGTCCAGATGACGTAAGCAGAACAAAAGACGGAACCGAGCGCCGGTTCTGTCCTTCATCACTGTGCATCCTCAGACCTGCAGGTCGCCGCTGTCAGAAGCAGGAGGGGGGTGATACGAACGTTCTGCCTGTCCTGAACACAGTCTGAAGGCAAACAGGAACGCAGCAGACACACTGACGTTAAATCAGACGTGACGCCGCCTCATTCCTGGACTAAATTCACCTTGAAGTTTCTGGCTGAGCCCAGACAATGTTCAATTTTTCAGTGGCTGTAAATGAAATTTTGATGCGTTCTCTTTAATGTAAGTGACAGGTGTTCCTCATTTCAGCGGATCAGCAGGTCTCATCACCTGACACTCTCTTAGCTCGGTGACTTTGCAGTTTCATGCAGTTCATTGCTTTCTGAACCGCTTTAAGTTTCTGTGCTGCTGGAGAGAGAATTCCTTTGATGGATGAGCAATTCAACTCTGTGTTATTAATGTTTGACTAAAGCAGTGCATAAGTAATCTTTTTTATTATAGAGGGAAGCCAATATCTGACTTTAAGCAAGTCGGAGAGAAAAATAGCATTTAACGGTAAGAAAGCCCTCAGGATTTAGTCGGCTTGACTGATTAGGATGAGGAGAAATAAGATTAACATTTCTCACTTTTGAAATCCTATTTCTGTCGACCAAAGTGACCCCGAGATTTTGAGCGAGTACATCATTTTCATAACCATCCGGAACCTGAAATCATCCATCTCTGTTTCTGTGATGGAGCAACAGCTTCCTCCTGCACTGGCTTTAACTGAGACTTGATTTAATGTTAAAGCATTGATACTAATATTTTATATAATAATGTCATTAGATGAAATGAAACTGTGTCTTTAAGCATATGTCACACAAACCTCCTTTTAAAGGCCATCGTGGTTGTTCATAGAAATCTGTTCTCCGTCTGCCTCGCTCCGTTAAATAGAAGGTTCAGGAAATAACTAAAACTCATTATTGGTCACAGCTGGGACTCTAAAGAACATTTTCACATAATTACTGTGTGATAAACATTTGGATGGAGACAAACACCTTAAAAATGAACCAGAGAAACCTTCTACCAAACTGAGTTTGACTTGTGGAGGAAATGAAGCCTTAAGAATGTTTTAAACCTGACAGAACCAGACAGTGACGGAGCTCAAGAGAGACCCCAGAAGAGACAAACCGAGAGCTAGGCCCGATCCGAAAACTCCCCTTCTCCCTTACCCTTAGCCCCCCCCTTCATTTATCCCTCCATGCTTGCTCCAAACAGAGGGTGATTAAAAAATAGTGTCTAATATTTCGGACGTGACTTTGGTTTCCAGCACTTGAATAAACATAACAGATGTTTTATAACTTTAAAAAGGTCACACTACAACATAAAGTCATCACTTACATTTAAATGTGAACATCTGGGGTTCAGAGCGCACCAAAGTGAAGAAAAGCGCCTCTCAGTGCGACGCGGTTTACCCTCGCGATACCGGACTTTGGACCGCTCTGTTTGGAGAGTGAAACTTAAAAAATAATAATCCCGGACGGGACTTCGACTTTAACTGCCACTTCAAATCAAGGGGGGGGGGTAATTCGGATCGGCCACTGACAGTCACATGCACCCATATGGGGGGGTTGACCCATATGGGTTCTGTGGGTTTTTGGGTCGTCTGGGTCCATGGCGGGGTCATAGTGAGGAACCACAGGAATGTGTTCCTCGAGGAATGTCATGAAAATTAAACGTACCAATGTCGTGTGTGGTAATAAAACACTTTGGGGACCCCAGAATGTCAAGAATACTTTGGTTAATTAGTGTCTAACTGTGTCCTGAAAACACAAACCACTGAAACAAAATAAAACTGTTACATAATGCATAGTAAAGGGAAAAAAGAAAAAGGCAAAGAGAAAGTAAGACATTTGTTGCAGGAGTTTCTACAGACAAAACAGAAAAAATAACAACAGAATTAAGACAAAAGTTTCTTTTTTAGCTTTTAAAATGTTTCAACTCATAATTTCCCATGAATTTTGCCAAATCTGCCGACATTGTTTTTCTAAACGGAAACATTTATTTTAAATGAATTATAACTTTAAATAAAAAAGTCCTTGTAAAATTACAATTTTTTTTAAGTCATCAATTTATGATTTTGTTCTAGTGAAAGGCTGACTTATGTCTAATGATTCCAAGAGTTTATTCTTTATTTATTTTTTTTCATGGTGGTCCTTATACTCCATCATAAGAAGAGAGACGGGATTGGATGGAAAAGGCCAGAGAGGGAAAACATTCATTCATTTTCAGAATTCTCTTCTAAAACTCTTGTTTATTTTTGATTGAAGCCACTCCTCAATAAACTGTTTTATATCATCATTTTAAATATTCTTGTTTATTTTGCCTTTTTGAGCAAAACCTGACTAAAATAATTACAGTTTTAAGTCAGCATAAATCACTGTTTTTTTTTTTAATTCTAGCCAGGGGTGCGACTTATACTGACGATCGACTAATTTGTGATTTTTTTTTTTTTTTTTTTTTTTTTTACATAAATAGACTCATTTTTATTCTGCATTTCTCCTGACATTACCAGAAGAAGAAATGTTGTCCAAAACAAACATGGAGGAGAATCTGAGGGTTTTCTCTTTATTTTGATATTTTTCTCATTTACATGAAAGCGTTATTATTTTTGTTTTTTTAATTAATTTAAAAATATTGAATCAATTATTTTTAATTAATTAAATGTTTTTCCAAAGCAAATGTAAAAGTGTGACTTATTCTCCAGAGTGAATTATATGTGGTTTTCTTCTCCTTGATTAGACATTTTTTGCTGCTGTGACTTAAACTCCAGTTGCTTTTTATCTAAACTGAAAATTATATTGTACCTTGGATTGCCCCCCTGTTTATTGTTTGTTTCTTCATTTTTTTTAGCAAGCATCAACCAGATCCTTGTTCAGTTCTCCAGACACCTTACGCTAAAACCTGGATCCCTGCAACCGACCACTCGTTGGTCCCTTACAACCTGCCTTCCCCTCCTAAGTTATGAACCCGTAGAAATCTATGAACATTTTCTCTCTACAGTTCACTGAGCGGCCTATGACCTTGACCTTCCCTGGGGGTCATGTACGTGCTCTGTACAGGTTTGACTGTTTTCCTCCTGTAAGGACAACCTAGATGAAGGCTTTAATATAGAAAAGGGAAACGAAGCTGAAAGAAGCTCCGGCGCTGAAACTGCAACGTGGTGAGCTGACGGTACTGACAGGGAGAAAGCAGGAAGCTTAAAACCCTCCCCAAAAAACATGATGAAAATGAAGAAACAGAACCAAAGAGGTGCCAATCCTATGGAGCAAAACCCGGGTTTGGTTCTGCAACAAACACAGAAGACCCAGGAATAACACAGCGTATAAAAATAATTGGAGGAAGATCAGTTGGTGAGAAAACAGGCCTGCATGATGTAAGCACTACAGACAACTGCCCCATGTCAGCTCAGCCAAGTCTGATTGTGTGAAATTGCCAAGTGCCGTAGTAAGAATCACGCCGTGACAGCGAGACCTGTAGCTATGGCGACAGCCACTTGCTGGGCGAGCAGTCGAGCCTGGAGGGTCATTATTGTTTTTCTCTTCTTGTCCGGAGGCTTTCATTGGTAACAATGCTCCTTTTCTGCTGATGGGAATCAGCACAGAAAACACACGAGGCCACTGAGCTTTGAGCTGAACCCACAGGCAGACTGACGCTGTCCCAGGAGGCCGTTCTGCAGCCTCACAGGACAACACCACACCAGGAGGCGGGCTCTAAATATGTCAAAGCGTCTCTGATGGAGTCAGTACGAGTCCGTCTGTCAGCACAGTGTTTGCTGTTTCAAAATCACTTTTTTTTACTAAATTCACTTTGAAAAATCAGAACTTTCTGACGTCATGACAACTTGAACAGACTTGATTATGTAGCAGCTTATGATCCATCACAATAAATGTAAAGCAGATCCTTCAATCCTTCTGAGAACATTTGAGGATTCACAAAGAACTCATTATATTTAGGAAGAACGATGCAGCATCTCACTTCTTACTGTTTCCATGGTAATGTACCCTGCAACAGTGACATCCACAGAGAACATCTCACATGGTTTTAGAGAGTTTTTTTATATAAATGTTTCTTTTAACACAGCTGAAACATGTGAAAGCAAAGATCGACCTCCAGGGATTCCCGCAGGTTCGGCTGAAGGTCTGGCCTGATGTTTTGCAGTTTGCCTGAACTTTGCCGTTGCAGAATCACATTCTGACTATAAATACATTTTTTCCTCTACGTAGACATTCTTTTTGTCCTTTCACAGGTAATAATCTAGTTGTTCTGATTACTGCAGGGATAGTTTGTAAAACTCCTCTGAAGAGCATTAATGGAACACTGACTGACTGTGGAGTTATGGATTAAATGATCTCCCATTCAAAAGGATTTATCACTCTCACAAGTAAGACTCTAACAGATTACTTTATAAGTTTGAGATTAGGTAAAATAAAATAAAAAATGTCTACAAGACTCATTTTATGTTGAGTTGCGTGATGTCACTTCCTCTTTGTGAGTTCTGGTGTTTGACCTCTTCAGTTTTTACTATAGCACCAAACTTCAACACATGTATACAAACATTCTGGGTATAAATCCCTCCTGCACATGTCTGATCAAATCCTAATTCCTCAGTTATCAGATTTGTTTGTTTTACTAGACATTTCCACCTTCCTTATCAATTTCAAGGTTTCACTTCTGGACACGTGTGAACAAAATGCAGCGATTTCCTGGAGAAAATTCAAACTAATCAGAATAATCAGGACCTGTGCTGTCTGGAATTTAGGAAGTTCAGCAACACGTGGTTCTCTGATCCAAAGAACAAACATCAGTGGTTTTCCTGGAGGATAACAGGTCGGGAGTTTGGCTTGTAAATGAAGATGTCTGGACTGGAGTCTGTTGCTCCAGTTACCAGAAACTCTCATCCAAAAACAAAAGAAACCAAACAAGCACCACACCACTGCAGCAGCAAGGAGCCAGAAGCCAGAAGCCACGGCCCTTTGTGGGACAATAAAAAGAGAGAGGCTGGATCAGAAGAGCTGATCTGCTGGAAGGACGTGGAAGTAAAAAGTTTTGGTCTCTCGTTTCATTCTTCTTCTGGAGTTCCTTCATGTCCGATCCTGACTGATGTCAGAGGCTGTGAGGAGTTCAGGACTGAACCAGACGAGCGGCTGATGTTAGATTAGCTTTGGTTCATTTGTTTTAGTTAATCAAGTTTAATTATTTATGATGTTAAAAGATTTAATCTTTAAGTCTTTACTTTATATTATACGGAGTCAGAGTGTAGTAAAGTTAAAAGTTATAATAGAATTCTGCTCGCTTCTTGGACTTTTTTGGCATTTATTAAAGTTTTTTAGGCTATTTTGGAGTTTGGCTAATATTTCAGCTACATGCTAGTTGTTTTGGCTAATTTAGATTTTTTCAGTTTTTCAGGCTATTTTGAAGTTAATTTATTTTTTTCAGCTACATGCCAGCTGTTTTGGCTAACCTAGGTTTTTTTATTGTTTTGTTTTTTCAGTTTTTAAGTCTAATTTTGCATTCAGCTAATATTTTAGCTGGGTATCAGCTTCAGCGTTTTCAGCAATCAGCACTAGCATCTTCAGCGGCCACATTCAGCTTACATCATTCACACTAGCATTATCTCAGGTAACGTTATACATTTAGTTTTTAGTTAGTTTAAAGCTAATGATGGTTAAGATGTGAGCTTTACATCCAGTTTGTGCATGACCTATTAGTCAGAAAAAAGAATCAGTGTTTATTTGACAACTAATATAATCATTTGGTGCAGCGCTAGTCCCAATGATAGAAAACATGATGTTTAAATTGGCTTTCTTACTTTTTAAACAAGTAAATCTGCTGCAAAGGGGATTTTATTGACACAGGTGTTTTTTTCTCTTAAAAGACCTTGTAAAAGTAAAAAATATGTATATATATATATATATATATATATAGATATATATTAACACAGTTATAATTTTATTTTTGTAAATATTTAAGAACACATTTTATAAATGAATGGGTATGGTCACAAAAACATAAAAAACATATTTTTCTAAAGAATAAAGTGGGACTCTTTAGCTTTTGTTGGGCTTTGATTGGAGGGAAGCTGGATCAGATGGTTCTTTCAGTGTTAAAGGTTGCAGAATTCTGACCTAGAACATCAAAAGAGGAAATCTACTGACAGACGGATTGATTTTTATGGTTTATTGACTTATTAAAACAATATTTATTCCTTTAATACTGTGTTTCGCATGTATAGCCTTATAGATGAGTGTTCAAGTATTAAAAGCATCTTATGCTCACAGACTCATGCTCGTGGTTTGAAAGCAGCAGATCATTTTATTCCTTCAATATTTTAATAATTATCCAGGAAACTGTTTTCATTCATAGAGAGATGCAATAGTTGGTCATTTTCATATTTTAAGAAGCTTTGAACTGGATGTAGATGCTCTTTCCTTTATTAAAGGCCGAACAGTCACTGCTTTAACTCGAGGCGTCGTGGTTCCCCAGAGCCCAGCAGAATCCGAGTCGATGCTGCTTCTGAAACCGGGTCGTGACCCGTTGTCTGACAGAAAGATGCTCCCCGCATCCCAGAGCTGCCGCGTCTGGTGATGCAGCTCCCGACAGGCCGCGCTGAGAGCGCAGCGCTCAGGGTGCATATGGCGTGCATTACTGTCACGTCGCAGACATTACCGTGACGGTCTTGATGCGGCCGCTGCCCCTGGTGCAGGTCCAGCCGGATCTGTTGAACAGAAGGCTGCAGACCTCCCCCTCCATGCAGGGGGCCATCTCACACCACTGGCGGCTCCGCACGACTCGAGCTGAGGGGGACAAAGACCAAAGACGGAGATCAGACTTTCAAAATAAAACTTAAAGCTTTTTAGGAAACTGGAAAGACACGCCTCCTCTGGTGAAGTCCTGTCTGAAATCTGGTGTGGTGCCCAGGTAGGTATCCTGGCAGGGGATACCTGCCTGGGCACCACACCTGTATCTTTAGAGGTGGTCTTGGTTCATTTCTAATTGGACTTGAACTTCTGTTCTTCAGTCTGATCATGAAACAACCCGAGAGCGGAACAACTAAACCAAAACAGCCACCGTACCCGTCAGGTGAAAATAGCGCTTTTTTATAAATAGGAATGAACAGAATAATGCATTTAAAACATCAAAAAGTAGAATTTTCATGGTAGGGCCCTTTAAGAAAGAAAATACAATTTTGTCTCAAAAAACAAAAATCAAATGATCTCATCTAAAAAGGTGATTCTAGCAAAATAATCTAATGTAAAGAAAAGATATCTTCATGGCAATCATTTTTTTCTGGACCATTTTTTATTTAACCCCATTGTCAATGGTTTTTGTGCTTCGTGAAGGTTTTTTTAACATTTGATTTATTCCTAGAGTGCCTGTTTCAGTGTAATAACAGAGTGGATGCATGTGGCTGATGGTGCAGCGTTCACTCTATCAACAGGTTTGAACCAACAGCTCGTCTTTTGGGGGAAATGTTCAAATCTCTCAGATGTAGAGAAGCTGTTGTCTCTGCCTGAAGCGTTTCTCGGCTTTGGCTTGAATCCAGGAGATGTTCCTGCAGCTGGAACTCAGAGAAACCCACAGATCGCCAGAACCAGCGTTCAAACCTACTTTCTCACTTGCCAAGAATCGTCCAAACCTTAAGACAGTGGAGAGAAAGAGCGCCTTCATTTCCCTCCTGTAGCTTTCGTGGCCTCCACACTTGCAGCTCTTGCAGGTCTTTCTGTTTGACGTTACAACTGCTTCTCCATGTAAATCCTCTGCTCCCCATCATGACAAATGCTTCAAAGTGTCAGAACTATAGTGGAAATCATTCATGCAGCAAAACATTCAAACCACTGAAGAAAAATGTGTCAAAATTCTGTTTCCACTGGAAAGAGATCCAACGGAGCTGCCAGCAGCATGGAGACTGTGTGAACACATGAACACCTCCCTCTGCACAAATATCCAAACTGCAGAATCAAATGAAAACAACTTTTCAAAATCATTCTAAAACCCTGATTAGAGGATGACAAAGATGCTGGCAGAGGCAGCGTTCTGAAGGCTCTTTGTGTGCAGCAGACAGACGGGGAGCTGCTGATGTTCTCCACTCTGGCTGCGAGACACTGAATTAGCATTCGCCTGTAGTCCACGCCGATAAGCCCTGATTGTTCCTTACGCCGCGTGCTGGAGCAGCCGCTAAAGGTTATCGGCTCTCTGCGGACCTGACCGGGCCGCTGCTCCCGCCTGCCGACCGTCCCGCGGGAGTCGCATTGTGGAGGACGGAAACACGGCGGGCAAATTGAAAGAGAGGAACAACAATTCACTGAACGACCACAGGGGAGCTGGGGAGGGAAGGGTGGGGCTAAAGAGGTGCAGAGAGGGAGGCTGCTGACATTTTTCTGAGGTTTCCTGGTTCAGGCCTTGTTAGTCGCCTGAAATTGATCTCTGGTCTGTCAAACTCTGACTGCTCTGCAATAAAAACCTCTCATCCGGTGGTATTTATCAGACGGATTCCTGTTGTTTCCCATAATCCCGACATTCCTTCTCTGCCTGCAGACAAACGGCGCTCAGGCCGCTTCAGTTTGCTCCAGCTGTGCAGCCGTCACCTGAAGAACAGGGACCTTACGGCTTCATCCCGAGTGGACATGCAGAGTCATCCGGAGTGACCTTCCTCAGGACTCGCCAACCTGCCGCAGCAACATTTTATTTTCACCGCCATCAGTCAAGCACAACAAAGTGTGGATTTATCAGTCAGCTGCAGATGTCGTTTTGAGAGCATTACAAGGCCAGCAGAACTCAATTTCCAGGGCGCAGTATAAAAGCTGAGCTGGCAAAGGGGTGGGAGTGCTGACTAACGGCGGCGAGCCCCGGCCCAGCCCGCCACAGCTGCTTAAAATAAATGCATTTTTCATCTCTGTCCACAATGCTCAGGTATTCAGCGCCACGCTCTTTTTTTCATTTTCTTTTCAGGGCCATCAGTGAAAGTGTGAGTTGATGCACAATGACTTGATGAAAGTCCCGGTGCTGGAAGCCGAGCAGAGGTCACGCAGCCTCGCTGCAGATTGAGAGTGCTGCCGTGATAACCTCAAAAGCAGCAACATCATGAATAACACAAGCAGCAGTAAAATGCGCCGCTGACAGGCCGGCTTCAGCCTGTCTCCATCCATCAAACCTCCCTCTCCAGTACGCTGGAATGCACTTCTGCAGACTCACTTAAAAGCCTTACAAGCGCCGCCGCGCTCTCACGCCGGTACGAAGACGAACCGCTCCGGCTGGAAGCTGGTCACGCCGTCATGCGCTGAGGTCACCACAAACACTCCACGGTTAAGCTGCAGTAGATGTTACTGCTGAAATGATCTCGCAGCAGCAGCAGCTGCAGCTGCAGCAGCAGCGGTGGTGGTGGTGGAACAGCTGGCTGGGGTTGTCGGTACAACGACAGCCTGTCTGGCTGACACCTGGGCGGCCCCGTCCTGCTGCTGCGAGCCCCGTCCGGGGACCGCAGACGTCAAGCCAAGTTTGTCAGCTGCCAGCTCCCTGCTGGGGTTCTTCTCTGGACCTCCAACTAGATCACACATAAGGACCATCTGCAGCCCCACGCATGAGTGCCAAGCTCCGCTGAGCACAACACGGCCTGCCAGACGAGGCTCGGAGCAGAAGACCGCCGAGCGAGGAGGAAATGGGACCAAAGACATCGCTGACCAGAGCTCCATTCAAACACCTTTAAACACACAAATAAAATATACAATAAACTGTGTTGGGAGACACTGCAATAATAATAATAATAATACATGAGTCTTTGATCAAATCATGATGTTGGAACCAACCAGTTTTGCTGACCTAAAAACTCAAACAGCAAAAAGAAAAACACTAGCTAAAGATTATAGATGATTTTGATCTGATGGTGAAGTTTTCTAAGATCCTTAGAAGAAATAAAACAAAATAAAATAACATGTTTATATGCTTTATTGTTCTATAATAGTTTTAAGGCAAAACTGATCTTTTTTTCCAAAAAACTTCTGCTTTTCCTTATTTTTGAATAACTTAACAATAGTCTAGATCAGGGGTCCTCTAACTACGGCCCAGGGGCCGTATCCGGCCCACTTCCACATTTGTGTCAGAAGAATGTTTTTTCTTTATTTTTCTGAATCTGGCCAATCGAGACCCTCATAAAACGTGACTTTATTCCACCCTTCTGCAGTCGGAACTATGACGGAAGAGGTTAGACTATTTATTGGTTTAGTTTTTAAAGTATTTTACCCACATTTTTTCGGTGAAGATTTGAGAAATGGATTATTTAAAATGTGGCTATGCGTGGCCTTCTAGAAAACCATACATGTTTACGTTTAGGCTGGGATTGTTACACTGGCCTCACATCAGAGAACAGAACAGCTATATGACCCTCACAGAAAAAGTTTGGGGACCCCCGGTCTGGATCAGGGGTGGGCAAACTTTCTGTCCGGTGGTCCATAAAGGGTTCTAAAACATGACAGACGGCCCGGATCAGAAGCTTGAAGTGTTTTGGTAAGCAACCTCTTATGAGAAAGTAACAACATGGAATCTGGACAAAAATGTTATTTTTTTATTTGAAAACTTTCGTTTTAGTTTTTATTTTAGAGCAAATTGCACTGATTGGTTGATGTCTTTCAGGAAAAACAGACACTTAGTAAAATGCTGAAAAATAACTGTTTAAAGAACACACTTGAACCTGAGAAAAAAAACACATTTTCCAAAACAATATTAATGCAAAATAACTTTCTGCACCTCAACAGTTAATTTTGGTGAATTTTTCATCCGGCCCTCTGGATGATTTGATGTTTTTGCTATTAACGTCCCAATGTTATCTTTGGCTGGTAATCCATTGCAACACATTCTCATTCTCAAGTCGTCACATTTTGGCGTTTGGTTGAGGATGCCTCAGAGTCAAAAAGTGACGTTTTGGATGTTCCCAACTTGTCGTGTTTTGACGTCCAATTAAATCAAAGCTTCCAAACCTCCGGGTCTCATACCGGTATCCAAACCCTAACCATAACCCGGTACCGGACGGGGATCAGTTCTGGTTCCTGACATACTGACGAGGGTCGGGTTAGGGTACCACTACCAGCCACGTCCTGAAGTTCAGTTGCGGTTTTTAAAGTTTTAAAAATGTAGTTTTAGAGGGTTCAATAAATGTTTATCCTGTTCGGCCCGTGACTGCAGGTGTGTTTTGGATTTTTCCCCTTTGTGCGATTGAGTTTGACACCCCAAATCTAAGGGGAGACACCCAAATTTCAGGGAATTCTAAGAAATGATGCGGATTATCAATACAATTCATTCCAGTGTGGCGGGCCAGATTAAATGGTTTAATGGGCCGCATGTGGCCCCCGGGCCGTAGTGTGATCACTCCTGTTCTCAATCATTAGAGCAATTGAGACTTCATTTTGTACATTTTTTTAAACAATGTGTTTTTTTATCTGCTCTGAAGCCAGAAAACATTAACTGTTTATCTTAAAACTGTGCAGAATTCACTTTTGATGGAAAATCAATAAATTCTGCTATATAAAAGAAAGAAGATAAACCAGGCTTTTATTGGCTAATATCATTTTTGAAAAGACGTGAAAAGAAGGTGGAAGGAAATTAACAGGAGGAAAAAGAAAGAAGGTGCAGAAACTACATTTAGGTCATTTAAAAACGTGTACTTCTTAAAGCCACAGGCTTTTCGAAACAATGGTCTCCTCGCATATGAAATATGAGGCTAATGAAACCAAACAGGGAAGTATGTTTGGCTCACTGCTGCTCATGTGAAGCTTCAATGTTCTCATGCTCTCTTTCCACGTCTCCATCAACCTTCATCCGATCTCAGTGTGGCGACACGGCAGCAGCGAGCCAAGCAGAGAAAAGCAGCGGGGAGACTCAGGAAGTGCAGATTAGACGGAGAGCAAGACGACAAGCAGGAAACGGCGAATAATCCTCCTGTGTGGGGTGTGCAGACCAAACCTGTGCGGCACTAACACGCAGAGCAGCACGAAAAGAGGTCAAAACGCTCCAAATATGTACACGCACCAAAAGGGACGCAGCCACTTAGCAGGAAAACATCCTGTACTCGCTGCAGAGACTGCTCCCAGAATAAAAACAAACGAGGAATAAACGGATAAACGCATCATTCTGCAGAAGCTCTGCAGCTGCCATCTGTGCCAGAAACACGTCTGAACATTTAAAGATAGTTTGTTCATCTGGAGCTTGATGATGCAAACATGCAGGATTTGGTGATGACACGAGCATGAAAAACCTTTAGGAAGTACTCTGCTTCCAAAGGTTTGGATGATGTCAAGCACATCTATCCAAGAGGAACCTCGAACAAACATTCAGGGAGCGCCGGCAAAGGTCACGACTCCAGCAACATCAGCTCTTTCAGAACGAGGATCTGGTCTGTGAAGAACGTTTCTGATGGAAATATGTCGGAGATCCACATCGACTAAAAGCAGAACCAAGACGATCAAAGCAAGGAACCCTTTCTTCACTGACCCCCCCCAAAAAACCCCATCAGGAGTTTATGCTTCTTTAACAAAAACAGAAGTCAGTTTTAAGTAAACATTATGGGATGTTCTCTGATGTTCCACAGGGCTCTGTTCTTGGCCTCCTCATCTTCCCAGCCTCCACCACGTTTCTGCTGGCTTCATCTGCTTGCATGTATTTTTCCTATCATTTCCACGCTGATGACGCACAGGTTTTTCCACCAGATGAAAGGAAACAGGAATCTTCTTCTCTGTTTGGGTGACGGAAAACAAAAACACAATCGCTCCGAAACAGTATATTCTCACTCCCAACTTGTCACACGTGTCCCTTTTTTGACGTTTTGGGTATCCCCAACTTGACGTGCTGACTGTTGCCATTAAATCAGGGGTCACCAACCTCCGGGCTGCAAAATGGTACCAGTCTGAGGGCCGCTTGGTACAGGGCCACAGACAAGTAAAAGTTGCGTATGATAATCACGGGTCCCCAATGTCAGGCCTTGGTTTGTGGACTAAAATGCAGGACAGCTAGCAGCCCAAAAAAAAATCTTTAATAACAAAAAATCCCAAAACCAAGGAAGAACAAAATGCTGAGAAACAGAATCAGAATCACAAAGGCAAAGTCGTAGATCAACCAAGGCCAAAAACCAAAAACGCAACACATAAGATCAAAAAACCTGGACAGGGAGACAAGAGGTGTCACCTTGGGTTACGCTACCAATACGTCCATGACGAGCTGGGAGTGAGAATGTGTGGGATCTCTCCAGGTGTTTTGATTTTGGCTAAAAACGACACAATCATAATAAAATAAAACCACTGGGAATGCTTTGAAAATAGATCAAAAGATGATAGAAGAGGGATCTCGAGAACCTCTCAGATCTGTCTTCCCCAACATGAGCAGATGAAAGGACCACCAGCTGCAGATGAGTCAGGACGCTGCAGCACATCGCTATCAGACCACCTACCACACAACTGCACCTACGGACCTCCAACCAAAACCCCTCCTCCAGGTGCTTGTAATCACAGTTCACTGAATGCAGCATCTGTGTTTAAGTATCTCTTACGTTAAGTTTAAGATGAGTCATTATTGGATGGAACTGTTTCTGATTGTGTTCCACAGATCTAATCAGGCCCCCACCCCAGTCATCCCCCCTTATCTATCTTATCACCCATAACCAGGTCCGGTCCACTTTCACAGAGGACTCTTATCTACAAAGTGGATCAGGACTCATTTCTGTCAAACATGAGAGGTGTGAGAAACGGTTTAAACTGACTAGAAGCTGCTGCCGCTGAAGAATGGACGGGACGTTCATTTTTGGGAGAGTTTAGATCAAATCTCAGAGAAACCGTTGAATTATGTTGGATGCTGTATATTCATGGGTTATGTTTTTTACCTTATATTTTAGAAAAATGCTAATGTTTTTGTTATCCATCGGGGTGTTAGGCTTATTCAGAGATTAGCTAATATTTTAGAAAAAAAAAAGAGTTTTGGACTAATGTAGTTTACTGAGGAATTTTAGGCTATTTTGAATTTTAGCTGGTATTTAAGCAACAAGCTAGCTTTTTGGCTAATTAGGTATTCAGAAAGGTTTTTTGGGCTATTTTGGAGTTTAAGCAACATATATATATTTAAGCAACATGCTAAATATTTTTGCAGAATTTACATTTATTAGAGATTTTTAAGCAATTTTACTACAATCTTTACAGAAATTTAGGTTAACTTCAGCGCTCTTTCTTACTTCTTTAACAACAGTCTTTTAGCAAATGTAACATTTTGTATATAGTTTTTGCATTTTCAGCAAATCTCTCCAGCAATTAAAGTAAATTGTGTCACTATTTTCAGCCAAAAGCTTCAACATCTTCAGAGACTACTCTCAGCAGAAGCCATTCACACCAGCTTATCACAGGTAATGCAACTTTTCTAGTTTATTTTGTTTAGTGTAAGACACTATGTGTTCATTTTTATATGAAACGTGCTATATAGATAAAGATTGGTTGATTCAATTTACCTCTCGTCGGGCGTTATTTTTATCTAAATACCGCTCAGGTTTGAACATATGTATTTTAGTTCCACATGTCGACTGCTGCAGCACTGAAAGTTTGACAGCTTTAAACATTCAGATGGTCGCCTCTTTGTCCTCCTGTTCTCCTGTCTGCACACTGATCTTGTAGAAGTCCTTCATGAATAAAAGCCTCATTCTTCTTCACATGAACTACATATCTGTCAGTCTGGTGTGGAATGATGGTTTTTTTTTGTGAAAGAAATTACCAACAATCACATCTTTGGAAGAAAATTAGTCTTAGAGGAATTCCTCGTCTTCACAAGAGTATTGATGGACCATCTAGTCAGGTAAATCTGAAACCATGTGATCTGGGATCCAAAAATCTTCCTCAGGGATGGTTCATTCTAACAATTTTCCATTTGACAGAAGAATCCCAGCAGGGGGTGAGGATGGAGAACGTCAGCGATGGCGGGCTTTTTGCACCCTGTCTGGGATTTTCTGCACTTAATTTCCCGCTGCGGTAAATGTGTCACTATGTGTTAAAGCTGACAGTCAAGCTGGCAGGTATGGAACCAACCCATTCTTTGATTTCAAGAAGAATTGTGTTTCCTCCTCATCCTCCCGTTTTTGTTGAAGCACAGACAGTGATGTCAGTTTCATGTGTTGAATGGAAAGATCCCAAACATCTGCAGGTCATTGAACTCACCGTCCACGCAGGCCGGCCTGGCTCTGGTGGTGCCTGCGATCTGGCCTCTCCGGCAGGCGCAGCGGGCCGTCTGCCGGGCGATGGTCCGTCTGGGAACACTGCTGTCTCTGTTCAGCATCACTATCTCGCAGGTTCCAACCGCCAACTGGCCTGCCAAACACAGCAGCAAGCAGAGCTGGTCAGATGAGGATAACCAGACGGTTAAGTTTCACATCAACAACTGACGGAACAAAACACCAAAAACTGGTCTTTTTATGACAGGACAGATTTAAACAAGTCAAACTGAAAGACCAGAGAGGCACTGTGGACCCCAACCCAGAGAACTTTGATCACATTTATACAGACATGATCCAACAAGGACACGGCGAGTGAAGAAGAAACAAACTCTCTAACCAGAAGGGTTTTCTCAGTCCATCAGTGACCGACTCTGGTTTCTTCAGATGAAGTCTTTCAAAGTAGGGCTGACACGATTAGTCGATTAATCAGAAAATCATCGATGATTGATGTTAAAATAATCCTCTACTTTGAAGATAGAATTCCAGCAGGTCAGCATCATTTCAGTGCATTAAAGCAAATCTCCCTCTGGGAAACACATTGATCTCAAATAATAGTTAAGTTTTCTCCTCCGTCATGCATCCATCAGAGCAAACGGGGAGCCCCCCCCCCCCCCCCCCCCCCCCCGCATGAGAAGCACAAAGTAGCCAGGAGGCCTGAGGTCAAACTCAACAATCCTTTTTTATGATGAAAACCCTGAAATATAAAATGTATTTAGGAATTTTGGGCCCACAGTTCTTTATTTAACAGTGGATGATGAAACCCAAAGCTCAGTCTGGGTAAGATGCCGTCATCTGCTGGGAACAGCACCTCTGGAAGGAGCAGAGCAAACTTCAAGCCCAGCAGATCTCTGCAGAGAGCACAGGTCAGAGCGCCTGACTGATGCTGCCTCTGCTGTTTGTTTGAAAAAGCATTTAAAGGGCTGTGCGAGCGGGAATAACTGCAGAGCTTAAAAGCAAACTAATGGATGCATCACTTTCCAAGGAGAATGGAACATCCGAAACACTTCCAAAACTAAAAAAAGACTGTTTTAGGAAACTGCTTTTGACTATTAAAATGGTTTTTGCATTTATTCAGACGTGGATAAAAGTTCTTCAGTGTGAAGGACGCACATACCCAACATAACTGGTTTAGGTCAAGAGCATTACCACTCGCTCAGCTTTCTGTGGTTTTTGGACAGCTTCCTCCCTTTTCCAGAATCTTTTTCAGAATTTAACAGAAAGACAAATGATAGTTGGCATTAATGCATCGAAACAAACATTTCACTGAATTATTCTTCCATAATTATCTTTTTTATTTTGTACTAATCATCTTCTCAGATGTTTTTAAACAGATGTTTGTGGCTCAAACCTGCATCTGTAAAAACATCACATCACACAATAATGTTCACATCTGTCATTTATAATCATAACATTAAGTTTCAATGCACATCTGACTGCAGAAAAACATCCCGATTTTTACATTCCACTACAGTCGTTGTTTCATACTTCTACTGCCACCACTCAGCCCACCCTTCGCCCGGCTCCTCTGCCTTCCAGGTGAAGGTGGTGGTGGGAGCTGAAGGACAGAGATGCCAGCAGACATCAGCAGTCTCTGCTGCTTTCAACACGAGCAGATGAATGGGCTCCATGCAAGCAGCCTGGAGCAAGAGGAGTGAGACGGCAGAGGAGTTCAGACGCCGCGCTGCTTCCTGCACTGTGTGCGTGCTGCGTGGTGGAGAGCCCTCAGCCCAGACTCCATCACATGAACAGTACTGAATTCATGTGACACGGGTCCCTGTCACTCAGCCTGTGAAGACACTCCACCTCCTCTCTGTTTCACATGATGAAACACGCGTCGCCACGGCAGCAAGGAGCCAGGCAAGGATGGGAGCTCTGGATCATGTCAGAGCCGACATATAGAGGACAACAGGAAGCTGAAGGGGGGGCAGACGCCGGCTCTCAGCAGACTCACAACCTGATGACCTCATCCTGGAGTCGGCAGCGGCAGCAGCAGCAGCAGCAGCAGCAGCAGCTCTCAGCTTGGAGCCAGAGCGTGAGCGTATGCTCTCCGTTTCTCTGCTTCCATCAGATGCCTTATGGATCACCAAAGTGCAAACCCAAATATCCTCATAAGTCTGCATGCACAGGTTGCCAGGAGCCCCCGCTCGCTTTACAACGTTCCCCCGAGTCAGCATGCGTCACCGCAGGGCAGAGAGCTGCTGGGAGAAACCTCCGATACAATGTGTTAACATAGCTTAGAAACAGACAGGAACATTTCAGTTTATTCCGTGAGTGAATAATAGATTCTGTTGTCTTCATCAGACACGAGAGCGGACGCTGCAAACGTTTATCTGATGGAACAGCAGTCACTTTAAAGGCATAAACGGAGAGTTTGTGTTGAAGGCTCCGCCTCTCCTCACCGAATTTACCATAAAATTATGTGACAAGCTGCTCTGAATGAACTTTGATATGAATCCCATTTCCATACAGAAACAGTCTTTCTCTTTGGATTGAAAACGTTCCAGGCTGTGAAAGAGGAGAGTCAGGGTTTACAATGACTTATGGTGAAGCCGAATGTTCAAACAAAAAAGGAACCTGAAAACTCAAACCTGCTTCAGATGATTCAGAGCTTGTTTTAATCAGACTTTCATCACCAAACCGACGTTTAGAAAGACTGACGTCCATTTTTAGGACAAGACTCACCAAGAATTAAATCAACTGATCTATTATGGATGATTTAAACACTTTAACTCTGCAGGTTATCAGTTATTTCTCTTTTGCAGAAACTGCAGGTAGTAAAAAGGTATTAAAGATGTGTCTGTTATTCTTTATACAGGTTTTCTTTCAAACAGTTGCCAGTTCTGATATAAAAATGAGTCAGTATCTTTTATCATTTATTAGATATCTTTATATCTATATTTTTAGGGGGGGGGTTGTTTTTTGTTTTGTTTTCTTAAATATTTTTTTAAATATCTTTACTTCTTTCGTTTGTTTGTGTATTTGTTGTTGTCTTGGCTTACTGCTGTTCTTTTGTTCTGTTTGTTATATTGCAGTCTCAGTTTTTTCAGGTGTATGTCTTGTTTGGTGTGAATATATATATATATATATATATATATATATATATATATATATATATAGTTTTAAAATCCCACAGATCTTTAGTTCAGCTAATCTTAAACTAGTGCTGTCAATCGATTAAAAAAATCCAATTAATCAGACTTCTGGATTCTGATTAATCACAAAGTTTTATGAGGTACATTATGTACCTCAATATACAGCTTTTGAAAAAAAAACTGTCCAGAGAAATGTTTGTCTTATTTTTTGTTGTCTGAAATGTTTGAATATATAAAAGGTTGTAATTCCAGCTGATATTGATAACCAATATTTTCCATGCAACTGTGGCCGACAGCCGATATTTGCAGATTTCGATGTTGAAGTGTCTTCAATAACATCAAGTTTAGATTTTCTTTGTAAGAATGCTCAAATTTTTTTATTGTACTTGACATTTTCAGCAAACAGCAGTGATCTCATAGGAACAAGTATCACTGTAAGGACTGAAACATTTATCTGAAAGCATTCAGACCGTTTTCTGACTATTAGGCCCAATCCGAATTTTTCTTCTCTTAGCCCTACCCCTCAATTTGAAATGGCAGTTTAAGTCGTCTCGTGGATTACTATTTTTTAAATTTCACCCTCCAAACGGAGGGATACACAGTGTGCTACAACATGGGAGAAGAGAAAAGAGATTCCTCCTGTCCCGTCACCAATGAAGGCAAATGTTTGGGCGCACTTCAGGATGAAGAGAAATACAGAGAAAGACTCTGGAAATCTGGAACCATTTCACTTTAACTGGTAATGTAAAGGAAGAATTTAGAGTCTGCAGGAAAATAATTCCATCTAGAACCTTCTCCAAAACAAACCTATTGACACCTGAGAGAAGCTTCACTCAACAGTGATGCTTTAGAAATAGATAAAGAGGAAGATTCTGAGAACATCTGAGGATTCATCTGTTTATGATGGTTTTAAGTTCATGATTTTTCACTGGAAAATATTTTACTCTGAAATATGTTTAAATCAACACATATTTGGGTTATTGTGAGCAGGAAAGACCAAAGTTCATTTAGTGTTTGACAGTTCTATTCAAGTTCAATGACAGCTGGATTTTCTTTGTGCATGTGCCACAATAAAAAGATAATATGGGAATATGTTATTTTTATTTCGTAATTAAAATTTTTTAGATTTTTTTTGCGCTTTTCAATGAAATTATATATTCAAAAACATTGAAACTTTTTACAAAAGCTGCAGGAATATCAGGCACTTCAGGCCACAACAATCACAAAAATCTGCTGCGAATCCTGGAGGGTCTGAATAATAGAAGTTTGCACAGTATCATAAATAAATGCCTTTTCTTTATCAAGAGATTTCCTTTGTACTTTAAATTGTTTAATCGAGAATCAATTTAGAATCGAATCGGCACCCCAAGAATCGTATTGAATCGTCAGTTGTCGTAAGAGTCACATCCCTATGATAAAGTCATCAAACCAAAGTCACGTCTGAAATGTGAGACACTATGTTTTCATCACCCTCAGTTTGGATGGATAAATGAAAGGGAAGGCAGAAGGGAAGAATTCGGATTGGGCCTTAGACGTAACTGTAAATCATAAATTTCCCACTGCCAGGGATCTGTTAGGAACAACATGCATCTCTATCAAATATAAAGTATACATAACAGTGTTGGGCAGTAACAGTCAACAATATCGGTGTATTTTGTTAGTATTGGTCCGATACCATAAACTCAAATTTTGCAAATATTGACTGATGCCAATACTGGCATCGATATTGTCAGAAACGGGCAGACAGCTGGTTCCAGTTGCAGCAGGTTTATTCAAAAGAGACAGGTTAAATAACAGCCGGGCTATGGTAAGAGACCACAGGGCTAAATCAGCGTAAATGTCCAGGCAAAAGGTTGGGGCAAGCGGCCAATCAGGACCAAAGCAGGGTCGGGTAACAGGTGATCAGATCAGAGGTCAACGCTCAGTATGCTGGCAGAAAGACACAGGCAATACTTCGCACTGTGTGGCTCTGTGCAGTGCTTAAGAAGCAAGGGTGATTGTCAGATTGGAGACAGTTGAGCAGCATCCAGGAACTGAGGGCTGCTGGGAGATGAAGTGCAGTCAGTACTCTGGAGACTGCTCCTGCCAATGACCGAAGGAGGAGACAAAGCGCTGACTCCTGACGGATATATCGCTCATCCCTGAGCAGAGCTATAGATAGATGCTCTTTGTCCAGTCGGTCATAGAAAGCATCATCTTCTTTGCTGTAGTGTGCGTCAAAGCAAAGAACGCCAACAGACAGGACAAACTTATTAAAAAGGCTGGTTCTGTTGTTGGTTTCAAGCTAGCCAGCTTAGAGGAAGTGTCCAGAGACAGAATGTTGGCTAAACTGCTGAACATCATGGACCATCCCTCTCACCCTCTCTATGAAACTGTGGACTGAGAAGCAGCTTCAGTGGCAGACTCCTGCAGACCCGCTGTTATAGAAAATAAACACTGTGTTTCTGTACTTTAAATGATCTGGATAAATCCTCTATTCTGATTGGCTGCTGGGTGTGGATGCACAATATATGTCTATGATGCAAACCTTAAAATGAAAAAGAAGTTCTGGTTACAATGTTATTTTCTTCTTGACAAAAACATGCAGTAAGAGGTGAACTTTCTCTCTGAACTGATCATTTTTTGAACCGATCGTAACAATCAGTTTATGTATCGCTTTCCTTTGCCGCTGCAGTTGAGATCGCTTACGGCTCAGTGATGTGATGTCGTGTTTCTGTGACAGCGTGCTTCCTTACCATTCAAATAATCAGCCTTTTGTGAAAAAACTATCTAAACCTTGAAAAACAACAAGAATAAAGTACTAAAAGACAATAGAACATTGATTTTCTTTGTAAGTGATCAAGCTATAAGTGGGATAACGCCAGACAAAGCGCGCATTATCAGAAGTTGACACACACTGTGGAAGAGTCTAATTACTTAGTTTAATAAATATGAATGTGTTTAATCATTTTGGATTAATCGCATGTGTTAACGCATTAACGTTGACAGCCCTGTCCTAAATACAACAGACTGAAGCTGTCCGGAAGTCGCATGTTTTCTGCTGCATGTGGTTTCACTGAAACAAACATGAGGTGTGAGGAGGAGAGACTCAAAACACTGAGACACTCTCTCCCTTTGGGGGTGGGCCGGTTGGCCCCGTCTGGTGGGGGGCTGTCCGTGGGGAGCGGGGGTCCCATTAGGCACGCAACCGGAGGGTTCTTAGCGGGTTGCAGTCTCTACTGATACCCTCGGTGGGGCCGCGGCCGGTCACTTGCCAGTGGCCCCCTCCAGTGGCCGCTGCATGGATTTGCCCCTCCCCTTGGTTTTATTTGCACATTAGACATGTCGGACCCTTGGTGGGGGGGTGCTTGGACATCACTGCCAGCAAGCAGTAGATGTCCTTTAAGTGCCCTTTCCGCCAATTTTAACAGCACCATAGACATGTAGGGCCATTGGTGAGAGGGTGACGGTGCATCACTGTGAGCAATCAGGAGATGTCCTGTCAAGGCCCTACTCACCAATTTTAACCGCACCTTGTAGTACACACACCTCTAACACCTCAAAATATACACTCTAACAAACAAACACGCATGCATCACACAAGGAAGGTGGGACCTTCGACCCTCTGTCCCCTACCCCATCCCTGGCCTCTTATATAGTACATTTGTAATACGATTTGTGAATGATCTAAGACAGGAAACGAAAATACAGTTCAGCAGGAACCTCCTAAAAAAAATATTGTACATTTTTCTGTTAAAAATGTTAAAGTTTCCTTTCACTATTTATTTAAAATGGCGTCAAACAGCGTTCAGCTGTCAGCTTTGCCCTTCTAAACCTGAATACCAGAAGTCATTTTCGGCCCAGTCGCCATCTGAAGTCACAGTGAAAAGGATCTATTTCCTGCCTGTGATGTCTCAAAGCACAAAAACGTTCCAAATGTAAGCTCTGAGAAGCATTCGGTATAAACACGATCAGGCAGATTTGAGTAGATCAGCTGAAACGCAGTAGAGGAACTTCAGTGTTAGTGTTTTTGCTGGAGATCATAGAACGAGGCGAAACTTGATTTAATCCCAAAGATTTGGATCTAAAATCGGTGCACATCCGACTGACAGGTTTTCCTTCTGTTGTCATGGTAACAGATCACAATGTTGGTAAATGAGGCTCCAGAAAGTTTTAATTAGAGTTCATCAGGAATAAAAAAAATAAATCAAAAGGTTAGTGAACCCTGAGGGCAGGTCAGGGTTGGTCTTTTTTTCAGATTCATTTATATTATTCCTCCTGTTTATTAAAAGTTTCAGTTGTTTGTATTTTTTTTTTTTCAGATCTCTAAACGTGTTTCTTTTGTTGTGTTTTCTTGTCATACTTTTATCCTGGTCCTTTGAGAATGTATTCTGTGATGATTTTTGTGCATTTTTTTTTGTAGCTTTGCTATAATTCTGCCTTCAGCAGGATTCCCAGCAGCCTTTGATCTGCTGCAGTCAGGTCCTCTACCTGAACCAAAGCTTCACACAGGCAGAAAATCAGCTTCCTGACTGGAATAGTCTGATGAAGCGGACGCTTTCAATCTGCCACAAACCCTCGTGTTCCATATATGTTCACTGCATCACATCAAGGATGAGGAGTTTCACAAATGTTGTTTGTTTGTGTTTTGAGCAGAACATCCTAAAGAACATGCATTAAACTGGACACGTTCACCAGCAGTTTGATTCAATTCAATTCAGTTTTATTAATATTGCCCAAAATCACAATAAGAATTTGTCTCGTTGGGCTTCATGCAGGTAATTTTATAAATGCTGAAAATTAGTCATAAAATATGCACAATAACTAAAGACTAAATAAAACTGGTAATCCCTGCTCTTAGACTCTTTGATGTGAAACAATGCTGTTTGGGGTTGAAGCTTTTGTCTGAAGGTCCATTGACTCAAAAATGACCTTTTACTTCAACAGAGGAAGGAGCGAGGAGGGATTATGAGCTTGGTGTTCCACTCCACACGTGGACCGGATGTGGAGGTTTGGTGATTCAGTGTTGCCATGACAACAGAGAAACTTAACAGTTACCAACAAAAATCTGCAATTGATTCAGTTGATGATGATGATAATGATGATAACACTTTTCTTCTATGGAGAAGAACGTATTTATTTATTTATTTCAGTTTGATTTTTTATTGGCTGGGTATCACCTGTAATTTCCACAATAGCTTTTTTTTTTTTTTTTTTTTTTTAACTTGTCCTGTCCAACAGCTGAGCAAACAAATGTGGGCTGAGAGCTTCCAGTGTTGGGCAGATTTTACTGTCACAACAGGGATTTATTGAGTTTAAACCCCTGTTGTATTTCATGCTAAACTTTATTTATATTGATTATGTTTTGTTTTTGTTTTGTTGGACCGGACGGAAAAGAGAAAGAGGGAGATGGGGGGGGTGTAAAAGAGGGGGGTTTAGAGAGAAAACAAGATGGCAACAGAGGGAAGCAACATCCTAAAACAACCAGGTCTAGATAGTTAACTAGAATGGGCGGGGCCTGTCTACACACACACATTCTGTAATTACACACACACCTGTTGGTTGAAATATGTGGAGAGTCAAAAATCTGTCACACATACTATTAGAGCAAAGGTGAGCTGACACCTGTGCTCAGGTGTGTTTATGTTTTTTGCTAACGTGGATAATGATGGAATGTACAAAGGGGGAGAGCACCCGACCATCCCCACACCAAGACCCCCCTGCCGGGACTGCAGCAGCCAGGACCCCCCCACACCCGAGAGCAGGAAGGCACAGGAGCACAGAGAGTACAGGCCCCAGCCCAGCCAGAAGAGCAGCCCCCCCCCACCGTGCCAAGAGGTCCAACGCAAGGCCCCACCCCCGGAGAGCCCCCCAACCCCAGAAGAACAACCCACCACCAACCAGCAGAACCGAGCATCCCCGCGCCCCACCCCAGGTACGAGTCAGGGCCCCCCAAGGGAGACCCACTCCCATGCTCCAGACAACCGCCCGTCCCCGCCGCGGGAGGTCCAGGGGATAGCAAGGAAGGGGACCGCCCACCCCCGCCGAGGAGGGGCGTACCCCAGAGAAACGGAGATCCCAAGGGAGTGATGTAAACAAGGCCTGACCAGGCCCATCCACTGTTGGAGTTCCTGGAGAGGCCCAGTTCTCGAGAGCAAGGACCGGAATCTGCACCACCAAGACCTGGACACCCTCAGGCTCCAATGTGGTTTGACCCCCTGCTCTAGATCTTAAATATTGGGGATTCCACTCCCGGCGTGGAGAGGAGGCCGCCGAGCCCAGGAGATCGGCACCCAAGAGATAAGACCACCAGAGGTCCCCGCCCCCCCGCCAGGGATGGGATAGGGGACAGAAGGTCAAAAGTTCCACCTTCCTTGTGTGGTGTATGCCTGTTTGTTTGTTAGAGTGTATATTTAGAGGTGTTAGAGGTGTTGTTCCACAATAGATTTGATTCAATTCACCAGAGCCAGGATCGAAACAATTCCAAGTTTGACATTATTTTTCCGAATCTTTCAATCCACTCAATTCAATTTGATTCAATTCAAATTTGAGTTTACACGTTTTACACATTTAGACACATCTAATTAGAAAATCACGATATATAGGGATTGAATGCATTAGGGAAATGAAAATGAGATTGTTTAGAGCATACAGTGTAACATGAATTCTCATAAAGAGAAACTCCAACAATTGTTCTGCTTCTCCTGGAGCGCGTTTCAGTTTGGCCACTAAGTGGCAATCACGCTATACCAGTGCACCTTATTCCAGAAGAAGAAGAAAGTATGAGCAAAAGACAATGATTTAGACCATAAATGATTACTTAAAAAAATATTTCTTTAAAAGAATTTGGAAAATTCATATAAAGATGTTCATTTAGTCAGCACTGTATGTTTAGGTCGACTGAGTGCTAGCATTAGCCGTCCTATAGGAAATTCCACTACACGTTAGCATCAAGCTAGCAGACTTTAGAAATAGATTAGCATTTAGCGTTAGATTTAGTGTAAGATCGATCTCTACTTTTATTAATCGAAAGCCCAGAAGAAAAGAGTTCTTGGGTTCTCCAGAGTTAAAGTATCACCTTCAACACAGAACAGTTTACTAGTTAAATCTGTCATAAACTACATAAAAACACCTAAATGGTATTTGAACAATTTTCCAAATCGAACTGAATCCTTTCCTGTTGTAAAACGCCTGTTTGTGATTGGGCGTGATGTAACCTTTCCCTCGCGTCCGTTCAGATCTCTCTGCTCCGTCTGTTAACCGCAGCGCAGGACGCCATCAAACAGCAATCTCAGTCTGAGAGCATATGCCGGCGAAGGCAGCCAAGTGCACCTCATTACCTTAACGCCGCGTGACGTCTGAGGCGCAGTAGGTACCGTGCAAGCGGACAGCAGGTGAGCCGGGCAGATGTTGGTCTGACCTCGTGCTCCTCGCTCCCTGACATCACCGTGAGCTCCTGCAGCTGGACACGGGGAGCAGCAGAGAATCGTTTAATGTCATGTCTTTGCTTTGAGGGAACAACCCACATATTTCTGCAGGTGTTTAAAAACACTTGTTCTCTGCTGAACTAGAGTCACTTTTCTTTAGCCTCGAAGGCTGCATCAGGCATCATTTTAATGGAATCAGGAGCTGCATGGAAGGAGACGGCGCAGGAGAACTAAGAGATGTACTCCTCAGTTAGCGTCAGGTGAGTCCACTGCTCCCCTCACCGGAAATATCACACTGAAAGGTTTTAGAGGAGCTCTTTACTCTCCAGGAAGTCGAGTCTCTGTAGCTTCTGATCCTTTTCTCAGTGACAGAATAGAATCTGCTCCACGGCCGCAGCTCTATTATTTCTGCAGTTTGTCTGCTGCACTTGTGTGACTTTGCCGAGGGCGGCTTGAACAGGAATAACTGTGCAAACAGGCCTGTCCTACAAAACACAATGAAAGAAGTTGCTTCTGTGACATTTCTGTTGCAGTAACTCGGCAGGGATGTTGCAATAATGCAACGTGGTGAGACATGGATTCAGACATGAGGCTTGGAGTCATGAGGCACCGAACCGCTTTGAAAAGGCTTTCATGACTGCAGCACAGGGACTCCCTTCAGGTTTCAGTGAGGAAGCCCTGCAGGACGGCTTCTGTCTTTAATGGAAACCCTTAAAAAAGTGAACATCAGCAGATTTAAATGCCCCCATCACAGCAGGGATGTGTGATGCGTGGGACTGCAATAAATAATACTAAATAAAGACGGGACCGGGCTGGACCAGAGTAGGTCCAGAACCATTCTGGATCCAAGCCCAGAGTCTGCTCGACAAATAATAATGCAGAACGGCATCGAGTGGTGATACACTCAACCACAGGGACGGGGTGGGGGAGTGGGGGGGGCTGATGGCTGGAAATAATTTATAGTCAGGGATCTATGAAATATGAACTTTGTCTGCTGCCAAATTGATTTAGTTGAAGCGTGTCTTTTAATTTTGCTCCATAAAGATGTTCACATTTTAAAGCTGCAGAAGCAGGACTCCATGATTTGCTTACAATTTACAGCCTAGGTCATAATCAGAGTGGGTCTCCTTCTGCATGCCTAATGGGGTCTTGACTTAAACGGGAAATGGTTTTCGCTGTTGGTCATTCTGCTGCTGGGATTGGGTTAATGGACTCTGCCTCCCGACAGAAGGACAGAGGTCAGCAGCTCCTCACAGAAGTCCACCAGATTCAATCGAAAAACAGGCATGATGGGTCCTGCAGGAGCAGGGGACATGTCTAAGGCCTCAGTCTCATGCACACAAACGGTGCTGTGGGTTTTTGGGTTGACCGGGCCCGTGAAGGGTCGTAGAGAGGAGCGGCTGCATCTTAAAGTGTCTTACAGTTCTCTTGAGGCTCGTACAGCCACCTCAAGGAACACCCTGAAAATGGAGCATACCATTGTGGTGTGTGTGGTGAGCATGAAGTATTCATAAAGATAATTGAAGTTCTACGCACTTATGACGTAGGAGTGATGTTGTCGTACATTGTCCTCCGGAGCAGACCGGATACAGTGTGAGCCCGGGGTAACTGTCGAATACCCTCATTTCTAACAGTCAGGCTGCAGTAAGGAGCATGCACGTTTCACGTGCACAGCACTAACAGGCTCCTTGTACAGTCTGCAGGATCTGGAGCCGGATTTAAAAAATGAAAAAGTGTACACCTGTGTCTCTACCTTCAACCGCACGTGTTGTATACGTCTTGGCTATGACCTGTCGCCCGCAGCACACCCATAGGAAAATGTGCATAAACGTTCTCTCTCTCGAGTTCACTGGGCGGTCCATGACCTCAATACTTCCTGAGGTTCACCTGTTTGCCCCATACAGGTTTGACCATATTTTACACCCACAGACGGCCGTATCCTCCAGTAAGGACGGAGGCTTAACTTGTGAGACATTTGGCGTGAGTGGATCTGCCATCAGTTCATCTCCATGCTGATTGTAAAGTTCAGTGACTTCTCTTCAGATTTTTCCTCACAGCTTGCAGACATATTTCATAAAATGTGAGCTGGCATTTCCATCGACAGCTTGAGCAGCACAGCAGGGTGACAGGAGCGATTGTTGCTGTGATTGGATTATTCCAACGAATTAAAGTGTCACAGTAATTATGACATGTGCAGTAAAGAGACACATCACTGTCGTTGTGCTGATGGAATCACCAGCAGGATGAAACTCTAAACCTCTGTTTATTACAAGGTTTATTAATTATATCTGAGGAAAACGGCTCCAGATGAGCATTTTAAAGCCGGTTGTGAGTCGTTGGTCTTTTCCTTGAATGCATCATGTGTCTTTCATCATCCTCCTGCTCTCGTCTTCTTAAACTCCACATGTTGAAGCATCATGAAGAAGTTTTCTGACAGCACATGCAGAAGAATTCCTCGTCTTCAGATTCTTTAAACCTGAACAGATATTAGAGTTAAGGGTGTGCCAAAGTATTGACATTGCAATAAATCCCAACATTTAGTCTTGTGATTGATTCTCGATGCGTTCTCACCAAGTATTGATGTTTTGTTTTCATTTGAAGAGGCTGTCACACGTTATGATGGTCGTTCTTTGGTGAGACGTTCCTTTGGAGGTAGATAGGGGGCACATGTTTCTGTCACGGGCAACAATATGTCCGGCAGATACTTGAATTAGTGGGACTGCTGCTCATGTTAACTGTTGTTATTTTAACACTGAATTTTACAGAGAATTCCAATTCTATTGGTGTCAATGCTTCTCCAACTTTATTACGATTGTGTTCAAGCTAAGAAATAAATGGGGATACATTTTCCTAAAAAATGTGTGCCCTTCTATAAATTGTTAGTTAGAGATGACTTTGACCAATTATTGCAGTACCGCGAGATCATTGGTATCGTGAGCCAGCTCCAGTCGGAGCTCAGACCATGACCGGGCCTCCTCCGTGCTTCACAACCTTATTTTCTTGACATCTTTTGTTTCTGCATCTCCAAACAAAGAGCTGATGTTTCCAAAGAGCTCTGGTTTTGTCTCATCTCTCCAAAGGACATTCTCTCAGAAACATTGTGGCGTATTTGCTTCTACTGTGATGTGTTTAGTCTCCATGAAGGACTCTCCGGCTCAAGCAGCCCCTGATTTTGGATGTGACTGATGTGAGTTGGACTTGGACTTGACCTTTAACGTCTCAGAGGTGGTTCTGGGCTCTTCGGTTATCCGATGGTGTTTTCTGTCTCTTGAGTCTGACTTTGGGTTTCTCTTGAAGGAAAGCAGAAGCAGACGTGTTCATGGAGGTCGTCTTCGGTCCTGTGGACCTTCATCTTCTGTGCAGACATGGGAACTTCCAGCTCCTTCTCCTGGACTATTTCATTGGTTTTCCTATTAAAATGATTCAGTTAGGATTTAAAATCTCTGTTTTTTGTTCAGTAGATTTTAATTTATTACATAATTTTGTTCATTTCAAGGTCAGTTTTTAGAGACCGTGAAATCATTGATTTTGACTGAAAGAGGAGGTTGTTCCTTTAGAAATTCATAATAATCTTTTGAAGTATGAAGTATTATCCTCATCCTGCAGAAGTTAAATAAATACAGTAATTCTTTTAAGCTCTTTCTGGATGTAGACTCTGCATATTTAAAGGTTATGAAGTTGAGTTATTCATCTGTTCCTCAACAGGAGCTTTTCTTCATTATTTCATATAAGCTCCCATAATATTTCCATTCATTGCTTCCGTGTCAGAGCTCTCCTCCAATAATCTTTGAGTTCATTCTCTCAAAGCCAACCAGCTCATGTTTAACATATGATCTTGTCACCGTGTCTTTCACACATACGTCTCTGCAAACCTCCCACTCTCCAACCTTCACTTTCCTGGATTTTTCATGGGAAATCCAGCTTTTCACGTCAGCACTGTTTCTCATTGTTTTAATAAAACAACCTTTTTCTTTTTGAAACTTCTTCATCGGCTTCTTATTTGATGGAACACACCTGATCCAGGTAACCAGCGAACACAGCTTTTCTTCAGTTCAACGGGATGGAACTATTCCACGCTGCATCAGAGCACACCTGGTCAGGTTTTCCTCTCAGGACCAGAAACACCTGAGAAAACCCAGAACCGTGCAGGTTTTCTGTTGAATAAAATGACAAAGCTGCTGGAAGCGGATGAGACGCTGTCGGCCCTCGTGGCCGTGAGGCGTGGTCCTCTCTGAGGAGACGTGAGCTTCGGGCATGAAGGAAGCGCTGCCTCCTTCTGGAGAAGGCAGGAAGTGAAGGGCTGTTTTTGGCTCCACGATTCATTCAACTTTAAGCCGGATTCCACAAACTGATGGAATGACAACAAAGGCCGGCTTTTACAACCGCTTTCCTGGTCAAAGCAGTCAGTTTCAAAGGAGGACTTAAGACGGATTTGAAGATTTGCCTGTGCGGGATTCTAGAAATTCAACTGAAAGCTGCAAACATCACAGAGAGACTCAACCTTTAAATCACACCAGCAGGATCCAAACAACCAAGGAAGAAAAGTTCACAAGAGATTGATTGAATGATTTGCACAATAAGGTGCTGATGAAAACATTTAGGAGGGAAAATGAGAGGAAACAACAAACCACTGCGGGAGGGATGCGGTTGCATCATCTCCTCTAACAACCAGCTCGTCATGGGAGGCAAATTCACGGCAGAGTTTGAGAGGAGAGAGAATGCGGAACACGTTTCACCGCACAGACTGTTCATTTCAGTGGTAACTTTTGTTCCCGGCAGACTGCCAAAGACATTGATGTAGGCACTATCCCTCCTCCACAATGGTAATTATGCTGCTGGCCACCGCTTGATTAAAGATCTAATCTGGAAACTTGATGTACAACATCTTCCAACAAGTTGAGTCTGCCGGATCCCAAATATTTCTGCAGGATTTGAATCCTTTAGCCGCTTGGTCTGCGACAGAATGAAGTGTAATTTCAAAAATGGATGAATAATTCATCAGAGAAAAGTGACATGCAGAGGTTCACCTCTAACCAGAGTGAAATGAAAAGCTCTGAGGCGGGAACCTGACCTGTCTGTGTCCACACAAGGAACGACAACCATCAACGGAGCTCAGGGATGGAGGAACCACATCCTTATCACCACGGTAACACGCAGACCTTCAGCTGAGGGTTGAAGTTCAAACACTTTCACGCACAGAAGCAGTTTGGTGTCAGACAAACACTGTCAACGTGATTTTTGGAATGAACTCTGAGATATCGAGTCAATTTGTGAGAAAGCCTGAGGGTCCAGCAGGGTCACTGAAAATAGACTCCAGTGGAGCCTGGAGCCCCGCAAGACCCGCAAAAGCCATTTTAATGACTGCCGGGGGTTTGTAGTCAGCTCTGCTCCAAACTGCAGCTGCATACCAATCAGCCTGAGAGACGGTCTGCTGCTGCAGCCACAGCAGGACACAGAAGAGCGCCCTTACCCTCTCTGAGCAGATGGGAGTAGATGAGCCAGAGGAGAAGCAGGCAGCAGAGTGACGCACCTCCACCTGCGGAGAGCGCCTTGGCCCCAGCCTGCATCCTTCCGCCCGCCCGCAGATTATCCAAACTTTCAACTCTTCAGACGTCAAGCAGGTCAGATGAAGCCGGTTTAATCCCACGGCGTCGCCAGAGCACGTTGTAAGCATCCATTTTGGTCTTCTAACCGGACGGGGGGTGCAGTGTCCCTTCGCTCCTCACCCCCCCGTGAGGCGCGCATCCATCCGGGCGCAGAGCGCAGCGTCAGCGGCTCGAGCTCCAGCCAAGTTTCCGCAGCTGCGCGTTCAGGAGCGGGATTTCCCGCGGAGGAGGAGACGGGGAGCCGCAGCGGCGTCTCCGCGCACGGATGCTGCTGATGCCGCCGCGGTCACTTCCGCTGCCGCTCCGAGGAACTTCTGCGCCACGCAGAGCCGCGCGAGTTACCCCGGGAGGACGTGACCGGCATGCCAAGCGGCGCGGGAACTTGTCGGGCTGCCGGACAGTCCAGAGCCCCGGAAAGAAAAAAATGAAACAGCCGCTGCTTCTCCGCTCGCAAATGCGTCACAGATGTGGCCACGGACGCACGCGCCCCCAGCAGAAGAATGTCACGCACTCCTCCAGGATGAGACGCGCGGGAAGTTGGAGGCGCTGGTCACCTGTTTGATCCCGCGGAAAACTCCGTGTCCCGGACAACTGTCAGAGCTGCAGGTCCATCCACCCGCCCTCCGTCACGAGCTGCTCCTTCTGCATGCAGGCGGCGCTGAGGAGCTGAGGACCCCCCCCCCCCCCACACACACACACATACAGGAAGCGATTAAAGTGAGGGAACATTTACTCTGTGGAGCCCCCCCCCCCCCCCCCCCGCACTCCTCACACATGACCCGCTCTCAGGTGGACATCTCACCTGTGAGAGCAGAGGAGCATCCTCTCATCTCTGAATTACAATAATGCAGATCTAACGGGGTCGCCCTTCTGACACATGTGGGGGTCTGAGATCCTCCTGAAACATTTAAGGTCCCACTTGAAGACTGCTACCCCTGCATGCAGACATGACGGTGGTGAATGCCCACAGCTGTCACACCAGCCTGTATCTGATGAAGAAATACAAGTCTTCCTCTCTGCAAAAGCTGCACGTCTGCAGAGAAACAATAACTTTGCAGATTTACAGCTACAGAGCTTTGTTCCTTTGCAGCAGCTGCAATAAGCTTGTCTAGGGGCAGAAGCTGCAGGGAGAGGCGGTGCTGTGTCTGCAGCTGAGATCAGAGCTGAGAACCAGGTTTTGACTGATGTCCCTGCTGGGGCTGCTGGGTAATTAATCACAATCCATCAGTGTGCCTGGCAGCCCCTTTCTGTCATGTTTATCTGCAGGTTTGCTGGTAATTCACGCATTTGCTTCAGTGGCAATAAGTGATCAAACATATAACAGTAATTCATCATATGTGGGGTTTAAAGAGGCCATGCTTAATGAAGTACCTTTCAAACAGTCATAAGTCATCTTTTTTCCCCCAATTTCTCCTGTAGCTGTTGAGGAAACACGTTTTATTTTGGACATGCAGGAGTATGTTTGCATAAACCCCCTCTGAGGAGTAATATAAGACTGAATCAGAATTCTCTACCACTACAGTTTCAAATGAACATTTGAAAATACAGAGCAGGAAGAGACTTGGACTGTGAATCCAAGCATGTGTATTTGGGACCTCAGCTGGGAGGCTGTCCCTCCGTTCTGCTCTGAAGCACAGAAGCTTACATTTAAATTTAAGTGAGGAGTTTTTGTTTTAGTATGACTTTTTAAAACCATAACACCAATTGTTTTTATGTATTTCCCAAATGCTAGCAGCTAAGAGCTATCGTAGATGACCGGCAACTATTGATGATGTCATCGAGGGGTAGTGACATCTTAATTTGAATACACTTGTTTTTCAGTCTGTCGACAATTAAAATGGTCAACAACTAATTTAGTAGTTGAAGCCTTGTTTTTTTATTCATTTTTTGTCTTGCTTTCATCTCAAAACTGCAGTGCCTGCCTTTCTCTTAGACACTCATGAAGTTCTGGGAAGGCTGGTGAACCAAAACAACATGCTAACACAGTTTGAAAGTGTGAGAAACATGCAAAAAATAAAAGAAAAAAAGAGAGAACTGGTGATCCATGGTAGCATTACGGCATTGCATGAACATCTGAGGAAAAAGCACGTTGTGACTGAGCATGATCACACTGAAGAAAGATCTTCGTCTGGGGAAGCTAAGCTAACATTAGCGCATTAAGAGCAAGCTCTGCTGCAGCAGTTTCACAGGTTTAAAGGGTCCTACCATGATCTTCTTAAGCCTTTCAGAATTAACTGTATCCATACATATGAATATATTTTACCTTCGGAACACTAAAAACAAATTATTTATGAAATATTAGTTATATTTCGTTTTTTTCTTAAGTTAAATGATGCGATTACTGAAGCTCCGCCTACCACTGTGTGTGGCTGCCGTTCACCTCATGGCGTCATCCCAGAGAAAGCCGTGTGTCTGCATTTCTCCCATAAAAATAATTCAAACTTCTTCAAAGATGGATGCACATACCATTTATCTGCCTTTAGTGGGCTTGACCATCGCTATACTGCTTCATAACACACGCATGGCTGTGCCGGACCGGGGGTTGGGGGGGTGTCTTAAAGGAGCACCGCGTGTAGAATAACAAACACCTGTTTGAGCTAAAATTTATAGAAGACAGGACACAACTGGAAGATATACGCTACTCTGCATCCAAAATGGAAGTTTCTTTGCTGATAATTGCTAGCTCTGTGGAGAAATTGTGTGTTGGTGTTGGACTGGGGGCGGAGCTGTCAGAGGAGACATCCTGGAGAGAGCTGTTGACATGAATCTTACATCAGCACGTTTGTCTGCAGACAGGTCACGTTTTTAGAGGATTACTCTTAAATGCATGAACTGATCAAAATACCACTTTGGGGTTCTTTATAGAGAGCAATGAACAGTAAAATGCATTTAAAAGTTGAATTTTCAAGGTAGGGCACCTTTAAATGGATCATGTGCGGCTTTCATTAATAGGCTTAATGGAAATAGATCTGTGTCCGCTGTGCCTGTCTGTCTGCGTGGTGAACATTTCAAAATTATGAATTTATGCTAGAAATGAACTGCTCAGCAAAGGCTTTATTCATATTCGGCTCCGTGATCGCGTTGTTCAGTTCAAAGAGCTCAGATTTTCAGGCATGGAAAAAGGCAGAGGCGTGGTCAAAAACTGGCTGAGGTCAAAAACTGGGAGCGAAGCAGGATAACGAGGAAAACAGGTGAGGGTCACATACCTGGGATATTAAAGAAGAAAAAAGCTCAAACTGAAAGAAAAAAATAAGACTTCGCACTGAAGCAGGGTTAAAACTCTGGAGAGGGGTCCCCCTGGTGGTCAGCAGGGGTGAAACTAGACTTTTTGTTATGCAGGTACTATATACACCCCCACCCTCCATAAAGCAGCAATGTCACAATTTACTTTTTCTATCTTGAAATAAATGTATATTGAATTTAAACTGACCAATTACAATAATGATGAGAAGCTTATGAATCATTTATGATTGTTCTTGTCCCGTTGCACCTCCGTGTATCAAACACAATAATGATCAGGTGACTGTGAACGAATTGAATGTTCCTGAAGGACAAATCAAACGCACCTTATGACACGCGCATCCGCAGTGGACTTGTTTATGAACAGCGCGGTCTCGTTCCCGGGTCGTCGCATGCTGACGCCTGGTTCAGGTCATGCAGATAATTTTCACAATTGCAGAAAATTAGTCATAAAATATGCACAACATCTATAAACTAAACAGACTAAATAAACTGGATATCCTGCCCTTAGACCCTCCCTCTCGGTAAGGAAAAACTCCTAAAAAAAACCTGAGTCAGGAGAAAGGAAGAAACCTTTGGGATTCCTACATGAGGGAGAGATCCTATCCCAGGACGGACAGGAGATACCAGAACTATTAAAGAAAAGTTATCTTCTACAAGTACGTATCTGAATAGAGTTCATTCAGATAGAGCTGAGGGACGAGTGGTGATGAAGACCAGGACCTGGTTCATTTCCAGTCGTTCTGGGCTTCGTCTCGCCCAAAGTTTTCTCAGTCTGAATATGTTCCATTCTTGGAGTGGAACAGCTGGACCAAAACCGCCACCATAGCCAGTCATCACGTCATGTAAACAGATCAGAAATAAAGCGACTGATGAGCCCCAGACAAATGTGAAGCAATGATTGTTGTTCTATCAGACAGAATAATACGATCCAGCTGTTTAGTTGTTGGAACGTTTATTTTAACACCACTGAAACCACTTCTTACATGGTTTCTGTGGTGGTTATGTGGAACAGGCTGAAGGCTGCTGTGACATCTGCAACTACATCTTATGGACGGATATCAATAACAACTTCCAGATGCGATTCTATTCACCAGAGCCTGGATCCATCCGATTCGGCCGGTGTTGAACCTTCAGGCTCAACACTCCCCTGCCTGCATCAGAGCTGGCCTCAAAGTTCCAGGAACTCCATGGAAGGACACGCCTGCCCTCTCGTTAACCTTGTTCTCTCTTATGGGGTCCAGATGACCCCCCCCTTACATTGATGACAAAGGTGGACAGGATTTTTTGTCTCCCACGGACACCAATGAAGATAAAATATCCTTAAAATTAAAAGTTTAGACTGTCTCGTGGGGTCCAGATGACCCCTCTTTTAAAGTGAACATGGCTAGGATAGCACAAGAGTTAAGATACAGCCGCTCCTCCATGACTCTCCACAGAACTGGAAAACCCAAAAGCCTTCTGAACCCGTACCTGTCAACGCCGCATACATGTGCATGTGACCACAGCACAAGGATATCCAAAAGGTGAGTATTACCAACAAAACAGATGAAAGAAGAAACTACAAAGAACTTGAAAAGATGATTCTGTTTGATCTCTTCTCTTGATCGTTTATAATAACTTCATTTATGAAGCATTTTAATAATCAATCTCTCATGTACCAGAAACCATATCCATGCAAACACATCACTTTAGACCACTTTTCATGCTTTGTTCTTTCATTGCCCAACAAAGGCCTTATTAGTCTCTCTCACTCTCACACACTGATGCAGAGGCAACTTTCCAAGGACGTATCGACATGCAGACCGTCAAGACTGGGAATCGAACAGCTAACGCTCCGATCAGTAGATAGCTGCTCTATCTACCGAGCCACAGCTGTCCTGACACTGTACCTCAAAGGTCAACACTGCATTTGAAAGCACAAGCAGCTCTGTTCAAGATGTGTGACGAAGCACTTATTCTGAGGTTTATACTTAAAGAGAATTCCATCCATCCATCCATCCATCCATCTTCTAAATCCACTTGATCCCTTTTAGGGTTATGGGATTGCTGGAGCCTATCCTGGACATGGCCTTGTGAAGGCGGGGTTTACCCCAGACGGTTCACCTGTCCATCACAGAGGGGAGATTCTGTTACAGACTTCCTTCCTGATTCCATTTATTTCCTCTGCAGGTTTTTCAGATCTCTGTTGAAACATTTCCTCCTAAAGATCAGATATTTTATGTTTAGGTCACAGTCTTTCACATATTGAAGCCTGATGTGTTGTATTAGTCTGACAGGGTTTCCAGCTGAAATCACACTAGTTTATCAAACCTTTCATGAACACGTCATTAAAACGGTTTTGAGGTTTTTGTGTATTTTGGATCAAATGTCTGAAACTTTTATTTTTCGTTCTGTCAGTTTACAGAGTGGAATCTCACTGGATCTAGAACCGCATCACGCAGATTTCACAAACAGATCTTGAAAATTTCTCTTGGTTTATGTTCTGCGGCTGATGAAGTTTGATATGAAGGACCAAAAGCGCCAAAATGGAATAAATATATACAAAATGAAATTATTAAATAAATGTGTGATAAATTATTTAAAATGGACGTTAAATAAATAAAAATGGAAATCAATAAATAAATGTTGAAGTATATGTTGCATTAAAATGTTAGAATAGCACATTTAATTATTTCATGACATATTTCATTCATTAAATAATTTCATATTAAATATATCTATTAAAATTTGTCTCTTTCAGCCCATTCTGGGCCATGAAATAATTAAATATGTCATGAAACATTTAAATGTACTTTTTTAATGCTATTTTAATATTTTAATGACACATATATTTAAACATTTAATTATTGATTTCCTCTTGTATTTATTTAATACCAATCTTAAATAATTAATTACACATTTATTTATTGTTGTATATATTTATTTCATCTTGACTCTTTTTGTCCTCCACAGTTTAAGCGATCGTTCATGAAAGGAACTATCCCAACAATATTGTCAGTGGTCTCAGGTTTTTCAAACACATCTCTAAGCTTTTCCAGCAGGTTGTTTGTCTCAGAAAGATCCAGAAACAAGAACTGAATGAGATCTCTGTGTTAATAAGAAAAAAAGCAGGAATTCCGGGTCTAAAATATAGTCACTAGGTTGGAAACTGTTGATCTGAACGCATTCATTTATTGGCGTTCATTATTAAATGAAGGTGTTTATTTATTGGCTGTTCATCATTTAGAACTCTCCTTCACCAGGTCACCCACAGCAAAGATCACAATATTCTGTTTGAGAACTTTCAGTTTGAACCATAAAATCCTCTTGAAACTAGATTTGATTTTTCACTTTCCTTTCTTCCTGTTTTTACCTTTAGTAACTGTACATAAAGAACAAACAGAAAACAGTCGTCCACTTTTTCAAACGTGTGTTTTGTTTAGCTGAAGTTTAGACGTGAGATTTTCAGGAATGTTTCTGAAGATCGTTATTTTCCTGAGTGTGTGAGCTTCTATCCAAGTGACTGCATGAACACTAATCACAACTAGAAACATTGCATTTCCCACAGAAATACCTCATTTAACGTAACTGCTAAAGGTGTTTGCTTCAATTGTTTAATTACATAACCTTTAGCAGAAGAAGCTGAAGTTCACAGTAAGTTACAGAAAACATTGAAGAAGTCAACAATATTGTCAAAATGGCAGAAATTAGTTGGATTACAGAAAAGTGTTTTGTTGCAGAAAAATCATAATTTGCAGCAGAAATTGAGGAAGACACCAATATTAGCTATAAATAAATATAAATGATTCATTCATGATCGTACATCACTCGTCAATATCACCCTGGACCGCCAGTGCCTGTTGTACATGAGCCGGTCTGCGCGCGGTCATGAGTCTATACGACAGCCGCGCAGGTCCCGTCTGCGGGTCCTGATGGTCCCGCAGACGGGACAGAGGGCTCGGTGAGCTCTCCATCCAAGGCCCCGGAGCGGAGAGGTCCGGGTGAAATCTGCTTTAAAGTGCGCGGTGGCTGGATTTATCATTGAACGGGTCTGACATCTAATATCACGGTCATCCTCCATGAAACTAAAAGATCGGTTGTCCTGGAAATAGTGTGAGGTCTAAAGCTGCCATCAACTTTGGATAGATTTCAAGTTTACCGTGTTCACCGCAGAAGATTATGTCTTTACATTGGCTTAACAATGAAACTTGATTCTCTACCGTTCTTTCCTGGGACCAAACAGCTCCAGGTGGCGTTGTTGCTGCTCTATGCCCGTGTTGCCACACTACGACCAAAAATGGAGGACTCACAATGATATGTTTTTTCTTTAAAAAAATGCTCTGCACACTTTTAGTGATGACGTCATACGTCCTGGAACTTGTCAAAAGTCCAAAATTGTATAATTTCAAACAGCTGTATTTCAAACACTTTATCAAGAAAAGTAATACCTGTAAAGCACAATCCCTCCACTTCTTTTTACAGTTTGAATGGTGTCTTTTTTCTGAAAAATTGTAGGAGGAGATACATTTCAAAAACAGTGGAGTTGAAGCACTATATCCATTCAGTTCCATTATAGTTTATATTTGAACAACTTCAACAAATTTCAAAAACGATGAATATTTGCAGATTTCTTTTTTTAAAGACAGCAGAAAGTCCTCAAATAGCAGAAGAAAGGGCTTGAGTTCTCTGAATAGCATAACGTTTGCAGAAGTTATGATAGCAGAACAGTAGGAGTTGCAGAAGAGCCTTTACAATGTCGTCGAGAGGCAAAAATTCCAGAAATTGTATTGAATTGCAGAAAAGCAATAAGTTGAAGAACATTTTGACCTTTGAATGACAGAATCAGATGAAGTATGCAGAACATATGGATGATTAAAAAATGTACAAAAGTAAGAAAATAATAAGTTGAAGAAAAATAATAAAAGAGAAGAACAATAGTTTGATTGCAGAGTTCCCTCAGAAAAAAGCGTCTTCAAGTCCATCAGACTTCCAGGAACTCTGGAGCCTTTTTTTCCCCGAGGATCCGGATGCTGGAGAGTGACCTCCAGATGGTCACCGCAGCCCAGAGATCCTCCAGCATCGTCCCCACGGATGACGGCTTGGTTCCTACAAGCGTCTCTTTCCTTCTTCTCCTTTTGGGACCATTGTGAACACCATGTAGGTCAGATGGGACATGGGCTGGACCCTTTTTCTGCTCCACTGGACTGGGACTCATCTTGACAAGCTGCTGCAGAAAAGCAAAGCGTGTCAGTTTTTCAAGGAGCAGCAGACGTTGAAGGAACAACATGAACGTGTCCTGCAGTCTCTGGAGGTCCAGCCGCGCTTTGGTTTGGATGATCCACAGTTTCTAGACTCTCTGGGATGTCACGAGGAGATTTTTTGCTGCCACTGCGGTGTTTTTCTGTGGAACACGACAGCCTCATGATAACTGATATTTTAGTAAATGAATAAAGCAATAATCGGCCTGCAGGTGTTTGCATTGACGAGTGTTTCCTCTAAAGAAGCAGAAGTTGAAGTTGGTTGGGTTCAGGTCTTCAATCTCCGTTCTGCTCGTAGATCTGATCCCGTCCTTTCAGCTGCTTCCATCGTTCAGATCATCCATCAAACTCGTTTTGGTGGATTAAGTTTAGGTTTTAGTTCTTTTATGAAAGGATTCCTTTGACAGAGTTTTGTTTGTGTCATTTTGTGAAAACTTCCCATTAAAATAAAAGCGTTTGTATCTCTAATGTGGAGTGGCGTCGATGTCTGCAGCGCTCGCTGATACTATTGACCCTTCCACTCCATGCGAGCTGTAGAAGCGTGAGGATGGATCAATAGCGCGTGACTTCACACACTTTCCTGCTTCACTTTATGATGTACTGGCCTGTTTGCATGTGGAGGAGTCTCTGAGGACGTCTGTGTCTGTCCCCTCAAAGCTCTTCACATTTATCTATTTACCTAAAAACATCAGCATGGAAAGATAGCTGCAGAAAAGCTGCTGTTCTCTGATGGACCAACGAAAAAGAAGAAAAACAGGAAGGAAGACGTGGATCCTTCTTCTAGTTTGGAAAAAACTGCCTCCGCTGTTGTTGCTGCTTATTGCTCTGCAGGCGCCATGGCTTTGGAGTGTTTATTTTTGATTAGGAATGTTTAATGGCCTCTACACATTCAATTATCAGCAGCGCGCTCTGCCAGTCGATACTCATCCTCTCATTAATGGGCCAGAACTGATTACAAAGGACAGAGAGAAACCGCTGAGATGTTGCTCATTCAAAGTGCTAATTAAATCCTCCTAGGTGGGACTTCCACTGAAAACTTCTCCAACATTTCACTGAGCACCACCTATGGAGAGGAGCAGCAGAGAAGAAGCTGCTGGTGGTTGGATGAAGATTGGATTCAGTTCAGGACTTTCTGTCCTGTTTTTATGAAAAAATCTCATCTTGTTAAACTGAAAACCCACTGAGCTGTTATCAATACTTCATATTGGAGAAATAAACCAGAAACATAAGAATAAGGTTTCCTCTTAATCTAAAAGAGCGAGATATGACTAAAGACTGAAAGACATAACGGATGGATGGATGGAGGGATGGATGGAGGGATGGATGGATGGATGGATGGATGATGGATGGATGGATGGATGATATAAAAGTTGTCTGTGCAGAGAACAAAACTGAGCTTAAAGGAAGACTTATTTTTATAAAAATGAACTGCAGAATCTGCTGTTTCTTAGATTTACTACAAACATTTGCTGAAGAATTTCCTATTCAAACTTTATTAGCTAAGACAAATCAGTGACCCCTGCGTGACCTCCTCCTCCACTCTGTCAGAAACTCCTCATCTTCTCATCATGAGAGCCTCTGGTGCAGCTCCTGCAGTCAGAAGTCTTCGTGCTACGAGAGCTGGCGTGTTTTCAGGACCAACTCTGCAGACGACAGGAGAGCGTTTCATCCCGCTCTGAGCAAAGACGGGACATCATGAGATGAGTGAGTCAGACATGTCCGTGTACATATGAACTACAGTTCAGTGGGTGGATGCGCGGAGCAGTGAGGCACGACTGAAGGAAACTCCTGAAGTGTAGTGTCTGCTCTGCAGCGCTGAGGGATGCAGCCATTAGTGGATATTGCACACTAGATCAAGCAGAGACGCTGCGGAGCTCCTTCATACGTCCAGCTGCTGCTTTGTTTTGTCACTGGGCCTTTTATCTCACGCTGGGATGGTTCGTCATTTACGAGATCCCATTTCCTGTGAATGAATGCTCCACGGCCGCAGACATGCGGTCATGCATCCCATCAGAAACAGAGATAAAGCATGTTCATAGTACTTATGCAAATGTTGAAATGATGCTCAGTTTCCTGAGAGCTGCAGGAAGTTCTCCATCCAGAACACGCTGGACATCCTCACACAAGAGTGTCACACAAACGAGGATCGAGCAGCAGAGATTCTGAAGGTCTTCTGTTTGTGGAAAAGACAATTACACTTCAGGAGCAAACGTTGATCTGAATGTTCCTGCAAAAGCAACAAGACTTTGTAAAGATCTCATCAGACATGTGGCAAGTGACTGTGATGCTCTTTCTCATCCCAGAAGCAGAGATTTGACCAAAATATAAAAGAGCAAAAAGACGATTCAAGCCGCTTTTTTCTGCTGCAGAACGAATGAATCGACGTCATTTTAATTGCACTTTTCATGAAACAACACAAAGGGCTTCAAAAGTATTAAAATGCACAAAGAAAATATAAAAGAATTCAAATGAAAGACAAACAATAAGAATTAAATGCAATGAACTGAACAACTTTCAACTGTTCTTCATCAAAATCACCACAAAAGCAAAGAAGCACAGCAGTGAAATTCATACAAAACATTAAAAACTGTTGTTAGAAACAAAAGGACAAATAAAGAAAAAGATGAAAAACGAAAATGAATACATGTAAATAGTGCATTGTGTTAATTAAAGAAGGAAAAGAAGTTTAATCTAACAACAGATGATGAGATTAAAATCAATAATGTCATTTCTTCAAAAAATATATCAAGGTTTGAAAATGAGCCCAAGTCAAAGAATATAAATACAACACCCAAAGCTGCAAGAACAAGAAGGTTTTATCAAGCAGAAGTTCTCAGGTCTCCAGGTGACCCGGAACAGCCAAATGTGGTTTCAGTTCTGCAGGGTCTGGGAGGTCCAGAGGAGCAGAAGGACAGATCTGAGTTGGTGATAAAAGGAACCAACAGACATTTGGGGCCCTCACATGGGCCTGCCTTCATCAGTTTTCCACATTCCCTCACAGATCAGAACTCAGACCTTCAGAACTCAGAGTTGCTATTTACCAACCAGCGCTTAGGGCGGGGGGGTGGGGGTGGGGGGCGCAAACTACGTTCCGGGGGCCAAATGTGGCCCGCCAAACTGAAATAAATTATATTATAATCCTCGATGTTTTATTGTCTTCTATCTTCCCATAGATGGCACATTACTAATAAATTGACTTTTAGAGGGAGAAAGTTATTCCACAAGTGTTGGAAGATTTGTTGTACTTTTTGACTTTGATGTGTGTTTTCCCAGTTGAACAGTTATTTTCTAATCATTCCAACATCACATGAACACAGCATTTCTCTAAGTTTGGATTTTTCCCATCAACCCATCAGTGAAATCGGCCCTAAAATTAAAAACAGGTCACTGTTTTGAAATCAAACTGTTCTCCTTTAAAATGAAGATTTATTTTCAATCAGATTTAATGTTAATTCTTTCTTCACATACTCTTCTGGTCCAGCCCTTCTTTCAAACTTTAGAACCCTTTGTGGCCCACGACTCAGGTGGGTGTTAAGATTTCTGATCTTAAATCTTCATCCTCGTTTCCAGAGAGGTCTGGGACGGTCCGGTATTTTGACTGTTTCCATTGTGAAATGGACCCATTATTATGTTCAGACCCGTACCTCTAGAGGTCCCTCGTCCGTTGTAGGCTCAAAGAAAAATGGAACAGGACTGTCGCAGCGTATTCGCCGTAGCCACAACTAATGACATTAGAAAGCAGCAGTGTAGCGCTAAGCTAGCGTTTCTGTTTTCCTCTTTACGGCGGTGTTCTTCTTAGAATGCAATCTTCTTTCAAACAACATTAAATTCCTGTTCTACACATGATGTATGAAAAATAAAGCAAGAAACACGAGCTGCTGGATGACCTCCATTGTTGTTGCTTTGCTAGTCGTCACACTGCAATGTCACGTTAGCGGTCTAGACTTTTTTTTTCTCCTTTTTTTTTTTTATTCTAACTTGTCCTGTCCAACAGCTGAGCAAGCAGATACGGGCTGAGAGCCTCTTGCGTTAGACAGATTTTATTGTCCCAACAGGGGTTTATTATGTATAAACCCCTGTTGTATTTCATGCTAAACTTTATCTATTTTAATTATGTTGTATCTTTTTCTTTTTTGTTGGACCGGACGGAAACAAAAAGGGGGGGGGTAAAAGAGTGGGGTTAAGAGAACAAAGAAGGTAACACAGAGAAGCAACATCCTATAACAACCAGGTCTAAATAACAATCTGGAATGGGCGGGGCCTGTCTACACACACACTCAGTTACACACATACCTTTTGGCTAGAATAATCTTTACCTTTAAAGTTGTCAAAAATGTACACAATACCACTGCAGCTCACACACAATCATAGAAGCTGACACAAATAAAGCCTTTCATTCTATCACACATTCTGTTAGTGCGAGGTGAGGTGAGTCTAAAGAGCTGAGAGGGGACTCTAGGACTCGGGACGGCATTCCGTTTGACCTGACAGCTGTAGAGACGGTGGACAGTAGCTGCTGCTGCGATGGCGTCCTCTCAGGCCCGGAACGGTTACTGCCGCGTGTCTCGCAGGCAGCTGTGGCGGCGTCCTCTGCCTGGCTCCTCCCCACAGAGAAATGCCTCTTTGGATTTCCATCAAGGCTGCTTTTAATGGGAGCTGTTGTAATCACCGTCTGCAGGCCCACAGGCGCCGCTGCTTTAATCTTGGTTCTGAACTTCTCGGGCTCCGGGCTCTCTGAGATGTCAGACCTGTTTTCATCACAGGAGGACAGAGAATACCTACACAACATTTAAGGAGCTTTAGAGCTCAGAGAAAACCAGCCGTGTTCAGAGAGTGGAGCTGCTGACTCGGGCGTCTGGAGTTCCAGCTGAAGAAGGAGAGCGGCGTGTGATGACGCTCGTGGACGACAACGACCACAGGAGAACGGTGACGAGGAACCTCAGGCTCTGTTTTCCTGTTGATCCACTTTGATGCGTTTCCATGAGAACAGCGAGTCACAGCAGGTAGGTGTCGTCGTCTCGTGTTCAAACGAGACAGGAAGGTCTGAATTATCCGAGTCTTTTCAGTCCAATCGAGCTCAAGAGAACTGTTTGTTCAGTCGCGCAAACAGATTCCTGCACAGCCCGGAAGAATTCCAGTTCAGTCATCACATTATCCTCTCAGTAACAGTACAAGTCCCGCCTGACCTCCATGACTTCCAAGCCCATGAGACTAGAAATCTCCCAGAAATCTTTGCGTCTGACAGCTTTGAGGATTTAGCTGTTTTCTTAGCATGCAAGGTTACGGCGTGCTCCCCGCTGAAGAGGGCCCGGGAGTCTCTCAGTGCCATTTAAAGCCGTCTTGGACACCATGACAAAGTGGAGCGCTGCGGCAGCATTCATCTTCCAGCTGTGGCCGGGAGCCCGTGACACCCCGGCAGACAGAAGGAAATGAAAAGAGGCTGCAGCCGCCGCTGGCTCCGTACTTCATCCGCTGACAGGCTCGGCTTATCCTCCAGCTGTGTGGGCACGGCCGCTGAATGCAAACAATGCGGCTGCAGAATGTAGGCCAGGAGAAGAAAGCAGCTCGGATGGTGGAGATGTGCTTTCCATGAGAGATTTGGTAAGGAACGTCTCAGAGTTGAAGCAGATTCGGAGGATCCAGAGTAAATGTGGTTTAACCCTTTAACTCCAGAGCTCCAGTGATTCTGTTCTTTGACTTACTGTAACTTTTCAACCATTAACATGATAATTCCAGTAGATTGTGAAGGAGAAAAGCGACTCGTCGAGCTGCTTTTCTACTTCGGCACACAGGCACTTAGGAAGGAGAGGTTTCACAAACGCAGGCAGGAGAGGCACGTGTTATCAAACAAATGGTGGTGAAAACTCATGAACGGAGATCAACAGAAGGAGCCAACGTGGAGATGGAGGGAGTGGGGGGCAGAGGGCTGACGTGAGGATGGTGCAGGAGGACGTCCTTCAGGCTGTCCAGGTAGGAAGAGGAGATGGCAGGAGGCAAAGGTGCTGGGGCACGACTCGTGGGTTTAAAAGTTCCAGTGCAGGGGTTTCTCAGAGACAGATTGACAGGTCAGTTCAAAAGGTTCACATGAACATGGCGGCTGCTCCATGGAATGGTTGAGACAAACTGACAGAGACCGCAGGGCAGCAGCTCCTAATATAGGGCAGTAAACAGGTGTCCCTCATCACCTGATTAGCTCCCAACAGACTGTGTGGAGGAGGAAGGACTGCAGCCATGACACCTCCAGAGCGATGAATGGAGGAGGTCCAAACAAGCACAAAAAGAACCACAAAAGGGGAAGCGATGTTTTACAATCAACAGCAAAAAAACAAACAACAAAATAATCTGATGGAAAGGGATCATCACAGGACAGGAATCACATTTTAATAGAAAGAAATCAGGCTGGAAAACATTAGGTTTGTGCTAAAGTGGGTGCTAGCAACTCACAAGTAGAAAGCTAGCTTAGTTCTTCGATGTATGTTTTATTCATGGCTGATGTTATTCACATGTATTTACGTTCAACCAGCACAAAAACTGATGGAAATTCATGTTGGCATCATGTAATGTGTGCAGTCAGGATGCATGTCGCTGTGCTTGTCCTGGCATCATCTGATTCCTTTCACCTGTGCCTGCTCCTGTAAAGCTCCGCCTCTGCCTTTCACTCCTGCTGGATGTTTCCCTGCAAGCTCTCAGACTACTCACCTGCTCTGTGTGTTGCCATCAAAATCCTGTTCTGCCGACTACTCAGCTCAACTTCCTGCCTCTGCCCTGGCCCTCGTGGTGCCTTATCCTGTCTGCCTGCTCCTGTCTCTCTGCTGCATCATTTTACACCAAGTTAAGTCCCCACAACTTTGATTTTTGGAGCTTTTCCCAGAGACCTCTGCTGATTATTATTTGGATTGGAAAACAAGCTGAACCCCAACTCCCTGAGTTTACTGCACCCTCCTGGCTTTCCCTCCTCATTACCATTTGTGTCTGGAGCCACACCTTCCTTTGCTCTTCAGAGGACTCCACTCCATCCCTACTGTCTGTTTTCCTCATCCCATGTCCATGCATTGGCTGCGTTGTTCGACGCCAGGGGGTCCTCCAAGACAAAGACTTAATAAATCTGGTTTCTGAGTTTGTCATATTTTGGGTCCCTAAAAGCTTATCCTGACAGTGCTAGCAAAGTAGCACGTAGCTACTTTAAGAGCCTACGAGGCTGAATCTTGTTGTTGGATGCACTTTTTTTTTTTTTTTGGTAAGTGAAAGTGAGTTCACACATAATTTTCTAAATTTGTGCCGCCATTGTTGAGTTCCTTTCTTGGTCTCATGAACCAGAGAAAGTCCAGCTGGAATATGCAGCGCTAACGCTAACTTTCAGCTCAGTGACATAAACACCACAGCAACCCGGTCTCAGTGAAATGCGTACAAATGCCACGACTTTGGAAATACAGTGCATAATATACAGGAAATGCGGTTTTTGCGTACATATGATATGATTAGTTATTAGATATGATTAGTGACAGAGCTGTGGCCCAAAACTTTAACCTGCCACACCGTTTACATTTATAATCACTGTGTTTTGAGTCTAAACAGTTTCCAGGTGTATTTGATGTTATCATCTATTTCTAAAAAATGTTTCTTGTATTAGCTAAAGATGCTAGCTGGAGACTTACTCTCAAAGTTCTATGAAATCGTCTATTTGAAGGTAAAATCTGAATGCAATTGAGATGTATTTACCATGTACAGTATGTAATTCAGAAATAATAAAAGTTGTATTTTTGTTTTTTAAATGTGGTAAAGGTTGTTTTTTTAGCACTTTGAGGGAGGGATGTAAGGATTCAGTCAAGCCGCAATTCGATTTGATTCAATTCAGTTTTAAAGTCACAATTTTGATTTTTTTCAACTCAATCAATTAAAGGTATTTTAAGGCCAAATATGTTTTCTTTTTGCCCCTTACATCAAACTGTCTGTTTTCCTACTAACAGAAAGGATTCAATACAAATAAACAATCATACATAATATTGAAGTGATCTCAGATCCTTTCATGTTGTGATTCATATGATTGACAAAAGTTGTGATGTTTTTTTTATATAAATATTTTTTAAAAGCATCTAAACATGTTAATGATGAAATAAAATTCACATTCTCATATTCTAACTCTTTTATTGTGACGTATGCACTATAGGGAAATATTACACCATCACTGTATACAATGTTGTTGTGTTATCATTTAACTTGAATAGAATCTGAAACCCAAAATGAGCTTTTGGTCTTTTCTGTTCATAATAACTCCAGTATTTATGTCTTGATTTAAAGATACTTCAGAATAAAATGAAATTCTTCAGGAACAATTCTTAACAGCATAAGCAGATGAATCCTCAGATCTCCATGTTTTTACTGTTGAGCTGCTGGTAGAGGAAGACAAAGTCTTTGAGGATCTGATCTGGTTTTGATCTGCTCTGTTGTAGAGCTTCTCTCAGATGTTTGTTGGAGGAGGATCTACATGGAATTATTTTCCTGCAGACTCGAAATTCTTCCTTTATATCATCAATTTCCAGAGTCTCTCTCTGTCTTTCTCTCATACTTGGTTCATGGCGGACCGCTTCTGAACCGCACGCGCTCAGAACACGCCCCTCCAAGGCAGGGTGACCGTTCACGTGCATGTTGAAGGGAAAAAAGAGAGGACAAAATAGATCGTAAAAGAGAGCACAGTTTGCGGAAAAGTCAGAAGGGAACGGTCCCGAAGGGAACGGTCCCGAAGGGAACGGTCCCGAAGGGAACGGTCCCGAAGGGAACGGTCACGTCATCACCCATGACTGTTATCACGCTAGATTGGTCAAAGTTCCAGTAAAGTTGCAGTAAAAAAAAAAAAATAAAAAGCTGCAGTATGCAACAAATAGCAGGGTTTGCCTGAGTGTGCGTCAATAGTTGCTATCACAACATTGTGAAACCCTGGAGGGTCTGAACAGAAGATTCTCCTCCTGCAGATATCTGTGAGAGCGCTGCTCCGGGATGATGCCCCTGCTGAGCGCTCGTTCATAAACTCGCGTGCGGTGCACTGCACATTCAGCACGCGCTCAGTGCGCGCCTGATTTGTGCGCAGAGTTCATAGCCTGATTTAAAAACTTTCATAGCAGTGCACACTCCTCGTGCTACTTTCTCATTGAAAGTATCCGCTTGATTGTGGTGTGTCAGAACACTCAGGCGAGCTGTCGAATCGATTTTTGAACTTTCTGCTTCGATGAACATTTTGACGACTTTGAATCATTTTTTTGCCGATCCTCGAAGAATCCTTAAATCCCTACTCAGTCACTCATGCCACTGAACAAGCATTTACAAGCTCAATTATACAGATTTTAGCACAGAGGCAAAATAAAAAATAACATATTTAGAAGCTGTTCATTTGACAGTAGAAGGCGCAATTGTTGCACTTTTTACAGATTGATTTTTTTAGATAATAAATATTTAGATATACCATAAGATCAATCATTTTCCAAGCTGTAATTCGAGCTATATTTAATATAAATCGGTTAAGTAATGAGGGAGTCAGCCTGATCTTTGAGGTCGATGTCTGCCTGTCCTCCACTGAAACAGCAGCGTTCTGCTGCCATGACTCAATGCATGACGATGGCGCCTGAACGCACACGCCTCTGTCTATAGCAGCAGTACAGGGGTCAATCCAGTAATATATATCAGTGTATTATACACAGGACATTTAGGGTCCTCTGGTGGGGGTGGGGGTAACACCAGCCATCACAGTGACATCATCAGATCTCCAGGTCATTCCTGTTAACCTCCCCATCCTCTCTCAGTGGCGCCCTCCTCCTGGTTTGGCTCTTGCCTTTGGGGGGTCCGTGGTGCAGCGGTAGGGTGGTCAACCTCTGATCAGAAGATTGCAGGCTCAATTCCCGCCTTGCCTGACCATGTGTCAGTGTCCTTAGGCAGGACTCTGAATTCTACCTTTCCTCTGGTGGACGGTTGGCCCCAGTGTTCAGCAGTGGAGCGGCCGACCATCAGTGTGTGACTGGGACTGTAAACCGCCATGGGTTTACAAGTGCTTTACCACTATAAACCGTTTTACCATTTTTGCTCAATGCTGGTTTGTTCCTCGGGGTGGATGCTCAGAACTCATTGGTGGGTGGGGCCCCAGGTATGGCAATGGGACTGTTCTGTAGGTGGGCTTGTAATCGGTCAAAAAAAATAATTCGCACAAATATAATGAAATAAAAAATACAGTTTAGATTCAAACCGAAAAGTGGTTTACACAGTAGTTAGAGCTCCTACCTCACAATGAGAGTTGCTGGTTCAAATCCCAACTGGGACTTTGTGTGGAGTCTGTGTGTTTTCTTAGTTCATGTGTGGGTTTTTCTGGTTTCCTCCTCCAGTCCTAGAACATGTTTTATAGAATAACTGTTGAATCTAAACTGTTCTGTGTGTGAAAGTGGATGTGGTTCTGCAGACTGTGCGGGATGAACCCAACATTCACACAACTGTGATTAAGACTTAAAGTCGATTTTTAGGAATTTTTAAAAATCAAATTGTTGTGAGTCAGGAGGAAATGAAAAAAGGTTTGTTTTTGAGATGTAGAAAATAATCTCCTAGAAAATGAGATCAGTTTAATTAGATTTAGGCTAAAGAGACATAAGTAAACAGATGAGAAGACGATCGGAGTTGGACTTTAATGTCATTAGGAATTTTATAGCTTCTTCATATTAAATTCACAAGTTTGAAAACAAATGTTTTTTTTTACTTTTGTTTTTCCTAATTCAACATTTACAGTAAAAGCCAATTAATGAATATTTCTGAGCTTTTATTGATTGCAGCTGAATTCTTTGTTCATCCGTTTTCTATTGGAATAATTTACAAACAAGGTCAAATAAACGGTGTAAAGAGAAAGGCTTTGAGGTCGTTTCTGCCGCTGTTAACGCCAGCCTTCCCGTCTCCTGTCACAGACGCTTCAGCGCCTCCAAGAGTGTGAAGAAAATGATGAGTTTTTCTGAGCGCGAAGCTGTGAATAATGTGTGACCGCGATCATGTAAAGCAAATTATCAGCTAAAAGGCTGTGCAGCTCTAATATGCTGTAGAAAATAAGCGTAGCAACAGAGCAGAAGTTCACATTCCCGTGAATTCTTTTTGCCTCCAGACAAGAGAGTTTCCACATGCGAGTCCCGGGAGAGACGTGGGCTAAATAACTAATGTTTAAGCACAAATGTGATGAAACTTTCATGGCCCTCCATCGTCTCCGGTCCTCCTCAACAAGCTGAGGAGGAGCGCCCAGGATTGGAGACGACATCCTTCATGTCACGTACTTTTTCCTGCCTGTCTTCAGCATGTTCCTCCTGAAGTGTAATTATTTTGTTTGTTTTCTGCCACAGAGTTAAACTGTGGAGTGGCAGGCAGCCGGGCGCTCGGCCACAGCAGGAAGTTTGTATTTGCTTGTCAAGCAGTCGGGGGGGAAAGTGACTCAACGGTCCTGAAACAGCAGCCGTGTCTCTGCAGCTTCCCTCATGTCGCTCTCAGCAGCACATTAACATTTCATGAAAAAGCAGCCATGAAAAAAAGAAAAAATCTAATTGGAATTTGTGGAGGAGAAATCTCGCCACGGTGACATTTGCCATTCACGTTCGTGTCCCCCCCCGGGGCCCGTTCTCCATTGTTGCTGCAATCACAGCGCTGTCCACTTAAATGTCGAGCTTCCTTTACTTTGCATGGAGATGATAATGACTCATCCTCTCTGAAGAGCTAATCTTAGCATCCATTTAGCAAAAAAGTGTTCCACCATTATAACAAGTGACCCCTATTTCTTTTCATGGACATGATGGCGTTCTGCCTGAATCAGAGAGCGGCCCGCGGGCACACCGTTCAGAAACTGTCTGGAAAAGTGCTGCGGCTGCAGATCCCAGCGGAGACCAGGAACTGAGTAATGCACTGAAGCCTTAAGATCAGAAGAGCTCCAGAATGGTGTCTCTGCATGAAGGTTTGCTCGGTCAGGATGGTGCTGCCGTTAAAGTCCCACTCCCGTCATCTTCTGACCTGTTTCCAAAACATTCCCAGAGGTTTTTTCACTATGATGATTTTGGACAAATTCCAAAAATCGGTGTCGTTTTCTAGAACATAGTTTCTGCTGAGCCGCAGGAGTTCTTTAGAAATGTACCTTGGAGTTGTCAGCGGGACTCTAGGGCGGAGCAACCCCTACACCCCTCCCCTGCTGAGAGCTCTCTGCTTACACTCTCTCCTGCTAGCTTGCAGCCCCTCATGCTCCCAACTTAACATTAGTGGTGCAGCAAAAATATTTAACAAATTTTAAAGAAAGATTTCTTAAAACAAACTTCCAGAAACCAAAATGCAATTCCAGGAAGACGAAACTAAGAAAAATGAAAAGTTTCAGAAAATAAAAGTAATTTCCAGAAATCAAAAGAAAATGTTAAAAAACAAAATAAGATTAGTGCTGATGGGACTTGTGTTGAGTGAGTGAGGGATGTGATTTGGACTTCAGGGCCACCATACTTTATAGGTTGTTAGGAAGACAAATGAATGAAAATGTGCAGAGAAGAAAAAAAGAACCAGAAGAGAAAAGAGGAAATAAAGTAAATGGATGAAATGAAAACAGGCAGATAGAGCAGCAATGAAGAGAGGCCAGTAAGAATTCAGATCTAAGGTAATCAGGCGTGAGGCAGTTGTGCAAAATTTACTGCTGTAATTTGGAGCGCTGGCATCTGGAGGAGGACGAAGGCCCAACAGATTTCCCTCCACGCTCGGCAGGCATCACCTCTCCGTCTCTGGAGCGTCTTCCTGCGCGGAGCAGAGATGAAGTCTGCCACACATGATGGGTGGCACAGCTCCACCGTACCGGAGCAGCCAGCCTTGAAGACGGCGCCGCTGAGAGGGATTATTTCAGCAGAGGAAGACAGCAGGAAAATGTGAATTGATAGACTCCCAGGACAAAGAGGAGCAAAGATTTTAGAGCTCATTTCCAAGCACAGCAGCACAAATGTGGCTTTTCTCTCTGGGAACAGTCTGCTGCGTCTCAGCATCCATCTCCGTTACAAACATTCTCCAGGGAGGGTTTTTGCTTTTTCAGGGACCTTAAATAGGGAAGGCTCTGGCAGGTATCACAGGTGTGTATTATTCTGGAGCCAAGCACAGCTGGGTCCATATTTTCCCTTCAGTTCTTTCTTGGCTTTCATTTCCCAGAGGGCAGCTGCAGATCCCGGAGGAGACGAGTCCATTTACTGCACACGCATTCAGGACTCGAACTGGACGATGACGTCTCCGAACAGACAACATTCAGCAGAAAAGAGGAGGAGAACGGCCGGCAGACAAACCAAACTGGTCTTCAGGTTTAGAGAGTGTTACGCTCCAGTGAAACCCCCAGGGAAGGTAAAGGATGTAACATGAAGAAAGACAACAAATAAACAAAATGTCCTGAAGAAACCCCAGGAATGAAAGTCTTCTGGGATTTCTATTTAATATTAAATTAACCATATTACAAAAACCAAGAAACATAAGCTCTGCTGTCCAACAGAAGATGCTGCTCTGAGGAGAACCTCGCCCAATCAGGTGTTCTGGACAATTAGAGACAAATCTGCAAACACAGATGGCAGAAAATAAAGTCACGGCCTCAAACATACCAGGGTCTGAAACCCAACACATCCACAGTGATGAGGTCACAGGTTCTTACAACAGACCTGATGGTTTCTAGAAAACATTTTTTTAGATTCTCGACCCGACATCTCATCCCTGAAGAGAGAAAGTGCTCCAACCAACGGGATCCATAAGTCTGATGGTTATTAGGAAAAACGACATAAAACGTTTTAGAAAATATCACCTGCCAATCAGAAGTTTAGCAGTATATTAATATCTAATGACCAAACAAAAGTCTGGAATATTTAACCTTTAAGGTCCCACTCCGATCATCTTCTGATCGGTTTCCAAAACGCTCTGATCATGATGATGCTGTTAGGATGAAATCTATACACCTGTGTCGTTTTCTAGGACATAGTTTCTGCAGAGTGGCAGGAGTTCATTAGAAATTCCCCTCTGAGTTGTGGGCGGGGCTGTTGGTGTGAAGAAACTCTGCCCCCATTCCCCACCCCATTTCCATGATGGCCCCGCCCACAGAAGTTTCTACAGTTGTTTAGCAATACTTGTTCTTGTATCTGCTCCAAATTTAGAAAAAACTGGAGACTGAAATGCTCACAAATGCAGTTTTAATCTGAATTTTCTCAACAAATATCCTCCATTATTAGAAATATGTCACTAGAATATGGTAAAAACGTATGTGGCCGGGGTTGTTCTTAACTTAAAGTTTATGTAACTGACGTAACTCAGAAGAATTCTGGTTTTCCTCAAGTCAGAATCTGTTGGAATGACTTGAACTGGGTTTCAGGCTTCAAAAGAACGTGTTCATTTTAAGAACACACTGACTTGGTTTCATGTTAAATGGAGCCGCGTTGTCCTGTAGGAATGCACTCGTGAAATGGGTCACCTAGTGGTTATTTGGTGAACTGCATGGAGCTTTTCAGTCTGGAAGTTACAGGGTTGTGTTGCTGTGAGGTCAGCCGCTGGAGTCCAGCACCGCGGCAACAGATCCAACCGGACTTCAGGCTCAAATGAACTCTGGCACCGGCCCAAAGGTTGTTGTAAGAAAGGCCCTGAAGTATTTCCATCCATACAAGAGACAAATGGAGTTGACTCTATCGAAGAGTCAGGAAAGCCGGTGTTTACCCGTCTGTCAACGTCCTTCCACCGCCACAACAGGATCCATCATTTATATTCCACACAGACTGACAGAGGAGTGGCTGCAGCAGAGCAGGAAGCTGCGGCGTCTGCGGTGCACGAGCCTCAGCCACGTGCACAGAAAGTTTTCCACTCCCATGATGCCGCATTTCACCGAGTTAATTACTGTACGGTAGAAAACAGCCGTCTTCCTCTTCTCTCACCTCTAATCCGTCTGAGCGTTTGATCACGGCTCATTACTTCAAACGTATTTGTCTCTTGTAGCTCATGAATATAACAGCGGCTCATTTGTAAAGTACAACAACAATCTATACGGGACAAAGTTTGCTGTCGATAACGCTTCAGAGAGGCAGAGGAGGGGCAGGTTTCATTACCACAGCACTGATATTCATTTGAATGAACGGCAAAGCGCGGCGCCGGCACTTCACAGCTTCAAACTCTGCTCCCACAGAAGAATGAGAGAGCTCTCAGATGCATTGTGGGGAGGAAGGAGGAGGTGGAAACCCTCACTGATGGAGCTCTCTGCCTTCAAGCCCTTTAGTGGTTAAGAAGCTGGGAGCTTGAGGAGGAGGAACGAAGGAGAAGGTCTGTGTGGATCTCAATGACAGGAGGAGGCAGATGATCTGAGCTATGCACTGCCTGTGAATTGATGCTGGTGCTGGTACTGGTACTGGTAACTGGCTGGTAACTGGGACTGGTAACTGGGACTGGAAATGATTCTTGTAATGGTGCTGATACTGGTACTGATGTTGATACTGGTGCTGGTGCTGATACTGGTACTGATACTGGAACTAGTGCTGATACTGGTACTGGGACTGGTTCTGATTCTGATACTGGTACTGGTGCTGATACTGGTAACTGGGACTGGAACTGGTGCTGGTGTTGATGCTGATGCTGGTGCTGATACTGGTAACTGGAACTATTGCTGATACAGGTACTGGGACTGGAACTGGTACTGGTGCTGATGCTGGTATTGGTTCTGATTCGGATTCTGATGCTGGGGCTGTTGCTGGTGGCGAGTCTGCGCTGTCAACTGTCCGTCCAAACCTCACAGCCGTGGATAATCATCCCAGAGACCGCCACCAGCGCCACCAGCCGCAGTCTGGAGTAAACGCCATAATGCTGCCATGATGGAGGCAGAGCCCCCCCCCAGCCGCCCGCGGTTTCGCTGTGTAATGAAATATGTCTCTGTTGATGTATGGCTGCAGGAGAAGCCCAAATCGAAAATTGAATCACACTAACTTAATTTGTGGTCGGGGCAATCAAATTACTTGTTTTGGCTGCAGTGCTGACGATGAATTCATCTTTGTGACAAAGCTGTCAGAGCAGCGTGGGGGGAGAGGGGGAGTCAGTGTGTTTACTGCACTGAGTGATGGGGGGGCGTGCGGCATTGTTCAGGTGAACCTGATCTCAGCCAAAGCGCGGCGCTCTCTGGAGGTTATTAACAGCAACAATGAGGGCCGGTTGTCGGCGTGGAAGCGGCTCAACCGGGATCCGGCTGCTCTGTGAGACGCAGGAGGAAGCGGTGTCAGGAAGTGTCAGCGTCGTCGGCCTGTGCTCATTTCTGCAGCAGCTGAACAGCTTGACATGGACGCCTCAGGACTTCATATGGCGGCAGCGAGGCCGCGTTCAGGCACTCATTAAAGGATCCGTGCACAGAAAAGGCGGGAGAAACGACCTCCTCACAGTCAGATCCGACCCGGTTCTGGTTCCAGGTGGGCGTCAGCAGGAGACTACACCACCGGGCTTTGAAGCCTGAACTAAAATGAGCTGAAGGAGGAGTCTCTGAGGAGAAGCTCACCTGACCCTCAGAAATGGGACGTTCAGGGTGGCGTGCAGATTTAAGAGCATGTGACACCCCCCCCACCCCGTCAGTGGTCCAGCAGTAAATCTCTGGACACACACAGCTGAAGTTATTTACCGTCATATTGATCGTGGTGATGGAGGAGACGCACAAGCAGAGGAATCTAACACCAGATCTTCAGGCAAACAACTTCATTTGCTGCATGTTTACTCAACAGAAGACTCCTCACTGAAAATGAACATTAAAGGAGTGATTATTGAAATGGAAGTTTAAAGAAAGTGAAGCTGAATTTAAAGTAACGGTGTGGAATAGAAACACATCCAAACAGCTGAGAACAGGTGAGTGTTTAACCTGGATTCAAATGAACTGATAATGTGTCTGAACTCCCTCCAGAAGCACTGAAGCACCAGACAGTGCAGGGCTGTCTGCTGCCCCGGGTTTTAATAGATCAACCATTTTTGTAACGGTAAATCAGCATCAGTGATTTCCTGAAGTCAAAATCTGAACATTTCATGAATATACTGTTCTGAAGGTGAAAACTTAGTTTTCTAAAGAAAATACATTAAAACAAAGATTTTTCCCATTGATCATTCAAACGCAATGCATTGTGGTCTATGTTCACCAATCGATGCATTTCTAGGGGATTGGATGTATGAATTGTAGATTCTCTAAATATGAAAAAACTATGTTCTGAGTAGTGAAGGAACTCTGACACGACATGAGTGTTTCAGCTGATCTAAGGTTTTCTGGGAGTCTGTTCCAGATCTGTGGAGCATAGAAGCTAAATGCAGCTTCTCCAGTTTGGTTGTAACTCTTGGAACTGATCCAGATGACCGGAGAGGTCCGGCTGCTTCATACTGGGTCAAGAGGTCAGTCATGTATTTTGGTGCTAAATCATTCAAAGCTTTATAAAATAGAACCAGAACTTTAAAGTCTATCCTCTGACAGACAGGTAACCAGTGGAAAGACCTCAGAACTGGACTGATGTGGTCTACTTTCTTGGTCCTGGTGAGAACCCGAGCAGCAGAGTTCTGAATCAGTTTCCTGAGTGATTCTTTCGGTCATCCTGTGAAAACACTGTTACAGCCGTTGATCTGAGTAAAGATGAATCCATGGATTTGTTTCTCCTGTTCAGACATCAGATCTTTAAGGATGATTGTAGACTGTAATCCTGTGTGGGTTGTTTGCTCACTGAGCTGTTTTCTCAGGGGTCTCTGTGTATTTTTACCACGTTGGGGGTACATTTGTATGGAAGCAAACTGATCCATTGGATTCTCTCCTTGGATCTTCACTTGTTTATTCTTCCAGATTTGAGGCGTCACCAGGAGAAACCCTGAGACCGTCTGAAGTCCAGGTTGTGTCAGAACATCCGTTTATCTTCGTGCTCCGTCAGTGCTCGATGCAGATGACGGAGGCGTTTGTTTTCTTGATTTGGGGGGTTTTGGTGGCTCGTTGGCGGGTCAAACTCAGTTGAGGTTTCGTCCTTGAAGCGTGGCTGATGAGAGCAGACGGAGCGGTTGGATTTGGCGTTCCTGCGTCACTCCATCTTTCTTCCTCTCACTCTGGCCAGCGCCGTGGGCAGGAAGTGATTCTGAGCTGGAAAAACGCCCACAAGAGCAGAAAGAAGCGCCTCTGCCCACCGAGGTGAACACGCCGCGCACAATCAACCACTTGCAGGATTTGTCCTTCGCTTCAACCAATTTCCTCAATTGGGAGTGAGTGTGTGATGGGTTTTCCCATGCAGCAGATGTTTCACACGCAGAACATCCCAAAGAAAGCTCAGTCTTTTATTTCTATCTTCCGGCAGTAAAAGGAAAACCAAGCAGAAGAAATGTGAGATGACTCAGTGGTCAAACACAGTGTGAGGGATTACATCTCTGCATCCAAACCGTTTTACTGGGTCGACCTCCACACAAACATCCAACGTTTAGGTCTGTTCCACCATGGTCGAGGACACCCACCTAAAGCTACCGCCGAGCACGTTTGACCTTTGACTTGTTACCTCTCACGTTCTACCATCTCTAACATCAACTGTCTTTTCATCAAGGACCACCAGCATTTCCCCTCTTGACCCCACCGACCTCCAGCTATCCAGAAAACTTCCATCCAGGACCTCGGCTCATCCCTTACTACTTCGCTATAACCCACCTGCCCTCGAAGTGAGGGGTACCCAAACTTCTTCTTGTGAGGGCCACTTAAAGGGCGACCAAACAGGGAAGTTGGAGGCTGACTCCACCCACAGCAGAAATTTGAATATTCAGTCAGAACAGTGGAGCTTATCAATAGGTGTGTTTGAGATGACTCGCGCCTCGCCTGAATGGTCAGTGAGACCAGACGGCTGCAGGCGGGTAAAGGCGCCTGAGGTAAAGGCGAACAACGGGACTGTACGAGAACAGGAAGTCGGGGTTGTTCTTAACATTTTTATTATCATTTTTAACATCTGTCTGCAAACAACAGATTAAAATATAGTTGGTTAGTTGTTTTAGTCTCTGCTGTCCCTGAAAAATACATAAAATTGAATTTAAAGTTAACCTTTAAAAGTAACAATAACTTACATAACCACAGAAGATTTGAAATCTAGTTATTTTTTATTGACCACATACAAAAGAGGGGACCGAAAGTAGTACTTGTTAGTCAGTGTTAGTTGGCAATCTTTATATTTGGTTCTTGAGAAATTTGGATTTGATGAGAACTCTATTAAAATTATTAAGGCACTAGAGTGTGGCTATGAGAAGCCATTACCCACACTAACTTTACATACATATATCTAAAGCTGACAATGTGATGTTTCTACCATAGACCATATAAAGATGGACAGTTCAACCCCTCCCCTCTCCTGTTCCAAACAGGAAGTACCCGCTGGTTGCAGGACGGCCAAAGACTTCCATTGAGAAATAAACAGTTATTTTAATTTTAGAACAATCATTCTTGCTCTGATGCATTCTTCTTACTACATTCTTTCTAATCCTGATTCTTTTATATATGTTTTTTCCTTATCGCAAGTTAATCAAGTTAAAACTGACCAATCAAATGCCTCAGTAAAAACATGTGATGCCCGCTGGCCCCGCCTCCAGAATTTGATTGACAGATTTTCCTGAGCCGCTTTCAACAAAAGGGGTGTGGACTGAACAAACTGGAACAAACTCACTGGTGATTAGTGTCAGCAGTTCCTCTAAAGACATGACTCAAGCCAACTCCGACTCATCGCCGTCGACAGGTTGCAATCGTTTGCAATATGGCGGCAGACGTACCAGGAAGAGACGGTTAAAGCTCTGGCCTGGTTGACAAGGAATTTCCTATGGGTGACCTCAGCACTTGCTATATCCAGTTCATAGGAACTGTTCATGGTTTATAGATATATTAGCCTAGGCCTTCAAACCTGACCCCAAACCTGACCCTTCCTCCGGGTCTGGGGAATCCTGAACCTACATCCTAACGGATTTGGACTAACATGAGTTTGTTTGTTCATCCTGTTACGTCTTCAGCTGTTCCAGGCCTGTGTGTCTTTGTGTATATTTTCCTCTTTGTGTTTGCAGGTCTTGGTTGAGTTGGAGTCTCCACCCTCTGGGAGGACCTGGCCAGTCCCACAGAGGGCATAAAAGCTGCTGGGAGTCATGACATCACTCTCTCCCACCTGGCAGACGAAGCTGTCCAACCCATCAGCTTTAGCTTTAGTTTAATTAGATATGTTAAAATAAATCTTTGGTTAAGCTTGACCCAGTCTCTGTCTTGCTTGTCACAACTTTTGTTCGAGCCGTCGTGACAATCCTCAAATTCATTTCAGTTTTACATATAGCCCAGCATCACAAAACACTTGTCTCCACACATTTCACGCTGGTATTTATCCAAAAACACTCGTAAACTCTCTCATGAACACTCCGCCCAGCAGAGGTTGAACTTCTTACAACAACTGAAGAAGTTCAACCTGCCTCAGGATCTGCTGGCCATCTTCTACACTGCAGTAGTCCAGTCTGTCCTGACCACTTCCATCAGACCTTTTAGGATGAATCCCTGTTTCAGTAAATACTTATAGGAGTTGTCCAGTGTTTTCTTTAGCAAGAAACAGGGCTTGGGAGGAAACAGTCCTTTTGGGCTCCAGGTCACATTTGAGCCTCTTAGCATCCAAAGTGAAGCCAGATCCTCAAATGTCTCGATAAAATCTCCAAAGAGAGAATTTTATGTCTGTGGAAGGTCTGAGTCTTGGAACGTATCCCTGATTATAGTGGACTCACAGTTTTTCCTTAAAGTCCTCCTCCAATGAAAATCATGTTTTTAACATGTATTTGTGGCATTTTTCTTCTGAAAGAGAAAAAAATATAAGAAGAAGTCAGTTTGTGTTTGCATTTCCAAGTATTTCTCCTTTTAAGTTTCTGTCAATCAAAGTCCCAGAGAAAAACTTTGTGTGGATTCCTGAAACTTTGATACGTCACAGCAGCTAGCTAACCCGGATGCAGCCGTAGAGGATAGAAGATAACACTGTAAAGGATTGTAATTCAGTGAAAGACCATACTGATGTTAGCTTTCATTATTTTAACAAGGAATCTGAGGAAAACATGGATTGGATTTATTGTTCTCAGCAACGTCAATAATTATTCAATCGTTTGTGGAAAAAGACATTTCTAACTGGACGGAGTCACGGGGGATCGCATTACCCGCTAATATTTTAATTGCATCCAATTAGCAGCAGATGTTAGCTTTGTGAAGCACGGTTTGTCCACGTGAGCACAAGTCACTGGAACCAAATTCCTTGTATATACACTGTACTTGGCCAATAAAGCTGATTCTAATTCTGAAATATAAATACAATAGCTGATGACTAAACTAAACTGGTTATCCCTGCCCTTAGTTAGACCCCCTTTAAATTAAGAAAATATCTCTAGAAAAAAAGAGGAAACCTCAGGGATGTCCACGTGAAGGAGGGATCCTGTCCCAGGACGGACAGGAGATGGACCAGGACTGTTGAAGAAGAATTCACTCATCGAACTCTACAACTACATGCTTGAATAGTGCAGTGGATGGATGGGCTTCATCCAGATGGAAAGAGGAACAACACATGAATCATCAAACAGTGTGATTTACCTTCTTATGACGCAGAAAACAAACAAACAAACTCGAAGAGAAATAGAATAAATAGAAATATAGTTTGATGCTGAAGAGAGGAAATGATGTTCTGGGGATCTGTCCACACAAGTTAGCACCCCCACCGTGATCACAGAGGGGGTGATCATCAGAGAGCAGCTCAAAATGGTTCCTTCTGACTGACACTCTCGGACTGGGGGGGTGGGGAGGGGGTGTTTGCTGACTGTTTTTCTTGCAGGTTTGAGTTTTTGTCTGATCTGAAGGTCTGAAGACTCGGGCCTCAAGCAGCTGAAGGGCGTCGCTCTCCTTCAGTGAGATCTTCTGCTGCTCACCTTCAGCCTCTGTGGTTTTCATTCATGCTGTCGCAGCGTTCAAAGTCCAGAAGTCTGCACCGCAGGAAACAAACATTTGACACGTCATCCACAGCTCGCCAATGTCTGCGAGTGGATGACCTTCAGGAAGTGCAGGCAGAAAACCTTTGTTTGTGTTCGGGGGGTAAAGGGGGAATCCTTTTAAAGATGGTGGGGGTAAAATTCATGCACATAGATGAAGTTTGGAGAAGAGGAGCAGAATCTGTTCCTGTGGGGGCGGAGCTCCTCTCTGCTGTCAGGCCCTCCGTACCCGGACAAGCCCCCCTTGTCACGTTAACGGTCTGGAAGGAAGACAGAGTCACTTTATCACCTCGCCGCGACGCCAACACGGCCGTGGCTTTTGTCTGCGGCGCTCCAACTCCCTCTAGAGACTAATTGATCCTGTGATCGGTCCTGTTGGTGTCTCATGGGCGGATGAACACCGTTGGAGACGCTGCAGATAAAGGACGGAGAATAGAAATGTGGGTAATGCAGCCTGCTGTCTGCAGCCCTGCTATCTGCCTTCCACACACAAAAGTCACACTGCTGCTCTGAAAATGAAGGGCAGTCAGGCGAGAGATGCTCCTCACGCTCCGGCTGCTCCTTCCTGAGATAATGGGCGCATGCGCGTCACTTCTGGAGACGCCAGATCTGCCCAGAAAAGCAGTGTCGGCGTGAAGGCACGCCGCCGTCCTACAGGAACGTGGAGGATGAGCGCTGGGATTACACCAACATCCAGCTGCTTTACATCCCACATCTGCCCTCATGAGCGGAGCTGGGGGGGTATTAGATTTATGCAGTGGAGTTATTTTGCCGCGGGACGCGGACCTGTGAGGACAAACGTGGAGACGGCTCCATCCGGAGGCTCACGGGAGGGTGGCGAGGGTCTCCTCCTGCCTCCTTTCATGGGCTCCTGTCAGAAGTGCTTATGCAGACACGGGGGAGGGGGGGGGTGCACCAGCACGTTCCTGGGTCATGATAATAATAGTCCTCTGATTCATAGTTTTGGTGTGGCTGATGCGTGCTGGATGAACGTGGAGAACAAAGGTGAGGCAGAGGAGGAGGAGCATGGAGGTGAAGGTCAGGCAGTCTTCTGCTTCAGGTTTTATGATCCTCAGCAGAAACATTTACTGGTTTTATCTGCAGCTTGGTTCAGTTCAGCGTTCCTCCTGTAAAACCTCTCCATTAGCCAGCTCACTGCCTCCATGCTTTCTCTCTACAGGTTGAGCGGTGTCTGACCTCGATATGTCCTGCAGGTCACCTGTGCAGCCGAGGTCTGCAACCTTTGATTCTGCTGGAGCCGTTTGGTCCAGTTTTTACTGACAAGCATGAGTCACAAAGTCTTTGTTTAGAACAATACACTATGTTTTTGTAGCCATTTGTTGATATAAAGTATGTTTTACATCATTATAGTAAATTTAATTTATGTGGTTTTCTTAGTACAACCATTTGAACTTCTTTTACTTTTGCCAGCAGAACATAAGTTCCCTTCATAATAAAATGAACTCTGTGTCAAATAAGCAAGAAAGTCAAATCAAACATGGCCTTTTTCTATGTTTAGGACTTTGGTGAGCTCTCTCCATTTCCTCATTTTTACTATTGAATACAAATATAATAACATTGGTGTAGAATCTATTTTTTTTTTAATTAAAAGTATATGTGCTTTATTCTTATAATAAATCACTTAGGTCCATTATTTTTTCTCAATGATCAAAAATAAATGACAAAATGGCTTAAAGGAGCCCTAACATGATTTTCTTCCCAGAGAAGACCGTGTGTCTGCATTTTTTCCTCAAACATAATCCAAACTTCTTCAAAGATGAATGCACATATGATGGATCTGCCTTTAGTAGGCCTGGCCGTCGCTTTACCGTCTCACAACACACATGCGCTTCTGCATGGCTGTGCCAGACTGGGGGTTTGAGGGGGGGTCTTAAAGGAGCGCCGTGTCAAAAGCAACAAATGGTTAGCATCGATCTTACATCCGCACGTTTCCAACCACTCGTTTTCGTGGGTATGGGAGGGGCTTCTGCAGACAGTGCAGGTTTGTAGAGGATTACTATTAAACGCATGAACGGATCAAGGTACACGAAATGAACTTTAAATGTTTTATTTACTGAAATTATTGGCATTCATATTCGAAACCAAAGAGCCACAATGGAGAGAGGAAGGAGCCTCAGGTTGCAGACCTGAGGCCTACGGTGAAGCGGCCTGCAACAAGTGTAGCTTGTGCAGCGTCCGCCTGTGAGGCCGAACATTTGGCCTGAGCCTGATGAAGCTCTGGATGGAATCTGAGGAGTGGGGACTTCCTGTTATGACTGCAGGACGCTGCCTTTAAATGGAAGTAAAATACAAACAACATGAAGGTTCATTTACTAACAGGACACCCCCCTTCCTCCCACCTGAACCCTCCTTCTTTCTCCTCCTAATCACTTGGAGAGAAATCAATTTCCCTCCCCAGCAGAGAGGCCCAGGGTTTCACCTGTGTGTCTGATTGATGATGCGCAGACGCCATCTCACACCTCGCTGCTTTTTATAGCACCTCAGAGTTGGCCGCCATTCACTGCATTTTTATGGCAAATAATAACAGGAGATGTAACAGCTCCCCCCGGGAGTAAATCTGAGCTGGGAGACGAGAAGACGGTCTGCTCTGACAGCTGGAGGACGGACCGCCTCAACAAGTTACTCAGGCTGGAGGATGAGGAGCACGTCTGGGTGGGACGGCGTCCAAACCCCACACTTCCTGAGATCACTGGTCGAGCGGTTGGCTGTCCGGAGGGACTTGAACACTGTCACTCAGACCTCCAAAAACTCCACATAAACCAGAGGAGGTCCCCTAACAGAGCAGAAGCTTCTCCAGAGGCTGTGAAGGACACATCTACACGGGTTCCAGCGCCCTCTGCAGATCTTTCTTGTCTGATGAAGGTTCAGGTCTTCCCAAATTCACCTTGGTGGTAAGAACCTGCCAGCATGAGAGCAGAGGAGAAGCAGAAGTCAGGGGGAAGCTGAAGGAATGAGGCAGGGGCTGACTTACCATGAAGCAAAGGTAGGCGATCGCCTGGGGTCCCTAACACTCTGGGGGCTCCAAGCTGAACACTTCATAAATGCGTGTAAAATAAATGTGACACCTGTTATTAATAAACTCGGTCAATACCCCACATTACTACAAATGGTAAAGTATTGATCATGTGGACGTGCTCTAAAACCTCACAGCACAGACCACAAACATGATCAGAAGTTTTGTGTTCAGGAATTGGGAATAAATTAATAAAATGGGAAAAAACTGCAAAATTGGACTTAGTTTTTGAGATGTATGGTTTTATAAAGTCTTGAATTTAACCTGAAGAAACTTATAGGAACCCTAAATAATAAGGGATTGGACTCTGAATTTCCCCAGACGCTCAAAGGTGTCTCCCTACTGGGGCAGACTGACCAGTATGCAGCCACGGCCCCTCTGTCCATCTGCAGGACGTTGATCTACCAGCAGGGATTGAACCTCCAACCCTTTGATCAGTGTCCACCTGCTCATCGCAGTAGCATCAGATCTGCAATGTAGAATCCAAACAGAGAGAGCTGGGCTCAGGAACGCACGCCTGATGAACCGACCGGGTTTAAACCATCAAGACAGCCCAAATCCTCCCTGCTAATGTGAGAACAGGGTTTGAATTCTTTTGAAATGATGCTGAGCGGTTAAACAATAAAGGAAAGAAGTCACCGTAAACTCCAGCAGAGCTAAAGGTCAGCAACTTCAATTACAGAGAAGCTCCACTGAAGAAATGAGAAATGCCGGCTGCAGATAATCCCGCAGAGGCGGCGCCTTTCTGTGCCAAAGCCACCAGGAGCAAATGCCAACATTTGCATGATCTTTTCCTGGTGTTCTGCTCGTCATCATTAGAGAGGTTTACCTTCCGCCGTCCTCGGCACGACTACACACTCTTCCTCCTGACCTCCCATCACTGAGATCACACAGATCTTATTCAGAAGAAGAAGTTTAAACACGAGTGAAATGCTTACAGTTCCACTCTGATCATCCCCTGATTGTTTTCAAAGCGTTCCCAGAACTGATTTGTCATTTTAGGCCAAAGTCTCAAACCCTGTCCCCCTTTTCCTCCACATTGCTGAGAGCTCTCTGTTTACATGCTCTCCTGCTAGCTTACAGCCCTTAACAGACTCAACCATGGAGGCAATATCATAGCGGTACAGATTCCAGCTCAGACCAGGAAAACAAAGACGTTCATGGATCTATTTGTCTACATGTGGATGCTTCAGAATGGGGCGGAGCAAGGAGAATGAGGCAGAAATATGACATATGTGACCATATGAAATATAACAAATACATATTCATACACTTTCTAGACCTGATCTTGTCTTTCCGGTCAGTTGCTGCCTCGCTCAGCTGCCAGTAGTTTTATTTATATAGCCCAATATCACAAAACGACGGCCTCATTGGGCTTCATGCCGGTCATTTTACAGATGCAGGTCAATCATTAAATACAGACAAAAACTAATTTCTAAACTAAACAACTAAATTAAACTAAATTATTGGGGCTGTATTCCCAAGTTCTGGTGGGGAGTATGGTATAAGCTCCCCTCTGGTGTTGCGGCTCTCCGGTGCCGTATTTGAGTTGAATTTCATCAATTTCAAGTTGTGATAGCAGTGGGTATTTGTGGATGTTAGAACATTAAGCTACAAGCTGTTGTAAGAGTTTTGAAACTGAAATTTTCAAATTCCAAAAAGGAGAAAAGATAGAGTTGAAACGGAAAAAAATGTTTTGAAATTAAAATTATGCATTTTGAAACCTAAAAAAGAGGCTACGTTTATTTTAGAACAGCATAAAGTTATAGACATTTTACATTTTTTTGACCAAAGAATATTTTTTTCAATTTGATTTATTTGAGTTTCAAACAATATTTGCCAACAGCTTGTAGCTGAAATATCAGCTAAACTCCCAATTTGCCTAGAAAAACAGAAAAAAACCAAACAAAATAAACCAAAACTGCTGGCTTAAAGCTGAAGTATTAGCGATGCGAGGTCGTCATGGTAACGAGCATACAGAGGGAGACGCACAGCTTTGTCTTTGAAAATAGAGCTCGAACAAAACCTCAGATCTTTTTAACAGTTTTTATCAGAGTAAAAGTCAAAACGCCGTCAGAATCCAGAGATGTTGGACTGCATCTCGTGCAATTTTCATTGTTTTTAGCCGAGGTTTACAGAAGTACTTGCAAGTTAAAAAGGAACAACCTTCAAAAACGTTCTGCTAAAAATGCATCAGGTCTAATGAGAGAAATTGTCAGGTTTTGCTGATATTTGGGGAAACTGCAAGAAAACTACATGGCTCAGGATTTTCAAAGTTGTATTGTCTGAAAGCCAGAAAAAATGTCTACGTTTTGATGTCAAAACTTTTTCTGTGGGGGACACAATGGCTGAGTCTGAGCAGATTGAACCCACTTGAAGTGTTTTCCTCACACTTCTCTCCAGCGACTGGATCAAACCAACCGGCGCTCAGATTGAACTGAACACTGTCTCAAACATGACATGTCGACTTTAAACTGCAATATCTTAAAAACTGTAAGGAGTTTGAAAAAAAAAATACAAGTTCAAGAGCCCAAAGTCAGCTGAACAGTTTAAAAGCTGAACAGTTTCTGTAGTTAAACGTGTTCTTGAACTTTTTTGGTTTCAGCCGAAAAAGGGGATTTTGAAGATTCCGTTAGCCAATTTTAATTTGGAGAGTTTAAAAAAGAGGTAGTTGGTTGAATAGTAATAGTTTAAACAGTTAATAAAGTTAAGATGCTGAAACTTTTGAGCACCCATCCACTAAAAAAGCTGAACATTTGAATAGGTAAAGGGGTAGAAGAGCCACGGACAGGCAAAAAACATACAAAAGAAAAACGGATCACTGCAGTGTGAATGCTCCACAGCATTCACACAACTAAGTCCATGCCTCCTGATGACGTCACCCAGTGGAAGCATGTACAGGTTAAAAAGTGTTGGACCCAGGATGGAGCCTTGAGGCACCCCACACTTCAGTGTGTGCTTCCCCGATGAGGAAACATCATAATAATAATACAAACCTTTTTCTGAAAATAGGATTTGAACCAGTGAAAGCTGCTCCAGGGATTCCAACTATGTCATGAAGAGAATGGAGTGTCTAATGACAGAGAAACATCAAGAACAGAAACTCAAACCATCCCTTCCAGTGGTCACTTCATGTGCTGCTTTACAGGCAGAGGAAACCACTTCCTGCGCCTCCATCCTCCACGCCAAGCTCCTCGCAGACGCCGCGCTTCGTCTCGGCCGTCCACAGTCGGTAGAAAGCTAAATCCTCCTTCCAATCAATGCAGCTCGTTTAACGTGAGCTATTGATGTTCTCGGCCTCACAAGACCAGAGGAGATAAAGAGAAAAACTGCAAACACACCTCAGACATGTGGACCATCAGGACTCTCAGTCTGGATAATGAGGTTCTGGGAGCCGGACCGCAGCAGAGAAAACAGAGGAGGAACCGATCGATGCCCACGGATAATCACCAGGCCTCTGTTCCGATGTGTGGAGAGTGTGACATTGGAGAGGAGTGCACCAGCAGGGAGGAGATCAATGAGCTGCTTTCTGTTGATCCTGAATCCTTAACTATCCATAAGTAATTAACCTTCAGAGGAGAATGCAGAGGAGGAACAAAGCAGGAGCTGCCGCGTTCTCACCAGAAAACCACGCAGGAGGCCGAGCGACGGCCCGGCGCCACTGCTGCCTGAGCGTCACGCCACACCAGACGCCGTTTCTGTTGGGAGCTGCAGCAGCTGCTGACAGCAGAAAAGGTCTAGATCTGAGGGCACATGCCGGACAGCCGGCCTCCTGCTGAGCTTTGAGGCTAGAATCTGGTCCAGTCTCATGATCTCTGCCTGCTGAGTGAATCTTCACCCCCAGGCAAGAGTCAGAGGATGGAGGAGAGTTTTAGTAAGGGTCAGAGCGCCCCCTACAGGAGAGGACTACAGCCTGGTCCACACATCATGTGTGTTTTACTGCTGCTTCCTCTGTGGACGGACAGAAAAGACGACAGCAGCTTCTCTACTATGGAGTCTCGAAAGAGCCAAAATGAAATAAATATATACACCATGAAATAAATAAATAAATGTGGCATTAAATAAATAAATGTGGCATTAAATAAATAAATGTGGCATTAAATAAATAAATGTGGCAATAAATAAATAAATGTTGAAATAACAGAATGGTTCCCTCAAAGTTTCGAGTTTCCACGAGGACGGACTTTAACCATGCGTCGATAAGCGATGAGTCGGGAGTGAGAATGCATGAAGTGGACGGAGGATACATTTTGATTTGGTGACCGAACAAAAGTTCTTTGTTTCACCAAAACAATGTTTACAGCGTGTACGTGAGTGCAACCCGGTCTCAGTGAAATGCGTCCCTATTCCACGGCTTTGCACCCTCGGAATACCGTGCATAGTATACGCCAAACACGGTTTTTGCGTGCATATGATACGCAGTTGCAGCCCATTCAAAACAACAGGAGCGGCTTTTAGGTTTCTTTTTTTCAGCAGTGGTGTCCTCCTTGGTCGTCTCCCATGAAGTCCACTTTGGCTCAAACAACGACGAATAGTGCGATCTGACACTGATGTACCTTGGCCTTGGAGTTCACCTTTAATTTCTTTGGAGGTTGTTCTGGGCTCTCTGGATACAATTCGAACGATCTGTCTCTTCAATTTGTCATCAATTTTCTTCTCACATCCAAGGAGGTTGGCTACTGTCCTGTGGGTCTTGAACTTCTGAATAAAATGAGCCATTGTTGTCACAGGAACTTCAAGCTGTTTAGAGATGGTCTTACAGCCTTTAACCTAAAGAAGTTTGTCTATCATTTTTTTTCAGATGTCCTGGGACAATTCTCTCGTTCGCTTTCTGTTGTCCATGTTCAGTGTGGTACACACCTTTTCACCAAACAGCAGAGTGACTCGTCTCCCTTTAAATAGGCAGAATGACTGATTATGAGTTTGGAAACACCTGTGATGTCAATTAAAGGACACACCTGAGTTAATTATGTCACTCTGGTCAAATAGTTTTCAATCTTTTATAGAGGTACCATCATTTTTGTCCAGGCCTGTTTCATCAGTTTGTTTTTTTTAAATAATTATGTTAATCAACAATTCAAAAGTGGTGGCTGATTTTGGTTATTTAATTTTCAATGATTTTTAATTTATTGTTACTTTTGTGAGTTTCAAGGGATTTCAGTGAGAATTGTGGATTTTTCCTTCTTTAACTGAGGGGTACCAACAATTTTGTCCACGTGTGTATGTCCTCCATGAGAAGAATGCCGCAAGAACATTTTCAAAACTCAATTTTCATTGGACTGGGTCTTTAAAACCAAGAAATGTATTTTACAATGACTTTGTTAATAAAACCCTCTCTAGTGTTCCCCTGCTCACAGTTCTCTGATGCAGCAAAGACCCATCCTTGATGAAGCTAATGTTTGCTTGTGTGCAGCTTCTACCGTTTGTGAGTGAAAAAATCTTCAGGAAACAACATCAGAATACACTGGACTGTAATGACGGTTGATCAGTTTTGGTTGCATCACATGACTTGTTTGCTGTGACGAATTTGTTTTTTTAAGATATGTAAAAAAAGAACTACTGTGCCTCAATACAAATCATCAATTTATTTCATTCTGAAACCATTTTTATGATGCTATCGATTTGATTCGATTAAACTTGCCTTGGAAAAATCGATATGGTTGTTCATCGATTAATCATTAACCCCTAATCTGCATCCACTGCTATTAAAAAGATTTATGATTTGTTATAGTACCGGCATAAACAAAACTCTGCTTTCATCCCTGTGGCCCATTTCAAGAAGCAGGTTTAGCAAATTCTGAGTTCAAACCTGAACTCAGAGTTCACTGACTCAAAGTTTGCAAACTCAGAGTTTTCGGTTTTCGGTTTCAGGACAGCAGAAAAGAGTTGATTCAGTCAATTCTGAGTTGTTGGACTCACAAAGCCCTGATCACTGGAGCAAAGACGTTATGATTCACCATGGTAACGGGAAACACCAAGAGGGCATCTTACATCCGGCGACAGAAATTGATGTGCTACTACAAGCATATGCCGACTACGAGCTTATTTTCCTGCTTCAGATCAGGTTATGTTCACAGTCTGTTGCCACAATGATGAACTCTGAGTTCAGCTTGACCTACTTTATCAAAAAGGTTTGGTTTAACCCACTTTCACAAGTTTAAGTTACATCCATTTCTGAGACCACAAACTCAAGAGTTTTCCTTAACTCAGAGTTCACAAACTCAGAGTTTCAACAAAACCTGCTTCTTGTAACGGGCTCCAGGTCTGCAAGCCTTGCACTTCTCCTCATGGGTTTAACTTGTACTGTCTTTAACTTGGGACTGGTTTTCACTATTTCTTTCTTTCTGCATGTATTTCATTTGCATCTGGAATTTTTAAGCTACAACACTAGAAGAAATGTGAAATAAATTAAAAACACAGTAAATTAACAGTACCCTAATCCTAAATAGAACCTCAATTCTTGTCCTTCGTTTATTCAACCCTGAAACCTCTGGTCTAGAGATATTTGATAACAGAAAAAAATAGATTCTCTCAAAAAGTTTAGTTTATTTACAGCATAATTTTAAACAAATCAAGAGCTATAAATTAACTTTTCAAACCAATCTGAAATGTTCTTTTACTAAAAATATAAAATTAGAGGTTGCCAGGTTGGTTGCCAGGTTGGTGATAAACTAAAGTCTGTCAAACTGCAGGAGTTTTAAACTTTGAAGTCGATGGTCTGCCCGTCAAAACTGTTTTTAATCTGCTGTTATATTATCTCTATTTCTTTCAAGCAAATTTATTATCACAAATACAATTTGTGTAATTTCACAGTCAATGGAAATGCAGCTAGCGATGTCATAGCGGCATAAGACGTGTGTCACTATGATGTACCCCAAAATATATTCATAAAAGTAAAGTATTGAACAAAAAGCCAGAATTCTTGGCTCTTAAAATAGGACTCTGAAAATATTTAAAAACCATATCAACCACCAAGAATATTAAAGCTCAAAAAACTCCTGTAAATCTCTGGAGTTGATAACAAGAATAAATCAAAACACTAAATATTGCTTTTTATTTTATTATTATTATTATTATTATTATTTATTTATTTTGCTTACTTACTGTCCTGTATTCTCCTATTTTTCCTTCTTTCACAATTTAATGTTTATTTGTAATGTTTATTGAGCATGAGTTCTAATGTGACTGTCACGGTCCACCTGTCTTCCTGCTCCACCTCCTGATTGGAACCAGCTGTCGGCACTCATCACCTCTTCTCAGTCTACATAACAGCAGCCTTCCCCAGCATTCTTCGCCAGTTCGTTGCCTTTCCTGGTGCAGTACCCTGGCCTCTAGTTTGATAGTTAATAGTATTTTGAACCTTGCCACCACTCACCTCATTACTCTCTGTCTCCAGATCTTCTTCCATCCATCCACGTGCCGACTCTGATCTCCTCTCTTCGCTCTCCACTCCAGCCCGCAGCTTCAAGTCCTGGCTTCATCTCTACTCCTCTCCGGACAATAAACCTTTCTACTGCCATCCGTCTACAGTTTTCCTTCCGGGTTCCAGCGTCTGGGTCTACCGAAACTTGGTCATGACAGAGTCATTTTTAATTGTACTTCATTAAATGTTCAATAAAAAAAAAAGAGAGACACATCCCAAAATGATGTTATGAGAAAGAGCAAGCTTTTTCCAGAAGACGGATTGTGAGGATTTTATCAAACAGACTATTTTTACTGTGTACCATTTTTGTTCAAACTTAAACAAAGTGTATCACATCTAGAAAGGTAATCCTGGTGGATTTCCTGGTGGAAGTCATGGTGGATTCTATGATGGTGAGCTGACCATTACACCACACCAAGTCTTTCATTGATCAGAATAGAGCTGTAAAAGAAAAATCCTGGAGCCAGATTGACCAGATTTGCTCCAATTTGACATTTAGCACCCAGTCTCTTCCAACTGTAGGAGGTGGACATGTAAACATAAGCCCAGTGTTGGGCATCTCACTTCAAAAAAGTAATTAGTTATAGTTACTAGTTACTTCTCCCAAAAAGGAATTGAGTTAGTAACTCAATTACTGCATCCTCAAAGTAATTAGTTACTTGGCAAAGTAACTCGTTTTAAATTTCTCTTTAAATATGGTAATATTTTGTATTTTTTCTTGCGTTACAAATAAAAAAAATAATTTACATTCAATAATAGATGATAACCGACAATAGTATACTGGTATAGTTTTCCAATGGAGTCATATTGTCTAAGTTTAGGATACACATGAGAGAGGGTTTAGGGAAAGAATTTTCAATATTTATTTGTCAGAATTATCACACAAAACACTGCAACAAGTGGTATATAAAAAATGTAACTTCACACAAAAAAGGTAAACGTCTCAACTATTAACATACTTCAAGTATCTTACCTACAACTATGATTAAACAAAATGGCTTAAAAAACTGAAAGTGCAAAACAATAAATAATTATAAATAACTGTCAAGTAACAAAATCTCTGCTGTCTTTATTTATATCACACCACAGCTTTAACATTGTCTTTATAAAATTTTAACAACAATACACGCAAACTATAAATATCAACAATAATAAACTTAGATAAAACCAAACTTTGTATAAAAATAAAAGTAAAGGTTCCAAGTATCAACATAACACAAGTATCCTAACAAGAATATTTAGGAGCACAGTAACAATACTTTATGTCTGATCATTTAAACATTCTTTTATTGCACCTTAACCTGAACTTTAACAATGCCACCAGCATAAGCAGCCAGTTGAATGGTTTCAATGCTTTAATTTTTGAACCACTGATTGTAGCGCAAAAGTAGCAACTTCTCAAATCTTTGGTCTGAGAGCCTGTTCCTCTTTGGTGAAAAGACAAGTTTCCCAAGGCTAAACAGTCTCTCTACAGGTGCCACATTCGCGCGGTGCAGCGGATCGTTTCCGCGTCTGACCTATTTTGTGCGTGAGCGTTCCGCGTCAATTCTGGCCGGAAGTTGCATCAAGATACATGAGAAAATCCGGTTTCTTTTCAAAATATAACCAGTTTTTCACAATAAAATGCCGCGATTGACAAATGTGATCATGTTTTTGTATCTAAATAGATGGTAGACACCGATTTAAACATACAATCACATCACAAATGTGCGCGCGAGAGCACAGAGACACACAAAACAGACAGACACGCACACTTTTTTTTTTCTTTTTTCACAGACACGTACACACGCAGATCAACGTGGATAGACTCCTGTGCGGGGTGAGGAGTTTCGGGAGTTAATAAAACGACAACAGAGAGACAGAGAGCAGCTCATCTCATCAGAAACAGGGGGTAATATTTATAAAACACACACAACACAAACAGACACGAGCGCGCACAGATCAACGCAGTGAGCTGACTCCGGAGCGAGTGGGCGGGGCTGCGGGATTTTGGGAGAGAAAAAAGAGATGCAGAGAGCTGCTCCTCTTAGCAGAAATAAGGGTTAATAATTGTAGTTTATTAATTTACCCACACACAGACACTTGCGAGCGCGTGCGCACAGACACACACAAAACAGAGATGCACACGCGCGCGCACACAGATCAGTACAGTGGACCGACAGAGCGGGTGGGCGGGGTTTTGAGAGAGCAGTTCTTCTTGGCAGGAACATGGGTTAATGTCTTTAGGCTATGAAATTATCAACCATGGTGGCAAAAACAAAAAAAGCTCTAGCAGAAGCGCCTGTGGACCGCCGCGGAAAAATGCTCGTCTGGCGTGAACTACAGAGCGGAGCGGGCTCCGCTTCGCGGCGCTTCCGCGTCCAGTGTGACCCCGGCGTTATGGTGACGGGCTCATGCGCGCGAGCTAGTATCCGCCCACTTGACACTTTAACCAATCACGATCTCGCATTCGAGATCTCCCTCCGCATTACACAAGCAACTTTCGGGTGCGAAGCGCCCAGCTCCAGCAAGATCATCAAACTTTGAAGTAACGCGCCGCGATTTACACGAAGTAACTATAACGGCGTTACAGTGAGGATGAAAGTAATTAGTTAGATTACTAAATTACTTGATTTATAACGCCGTTAGTAACGCCGTTATACTTAAACGGCGTTAGTCCCAACACTGCATAAGCCCTTCTTTGCTCATTCTGTCTGAACACCATGGTCTATAGTTGCGTTATAGAATGCATGTTTAGCGTGTTCTTAAACACGTCTCACATGCCTGGTGTGAACGTAGCTTCATTCGCTGCTGTTTAGAGAAGTTCATAACTTGGTAAAAAGGAGGATGTGATGTAGGTGGGCTGTTGGCCCTCGTCATACCCGGTGTTGAGGAAGTGATAAGAATATCTAACATAAGCACAAGGCTAATGAAGATTTGATTTCAGTGTTTATGGAGTATTTCCTTCAAACTGCAGTTGAGCATTAATTTGTGTGTAAAACACCTTTACATTCACAGAGAATAACACACATTAGCCTCCATGTTAGCATCATGCTAACATTTCTTATAATAGCTTTACCTATTCTAGTGTTTGGATTTATATTTGCTCAATAAGGTTTTACTTAAATTAAGAAATTTCTCTTTTTACTTTTACACTTTAGGTTGCAGTGCTCAACCTTTCATGTATGAAAGTCCAAATATTCTGCAGGACGCTGTAGGGAATCGAACCCCAACCTGCTAAAGCTAGCATACCATTACCAGTGCCTTTAGTGTTTGGACTCCACATGAAAAGCTGAATCCAAACTGTCGTTCAACTTTGTTTGTTTCTGCAGTTCTGCAATGTTTGGTCTACTTTTGTACCCATCAACAATGTTTAATATCTGGACGCTCCTGTGTTTCTCCAGCAGAGGTGGGATCTTAGACCTTCTGTCCACTACCCCATCCCTGGCGGGGGGCGGGGTCCCTCTGCCTGGTGGCTGGAGGAACGACTGGATCCTGTAATCAGATGGTTTTGGTTCGAGTCACCCTTAGTCTGGCCCGTCCCCCAGGACCAGTTTGCCATGAAACAGCCCAACAGGGCAAATGCTTCTAGCAACACGGCTCCTGGGATCATTCGGCACGCCACCACCCTCCAACGTTAAGGTGGAGACTCAGGGAGGGGTTTTTTTTTTTATCAGTCACCAGCCAATTACTAACAATTACTGTGGGGAAACCGAAGTACTCGGAGGAAACCCACAGGACGGCCAGGATTTGTTTGACTACAAAATTTGGTGACTGATTTTTATTTATTTTATTTTATATATTAATATTATTGATATTAATCATTGTTAATAATATTAATTTTTAATATGATTTTCTCTTAGGGGGAGGGGGTAATCATTTGAGCTGTACCTTTTTACTCAGTGTAACTTCATAGCTACAATGACAAGTTTTTTTTCTTTTTTTTTTTTGAGGTACAGACCTGGCAGTCAATGTCCGAATTAAAGCACACCCTTGATTTTTGGGTGAGGGTGGGGGATGGGGGGGGGGTCATCAGTGTTTTTCAGGAGGGTTGTCCTGATGCCTCTAAAAGCATCTTCTTCTTCTGAATACTGCTTCAGTTTGTAAACTCTGTTGACATCCTGATTCTGCTGAGTGACAGGATTCCTCTGTTTCACTGCAGCTTGATGCTTTTATTGTCTCTTTGTTGTTGGATCCTGCCTGGTTTGTTTTTGGAACAGGGACTTTTTATCACTTTCTCCCTTTTTGTGAGGTATTCCAGCTTGTTAACTTTGTTAGTTTGTTATTTAGTTGTTCACCCTTACTTTAGGGGACAATTTTTCTTTCTTTTTTTTGGGGGGGGGGGTCATCAGTGTTTTTCAGGAGGGTTGTCCTGATGTCTCTAAAAGCCTCTTCTTCTTCTAAACGCTGCTTCAGTTTGTAAACTCTGTTGACATCCTGATTCTGCTGAGTGACAGGATTCCTCTGTTTCACTGCAGCTTGATGCTTTTATTGTGTCTCTTTGTTGTTAGATCCTGCCTGGTTTGTTTTTGGAACAGGGACTTTTTATCACTTTCTCCCTTTTTGTGATTTATGCCAGCTTGTAAACTTTATTAGTTTATTCTTTAGTTGTATTTTATTGTTTACTTTAGGAGACAAAGTTGTTGTTTTTTTTTAGGGGGTGTCATCAGTGTTTTTCAGGAGGGTTGTCCTGATGCCTCTAAAAGCATCTTCTTCTTCTGAACACTGCCTCAGTTTGTAAACCCTGGTTAAAGTCCTGATTCTGCTGGGTGGCAGGATTCCTCTTCATCCGAGCGCCTTGATGGTTTTTCCTTGCGTCTCTTTGATGGATCCTTCTTTGATGGTACCTGGATTTTCCTCTAATCTGTCTTGATATTCTCTAATTGTGTCCCTGTGCTGTTGGACCCTGCCTGGTTTCTTTTCAATCCTGTGGGACTCCTGGAGAACAGCAGCTGGTCTTTGAGGAACATCTGTGACCTGTGTTGCTTCATACCTCTGGTGGACCTCCACTGCTGCAGGTTTGTTGATGTTGCTGCCAGCAGTGGGCTGCATCCTCCCCAAAGTGAAGAACGGATGTTGCAGAGCTTCACTTGGAGAGATGCGTTTGCTGGGATCCACCGTCAGCATCCGCTTCAGCAGGTCCACAAACTGTTCCGCTTCTCCTTTCTCTGCTGGGTCCAAATGGTCGGGGATGAGTTGGTCAAAAGAGGAGAAAATCAACTCGTCTGAGACCAATCTCCCCGTTTTCCTGGTCTGTTCTTGTGGCGTGTCCAGCTTCCAGGCACACTTGAGTTTCTTTCCTCTTGGAGGAGAACTCCCGGTGTACCACCCCTGGTTCAGCACTTTCTGCTCAGGCATGCCTTGCATCTTCACCATGGTTCTGATGATGTCATATTCAGATTCCCTCCCATGGATGAAGGTTCCCGTGTACAGCACAGAGAGAACGTAGCCCAGTGTCCACATGTCTACCCGTTGGTCTAAGGGCAGACCCAGGATGACCTCAGGCGCCCTGTAGCACATGTTCTGCATGGTTCTTCCAGGACGCATGTCTCTAATTTTTTCAGCCAAACCAAAATCAATGAGTTTGACCCTGAAAGGCTCTGAAACTTGGTCCACCAGCATGATGTTATCCAATTTAATGTCACAGTGGACCAAGTTGATGCTTTCCAGGCCTTTCAGGGAGACTATCATCTGCCAGGCAATAGTTCTGATTCCTCGGCAGTCAGGGGCTGGTACTTCCTCCGACGCATGAACTCATAAAGGCTCTGATCTAACATTTCTAATGCGATGCAGGTGTAGCTCTTGTAGCGAAAGCAATCGACCATCTTGACCACGTTGTGAAAGTCGGCGTCAATCTCGCTCAGCTCTCTCAGAAAGTTGATTTCTGTTTGAGCTGATCCTGGAACGATTTTAATCGCTACAACTTTGTCAGTTCCCAGTTTCTTGCATTTGGCAACTTTTCCAAACGATCCTTCATCCAGGAACTTTTCCACCTTATAAACTCCCTTTTAACAGAGAGTGAAACCTTCTCGAAATCTCGATCAATGTCCAAGAGATGAATTATCCGACATGAAATTGCTTGGCGACCGCGTGCTAATATAACCAGATGTCCGTGTTCCACCGAAATGCCAATATCCAAATACCAGACCAATATCTCGCTCGCAAAAAAGGGGCTTGGATCTTCACAGAGAACCTGCTGGACGTGTCGCTCAGTCGGCTTCTATGAAGTGCCTGCGTAGGTGGTGAGGTGGGGTCTATTTATACGCTTTTTCTGATGACGTCATGCTTACGTCACAGCCACGTTCCGTCAACAAACAAACGTCGCGCCCTAGTTGCCATGGCAACGGCAAGATTTTTCGCGCATGCGCACATCTGGACCGTGATCTGTGTTCGTGTTGAGTCTGCGTCATGTTATTGCATTATTTTAACATCTTATTTCTGAATAATTCTCCTTCTGAAAGAGGCTTTATGGAGCCGAACTAGCAGAAAGGGGGAGGAGCCTCATCCCGAGGTTCTGGTTCGGCTCGTCCAGTTTGAACTGTCCTTCTTTGGAGCTTTTCCCGCTAAGAAGAAAGTTGATTCATGTTCCAGCATGTGGTAAATGACCGGAAGGATGTTTGAAAATTCTATTTAAAAAAACAGAAAAAAAGCTCCAAATGATTTTTTTCTAACTTAACTGCGATTTTTGAGTTTTCTGTTTTTACCTGATCGATTTTTGTCTTCTAACATTATAGAGTTTTTAATGAACATTTCATATAAATAAAGGTCTATTTCGACACAGACACTAGACTCCTGGACGGCCGCTTTTACGCGCAGTGGATCAGACGTGAAGAGTTTCTGCTCCTTTTCTTTGAAAGCTTCACATTCGCCGTAGCCGGTGGTGCATTCAGGGACTGCATGGAATTTTCTTGGTGTAATTCAGAGCTCGCTGGTGCTGCATTCAGGTGCCCTGGTAATTTATAGGATATGCTCACTCTGATCTCAGCCAACACAAACACACTCACGTTTTGCCGTTTTGCGTTTTCATAAACAGTTTTCCTGACATACAGATTCATCGTCTGAAACTTGTCAAAAACAGGTTTTTATCTGCAAGGTCGACAGAATGATCACATTCAAATCTGCAATGGAGTGCAGAGAGTAAATCAACATAAACTATTTGGATCACACAGAGAGGGGGATGCAGACGCTTGATATGAAAGGTTTTGCTTTTCTTCCACTGGGTCAGCTCAGACACGTGCTAAGGTGGAGCTGACCCGGTTCTGTGGTCTTCTTATGGTTCTGGTTCTGAATGTGACTGGAGATTCAAGTAGAATGTCTTTGAATCAAATGAAGGAAATGAACAATCCTGATCCAGAACAAAGGAGTGCATGATGTAAAGTGATTATCACTCTTGATTTGATATGATGAAACTCAATCAATAAAACATTTTTAGGGTTTAGTTTTTGCTGTTTTTCTTGTTTTATTTGACATTTTCAGAGAATTTAATGAAAAAGTAAATTCTAGACTCCACAGACAGCAGTCATTTCATATTCAAACATTTATTTCTCAACTTTAATCAAACAAACAAATATAACAAATACTAAAGTTATTTTATTACATCATGACTTTTTGTTACATTTGATCATTCATTCACATTTGTCTCTCACATTATTATAAACATGTCTGTTAAAACTGTTTATGTCCTGTTTTTATGTTTGGTTTTATTTTGTGTTTTAATCTGTGTTTTACTGTAAAGCACTTTGTGGTTTTTATCTCGAAAGGTGCTATATAAATAAAGTTTATTATTATTATTATGATTAACAAATAGATTTAAACAAATAATGACAATTTCATAAATCCAGATCAAATTAGTTTTATTGTTTCCGTCTAAAACTGATCATGTCGTCCCATGAATCTGTGTGTGAGTCCGTGTGTTCCTGTTGGTTCTGTGGTGTGTTGTGAGTCTGTGCTGTCTTGTGTCTGTGAAGACTCTCTCTGCTGTGGTTCCTCCTCCCAGCTCCTCCTGATGCTCAGCTCTCTGTCAGCCTCCTCTTTTGCTGCCTGGATGTGGAGCTTTCCGTCTGGAGACGGCAGCAGGAGACGGCTTCAGGGTTCAGACCTTCAGGCAGATCCAACTCCCGTCTGAACTCCTGGAGTCTGGAGTAGTAGCAGCCTTTCCCGTCCTCCTGTTTCTTCTCCGTCTTCCCGCTGACTCTCAGCTTCCTGCCCACCTGCCTGACAGACAGCTCCTCTGGAGAAAAGCCGCGAGTGTCCAGGGTCAGGCCAAAGAGCTGTCCGTCTTTGTCCAGCTGGAAGCTCACTGGTTGCAGGGCCACACTGCTCTGGAGAGGCTCCGTCTCCTCCAGGATGTTGTGTTGAAATGTGTCCATCAGCTCCAGACTGCGGTGCAGCTCCTGCAGGTTCCTCTGCAGCAGATCCTGCTGGGAGAACAGAGCTCTGACCTCTGGCCACAGACTGCATGCAGGTGGAAAGAAGAGCATGGATGGACTGAGGTCAGAGTCAAGTCCCCGAGAGCACAGCATCTTCAGAGTTTCAGGTCTGGAGTCTTTGTGTTGTCAGATGAATGTTGGTTGAATCGTGAGTGAGGACTCAGACAAAAACTTTGCACCAGGCCAGATCAACAGAGCAGAGACATGAGAGTTAAGCCCCGCCCACTGAGTTTGACGAGAGAATCTGACAGATTGCATTGTAATGGTGTGTCCACTTCCTGTTTCATGAAATGTATAATGAAATCATGAAAATAAATAAATATATTATGATGTTAAAAATGGCTTTTTAATGGCTATTTTATATTTTAATGCCATTTATTTCAACAATTTATTATTTATTTCAAATTTATTTCATTTATTTCAACATTTATTTATTTAATGCCACATTTATTTAGTTATTTCATATTTAAATATATTTATTTCAATTTGCTTTTTGACCACAAGGACAATGAAATAAATAAATATGTCATGAAATACTTAAATGTGCTCTTTTAAATATTTTAATGCCACATTTATTTCAACATTTATTTATTTAATGCCACATTTATTTAGTTATTTCATGGTGTATATATTTATTTCATTTTGGCTCTTTCGAGACTCCATACTCTACACCAGGGGTGGGCAGATGTTTTGACTCGTGGGCCACAAAGGGTTCTAAAATTTGGCATAAGGGCCGGACAAGGAGCAGATGGAAGGAGAGATTTGGTAATGAACCTCATAAACTAAAAAAATAATATGGAATTTAGAGAAAAACATGCTTTAATTTGGATTGAAATTCACATATATTAAAATAAAAATAGAAAATTTGGGAGTTTTTAATTTTGACTTTTTGATTTTGTTCTCTTTTTGGTGATCCAATGGTTGATGTTCTTCACAGAGAAAATTGAACTCAAGAAATGCTGCATTTATGTGGTGTAGGAATAATCTGAAAAATCACCATCTGACTCAGAAAAAAACACACACAAACGTCAGAGAAACAACACCATTCATGGGAAGAAACCAGAAATACAATGAAAAGAAAACAATAATTAGGATTTTTGATTCAATGTATTTTAATTTGGAGGGCCACATTCAGTAGCTTAAGGGGCCGCATGTGGCCCCCGGGCCGTAGTTTGCCCACCCCTGTTCTACACTGTCATGGCACATTAATGCCCACAAAGAAGAACCCCGCCTCTTTACAGGGAGAGTTAGACCACGCTTCTGGACTGAGACATGTGACGTTTTTAGAGAGCAAATGTCTGAATTTACTCCATTATGGTCGCAGCACAAAAACAAGACTTGAAAAACTGGGATTGTATCTAGACCCCATTTACAGGATTAAAGTGGGATCAAAACAGATCTGCAGGAGGTTTGATGTGGATAAATTGACTTTTGGGTCATGAAGGAGTGATAGTGAAGAATTGAGCCTCCTGACCAAAAGAGGAAAAATATCCCAACAGACAAACAGAAGGAAAAGTTCATGTCTAAACCTTCAAAAAAAAAAAAAAAGGGGAGAGAATTGAATCAAAACAGAGAATTAGAAACACGACTCAAATTCTGCATAAAGCAGGACAGTGTGTGGAGGCTAACGCTAGCTGCAGCTAACATGAACACGGAGGAAGAAGTTCTATATAGTTCTCAGCAGAGCTATAAGCTAAAGGAAGATGGTTTTATAAACTGAGTCACGTCGATCTATTCACTCTGCTGCTGCTTAGAATAATTTTATAATGTAACATTGATTTGCTACAAATGTAGAATTTCTATTACTTTTACATCTGCTATACTGCATGCAACTTACTGTTGACATGGTTGAATTAAAATCCAATAATTAGTTGAATTGTCAGAAGCTGAGGAAAGTGCTGTTTTCCTGAAGTTCTATTTCTATCTACTCCTCTATTCTTTATCATAATCTCTCATGTATTTCTCCATGTTTCTGTTTGATCCAGTGCAATCCATGTGTTGTCCCTCTTTTCCCTGCTGGAGCGAGGGAGAGATTCCAGAATCCAGGTGGCTCATCTGTGCTCCTGTTCTTGGACCTCTCCTCTGGCTCGACACACCTCCAGATCTATCTGGATGAATCTCATCTGCTGCATCATTCAAACATGTATTTGTAGATTTAGATAAGTGAATTCTTCTTTAACAGTCCTGGTTCATCGTCTGTCCGTCCTGGGAGAGGATCCCTCCTCCATGTTGACATCCCTGAGGTTTCTTCTTCTTCTTCTTTTTCTCCTGGAATCTAGTTTTTTATTTAGGAATATTTTTTCTTACCGAGAAGGAGAGTCTAAGGGCAGAGATAACCAGTTTAGTTTAGTAATCAGTTATTGTATATATTTATGACTGACTTTATGTTTTTGGACAATTACCGGTGTTAAACCCATTGAGACGGCCATGTTGTGACATTGGGCTATATCAATAAAAGTAGGACTGGGAATTGATTAAAATTAACTAATTATTCACAAATCTGGGCGAGGCTTTTGCTGGGAGTTTCTGTCATTTGTAGACAATGTCGGTGCTTGTTAGTGTGGAAAATTCATGTCGGTCTCCATCCCAAAATAAAGTAATGGTTTCTCATAGCAGAATCTTCCTCCTCATAGCGGGGCTCTGCTGCATCACAGCTGTCAGAGAGACATCTATTCTATGCCTTGTTTCTTAAAATAAAAGATCGCTTTTGTCCAAAAACTACAAATAAATGCCATATTATCTCTTTAATTTCATCAAATCTCAATCACGGGGCGTAAAAAAAGCTTTAAGTTCATTTTAGACAGATTTTTTTTTTTGCTGATCTCACAGCTGCACAGCAGGACGCCTGAGGGCATCAGTAAATATGAAAGAATTATTTACATTATATTGATTGCACGCGTTAACGCGTCAACATTCTTTGCCCTCAATAAAACTGAACTGAAAACACCTTCCACAAAGTAAAAAAATGACCAAAACTAAGAAAGTGGAAGGTAAACTTATTAAAAGTTCAAGAGAATTGTGAGATGTATTACCAGGCCCTACACTCCCAAACTGAAGCCTACAACCATTAGATATGCCAATGCTGAGAGGGAAATGAGTACAACCAGTGACAAACGAGGAACTCCACAAGCTGCTTCTAAATCCACTAAAGGGAAATTTCCTGGTCCAGATGGTTTAGGATCCATCAACAAGAACTATCCCCTGTTCTGTTGAATACTTTTAATTTAATTATAGTAAAAGGTGAAATTCCTCCATGGAGAGAGAAGCTATTAGACAAGACTGCAGCAACTACAGACCTGAAAGTTATTCCCATCAATTCTAGCTCGAAGATTGGAAAAACTTCTTCCTGACCCCATACATTTGGACCAAACTGCTTTTATTCAGCAAAGAAAAAACGTTGATAATATCAGAAGATCACTGCATCCTGGAGCAAAGACTTAGGGACAAAGAAAGGGCCACGATCGCGGGATGGTTATTTCTTTACAATTGTTTTGGAAAATTTAGGATTTAATGTCCAACTCTGCGTGATAAACCAGAAAATACACAACTAATAATCTTCATTTCATTGATTGTATCTTTGCATACAAACTTATTGAACATGTTGTCAAACTGTTTGTATGGGTGACACTAAAACATAAAATCTTTACCATACAGTCAGTTTTCAACCGTTAACACGATCATTCCAGTAGAATGTGAAGGAGAAAAGCGGCTCAACGAGCTGAAGTGAATCAAAGAACATAAACATCAGAGATTCAACCATAGTGCCTGAGAAAGCACTTTAAATGTCAAATTGGCCACAAAAAAGCTATCATGTTGCTAAAATACTAGCTTTACTCAGAATTAGCCCAAAGAGCATTATTGGAATCTAAATCAGCCAAAAACATTAGCTTTTTGCTGAACTATTAGCCAAACTCAAAATTAGCTTACAAAATCTCAGCAACATTAATTTCCTTGACATGTTGAATGATATCAATATTGCTTATGTTTCAAAGCCTTCAAAAAATATGCATGAATTTTGAGGAAAAAAATGCACAAATTGTTTAAAATGGTAAAAAAAAAAAAGTGTAAAATTTCACAAATGGCACAAAATGTATGAATACCAAAAGTAAAAGTACTAATTTCCTGAAGAAACAGAATGTTTTCCTGACCTCAACGAGCTGAACGTTTTGATATCAAAGATGCTGAAAGTGGGAATTAATTTTTATGGATCAAAAAAGTTCCTTTTTGAATAAATAAGGAATAATAATAAAGAGAAACATGAAAGCCTTAAAGCATTCTCCCGATGAACTCTCAATGCTTCTATATTTGTTCAGGACTTCATCAAATAGAGGTGAGTGAGGCCCAGATTAGGGAATGGGATAAATGGCAGGGAAAAAAGCCTGTTTTTCCAGGAGGCAGCACTTATTATTATTATTACTACAATTAGAATAGAGTAACTTTATTAGTCCAAGAGGGAAATTCAGGTAAAAGCAGTTCTCCAGTGTCTGAGATAAAACAACAAACACAGTGAAAACAATGGGTTGAAACATGTTAAAAGATTTTTTTTTAAATTACAATGAAAGGATAAAAATAGACACACTGGTATGTCCACTTTGATTAAATTAATCTCCACGTTGTAACTGCAGATAACAGACACTATGGGTTCGCCTGAATCTCTGGGTGAAGAGTACGCTACAGATGTGTCAGAACGTGTTGACGGTGTGTGAAATCAGAGGCAGGCTGAGTGACACAGACTTTCAACCACATGAGAAAAGACTTAAACCCTGGATAAATACGGGGCTAATGACACGCCTCTCATCTACTCACAAAGGAACATCCCTGAGGTTTTAATCCAGATTCTGATCTACAGTAGATGGATTTTTTCAGTTGTTACAAATGTGAGATTATTACAAACAATGCTAAATTACAAATTTAACGTTAAATGAAAGAAGTTTCTTCATAATGTTCAATTCTGAAGAGATTCATTTCAAACTTAGGCGCTGTACCTCAGCTCCTCTCTCCTGGCCTCTGCATGGAGGAATGACATCAGCTGACTCAGAAGCGGCTGAAAGAAATCCTGACATGCGGATGAAGATAATCCTGGAGGATCATCTGGAGCAGGTGATCAATATGGATGAATGTGGCACATTCTTGTTAGATGAAGCGCGTGCTGCTGGTTTGAAGGCACAGAGACAGAGAGACACTCCTCATCCGTGTCAGACGCTGATGCACAGCCTCGAGTTCTGAAGTAAAACAAAAACTGTTTATGTTGAGCACGACTCCAAAGTTCTTTAATAACTGTTTACAAATCACGATCAGAAGTGTTTCAGATGGGGTTAGAGGGTTCTCGTATTGGTATGGGTTCACAGGCCCAAACCCCCATGAATGGGGGGGAGTGAACACCAGGGGTCACGCGTGTCCCAGGTGACACGTGTATTTCCTTCTGTTAGAGTTTGCATTGATGGCACAGTTGTTCCAGAGAACATTTCCACTTCATGTCATAAACGTTGCTGTACACACTATCAACTCAACAGAAAAAGATTATTTTAGTGTTTCTTTTTCTTTTTTGTTGATGTTTTTGTTTGAATCCGTTCTCTTTTCCCAACGTATTTACAACAAAAGGAGACCTGAAAGGCTTTTCTGCAGAACTCGTATAATGAACACTGTAAAGCTGTTGTACATTAAAATCTTTTCAAATAAAAAAGAAAAGAAAGAAACAGAAAAAGTGTCTTTTGCAGAGGAGACGGCTCTTCACCAGAACGGGCACCTGAAAGAGAAAAGCACAGCCGGGTTAAATCCAGAGGAGCGGCAGGAGCGGCGCTGAAGCTCTGGAGGACGGACCAGCCGATGTAGCACTGGCACAGGTTCTCGTGGGACGTGGCTTGTTTGATGAGGAGCTCCACCTGAGTCGGCACGTCCAGCTTTTCGTCGTGAGGGAAGTCCTGACCTGCAGCAAACGGTGGTCCGCAGAAGAGCGGATGAGATGAGACAAAATGCTGACGCAGCCAGGAAAAGGCGGAGCCTGCCAGGACTCGCCGTCTTACCTGTGAGTTTGTCCCGGACTCTGTTGATGATCTGAATGGCTTTCTTGTTCAGAGCTTCAGGCTGCACCAGACCGTCTCCAACTTAGAGAACAAACAGAGGCGGAGTCAAGACCAAATCCTAACCAATCAGAGACCGACTGAGAAGGCGGAGCCGAGCGCTCACTGAAGGAGTGGATGGACTCGGGAACGGTGGTTCCTGCTTTCTTGTGCGTCGTCTCTCCGAGGTCGATTCCCTCCAGAGCTTCTGTCAACGACACCAAAGATCTCAGAGGATTTCCTTCACTGTAACCGGAGCGTCCGAGCGGCAGACTGACCCACTGACTGTCCCGCCGTGTACGAGTCCGTCCTGGTGCGGGAGCGCTTGGTGCCTTTGGTGTTTGCTGTGAAGCACAGACCATCATGAGGGAGCAGGACGACGTCAGAGGAGCTTCACCTTCATTCTGCATCCTCACACCTTCAAGCTCTGATTGTATTAACATGTGCAGCAGCATTAGAACTGATCCTATAAACTCTTGTCTCTTTTTTCTGGTATCTAGATTCTTCAGAACAGTGTGATAAACACAAACTGACATCTCCATAGAGCAGAGGTCGGCAACCTTCAACAATTAAGAGTTTTTCAGGTCAATTTCTAACCAACTTCAACCCAGTGGGAGCAACAAAGACTTCACCTGACACTGATTTGTATTACTGTTACTATTATGGTTGTTTATTTCTTGTCATGATAGAAAAACAAAAAATAAAGAGAAAACAGCTGTTTTTTCTAAATATGAAATAATTTATAACTTGACAGAGGTTTACAAGAATCCTGTAAAAATAAAAGACATCTTGTCCCATGCAGGATAATTTTAATGCAGAAAATGTTATACTAGGGAGAGAAATATCAGTAATAAGATTAAAAAACAACTATAAAACATTTATTATACTGTTTTGATAATTCTTACCCAGAAATGTGTAAACTTAACTTGCTAAAATAGAATTAGAGCTAACTATAAGCGACCCATCCCAGATTTTTCTGACCATTTGGCAGACTTAAAATGCATAAATTGTTTTCAACAATAGAAAATCCGTCTGATCATACGATGATCTCTAATTCTGACTGTGCTCACTGACCTATTGATTAACTGAGGTACACGACACTCAAAATGAGTCCAAATGTTTAAGTAGAACTTTGGTTTAGTTAGAAAAAGCTGCACTGCTTGATTGATTATTATAGGAGTGATACGTACTGTACCTCAACTGTTTATGAATGAGTGGAATAAAGTTGGACACATCTGACTGCAAACATTAACAATTACATTACATTAACAAACAGGAATGTTTCTCACATACAGATGCAGAGCTGCAGCTTGTGAATGACCCCCACCCCACCACTTACTGTCCATGAGCCTCCAGTTGAGCAGGGGGTCGTAGACGAAGGCCTCCAGCACAGCCATGACACTGTCCCGGTGCTCCCGCAGCACCTCCATCACCGTGTGACAGGTGATCCGGTAGTTTCCATCCAAGCCCGTCACCTGATGCAAGCAGAGCACAAACCCGGACAGATGAGGATACTGAAGGTTCTGTGATCCCGTTATGACCAGAAAGAAAAGAGTTCACAGAGACGACTTCATCTAGACCAGAAAACTAACTCAAAGGTTTAAGGTTGATCCTCAGCTGCTTTAACGAGACAAATGTGAAGAGCAGAGATGGTCGGCCGTATACCTCCATGGCGTTGGTCAACATCCTGGTCAGACGGAACGGGATCTTTTCTGGAAACTTCTCTCTCGTCATGGCCACCTGAGGGGACAAGGTCATGTCAGGAAAAACCGTCCCAAGACGAAAGCAGGGAAAGAGGATTACACGTCTCACCTCGAAGCAGTCTCCAAAGTCGATGTGAAGGATTTTCCCACTGAGCCGGTCCAACATCAGGTTAGACGGATGCCTGGAAGACAGAAGCTCGTCTGTTAGGAGCAGAAGCTCAAACCCTACCTCCTCTTCAGGGTCTAGTTTTCCGTGGGGAGGAGCAGACCTGTCGCCCAGGCCCAGGATGTAGCCCACCATGGACATCACAGCCAGGGAGCGGGTGTAGTTGGTCCTCCTGTCGAACCACACCTGCAGAGGAGCGAGAGCATTACAACTCTTAATCTGTGAAGCTGCTCAATTCAGGCTCTTTTATTTGAGAAAGCAGACCCCCCCTCAGGAAAATGTTCCCCTAAAGCAGAGAAATTTTGCAAACGTTTCTCATAAATCAGCTGTTAACCGGCTGTAGACCAGCGGCGAGTTCATGGCGTCTGACCTCGGAGCTGGGGCTCTTCAGCCACAGGAGCTTGGCCAGGTCGTCTCCGGCCGTGTTGTTCACCGCGTGCTCAAACACCTCCACCTTCTCCATCAGCGTCAGGTGATCGTAGTCTGGAGCCATCTGAAGCACCAACAAAACGTCTGAACCCCCGAGACGGATGCTGCCCGTCCAGAAATCACTCGATCCTCGCAAAGATTGAAAACCACTCGTCAAGTTGAACTTGTCTTTGCTCTACACCTCTCCAAGCTTTTATCAGAATCAGAATTTCTGCCTCATAAGATAATAATAAAGAAATGATTAAATCCAAAGTCTTCACAAATAGAAAATCTTGATCTAAAACTTAAATAAACCTCAAATTGCAGTAATGTTTGGTCTAATTTAAAGGAGGTTATTTTAAAGTTCAATAAATGTTGAAGAGTTAAACAGGCATTCATTATCATTGTTTTGGAAACAAAAATGTAGATTTATTTTCTAAGAACAGATCCAGATTTGACAAGGATTAATGGAATCACATTCTGTTCTAAACCTTCATTTCTATTCACTGTGATTAAAACCAACTGCAATTCATTTCATAAAAACTCCAAGAATACAAACCGTTTGCTAATAACTAGAGCTGCCGTGATCAGTCGATTAGTCACTATTATGTAGACTATTAAAACAGTCAACGACTGATTTAATAGTGGATCGTTTTTTTGTTTTTACATCTCAAATCTACAGTCTTTGCTTTCTACTGCTGCGTCTGACATGAGCTAATCCTGGTCAGTAATGATGTGACAGGAAGTTCTAAGAAGACTCGGGTCAATTAAAATACACCAACTACTTTTTTAAATATATATTTTCTATGTGTCCTCAGGACTCTTTATGTATTAGAATATCCAGAGTTCAAACATCTCATTAGTGTTTGCTGGTATAAATAGGCCCCAGAGAGCAAAGATTTGGAGTAAGTTTATATGTTTTTACAATACTTTATATAACTTTTATTAAATATATGTTTAGAGGCTTTAAAAAAATAATTGTAGACTTCTTCTTTGTTTTTTTCCCTGTTGATTGTGACAACCGTGTTTGATTAAAGTCTCATTGTAATGCCAGGAATAAATGAAAGAAAGAGGCTGCATGATTCATTAAAGGTTTATGTTAGTTAGCATGTAGCCTAAACATTGTAAGTTTAAAGTTAATAGTGGTTAAGCGTGTGTTTACATCCAGTTTAGGCATGGACCGATTAGTCGACTAATCACCAGGTTTTCTTTGATTAGTCGACTAATTGCTGGGTTTTCTCAGAAAGTTTAATCAAAAACTTTAATCGACCATTAGCATAATTGTTAATGGCAGCCCAGTAATAACGGAAACATGCAGGATAATATTCATTTTGAAGTAATTCTTATCTAATAGTTTGCTTTTTCAAGCTCATTTTTCCCTTCTTAAATGTTTGTGTGGAACTCTTTGTTTCTAGATTTGGATTTTTCTTTTGTAAGATCGTTTGCTAAATAAAAATGATTTGCTTAAGTTTGTAGTGATTTTCTTCAGAAGATTCCTGTGATTCTTTTCTATTTTAGTCAACCTCTTTCTGCAGGTCTGTTGGTTTTGTTCTTCACTGGGACAAAGTCTGACATGTAACTCATTTGTCTTCAGATGACACGGAGGTCCTAACATGATCTCACAGAGTCTGTAACGTTTGAAAACTTCAGACAGACATAAAAAGATGAACTTCTTCATGAAGAGACAGAAGCAGCCAGGAGCGTCCTCTCACCCTCAGCATGATGCGGTGCTCGATGTTCAGCAGGATCTTCTTCTTCTCCCGGTAGTCTCGGATGAGAGCGTGGAGGGTGTCGCAGTGGGGAACCCAGCCGATCAGACCCGAGTTGGTGGACAGCGGGATGACGGCGTAGCGCTGGATGCTGAGGGACGCAGCAGAGACAAAAGAGCGACACACCTCAGCAATACCCAGCATGCACTGCACACCTTTGAACCAAACAGAAGTCTTTGCGTTTGTTTTTCTGGCGGCGCGTACCTGAGGTTCTTGCGCAGGGATGCGGGGTCGTTGGCCAGCAGCGTGTTGACCAGACCAAAGAGCTGCATGACTCTCTCGTCCTGCCTCAGGTCCTCGTGGCCCTTCAGCAGGAACATGAACTCATGGCCGTTGCTACCTGCAGACGAAGCCCCACATGCAGCGCTGAGGATCATCAGATGGATGGAAGAGATTTCATGCCTCAGTGGCTGCAGGTCCTGCAGGTCCTGCAGCTGCAGCAGGTACAGACGTTTACAAACCCCCCACATTTAGGTCATTACAAAGTTCTGGAGCAGGCAGGCCTCAATGCATCCTGGGAAAAATAACACTGAAGTCAAAACTATCCTGAACCTAAACTTAAGTAACCTTAGTAAAAAAGATCCAGTCGCTCATCACATGATGATATATTAATGATATTGCTCATTTTTTAAGGATCCTCAGAATCATAAATATGGAAAATGAAGAATAAACAGTCAGAGATGTGACAGCGCCGCAGTCCGGCGCCGCAGCCATAAATCTGAGCCGCACCTGCAGGCTTCATCTGCAGCCCGGCTCCACGGGTCGGAGGATTTATGGCCTCTCATCTTTTACAGGGCTGGATAACAGTGATGGTGACACCAGAACAAGCTGTGCTAAAGTGACAGTTCATGGCTGCTTCTCCATCGGGCAGTAAAAAGTTACAATGATTGGGTTTCAGATTTAGTTATTGATCCTGGAGGAGATAAAGCGTCGAATCACTCAGGAGGTTCTGACGACCGGTCAGGATGACCTGGAAGCTTTTCTTCCCTCGAAGGCAGAGGTGTCAAACTCAATCAGACAGGACGCCAAAACACGCCTCAGGTCACGGGAGGAACGGGATAAACATTTATTGAACACACTAAAACGTCATTTTTAAACTTTAAAACTGTAACTTTTTAACATAATTATGAACTAGATATATAGCATTGCCTGTGATAATGCTAGTGTGAATGCTGTAAGCTGAACTTGACCGCTGAAGATGCTAGTGCTGATAGATGAAAACGCTGAGGTTGATGTCCTGCTGAATTATTAGCTAAATGTCAAGTTAGCGTAAAAAAACTGAGAAAAAAAAACTTGAAGAAGCTAAAACAGCAAGCATGTACCTAAAAAAATACCTAAACCTAAAGAATCTTAGTAAATGCCAAAATAGCCCAAAAATCAAGCAGAATGCCAATTTTTATAACTTTAAAACTGTAACTTTTTAACATGATTATGAATAACAAAAAGGCAGGAACATTATTCAAGAATAAATCAACTTATACCTTAAATAACTTCAATATATTTAACAATTATATATTTCAACAAAATCATTCAAGTTAGAAATGACCACAAGAGAACATCGGGTCATTAATAACATAAATAAAAGGATTTGGAGGGCCGGATCCGGCCCCCGGGCCTTGCCTTTGACACATGTGTTGTAAGTCTACATCAGGGCTGCTCATTCCTGGTCCTCGAGATCTACCACCCTGACTATTTTCCAGATCTCCAAGTCCTGCCACCTGCTGATTGGCTCAGTCAGATGTCTCCACAATCTGATTGAAAGGACACACCTGGTCCAGGTAATCAGCAGCAAGCAGTACAGGGAGAGCTGGAAAACAGGCAGGGTGGTAGATCTTGAGGACCAGGAATGAGCAGCCCTGGTCTACATTGTCACACCGGATGTTGTTGAGGTTTCTAAAAAATCCTAAAGAGAAAAGATCCAAAAGTTGTTCTGCTTTTCTACAAACACTGGAAGTATTTGAGTTCCTCCATGATTTCATCTGATTTCAGGGATGAAAACAGTTTTTTCCCTTAAAAAAACAACAATTCTAAATGTTTATGGTCTTTGTCAACTTTCTGCTAAAACCTGTTTCCTTCTGGACCCCCCTCCATCCTGAGTGCAGCCTGCGCCTCATGCAGCCGTCATTCTTGAACGTACCCATGATGGTGAGTTTGCGCGGCCGCTGCTTGGAGGTGATGACCTGCAAGGACGGCGCGATGGACTGGATGCGAATGATGGGCTGGTTGGGGTCATAGGTTCCAGGAACGGCGAGCTCCAGGTCGCGACACATCAGCAGCTTTGGAGACACGTACTGCAGCTCCAAGGAGGTGAGCTGAGGAGGAGGTGAAGAAACGCTCCGGTAGAGACACGTTCAATGTGCAAAATGCAGATCAAACCAAGAGGTTTTTTTCAAATTCCTCCAAGATAGACAGGAAGTCTGTCTGCGGTGAATCAAGTGATGCCACACGGTCATTTTCATCACGTTCAGTCAGAGCTGCTGAATAATACTGATGATGATGATGGTGTGAAGAGGACCTCCAGGTAACTTCATCCCAACAACCAAAGAAACTAGGTCTGTAGATTTATTCAACCAACAATTGTGGGTTAAAACACCTAGAATTACTGCAAAAATGAGAGAGTTGGACCAATCCATCCCAAGTAGGAAGGAGGAAAGGAATAAGTAAATGAAATCCAGTGGACTTCAGTCAAACAGAAACGTTACGTTGACTTGTTTTTTTCACCTCCCGGTCTTTTCAGTTTCCAGACATGAACAAACCTTTGCATCCACTGGTTTGTACCTGACGCTAAACACTGGAGTCTGAGCGGAGTAGACGGAGTCCTCTCACCTGTGGAAGCTGTTTGGAGATGCGTCTGAACACGTGGTAGTAGAGGTCCCAGGCCTGGGTCAGATCTTTGACGTTACCGGAGCGCATGTACTTCCTGCACCAGTCCTGAGCCTCCATCAGGTCCCTGCCATACGCCTGCGGGGGGGAGGAGCCATCACTCACAGCTCACGCTTCAGTCCACAAGTAGAAACTGTAAAACAAGGTTCTAGGGTGTAACGGCAGGACACAAACCTGGTTGAAGGAGGTCTCTTTGAGGGTCTGGGGACCTCGCTCCATCATGGCGTGGAGCGGCTCCAGCACAGCAAACATGCCCTTCACGTTACGCTCTCCAAAGTAGAGGCGGGAAGCTTCCTCCAGGCCCTCGTGCCACATTTCATGCCACAAAATAGCCACTCGGATGAGTTCCTCGCTGACCTTGATGCAGAGGAGAAGAGCAGGAGTTCAGGTGTTGGAGAGCATGAAACAGCAGGTCTGACTCTGACTCGACGCTGATGCTGAGAGGAGACACTCAAATGTATTTTACCATCATGGCCTGCTGAACCAGGGTGTTGCAGTGTTCACACATGTTCTTCAGGATCTTATTGGCGGCGTTATGGCGGGCGGTGGTGGTGGACTTGGAGGCCACGGTCAGCGGGTAGATCAAAGCCTGGAAGAAACCTGACGATCAAGTTCTGCTTCTCCTCCACGTGGGAGGGCAAAAGGAGGCGCACCTGTGGATGGTAGCGGCCGATATCTGTCAGGAGCTGGTGAATGAGCCGACCAACCAGAGCTCGGGGGGTGTCGATCCGAGCGATGAGCTGCGGGATCACCTGAGGAGTCGACGTAAACCGCTTTTAGTGAAAACATGTTTTCAAAGACTGACTGAATGAGCTGCTCCATTACAGTCAGGTTTCTGCCTCACCTGCAGCCAGGTGTCGATCTGAATGGTCTTGATGCCTTCAACCAGAGCTTCATTCACCTCAGGCCAGTGACCGTAGTCAAACCACAGAGTCAAAACCCTGAAAAGGTCAAGAAGAAAGCAGCTTTTTATGGGATGGAAAAGTCTGAGGGGCAAAAGGAGGGGGGGGGGGGCTGTGAGGTCCCACAGAAAAAAGCAGCCTTCAGACACATGCTCGTAGTCTAAAGAGTTGTCCTGTCGTCAACAGATCACTCAACGCAAAAACATATAAAAACCAGAACCACATAAAGATAAAAACAACCAGAACCCCAGAAATAAAAAATTAAAATCACAATTCAAAGAGAATGAAACTAAAATAAACAGGAAACGTTTCCAAAAACAAAAGTAACATTTCACATTACCTGCAATAATGCTGTAAGCTGAATGTGACCACTGAAGATGCTAGCTGAGATAGCTGAAGATGATGAAATTGATAGCTGAAAACGCTAAAGCTAATAGATGAAAAAGCTGAAGCTGAAACCGCTGAAGCTGACAGCAAGCTAAAAATATTACCAAATTGCCAAATTAGCCTAAAAAGCTGGTAAAATGTCTAATTTAGCCAAAACAGTTAACATAAAGCTAAAATATTAGCTAAACTGAAAAAGAAAAAGCCTAAAAACCTGAAATAAAGCCTAATTTAGCCGTTACCCTGTGGCTAAAATATTAGCTAAACTTCAAAATTTTTTTTTTGGCAAATGCAAAAATAGTCCAGAAGCTAGAATTATGTCAATAACAGCTAAAAGGCCAAAAATGCTCAAAAAACTCAGGAAGTATTAGAACAACTGGAAGAGCTCTGATATCAGCAGCTGAATTTGGATGAATCCCAAATTAGTTTAAAATAACAATTAAATTTACAGCAGTCAGTGGGAAAAAACCTTCAACACACCTGAAACACCTGGTGACTGCTTCTGTAAAACGGTGAGTTTTAACGTGACAGCATTCTCTTTTGGTCTCATTCTGTTCTTTTACTCTGTAAACTGGGATTATTGCTATAATCTGTGTCTGTCTGGATAGAGGATTTTTAATGTGAATTGTTCCAATCAAATAAACATTCATTTCCCTCTGCAGACATAAAACACAGATTTAGAACATGGTCCTGTTGTTGATTTATTGTCATGAGTGGTAGAGCAGCCGCGTTTTGACTTCTCATTAGATGTTTTCATAGGATCACTTTGTAAATGTAATGTTCATCAGGACAAAGTGCCGCCTCAGTCCACCACTAGAGGGCCTCCTAGACTCACCTGAAAACCCCTCACTCCCTGCTGGTTCGTTTGGGAACAGGTCTGGACGTGTGAGGCCGCCTTCACTCACCTGAGCGTGTCCTGCAGGTTGTTTCCTCTGGACAGGGAGATGGAGCGGAAGAAGCCCTGAACTGCCGGGACGGTGTACAGCAGCAGAGTCTTGGAGAGGTCCTGCAGAAGGACAGAAGAGCATCAGAAGAGCCACTTCCCACCAAAACCAGATTCGTCTTTGACTCCCACCTCGTTGACCTTCTTCTGGCCCGGCGACGGAACCGGACTCTGGTCGGTGCTGTCCACCTCGCTGTCACTGTTGCTGGCTTCACTGTTGCCACTGGCGCCGCTGGCGTGTCGCAGTTTCTTCTTCTCGTCCCGCGTCTGGTTCTGGTGTTTGTAGTGCAGCACCGCCTCAAAGTTCATCACAGCCCAGGCGTGCCAAGCCTGCAGAGAAGCGCCAGCGTGAGAGCCTTTCAGACGGCGAGCGATTGAAAGTGACATTTCACCCTGATGTCATTTTCCAGCTTCTTTCATGCAGATGTTTTCGTGGTGGCGGTTACTTCCACTAAGCTTAAGGTCAGCTGTGTTATGTAAGCAGTGTTTAAAGGAGGACGCAGAAGCTGGTGGAGGTCCAGGAGTCTGAGGCTCAGGTATGCAGAGAAAACAGATTTAATATTCGCCATTGACCTTTAGATCATTTTCATTTTATTTGATGAAAAGCCCAAAAATTGAGGTCTAATATTTTCCTGACGACCCGTCAGTGACGGGGGCGGGGCTGACCTTGTACCAGTTGCGGTCGTGCTCAGTGGAGTTGCTGTAGTACTGCAGGACTTTGGGGATGGTGCTCTCGTTGATGCCCTGCAGGCTGAGCTGCCACTCTCCGAGTTTCAGGAAACATCTGCGAGGAGAACCAGAGACAAAAGGAAAGATTCATTCTGAAAGAAGGAAAGGGGGAATTCAGTTTTGAGAAAATCAAATAAAAACTTTATATTTTAGAATAATTTGTGGCACAGAGATTAAACTCTGTGGAGGTCGCTGCTGAATGAGGATCATCTTCATCAGCAGGAAGAGCAGAAAAGACCAGCACCACTTTCTCATGTCATTTCCTGTAAAGAGCTGCCAGCAGCTGAACGACATCCAAGGGCATTTCTCTTTAAAGAACTCATAAGACTTGGAGCCGCTTCAGGCGGGTATTTATCCTCTGACAAGTTGTCCCATCAGATGTGGAGGATTTCAATTATCCCGTCTACTTTTCTGCTCCCGGAGGCTGACGGTGAAGTCTGTGGCATCTGCGGGACAGCGAGACTGGGTTCACTCCATCTGCACTAAAGCCAGAGGGAGGAACATTCACCGAGCTGGGCCTCATCCTGCAGCTCGGTTCTATAGAACAGAACCTGGTGGTTGGGGAGCTGGTCTACCTGACGCCGCAGGTGTTTCTCCTCCCACAGCCAGAGTCATGCGGCTGCAAGCTGGACAGGAACAACCAAACGCCAGGCTGGGTGGTGCTGTGCATGAGCAGATGAAAACCTGACCAGGTCTGTGTTTACGGCTCAGATGTGTCTGCCTGCAAACAACGTCTACAGGAAAACGAAACGCTCCGTCTTCCAACAAACTCTTCCCTTCATGACACTTCTGCTGGTCTGATCCTGAAGTCTCATTTCTAAAGACCGGATCGGTTCCCACAGCGAGGTGGGGAGTGACCATGACGACAGCGCGGCATCCACCTGCAGTGATCAGGATAAATCAACCCGCAGCTGTTGAGGTGAAGCTTGACGATCAAACCAAACTCTGTGGAAAAACTTCAGAAGTTTCCAATTTCAGAGGTCGGCAGCAGCACAAAAGACAGTTTGACTGCAGAGAGACTGATGAGGGTTCAGTGTAGCAGTATGGGAGTACTTTATCTGCACTGTGGACATGAGTAATAATGAAGTACTAGACTAAACCCAGACACAATCAAAGGTTTGTTTTTGGGAGATCAAGTTGGTTTGAGTCTGAGAGTAAAAGGACTTTCTGCTTCAAACTGTGGTTAGAATCAATCTGATGGTTTTTCTGCACAGCAGCAGATGAAACAGGAGCAGAGCAAAGACCTTCTTCATTCCTTTAACCCCATCAGGTCACAAGCTGCTAATTAGCAACTTATATCCAGGACTCTACTTCATGTAACATCACCTTCAGATGAAACAAGCCTGCAGGTCATGAGAGGACAACAGCTGCTCTGCACCAATCACCAGAACCGAACGGTTGGGCCTCATGCAGCTTCATCCTGCTTTATTGTTCAGGGAGATATCCAGTAAGTGTTTTCTCTGAAGAAGAACCAAAAGAAGAACATCTTCTGGAGCTAGGACTACTCCCTGGAGTTCTCTGTTCCTTCTTTTTCCAACTCAACAAATGATCTGGACCGAAATGTGACAGAGCACAGAAGGAATGACGGGGATGAAAAACGGCGTCACAAGAGCTCAGCGATAGCACCAGAGATCAGTCAGGCATGTAGGGGTTAAACAACAATGAACAATATTTTCCAGTCTCGAGGTCACTCCAGTCCCCAGACCGTCTGAACCGCACCGAGTCCATTTCAGCCCACAGTCCCGGTGGTTTCAGCATCAGCAGCTTGTGTGTGTCCTGGGACAGACCTGGCCATGAGTTTGTGGAGCTCCTGCTTGCGCTGGTGGTCCTCCGCTGCAATGGCGTGCTGGGCTTGCTGCTGGACTCCCTGAACAAAATGCTGCATGTGCTGGAAGGCGTCGATCTGAAACGATCAGAGAGGAGAGTGCGGGAAGGTCTGCGGTTAGCAGGGATGCAACAATTCTCAGTTTAGAACCAGAGATGCAGTGCAGACAGCTCCTTTCATCAAGAACCAAACTTTTAACAAGGTTTTAATCGAGCCAAAGTAGAACAAGACAGGACCTCCAAACGTTTGCATTTTGAGTTAGAAAATTGATGACTTGTCAGGAATTTACAGAGGGATCAAACCACCAATCATTGGCCGACCTGCTCAACCACCTGAGCCACAGCCGCCCACAACGATGATAAAGAAATCTGAATTAGTGATAAGAATGAAATCTGGCCGATTGCTGGTGGGCTTGTTCCCCTGTTTACAAGACGATCAGGCTGTTTTTGTGAATGAACCGATTCAAGTCCCGATGATCATGTTCCTCTAAAGACACTCAGACATTATCCTCAATGCTGCAGGCAGAAGCATTACAGCTCAGTCTCACCTTGCGTGTGCTCTTCCACATGTACTTCATGTATGCGTAGGTAACGTGTGGGTGAGATGTTGGCAGAGGGTGGTCCAGCTGCTTGGAGGGGTCGACCCCCAGGAGAAGCACCAGTGTCTTATGGGCCAGAGCCTAACAGGGGAATCAGGATGAAACGAGACCAAAAAACACAATGACAAGGCAGGTTTTGGTTTCAAAGGCTCAGCAGCCACACGTGTGACACTAAAGGAGGAACGTGTGGTAGGAGAAACGCACCAGCCGCCCGCTCTTGCCACAGAGGCTAGCATATTTAAGCCAGGTCCTCATGTCTTCATGAGGGTTGATGACCAACGATCGAACCATCAGGATTCTCTGCCAGTCCTCCACGATCCGCTGACAGCCCTGAAGGAGAACAAACGGACGTAAAGCGCAGAACAGAGGAGGAACAAACACGGGACAGAACTTTGGAGACGGTCATGACCGAGGTCAGGATTCTCGTTCTAATACATCTCTTATCATTAGAACAAATAGTTTACAAATCCAGATCAAGTTCTCTTTAAAATCAAAATTCTTGATGAGAAAAAAAAACAAACATTTACATTAAAATGTATAATCTTATTAATTAACTATAAATGAGTTTGTGTTTTTAAGTCGGGTGTAAACGTTTCATGAGTAAATCCAGCATGGGTTGGGATGTAGATGTTCTGACTGGAACTAAATGACAACATCAACTCAAACACATGACTGGGAGCTTCTGCTGTCAGGACAGGACCAGGAACTCGGGTTAAACGTCTGGACTGAGCAAACACTGAACCCGGTCTGCCTTCCTGCTCCTCCGTCAGAAAACCATAAACTCTGTTTATTTACAGCCACTCAGAATGATTGATCTTCCTCTGCTGAGCGCTTATTAATTACTGGTAGGAACTCTTCTGTCGGTGATGTGGCGAGCTCACACTGATTCAGATCAACGCCTCCAACAGTTATTGGTTTGAAAACTAAAGAAACTCCAGTCAGGTTATGAAGGGACTCCTGTTTGGATGCTCACACAAACATGTCCGTCTGCATTCAAACCGCCCGACCAAACAAGAAAATAAACTCTACTGTACACCAAAAAACTCAGTTCCTCCTTGTTCTGAAAGTGAGCAATAGAAACCTGGATGGAACACGACCGCATCACCATCCAATTCAATTCAATTCAGTTTTATTTATATAGTCAAATATCACAAATCATTTGCCTCATTGGGCTTCATTCCAGTAATTTTACAGAAAAGAAAAAGTCGGTCATGAAATCTAAACAATAACTACATGACCATGACCATGACCCCGCCTCCATGTTACAGAGGAGCAGCAGGGATGTTAGCGGAGCTGCAACATGTTCCATTCCTAGACAAACCCTTCTGGACGATTGATTGACAGCTGATTGATTATGCTGTTCGTGTGTGCACACGTGTGTGTTACCTGAAGCCTCTCCCACCACGTCTCCCTGATGATGTCCCTCCTCTCTGGCACCAGTTTGTACTGGATGACTTCCTCCAGCTCTGACAGCATCTGACACGACACCATGGCCTGTAGAGAAATGCAAACAGAACACACAAACAATCATGAAAGAGTAATTAAAGCAGCAACATGAACCCTGTCAGGAGACAGATAGAGAGCTGCATCACATCTACATCTGTGTGCATTTTGGTCGTGTGGAGAGAATCTAAATAATGAGATGAGAAACAACATCACAAAAGATGGTGACTGTGAGTAAATGCCTCTAAACCATTGGTAAAAATCCTATTTCAATATGTGTTGTCTTTTATACACGCCTCTCACCCCGCCCACAGAAGCTGCAGGGGTCCAGGACAAGAACCCGTCGACTGAGGAGCAGCTTCTAGTGAACTCTGTCCACCCCGATTCTCTGCTGCATTCACACAGTCCCAATAACTGTTGATTAACTGTAACAGATTTGCTATATGTACTAGGGCTGCCATAGACGTTAATTAAATATTCAACTATTCAGAGGTTTTCCTCTTTGGTTAGTCGACTAATCGGATCAAGCTTTAAACCTTGATCCGATTGGTCGTCTAATCGGATCATGTGTAAACTGGATGTAAAACACACATCTTCACTATGATTAGCTTTAAACATGAAGTGTTAAAGCTACTATTTATCATATATAAATGTACTCCATTTAAAGTTGAACCTAATCTAATGTAAGGTTACTGCCTCTTTGCTGCACATGAAAATGATGCAGTAACATTTATTCTATTCTGCAGAACAGAAAACATCACATCTATCTCTGGTAACACCTTCATTGTATTTTGGCGCCATGACACCATCATGGCGCACTTACAGAATGTGAAAGGCATAGAGTGTCATCATGGAGGGGCAGTTAGAACAGATAACTTACCCCGTAGGCCCGGCTGTAGCTCTCTCCTGCCATGGCCGTCAGCTCTGCATCCAGGAGGTCTCTGGCTTTATCGATGCACTGCATCCAGAGCAGATGAGCACAGTATCATGTACTTTGGAATTAAAGTACACAATATTACAGTCCTGGTGGTACCCTAGCATCTACGAGTGGCTTTGTGCAGAAGATTATGACAAACCCAGAACGTATGCTGGCTCAGATTAGCCTGAACTGTTCATAAACCCTGTTCAGAAGTACGTTAGCACTTCTAGCTCACGTCCTCTCGCCCCGGAGCTGCCAGCAGTGACACAGCCATGAAATCAGTTCAATGATCGAATGCTGCAGCGAGCGCCAAGCCTTTTATTGGAGGGGGTAAATGAAGTGTTGAGAGCAACACTTATGTAACTTTGGATAGAAGCTGAACTTCACCAAACATGTTTGAATGCATGCAGGTTATGGGAAGGAAGAATCCGCCGGAGCAGATGTGGGTCTGGGGTCCAGCTCACACTCCCAGCAACATTCAGAAAACTCAGCGTTCACACCGAAAGCTATAAATCTGTGAATGTTTTACAGCAACTCCTGAAGCTGCAGACTTCTCCTGCCAGACCTGCATGTCTCTGCATTCCTGACTGCAGACGCCGTTTCGGCACAGAGCTCCTGGGGGCCAAAAACCAGCAGCAGGAGGAGCGAGCTGATCCGACCGGCCGACCGACCGGCAGCCGGGACAAACAAGGACACGCGGGCCCGCCGCTCAAACTGCTGAGCTCTTCAATGTTTTTGTGGGAGCTGTTATTACTGCAGCGGTAAAATGAGGGGGGACTGCTGAGGAAGCTCTGCGAGGCGGGGGCCCACAGCTGTTTCTGACCCAATCCCACCAATTACTTTGGTCCCAGGGAGGAAGGGGGGGCGATGGCGGGCCTGAACACATCCTGAAGCATGCATCAGAAGAGGTGAGCTGGTTGGTACGAGGTGACAATGAGACGGCTCTTTTATGGTCCTGTTTACTCCTGAAGGACCGAGCTGCAGCTCCGCAGAAAACCTGCAGTCCAGACGACGCTGCACCATAAATGCAGCGTCTGGCTTCTGGCGTCTGTGATTTTCCTCCCAAAGTGACATAACTTTATCGCTGCAGCGAGACACGAACAAGAGAATCTTAAGAGCTGAATATTTCTGAAGAAAAATGCCTGAATAACAGAGTTTATGAAGCAAATGAGGGGCTTCAGAAGACCAGGACGCCTGAATGATCAGGAATGATGGAAAGACCCACCACGAGGAGCTCTGGAGTGCAGCAAACTTCCTAACCTCCAAGAGCCCTGAGGCCGGCCGGGAAGCACAGAGATTACGGAGCACACCCAGACAACCGGCTCAGGTTGACATTTCGGTTTCTCCTCTTCTGCTGCCGTGTCATCATCAGTCAGGAGTGTTTGCCGTCAGCTGGATCAAAGATATAGGGGGTAAAACCGTGACGGGAAACAGGGGCATCAAAATCCGGCTTCTCTGGTGTTTGTGGTTAACCCAGCACGAGCAGGTGTTTACGGTTTGCGAGGCCTCGTGTGCGTCTGAGACGCTGGCGCTGAGCTTAAGCGTCTCCAGCTTCAGGGGCTATGAGCTCATCTTCAAACCCAGATTCTAACAGACGAGGAAAACCGGCTCAGACCGCCATCACGGCCCAATGAGGCGCGGGTGGGAGGGGCAGCGGCCTCTTGATTTGTTTACGACTAAATGTGGGGACCCTCTCCAAGACTTACATAACGGTTCAGCACCGAGGAGGTAGAAGGAAAAAAGACGGCAGAGTAGATGATGGATAATTAAAAGAAGGAGTAAAGCATTTCTGTTGTTTTAGGGTTTCCAGAAGCTTCTAGAAGCCAAAACCAACAAAACAAGCCTTTAATGAGATTTAATCTGCGACCCCGTTTGGGGCTTTTCTATCCGATGACACGACCCACCTGCTGAGCCAGTGAGTAGAGGTCCTGATGTAAGGCGAGCACGGCTCTGTAGAAGGCGCCATCGTGCGTGTCTCTTGGAATCATACACGTGTACTCCTCCATGCTGTCCCATTGTCCTGAGGGGGAGAGCAGAGGGACAAGCTGAAGTCAAACTGAGTATTTTCCTCTCAGTTACCTTAAATGTCTCCCAAATTAAGAGAGGATTGTGGGAAAAAAAATGAAGGAGTTCAAATGTCTGCCCTCAATGGACACACCAGCTGGTCGGGTGTCACTTTAGTTTTTAAGGCTGGAAAGTAAAAAATGCTGGTGCTTTTATCCACCACAGAAAACGAGGATTGTTATGACAAGACATCACTGCCATTTGGTTCCATCATGGATCCTGGGCTTTTTGCTTCCGTCTGGATCCAGATGAGACACAGATTGTTCTCAACCATTAATGCTTTGCTCTCCTCCACACTACTATGCAGGTCTGTAAAAACAGTAGCTGTACTTCTAAATGTAAAGGCCTGAACAGAAGCGATATGAAGAAGAGAGGTCTACCTAGTCCCCAGGCGGCAGCAGCAGCCATACGCGCCATCTTGGCCTGGGTTTCCTCGCTGACCAGCGTCCACTCTTCACAGCACTGCTGGTGCAGCTGACCCCTGCAGAGAAACACTCGACGTTTAGACCCATCAAAACAGAACCAACGTTCCTTTAGGTCAGAGGTAAGAACTATCACACCAATAGTATATGGCGTATACTTGTACAGCGCTTTTCATCTTCCTTTGAAGGCTCAAAGCGCTTCAGAGTCACAGACCCATTCACACATTCACACACTGGTGGTGCCTCTGCTGCTGAACACTGGTGCCAACCTTCCACCAGAGGCAATTTGGGGTTCAGTGTCTTTCCCAAGGACAGTTCAACACATGGGCAGGCATGACGGGAATCAAACCCGCAATCTTCCGATCAGGAGTCGACCGCTGCACCACGGCAGCCCCAATGTGGAAATCTCTCCACTGAGTCCAAGTCATTGTGGCTTTAAAGTCCACCTCCTATGAAAATCACGTTTCTGAGTTTCTATCATGTCTGTGTGTCATTTATCTTCTAAAAGAGAACAAATGTAATCAGAAATCATTTAGTTTTTACATTTCTGAGTATTTCTCCTTTTAAATCAATCCAACAGTCTTGGACAGATTCTGTTTTTCATCAATCATCTCCTTTCTGCTGCACATGCACTAAACCCTCATCTGGTCCGGCTAGCGTGTCTAGTTCAGCTTCTGGAGAAGAGAAGATGCTATCTTCACATTGACTGCAGTCAAATGAGCCGCCGTTCACATTTCTGTGCTCCAATCAGCATCACTGGATCTTTGCTGTGAGTTTCATCCAATACTTACGGTAGCAGTCCTGAGAACGCTGGAAAATCTCCACCAGACTCCACGGAGCTTCTTGATGTGACCACGGAAATGTGAACGGCGGCTCATTTGACCGCAGTTGGAAAGGATTGTAAATGAATGAAAGAGCATTTGGATGTTAGCTTTCATTATTTTCTGCTCTGAGAAACCAATAGATTGATCACAGCAACGTCAAGAAACATCAAAGAGTCTTTGGTGAACTGGAAGGAGAAAGAATCAGGATTTTGGAGGAAGTTCTGTCCATGAAGATCTGAGCTGACATCTGATCAGAACCATACGGCTGGATCAGAACCCAGATTCATGGATGTCATCAGACATCTGACAGGGGATCAGACAGGGGGGTGGGGCTGCTCAGCTCCAAAAGCCACGCCCCCTCAGAGGAGATTTTGGAAACAGATTCTTCAGATCAACATGAAATGTCTTCTTAAGATATTTAGGTTGTAGGATTTTGGTTAAAAACTTCATAATCATTAAAACACTACTTGGAACATTTTTTTTAATTAAAAAAATTGTCATAGGGGACTTTAGGCAAGTGATTAAGGCTTTAAGCAAAAGTATCTCAAAATACAGTTTTACTGCTAATGCTGTTAATTTTTTCTACTTTAATTGGTGAACGATTGAACTTATTTATAATGAAGATGAAGGCAGCAATATGTCTTGAAGTGTCTGATGTAACCAGAAAACAATGAGCATCTTGGTCTGACGTCATTCTGCAGGAATACATGTACCTATAGTGTTTCCTTTCCAGTAAATAAAGGCTTTTGTAAGAGTCTGCAAGTTTACATTCATAGTCACTGTCATGAAACCTGGTCCATCCAAAAGTCTGAATGTTTTTCCCACCAGCAGGAGTGAGAAGACTCTCCCTACTTTGTTTGTGGACTTGGATCAGGTGTGAGGAGAATCTGGACGGACACGTGTCTGATTGAGAACCCAGCCAGCTTCAAGACTTCCAGGTAAATATGGAAAATCGAGGAGGATTTCCCTGAACAAACATGTCCAAAGTAAAAGTGACCACAGGCTGTTAAAAGATCATTTCCAAAGACCTTGACAAAGATTTGCTGGATCAATACAGAGAAGACCTGTGGAACGTCAGCGAGTAAACGTTATTTGGCTGAAGTCTGATCTCCTGTGAGTCATGACCAGACACACTGTTATATCATTCCCTGCACATGCAAAGACACTGCTCTGCTGCAGCTGGAAGCATTCTTCACTAAATGACTCAACGTTCTAATGAAGTGAATCACGGGGGCAACAACAGCGACACATGGATGGAGGTTACATAAGTGATCAGCATCTGAATTGGTCATAAAACTCAAACTGTTTTCTGATTGAAAGTGGACTGATCTGTTCTTCAGGAGAAAGGCTACGGGACAGCAGAACCAACTGAGGACCAACCATTCTCCCAGGGCCTCCAAGCAGCGCATTCGGCCCAGAATGAGCTCCGGATCCTCCTTGTTCATGTCGATCTTCTTGTCATAAGCGGAAAGAGCGTCTTCCCACTCGTGAAGCTTCTCATACCAGGTGGCTTGGATTTCCTAACAGGGACAGACAGAGACATAATTGCTGCTTTGTGTGTTTACGTCACAAGAGCTGAAAGAAGAACAGAAGCAGTGAAACCGAAGAGATATCTTACCAGAAACATCTGATCACAGATTTATCAAACTGCTTTTCTCTCCCTCACTGATCACTGTTTGAATCATTATGGAGGACCGTGTTTGACAGAAGTTTACATGTTGTTGCTTTAGATCTCACCTCCTCACTGATGCACACTAGCCAATGATTCACGTCATTGTGAAAATTTGAAATAATGCGTTAGGTGTGTTTACATGAAGGTTTTCTGATTGTTGCTTGTGAGTTTGCCTTTTAATGAGGTTCAGCCTGTTGGTGAAACTGTATGAGTAAAAATAACTGAAGTGACTCTGTATGATTTTAATAGAAGCTGCAGAAACTGAAAGATCTTATCAACTTAAAAATATCATAAAAAGACCACATGGGGGTGTGATTGTTTTCTCATAGAGAAAACAAAGAAAGATGGAGTCAGATGTAAACAAACGTTTTCCGTCACATCTTAAAAAATACAATCATGGCGCTGGTAACTTGACCCCTCCCACAGAGCGGTTCACACATAGAGTTTACGGTTCTGCAGCAGATGTTCCTTTCTCTGTAAAAAGAGGATTTTTCCTGAACAACTGCTTTAGAAACAAGTGATTTCTGATCAGATGTCTGTGTGCAGACCTCCCAAAGGAACATTAAAACTTACTGTGACCTTAAAAAAGCATCATTATTTTTATTAAGACAGAAACACTGAATATGTTGTTTGGCTGAATGTGTTTGCTTTGTAATATGCGGTCAGCCAAATGGAGTTGAAATCTCAACGGTACCTTAAAAGAACTGCAATCATCATTAAAAGAGACCTGTGGAATATATTTGTTGGCAGGATCCATTAGAATCTCAGAAACGACCCAGCAGACAAAGATAAACATGGAGTCAATCTTAACTGCTAAACAGAAAACTCCTGCCAGTTTGACCAAAGCCCTGTGACCCCCCAGGTCAGACATGAGCAAATGCTGGATACAAAGTCACCCCCGAGGTGTCTGTGTGTTAGTATACTTTGTAATGGAAATAATTTCCTGTTACATTAGCATTACATTTTACTGGAGGCTTTAGCAGCCAGTCTTTATTTCTGAACCATGATATAAAAATGACCCTGGGACCTGAAATGCCGTTAAGACGGGAACAAAGTGGTTCTGAAGCGACCGCAGACGGCAGCGAGGTCCAGCCAAGCTCGAGCCCTGGTGGCAGACTGCGTTTCTAAAGAGGCTTTCAGCTCCAAGAGTTTGATTGGAATCTAGAAAAAAAGTTGTGTTTATGGTTGGAGGGAAAAGGAGGAAAAACGGCGCTCACCAGCTCCCCAAAATGCTTCATGGCGTAGTCCAGCACTCCGGACGCCGCCTCCGGCTGCTGCAGCTTATTGTTGATGCTGTAAAAATAACACAGTTTAACACTTTAAACGGAGCACCATTCTCCAAAGCAAAAGCTTAACTTTTATTGATGTAAAACACATGTAAGAAAAGGAAAAAGTGCTGGGGATTTTATAGGATGCTTTTAGAGGAAAAACTTTATCTGAATATAAATAGATCATTCACAGAGATCATTTTAAAACAGATTTTATGTAATAATCAGAACAATAAGCGTTGAAACTGTATCTCATATACAACTTGCTTTTGACCAAGCAAACTCATGGTGCTTTTCTTTAGTTAATTTAAGAAATAATGTTGCAACATTTTCTGATTTCTACGATAAAATATTTTTCAGCAAAGGAAAAAAAACAATAAAATCAGGTAGGTGAACTAGAATATTTCTCTGTAAAGTTAAAACGTTTACTTGCTGTTCTCTCAGTATTTTGACTGAAGCTATGCGGGGTGCACACAGTGCGAGACGGCGCGATGCACGTCTGCTCTCAGTTGTTCTTCCATGAGGCTGAAGAACCAAAATCTGCATTTTCATGCAGTACCAGAACCAACTTGGCACAGCTTTTTAGTTCAGTACTTAATCTCAGTCAAACTAAGATGTAAATGTCTCATGAATAAATATATATATGCAACATGAATAAATCTAGAACCTTGTTGTGTATTTGAGCTTCACTGCTCGTTCTGAGTTCTGTTCAAAGGGAAACGGGCCAGAATGGATGAAGACTATAGAATTCTGACCGAACACATCGGTCTGGAAATGCGAGGCAGAGACACCTGATTGGATAGAATCTAGACCAATCAGCAGGCTGTTTGGGATGGCACAAACGTAACGCTGAGAGAAAAAGTTGAACGCAAAATCAAAGATAGGGCAAAAGCGAGATGAGGCACTAGGCATCTTAAAAACGTTTGTGCAATAATCGCAAAAACATGTTTTAAAAAAAAAATTGTTTGCAAATGCAAAAGCAAAAAGATTGTTAAAGCAAATATTACATTATTTACTTGTTTTTCCTAAATTAATTAGAAAATAGCTAAAACAACACAATGGTATCTGCTTAAAATGACATCTGTTTAAATATTTTCCCTTTGACATGCAGGACACACACAGGACCCACTCCATCACTAAACAGAACGATGATAGAGTTTGATCATTGCTTAAAGAAGCAAACTTGGGAGCCAATGGATCAAATTCCACCTCTATTGTGTTCTTTTTAACTTTTGTTTTAAACATAGTTGCTCAGATGTAACTGTAATATGGCCGAGCCAACAGACAGACCCGACTGATGTCTCAAAGGTAAAGAAAAATGAAGAACTATAATAATAAAATACCAATTTTAAAAAGATTACAGACCCTAACCCAAAAATCAACCCTCAATGATAATACAGTTTTACCACTTCTGTCCAATGAAAATTCAGTTGAACAGGAGAGCTCAGCTCCATTTTGATTGGACACAAACTGTTTATCTTATATCACATGTAAGGAGACGATGGCAGTAGCAGGGGTATGTTTGGTTTCCTCACATGCACCTCCAGACAAAGATGACTCAACAGAAACAAGAAGAAACCTTTGAACTTCCTGTGGAGGTGTCCATCATTATGGTATTTCTTTAACAATGATGGTTTTAAACATGTTTGTTAAGGCGCCATCATTCACATTGGTGTCAGCTTTACTACTCATCCGTCCAGCGATCCCATCTGGAAAACCCACGAGCCACAGGTCTGTTGGATTCCTTTAAATGAGAAGGCTGAGCGGCTGCTGCCAATGCATCTGTAAAAAGTGAAGCTGCAGAAGCGCCGGTATGCACCGAGGTTCCTGAAGGCAGCAGGAAAAGCTGATAAAAAGAGATTTTCAGAAAATAAAACGGAAACCTCTGAAACACCAAAGCTGAGGGACCTGCTCTGCACCCGGACGGGTTCAAGACATAACTGAAGAGGTTCCCCAAAGCTGCCGTCTGAGACCTTTAAACAGGGACATACTAACTTCAACTGCAGCATCTTAGCTGAAACCAAAAACCGTTCGGGGCTGTCCTCCCATGTGCATCCACTGCAGACTGGGACGCTGCACATTTGGAGGGGCTTCAAGTCGGTAGTGTAGCGTCCCGGTTCAGCCGGTGTCTGATTCTGTCCTGCAGCTGGACCAAAGTATCAGATCGTTCTCAAAGACTTTTTTTCTTATGGTGTTTTTGAGTGAAAATATGACACACACCCCCCCCCTCCTACTCAAAGACTCACCAAAATTTGTAAATGGCCCTCCCCCCCAAAAAAATGATGACATTACTGTAAAAATAATGAATGGGGTCAAAATCTCTTATGGGGCTTTAAAAAGTACTTTAAGATCCATTAATGAACCAAAACACGTGTGTCAGGGATATCCAATGGAGGATTTCAGTTATTATGGGATGGCCTCAAGACCGGACTATTTTTTTTTTTTTTTTTTTTTTTACAAAGTTTAAAATATGTCAATTTATCACATTTTCCATGAACATTGGAAACATAATCTTGTTTGAACGATCTTCATTAATTAAGCCCACAACCGCAGTTCAGTTGACCTTTGACCTCAGGAAGAGGACACCCTTTTAAATAATAAAATAAAGATCCTCTTAGTAGCTTGTACAAATAGGAATCGCTTCCTAACTCCTCAGCATCATCGCTGTGAAAGAAAGTTTCTAGATTTTAAACCGCAATAGCGTGGCGAGCTTGTACAAGTGGAGATCCCCGGTTGTTTGCACATTTTTTTACCAGAACATCATGAAGAAAAAAAGGGGAAGATGATCATGCTTTGAGTATCTCTCTCTCTCTCTCTCTCTCTCTCTCTCTCTCCTCTCTCTCTCTCTCTCTTCTCTCTCTCTCTCTCTCTCTCTCTCTCTCTCTCTCTCTCTCTCTCTCTCTCTCTCTCTCTCTCTCTCTCTCTCTCTCTCTCTCTCTCTCTCTCTCTCTCTCTTCTCTCTCTCTCTCTCTCTCCCTCCCTCCCTCTCTCTCTCCTCTCTCTCTCCCCTCTCTCTCTCCCTCTCTCTCCCTCTCTCCCTCCCTCCCAGTTTCGGGGCTAAACTAAACTCGTGGTGTTTAGTACAGTGGTGTTTGAAGATGAAAAAACAAAGAAAACGTCAGGCAAGATGGAACTGAAGAAGAAAAAACATCAGAAGTTTTTGATGAAGAAAATGAGCTCCAAACTTTTACAGAGCATGCTAGCGTGCCGTTCACCAATGCCGAACCCAATTAAATAACTATCCCCAAAGGCCAACATACACAACCCCCGACCATTATGAATAACACTGTTGATCTGACAATGGTGTGTGTGTATGCTTGATCACTTAAATTGGGCCTTTGAACGACTCTCTAATGTGAACTAATCAACTCTCAAACATCACATGAGCAGAAATGAAAGGTTTCCATCTCCCAGATGTGGTTTTATCGGAACAGGAGGCTCTGCTGCAGACACGGGAGGTTTCACTGTCCTTCCACCTCAGACATGTGGCTACCAGCTCACGGCGGCGCAGGCTAAGCACATCCAGATGCTGAGAGCCAAAATGAAAACGTATTGACACAAACCTCTCATTTTCCTACACTTACTCGTTTCATTGTCTTTTGTTGGTGCTCAGTTCCACTGAGGAAAAACCCAAAGTAGACGACCTTTTCAGTCACTGGTTCTTGTATTTAAGTTTGAAATTAATCTGTTTGACTTTGAGGCTGCGTGGTGACTCACTAAAAACATGACTAGAGTTACCTCTTTTATGACCTGAACTTCAGCACCACTTTGACGGCACCTGGACATAAATCCAGAGGTTCTGCTGTGTGACTGATGAGAAGTTTCCATTAGCAGACAGTTAAACAGCAGATCCGTGTGTCTGCATCGCTGCTCTCTCCTCATAGGTTCTCTAAAGTGTTTTTGATTGAGTAGGTTAAACCTCAAACAGCTCTGAAAAATCACTGCTTTCTTTAAATATGATTTAAAGTTGATTGTTGGTCAAAGTGCGTCTGCAGAATTAGTGCTTTGGAATGCCACAAAAAAGATAGACGATGGAAAGCGTTCACTATTATATTCACTATTGTTCTATATAAACAAAATCTTATTTTACAAATGGTAGAACCCATATTTCCTTGTGACTTGAATGTTTTGTCTTTTCCTGAAGAAGCCCGAGACATGGAGGCGACAGCAGCCGCATTGATTTGCTCAGCTTCAGGTCAGGACACCAACAGAGTAAATCACCAGCCCAACAAGAGCACAGGATCTGTGGAGGACTGACCGCTTCAGATCTCATCTGGTTCAACAGATCACAATGATGAAATGAGCTCTGGAAATGGAGGGAACAGAGATTCTAAGGTCCATCACTGGAACAACCCATTTCTAGACTCAAACAAACTTTTATTACATTTAATTAGAAGTGTTATATTTTGACACACGTTATAACTAGAAAACTTTCCTAAAATAAGGATGTTTTATTTGTAAACATTGGTTAAGCTGGTTTTTGTTTCGTGATACACAGGAATCATCTCCTGTCAGAGGGTGGAGCTTCATTCTATGCAGGTAGGTCTCCATCCGAGCTCCCATCTAGAGTCCACCTGAAACTGGATATGGGACTTCCACACCAACAATCCCTCAGATGGTGTGAATCTCAAGTCCCTCTCCTCCAAAAGTGTCTGCAAAAATGGCACACCCCAGGGGCGTGTCCTCAGCACACACCTGTGGTCCCTATTCACCTATGACGGTTTTTCCAGGCCCAACTCCAACATCATCCTAAAGTTTGCTGATGACACCATCCTCCTAGGCCTCATCCCCAACAACTATGAGAAGTGACATCAGTAATCAGCTGGTGTCTGTTAATGTAAAGATGATCATGAACTTCAGGAGACTCGTCAACACCGCAGAGGTGAAGCTGGTCAGCAGGTTCAAGTTCCTCTGTGTACATATCACGGGGGATTTATCCTGGACTCTTCACTAGAGCTGCCACAAACGATTATTTTAGTAGTTGACTACTAAAGTAGTTGATTATTTTATCCGATTAGTCGACTAATCGGATCATGCGCAAACTGGATGTAAAGCACACATATTAACCACCATTAGCTTTAAACTAACTAAAGACTAAATATATATCATTACCTGTGATAATGTTAGCGTGAATGCTGTAAGCTGAATTTGCCTGAAGATGCTTGTGTTGATAACTGAAAATGCTTAAAGTCCTGCTAAAACAAGTTTTTTTATTTTCTTTAAATGTTCCCAGTGGGGTTTTAATTAGAACTGTGAAGTTTTTAACAAAAATTCCACATCCTAGATGTCTTAAAAGTCATTTTTCATGTTGATCTGAGCCTTCGTCTCCAAAAATTCCTCTGTGTGGCTTATGGTGCTGAGCAGCAGCAGCTCGCCGCTCCTCGGTGGGTCAAACCAGACAGCAGATTTGTGACGGCTGATGGGATTTTACTTTCAGTTTCTTTTTAAATAAGTGAGGCCAACTTAAAAAAAAGTCCCGTCTTGAAGGCAATTAAAATACGATCGGACAATGCGATCACCCGCTCTGTCCATTTGAAAAATGTCTCTTTTTCCGCAAATAATGGAATAATTATTGTCGTTTCTGTGACCAATAAATCCAATCCAAGTTTTCCTCATATTCCTTGTTAAAGTAATGAAAGCTAACATCAGTATGTCCTTTCACTGAATTACAATCCTTTACAGTATTACATTCTCTTCTCCGGCCTCTATAGCTGCATCCAGGTTAGCTAGATACTGTCAGTATGAAAGTTTCAGGAATTCAAACAGAGTCTTTCTCGGGTGCTTTGATTGACAGTGACTTAAAAGGAGAAATACTCTGAAATGCAAACATGAAATGATTTCTTCTTATATTTTTCTCTTTCAGAAGAAAAATGCCACAAATACATGTTAAAAACTCAAAAACGTGATGTTCAATGGAGGGGGACTTTAAATTGATAGCTGAAATCGCTGAAACTGATAGCTGAAGACGCATAGACTGATAGCCAGCTAAAATATTAGTTAAATGCCAAAATAGCCTAAAAAACAGAAAAAATCCTAAATTTGTCAAAATAGCTAGCATATAGCTGAAATATTAGATAACTCTAAAACTGCCTTAAAAAACCTTAATAAATGCCTAGATAGTCTAAAAGCTAGCAGAATTATAACTTTCAACTTTACTACACTCTGAATCCATGTAATATAAAGTAACGACTAACGGCTATTAAATAAGTCGTTGATTAGTCGTCTAATCGTGGCAGCTCCAGTCTTCACACAGACATGGTGGTAACAAAAAGCTAGAAAAAGACTCTACTTCCTGAGAAAATTAGCTTTCTGACAACGTCAGAAATGTCTCCAGGAGCACCGGTGAGGTGTAACGTGGAACCTGCACCTCTCAGAGCCAGAAGGTAGTGTGAGCGGCAGAGGACACCACAGGCAGCAAGCAGCCTTCCCTCATTCAGGACGTTTACAGCAGCAAGAATCTGTTTAAGGCCCACAGCATCATAAAGGACCCTCTAAGGGCCGTCATGTCTGCTAGTGTCTGCAGACGACAGAGAAGTCTACAGGACCGCACAAGAGACGGTTACTATCCTCGAGCTGTCAGACATTCAACGATCAGGGCTGGATATGTGCAACAACATGCCCCAGACTCAACTTTTTATTTATTCTACCTGCACCGTGTACTCTAACCCTTCCTATGTTTTACTATTTTCCACATCTGCATCCAACGAGTTCCAGTGGATTATCTATAAAGAGTCAAACGGTTCTTCTCATCCTAAGCATTTGGTGGCAGTGTTGATTCTGACAAGGCTTCATTCATTCAGGACTCTGCTGACAGCAGACACCACCTGGCCTCCATCGCTGCTGCAGCCTCCAGACCTCTTTAAGCCTTCCAGGGAAGCGAGTCTGCAGCCCTCTGAGCTGGGGGATGCAGCGGTGCATACCGCCTCCCTCATTACGGAAAAATATGGAACAGTTTATTTGGAGCCGACACGTGACCTCGCTGCTGGAAGACCTAAACTATTTTGATCTAAGCAGCAGCTCAACAGTTTGCTTTAGATGTAAAAGATAAAAAACACCAGTAAACTCACCTTCTTACGGTTAATACTGTGCAGGTCGGGCTGCCTTATTTCCACTAATTAATTCAAGCACATGTTTATGTGAGAGTTCAATCCAGTAAGTTCTGCTTGTGACTCACAGTAATACTTCTGCTGAGAGGACATTACTCATTACATTAAACTAAAATACTCAAAGGACTGAACGGCACCACCAACAGAAATGACAACAGTTTAGTTTGCTAAACCATGAGGGGGATGAAAACCTCCAGCTGATGACGGACTTGAAGCTTTGTAACTTTTGTTTGTCCTTTAATTACTAAACTACATTCGTTTCAAACACTGACTTCTGCTCCTTTTGTTTTTGATATTTAAGGATCTAAAAGCACCTGCAGACACAGAAACCCCTCTGTTTTGGTATTCATCAGAGCGATGGGGGCTCCATTAGTGCACCGGGGGCGGGGGACTGTTCCCTTGGGGAAAAGATGTCCTTAAGGAAAAGGAAAGAATCTGTTCAATGAAGTATGTCAGCCTTCTGAGAGGGTCATTTAACCACGGGGGTGCACACCTCTGATGTAGAGAGAAGAGGCGGGTGCAGCCGCGTTATTGGGTAGAAAGTATTTAAAGAAGCCGTTTCTGGGAAAAACAGTGTGATGCTGAAGCATTAAACAAGAGGCAACTGCCCATTTGTGCGGCAGCGGCGGGCCGGACCAGAGGATGCCTCGGAAAAGAAGCGGCGTGACGCAGACGGCAGTTAAAGCTCCCCCAGAACCGGAGGATCCAATTATCCTGTTTTCCAAAACAGACCCGCACACATTAAGGCCCCAAAGTAGAATGTGGGGAAAGGTTAACGAGTGATGGATGTTACATCCACCCAAAAGTGGGTTTCTGAAACGCAGGTGTAAAAAACATGACCTCTCCTTTGATCTGAAGCCCGGCTAACGTGAAACAAGGAGGACGATCAAATGCAAAGCAGCAGGTTTAGTCAAGACTGCATTCGTACGCATCACCAAACATCTGAAGCTCAAACCCTCTTTGGTCTGAGTTTTTGGTAAATAACTTCCTGAACCCTCTCAGTCTACAATGACACATTTTAGATGAAAGAAATGGAAGTTCACAGAAGAAAATGAATTTGAAAACTTTGGTTTAGGGAACTGCTCAAACAATGAAAACCTTTTTTCATGCAATAGTTTTCATGTTTTGTTAGAGCTTTCTGTAAATAATCATAACTATATTTGAGTGAGGGAAGCTCAAGATGGTTGTGGGGCAAACAAGCCCAGCAAGAGCTGAGGCGCAGTGTTGAATGAACTGATGTTTGGTAAGACCGCTCTCCACTGATGGATGGGTGAAGTCATAAACAGATGGAGTCTAGGATTTGATCAGAGTAAAACATATTAGAGTCTGCTCCAGAATGAGCATGGAGGCAGCCGGCATCTTCTCCTCGTATAAAAAAGACAAATGGCTTGTTGCTCCCATGTGTGTCTTACAAATCAAACAAATACAGGAAATCAAAAACACATGGGAACATTTAAAGAGGACTGCAGAAAAACTCTGCTGAGAACACAAAGAAATGGTGAAGTGCTGAGCAATTGGAGAAAGTGTCCAGCAAAGACAAAAGAAGGGCTGTGCATCCAAAGAATTCCTGCCAAATCTGGCAAATCAAAGCCATGAACAGTCGGCTGTCTGTTACGCAATTGTTTGAGATTCTAAAAAGTCGTTTTCACTGTTTTCGAAGCCTGCGGCTCCCGAGATGAAGAAATGATGAATATGAATGCAGAACTTAAGCTTTTCCTCATTTGTTTATCTGACCAAGTGAGAACAAGAGAGGAACATCTGCCAAACATTTGGAGAAACAGAGCTCTTTCCACAAACAAAGCCATTCCGGTGGCTTGTGATTATGTAATTTTACACCAGATAAGAGCTTAAAGATTTTCCTTTGTCTTTGGTTCCTGTTTTAACATCCAATCCGTTGCTAGGAAACACCCGCAGTGCTTTCAATGGAAATGTATTTTGCAGTAATTACATTCAAGCTTCAAGTCCCGCTCTGATCATCTTCTGATTCATTTCCAAAGCGTTCCCAGAGGTCTTTCATTATGATTTTACTGGTTTTTGCCAAAACTCCAAACCTGTGATTTTCTAGGACATAGCTTCTGCAGAGCAGCAGGAGTTCATTAGAACTTCCCCTCTGAGTTATGGGCAGAGCCGTTGGCGCAGTGCAACCCTCCCTCTCTTCCCATCATCCATCTGTCTACGTTCTCTACCACTAGCTTACAGCCCCTCACATCCCCAACACTGTTCAGATCCAGTATCCAGCTCAGATGAAGAAAACAAAGACGTTCATGGATCTATTTGTCTGTGAGTGGATGCATCGGAATGGGGAGGAGCAGGGAGCTTGTGGCCCCGCCCAGAGTACTTTCTACAATCTATTTTTTAAACTGCACAAAGATTAGAATGAAATCCTCAAGAATTCTGCTTTACGCTTCACTTTCTTCACATATGTCCTCCCTCTTCACAAAAACACCATATGAACACATTAAAAGCAGCAAAAACAACATTTTCCTCAAAGTGGGTCTTAAAGACTCAACGGTTGTATCATGTATCAAAGTCAAGGCCCGGGGGCCGGATCAGGCCCTCCTGGTAATCATATGCCTCCAGATTTCTGATCAATTTTGAAAAAAAAGAAAATTTTTTTTACAGAGAGTAAAATATTGAAACTTATTTAAGGTTTAAGTTGATATTTTCTGGAATAATATTTCGATATATTTTTATTCATAGTTATGTTACAAAGTAAAATGTAGTTTTAGTGAGTTCTATAAATGTTGATCCTGTTCTAAGATGAATTTGGGATTTTGGGCTCCTGTGTGATCGAGTTTGACTCCCCTGGGTTAAAGTGTTGATGTGCATGCACGTATATCTGCTAGACAGCATAAAGTAAGCCTGAATTCTGAATGTCACTGATGGGAGAGAATTTCAACACAAAATTTGAGAGTTTTCATATCCTAAATCAGAGGAAAGCTTTGACTTTCTTACACTTCCAGTGTGATGTGTAACATACTGTAAAGTGCTTTGCCTCCTAAAGCAAGGTAGAAAAGTGCTGTCATTCACCATTTATTCAGGTATACAATTCTCTCCTGCAGACAAATAAGGCGAGGATATATTCAAATGAGAATGTAGAAGGGCATCATTAGGCACTTTGGTGTCTGATTTCATTCTTCCATCTCAGTAAACTTAGAGATGATGAACCTTCCAAACACGACCGTTTCACAAGACTTCAGAGAAACCGTCGCTTGTTTTTCTAACAGTCAGCAGAAAAATGTTTGCATTTTCAGTCTTGTGGCGTTTGCCGTGTTTGAACGTTTCAGAGCGACTCGCAAACTGGAAAACACCTGAACATCTGCCAGAGACAACCTGCAGTTAGGGGGGACTTTACACTTTTCCTAACAAGAAACGAGGTTACAGGAGGAGTGGGCTCGCCCCGAGGACAAAAGCCAAATCTGTCATTAACGTGATGGCTTAAGTGAGGCAGGAGAGCAGGAAACTACCAGCAGCTGTTCTGCAGAGATTGTGAAGAGCAGGTTCCTTCAGAACTTTACATGAACATTTGGAGGGCCGGCCTTCTGAATCCTGATCCTGCTCTTTCAGACGGTAACAACAAAACCATGACCACCTGACAGAGCAGAGGGAGGCGGGGCCTCAACCTTTCCTTTGCGAGCACATGTCAGATTAAGGATGACGTACCGAGGGGAAAATGGAAAAATGTTCTCCGCCCACATGATTGGAGAGGGTCAGCACCATGAACAGGGCACACCAGTCAGAAGGGGGAGGTGCCATATGCAGAATACTTAAGACCCTCAGTTGGAGGAGGACTTCTCAGAGAACCAGGACAGAGCTTGGCTTGTCAAAAGGAGAACTTCGACATTTGTGCTTCCTTCTAGACTTGGATAGATAGACAGACTAAGAACTAAAGTTCAAAAACGACTCTAAGCTAGCGCTAAAATGACTCCAAGAAATGTAAGCATGGTGGTTTTGGGGGTGGCTCTGCTCCTGTTAGCAGACGTTCAGGCCCAGAGTCCCAGGAAGAAACTGACACCTCCCAAGCCTCCCAAAGCTCAGTGCTGCGAGGACGTGCGCTCGCTCAAAGTCCAGGTGGCCAACCTCACCAGCATCCTGGAGGAGCTGAGCCGCAAGCAGGAAACAGACCTGATGAACGTGGTGAGACAAATAATGGAGCTGGACCAGCAGAACCGGCAGCAGGAAGCCCGGGTCACGGAGGCGGAGAGCCGGTACTCGGAGATCAACAACCGCGTGGAGATCATGCAGCTGCAGACTCTGCAGTCCGTCACCCAGACCTCCTCTGGTGAGTATGAGCAGCTGAAAAAACGCTACTTTACCGTGGTCACATACTGTCGTGTTTAAAACATTATAAAAGCTCACGGGGTCAGTTAAACTGTTTCAATCATCATTTTATGCATCCAAACACTGGAGATTAGATCAGTTTCTACTGTTCTCTGAACAAACTCCAGCCTGTCACCGCGGGTCGAGCTTATTTCATCCACAGTCAGACTAGTTGAGTGGACACGTCAGCCATGGAGACGACTGATTACAGCCGGCATAAGGAGCTGCGTGAAGGCTGTGAGAAACAGACACAGAGTCCGACCATAACACGCTCCACCAAAGCCGTTTTCTCTGCTGTTCAGCCCCCATCATCAGTGCTGGCTGCTGCAGGGACTAAACCACTGAAGAAACCTGCGTTTATGATGAAGGTCCAGAGAATAGATCGCAGATGGAGAGGACAGGAAGCAGGTCAAAGGTTAAAGAAGGAGGCCCATTTCCACAACCCGTTTTGAGTTAAGTGACCCGTCGTGGCCTCACAAAGCTGCTGATGAGGTTTCCAGCCGGTGACCGCGGTAAAGACATGAAAACTTAAACTTGCTGGGTTCTGTTGAGACGTTTTTCACAGGAACTTAAAATGTCAAGTTTACATCTGCACAGTGAATCAGACGTTCATAAAAGAGCGTTTCACAGCAGACACGTCCACACAAACTACTCATAAAACGGCGATGGGTTTAGGAAAGGAAAAAAAAGAAACAATATTCATGAACATTTTTTCTCCAGATGCCATATATGACTGTGCATCCCTCTTCACCAAGAACTACAAGATCTCTGGGGAGTACAGGCTGCGTAAAGACGAGTTTCTGGGGACGCCGGAGCTCAGCGTGAGTCAGCCGGTTTGGTGAGGCGTGGAAAGCTTTGCCTCATCCAGCCGCATCCTGTTTGATAAAACCCTTCTGTTCCTGCAGGTCTTCTGTGACATGGAGACCAACGGGGGAGGCTGGACGCTGATCCAGCGGCGCCACATCGGACTCTTGTCCTTCAACCGAGACTGGAAGCAGTACAAAAATGGGTTTGGATCCGTTCGAGGAGACTTCTGGCTCGGCAATGACCACATCGTGCGGCTGGCGAGGCAGCCCACGGTCCTCAGGATTGAGATGGAGGTGAGAGTTAGAGCCGTAAACACACACATTCGTTTTAAGAGGGACATTGTTGATGCAGGTAGCCTTTACACAGACCGTATCATACTGTCAGGGTCTATGAAACGCCTTTACATGTCTTCCTGCAGGACTGGGAGGGGCAGAAGCGCTATGCCGAGTACGGCCTCTTCAACATGGCCAATGAGCTCAACAGCTACAAGCTCTTCATCGCCAACTACAGTGGAAATGCTGGAGACTCCTTGCGCTACCACAACACCACCAACTTCAGCACCATTAACAAGGACAACGACAAATGTGTGGACGACTGTGCAGCCCTGCGCAAAGGTAAAGCCCCGCCCAAACATTTGACACCCAGCAAATGAGTTCCAAGTTGGCAGTCGATCTCTCTCCCCATTTCCAGGTGGTTACTGGTACAACTGCTGCACCGACTCCAACCTGAACGGTATGTTTTACCGCTACGGCGAGCACACAAAGACCACAGATGGGATCACTTGGTACGCCTGGCACGGCCCCAACTACTCCCTGAAGAGAGTGGAGATGAAGATCCGGCCAGTCAGCTTCCATCCATAGAGCCCAGCATTCTGGTACATCAAACTCCTGAACAGAGACGTCTCACTCATGCCTGATCGCCTTCGCCGCCACGGCGCGGACTGTGACAGGCGGGTTAACATCGTCAGATGAATGTGCTGGGCTTCTGCAGTGTGTGTAAATTGTAGTTCATTTTGTGTATTTATCAGTAAAGTATTCTATTTTTTTTAGCTTTAACAGATGATTTTTTTCATTAAAGATGTCCTTCGTGGACTACTGGATTTAGAGTCTTCCTTTAAAGTACATTTAAGATTCATTTTTAGAGCTCAACAGAGCTGGAGTCAGTCCACCCAGCTTCAACTACAAAGGATAAAAACAGGAAAAAAAACTCAAAGTTTGTGGGAAACAGCCAAACTCAAAGGTGTTTAACATTATTACAAATGCATGTTTTTTTAAGGGAAAAACAATAACATTTATAATGAAAATGTGGAATTTGTAAAATGTGTACAGCTCTCTCTTAATGTGCAATTATTTGATAAAAAATAAAGCTATTTTTTAAAAGAAGTACATCATCTATCCTTTTACAAACAGGATACTATGGATTCATTTCTACAAAAATATCTGAGATATTCAGCCGTTGGTCAGAAATGACTTCTGAGAATCAACACCTTTGAACATAAAGGCTCAGGTCCACTCCAAAAGACTGAGGAGCACACCTGCTCTGAAGACACCTGGGAAACATACGGACGCTGCCAGACGTCGTCTGTGAGCAGTGGTTGGTCCGAGTTGGTCAGGGTCATCGTTTCTATGGCAACCGCTCTGGTCATTCAGGCGTGAGCATACTGGAAGGCCACACCCCCACCATGTGAAAGTGGGCTACACTAACTCTGTCAAAGGTTTTGCGAGAAGTGAAGAAGTTCTTCAGGGACCGACATGACTGCTGTCGGTTTGTACTGAGCCTCAGGTCTTCAGAACCACAGCGGTCAGATCCCGCTGCATTCACAGAGGTCCCATCTACCCAAACCTTTCCACGTACCAGGATATATTTGCCTTCTGCACCAAAAAAAAAACATTTCTAGAAGACACAAAATTAGGTCAGCTGACATTTCTAGACTGAGTTCAACACCAAGTATTAACCCATGAAATGACTTTAACAGACTTAAAGCAGCAGGGCTCCTAAAGTTTAAAGAAACACCACAGTCTTTAGAATCAAGACTTTTTCTTCAGGAAATATGGAATTCATTAGGAAACGTTTGTAAGATTTTTTAAGTGAAAAATAAAGTCTGGCCAACTTTGCAAACACATTTAAACTTATGAAAAGCAGATCTCCACACAGGGTAGAGTGGAGAGGCTTGTGATGCTTCAGCCTTTGCACAGCTTCACATACGGAGGCCTGAATCTTTTATGGGAAGCCCGGCAGAGGTGAGAACCAGATGGGGATAACACCAGAGTGTTGGCTCCCATCATTCATCATCATCAAGGCCTCCCGAGAAATTGAAAACAGGCTGCACAGAAAACACAAGGCCAGAGCCTCACAGATGAAAAGGAGGCAAGGCTCCAATTAGATGGCTGGAAAACACATTTCTGCGTGCCATGCCAAACGTCCACGAGAGAGAAAGAAAACGGGATGGAAAAGACAACCGAAGGTATCGAGAGGATGGGCGGCATTCCTCTGTCTCTGGATAGAGTTGAATTGCTATTCCTCAGCAAAGAGCTTCAGCTGCTTCTGTTTATGACTGAAGCAGAACCACAACAACACTGCAAACTGTGATCCTCTGAAAGATGGAAAGACAGTCAGGATATTTGATCAGTTTGTTATAAGTTTGTTTTTCTCTATATCAGCAAAGGGGGGATTTTTGTCTCATTAGGAGCTCAGATTTAGAAATAAGACAGGAAAAAAAAAATCAAATTGCTCTGTCCTTTTAGGTTCCATTTTAGGGATGTTGTTTGAATGTTTGAACAGGCATTTACTGTGATTATTTTGGAAAGAAAATGTAGATTTAGGCTAAGAAAAAAAGCTGGTTTTAGTTTTTTTGAGGATTTAATAAGACAAACCAACTTTTACTAATACTTTCTTTCTGCTCTAAAATGAGTCATTTCCAGTTAGTACACTAGTGTTTTGTCACTGTAATTAAAATGAACAATAAGGTTAATAAAAAATCAAAAATACAAACTACTCAGAATTAACAAAAACTATTACTGGGCTGTAAAACATTCAATTTGAAGTCATTCTAACAGCTTATTTTTCCTTTTTGAATGTTTGTGTGGAATTCCTTTGATTTTTTTTAGAAGATTTCTCGTTCAGGAAAATGACTGGCTGATGGACAGATTCTTTAAGCACTTTCTAGGGATTTTCCTCTCAAGATTAGTGTTCTTTATGAAGTTAGATTTGATGTTAAAGTTTTGTCCGTCTGTAAAAAAGTTTTGTAACTGTGAAAGGAAATGTTTATGTCAGTAAATTTACACAATACTTTGTGTCAAATGTCATGTGCACATGCGAGCACATGCACTGATCTACAGACAAAACCCAAGTTACAGTTCTGTTGCTTCTCAACAGATCCACCAATCAGCAGTCAGTTACTATCAGCCAATCGTTGCGCTGCTGGGACCCGCAGATCAGATGCATGAGATTCATGAAGGAGAACTAAAACAAAACAATTCTTAAAATAAGCTTTTGTTTGACCGAGTTGAGGAATTTTTTGTCTTAAAGTTTTGTTTAAAAAAAATCCTTCTATCAAAATGTTCGTAGCTGGTTTGAACTTTGACTTTATGATGAAGGTTTTCCACAGAATGGATGCTAACAACCAAATACTACATTTGAAATTTTTTTAAGGTGGTACAAGATACATAAAGCAAAATAAAACAACACAACTGTCAGAAAACTAGTGGTGTAGGGAAAACTTGATTTGTCATTATTTGTATCGATTTAAAATGCTGAAAAGGCAATATTTAATCTGTTATTTATGCGCGTCCTTCAGCAGCTTACTTTTGTTTTCCACCTACCACAGACACCGACCACGGAGCCTCTTTGAGCAGCTCTACATTGTAACCAAAACAAGAAGTATCATATAAAAACACAGATTGCGGGGCTTCATAGCGGCTCAGATAAGATTACAATGAAAGACGTATTAATATTCAGGTCGTTTTTTCTAAGTCATTGTGCTGGCTCAACCTTGGGATATACGGTGATAAGCATCGTATGGTGAGGAATGTATCGGGATACGTATCAAATCACAAGACTCTCGATAAGGGGTCTGCAAACTGAGGTCCAGAGCCACTCTTACTTCTCTATGGTGGGTCTTTGACTAAAGAAAAATAAAATAGTAGTAATCTTTTTATTTAGATTAGTTACATTTCTACATTTATGACTGAGGTGCACCTCAAACATAAACCACACAAAGATTTGTACATTCCTGCTAACTTAAAGAAGTCTTGTTTGCACTTTGCTTCCTCCAGAACACACCAATCTCAAATACTAAGCAAGACTTTGGTAAAAAAGTCTGATCCTTTATCAGCTTATAGAACATATTATGTAAAGTTGTCTAGAGCTGCACTGGGATGATCCGGGCTGGGACATGGAGGCTTTTATTTTGAAAGGAAATCATACAAGCTTCTGTCAAATGTAAAAAATAATTTCACATTATGAGAAAATGCTGGTTTCTCTTTATATTTCTGTTTTTATTCATACCACAAAGAAGCACAATTCCTATTTATTATTAAAGCTGCATTGTAATGAATGCACAGCAGTATCAAAATAAGACTTTGGGGCTCCAAATAGGTTTTGATAAGTAGAAAACCAACCCAAATGGCTCTTTTACTGTTAAAGGAGGAGACCCCTGCTCTGGCTAGTACACATCCCTATAGAAACCTGGAATTGTCAAAATATCATCATTCACGATGAATCCAGTGTCTGCAGCTTTCTTTTCAGCATTTGTCAAACATTTGATGGTCAGTTGATTTGTGTCATGTTATTTTGCTTTATTTATCCATACCACCTTAAAAGTCAGAGGTGGCTAAAGTTAGTGTCCAGTTGTTCGTAATTGGGTCTATTTTTTTTACTGCAGATCAATGCGTGTGCTCATGTATGCACGGCGTCTCAAACACAGACGAAGCATTTTTCCAGACAACACAGAAATGTTTTTTTACAGTTACAAAACACTTTTAAAGACAGAAAATCCTTTAGAAACAAGTCTAACTTCACAGTTCTTTCCCTCGTTTCCTCTTTTTGCGGTGCAGCCTGGAACAAACTCATCTCAGGCAGAAGATTCAGGAGCTCTCTCCACATTTTCTCACCTCTGGCATCCTGATGTTCTTTGTGTTTAGAAAGCAGCTGAGATTCCAGTAAAACAGGTCATAAGTGATGGTGCAGCAGAGGAAGCACTGCAGACCCCAGTGAAAAGAGTCTGGGTTCTCTGTGCTGCTTCATTGATCTCTACAACATCTCTGCATTTCAGGAAGAGAACATTCTTCTCATTAAAGGTTTGTTTTGGGATCAGAGGACCCTGTACCTGATTAGGGACTCCAGGATGAGAGGAGAAGGACCTTTCTGGAACTCCAGCTCTTTGTAATGCAGGGCCTTGGCGTAGGCTCGACATTTGGCGGCTCTCTCCCCGAGCAGGACGATGCCGTTATCGTCTCTCAGAGGCAGAGGGCCCTGAAAAAGCAAGATAACAGAAGAGTGAGCCAGCCTGTTTGTCCTGCCCGGTTCAACAACAAACTGTGATTAAAAACATCTTCAAGTGACTATGAAATTGATATTACAGGTGATAAAAAGTCCCTGTTAAAATGCTAAATACCCATGATGTTCTCCACCCGAGCAGGGATGCTGGAGCTGCTGATTAGTTCAACTTGTGTGGTCAAACAGGGAAGTTTCCATCTGGAAATGTTTGCTGCAACAAGATGCTAAAAGCTTCCAATTTGATGATCTTCTCTCCTAAAGTGAGTTTGAGAAGTTTGGATGGATAAAGAACTGCAGCGCGTTGTCTGTTGGCTCTCATTTACACTCGGGACCGAGTGTCGCTGATGCTCCAGCAGAGTGGGGGGCAGTAACTCAAGCTGAGCTGTGGGGCTGGACGCTCAGCGAATGAGCTGTCACTTATGAGCTCCTCACATCTGGAAAAGAGCTCAGCTCCTCCGGGGAACGCATCAACTCAATGCGTTCTTGCTCACCTTTTTGTTTGTCTTTAGATGTGTCGATGTAGAAAATACAGAGCAGGAAAACAGTTTGACTGATTTTGCCCACTTCTAAAGAAACTGACAGTCATTCGGATGGTTCTGTGGATTCATTTAAACAGTCAGAGACAGAAAACCAAGAAATTCCCTTTTAAGGATTTATATACAATTATTTTATGGAGTTAAATAAGTATTTGAACCCCCACGGTAGAACAACTGAGTCCTTTTGGTTAAACCTTTATTATCAGCACAGCGGTCAGAGCTTTCTTGTAGTTGTTGAGCAGGTTTCTGCACACATCAGGAGGAATTCTAAATCTTGCTGTTGCTCTGGTAACTCTGAGCTTCAGCTCTCTTTTCTAAAGGATGGAGGTCCAGAGACTGACTGGACCACTTCACAATTATGATCCGCTTCTTCTTCAGACATTCCTTGGTTATATGCTTTGGTCATGATCCTGTTGGAAGATCCATCCATGACTCATTTTAAGCCTGAAGTAACCCTGTGCAGAAAAACCCTCAAACCATGAAACTTCCACCTCCGTGCTTGACAGTGGTGTTCTTGGGGTCATCGGCAGCACTTCTCTTCCTCCAAAGAGCTCCATGTTGGTCTGATCTGACCACAGCAGCTTCTCCAATCTCTCTCTGAACTATGAAGGTGTTCACTGATGAACTTCAGGAGGGTCTGCACATCTGCCTTCTTAAGCAGAAGACTTTACAAGACGTGAAACCATGATGGTGTAAAGTCTTCTCAATGGTTTTCTTGGTGACTGTGGTTCCAGATCATCAAATAACTCCTGCTGTGTTGTTTTAGGAGGATTCTCATGGTCATGGAAACCCCACCAGACCTACAGGAGGACTGATGGTCGTTTTCTTGCATTTTGACACCAACAGTTGTGACCTTTAACCTCCAGCTTGTTGCTGATGGGTCTGCAGTCAATTCTGGTCAACAGTCTTCTCCCTTAAATCCACTAAAAGCTCTTTAGTCTTTCCATGTTGGAGAGTTTAGAGTCTGACTGATTCTGTGGACAGGTGACTTTGATACAGGTGAGAAGTTCAAACAGGAGAGTCTAACTGGTCCTTGTGAACCAGAAATCAAATACTTATTTTCTCCACTGTAGAAATGAATGAGGAACAAAAAGAGCATCATTACATTTGAAATGAATCTATTTAACAATTTCTTTTGCTTTTGTCATAAAAATGTCCTTAATCTGAGTACAAGTGCTTCCTCGTAGCCTACCCCTGCAGGTAGAGAGCGTCGTGGAGGCTCGGACTCACCTTGTCACTGTGCTCCATGAACTCTGCCAGGTTCAGCAGCGTCTGTGTGACCTCAGCGATGTCCTGCGAGGTGAGAGCCAGCTCGATGCTGCGAATGAGCTCGTCCTGTTGGTCCTCGCTCAGCTCAGACCAACAGGACAGAAACGCTGCGTTGAACAGGTCTCTGTTAGCACAGAAAACCAGAGGAAACAGAGCGCCGCTCTCAGGAGGATGACAGGACAGTCATGATCTAAACTTATTGCACTGATGAAAGACAGTTGTTGATTTGTTTTATGATGAAGTTGAACAGCAGATCAAATCGAAGCTCAAATGGGTTTTTCCACAGAAGCAGACGAGTGGAGTCAATGACAGGACAGACCTGGCAAGAGGGATGTAGGTCTGTGCCAGAGACCAGCACGAGCGCAGGGCTGGAGAAGACGACTCTTTGAGCAGAACCACGCTCAGGCGCCTCAGCCACTCCAGCCAGTCGTCTTTGGACACCTTCCTCGCTGCTCCCCAGGCCTGCGCGGGGGAGACCAGATCTTTTACAGACGTCTGTGGGAACGGCGGGAGCAGCACGTTCTCCAGACACCAACATCAAAGATGCTCAACACAACTCATCCAATCTGACTGGAAATGTGATGAAGACCGCCGGTGTTTGAGTCCCATCTGCTTTCCTTCTGCTCATTTGAAGAAGAAGCTGCATCGATCACTTGATTCGTATGCAAAGCTTGGATTAAATGTGGCTTCAGACTAGGAAGTGTTTACTGGATGCAGTGTCTACACCTGCAGCTATGCCAGCAAACAAACACTCGACTGCGTCTGCCATCTTTCAGCACCACGCCGTAAATAAAGAGAAAGCGCCATTTCCTGAGTCTGACCTTCTGGAGTGCTGTGGTGCTGACGTGCAGCTTCTTCATGGGGCCCGGCTCCACCGGCCCGCTGACCAGAGCGTCACCTTTGTTACCGCGGAGCTGGCGATGGGAGAAGATTAAAGGGTCCTCCTCCTCCTCTGCCAGCGTGTAGCCCTACAGAGACCACAGGAGTGCAAACGCCGCACAAACATCCCGACATGTTAGAGTCATCAGACATCAAAGCCAAAGCAGACCAGCGTTTCCCGTTGAGACTGTTGATAAACAGAAATCAATCCATCACTTTATTTATACGGCGCCTTAACACAACAGCAGGCCAACCGAAAGCTCAAGAAAACAGAAATTAAAGGGATAAAACAATCAAAAGTAAAGTAGTTTAACAGAGTGAAATGAAATAAAGCAACACGCCGGCAGAGCCTGGCAATAAAAAGGATTTAAGCTCCAATCATCTTTATATATATATATTATATATATATATATATATATATATTATATATATATATTATATATATATATATATATATATTTTTTTTTTTTTTTTTTTTTTTTTAAAGCGTTACCAGCTTATTTTTTTTTTTATTCTAATGAAGCAGTTTTAAGCCAAAATCAAAATAAGACATAGTGTCTGCAGAGCGGCAAGAGTTCATTACAAATTCATCTCGGAGTTGTGTGTGTGGAGCAACCCTGCCTCCTCCTTTTTGTCGCTCATGTTTACTCTCTCCCACTAGCTTACAGCCCCTCACACCCCAACCCAACATTAGCAGAGCAACAAAAACAGTGAGAAACTGTCCATCTGTGCAGGTTTGATCCAGCTCCACTGAGCAAAGATAAAAGTATGGTTTGATATGAATACATGATCTTTAAACTTTGAACAATTATACTTTATGTTATCCAGTAATAGAAATAAAAACAGTAATGTTTCTGTAAACGTTGTTGGTAATAGAATTAAAAATGTTAATGAAATGAAGTTTTTGGGTGTAATAATCGAAGCCTGTAAAAACAAACCTGTTGCAAAGGAATTGTAATTGACACAGGCTGAAATGGTCCCTAAACCATCATGCATTTCATTTACTGTACAACTCTCTGATTGCGTCACACCCACAATACTGTTTTGGAATTTGGGGCAATACTTATAAAACACACGTTACCCCAATCTCAGCTTTACAAAACAGTCAATAAGAATTGTGACAGGAAGTAAAAATACAGACCCATCAGGACCACTATTCAGTCATTTGAAAATACTAAAGTTTGGTGACGTTGTTGATTTTAACACTCTCAAATGTATGTACACATACACACAGGACATGGGTAGCCCTCAAGTTACAGGCTGAAAGGATGGGAAATATTCAGAAAACCCAGAATTAGAACAAAAGTGTTGGAGAGATCTGTTTCAGTGTACGGTCCTAACATATGGAATAAACTGGATAAACAAACTAAAAACACAAAAACAGCTGCGACCTTTAAGACTTTTAATAAAAGTGAGACGTTAAGCCAATAAGTACATAGGGACACGGTGGTGCAGTACATAGCGCTCTTGCCTCACAACAGGAATGTCCCGGTTCATGTCCCAGCTGGAGGACCTGAACCAGAACCACCGATGTGGACTTTTCTGTGTGGAGTTTGCATGTTCTCCCTGGGGAGTGTCCAAAAACATGCTTCATAGGTTCATTGGTGACTCTAAATTCCCCCTTGATGTGTGAAGATCATTTTTGTTGTTTGATGTACTTTGATTTAGAGATAGGGGCAGATGTTATACGTTTTCTTCTTTCTGTTCCTTTTCCTTTATTAACTGCGATAATTTCATTTATATTAATGTGTTGTTATATATTGTCATTAAATGAAATTAAAAAGAAAGATGCCCGCTCAGAGAAAATAACTAAGACGTTCATGGATCTGTTTATCTGCAGGTAGACAGCCACATCAGAATGGGGCGGAGCCAGGAGCTTGAGGCCCCGCCCACCATATTTGCTTTGTCACAAAAGTGATTTTTTTTAAAACAGCATTTTTTATCAGCCCCTGATTCACAATGATTAGAATAAATAAACACTCAGATATGCAGTTTTAAGCTTAATTATCTTCATGTCCCCAATCATCAGAAAACTGAACAGCTTCAAAAAGCTCGATCCTCTCTGAGCTTCGTCTTGGACCTCTGTACCTCCAGGAGAAGCTGATCAGCTGATCTGAGGCACAGAGTGTGTGGGGGGACATTTTAAGATTTATATAAAGTGAACTCTAAAATTCTCAGTCAGACAGTGAAGGGAAGCCAAGATGATGTAGAAACCTCTTCTTCAGTGACTGATGGTAAAACCATGTGAGGAACTTTCTGTCCTGATATTTGGACCTCCGGGAACCAGAGACCAAGAGCAAAATTCAATCCCCATAAGTTGAAGTGACTTTCCGTCCCGGAGAGCAGAGGAACTTACTTTCACAATGCGGCATATGAGAATGTCGTAGCGCTGGTGATTGATCCTGTGCTTCAGCATCACTTTGTTCACCATGGGGATAAATATCTGGTACTAAAAATAAGCAGAGAGAGAAGCCATGTCAACAAAACTACACATGCTTGATGCGGTCGCCCCAATTACAGCTTTTTCTTTGGCCATAAAGTAAATAGTGGGGGGGCGTGCGGCACTAACATGGAACCTCCGTGAGTGACGGATCTAAAGCTTTTCCTGTGGGTTTGCTGCGAGTCATGACTGGAAGGAGGCCTGGCGGTTCTGAGGTTACACCACAGGACAATAAAACCAGTGCAGAGCTGAAGAAGAGGAAGGCTCGTGAGCCCAGGGTACATGTGTCCTCATCCACTCTAATAAACAACACCCCCTGCTGGCAAACAGTCTGTGACATCATTAGTCTGGCAGGAAGTAGCAGAGACTGAGGAGGGTTACAGAAACCTGCTTCATGTCTGGCCAGCAGAGGAAAGGCCGGGCTACTGAATAACAACGGAGCTCAAGGGGGGGGGGTCCTCCAGGGACCAATATGCCTACCTTCTTTCCCAACTGGAAAACCAGCGAGGACAGGGTGTCCATGGAGGTGGACCGTAACTCAGGAGTGCTGTCAAGCGTCCTGACGATGGGGTGAATGATGCGGGAAGCATAGTCTGTGAAGTCCAGGGACTCCGTCAGCCTGTCGAGGGTCTCCAGGGCAACCCTGAGCCACACAAGAAAACACATGAAAACTCTTCACAAACAGAGCCATCTGAAGCGCTTTAGCGCCGCACTCGACATGAAAGAGACCAGAAACCACCAGAAAACCATCAGGAATCCAAAACCGCCTGGTTTTCTGTTCTTACCTACACCTGGTTCTTCTCATAGAGCGGAGCTTACTGCAGGGATATGTTCTAAAAATAACCTGCAGCAGGTGAGTTCCGTGAATTCTTGATGTTTAGAGGCGGTCAAACTTTCTGCTTTTTTCTCAGACATGAACATTTTTACACAGTTGTCTCGGTTGAACCCTCAGGTTGTGGCAAACTTCACTATTCACTACTAAGGGTGTCAAAGTATTGCATTAATCCCAATTATTTCACTACAGACAAATGAATGCTTTTCTTATCTTGTTAATCTCCTTTTTGAACTAACCAATAACTATTGTGGTGCTCTCAGCTTTAAAAAACAAAAGTCCAACGGTTTACTTGCATGAACATTTCATTTGAACTCAGCTTCTCATATTGCTCTCAGGCCACGTTTTGATGTCTGTGTACTGCTGTGTACACGGATCCCACCATATTGCTGCTGTGACATCATCAGTGTGCGACTTCGTAGTTCTTAAGAGAACTATGCAAACAAACCCACAATGTCACAGCTTTTATCTATGATCTGAGCCGGGGTAAAGCTGGAGGAGGAATTGGTTATCACTGTCAGAGAGCTGATATAATGGGACAGTAAACTGTGGAATTCATAAGAAGTTTGTGGTCAACAGTTTTAGGATTCCTAAGGAAAGTGTTCTGTTTTTATGTTTTAAATTCTAGACTGAGGTTTTGTTTTGTTTTTTTTTAATAGTTCAAGATTGAAAAAAATACCTTGTTTGTAAAAGTAAAGGTTTAAAGTCTGTTATATAAGGAAAAGGCAAAGTTTCTGTTGTAAAATTTGATCTTTTACTGTGCCACAATGTCATGAATTTAAATGAAAATGTCTCAAAATGTGGCTTTTCACAGCAACTAAAGGCTAAAAATAACTACGATTAAACAGATTACTTAATTATAGGTCATGAATAATTGAGCACACAGAAAAGAAGTTGCATGGCAGCGCATAGTGCATTTGCTATTTTGTAGTGCTGTCCGAACCTCAAAAATCAAGAGAAATTCCCCAGAAGTCTCTGTGAAGAACCAGTGAGCATCAATTTTCTCTAGATTGTGAAAAACAGACCATGATGCATTGCGTTTGAATGGTTTTCCATGTGAAATATGTTTTTAAAATTAATTTACTTTTAATAATAATTCTTATTTATTTTCTACAGAACACAGTAGATTCAGGAATAGTCATCCTGAAATGCTCATATTTATTAGGCTTTTACTTTAGGAAATTGATGAAATGTTCCTTTTAAAACAAAAGTGATGAGCACGGAGTCTGACTGAGTATTTCAGTAGTTATGGAGTGGGGGGGGGGGGGGGGGGTGTCCCAAAGTTCAAACCTTTACAGAAAATTAAATCCAGGGTTATATGATGAGAACAAAGACCTGACCACCATCAAAGATGTATGTAAATGCATCAAACTGAACACAATCTGTACAGGAGACACGGTATGAAGGAGCCAATCAGGGCACAGAACCCTGTTAAATACATAAATAAAAGGTGCAGAGGGACGCTGACAGTGAGACTGCGACAGAACACTGAACTGACAGCAAAGCCCAGAGATGAAAACTTGCGGTGTGCAGCAGCACTCACTTGCGGGCCTGCAGGGGAACGTCGGGGGCATCAAAGAGCTTGACAATGGGGGGCAGCAACAAGTGCAGGTAGTCGTCCAGATTAGCGCCAAACAGCTGGATGGCATTCAGCAGCTGCAGGATGAACAGGAAACACAGAAAAACATGAAACTTTAAACTGGAAGACTCCTAACAGAACGCTCACTCCTATGAAGAGTCAAAAACGAGTTAATGACTCTAAAGTCCAATCTAAATCTATTGATGGAGAGAGACTCTGGAGCCTGTGGTGAAAGTGATATGAGAGGAGCAAAGGATCATGGGAACTGTCCGGACAGCATTAGCCTGTGAGCTGAGTTTGGTTCCACAGTAAAAATCCCGTTGTGTGAAGAATGCAGACACTCTGGGGTCTTAAAAAGATGACGTGTAGTGCAGACAGAAACCCGCCCGCCGTGGCCCCCCCAGCATCTCTGCTCCCCACACCAGCAGCCCGTGTCTAAAGGGCACATGGCGAGACGGCAGGAAGCTGAGGTGAAGGCGCACAAGTATTTATGGATATGCTGCAGTGGGGGGGGGACTGAAAAGATTATAAAATGATGAAAAGTGTGTTTTCCTTTTCTTTCGGACCAGAACTTGACACCCCCTCTGCCGCCCCCCTGAATCTATGAACTGCAATTACAGAGCAGACAGAACCAAACGGATCCCCACAAACCGCCGCGTTTAAACCCAGAGATCCAGAGTGCTGCAGGTCTGTGTCGTTTCTACTGACGGGGGTTCTGATGAAACCAGAACTCAGTTAGTTGACCATAAACTGGTTCTGTAAACCGGTTCTGCTGGAGTGAAGGACAAATATTTTAATCAAACTGTTCTGAAGAGAATCAGCAAAAAGACATTTGGATGGTTTTTTTGAGATGAACAGGATGTTTGCATAACATCATGCTGTCACGGGTCTCATGCAGGCAGGAGGGGGGGCCTCCACAGGACTACTGTGCACGCTCCAGGTCCCTGCTGTGGTCACGTTCAAGTCCCACTCGGATCATCTTCTGGTCTGTTTCCAAAGGTCTTTTCACGATGATGTGTTTTTAGACTACATTTAAAAACTCTGTCCTCTTCTAGGACATAGTTTCTGCAGAGCAGCAGAAGTTCAGTAGAAATTCCCCTGTGGGCGGGACTGTTGGCCTGTAAGTAAGCCTCCCTCTATTTCCCGTCATCCCTTTGTGTACATGCTCTCCAGGTGAGAAACGGTGAGCAACACCAGAGCTATCCAGCCATAAAGTTCTGATCCAGAGTCCAGCTCAGGCGAAAAAAAAGATGTTCTGTAAGCGGATGCATCGGAATGGGGTGGAGCCAGGACACTTTGGCCCCACCCACTCCACTTTCTACATCACAACTGAAAACTTTTTCAAACAGCTTTTTTTGCATCTGATTCACAACAAATTGAATTAAAAAATATTCAGAAATGCAATTTTAAGCTTCAAGCTTATGACAAAAACACCAGGAGAACATGTCAAAGAGGTCAGACCAGGATTTTCTTAAGCCTTTCAGAGTCAACTATATCCATATCTATTTTACCTTTGGAACACTAAAAAACAAATCATTTATGAAATATTAGTTACTTTTCATGAATTTTTTCCTAACTGGAAGTAAAACGACTCCAGTCCTGAAGCTCCGCCTGCAGCTGCGTGTGGGTGCCGCCCATTTCATGACATCATCCAAGAGCTGTTCTGTCTTCGTTTCTCCCATGAAAATAAACAACATCCAACTTTTTCAAAGATGGATGTGCATACCATATATCTGCCTTTAGCAGCTCTGGCCATCACTACAGTGGTTCACAACACAAACACACTCGATGACTTCACGACTCTACCTGACCGGGGGGGTCTGGGTTTAAAGTAACAATCATATGTTTGAGCTGGAATTTACTGAAGACAGGACACAACTGGGAGATGTGCAGTATTCTGACTCTAAAATGAACGTTTTTGCTGATCACCGCAGCTCTGTGGAGAAATTGGGTGTTGGTGTCAGACTGTCAGAGCAGATTCCTCCTGAAAGGGGCGGTCTCACTCTGTGACATCAGCACAGCATGTAAGGACCCGCTCGCTTTCGTGGGTATGGGAGGGGCTGCTGCAGACAGAGCAGGTTTTTAAAATATTCATCTTAAATGCGTGAATGGATCAAAACACAGTTTTGGAGGATAGAACAGTAAAATGCACATAAAATGTCAAAAAGTAGAATTTTCATAGTAATGCTCCTTTAAAACAGCAAAAACAACATTTTCAATGAAGTGGTTCTACTTTGCATGAATGCTCAAAACGGTGAAGCTGGAGAACCAACAGAAACTCCACAGTTCACCTTGGACGTCTGTTTTCTTAGGTCTAAGTGCATGCACAATAGACACACAACAGACACCACATTTTGCTTTCACATGAAAAAAAAACCCTCATCGGTCTGAAGTTGTTTAAAAACACAGGGCAGCACGCCGGAACTCCTACCTTTATGGTGACGCTGCGGCCGGTGCTGTTGTCGTGCATGAAAACGCGCAGCATGTGTGGGATGAGCTGAGGCAGGTACAGCTTGAACTCTCCGCCCAGAGCCACCACGATCTGCTCAATCAGGAGGATGATGGTGTTCTGCATGGGGTTGTTTGGAGTCCAGTACTCCTGCAGCACAGAAACCCGGTCGTGGAGACATTTACTGTGTTCTTTGATGTTGGTTCACATAAGTGTTGGCTTTCTTTTAAATCTGTTAAAGGATGAGCATATTTTGAACATGAACAGTGATCTTTGTTCACTCTCCTCCTGTCCCACTCACAGCAGCAGGCAGACCGGACCAGACCGGACCGAACCGGACCAGAGTTTAGTAACAAAACCATCTCGACACCAAGGCAACTCATCCACCCTCCAGCAAGTCCAATTTTTATGTGCAAAGCTGATTTGTTCTGGATTCACAAACTGATGGAGGTTTGGGCTCTGCAGGGAGAACGTTCAAGAAAAAATCAGTTATCAGCAGGAAGGGGAAGCAGCAGAGCCACAAACTCGTTCCATCATCTCCAACACCAGGAACCACTACAGACAAAAGAAACTGTTGAGAAAGGCTGCAGCAAACAACAACAGAATGACTGAGTAACAGCTGTTTAGTCCTTTATAGAAGTCTATGTGATTTTAGCTTTTTGGAGCCACTTCCTGTTTGCAACGCCAGGGGGGAGGAGCCACTTAGTCCAGTTCTCAGATACAGTCAATTACAGTGGCCCTGAAGTGCAAATCACACCAACAATCACTTGACGTATTTGTAACATTTTTAAGATAACAATAAATAAAAAAAGTAAAACAAATGTGAAAAAACAGCACTGCATTTTAACAAACAAAACAACATTTCAGAAACCGAAATGTTAAAAAAAAAAAAACTTTGGGAAAAAGAAACGTGATTTACAGAAACCAAAAAGAAATGTTAGAAAAACGAAACTATAAGAAACCAGAAAAGAAGATACAAAATCTGACTTCATGAACATCAATAGTGGAGTCCCACAGGGCTCCATTTTATCTCCTATCCTTTTTACCATATTTATTAATAACCTGGGTAGTCATTTGCCGAATGCTAAATTCCATCTCTATGCAGATGATACCATCATCTACACAGTTGCTTCTTCAGTCCATCATGCTGTAAATGAGCTTCGGGAAGCCTTCCATCAACTTCAGTATTCTCTTCAGCAGTTACAGCTAACCCTAAATGCTAAAAAGACCAAGTTCATGATATTTTCCAGGTCTCGTTCACATGATGCACTGAAGGCTGATATTCAGACATTGGAAGGGGTGGAAATTGAAAAAGTGTCTACCTATAAATATCTCGGTGTATGGATTGATGACAAATTGTCTTTTACCTCTCACATTGAGCACTTACTAAAAAAGCTAAAAGCACTTCTAGGTTTCTACTACAGAAATAAATCTTGTCTAAGCCTGGGTGTGAGGAAAAGACTTGTTCAGAGCACCTTCCTCCCAATTTTGGACTATGGGGACATTCTGTACATGAATGCTGCCTCTTCAACTCTCCGTAGTCTGGACACAGTTTATCACAGTGCCCTGCGTTTTATCACAAACTGCTTACAGAACCCATCATTGTGAACTGTACTCTCTGCTCTCTTGGTCTTCACTTAAAGTCAGGCGACAGAGACACTGGCTAATATTTACATATAAGGCCTTTCTTGGTAAACTGCCTCAATACCTGTGCCGTCTTCTGTCTCCTGTTAACAGCATATATAACTCTCGCTCTTCACTCAAATTGCTTCTTTCTGTTCCCAGATTCCACACTGAATTAGGGAAAACAGCCTTTTCTATTGCTGCTCCGCTTTCCTGGAATAATATTCAAAACTCTCTGCATCTAATTGACCTTATTCCCTTGAATTGTTTCAAAGAAAAACTTTCTGAGCTTTTAAAAGAAATATGCACATGTCACTCTTGACTTATCCAAACCACTCTCAATTAACCTTTTATTCATTGTCCTGTTGTTATTTTCAATTGTTTATAATTGTATTTTATTGTTATTGTATTTTCTTTTAATTGTTTTAACTGTATTTTATTCTCTTGTGTTGATGCCTTTTGGCCCAGGTCTCCCTTGAAAAAGAGATGTAAGTCTCAACGGGATTTCCTGGTAAAATAAAGGTTATAAAAAGGTAAGTACCAATCACTGATTGGATGATGGTTTTACAGTATCACTTCGAGCTGAATAACTGTCAGTGAAATGATGAACAAACGTCATCATCCAGTCAGCTATGTCCCATCATACCACTTCCAGTCTCTGGAAAAAAGAAAAAACAACTTTTCAGGAAAAAAAATGAAATGTTACAAACAAAGGAAACTGTAAAAGGTACTGAGACATCGCTAATCAGATGATGACATCAGCAGTACTGATATTATCATCCAATCAGAGACATCCCATAATTTTTCTGGTTCCTCGTTGGGTTTTGTCTTTCCAAAACTTCATTTTGTTTTCTGAAAATTACTTTGTTTTCAAAAAATGTTTTGTTTTTTTTTTTCATTTTTGTTTCTTGCGTTTCAGTTTCTGGAAGTGAATGCAATGCAACACTGATCTTAAAAATATGTTTATCTTCTTTAATCATCGTTGTGATATTCAAAATGTTTTTGCGTCGCGTGATTTGTTGATGTTTTTGCACTTCAGGGCCAAGGTGGATGCTCCTAAGCAGAGGAACCGTTTGTGTAGTTTCACAGGACGGAAGTCGACTCTTGGTCAGTCTCTTTCATTTTGGCTGATCTGAAACTCTTTCTTTCTTTAGGGTGAATCAAAAAGCAGCTCTGGTTTTCCTGAAAAGTGAAGCATTATCTTCCTCACAGGAATGCTCGAGGAGTCCAAAGCCTCGAACGTGTTTGCCGAACCACAACAAGACCAAACAAGAGGTGGAGGTCCATCTGTCCCCAGACCACATCAGACAGAAACCTGGCTCAGAGTTCCAACAGCTTTGTGTCTGCAGAAGTGAAGTGTGAAGCTGTCCCAGAAACAGAGAAGTGCAGGAATGACAAACGCTTTCTATGAACTATGAGCTGCTGGTGACACATCTATTGAAAATGTAAACAGTCACCTGATACGGCTGAAATGACATCACTTCCTGTGAGTATGGAGACATAAAATCTGTCAGTCAGTCAATGAGCTTCAGCTGTGAGATCTGGCAAACGGGTTCCGTCTCCAGCAGCCCCCAACTTCCTGCGTTTGCTGCCTGTGGCAGCAGACGTCAGAGTGAGAGTACATCTTGAATAGCTATAGCAGCCCCCTCATCTGGAGGCAGCAGCTGAGCTGCAGCAGAAAATGAATAGATCCTTTGTTTCATTTACGAAGTCTGTGGGACTGGATGCACAGCAGTGTACTTCTGTAAATGACTTTCTATCACATTCACACACTGATGGCTCCACTGAATAAACCAGACCAGACCAGAATAGATTGGTTTCAGTACAACCCAGAGCAAGACAGACAATAAAACACACCTACAGTTCAGGGTCGACTGCGGATCAGCTCGTCTTTCTATAGTCTCAAATATTTTGATGCATAATACATTTTTGAGAGTCATTACTCTATCACGATGATGACACATTTCTCGCTTTATTGCTCAGGCCTAATAGAAATGCATCTTTGAGAGCGTGTTCTTCAGGACAGGGAGGATTTCTTTAGCAGTTCTGTCACATGACCCGATGGGCTAACGTCATAAACCACTACTCCTCTCTGCCTGAGGAACCCGATGGGCTGAGCGGGAAAAAGGCTGAGCTCCAACCAAAGATCCTCAAAAGGCTAAAGACAACCATAAGATTAGCTTTTATCCTGTCAGGCTCACAGCAGCCTCAACATCTCCACATGAGGACAGGAGACCTGACCATGTTACCTGGATGAAGAAAGAAGGGGGTAAAATGGAGGGCGGCGGCCTGCATGACTCACAGGAAAACAGCAGGCCGGCTGGTGTTTGCTTTGAGATTAGAAGCACCGCAGTGACTCACTCTGATAAGGGTGAAGATGTCGTCCATGTACGGGCGGATATGAATCTTCACAAAGCACACGACCATTCCCATCTGCTGGAAGAGGAACTGCAGGACAAGAAGAGCAGAGCGTGTCAGCAGAGGAGGTTCCCACAGCGGTCTGCCTCTGGGGGTCAACATACCTCACGAATGCTGGCATCGCAGACGCGGATGACATTGAGGAACGTGGGCATGACCTGCGGCAGGAACTGAACGCACTTCAGGCCCAGAGACTTGAAAATAAAGGTGACCGCCTGGACCACCATGGTGTGATGGTTGGAGAGGGAGGGGTCTCTCAGGATGCGCATCAACGTCACGATTGCCACCGCGGGGTAGAACTCATCGAGGGGCAGGTTGCCCATGTTCACCAACATCTCACTGGTGCTGTAGTCCGCTAAAGGGAGGAGGTTGGAGGTGTTAGGATACGTCGAACACAACATGTGTGAGGAAAGTCTCAAACATACTGTACTAACAACAGAGCTGCAGAAACCCTACAGAGCTGCAGAAACCTTACAGAGCTGCAGAAACCTTACAGAGCTGCAGAAACCTTACAGAGCTGCAGAAACCTTACAGAGCTGCAGAAACCGTACAGAGTTGCAGAAACCGTACAGAGCTGCAGAAACCTGACAGAGCTGCAGAAACCGTACAGAGCTGCAGAAACCTTACAGAGCTGCAGAAACCGTACAGAGCTGCAGAAACCGTACAGAGCTGCAGAAACCTTACAGAGCTGCAGAAACCTGACAGAGCTGCAGAAACCTGACAGAGCTGCAGAAACCTGACAGAGCTGCAGAAACCGTACAGAGCTGCAGAAACCTGACAGAGCTGCAGAAACCGTACAGAGCTGCAGAAACCGTACAGAGCTGCAGAAACCTTACAGAGCTGCAGAAACCGTACAGAGCTGCAGAAACCTTACAGAGCTGTAGAAACCTGACAGAGCTGCAGAAACCTGACAGAGCTGCAGAAACCTTACAGAGCTGCAGAAACCTTACAGAGCTGCAGAAACCTGACAGAGCTGCAGAAACCGTACAGAGCTGCAGAAACCTTACAGAGCTGCAGAAACCGTACAGAGCTGCAGAAACCCTACAGAGCTGCAGAAACCGTACAGAGCTGCAGAAACCGTACAGAGCTGCAGAAACCTGACAGAGCTGCAGAAACCTTACAGAGCTGCAGAAACCGTACAGAGCTGCAGAAACCTGACAGAGCTGCAGAAACCGTACAGAGCTGCAGAAACCTGACAGAGCTGCAGAAACCGTACAGAGCTGCAGAAACCGTACAGAGCTGCAGAAACCTGACAGAGCTGCAGAAACCGTACAGAGCTGCAGAAACCTTACAGAGCTGCAGAAACCGTACAGAGCTGCAGAAACCTGACAGAGCTGCAGAAACCTTACAGAGCAGCAGAAACCTGACAGAGCTGCAGAAACCTTACAGAGCTGCAGAAACCTTACAGAGCTGCAGAAACCTGACAGAGCTGCAGAAACCTTACAGAGCTGCAGAAACCATGCCTAGTTCCTGCAGTATCATTCAACAAGAGCATCCTTTCAGAGCGGATCACGGCCTCACTGCTGCGTTCTGTTGCAGCAGACATCAGCTGAAGCCGAGTGAGGAGCTGATCTATGCAGTCGTCTCGCATGACTCAGAAACGCTGTTGGACTGCAGCGTTCCAGACAGCGACCCTTACAAATCTGCCAACAGATATGCAAGCCCCCTGTTCTGGTCACAGTCTGTTAACTTTCAGAACTAAATGGTAAAACCATTAACCTTTTGTCCAAGGTCACAGTTTAAGTTGTGTGCTTGGAGCAGAAAAACAAAAGCCTGTAGTCTTCATATCCATCACACGCATGAGTTAAGCACATGCACAGATTTATCATCACTGTATTAAATTTAGGATGTTCAGAATGGTGAGATAGAAGCACCGTGATGACATTTCCTGTCAAATCCTCTTAAATTCCACTAAAATCACAGCAAATAGAAAATCAAACTGTAATGCTATAAAACTCAAGTGTTTGTTAAAAAAGCAAAGATCAGGAAACAGTCTGGTCGGCCTCCGTAATTTCTGATTTTTGTCAGTAAATATTTGGAATGACACTTAGGGATATTATCGTGTTTTGTTGCTCAGGCCCGAGGACGGCTGCGAAGATTTAGTGTCAAAAGAGAGAGAGAGAAGATGCTGCTGCGTTATACCCATGCACTGACTTGTTTGGCATTTGCACAGAAATCAAACTTTAACTGTATTAATTTGATTTTATATACTTTCCAAAAGGATGCTGTTTTATTTTTACAAATGTATGCAGCGTTTTATTGCACTCTGTTGCCAAGATAAGGGGCTCATTATATATTTGTAACACACTTGGTCATTTTGGCTAATATAGCCAATATATCTACATCCAGCATGTCTTGCCTTCATTATAAGACTTATATAAGGCTTTTATTTTTTTGCAGCTCCAAACATTTGTTTTTTGTTTCTTTGGTCCAGTATGGCTCTTTGAACCTTTTGGGTTGCTGTCCCCTGATCTGTGTTTAATGCATCCTGTCTGCAGAGTGAATTTGGTTCATGTTGTAGTTTGAAAAATAATACGATAAAGCAAGTTTTAATGGCAAAATAGAGTTGAGGAAAACGTGTCTTAGAGAGCAGAGATGCTTTTTCTTCAAAAAATGAATTCTTGGTACGGTCGCTTTTTTTTTTACCCCAGTAGCAGATTTTTGTTTTTGCCTATTTAAATATTTTTTTTAATTACTTTTTAAGAATTTTGGATTTATTTTTTATTTCAATTATGTATTTATTTATTTGGGGGGGGGGGGGGGGTTCTGTGTATTCTGAAGGGGTGTTTTATCTATAAAATAAACTTGATAGATGGCAAATCCACCATCCCGCAGATGTTTGTACATTCTATCTCAAGTGTTTTAACCAGGAGAATCATGTGAAAGCAGTCATTTGATACAAGTTTTCATTCAAATATTCCAGCTTTTTTCCATTCAGTCACTAAAGCAGACGAGTGAAAGCTCCAGTCTTCTTGGTGGAGATCAGATCTTACCGTTTCTCCTCCGGTGGGACGTAACAGCAGCATTCATGGTAAAGAGGCTTCGACTAGAATTGAACGGCTGCTGTTTTCATTTGCAGCCACAACGCTGCTGAGAACACATGTGGCTTAAAATTAACGAGGAGAGTCCATCATCACATCAGGCGATTTATTAAAGGTGGGGGGTTAAAGGTGTCACTGCTGCTCCTTTAATGAAGCACCAAAGGATCCACGTCAGGTTCACCTCAGCTCACAGACCATCAGATCTGCTAAACCAGCTCAATAAGCACAGAGTCTGCATGCATCTCCAGCAGTGATCCTTTCCTCCTGAATTGATGCGTCTTCAAAGGCCGGACTGGTTTTCTTGGAGATGTCAAAGCCACTGTGATGAACAGACGGCGTCCAAAGCAAACACAGACGCTCAGCGGCGCTCTCGGGTCACACGTCCCAGGCAGGTTTAAATACGTCTCAAGATCATTTCAAAAGTTTCCAGATGTTGCAGTAAAAACTTGATACTGTTGTAAATTCCAGGAATACTAATAAAAGGCGGATATAATGGACAGAGAGGATCTCGGGGAAGGAGTAGCAGCAGCACTCGGAGGCCTACCTGAGTCCTGGCTGGACTTGGACTCTGACAGGCTGACGGCCGAAGCGTCTCGGGATTGGTCGATCATGCCGATGTTCACCTTGTGCTTGTAAGGGTCCAGAGCTCCGAGGAGACCCAGGACACGGATGGCCTGGTGGAGGGTCAGCAGGAAGTGTGACATGACAGAGATGAGAAAGATTCATTACCACCTTAAGTGTGCATGAGACAAGAGGGAACATGGAGAAACAAACCTTAAGAGTTCAACCGTGAAAACAATCTCTGGACCTCCTGACGAATCTCATCAGATTGATTCATTCCGAGCTGAACAATTTGAATAAATTAAACAATTGCATCGTATACGTTAGTTTTGTCTGAAAGAGTGTCCAGAGTCCTGTGGCTTTTCCTGGTTAGAAACCAGCATTTCTGTTTAGTTTATCAGCAGGAGGAGAAGAGGCGCTTCTGCAGGAACCGGACCAGAAACGAACAGGAAACCAGAAGAATTGAACAGAACTCGATGGAACCGAAACGGAAACAGCAGAGGTGAAGGGGGGCGTTTTAAAGGGGCGGTCACAGCATATTTACATGGAAGGGTGTGTTGGCAAGAGTCTGACGATACGATACGATACCCATCTCATGACTCGATATGTATCACGATGTATCCCAAAACCAGAACTAATTAACTGTAGAGTATGAAAAGTCATTCTTAAATTAAAAAAAATCCAGTATTTGATGTATGAACTGAAATAAAAATGTCCTTCAAATAAAGTACATGAATTCACTGTAAAATAGTCAATTGAAGCACTTAAAATTATATTATATGTATATATATATATATTATATATTATTGATCAAAGTTGTTTATTGCTAATCTGTAAAATAATTTGAATGTAAATATTTGTTGCCATTATTATGTGTGTTTCAGGATTTTTACCTACTGACTGCTGACAGACCAAATGGAAAATAGATAAAGATTGGAAAATAAGTGTCAATTTTGGATGCTTAGCCCTTTTCAAATGTGGGAAAAGTGCACAAAAAATTAGGTAACGCTTTACAGAGACTGTAAACCGTTATATTCCTCATCCTTTGGTGTGACGTTCCTTTGGAGGTAGATAACTGTCGTCACTTATTAATTAAATTATTACATTTTTGTTCTGTTGCTTACAACAATTCTGCACTAAACAGTGTTACAGTTGATCATGTTTACTATTGTTAACATTGAATTTTAGAAATAATTCCAATTCAATTGGTGTCAATGCTTGTCAAAGACATAGTATTACTGATTTCAGCAATGTTGCACAAAATATGACAAGTTGTTTATTATGATTGTGTTTAAGCAAAAAAAATAAAAATAAATGGGGATATATTTTCCCAAAAAATATGTTTTTCTATATAGTATTGCGATATTATCAATATTGTGAGCCATGTATCGTGTATCGCATCGTATCGTGAGGTACCCAGTGATTCCCAGCCCTAGTATCTCATATGCGAGCTGGTTTTACCTGAGTAAATCATCCTGCTTTTCTCTTGGTGAATTAATAAATATTTGCTTTAAAAGGGAAGAGTCAACAATGTCTGAAATCCACAACAAACTGTATTCTTTAACGGTGTCCAGCTGCTCATAGAGGAGGGGCGTCCAACCAATCGAACAAAGGGGCCAAAATCCCAAACACACTTTAGGTCGGGGGCCGAACAAGATAAACTTTTATTCAACACTCTAAAACTACATTTTTAGACTTTAAAAACATACGTTTTTAATATAAATATGAATAAAACAGGTAGGAATATTATTCCAGAATAAATTAATTTACAGCTTAAATAACTTTCAGTTTCAATTTACTCTCCATAAAAATATATTTTGTCAAAATTAAACAAATTAGAAATAAACTAAATGTTAAAAGAAAAACACAGAAATGTATTTACTTCTACATCATTTTATATGAGAAATTACACATAAATAACCTAAAAGATTTGGCTCTCCATAATATATACCCTGTCAAAATATACAAATATTAACTTTCTGCCCAACAAAACAAACAAAGTCTACATATGAAAATAAAATGTGCGCTTCCTCTCCTAAAAAAGGACAGTCTAGACAAAACTCAAATGAACAACTACAGACCGATATCAAACCTGCCATTTTTAAGTAAGATCATTGAAAAAGCTGTTTTCATCAGTTAAATGAATTCCTAATAAATAACAACTGCTATGATGTCTTCCAGTCCGGTTCAGACAGAACCACAGCACTGAAACGGCTCTGACCAAAGTGACCAATGACATACGTTTGAATACAGACAGTGGAAATATGTCAGTGCTAGTTTTACTGGATCTCAGTGCTGCGTTTGATACAGTCGACCACGCAATACTACTCAGACGACTGGAAAACTGGGTGGGTCTCACTGGACCAGTACTAAACTGGTTCAAAACATACTTAGAAAACAGGAAATATTTTGTGTCAATTGGTAACTTCACTTCTGAGCCAACAGAAATTACATGTGGAGTGCCCCAAGGCTCCATCCTGGGACCACTTCTATTTAACATCAACATGCTCCCACTGGCCCAGGTTATAAAGAACAACAACATTAGTTACCATAGCTATGCAGATGACACACAGATATATATTAGACTGACACCAGGAGACCGAGGCCCTGTACAGGCTCTTGGTAAATGCATTGAGGACATTAATGACTGGATGTGTCACAACTTACTTCAGTTAAACAAAAACAAACTGAGGTTATTGTCTTTGGGGCTAAAGAAAAAAGTTAGACGTCACTACAGAGCTTCAATCTATTCAACTAAAAACTACCAACCAGGCCAGAAACTTGGGTGTAGTGATAGACACAGACTTAAATTTTGATAAACACATTAAGGCAGTCACAAAATCAGCCTATTATCATCTCAAAAATATCTCAAGGATTAAAGATTTGATGTCTAAGCAGGACCTGGAGAAACTAGTGCATGCTTTCATCTTTAGTCGACTTGATTACTGTAACAGTGTTTTACAGGACTACCAAAAAAATCCATCAGGAAACTGCAGCTTATTCAGAACTCTGCTGCTCGGGTTCTCACCAGGACCAAGAAAGTAGACCACATCAGTCCAGTTCTGAGGTCTTTCCACTGGTTACCTGTCTGCCAGAGGATAGACTTTAAAGTTCTGTTACTGGTTTATAAAGCTTTGAATGGTTTAGCACCAAAATACATGAATGACCTCCTGACCCAGTATGTACCAGCCAGACCTCTCCGATCATCAGGATCCGGTCTTTTATCAGTTCCTAGAGTCAGAACTAAACATGGAGAAGCTGCATTCAGCTTCTATGCACCACATATCTGGAACAGACTTCCAGAAAACCTTAGATCTGCTGAAACACTCAGTGTATTTAAATCCAGGTTAAAGACTCACCTGTTCTCAGTTGCATTTGATTAATATGTATTCAAAAGTTTACGTCCGCACTTTTTATCTATGCTTGTTTTAAATTAAAATCTTTTTACTTTCTTTTAATTTTAATGATTTGAATAATGAATGACATTTTTACTATTTCTTTTGATTGTTTCTTTTAATGTTTTATGTAAAGCACTTTGAATTGTCTCTGTACATGAAATGTGCTATACAAATAAACTTGCCTTGCCTTGCCTTGCTTCTTAGCAAAAACAAAAGAATGGGGCCAAAATTTCTTATAGCGTTGCAAAACAAATATTTCAAAATCCACAAACAAAACATAAACAAACACACATGTCGGGGATAGTGTAATTATTATGGATTCTCATGAGTGGGTCAGTTGATTGTGTGAACGGATCCCCAAAATATCATGTCTTCATATCAGGAGCAATTCAGGCTTTCACTTCAGTTTCTATGTCTATGTGGTTTTATTTTTGTGTTTTTGATGTTTTATTATGCTGGGGGTAAGGCGGTGGGGGTGTGTGTGTGTGTGTGTGTGTCATTCTGTGTGTTTTATAATTCTATTTTTGATGGTTTTGTCTGCATAACTCTTGTATAAAAATTGCTTTATAAATTAAATTTGGCTTCATCCACCGTTTAGAAAAAGCAGGGAGTGATGCAGCCCCCTCCCCTCATGCATACCTCTCTTCTGATCCCCTGGTTTTGTTCAGTCTTGAGGAAATTCAGCAGCACCTCCAGCAGAGAGGGATATTTACGGTACGGCTCCACCACGTAGCCCGTGCTAGCAACCTGCTGGCCTAATGTCCACAGCGCCACCTGGAGGAAAAGCAGACTCACTGAGGAAGTCCAGAGCGACATCTCGCTGCTCACATCCATCAGTAACAAAGATAAGAAACCTGATTTCTGCACAAACCTGCCGCTTAGCCAGCGAGGAGGAGTCCTGCAGCATGTCCATGATGATGGGAAAAAGCTCGTCCATCCACTTCCTCATCTCCAGGCCGCTCACCTGGCAGGTCCGAAACATCAAACGCCTGAGATCTCCAAGCTTTCAACAACTCAGAAACACGCAGGACCAATACAAACAGGATGGAGTTCCAGCAATATACATGATGCAATAAAATATTGAGTCAGCCACCAAAAGTGCAAGTTTTCCCACTTAGGAAGATTAAAGAGGTCGGAAATTTCTATCATAGATAAACCTCAACTATGACAGACAAAATGAGAAATAAAATCCAGAAATTTACAGTGTCTGGTTTTTAAAATATTTGTTTGTAAATAATGGAGGAAAATAAGTATTTTTTTATAACAAAAGTTAATCTCTGTAATTTATATCTTTAGTTAACAATGACAGCAGTCAAATGTTTTTTGTAAGTCCTGTAAGTTTTCCACAAACTGTTTCCGGTATTTTGGTCCATTCCTCCATCCAGATCTCCTCTAGAGCAGTGTTTTTCAACCAGTGTGCCGCGGCACACTAGTGTGCCGTGGGAGATGGTCAGGTGTACCGTGGCAAATAACCAATTCTCACATATGTAAAACATTTACCATCACTAGGGAATCCGCTCTGCGTTCATCCAAACGGGCCCTGATTTAACTCTGGTAGATAGTTTAGAATATGCAAGATTGTAAAATATTTTTTTCAATGTTTCTATAAATGACTTTTAATCAGAATAATGTTACCGCAATCTGGCCGCTAAACCATCTGCAAACTCGGCTTTCAGAAAAGTTCCGCCCCCTTCAACTGTCTCCACCAATCATTGTTGGAGGCTTGATCACATGTCACAAATCTGACCAATCAGAAGTGGTTAACGTCCTCACTTCCTTGTTCCTTTTCGGCTCATAAAATCTCTTGTTCTAACAAAAACAGCCGCTACAGCTCGTGTTTAGCGGTGTAACTTCCTGCAGGATCCGGTGTCAGACAGTTTAAGAAGTGAACAAAAGAATGAAGCTCAGAAACGTGAGTATATCCGGAATACGCGCGAGTTTATGCACTACATCCCCCAGGATGCATTGGGGTAAAGCAGACTTTCTCACAACTGTGGAGGAAAGATTGTTGTTTTTACTTTGAAAGTTTTGGAAGTATTCTTAAAAAAAAGAAACATTAATAAAACTGATTATTTATAAGTTTTTTTAAATATTTTTTTAAATCATTCTTAATGATAATAAATGTAGACTGTTTTGAAGAGGTATAAGTTTAAACTTGAGAAAATTGACTAATGGTACCAATGATCTTCGCAGCAGAAAGTTGTGTGTTTGTGTGTGGAGGGGGGTACGAGAATTGACATTGAGAAACACTGGGTTAAAATGACAGCGCATCTGTGCTGCAATGACGCTTCCCACTTATTTAAAAATGTAAATTAGATTGTACATCAATACCGATTAAAATTTTTAACCTTTTGGATACTAGTGTGCCGCGGGATTTTTTTCATTGAAAAAGTGTGCCTTGGCTCAAAAAAGGTTGAAAAACACTGCTCTAGAGCAGAGATGTTCCTTTGGTCCCAGCTCTCTGCTGGTCATTCCCTGTTCTTGGGATCATTCTGACCCCACAGGTTAAGATCTGCCCCAGATGGAGTGAGACGCTCAGCGGTCTTGTCTGTCTTCCATTTCCTAATAGCTGATTTCTTCTCACCAAGCTGCTTACCTATTGCAGGTTCAGTCGCCCATTCAACGTCTCACTGTAGATTCATTGACGCTTAGCTTGCGTGCAGCAGCGCAGTTTTCTTCCTAGATAGCAAGCTTGATGGCTTTAACTTAAAACTTGCTTCATACAAAATTATTTTGGTTTCTACGATGAAGGGGAGAGGATTTCAAAAGTAACTACCAGTTAGTAATTTGTCATGCGTGTAATATCTGCCAAAGAAAAAGTTGTATAGGCTATTCTTATTTGCATTGATTTTTTTTTTGTATATCTTTTTTTATTCCAATTCCAGTTAAAGCCTTCCCAGTGGCTCAAGAAAATCCACAGAATAGCCGCAGCTTTGTATAAGCCGCATAGTTCAAAACCTTGGGAAAAAGTAGTGGCTTATAGTCCAGAAAATACGGTAGTTTCTGCCATAATTCACAAATAAATTCTTTAAAAATCAGAAAATGTGGTTTCCTGGATTATTTTCTCATTCGGTCTCTCATGGTTGAGGTATTCCTATGATGAAAATTACAGGCCTCTCATCTTTTTTAGTGGGAGAACATGCAGAGCTGGTGGCTGACTGAATACTTTTTTGTATCCATGTAAACCTGTGGAGTCCTAATTCAACAGGTTCACTGATGAAAGATTACAGACTTTAAGGAATCATTCTGATGTTAAAGAGTACGAAACGTCTGCATTCAGTATAAAATGATGTTTTTGAAGGAGCAGGACAGATGAGACGCTTCTCTGAATCTCCTTCCTTCCTCGCATGCCGTTCCCACAGCAGCTGCTCCTCAACCTCTTCCTGCCCTGACTCCACCTGAGACTTTCCTGAGCCCTGAATGCTCTGCAGCCCCTTCCTGCATCCAACTGCATCGTCTAACACCTAGACGGAGTAAAGTGAAGCAAACATCTGAAAGCAGGGATGAAGCTCTCCGCTTTGGAGAAAATTAAAACATCCATTCATGGGAATTTAAGATGAGTAGAAACCTGCCATCATCCCATTGAAAGAAGCAGAAACACGTGTTCTCACTTGAGCCAGCTCTCCAATAGTTGCGAGGACACTAATCACCACGGCTGGGTTTGGGTCCGGATCTTTAAGTTTGAGGATTAGAGCCTGGAAGCAGAGCAGAAATTGAAAGGAAGCTCTTAGGTCGTCTCCAAGCCTGAACGCATAAAGCTTTGGAGCGGAGAAGTGACAGAGTCTCACCTTAAGGATGGGCTCCATATATGGGCGGATGAGGCGGGGCGCGTTGGAGACCAGGTGACCCAGCATGCGAGCGCTCTGCTCTTTATTCCTGCCAACTCCACTGTGCTCCAACTCTGTCAGGATCTGCAACAGTTCCATGAATCCATCATTTCTGAGGTTAGTTTACTCTGAGCTTCACAAAAACACTTCTCTGATATTAGCAAGGTTAGCTCTGCTGCCCTCTACTGGCACAAAACTGATACTGCAGAAATTAGGACGAAGAAGCAACTAAAAAAATTGGAATAAAATATATAAATTTGAATTTTAAAATGGTGAGATTTGTTATGGATAAAAAGATTTGTTCAAAATTGCTTTACACAAGCAAATATTCAACATACAAGGCAGCAGCATGTTTAATATAGTTAGAAGTAACTGAGTTTACAAAATCTATTCATGACATGATTCATAACTAAAGCTCATATTTACATAATGAACAATTTTAATAACATCTTTATTACTTCATGGAACAAAAAATTCCTCAAATTAAAATGAAATCAACAAAGAGATTAAGATCTTCAAAATCGACATGGACAACTTTTGGCAGCAAAAAACCTTCAAATTTGGGGATTTTCCCAAAATGATTCCATGATTTTTTAGGACAAATATATATTAAAAAAATGGTTTTTTTTGTTATTAGTACAAAATCTTTACAAAAGAATTAGTACAAAAGAAAAAAAAAAGAAAGTTGATGATTTCATAAAGAAGACAGAGAGAAGTAAAGTGATTTAAGAGCAGGACTTCATGCAGATGAAGACTGAGGAGTGTTATTTTAGGTGAAGACTTAAAATGTTTTCATTCCTAAACTCTTGTTTTTCTCTGTGATTCAAGGCCTGCACATTTCAGATGAGGGGAAGCGCTCGGTGGTTCCTCCTATACCTGGATGAGCATCTTGCGGAGGAAAGGCATGACGAAGGCGGGATTCATGCTGCTCAGGCGGCCGATGGTGCAGATGGCCAGCTCTCTGATCTCAAACACCTCGTCGTTCAGGGCAACAAACAGCGCCTGCAGGTTCTCCGCCTGGGCCAGGTGAGCATCGAAACGCTCATCCAGTGAGGCGAGGACACAGTACCGAATGTCTGGATCTACGGCGAGAGGAGGTGATTATCCCTGTGGTTATGGGCTGATGGCGCCACACGGGACATCCTGCATCAGAACTACCTGGATCGGTGATGCCAACAACCAGCAGCTTGCTGAGCACATCTGCAACCACCTGCACGGCGGTCTGGCTGACGACATGGCCGTTGATCAGGTTGATGGAGGGCGTGAGGAGGCGGGAGCAGGTGCGGGCCGCTTCCATCCGGATCTCCTTGTGCTCGCTGTTCAGAAAGTGATCGGCGCAGTGGCGAACGAACTGGGTCAGGGAGTGTCCTGAAGGAGACGCAGTCAGACGGACGGTCCAAGTTCTAGACTTTATTCTACTACTGTTAACAAACTAATGAAAACTTTTATTTGGAAATAAAAAACAAACATAAAAGGCAATGAACATAAATTAAAATAAAAAGGTAAAAATGAATGCAAAACTTCACAATTTACATTTACTGTTGACTCAGGAAGCAACTGGTAAAGTTCACTGACATCATTAAATAAGCTCAATCATAAAGAAAAAAGTAAGAAAACATTTAACCTTTGAGTCCATTAATTGTTGTTTCAAACATGGTCAATTGAAAAGTAGTTCATTTAACACAAGAAAACGAAGTCATGATCTGATTCTGAGCCAATATTTAACCCTGACATGTGATATTTGACTCTTTTCAAACAGAGTACTGCAGGAACTATCCAGGTTCTTACCTTCAAACTCAAAGCTCCCCAGCGTGCGGAGGGCCAGGGTGATCCCGCCCACATCGCCCGCCTCTGGGATGTTGGTGAGACTCGGCGAGGCCATCTGGTGAGCCAGGCCTTTGGGCATGCCGGGGTGCCGGAGCGGCTTGTGCATCAGCACCAGCGACAGCATCTTCAGCAAACCGTCCTGGATGTCCTTTTTGAGCTGAGGTATTTGGCGGCTCAGGTCGTACAGCACCGCCGTGAGAGCAGGACTGAAGGAGAGAGGGAGAGTGTCTGAGAGCTGCTGCACAGTGAGGGGCAGGAGGTTCCCTCTGTCCTACCTCAGCCCCACTGCCAGCATAGGCTCCAGCAGCTCCTTGATGTCTGGCTGGATGCTGGGACCCATGGCTCTTGAAAGCATGCTGATGCACGTGAAGACCGTGGCGTCTACCTGGATGGTCTTCTGTCTCCTGCACACATGGACACCAGTCTAATGAGTTTTTAGTCAAGAAATGACTTTTAAGAACACATGCGAACAAATCAGCTCCCATAGAACTAAATCTGAATTTGCTTTAGATGAAGAAGAAACAGATGATGTCACCATCTCATCCAGACAGCCTGTAAGTACACATCCTGTTTTCTCCTAACATCTGAACACAGTTTTTAATGACTGACTTGTGTGCAAAGTCTTTGGGTGGCAGCGCCGCCTTGATGATCTCCAGGACCTTGGACAGGTACGGCTGGATTTCCGTCCGGACAGCAACGACCAGCAGCCCCAGAGCCTGGAAGGCGGCCGTCCTCTCCTTCTCCTTCTTCAGACAGCCCAGCAGGTGTCCCATGGTGTCCGACAAATACTGGTCTGCTCGCACAACAGAGCAGAGCACATCAAAGCAGGGTCCAGCAGAGAACAGCCCTTCTTTCTTGAAGTCTCTGATGCAGCTGAACTTTGCATGAACCTGCAGGTACATGTGAACCATAAAAAGGTGATGTCTCACCTGTAAAGTTGTGTGGCTGGAAGGCAGCTAAGCGTGGCAGCAGGTTGAGGATGGTCATCTGTATCAGCGGGTTCTTACTGGTTTTGTACTTCAGGACCCAACGACACACCTTCACAGACAAAGCAGATTGGTTTTCTATAGACCTTCTACCTTCATTAAACCTAGAAACACTTAAAGCTACACGTCTCCCTCCCCCATGAAGACACAGTCACACAAGAGGAACAAGTCAGTGTGGGCTTCAGGGTCTTCTACGCATGAGCAGGCTGAGATGGAATTGAACCTGCAACTATGGCTGTGGATCGTTATTTAGGTGGAAATCATATTTGATTCCTGAATCCAGCAGTTCACAGATCTAACCCTGAGTCTTACAATTAAATATTTTATTTCTCAATGGTTGCAGTACGTTTATCTTTTTACTGGATGCATTAAAATGATTTTATTTTATTATCATTTCTACCTTTATTAACAAAAGAAGATCAGAATCCACAAAACATAACAGATAAAAGTAGAATTTATCACTGTAATCCAGGGGGGTCAAACTCAATCGCACGAGATGCCCAACTCCAAAACACACCTTAGGTCTCTCGGACCGAACAGGATAAACATTTACTGAACATTCTAAAACTACATCTTTAAAACTTTTAAACTGTAACTGTTTAACATAATAATGAACTAGATATTTAGCATTACCTGTGATAATGCTAGTGCGAATGCTGGAAGCTGAATTTAGCTGCTGAAGCTGATAGCTGAAAATGCGGAAAATGATAGCTAAAACCGCTGAAGCTAATAGCCAGCTAAAATATTAGCTATATGCTAAATTAGTTTAAAAACAAAAAAAAAAACCTTAGATTAGCCAAAATAGCTAGCATGTAGCTGAAAAATTAGCTGAACTTCAAAAAATACTTAAAAAATGAAAAAAGCCTATATTAGCCAAAACAGCTAGCATGTAAATATTAACCCAACTCCAGAAACATTCAAAAAAACTTTTTAAAAAGTTTAAATTAGCCACGACAGCTAGCATGTATCTGAAATATTAGCTAAACACCAAAACAGCCTAAAAAATATAAGTAAATGCCAAAATAGTCCAAAAAGCTAACAGAATGACGATTTTTATAAGTGTATACTTAAAATACTCAAAAACTACTACGAAAGTAAATACCTTTTCAAAGTATGAAGGTTCTCATTTTCAAAGCAAAACTCTCAAATGTTTTTTGTGGAAGAAAAAATTCAGACCGGGTTCAGTTTAGTAAAATAAAAAACAGATTTTGTTTTTAACTATAATTGGATATAACAGGAATAAGATTTAGAATGAAATTAAGAATATTATAAAATCTGTAATTAACTCTGTGATGTCATGTGACTTCATGATGGGGGTGTCACACCAGAACACGTCTGTAAAATGTTCAATGTTTGGGAGTTTTTTGTTTTTTTTCACTAAAGATGAAAAAGTCTGTTTCTAAAACAACAAACATGGCAAACATCAAACAGACGGACTGTGAGTTGCTGATTTCTATTCGTGGATTGGATCACCAGATCCACCACTCCACATTCTCCAGAGGGCCGTACCTGATCGAATCTCTCCTCCATCAGCTCACGGCAGTACCGGCTCTCCACCAGGGAGCTCTTGGCCGGTACCGGAGCGGCTCCAAAGCTGAGGAAGCCCTGAGGCGTGCTGTAGCCCAGCAGGCCCAGGAGAGCGTTGGACTGCTGCGGCTGCACCGACTGGAAACTGGTGAAGGGAGTGATGTGGCGGGGCTTGGTTCCAAATCCCATCAGCTCCTTGCAGTACTTGTCATGGACCAGCTGCTGCTGGGTAATCTCCTCCATCTCCTCACGCATTCGCTGGACAGAGACAGCGCTGTGAGCCGTCACGCCTCACATGTGGGCGTGGTCCACAGAGAACAGAGAGCTCACCTCTCCCTCCATGCTGCTGATGCGAACCAGCTCGTTCAGGATCAGGAGAGCCCCATGCACCCTGTCGTCACGATTCATCCCCTTCTCTTTAGCCAGAGTCTCATCGAAGCCTTTCTCTGCCTCCTCAAACGTTTGCTGTTGGACACAACACGGACACGGCTGAGGCGCTCTGCAGACACGCCCCTCATTCTGAGGACGGCGACTGTTAAGACGCTCACCTTGTACCACTGTGGCTTCTGCATTTCTTTGGTCTCCCTCTGGGTGGTGAGGATGAGGCAGGCTCGCAGAGCCGACACGGCGCCCTCTCGGATGGCCTGCTTCTGGTCCCACACTGCATAAAAGATGTTGTCGAAGAAGGGCTGGACTTGCTGAAAGAAGAAGGTGGGTGCACTGACGGCCAGCTCCCTCAACACCAACACCTGAAGAGATGCAGGAAGACGTTTGGAGCAGGTCTTAAACGCAGAGGTGGAAAACATTTCAATCATATCAGCTGATACATGTCTCATTTATGTGTCTCAGAAAAGACAAACTTGGAATCATCTCTCCCTAATATTAAGAGCCAATCTAACAAACTCATTTTAGTAAAGGTAGTTGCAGAGCAGCTTACTGCAGACATGGAGAAGAACTCTCATTTTGACCCATTCCATTGGGACTTTTGCTGAAGTCTTTCCACTGAAACACCTTTAATGGCGTTTTTAATGACATTTAGGTGCAACTGACTAGGGCTGTGCCAAAGCATTAATATAGCGATATATATTGTTATTTTTAGTCCTGCGATTGATTCTTGATGGGTTCTTACCGAGTAGTGCTGGGCAATATGACGATATATATCGTGTGGGCGATAGAAAGGTGTCTATCGTGACATTTCTCTTCTATCGTTTATATCATTGCTAAGCTAATTTGATCAATTATTATCCAAAATATGTCATTAATCAGAACCTCTAGAATTTCGCGTGATTTGTTGAGCACCCTGCAACTTTCTATTTTCCAATCTACCGTGACAGCAGTCATGGATGATTCCCCTCTGACTCCTAACAGAGTCGTGCTCAGTCCTGAGTCTTTTTCTTTTTTAAAGACACGGTCACCCCGCAGGGTGGTGGAGGTGCGCAGCACGCAAACGTGCTCACAGAGGCGTGGCGGTGCGCTGCGCACAAACGTGCACGCACAAGCCAGGAGGTGCGCTGTGCACAAACGTTGCTGCGGCGTAGTGAAGGTGAGCTGAGAGCGAGCGCGCACCAGAACCTGAAGACTTTAGTATTTTAGCAGTTTTGAACTGAATGTGGATGTTTGTGTTGAGAGTGATTTTATAATTTATTTATTTTTTTAGCTTAAATATATTTTCCTTCTTGTTTTATCTAGTTTTTGATGGGGTTTTGACATTTATTGCTTGTGATTCTTTCTGGAAAAAGGATCATAGAAATAAGTTACAGAGTTTCACAGCAGACATTTAAACTGTGACTCGTGGAAACTGAAGTGAAGCTCAAAAGTGCTGAAGGACAGTCTCAGGATGGAGAACAATCTGTTTACACAACAAACAGTCCGTGTGCTCTGCCGCGACTCACAGCCGCATGGCGTCGGCCTTCGTTCCTGTCGGCCCCCAGCCACTCCAGAGCTCTCTTCACTTCAAACTCTACATATTCAGCGGTGAAGGTGTCTCCAGCCATCGATAGATGCCCCATAGCTTTGGAGGCCATCTCCATCACCACAGGATCGCTGGAAGGCAGAAGGTTGCGGAGGTAGTTGGCAAAGCGACTGATCCTGGTGGCATTTCCTCCCTCAACGCCAATGAGACTCACTGGAACACACATGTAACACAAACAGCGTAAAGCAGAAATACAAACAGCAGACATGAGTAGTTGCAGCTTGTTATGGAGCCTACCAATAGCGAGGATCCCTCCTTTCTTTTCATTGACATCAGAGCTGGACACCAGCTCAAATATGTGGTGGTTTAACTCGTCGTAGAAGGTTGTGGCTTCATCTTGGCTGAGCTGAAGCAGAAGAGCAAAGGATGGAGTTCAACCGTTTCACAGGTGTGAGCGGCAGGAGCAGCATCAGGTACCTCTCTCAGCTCCGTGGTCACGTAATGCTGCAGATCTTTGGCAGACTTTGCTCGGGTGTCTTCATTTCGACTCTTCAGACCGCTGACGAACTGCTGCAGCACTGTGGCTGTGCCTGACATGATCACCATGGTGACAGCTGGGAAGACAACCACAGCCATCAGGGTTCCACCAATGAGTTTAGGAGAAACAGAAACAACTAAAAAAGCACTCAGTCAATAAGAGATTGAAGAAACTCTGAAAGGTCGAACAAACTCTAACCACCACCTGCATCATAAACTATGGAATAACGCAGTTTAAAGGACTAAACCCTCAGAGAACCAACAATATTCAGAGTTCAGTCCAGCAGACCACATCTGGTGACTTGTTGTTGACGTTTTCCCCGCTAGCTAACGGTTTGGTTAGCCACCGGCGGCTTTAGTTTGACATTTGAGATAGCCACTTACAAAATGCTACACAAAGAAACTTTAAATCTTCCTTTAATAAGTTCCAACTGGACATGTTCAGGGTCTGATCATTTCATTCGAGTCATTAGAATCCCGGGATTTGCTATTTCCTCCGTTCAACTAAAGTTACCCAGAGCTAACGTTTAGCTAGCTCGTGCAGCGAACAGACGGTCACGAGATAAATGAGATAAAAACGAACCTGTTTGTGTTAATAGGCTGTCAACGTTTCTGTCGTCCCGTTAATGCGGAATATTAGTCATAGTTCCAACACTTGGAAGGCTGCACTCGCTAGCCGGGATGTGCAGGAAGGAGGCTGTTAGCTTCACAAGCACCTTGCTGCGCAGTACACGACTGCGCAGGATGGCTCTGAACTCGGCTGGGAGGTTCTTAAACCACGTGACACGGAAGCTGCTCTGCAGTACCTGCGATCATCCAACGAGGGCGCTCTCAGTCAGATGCGAACAGCCAGCGGTTGCAAAATCATTTTATTTTCATTTATATGTAATTTCATTTAAAAAAATATGGGCCATGGAATAAATAAAAAGACAAGACAATGGAAAATTCTGACTTGTATCTAAAAATTCTGGTATAGACGGAAATAAAGTCAACATTTTTGGAATTTTGACATTTATCTCAGAATTCTGACTCTTTTTTTTTTTAGCATTCTGACTTTTAACTCAGAATTATGACTTTAAACTGAAAATTCTAACTTTGATCTCAGATTTGAACTTTCCAAGTTCATTTCTGAGTTTAATCTCAGAATTCTGAGTTTAATCTCAGAATTCTGAGTTTAAACTCAGAATTCCAATTTTTTTTTTTAATTCTGGATTTGATCTCAGAATTCTAACTTTTAACTCAGAATTATGAGATTAAAGTCAGAATGTTCCATGTCCTTCTTTCTTCTCTCCATGGCCGTAACCCTCTTCTGTAGAATATAGAATAAAAAGATGCAGGTGGCTTGCAGTGTTACTTTAGGTGTTTTGTTTGCCCTTTCGTGTGATCACACGTCTTCCTCCTGGGGGAGATCTTGTTCAGGTGTAAAATCAGCTCTGAAGGAAGAGGTCTGTGTTCTTCCACCTGTCTGTGCTATGGTACATCACTTAAACCAGACCTCCTATTTCCACCACAATTTGCATATTAGTTAAAAATTTTGTTAAGACAAAACAAAAGCTATTTCAAAGGGAAAATATCCTGGAAGTCATATTCTACGCTTCAGTATCAAAACTCTTAAAAGGCTTTCCCTGATTTCAAAGCTGCTTTTTCTGCTTTCCTCTCCTAGTTCGGATCATTTATTTCAGCATCTCCAGTTGATTCGTTTTCTCCCTCGAACAGGAGAGAAAGCTTACCTGATGTTTTCATTCACTTCCATCTTTACATGTGATTCTCCTCACATGAACTACTTCCTCTCCATGTCTCGAGTTCCGATTATTCATCTTTCTCCTCTTCCTCTTTTCTTCTTTTTGTTGTCAGCCTGCCACTGAGTTTCTGGGATTTTACGAAGCGGAATCAAAGATCTGGGATGAGTCACAGATTCCTGGTCAAGGACTCACAAGGTAACATCTGGATATTGATGCTGGAGGCTCTTAGTTCTGGCAGAGGCTCAGAATTGTGCTCATCTGAAAGTGTTTGGCCTGTTGCCTAACAGGCTCCTGTACAGCATGCTGGGTGTCTTAATCCAGCTTTGAAAGCAGAAATTAGAATAACTACTTTGGAATGAGAAATGCAATCCATCTAATCCTGGGGAAGTTCACTGTCTGCATTTTTATATGGTGTCTATATGTAGCCATTTGCGGCCCCCAAGTCAATATTTTGTGGCCCCGCCTTCAACGGAGAGGTCAATGTTTACTAAGAAATATCTTCTACATGTCCACGCTTCTTTGATGATAACTTTGTATTTGGTTTGTGATGTTTCAGCTTTATGCTTAAAACTTTGCATTTGCTATTGTGGTTGGATCAGAAAAGTCCTTAGCAACAGTTGCTAGCATCGTTAGCTTCTTTCGTTTCACAGGACACACGGAAGATATTGCTTAGTAATACAAAGACATGAACAAATGTTCAATAGACATAGACAATGGACCAAAGATATAGACAGTAACACAAAAACATGTTTTTATCACAAATAGAAGTCCATACAGTCCAGGCTCAGCCAGACTCTGCCTTCAATGGCCCCAAGATCAGTTGAGTTTGAGAACCCGGGCTTAGTCAGGATAAAAAGCACAAATCACAACTGGCAGGACAATACAAGTAATGCAAGAGAAACATTTTATTGAGTTAAGTTAATATTTAGTTGACCTCATCCATTCCAAACAGGCCAGTTATATCATTGATCTTCTTTAACTGACCTTCAGATTACAATATGGACATTTTTGAATTTTTATACATTTTAGAAACTTCCAGCCAAAGCCAGCCCCGTCCACAGACAAGATAGACGGCTGCCTAGGTCACCATCTGCTGGAAGGGGCGCCCAATTGCAACTTTGACATAATCAATAATTTTGTCTGGTGCTGTACCCCTCCTCTCCTGATGCAGACCCTGTCAAAGAAAGGTGGATGGGAGGAGGAAGAGGGGTGGACGGTGATATCTGCTAATGCTTCTTTAAAACTTTAAGGATGAAAAGCAGCACAACAAGCACCCAGGGACAGCTTTAAGGTCAAAAAAAGGAGGAAAAACAGATTCAAAGCAGAGGTTTGTCCGGTTTATTCACATTCATGTACATTTATTGTTTTTTGTTGGAATGGAATAATTTCACTGGCAATGTCGTTTTCTTTTCCTCTCTTTTCCAAGGCAAAAGTCACGTTTCGCCTCAGGCGCCATACAGCCCAGAGTCGGGGATGTTTCCAGAGGAACTAGATTCAGAAATGTTCATGGTCAAACGAATAGAGAGCTGCATCCATGTCACTGAATCTGTCCATCAGCAGTCTGGGGTCACACGGCTCCAGGCCGGCCTGGATGACTTTAACGTGAATAATGTTCATGAGTTGGTCTGGATTTAATCATGATTGATTAAAAGCCGAAGTTTCTCAGGCAAACTTCCAATAGCTGGTCAGATGAAACAGCTGGTCTTCCATCACATTTGACTAATGCAACCCGACCAGCGTTTAAGATGGATCTGTGTCTGCAGAAGAGGAACCCATGCTGATGATGATGATGACGCTCCTTTTTACTGCAGAGTGCTTCGCTAGTCTTCTGGCAGCGTTCTTCACCCAGGAAGGGCAGCAGACTCACAGCAGCACCTTAGATAAAGTACTAATCAAGTCTGCTTCACAATTACTGATTTATCATTCAACAGATGCAAACAAGAATAAAGTCGCTACTATTAAAGCTGCACTCCATAAACATGAGGGTTCTTCTGATGATGCATCACCAGATTTCTGCTCAGTTTTTCCCTTTCTAGTCATCTATTTAAGGTCTTTACGTCAAACACAAATAAGAGCATTAACTTAACATTCAAGCAGTTGACTTGAATGTAAAGAGGCTCATTTCAGCAGCAGGAGCGGTCCCAGGCCCGGCTGTGACTCAGCGGGGTTTCAGTCTTGTCATTCATCTCTATCGGTGGGATGGATGCCATTAAAAACAGACTCATTTTCTAATGGAGCTCGTTTAGCCCGGGCCAAAGACCGCTCTGGAAACCAATGAGAGCTGCCCATTACACAGAAATGAGCATGAGCGAGCAGAAGCAGATGGATGGAGAGCAAACTGATGGAGCAGCCGCTCTGTGTTTCACTCCCCGTCAATATGGCCAGTAAACAATTCACAACTGATCTAAAACATCATCGTTTGCATGAATGTGTTGTGGCAGATTGCATTAGAGGTTTTCCATACTCCCAGTTTGGGACTTTCTATTGGAACTCCATTTAATTGATTATCATGGTTGGAGGGGAGTTTCTGAAAGAGTGTTTTAACCCTTAAAGACCTGAGGCACCGCCGGTGACAATTAAACACAAAATCTTGAATGTACTCTAACTTTTCAACCATTAACACAATCATTCCAGCGGATTGTGAAGAGCCGCTTTTCTCCTTCACAATCTACTTGAATGATCGTGTTAACGGTTGAAAAGTTACAGTAAATCCAAAGAACAACCAGTGGAGCTCCAGGTGTTAAAGGGTTGTGATATAAAACGAGGTTTCATGTTTCCTTCATATCTCAGCCTGTATTTCGAGTCGTTTTGCCTTCACGGCGTTCCTCGCAGACGCTCTAATCTCACGACTTTCTTTAACCTGAACTAGCAGGCCTCTGAGATAAAGCTGATTGTGATGTTGATACGATGACCTCTGTGACCTTAAGGGAACCAGAACAAAGATAACACGTCCTTGAGTGTGTCAGACAGAGGGAAACTATCAACATCTATCTGTGTTTTCTAATTATACTTTTCAATGTTTAAATAAAAAACGAATTTAACACATTTTGCATTTCTTAAACAACATTTTTGCTGAAGGGCTTCACTATGCATTGAGCTCTGTGACATTCCAGCCTAACACAAAGACCATGTGTGAAACCTTGTTTCCTGTTCAGGCATGACCCCACAGCACAAAGAAACTGCAGGAGAATGATCGTGGACTTAAACAGTCTGTTTGAGCTTTAAGGGGTTTCAGTTTCAGTCAAGATTATCTTTTAAACTAAAAAAAATCACGAAAAACTGTTAAAAAGTCAATATCTTTAGCAGCTCATGCTCTCCCCTTTAAAAGGTTCAGAATTCAAGACTCCATGTTTTTGGAACCAAGTAGAAACTGAGGCAGCCAGAGGAACAAAAATGACCAAACTCCTCATGATCTTCCTGTCAGGCTTCAACCTCCACTGTGCAGTCAGACCACTAAGACCACAGCTGCTATCCAAGTTTCATTTTTCATTTACATTTTAAATGTGTCATCTTAAACAGAGCTGTTCCACAAAAACCAAAAAAAAAAAACTTTTTTGTGTGACAATTAGTTTAGTTTTCAAATCTTGCAGTCAAATGGTTTTGTTTGGGGCTCCTTCATGTTCGTCTTAGTGACTTATTATCAAGAGAAAAGTTATTTTTGTCTACAGGTCTGTAAAAATCTGAGTTTGGTCTAAAATGTTCATCGTAGAAAAAGTTGAACTCTAAGAACGAAGAAGATATAAGATAAGAATCTAGAAAATAACTTTGATTGATTTATTTTAAAAAATATATATATATGTATGACGGAGCAGAAAAAGCTAATCCCTCAATGCAGTTCACCTCCATACTTTGAAATGTGACCCTGGTTTCAGTGACAGAGGTCAAAGGTGTCCTGCAGGTTTGGTCCATTCTTCATCCAGATCTCCTCCAGAGTTGTTTCTAGAAAACAGACTTTCAACTCCCTCCACTGATTCTCTGTTGGACTGAGGTCCACAGACTGACAGAACACTCCAAAACCTTAAAGGTTTTATCTGGAGACACTCCTTGGTTGCCATGGTGATCTGTTTGAGACAATGGTCCTGCTGGAAGATCCTTTCATCCTCGTTGTTCTCATGATGGACATGGATCCATTCATCCTTTCCTTCATACAGATCAGTCCTCCTTCTTCTTTACAGAAAAGCAGCCCAGACCATGATGTCCCCACCCCATGCTTTACATGGTGTTCTTCCTCCTCCAAACAAAGAGTTCTGGTCTCATCGGACCTCATGACCTACAGTCCTCCTCTGGATCATCCAGATGAATTCTGCAGAACTTTGGACGGGTCTGGACATGTTTAAGCAGGAGGACCCTTGGAGTTCTGCAGGATTGAAGTCCACGATGACACCACGTGTTACCATGGTTACTTTTGTTATTGTCATTCTCTTCAGGTCGTTGACCCGTTCCCCGTGTGGTTCTAGTTCCTCACCGTTCTCCAGATCATTTGTTTTAGCAGGTGAGATCTGTCATGGAGCTCCAGGTGAGAGAGATGCCCAGAGATCTTTCATTCTCTAATCACTCCTCCAACACTTGATCTCTCATGCTTTGTTGCTGGTGTCCTTTGACAGATCTTTGATCAGTGTGGAGAGGTTGCCGTTTGGATGTTAAAGGTTGTAGACAGGAGTCTTTAATGCAGATAACCAGATCAAACAGGTCACGTTCATACAGGTAACCAGTGGAGGACAGAAGAGCTTCTGTTTGTGAGGAACAATTCTTTATGTCAGTTAAATTCCTTTATTTGGTTTAAGATCCATCCATCCATCCATCCATCCATCCATCCATCCATCTTCTTCCGCTCATCCAGGACCAGGTCGCGGGGGCAGCAGTCTAAGACGCCCAGACTTCCCTCTCCCGGTCACTTCCTCCAGCTCCTCTAGGGGGACCCTGAGGATTGACAATCATTGAAAAAAAAAGTTCAGCGCACTGTCTTGTGTTGTCTAGATGACCCCACTTTTATGTAAACAAGCCTAGGAGAGCAGAAGGGTTACAGGTGCATTCTTTTGTCATGACCCAGAGATCATGACCATAGGTGAGTACTGGAACAAAGATCGACAGGTAAACTGTTTAGTTTTTACCCGAGATGCAGAGGGGACTTTAGTTGACTTAAGCTTGATGCTCCTCGGAACATTTCGTCCATTCACACTGAACTGAACCGTTTGTGGCAGCAGCAGCAGCAGTGGATCACTGACAGATCTTGGATCCCAGAAGCAACGATTTCACACATGGAGACATCTCAAGAAACCTTTCTGGAATCTATGAGTGCCCAGATGTTTCCCCTTTCTTGATTTCTATGTGATTGATGTTGGATTGAAGGCACCGCACAAGTTCATACATGATGACAGGCAGGTCTTCAGAGACAGCCAAGGCTTTGCTGCAGGAAACCTAAGACGCTGTGAGTAATCTGAGGCGGATGGATGTCAGGCAGCAGAGGGTCGATCCAGCATTCTCATGCTGATATCTGATAAGGAGGTGTGGACCTGTCTTCCACAAAGACAACATGCCTCATTCGATAGCGTTGGAATTCTTTTGTGCACTGAGGCCTTGTGTGTGTGGGACATGTGGAGAGTGTGCCTCAGTGACAGCAGTGGATCCATTTTAAAGGTCGACCGCCATTCACGTCGGGATGACGGGCTTTGAGCGTGAATACTTCTGAATGGTCAAATGCAGAAGACCTTAAGCAGGAAGGAGGCGGTGCATTATTGATGTTCAACAGGATATCACTTACATGACATGAAGTCAAGCCAGAAGTTTGGATTGTTTTCAGGACTGGACTGGATTCCCTGACTGACCCACATGCAGATCCATGCAACAAAGCCGTTGAGAAACCTGCCCCCTTTGGAGCGCTGGTGTGGTATCTCTGGATACCTGGATCAGACATGACGCGGCCAGCCCTCCTCTGAACACCACCTCTGGATCTGCCTGTAAATCCCTCTGAGGAGAATAAAGGCTGATGCTCGTCTCTACGCCTGCCTGTAATTACACCCGTCAACTGTCATCACACAAGATGCAGACAGTGAAATGCTTGTAAAAGCGTGTTTACTCTTCAGCTGCTTTTGTGTTGAGATGTTTCCTGAAGGAGGAGAACTGTCAGCAGAGAGCCCGCGGTCCAAACGATCCCATAGGCTTCAGGAATCCTGCCACACACAAGCAGCTCAAAGTTTAGGTTGTCTAGATTGAAGAACTCTGTTTGCTGAGAAGCTCTTGAGTGAATATTAGTTTCATCGGTCAGGGTTTTTGATGTTGATGTTCTGCAGCTGTGCTGCTGGGGTGGAGCGGTCAACCTCTGATTCTCCTTGGGGAAGACACTGACAAGACACTTTGGGGCTTCGATGAAGGTAGAAAAGAGCTGAATACGCATAAGCCTTTTGCCATGTTAGTATTGACACAGAACTACTTCTTATTGTCTGTGTTTTACCATCATTTTAAAAACTTTGTCAGCAATTTGTTCCTGGTCTGTTTAGAAGGTCATTTTTTTTGTGTTAATGTTCACTGAGAGTTTACTTTGCGGGAAATTCTGGAATTTTTTGCAATAAAGCTAGTGTGTATGTTTTTTACTGAAAGTTGAAAGTTGTTGAAAGTTTTGAAGCTTTTTGCTGGAAATGGTGATGCAATTTACTTTAATTGATGAAAGGACTTGTTGAAAATGAAAAAGCTATTTGCAAAATGCAAAATTTGTAAAAAGACTGGATATTTCATAACTACTAAAGAGCGTTTAAGTTAACCTCAATTTCTGAAAGATTAATAGTAAAATTGCTTAAAAATCCCTAAAACATGCCAATTTTGCAAAAATATTTAGTATATTGCTTAAATATGAGTTAAACTCCAAATTAGCCAAAAAAAAAAACCTCAGTAGATGCCAAATTAGCCAAAAAGCTAGCTTTTTGCTTAAATACTAGCTAAACTCCAAACTAGCTAAAAATTCCTCAGTAAACTAATTTAGATTAAAAAAAAGTTAGTCTGTTGCTAAAATATAAGCTCATTTTTTTAAACCACACATTCACACAAAAAAATCTGCTTAAAAACAAAGAAAAAACAAATTTCTTTGATGAGATTACTTATAATTAAATTTTTCAATATTAAACAGTTTAACATGATGTTCAGGAGTTGTTGTCTTAAAACAAGTCTTCCCATCTTAGTTTGTTTTGTCTGAAGATATTCTCATAGAAATGAGAGAAAAGCCCTCAGTGAGACGTTGTGTTTTTGCATCCAGAGCAGTTCTTACTGCTGCGATAAAGCTCATTTTAGACTGAAAGCCAATGAAAATGCTGTTCATGACTACAAGGTCTGCTTTCTTCTCTCAGTGGAACTGCTCCAACTTTTCATAATGCAACATGACGCAGCAGCTGCTGCAGGCAGTTAGCTCTGTTTGCACAGTAAACTGCATTTTCTGCAGTAATAAAGCTTGGAAGTGATCTACCTTATAAAATCAGCAAGTTGACTATGTTTTTTTAAAAAGAAGTAAGAAGCAATTATTTATTTTTAATAGACACGTTGACTCGGGTGAGATCAGATGTCTCAGCTGAGACTGACGTGAATAAATGACTGCAAATATCTACTCAAGCAGTTGTGGAGAACCAAGCCTATCATTTGTTCCAGGAATAGAATGGTTGTTAAAATTACAGCTTTGAGGAATGGAAATGTGTCCTTCTAGAAAAGCAGCTCAAACAAACCGGCCATATGGTTGCGTTTACACACGGGGAGTTGGAGGAGATCAGGGAATCTTTAATGGTCTCCATTCACAGGAACTTCTCTCTTTCTGGCTGCTCTCTGGTCACACTTTTTATTAACAGGGCTGTTGGTCCAGGAGCACCAAAGTAAACGTTAGAGTTTGCTCACCACTGTCAGCCAGAGGCCACTGAAGCTGTGATGGACGGCCTCCACCCTCTCAGTCTCTGAAGGCTAATGAAGGACCTCCACCAGGTCATGCAAATATGGAGCCCATTCAGTTCTGATGCATGAACTCACAACCATGAATATTTCATATTTCTCTCATTTAAATGTGACCTTCTGCAGGAAATGAAATACATTAAAGCTAAGTGTGGCGTTGTATGGCTACCCTCAACGTCCCCTTTGACACGCCCCTCACTCTCCCCGAATCCCCCTGCCACCCTGGTCAGAGCTGACAAATTAATGGCAAAAATCCACTTTTCCCAAAATGGTGTCTATTCTGTTGGTTTTATCTCCATAAAAACCATTGTATTCATTGGTCAATTATTTTAGAAAAATCAATTTTTGGACCTCCTTGGCAACAGAGGATTTATTTGTTAACCACGCCCACATTCCTTTACGTTCACATCATATGTCATGTTGTTTTGATCAGCTTTATCTAATGATGCATGTATTACATTTCTTACAATATTCTGGTAAAACATTACTTTTAACGCTGTTCAAACTAAGTAACTTCTCAGTGATGCTCGAGGAGTCAGGAGGAGACAGATCGAAATCCCTCTGAGAGGTTTAAATCTGTATCTGGTACTGAAAGAGGTTTAAGGAATTCCTGAAGTCAAAGGTCAAAAGAACTTCAGTAGTGGTTATAGACTTTATTTTCCCATATCGTGCGAAAATGTGAAAAATGCCAAATTGCTGTGGGACAGATTCAAATTAAATCAATTTCATTCATAAATTGCTTTAGCACAGCCAAAAATGCAACAAAACGCTCTACGATACAACTCCAAGAACACTAATAGATAAAAGCATAGAAACAAGCAAAAAAACAAAATGATTAAAAATCTAAGCAGTAAAGACAGAGCAAAGCTAGCTGATCACCGCTAGCCCGAGCTGCTTTGCAGATAAAGTGTTTGTGTTAGTATTCTGTCCTGACGATTATGTTTCTGAGCAAGGCTAGATAGATGTGAACAAAAAAGAAGTCCAGGAGAAAGTGAATTTGAAGATATGTACTTTTACCGGGAGGCTCCACACAAACAATGTATCAGTTTCCTATACAATCAGTAACTTAAATCACAATGACAAAATAAAGATTTGCTGCTATCATACGAAATAAATTGTAATTTAGCTCTAAAATGAGCTTTTCTTCACTTGTTTTGTACACAACATGCTAACAATGAACTCAGCCAGCGTTTTCATCCAAATGACTTCACAATATTTGTCTTCTCCCGAACTATTAATCACCAAAACATCCATTTGAACCAAAACTGCACATTTGTTCTTACAGATGAATCTACTTCCAGGCTTACACGTGAGGAGAAAACTATTCCTATGCACACATTAGACCTTCCTGTGTTCAACTGAAATACTAAGTCTGATGAAGAAGAAACTAAACAAAAACACAACTTAAGACTTACAACTCTTTAACTGACCACTAGGGGGTGTTAATTACATAAGATCAACCCAGTTAGACTGGGCGTGGAGCAGACTCTTCCTGAAAGGGGCTGTTCTCACTTTGTGACATCAGCACGTGAACACCTGCTCATTTTCGTGGGTATGGGAGGGGCTGCTGTTAAGAGGATTACTCAGAAATGAGTCAATGGATCAAAATATCACTTTAGGGTTCTTTATAGTGAGGAATGAAGAGTATAATACATGTAAATGCTCAAAAAGTTGGTTTTTCATGGTATGGCCCCTTAAAGCTTATTTTTAAAAATGGGACAGAGAGGAATGTTCAGCGGCAGAGCGTTCCAGAGCTGCGGGGCACAGATGGAGGTTGGATCCCCTCTACACTTCCTTTTTGACCTCCGTACTTCCAGGAGAAGCTGATCAGCAGACCTGGGTGTAGGGAGAGAGAAGCTCAGAGAGCTTTTTGAGTCTTTAACATGTATGTGTGACATTTTTCTTCTGAAGGAGAAAAAATATAATAAGAAATCATTTTGGTTTTTGCATTTCTGAGTGTTTCTCCTTTTATAACGCTGTCACTCAAACACTTGCTGAAAATCTCTGTTTGAATTTCGGAGCTTTGCTTTCGTCACGATAGCTAGCCTGGATATAGCATAGAGGCCGGAGAAGATAATATAACGTCCAACTTCTGTGCTGTAAAGGATTGTAATTCAGTGAAAGACCATACTGATGTTAGCTTTCATTATTTCCCAAAGGAATCTGAGGAAAACATGGATTGGATTTTTTGGTCTCAGCAACGTCAATAATTATTCTATTATTCCTGGAAAAAGAGACATTTTTCAACTGGATGGAGAAATGATCAGAGTTTCATAAGAAGTTATTTTTGGAGAAGGATGTGGTGAACAGTGGACAGCCTGCAGGTTCATCGGTAGGTTTTATTTTAGGATGATGTCTTTGTACATGTTTATATGTGACAAGCAGAAAAAGAGACTGAGATTCACGTCGGCTCCACGTCAGACGTGCAGTGAAGCCGCACGTTATTGTATTGCCCGCTCGTATTTTAATTGCGTCCAAGACGGGATTATTTTAAAGTTGGCCTCACGTATTCAAAATGAAACTGAAAATAAAATCCCATTAGCTGTCACAAACATGTCGTCCGTGTTTGATCCAACCCGCGGAGGAGCGCCGAGCTGCAACAGCAGCAGCAGCAGCTCCACTCAGGATCCAGCGGGTGGTTTAACCGGACACCGGAACCATTCTTCTAAATGTAATTCTTTGTCTGCATCTAAAAACGTCACCACTGGCTGCATGCATTTACAAACTGACGCTCGATTAGACTCTCTCTGTATTCTTCATTTCATTTCATGAGATTTCTTGTTGAAGTGAATTCAACAATCAGCATGAAATCAGTTCTGAACCAGATAGAGCTGCTGCTGCTGCAATGCAGCAGGAATGGAAATGATTTAGTTTATTGTTATTTTTTTGTGGGCTTTTCAAAGTGTGTGTCTCACTAGCATGGTTTCACTGCAGATAACCGACTCAGATGGAAAAAGTTCTGCTCCACCACAGAAGTGATGTGACGGTCTAGATTAAAATCCCTATCCAGAATAAAACCCACATTTGTGACAGAGTGCTTAAAATGTGGAGCCAGGGGACAGAGGGGTCACAGCGGTTGCCAGGGTCAATGATCCATCACCTCACTTTATTCTCATTAAAACTCAAGAAGCTGCTCTCCAGCCACGTTCTGATTTCATGTAAACATGACATGAACTTTTAACGGGAGGAGCCGTTCTTGTTCATTGGTACGTATATCTGGCTGTCGTCGGTATAAAAATGAAGGACTCTCCATGTTTCCTTATGATAGAACCCAGAGGAAGTAGACAGAGAGAAAACAGAAGTGGTCCAAGAATTGATCCCTGTGGGACCCCAAAAGACAGTGGAGCTGTGTCTGGGGTAAAGACTCAGACTCATGGTTCAGTGTGCCAGCCAGGTAAAATTCAAACCAGGTGAGAACGAAAAAAAACCCCACCACAAAAAAAAAATAAATAAATTTTGTGAAAAGCTAAAAACGCAGAATAAAACAAGCAAAAACAAGATGACAAAAAATCCCATGTTAGTTGTTCAGAGAATGTCAATAAAAACCCTCAGCAGAGCAGATTCTGTGTGGTCAAACTCCAAGACCAAGTGTCTAACCAGGGAAGATTGCAGTTGTGTTTAACACAGTTTTCTCTAAGATTTTGGATAAAAAAGAAAGTTTGGAGATGGGCCTAAAATTATCCATCCAGAAATTTAAAGCCACCCAGAGACATTCAAATGAAAAGATAAAACAAGTAAATCGAATCAATGTCTAAACCTGTTTGTAAATGTTTCTGTCGGATTTAAGAGTTCCATAAATTCTCTTGAGTAAAACTGAATACATTTGGAGAATTTGGGAGCTGATGTGAGTCAGCCTGTTTTCAGTCTGTTTTCTGCCTTGTTTCAAGCTGGTTTCAGTCTGGTTTCAGTCATTTTTTGGTCTGGTTTCAACTTTTTTCAGACTATTTTCAGCCTGGTTTGAACTTGGTTTTCAGTCTGTTTTCAAATGGTTTCAGCGTTTTTTCTGATTGTTTTCAGCCTCTGAGGGAGGAATAATGAAGGGAATTTTCTGTCATTGAGATGTTAACTTGCATAATTCTAGTTCTTTACTGTGTTGAAGAAACATTAAAAAATGTTTAATAACTTCAATCAACATGTATGGAAATTAGCTGAGAAGTACTGACTACTGGTTTCAGCCTGTTTTAGGGGGAGGGGTCATACTGATGACCCCCCAAATGATCCGGTAGTTTGTCAGCAGCTAAAGGCTCATCTTACAAGCTTCTGCGCATGCGCTCAGGTAAAAAGAGAAATGAAAGTTTGGCGGTCTTCTCTCCCAGAATCATCTCGTTTTTCCATCCGTGATAGAGGCACGTGCACGGCTGTTCGTCCAGGTGTGTGTTTGAGGGGGTCGCACAGGCGCTGTCTGTCCGACTGGGGGCGGCGTAGGACAATCGGTCTCTGCAACACCCCCCCCACCACCACCAAAAAAAAAAAACCCACACACTCTTGTGGGATCTGTAATTCAGACTCCTGCAAACCCCGGACCCGTGCGCATGCATTCCTGGAGAGAGAGAGAGAGAGAGAGAGAGCGAGCGAGCGAGCGAGCGAGAGAGAGAGAGGTCCTAGCCCCTTCCTCCCTCCTCCTCTCCCTCCTCTTCCTCCTCTTCCTCCTGGTCCTCCAGCCGGCGGCGGCAGAGAGGGATTTCTGACCCGGGCTGTGGATGCTTGGAGCGCGGCTGCGGCAGGAGAAGGAGACGCCGGAAGTCGGAGCGACGTTTTCAACCCACGCCGAGAGTTCAGGCGCGTGCAGCGGCCAGGTTCACCTGAGAAAGTTTCCTCTCACGTGCTCTCATCCGCGCGCTGCTCATGGGCTCCCAGGGGACCGTTCGGAGCGGGCGCGCGGCGCTGCTCCGCGCGGCGCTGCTCGCGCCTCTGCTGCTTCAGCTCTGCGGCGCGAGCTGCCCGGAAAAGGAGCTGGAGGACCGCGAGGAGGAAGCCAACGTGGTCCTGACCGGAACCGTGGACGAGATCATCAACGTGGACCCGGTGCACCACACGTACTCGTGCAAGGTAAGCGGTTGTGGGCGCGAGGGAAGTTTGAGAACAGCTGAGAAGGAGCAGCAGCATCTCCGCTGAAGAACACTTGTCCAAACTCATTCATCCACAATCCTTCACTAACGTGACCCCCACCCCCGCACCGCCACAGGGCAGGCCCAACCGACCATGTAATCATCCCAAACATGCTGCTGCAAGGAGCGGGGCCCTCCGCGGCCCCCCGACTGTTCAGCTGGAGTCCAGGAACAGATTCCTGCTTCAGATTTAGATTCTTCCTGACACGTTCTCCATCCAAACCTGAGATTTGTGACTTCATGTTGGAGACTCAGACCTCTGCAGCTGCAGCCTGAAGTGTACTTCTTCTTTCCTGTCAGGCAGAAGTCCTACAAGCTGCTGCCAAGTTAATAATAAAAGAAGCAGCGGCGAGCGAGCTGGCGTCAGTCATCCAGGTTGCTGGTAGAAACCAGCAGAACTGAGATCCGAGTCTTTCTGGACTCTCATGAGGAGTCAGCCGCAGACAATCATTGTGAAGTGAACTTTTACGGTCTGGAGGTTTTGTGGTCTGGAGGTCTTGTGGTCGTGTGGTCTGGTGGTGGGTCGCTCTTTAATTTTGAAAACTCAACGAGCTGTATTCGATCAGCTCCCCGCCATGCTCCTGTCAGCTGAGAGCGAATGGTTAACGCCTTCAAACAGAGACCACTAGCATGGGAGACGTGACGGTGCAGAAGAAGGCCTCTGCTGCTCTGTCTGTGATGGGGGGTGGGGGGTGGGGTCTGCTGCAGGATGAGAAGCTGTTATCAATGTGACTCCCTCCCGTCATCACCAGAACATTAACAGTTAAGGCCCCCCCCGCCTGCAGGAAGACCTTCATTCACATCACTGAGATTTTTAAAACTCAATGTTCACATTTGATAATATTATCCGTGAAATCCACAGTCTGCTTCATAACAGGTTCTGCTCTTCTTCTTCTTCTTCTTTAAAGGTCAGAGTTTGGCGCTACTTGAAAGGAAAGTCGAATGTGAACCGTCAGATCCTGCTGGACGGCGGGAACAAGGTGATGATCGGCGGGTTTGGGAACCCCCGGATCTGTGACAACCAGGTGTCCACAGGAGACACTCGCATCTTCTTCCTGAACTCGGCTCCGGAGGCGGTGGGGCCGGAGCACAAGAACGAGCTCATGCTCAACTCCAGCCTGATGAGGATAACCCTGCGCAACCTGGAGGACGTGGAGCACTGCGTGGAAGGTGAGCGTGAAGGAACGGAGGGGAACGGAGGGTTCTGCTGCTGTCAGACGGAGGGGGGGGGATCCTGAAGTTAGGATGATGGGTCCAGCGTGGACTCTGGTTTTAGAGGCCTCGTTTCAGAACCGTGAGTGAGGCGTTCCCAGCTTAGGGCTGATTCTTGACCTTTGCACTTTGAAGCCCGGCTGTTTTATCAGATCATACGTGAAACTCAGGGTTACAAACTGACAGCAGAGCTTCACTGCATGACACAGGCTCAGCTTTTCTGGAGGAGACCCACATTTCTACTTTTTGGAAACCAGCAGTTCGTTTATTATGTTGAGTTTCCAAAGTTTGAGCAAAAATCACTTAAGTGAAAGAGTGTTGTTTGGCAAGCAGCTTTCTCACTTCAATACCAAATCTATCGGACTAAAGAATCTGAGCCGGGGACTCGCCGCTGCCCGCCGACCGGCCGGCCGTTTGGTTAACTCTTGCTGCTCCCTGGCAATGCTGGCAGCTGGAGTCTTTCCTGCGAAGGGTTCTGGGTGGCAGGATGTTCCCGTGGATGGAGCTTATTTGCAGTGTTAAGTTGCTCCTGGCACACACATAAAACTCCTTCTGTTTGTCTGTCCAGGCACGAAACTCTGCTCCGCTAACCTTTTTATTCTCTGGCCTCTTCTCCGTCTCGGACTCCCGCTGTGGAAAGAGGAGTTTCTTGGCTCCGAGTTGCTGTTTAGACAAACGGTTTGTTTAGAGCTTTTGTTCCTGAAGAGGGTTTACTTTGCATAATCTGATTTCTCTCCTATTTCATTGCAGTTGGAAAAAAGCAGTGGCAAGGAGTCATTAGGCTCATGTTGGAGCAAAAGCACAGAAAGACCTTGAGGCTCTGCAGATTTGAATAAGTAATATTTATCAGACTTGTGTGTCTGCGTCATTCTTCCTTTTGTTTTGCTGAGTCTGATGATTATTACCGAGTTCCTCTTCCAGAGGAAAGTGGGCTGCAAGGCCCGCTGAAGGGAAGAGTTTTAATTAAGAGAGTGGAGTCAGATGGGATCTGTTTCCTGCAGCCACTAACCTCAGAGGCTGAGCGGGGTCGGACAAGACTCTACCTGCCGCAGCGCTCGCTGCTCCCGCCTCTTCTCCCTCCTCATTCTTGACATTTTCGATGCCGGGACGGACTCAGGAATGCCTGGCAGAGAGCGTGGTGGGGAGGCGCATTGTCTGGGGACGAGGAAAAGAGACGTGTGAGCCGCTTGCCAAGAAGAGAAATGGGATGAGTGATGAAGAAGCAAAGAGGAGCGCAGGATCTGCTGCATGTGTGGACAGGATGTTGTGTGTGCTGCGGCATACGTGTTGGAGTTTGGATCAGGGTCAGGATGTTGGGTGCTTTTATGGGACAGCTGTCCTCTTACGCTTTAGTCCCGGCTTACGGGTGGATCAGACCTGTACGGGACACACAGGTGACCTGCATGAAAGAACGAGGTGGTGGACTGTAGAGAGAAAGGGTTCGTTTTTTCTATGGGCGTGCTGCGGGCGACAGGTCGTAGTGAACACACATAAGGGGGAGTAGGGAAGATGCAGGCGTGTCGTACTGATTTCTAATTTTTAAAACCTTCCAAATCCTGCAGACTGAACAAGCATCTCATTAGTGATGTTCACGTGATACGAGCGCACTCCTTACTGCAGCCTGATCGGTAGAAATGAGACAACCAGAGTGTAGCTTGGACGTCCAATCAGCACTTGTGGATCACAGCCATTGTCATGTGTCTTGAGGTGATTATACGAGTCACAAGCGAACTGTAAGACACACCTGTGCTCCACTTCAGATGCAGCTGCTCCTCTACAAACCTCCACAGCCCTGGACACCCCGAAAACCTGCAGAACCCATACGGGTCAACCCCTGTTTCAGCTGCGTGTGACCGAGGCTTCAGCTCAGGCTCCTGTTGAATGGATTTAAATCTGAGACAATATTATTTCAAACCCAAATAAAACAGTTTGAAAAAAATGTTATGTTTGACCAAAAAAAGTAAAATGTCCAAAACTTTTTGCTATTCTAAAATAAACTTAACTATTTTCAGCTTCAAATGTTCAGTTTTTTAGGCTTCAAAATTCAAAATTTTAATTTAAAAACTTTTTTTTCAGTTTCAACTCTTTTTTTTTTTTTCCAATTTTCTAATGTGAAAATTTCAGTTTCAAAACTTTTTGTCCCGTTGTGGCGCGCTGGGACGGGGCTAACAGGAAGGACCAATCAAAATTGATGAGGTTGATTTCATCAGCCAGACACCTGTAAACCTGCAGAAAAGCATTCACACCGAGCAGTTCCTCTGAAAACTTCCAGACTGAAAAACGTGTATCCCACGAGTTCATTGTTGGATTTGCATCCTGTCTGACGCCTCAGGCACCGTTTTCTGTTTCCTTTGCCGCCTTTCAGTGTCGAGTTATTGCAGCCGGTTGTGCACAGAGTCCACAGCTTAGATCACGTTTGTGTCAGAGTGCATGACGACTCAACCGCAGAACTTTCTGCTTCAATAAACTCTCAGGATACGGCTAAAAAGCCCTTATCTTTCCTTCCATCTCGTTTCCCTAAAACAAAGAGGCGGGAACGCTTTGGAAGCAGGAAGCCATCCTGATGGAGACATGTTGAGCACACAGGGAAACTCTCTGTTTCTCGGCTGCTTGATTTCTTGAGGAATCCCTTAAAGCTGTGAGGAAAAGCAGCAGCAAAGTTCTGCTCTGCTTCTTCCTGTCATTAAAGTTGTGAAGCTTTTTGACCTGCAGAAAAATGAGCTCATAATGTGAACTCAGGTGTGTCCAGGATGCTGTGAGAGTGCAGTTCCTGTGGGGGGTGTTAGGACTAGAGCTGCCAAAATCGATTATTTTATTAGTCGACTAATCACCGATTATTTTTCCAGATTAGTCGACTAATCAGGTCATGGAGAAACTGGATGTAAAGCTCACATCTTAACCATCATTAGCTTTAAACTAACTAAAAACTAGATATATAGCATTACCTGTGATGATGCTAGTGTGAATGATGTAAGCTGAATTTCGCTGTTGAAGATGCTAGTGCTGATAGCTGAACATGATGGCTAAAAACGCTGAAGCTGAAAGTCTGCTAAAATATTAGTTAAATACGAAATTAGCCTAAAAACTGAAAAACAAACTTAGGTTAGGCAACAGTTAGAATGTAGCTAAAGCTAAACTCCCGAATTACCTAAACTTCAAATAGTCTAAAAACAAAAAAAAAGTCTAAATTAGCCAAAATAGCTAGCATGTAGCTGAAATATTAGCTAAACTCCAAATTAGCCTAAAAAACCTTAATAAATGTCAAAATAGTCCAAAAAGCTATCAGAATGCTATTATAACTTTCAACTTTACTACACTCTGACTCCATATAATATAAAGTAACGACTAATTGACTATTAAATTAGTTACTATTTTAATAGTCGATTACTCATTGATTAGCCGACTAATCGCGGCAGAACTAGTCGGGACACTGACGGGATCGGACCTGTGCACACAGCAGTCCAGCAGAACACGAGGGGGGGTTCTGCTCTCCCTGCAGGTGGTCTGGCTTAATGAGGGCGGGTGGGTGGGCGGGTCCGAGGAATGCCTTTCGGGTGGGTAGGATGTTTGAGCCCCCCCCCCACCACTTTTTTTAGTTCTTTCAGAGAATGAGCCGTGGCCATGCTGAAGACGGAGCTTTTTTCCTCCCATGTTTGTGTAAGGAGGAGGCCTGGAATTTCTAACCTGTCTGCCCCCCCCTCCTTGAGATGTGAGAAGATAATGGTAGAATGGAAACAATGTGGGGGGGGCTGAACATTTCAGGTTTTCTGTGCAGCGTTCATGTGGTGTCTGGAGACTTTCAGAGCAGAGGGGCTCTAGTGATTTGGTGCTTTGGGTGGCTGAGGTTAAATTAGAGGTCTTTAGGGATCCATCTAATCTCTGGAGATTTGCATTTTTCTGCAGTGGTTTCCGTTGCCATCCCCTCTCTTCATGTGTGGTGGTCCAGCTTTTTTTTTATGAAACAGATTTGATGCCTTATAATTATGATGTTAACCTCCACTACCACCTGCTCACTTCCTAATCTCATCCCAAACTCTGGAGGTGGATTAGATTACTGCGGCAGCGTCAGGCGGGACGGCCCACCACTTTCCCAGGTACAGAGACATATGGCCTCCAGCTCTTTCCAGCAGGGTGATGGGATTTATTTTATTGTGCCTCTGGAAGGAGTGTGAGAACGTAATGCAGCTGCACCCGTATGACTGAAGTCTAGCGCGGGGGTCTTTCTCCCGTCCGTTCCTTCACAAGAAGCCTTTTGTCTTCTGGGAGTCATGGGAAGTCAGGAAAAGTGACTTTAAAGATTGGATTTTTCTGAGGCTCTTTGAATGGATTAGGCTGTTGCAGGACCGTGTGTGGGGGTGGGGGGTGCATGTGCTTGGTGCAGGGCTTTTCTGAAAAGGTAGATCAGTTTGGTCCGGGTCCAAGCGTTTGGCAAAAATGGGCAACAAGCTTGATAGAAGTCTGCTGGAGGACCATCTGATCCACGGCCGCTCTCCCAGAGTCTCCAGAGTTATTGCACATTTTAGATTTTAATTAAAAATGCAGGAGTGGCGAGCCCGCCCGGCGGACCCATAAAGGACTCTGAAATGAAAAAGCCATGAAAGATGGGGGAGAGCAAACGAGGAATGGACCACTTGATCACAGTCTGCTCCCCTTGGCTCTTTTCCCAGCCAGAAGCAGGACTGTATCACTCTGCTGCTGATAAGATCACAGATGGAATTGATGCTTTTCTCTAAGCTTGTTAACATCTCACATGTGGTGACACGCCCGCCGTCACACGGTCGAGGTGGATGCACTGGCCCAGTGTCCAACATCAAAGCTTTCAGACTCAGTTTGATGTTCAAAATCCTTAAAAAAGGTTTTTCCTTATTTCTCATCGTCTTTTGGTTTTGAACGTGGCGCTCAGCTGTGTCTGAAAAAAACCATGATCTGTTTCTTTAGCTTTACTTTCACATTGCACCTCTTGGAGCAGACCAACCTGAAGGCAGGACGTGGTGGTTGTTCGGTCACTATTCTCAGAAATGGGGAATTGTAGAATCTGAAAGCAGTTATAGAAAGAAGAGAGAATCTCTTCAGCTGTTCCAGGAACTCTGATGCTGGGTTCACACCAGATACGGAAGCGCTGCGAAGAAATGTGCGGGTGGAGTGTGCGCGGTATCCGCTTCACCTCCAATTCTCACGAGGCACGTGTTTTTTTTACCAGACGCTGGCTCGAACCATCCGCGGAGGGCCGTGGTGCTTCCAGTCTGCCAAAAAAGATCAAGAGGAGAAACTTGAAATGACCTCCACATGGAACAGCAGTCCTGTTTGGAGGGTTTTCTAATTGTTGCCACTGAAGTGCACCTGTTGTTAGTTCATGAACACCAATACAGCTGGAATTGATGAACGAGGCCCTCAGCTGCTGAACCAACAAGAACATTATCAGACAGGTTCAATTCAATTCATGCCAGGACCAAGAAAAAAATATTGTTCCTTTAATTTTTTTTAGCAGTATATTAGGGATGTGAATCTTACAACATGTCACGATTCGATTCGATTCCGATTCTTGGGGTGCCGATTCGATTCTGAAACGATTCTCGATTCTCGATTCAGACATTTAAAACACAAAGGAAAAATTTTAATAAAAAAAGGGAATGTATTTATGATACTGTGCAAACTTATGTTATTCAGACCCTCAAGGATTTCACAGAAGATTTTTATGATTGTTCTGGCCTGAAATGGCCGATGTTGCAGCAGCTTTTGTAAAAAGTTGCAATGTGTTTGAATATATACATATTTTTAAAAGCGCCTAAAAATTTTAATAATGAAATACAAATCATATTATCATGTTCCAATTCTTTTTATGATGACATATGCACAAAGTAAATACAACACAGCTTCATCACCTTGAGCTGTCATTTAACTTGAATAGAGCTGTCAAACATAAAATGAACTTTGGTCTTTCCTGCTAACATAACCCAAATATGTGTTGATTTAAACATATTTTAGAATAAAATATTTCCAGATTTCCAGTGAAAAATCATGAACTTAAAAACATGATAAACAGATGAATCCTCAGATGTTCTCAGAATCTTCCTCTTTATCTATTTCTAAAGCATCACTGCTGAGTTGCTGGTAGAGGAAGACAAAGGCTTTGAGGAGTTGATCTGGTTTTATTGATCTACTCTGTTTTAAAGAAGCTTCTCTCAGCTTCTCTGTACCTACGCCCCCCGTGCCGCGTGCGCGCCCGGGGACAGCGCACCTTCACCCCCGCGTGCACGCAGCGCATGCTCACCTGCGGAGTGACCGTTCACGCGCGTTATTAAGAGAAAAAGTGAGAGGACTATAGAACGATAATTAAAGAGAGCACGGCCGAGTCGGAAGGGAAACGGTCACGTGGTCATCCATGACTGTTGTCACGGTAGATTGATCTCAATAAAGTTGCGGTGAAAATAAAAAGCTGCAAGGTGCGCAACAAATCTCGGGGTTTGATTGGATTTGCATTAAAAGTTGTTATCGAAACATCAGGAAATCCTGGAGGGACGAATGATTTCAACAGTATGAAGGCAGAGAAAGACTTTTCAAACTTTAAGCTCCGGTGATGGACGAGATATGAGCGAGCATTTGAAGTGTTCCTGAAGTGTCTGATTTAGCAGATTTTACACACTGCACGTCATGTCAAGCTCCTTACCCCGGGATTTGTGGAATCCGAAGTGAGCCCAAACATTTGCCAATTTATAACGGGACAGGAGGAATCTCTTTTTCTCTCATGCTGCGTAGCGCGCGCTCAGTAAGCTCCGCTCGCCTCCAGGGAAAACAAACTACGGTAGCCGTTTCGGGACAAACATTACGGCTTGCAAGTAAGCTAGCAGGTTCGAGCCATTAAATAAAACATATAAATGCAGGAATATGGCGGGAGGGGGCGAATCGATTCTTGGATATTTAGAATCGATTCTGAATCGTTAAAAATGAGAATCTAGATTCGAATGTGAATCGATTTTTTCCGACACCCCTACAGTATATATATGGAATATGAGTCAAACAACTGGATCTTTGAGGCTCCGGCCTTCGCTCCATGTGGGTGCCCCCCATTTCATGACATCAACCAGATGAACATTTTGGGATTTATAGAAATGATGATCTTTGTATCAAATTCCTCTTTGCTTTAATGCAGATACAATCATCTTTCAGTAATCCACATTTAAACCAGGTCTCCCAATTCATTGTATGTTTTACTCCAGGAAATAGTCTGCTCCCGTCCTCCTGCCATCTTCTCAAATATCCCTGTCTGATTCTCAGACACAAGCAGACCACTGCTAGCTTGACCTGCTAGCTTTGCGGAGAAAGTGTTTGTGTTAGACTGGGGGCGGAGCAGACTTCCTGGAAGGGGCGGTCTCACTCTGTGACATCAGCACGTGAGGACCCACTCGTTTTTGTGGGAATGGGAGGGGCTGCTGGTGAGAGTTCAGTTTTTAGAGGATTACTCAGAAATGCATGAACGAATCAAAATACAGCTTTGGGGTTTTTTATAGTGTAGTGAGGATTGAAGACAATACAGTTAAAAGATCAAAAAGTCGATTTTTCATGGTATGGTCCTTTTAAAAACTCTTACAACAACAATCTTGCTGAAAAATGTTTTTCTATGTTAAATATCTCTAGACAGTTTTCTGCAGCCCCAATAAGAACATTGATCATCTTTGTGTTGCCCCCCCCCTTTTTATTTTTATTTTTTAATAAACATCTCTAAAATCCCTCTGACTAGCAGCAATGTATATGTGTCTTCTGTAGAGGACTTTTCTAAACCGGAATCTCTCCAACCACTGCATCCTCCTGAATGAACATTTGTGAAGGGGCGGGGCTCTGGGAATTGTAGTTTTTATGGATAAACACAAAAAGTCTGGTCAGCTTTTTTTGGGAGGATATTTAAACTTGTAGTATGTATAGTGAATCTGCACAACCCAGAAGCCTCTGAGTCGGACATTCGGATGTCTCTGGAAAATGAGCCTGCAACTGCATGGAATTCAAGTTTGTATCCAGGAATTGAGCTCTGGATTCCTGACAGAATTCCTGATACCGAGGCTGCACTGGTGCAGCAAAGCAGCTGACATCAGGTTCTGAGGAGTCATGGGGGGCGGATAGCAGCCCCCCCCGTGGGATTTGTATTTAGGTCAGCTCAGCCGTCACTTCGGAGCTTCTCAGATGGGAAGGAAAGGAAAACCTTTTATTTTGTAAATTTTTCTGTAAATGTTTTCTGTTCCACATTCATCCGGATGTGGAGCTGCTGTTAACTTGAACAGGTTAACTTGAACAGGTTAACTTGAACAGGTTAACCGCTGCACTCCTTCATTCATCTGGATAAGCAGCAGAGTGAACAGGAGACTCTTGAACGATGATTCCTTTTTTCTGACAGAAGTCCTGAGATAAGGTGCCAGTGCTTCATCTTAATGACCCCACGCTTGGATTAAACAGGAAGAAGGAGGTTCAGGGTTTAATTAAATTCTTCCCCCCTCCCAAGGCGTGGGGGCCGCATGCACTGACCCATTGATTTTAAACCACGCTAGCTTTTGTCTGGAGGAATGCACCTGTTGCATTCCTGCCTCCGTCTGCACCTCTGTTACTGGAGCTGCTCTCCTCCTGCCCTCCTCCTGCCCTCCTCCTGCCCTCCTCCTGCTCTCCTCCTGCTCTCCTCCTTGCTCTCCTCCTGCTCCTCCTCCTTCTCTCCTCCTCCTGCTCTCCTCCTGCTCTCCCCTCTGCTCTCCTCGCTGCCCCTCCTCACTGCTCTCCTCTCCTCCTCTCTGCTCCTCCTTGCTCTCCTCTCTCCTGCCTCTCCTCCAGCTCTCCTCCTGCTCTCCTCCTGCCCTCCTCCTGCTCTCCTCCTGCTCTCCTCCTGCTCTCCTCTTGCTCTCCTCCTGCTCTCCTCCTGCTCTCCTCCTGCTCTCCTCTTGCTCTCCTCCTGCTTTCCTCCTGCTCTCCTCCTGCTCTCCTCCTTCTCTCCTCCTGCTCTCCCCTGCTCTCCCCCTGCTCTCCTCCTGCTCTCCTTCTGCTCTCCTCCTTCTCTCCTCCTGCTCTCCTCTTGCTCTCCTCCTTCTCTCCTCTTGCTCTCCTCCTTCTCTCCTCCTGCTCTCCTCCTGCCCTCCTCCTGCTCTCCTCCTGCTCTCCCCTGCTCTCCTCCTGCTCTCCTCCTGCTCTCCCCCTGCTTTCCTCCTGCTTTCCTCCTGCTCTCCTCCTGCTCTCCTCCTGCTCTCTTCCTGCTCTCCTCCTGCTCTCCTCCTGCTTTCCTCCTGCTCTCCCCCTGCTCTACTCCTGCTCTCCTCCTGCTCTCCTCCTGCTCTCCTCCTGCCCTCCTTCTGCTCTCCTCCAGCTCTCCTCCTGCTCTCCTCCTTCTCTCCTCCTGCTTTCCTCCTGCTCTCCTCCTGCTTTCCTCCTGCTCTCCTCCTGCTCTCCTCCTTCTCTCCTCCTGCTCTCCTCCTGCTCTCCCCCTGCTCTCCTCCTGCTCTCCTCCTGCTCTCCCCTGCTTTCCTCCTGCTTTCCTCCTGCTCTCCTCCTGCTCTCCTCCTGCTCTCCTCCTTCTCTCCTGCTCTCCTCCTGCTCTCCTCCTGCTCTCAGAGCTTTTCCTCTGAAGTCTGGCTTTCATCTCTGGTCTTTCCTGATGGACAGAATCTTTTTTTTTCAACCCAAACAGGAAGAACATTGGTAAAATCACGAGGTAGACACGCGTTTCCTGTGTTTTTTGGCTCCTGGGACGGTGGCTCTTTCCCACCCCTCATCCACCTCTCTGGTGGAGGGTTGTCATGGTGATCCCGTCTCTCCTTGGTGACTTGTCCTCCACGGTTCCTCTGGTGGTTTCTGCTGTTTTCCTGCTTTCACTGGTCATCGGCGTCTCCTCTGCATCATGGCAGCGTCCGTTCGTTGGGTTTGTGGTCAGGCAGGTTTTCATGTGACGGGCCGCCGGCTTTGATTTGAAACCCTTTTGTTGTCCCACCTGTCTCCCTCTACTGTATTCTCACAGCCATCAGCCATCTTCCTCCTCCACCTGTAATTACACTGGAATTCCACCCACTGTGAAGCTGCCACAGTCCAAACAACTAGGTGCACTGTGTGCAGCGTCTGACCTCAGTCATCACGCCTTCTTCAGCTTTGTCTCTACCTTTAGTGAACATTTTCCCTCTGCTCAGACACAACCCACTCAGTAAAGTTTTCAGAAAGCATTTGTAATCAAAACACAAAGCTGGCTCCACAGACAGACCCAGGCTCCGTCCTGTGATGCTTTTACAGAACATTTGACTGTCGACCGAGCGTGACGTCACCCACAGAAATGACTGACTTCCACCTCTAAACAACTCATCGTCCCACTCTGAGTGTTGAAGGATTTGTTTTCAAAGCGTTCCCAGTCTTCTTTTAATTATGATGATGCAGTTTTTGGCCCGAATCCAAAAACCTGTGTCGTTTTCTAGGACTTAGTTTCTGCAGAGTGGCAGGAGTTCTGTAGAAATGTGACTGAGTTGTGGGCAGGACTGTTCCACCCTCTCTGTTGGTGAGAGCTCTCTGTTTACACACTCTTCTGCTAGCTTACAGCCCCTCACAACCCAATGCTAACATTAGCGATGCAACACAAATAGCATTTCTACAGTTTTGATCTGGATTCCAGTTCAGACGAGGAAAACAAAGACCGTCATGGATGCATCATCACAATGGGGCGGAGCAGGGAGCCTGTGGCTCCGCCCAGCAGACTGTATTTTTCAGACTATATATTGCTCTAGCAGGGGTGTGGAACTCCAGGCCTCGAGGGCCAACGTCCTGCTGGTTTTCCAGAAATCCTGCCTTATCTTTTGCTGATTACTTGGATCAGGTGTGTTTAGCCAATAAGGAGCTTCAAAGGCAGGTTGATTGGAAAACATGTAGGACACTGGCCCTCGAGGCCTGGAGTTTGACACCTGAGTGTAAGTTGCAGCAGCAAAAAAAAAAAGCATTAGAAATTAAGAGTCACACATAAGTCAGACGTTTGGGAGAAATGTATGTAACAAATTACAGGACAGTTCATCTTGAAAGACAAATCACTGCATAGATAACCATCACAGACGGACACTATGCTCACTTCACTACAGTAACACATTTATTCTTATTTAGCTTCATGAAACGTCAGAAGAATCTGATATTTAGCACAACTTATGAGCAATTATCTCGATAACCATAGCAGAAAGAACACGCTAACAGTCAACCATTTATAACACTTTGAATTACTCTTAGTTCTTCATCCTCTGTGTCACTCTGAAACAATACCACCAAGCCCGATGTAAGACTGAGCCGCGCTTCTTTGTCTGCGTAGCTGTCAGTAGCAGATACTAGGGCTGGGTTATTAAAATTGATTCATCGATTTGAATCAATTTAAGCTTAACAAATCAATAACCAATTCATAAAGATATAGATTGACTTAGCATACAATGCTAAAGTCCACTAGCTTAATGCCAACGTTTAATGGAATTTCCCATAGAATGGCTAATGCTAACGCTCCGTCGACCAGAACATACATTACTGACTAAATGAACATCTTTATAAACTCACAGGCAGGAATTTTCCAAACTCTTTTAAGGAAATATTTTTTAAAGGAAGCATTTGTGGTCTAAAACATTGTTTATTCCTTATACTTTCCTCTTCTGGAATAAGGTGTAATGCTATAGCATGATCTCCACCTAGTGGCCAAACTGAAACGTCCTCCAGGAGAAGCAGAACAATGTTTATAATGTTAATGATCTGAACATTTTAGTTAGAACTTCTCCTTTAGAGAATCCATGAAACACTGGATGATATTAACAATCTTAATATTTCACTGATACATTTACAGTCTGTGAACTGGATCAGATTTATATGAATATAATCAAATCATAGAGTAGATTATTAATGTATTTCTAAACAAATGTGACTAATGTCTAAACTCAAAATTGAATTGAATTAAATTATCGAAAAAAACAAATCAGAATCAAATCGATTCAGGCTCTTGTGAATCGTTTCTGTAAATTGTAATCGATACCCAGCAGATACGGATACACACTGATTCCGCCCTTGATTGGTTGATATTTATGTTTTTAAAAATCACGTAAGTCGTACCGTGTCCAAACTACGCTAAAAAATACTAACAAAAAACTCAAAACAAAACACAAAAAATCCTGTATTTTCAGCACATATGAGTTTTTTCCAGCTACATTTTTTCATCTTGATACCCTGAATAAAAAAGACTCAGAGATCCAATTTTGAGTTTTATTTTCTGTCTGTCTGTTCTTTATAATCATACAAATGCCACAAGAACATGTTAGAAACCCTAAAAACACATTTTTCATCAGAGTGGGTCATTAAAAGTTCTTCTCTAAATTCGTCCTTAAGGCATCAGATTGATTTTCCGAGGTTAAGATTAAATGAATGAAAAATTCCTCTGAGACTCTAAAGTTCCCTTTGTTATCCTGAAGAGATCAAATGTATGAAAGTGTCACATGTGTTTCTGAACTACTCCTCTGAGACCCCCGGCCTCCATGCTCACGCGTCCGTGCGGCGGCAGGGCGGCGCTCCGTCCGCCCCTGTTGTTTCAGCCAACAATGACGAGGAGGTGACGGCTTTCAGAAACAAACAGAGAGATCTGGAGGAGGAGGTCAGAGGAGGTGCACGCGACGGCCCACCCTCAGACGGAGCAGACTTTACCGTCTCACCTTCAGAAGGAAACATCAACACATTAAAGGGTTTCTGTAATTACATTCAACATGGGATCAGAGGTCTTAAGCTGCCGGTCCTGTCATCCAAACCAACAGTTTTACCATCAAACTATTAAATATGAAAGAACTGACATTTTATTTCTGGTCAGCAGCTGTGATGTTGTGAGAATTTTACAATATTCTCCAATACATGGAAGCCTGGATAATCAGTATGATGTCAATATAAAATGCTGTCAAGGTGATATTTAATTAATGAATATGATATAGTAACTTTTAGTTTAGCTTCTTCCTTTTGTTTTCCATTTGAACCCCCGACCACGCCCCTTTGACCAGCTCTACACTGCACCAAACCAAAACTAGATCTCACCAGAACCAGAGATAGAAGTAAGGCTCTTAACAAAAACAACCTTCCACACGGTGCTAGACGTAGACTTCAGATTATCAGGACAGATTTCTTCATTCAGGGAGTTTTTTACAATTGTTAAACAGGAACCAAAGGTTTCTGATGGAACAACATATTGATCTGGTAAATTGATTACTACAGAAAGAGATTTCTAATAGTCTGCAATAATGAAAGACTTTTTTAATATTTGTTATAGTTTTTTAATGATACTTACAAAAACAAAAAAGGATAAGACAATGAAGAAAAAAGAAATACTAACTACTAGTGCTGCTGGGCCATATGGAAAATGTTTATATCGTAATATAAATGATTTTATATCACAATAACAATATATATCTCCACATAAAATGATAAAGTATATTTTCAGTTATTAAAAAAACTTTTTGGGGAGCAGATTGTTAGAATCTGAGTGTTCAAGTACTTGTTATAGGCCTGGTCTACAGAATGATTTCTCTTCTTTGATGTCATCTCATATATCCATTTTCATGGACTTTCCTGGAGTTTATTGTGTTAGCATCGGTCTGGGAATAGCCTCTTATTATAGTTTACATATTGGTGTCTTCTGCTCTGCGTCGGACATCTTGAATCCAAACTGCAGCTGAGTCACAGACGTACCCCTCTCTGGCTGAAAGTGCTTCTTCTTGGACTTCCTGCATCGTGTTTGTCTGTTTCAACTATGAGGAATCATCTTCAGGCTGTTGCGCGTCCATCGATCTGCACTCGTGTTAAGTAACGTAAACCTTGTCGTAAAACTCGCATTAGTGAGAATAAGATAAGATAATATAAGATAGTCCTTTATTCGTCCCATGGTGAGGGACGAAGAATTCCAGAATCAAAAATCAAAGACCGTAAAGCAGTTTTATGTCCCAAAACCATAAGATAGAGTTTCTTTACGAAGAATCTCTTTTGAATTTGTATACAGACATATTTTGTGTACACACTGATGAGGTTCGGACTACTTTATGGTACATTTGGCATAGTAATTGATCCAATTAGGTTATAAATGGCATAAACGATAGAAGAGAAAATGCATGATAGACACTTTTCTATCACCCACATGATATATATCGTCATGTCGCCCAGCGCTACTAACTACAATCAAGATAATACTGTTGCTACAAGTCATCAAAAGAAAAAAACATGAAGAAGTGTAACGGCGTGGGATTGAACTCACGACTTCCGCATGAGAAAAAGCGTTCGACACGCGTAGCAGACATAACAAAGCACTGCTTTTGACGCGCGGTTTTCATCAGACAAAACGCCACTTTTTACGCTCGTTTGGGACAACGGTGATTTACGTGTTTTAGAACGTGCGTTTTTTTTCATGGCTACCACGCCTTTTTTATGGTAATTTCCCTGACAATTATTGACTCCTTTGGCTTGCCATATCAGTGTGACCTGCTGTGGATACATGCATGCATGTACAGCACACTCTGTGGGAATCGAACACGGATGAGTTCAGAGAGGTGTGAAGAATCACATCCCTGATCGTCCGTCTGTGTTTGGGATGTTGGAGCTACATTTTATGGAGTAAATTCACCAGAGACCACTACACAGGAGCAGCAAGTTTTGGTCACTTTTGTTTTATTCTTGTTTTTGGCTGATATTTCCTGAAAGTGTGAAATGTTTCCACCTTTTTTATTGTGTCTGTCTGTGTGTTTACATGAGTGTATTTCAGTCTGTGAGTGTTAGGAGTGTGTGTTTGTATAATCAAAGGTAAACAGAAGGATAAGATAGTAATGCTACAGTATATAAGTGTAGGTTCCTCAGTACATAAAGCTGAACGTGTCAGTGAGACTCCAGGATTGTTTCTGTGGTAAAAGTACTTTAACAGTTACTTTAGTTTGTGGTTCTGAATCCTACAAACTCAGAAGAGTTTCCTTTGTTGAAGGTCAGACGTTAAAGCGACAAAACATGTACAAACCATCGTCTGCCTCCATGATGACGGGAGCAGGTCGAAGCAGACCCTCAGCTGCAGGTTTCAGTTCGATTTTCTTGGATTTTATGTTGTTGGTTCAGATGTTGCAGTTTTTTTCCCCTCATCATGACTTCAGCTGGTTTCTCTGGTTACAATCGCAGCTCGTTAGATCAGGAAGTGATGTCAGTGGTGGTTGTTTTCACGTTTAAGCGTCTGATGTTTAAATGTAATAAATCATTTCATCTTCCATCATCCTGCTCTGGTCTCCTGTGTTTGCTTCTTCCAATGCCTCCACATGTGCAACAGAGTTTTAGTGATGTTGTGTGTTTTAATTGGATTTCCATATTTTTAGATTTTCATTGCTCTCTGATGGGTGGGGTTCCTGTGACCTCTGACCCCCTCTGGGACCAAGCAGGTTCAGGATATAGATGGAGGGTTTTTCATCCTTACTTTAATGCTTCTGTGTCAAAGTGGAGGTCTTTTAAACAGGGATGAGTTTACATGTTATAATGTTTATATTATTTAATGATTTGACATTTGATCAAATCCATAAACTGATTGCTCTTTACCGTAATCTTGTTTTTTTCTCAGGCAAAAACTGCCCTCAAGTTTTAATTTAAAGAATGTATCATTTATTTCATTAAAGTTTCTTCCTTTTACTTCAATGAAGTCTTTTCATAACCAAACAAACCTGGGTTTGAATAAAAAAATAAATAAAAACAAATGGAGTTTTGGCAGTGGTATATAATCCTGTGGGAAATCCCAATAATTCCATCGACGGAGCTTCTGGAAACATGTTTGTGGACGACTTTGAGTTCTTCCGATGAGCTTCACCTTTAACTGCCTGCACGAGTTCAGTTTTTCTTTCCGATGAAATGATCAATAAAATCTCTTGTTTTTGTTAAAGCTGAAGGAATGCTGTTTAAAGTGGAACCCAAAGACTTTAGCTGCATGGAAACCAAGTCCAGAGTTTATTCTTGGATTTCTATTAGATTTAGCAGAAAAACTGGAGATGTTTGCCCGTCCTGAGCCTTTCCCCAAACCTGTAGGAACTATTTTTGATACTTTTTATATATTTTCATTTTATAACAAACAGAACAGAAACTCATGGATATAAAGCACTGTCTCATGAAACAAAAAGTAGAACGTTGGTCATGTGAACTTGATTCAGACACTCACATTTAGCTAAAAACAATCATGCTTCTCTTAGGAACCTGTAGGAACTTTCAGGTAAAACGCACGGTTTTGAATGTTTCTGATGAGCATTCTTCATTCTGCTCTTATGAGGATACTTAAATACCTTTGATGGTTCAGATCCTCATTATTTCTGCATTAGGTGTGTTGACGTGTTGCCGTGCAGACATGTTACACCTGGCTTTGACAAGTGTCTGTCAGTTTGTTTCTGTGATTCCGGTTTGTTTGCATCATGATGTTGTCCATCATAAAAACAAATGTGGGACTCTGAAGTTCTTCCGTTCAGGTCAACCGAGCAGCTGGACTCCATGAAAGCAGCTCGTCAAACATTGACCCACAGAGGCCTTTCTGTTCCGCCGTTAGTCCTCAAATATTTGTTCCTGTTTGTCTGAAGCAGATTCATTGAATCTGTGACTGTTTCCCAAAGGCCAAAGCAGTCTGTGTGTGTGTGAATCGGGGGTTGTGAGTCTCTTTTGTCGTACAGTTTTTCTCTGAACAAAAGGCCGACCTCCTGCGGGACGTGTGAGCGCAGAACCCTCAGACCCGTCTGATAACCGCCTCCCTGGTGGGCACGGAGAGCTTCATCATCTTGATCTAAACGGAGCAAACTTCAGGCTGGAGTTTCCCTCGGGTCCTCTTTCACACGCTGATCCTCAGAGTCCGCTTCAGGTGAGCAGGTGCAACAGGTGAGCCTGCAGTTAGCCTGAGAGGGATGAAGGCTGAGGGGTGGCAGAGGTTCTCATCCAACCAGACCGGCACCTCGGCCTCCAGAGGTACCAGATAACCATACGAATAAACATCCGGGTCTACTTACCTCAGAGTTCTGGTGGATGATCAGCTGGTCGTGTTGGTTTGATTGATTGAAAAGAGCTCAAAGAATCATGGAAAGACCCGTTTGGTTCAGAAGATGGTGCAGTGTGAGCATCTTCATCATTACTTCTCCAAAGGAAAAGGGATTCGTTTGAAAGGTGACGAGCTGGAGTGGCGGCACAAACACGGATGCTTTCTGGATAGCGCTCTCAGCTCGGCCCTCCAGAGCTGCTGGTCTGGATGCTCCTGGAATCCTGATGAGTTCACATTTCCATGGAGACAATGGTGCGAGTGGAGAGGCAGTTTCTCTGGTGTGCATTTCCTCCCGTGACCTCCTTCTTTGTGTGCTCCTCTTTGCCTCTGTGTTTGCCAGGAGGCCCCGTCCCTCCTCCTTATTGTTTATTGGAAGATGGGAAATAAAAGATGAAGGAGGAGACACTCTGACAGGAGTCTGGACTGAAAGCTTCAGACTTCATCTGATAACACAATCCAACCTTATTGAGGCCGTTTTGTTCTCGTCTCTATTCCGGATCACGTTCCGGTTTTACCTGATGTTTCTCATTGTTGTTGTTGATCTTAGTACTTAAGAAATGAGTTTACACTTTTAGAAAACCTCTCACCTCAATGATGTGTTAAATGTCTCTGCTGAGGTGGCATGACCAGCAGATGGCTGTTAGGGAGGGGAGGGGGTGGGGGGTACTTCTCTCTGCTGACCTCACAACTCTGTGGAGTTCTGGTTCTGAGAGGAAATCCAATCCTGGTGCAGTAGGGAAGAATGGGGTCGATGTCTGAGGAGTAGAAGATGTTCGGCTACTCCTGGTCGGTGCTGGTCCTCCTGGTCGGTGTTGGTCCTCCTGGTGGATGTTGGTCCTCCTAGTTTGTTTTGGTCCTCCTGGTCGGTGTTGGTCCCCCTCAGTGCCCTCTGGAGGTGCAGGTGCTGCTGGGCCTTCTTTAGGTGGATCTTGGTGTTTGAAGATCAAAGTAAAGTTTTAGACTCTCGCTGTTGATGTAGAGGGTGAATGTCATCTCTCCTGATGTGTAGGGCGACTTCTTCAGTCCTTATAGTGTTCAGGGTGAGGTCATTGGCCTGTCACCACACAGACAGAATGGACAAATCTGATTCTGGAGGTGTAAAGGCTGTGCAGGAGTGGTTTAGCACACATCTCTTTGGGTTTTTCTCATGGCAAACATGCTTTTTTGAAAGAGGGGATTCATGGCAAATTTGGTGCTTGAATCACAAAATACAACTTTTGTCTGGTATATCAGCCTAACTGGCTCCATGACCGGGAAACAGAAAGCTCCAGAGCTTAGTCAGGGAATTGGTGCTTAACTTTGTGAAAAACCATCATCAGATTCAGATTCCTGATCAAGCACAGAAAGATTGAGCTCAGCTTGAAGGGGACTGGCTTACAGACAGATCTCTGAACTCAGAGATGCTCGTTGATCTGTCGCAGGAGCTGCTTCATAGACTGTTGTTCACAGAGGTTCTTCTCATGCTGAACTCTTTGGTGCTTCTGATTAGTTTGCTTTTAAAACCCCGGCATTATTGTTTCAAGTCAACATGAGCATCAAAGCCGTGTCATTACCATCACAAATACCTCACACATGCTCTATGCTTCCACCTCCCCGCTCTGTCAGGAGGGTAAGAAAAAGGTTTGAAGCTGGAAGGCTGAGAAGATGAGAACACACCCCAGATGTGCATGGCCTCAGAGAAGAGACTTCAAGTTCACAAGAGGAGGAGAAGTCTGGAAAGACAGGATTAGAGGGAAGACGTGAGAGGCTGAGAGGAATCAGAGTATCGCTGAGTCTGTCCATCAAAGCGGATGCAGGTTTCAGAGGAATAAAGAGGATTCTGATGGGATACATGCTCAGAGAAACGGCTGCTTTGAACCTTCGGATCCCTGTTTATTGAAAGAAATTATGGTTGCACAGTGCTCATTTAAATGATACCGATTTCTATTTGGTTGGAATCTGGTTTTCTGCATATGTTTGGTCATTTTTCTGGGATAAAATGTAAATGTAGGTAAATCTATAGTTTCTGCACCCAGTTAGCGGTTATGTTTCCTGCAACCCCCCCCCCCATCAGAGCATCCTCTATTTCCACCTTGTTTCGTTGGCGCAGCAGAATCTCGTCCCACAGGAGCTTCAGATGATCCTGAGGCTCCTGCCAGAGTTTTTCTACTGCTTCCTGTGCAGGTGGAGCCTCATGACCTTTGACCCCCTGACATCAAGTTCTGCTGATTAAAGAAAACTGTCTGCTCATCAAGAAACACATTGACACATTTGGTTGCTTTTGATTTAGTTGTTTAAGTTTTCTTGGTTTTTGGGGGATATGTTTAGGAAAACAAAACAATTATTTTGTGTCATTTATATACTGGTTATATTTTTAGAAACTGGTCAAAGTTTCAGTTTGAGGCCGAAACCCTGAAGTGTTGGTGTGTTCGGGGTCATTATCGTGGGTCAGTATTGCATCGTGGGTCAGTATTGCATCGTGGGTCATTATTGCATCGTGGGTCATTATTGCATCGTGGGTCATTATTGCATCGTGGGTCATTATTGCATCGTGGGTCAGTGTTGCATCGTGGGTCTGCTTGGCATTGTCTCCCCTGTGACGCCATTTTCAGCAGGACCTGTTGATTTGCCCCCTCGCCCCGTTTGTGTGTGCGTATGATGAGGGGGGGTCACAGAGACTAAAGGAAATGCTGTTTAAGGAATGATTGTCCTCTGGTGTGAAAGGACCTTCTTGTTGTGTGACTGTTTGCCCTCACCAGGCAAAGCTCTTTGATTTGTGGGGTGGGTGTGTGAAGGCTTTCTTCTGCCCCCCCATACTGACATGCACCAACACCAAACCTCTGATGACAGGAGAGCATATTTCTCAGAGCGTGGAAGCAGACGGCTCTTTGTGCTTCTCCAGCGTGTCAATAGAGAATGTACTCCCACTGAACTCCAGCTTTTCTTCTCCTGAGGTCTGCAGCTCCTCTGCAAACACGGCTAACACGCCGCTCTCTCCCGGCGGCGCTCCAGCTCCTTTGGAAAGGCTTTTATCAGCTTCAGCACACGTCCCGTCATTTCAGGACTTGAGCTGAACAAACGCAGCTCGTTTTTCCTTTCCAGCTCTCCATCTGCTTCCAAGTTTGAAGCTTCAGGTCTTCTCCGTCACTCACAGGAAACCGGAGTGTGATGAGAGAGAGGCGGGGGGAGGGGTCTGTGCTGCTGGTGGGGTGTGGGGGGGTATCTTTTGGCTCTTTTGTCCCTCTAATGACTGGACCACATAAAGAGAGCTGCTCCATTCAGGAGCTCGAGGGGTCATTTTACCTGCTGAGGTTTCCTGTTCTTCAGGAAGGTGATGGTCTGCTCTTCGTCCATCTCCGTCCCTGTGAAGGTCAGGCGTTTGCTGCAGCTCTGAATTCTGAATCCCCATCAGATTGATGCTCAGATCACTCAAATCCAGTTGGGTGAGTTTGGTTTGCATATGCAGAGGATGAACTGCGTCTTCCAGGCCAAAGATGCACTCACAGAATGTTTTGCGTCCCGACTCCTGAGCGAGTCCTCATCAGTCATGCTAAATCCAGTTACTCTGACATTTATAGGACAAAGGAACGGGCTGGAGATGACTGGCAGAGAACCAGCAATACTTTTAATATTTGCCTGAGCTTCTTAGACATATTGATTCGGTTTCCATAAAATGCTGTTGGAAGTTGCTCAGTTTGGTTTGAAGTACATCAGAACAGCTGTGAGCATTAGTCGGTGGGTTCTGGAGCAGGAGTAATTTGATTACTTTGCTGCTGTAAGGTTTGGGCTCCGGCTGCAGGAGACGCTCAGGCTCCTCATTTACAGGCTGGGTCCTGAGTAAGTGCTGGAGTACCTGCTCGGTTGCTAAGGAATTGGCACTGAAGTAATGAAATGCCCATCGCTGACGGGGGCACTTTATTGTGCTGAGAGAGTGGGGCCAAGCAAGAGGGGGGTGGGAACCAGAGCGGGGGGATGAGCCTGACTGAACATGAGGCAGAGAGCTGCAGGCCAACGAGGGGCAAAGCTGCTGGCACCGAACCCCCCCAGAGGAGAGCCTGACAGCACTGCTGACAAAGTATGCGCCGCTCCAGGACGCCACAAGGGTAAAGAGGAGGCGCTGGGGGGGGTCGCAGGAAAAGCTGAGAAAAACTCAGACCATCATTTGAACCGGATGAGTGAGTGGGGGGCATCAGAGTAGTTTCACCTCCATCACTTTGAGACAAACCTCCTGTTAAGGTCCTTGATTCCTTAGTCAAGATTTCTGTTTTTTTCTGCTTTTATAGACGTTTCATATTTTCTTTTTTTGTCTCTGGAACAGAAACAGTTCTTCAAATGTCAGTAAATTGTAGGGCTGGATTGATAAGATCCATAGTGGAATTGAATCGATTTAAGCTTAACAGATCAATAATTGATCCATAAAAATATAAATCGATTTAGCACAAAAAGCTAAAGTCCGCTAGCTTGATGCCAACGTTTAATGGTGTTTCCCATAGGACGGCTAATGCTAACGCTCGGTCGACCTGAACATGCATTTCTGACTAAATGAACGAATGAATTTTCCAAACTCTTTTTTTAAAACATTTTTTAAATAAACCATTTGTGGTCTAAAACATTGTTTTTCCTCATAATTTCTTATTCCTCTGGAATAAGGTGTAATACTATAGCGTGATCTCCACCTAGTGGCCAAACTGAAACATCCTCCAGGAGAAGCAGAACAATGTTTCCAATGTTAATGATCTAAACATTTTTGTTAGAACTTCTCCTTTAGAGAATCCATGAAATAATTTGACAGTATGTGAACTGTGTTACATTAAAATGAATATATTCAAAACATAAAATAGATTATTATAATATATTTCTAAACAAATGTGTCAATTCAAGATTAAACTGAATTGAAAGAATTGAAACAAAATCTGAATCGATTCTGGAAATTATCATCATATCCAGCCGTGGTAAGTTTGATCCATCTGGGATTGTTTCTGACAGTCTAGTCTGAAGGAGAAAGTTGTTGATTTTCTCACTGGATAACGGTGAACAACTTTGAAGAACATTCATTTTTATTTGAAGGATGAATAGAATTTTTTTATTTTTGTTTTGTTTGTTTGTGGCGGTTCGGCTGTTCTTCTGACTGCTCGGTTCCCTCTCATCTGCTGTCAGCTCCTCCAGAGTCACGTGACCACCTGAGCCTGCCCCTCAGGCTCCGCCTCTCTGTTTTCCTGCTAACCTCAGATTGTGTCCCCGATGAGGCTGTTGATACGTCGGCTTCATGCTTCACGACGGTGCAGTCATAACAGGCGTTTAGGGGACGTCACCCGCCTGTCATTTCTGAAGCGGCGTTTGGGCGGACACTGAAGGTTTCCAAACGCCTCGCTGATGCTGCTCCAGGAATCATGAACACATTAAGTTAACCCTTTAACACCTGAGGGGTCACTGGTGACGCTTAAACACAAAATATTGAACATATTGCAACTTTTCAACCGTTGACACGATCATTCCAGCAGAAAAACGTCTTGCCTTTTCTTCTTCACAATCTACTAGAATGATCAAGTTAACGGTTGAAAAGTTACAGTAAATCAAAGAACATAGACACTGGAGCTCCAGGGTTAAAGGGGTTAACACAACCGACACAGTTGGTTGAATATTTACACCTTTGTTGGCTTTTAACGTATTTTAATTCCTCCTCACATCCGTGTTTCGTCCGTGTAAGTCACACAAGCGAGAGACACAAAGGAGCGTCCAGAGTGACTCCAAAATCTTCAGTTTCTGAAGATGTTAAAACAAAAATGAAGACTTCTCCTTGTTATTGTTGGCTGGAAGGCTTTGTTGTTGGAATGTGGAGCAGACTTTTGCTTTTGACTTATCGCTTGTCTCATCAGGATTTCTGGATTTCAGCGTCTAAACTAACAGCCAGCGGCTTCATGAAAGGATTCAGGGGTTGTGAGAGAATGCAGAACTCAGCATTAAGATATACTTATGGCACTTTTGAGTGACAGCCGATGAGATGATCTGTAAATATGGGCAGAATTTTTGTATGTTTTCCAGTCTAAACATGAATTGTGACTACAGAAAAAAAAAAAAGTTGCATTACCTGTGATAATGCTAGTGTGAAGACTTTTTGCTGGAAGAAGTCGCTGAAGATCCTGAAGCTTTTTGCTGAAAATGGTGATGCAATCCATTTAATTGCTGGAGGAAATTGCAGAAAATGCAAAAGTTATGTGCAAAATGTTAAATTTGCTAAAAGACTGGAAGTTTTGTTAAGGAACTACGAAAGAGCTTAAAAATTCCTAATACATGTCTATTTTGCAAAAATATTGAGTGTGTTGCTTAAATATGAGCTAAACTCCAAATGAGTCCAAACAACCTCAGTAGATGCTACATTAGCCAAAAAAGCTAGCTTGTTAAATACTAGCTAAACTTCAGAATGACCTAAAATTCCTCAGTAAACTAAATTAGCCAAAAACGTTAGCATGTTGCTAAAATAGAAGCTAAACTCTAAATATTTTGAAAATTACTCTAAAAGATGAAAACAGCCCATGAATATATTTAATGGTTTGTTGCTAATTTATTTATTTATTTATTTTTTTATTTGAAGACTTTCTCATTCATTTCCTATGGGGAATATTTAGCTCAATATTTCAAAAACTATAAAGTTTATGAATTTCAAAAATACAAACAGTAATGTCCTGAAGATTGCTGATGGTGTGATTGAGTTTTTATGTGCCAAACACGTACAGAAAGGAGCAGGAGATTCACTACAGTGTGAATGTTTAGTAAGCAATCACACAACGAGCTTGAGAAATTCATCATTTTCTCTGATGTATGACATTAAGAAAATACTTTTTTCAAGAAAGACAAGAGAAATCACTTTGTATGAAGTATTTTTAGGGAAAGTATTTTCCAGCTTTCCATACGTTTTTTTTTTCTGAAAAATCCCTTTGGTGTTCTGACTTGGAGGCTGTTTTTTGAAGGTAAAGCAGGTCTGTGTGCAAAGCTCCGCCTCTTCCACATCACGCCGCGCTCGCTCATCGTACGGAGGCCGCCTGGGGACTGCAGTGATAAGCGCTCGTGATTGAAGGTCGGAAACGCGGTGACTCAGGGTTTGCTCATTTGGATTCTTCAGGTGGCGGCGATAAGAAGTGAGGAGGGCTGCAGGGAGGGGCTGGCGGAGCGGGCGGCCTGTTCATCAAAGGGATTGGCCGATGATTTACAGGTTCAGAACAGGGACTGAAACAAAGAACAGAGGCTGAAACGGAGCAGCCCAACTTTATGAGGAGATGGAAGCGCCTTCGGTGACTTTGAAACTGAAGCAGTTTAGAGGAAAGTTACAAAAAACATCTGAATGTTATTTCTACTTTAAATCGTTTTGGTTCTGAGGCTGATGAAGTCACAAATAAGCAATAAATTACAGTTCATAAAGAACTTCATCACAAACTAAAAGTTAAATTATTACACCATAAAAACAGTTTAAGTCCCCTGTGATATTTTTTATTAAAAAAAATCCCAGTTGTGTTTTAATTATGATTATGAAGTTTTTAACCAAAATCCCAACATTGCTGTGATCAATCCATTCAATCCATTGGTTTCTCAGAGCAGAAAATAATCAAAGCTAACATCCAAATGCTCTTTGATTCATTTCCAACCCTTTACCCTGGAGCCAGGGGTTCATGTAAAAACCTTTCACAACATTCTGGTTGATAAACTTGTGAGAACGTTGCTTTTGTGAGCTCGCTATGGTAACGCCGTTCAAAATCTACAAACTTTAAAACCAATATTTATGTTCCAGGTAGCTTTGGTGTGTTTGGTGAAATTTGAAGTTACTTTTTGAGTTCCAGTAGCTTTTTTTTTTGTGGTTTCTCTCGCTGTGATGTCATCATTTCTTTGGGGAGGGGTCATTCCCTCTGTCCAACTCTCTTTTCAGCGGGAACTGTGTGGATAAATGTTGGTGAGTTTTGGCGTATGCGGTTCTTCTGCCCCCCCGCTGCAGGGAGACGTAGAATTTGTGTCTTTGTGTTTGATTGTTCACTGAGTGTTTGTGAATGTTGTGAATTCCTTTTACTCCCAGCAGGAGTATCAGCCTCCCGCCTTGTCTAGCAGACCCCCCCCCCCCGATGCTTCTGACATCTGGTTATCATTTTTCCGAGTCTTTTATGGGGTATTGGGATTTCTGGGGGTGTCCTGCAGCTCCCAGCTGATGTTCCTGGATTACTTGACTTGTGGACTTTTCCTGGGTTTATAAAGTAATCTCAGCACTTCCACAGTACAATACGGAGCAGCTGCAGGGCTCAGGTCCAGCCTCGGGGTTAAGGCCTTTAAGCTGAGGCATCCACCGCCGCTCTGGGCTCCGGCCCAGACAGTAGAGCGGGCCGCTGGGCTGCAAACACAGACCGTTGGTGGAACAAAAGGCAAAAGCAGCACATCTAAACCCCCCAAACCGCTTATTTTGCTCTGCTTTTGTGGGAGGGAAGGATCTGATCTGATCTGCTGTCAGATTCTGCATGATCTCGGTTTCCTTCACCCTCTGAAAACATTGTTTTTGGATCTTTCCTGCACTCAGAGCTTTGACATTCCTCAGAAGTGATCAGAGAGAGTTAAATTGACTTTTCATTTAGACTGAACAGCTTCAGGGAGTTCCTCTGAAGCTCCTGCTGCAGCAGTTTCTCCTCTGCTTCATCTGAGAGGATCTGGCTTGTCTTCTGGAGGAAACTCTCGTTGCAGCTGCAACAGCGATGGAGAAACGATGAACTGTTTGTCTTTTGAGAGCTACAGAGAACATTACATCCACACAGACAGCGAGTCCTGCATCTAAACCTGTTCTCCACATTGAACTCCTTTTTCCCTCCCAGCTGTTATCAATTCCTTGATTGAAATCCTGATGGTGATCCACTCGGTTAGAGGATCGGCTGCAGCTGAGAGATCAACTCTTCCAAACAGCAACACAAATGTCTTCTTTGTAAGGTACATTTTCAGACCTGAAGAGCTCCCATAATACTGAGTGAACTTTTGGTTTCTACAGAAGACATTCGGAGCTTTGCAGTGATGTTAAGCGTGAAGGGGGCGGGGCTCTGGGAATTGTAGCTTTATGTGGATTTACGAGACTGAAGAAAATGTTTTTTCTCTGGTTGTTGGGTGGATGTAAATCCTATATTTCTCCAGAAAAACACCTTAAATAAAACAAGTGGAAAAATTACACCAAATTCTTAACAATATTATGAACAGACACACTGCAGATAAAAGCAGAATAATCGACACTTATTTGTTAGTTTTTAACTTGGCAGATAAACCTGAAGAACTTTCTAAACATACAACACATTTTTGTGAACCTTGGTACTCCAGCGGTGAAAACCCCCTCTGACCTCAGCAAGGTGTGAATATTTAACCCGTTGGTGAGACTGGAAGGAATAATTAACAATGTAGGTGAAGGAGTGCTGTAAAGCAGAGCGAAGCATTCTGCTTCAGCGAAGCCCAAACAGCCTGAGGCCTTTTCTGCCTCTAATAGGTCTCAGATTCCTTGAAACATGTGGTCCCACTTGATACCCCCCCAGGAGCCTGGAGAGGAAATGTTGGATTTTCAGGGTCTGAGAGCCGCCAGCAGGCACCTGTTGTGCGGTCAGTTTTTTCATGAAAGCTGCTTTCATTACATTACAGACGTTTGGTTTGCGCCTCAGTCTGTTTGCTTTATTTCAATAATTTAACCACATGTTTGCAATCATGGGGTGGGGGGGTTAAGGAGCCACATGCCTCTGGTCGCGGCGCTGCCAGGGAGTGAAAGTGACGATACGCAGACGTGTTCAGTCACTTTAATCACTGTTCTTCTGGAGCTCAGCTGAACCACTTCTGAACCTCATTTACCGGATGATTGTTTTAGTTCTCTAGAACTTGTCAAACATTTCTGAATGTGGGCGTTGATGTGTCACCGTAGTTTTGGTAGTTCTGGGGTCCAGTTACCGGGAGAACAGTGACTGAACTCGACACGGCTTACAGCTGATAGTCAGAGATCCTGACGGTGAAAGGAAGCGTTCACCGTGAAGCGTTGCATAAGCAGCTCATTTCCCGTTTACTGCAGTGCAAAACAGAATGGAGAAGAAAAACAAGCACACTTGTTTTTTCTTTGGATAAATGGGTACCGTTGGTTTTTACTGCGTCACATCCCGCTCTGCTCCAAACAGAGCTGAGAATGACACATGAACCAACGGTTATCCGTCTGTAGATGTGATGCTGTGCTGGCCCTCAGTATGAATGTTCATCAGAGTTTAACAGATTAGTCCGACCCTCAGACATCCCATAAGTCAAAACAGATAAGAGCAGACAGTAAACGGAGTTCTTCTGATGCAGATAAGCGTGGTGTAAACTCTGCTGTTATGAAACATATTTACATATTAAGACCTTTAACACAGGTTACTGCATCATTTATTATCTCTGGTTGTTTTTAAGCTTATTTATAGCTGGTGTACTAATATACAGACATGTTTATTCATGTTTTATATTGTCTCATAGTGTAGTACAGTATCCCTGTCATAAAACGCTTATTTTGATGGAAATCACACCAACAAAAAACTCAATGCAAAGCATTACACAAAGAGAACAGCAACAATCAAACAAACTAGAAAAGTTTCATTAGCTGCAGTAATGCTAGTGTTTATGCTTTTTGCTGAATGTAGTCGCTGAAGATGCTGAAGCTTTTGATGAAAAGGATGAATTTGCTGAAGGGATTTGTTAAAATGCAAGAACTATTTGCAAAATGTTAAATTTGCTGGAAATGTCATTTAAGAACAATGTGTAAGTGCTGAAGTTGAGCTAAATTTCTGAAAAATTTGTAGTAAAATTGCTTAAAAATCCCTAATACATGCCAATTTTGCAAAAATATTTAGTGTGTTGCTTGAATATGAGCTAAACTCCAAATTAGCCCAAAAAACCTCAGTAGATTTCAAAGTAACTTAAAAAAAAGCTAGTACGTTGCTTAAAAACTAGATAAACTCTAAAACAGCCAAATATTCCTCAGTAAACTGAATTTTCCAAAAATGTAAGCATGTTGCTAAAACAAATGCTAAACTCCAAATTATCTTAAAAAACCTCAGTGGATGCCAAATTAGCCATAAAGCTAGCACATTGCTTAAATACTAGCTAAACTCCAGAATTCCTCAGTAAACTAAATTAGTCAAAATATTAGCATGTTGCTAAAATAGAAGGTAAACTCTAAATGTTTTGAAAATTACTCTAAAAGATGAAAACATAGCTTATGAATATATGTAATGGTTTGTTGTTAATCTACTTCATTTTTAGAGTTTGAAGACTTTCTAATTCGTTCCATTTGGGGCATATTTTTCTCAAATATTTCAAAATCTATAAAGTTAATGAATCCCAAAAATACCAGCTGTAATGTCCTGAACGACCTGAACGTTTGGTACCAAGATTAATGAAATCATTCAAAGTGTGATTGAGTTTTTACATGCTGAAAAATGTACAGAGAGGAGCGGGAGAACCACTGCAGTGTGAATGCTGACTAAGCAATCACACCATGAGTGGGTCTTTAACCGGAGAACGTCCAGGAGCTTCACTCTCAATCCTCTGGACTTACACAGGAACTCTGCCTGTAGTTTTGGTGAGAACCCAAAAGCAGCAAACTCTCAAAACACACGACTGAATAGTTAATAAATGCAGAGAATCAGGCATCAAACATGACGGCCGCAGGCAGCTGTGACAGCTCCACAGGTGAGTGGGCGGAGTCAAAGCCAGTCTGCACACAAACCAGGAAACTGAAACATTAAAGAAAACCAATTTAACAACAATGTTGATACTTCATGATAATCCTTGTGGTGATGTGATATTTTTTAGATTTGGGATCTTTTTTTTTAATTAAAAAAAAAAAAAACACTTTAATGCTTTAGTTTGCTGTCTGATCAGACAAGAATCCCTTCAATGGCATCAAAACATGTGCAGTGAGGGTAAAAATGAGCAATGAAAGGTATATATGCATGCACACTGTAGGGAGGTACAACAGGGTTTATCTGAACTGAGACCAGCATTGTGACACCGGCCGGTTCAGAGAGGTTATTGACCAATGGCAGACCAGACCGAACCCCCACCGATGTGGTGGACGTGCAGCTGACAGCAGGTCCGATTTGACCTGAATGACCTGACATGTCATACCTGTCAGCAGGACACTCTCAACAAGGTCAAACCAGCATAGCTTCATAACTATGATGTATTTGAGCTTGGTCGACTGCTGAAGGTCATCAGTCAGTCAGTGAGTCAACCGACTGACTGACCGACCTACAGACGGACAGTCAGACAAACGTTGCTTCCACACTCATACACCACATCTGAAAACATCTCAGTTGATGTTTAAATCTCTAATACAGAGAAAACCAATCAGATCTGAGCATGAGAACTACAAAAAAATGAATCAAATATTTGATAAAAGTGCAATAAAAACAATTAAAACAAAGAAATTAAGACCAGATATTTACTAAAGTCCTACAGTAGAGATGTGTCTGGATTAAAATGATCCAACTGCTGATCCTTCTGATCTGTTGAGGCAGATTATTCCTGTTTTGGTGCCACAACAGAGAACCATCAGACTGACTTCTGTGTTCCTGTGGGGGTGTGGACCTGTAGTCATGTATTCATTAATGCAAAGTGATGGAGGATCATTAACTCTGTCAGTCCTGAAACTAACAGGAAGTCAGTGGGGAGGGGCGAGCTTGTGACTCCACCGCCGTGACGTGTTTTTGACAGTGATGCAACAGGAAACTTCATATTTAAAATAAGTTACTTACAGGTCTGTTCTGGAGTTAGTTTATAGGACTTGTGCGGTCATCTTCAGGACAGAAAAATGAAACAGGAGCGTACCATTGTCATGCGTTAAAGGGGCCGCATGAACCACGAATTTGACTCACGTCAAACGTAAAATCAAATTGTTTATGCATGTGTTTATGTCTGCGATTATTTCAATAGTCGACTAATCAGTGATTATTTTATGATTAGTCGACTAATCGGGTCACACTGCATGTAAGACACATTAACTATGACTGACTTTAAACTTGAAGTATTTAAACTACATGCTAGCTAAAAATAAAGACAATATTTTATTAAACAACTGCAGGTGTGTCATACGTGTTTGAGAAAAAAAAAAAACAAAAAAATAAATAAACAGGACTATTAAAATAGTCTAGGACTATTTTAATAGTCCTAGACTATTTATTTTTTTTGTCATGATGACTAATCATGGCAGCCGTATTTCATTTTTACACTCATTTTCTATAAAATTAGGGTTATAGAAAGACTTATGGACCTTCCACAACTCAGAGGAGAAGTTCTAATGACCTCCTGCTGCTCTGCAGAAATTATGTCCTAAAAAATGCACTGTTTTTTGGAATTCTTCAAAGTTCTTCTTAGAATTCCTCTGAAGTGTTGTTGTTGTGGAACAGAGCGGACAGGAGGATCCAAACCAAATCCACAGATGGAAAAACGTCAACACTGAAACCTGGATTCATAGACGGAGTGGAGACCCCAATTTTACCAGTCATGTGTGTGTGTGTGGTGTGTGTGTGTGTGTGGGGGGGGTGTGTGTGTTGATTCGCCACCAGATGAACGATTACTCAATGTTTTTATTACTGTTGTAGTTTTTAAAGAATCTTCCTTTTGTGTTTGTCTACCAGCCTGAAATCTCGTCCCATTTGGTTTTGATACATGGAGACAAAAACCCAAACCCAGACGGATTCATCCATCCTCATAATCGTCACAGCTGTGCCCCTTCATGGTTCAGAATCCCAACACAAGCCGACAGATTCATCGTGACTCTGTTAATAAAAGAAAAGTGTTGTGTCTGACAAAAGGATTAGAAGGTTTTTTTCATGGTTGACGTGATCCGAAGGCCTTTGAGCCTCAATCATAATCCTCTTCATTTAAATAACTAATGAGAAGCACTCCGCCTGCATTTCTCACGCTATCACTTTGTTCCAGGTCGTCACAATTAATTACGCCAGCTGTAATTATATTTGAAAGTTTCCTGCTCCAGGCCAGCAGCCAGCCCGGGACTTTCTGTTGACTGTACATGAAAGGCAGGATTTTCCCGTGGATCGGGGTTGAGCTGCTCTGCTCCTGCCTTCAAACACCTTCATGTGTTTCCATAAACATCAAGTTAGTTCAGGTCTTATTCTGAGCCCTCATGGAGAGCTGAAGGAAACCCTCTCTGTGGTCCGAGAAACTCCTCTCAGTCCTGTTCAAAGGCTCCGTAGCAACCGTGAGAACAATACCGGCGCTGGTCACGGCCACAGTGTGCGGTGTGTGTGTGTGTGGTCCTGTCCCATTTGTAAAGAGACTAGACAAAGCACTTTGGCATGGACTTTGGCTTGGGCAGGTCAAGGCACTTCCTATAGGTGAATGCGAGTGTTTGAGGAGGGACACGGCGCGGGAATGCGGCGGCGCCTGTGAAAGGCTGACAGACGTGGACGCCGTCTGTGGATAAAAAGCCATGTTATTGGCTGATTGACACGCAAGTCCCAAATCTTTAGCTTGTGAAGGGTCGCGTCCTCCGTCTAGTTCAGACACACGTCAGAAGACGGAAGAGTTAATGATGGTTTGACGGCTTCTCCTTTGTTTAATCAAACCAAACACTGATTCTGATGGAGGTTTTCATTTGCTGCTTTTAACAGGGGGACCCCCCCCCTCCCCCCATCGCTGAAGGCCTGTCTTGATGGAAGCATCGGCTCCTTTATCTGCTCAGAAGAAGAGAACTCCTTCATTTCTCCTCTGCTAATCAGATCATGGCCGCCGTCTGTAAAGGAGTGAGAGAAAGGCTCATTCAGATCACAATAAATTCATCAGTGACACTCCATCTCCATTTGCCCGGGAGCGGGGGGGTGGGGGTGGACATGGTGTGGGGGTTGTGGAGGCGGGGCTTGCTCTTCTCTCAGTTGATGTGCTCCTTCCGTTGTTTTTGTGCCAGACCTGACACTGTTTTTAATTTTTTTTAATCTTCAGGAAGTAATCTGATTACATTTAAAGCCTGCCATAGAAACCTGAAGTGTAACTTGTCTCTTGTGTTGACGCCCCTCGTTTCTGATGTCTTGTTGCTGTAAAACTATGCTTTCTGCCTCGTCTGAACTCTCTATCCTCACTAAAACGGATTTATCTGCGTAGAACACAAAAACGGTCAACTTTACCACTAAAACGTGATATAAAGTCATTGAACGCTCAGAGCCTGAGGCCGCTTCATAGACCTAGACTATAGTAGAAACCCTGAGGAGTGAACAGAATGGAGGCCACATTAGTTCAATTACTGATAACTTATTAGTGAGTTGTTTAATCCAAAATGTTCCACTCATTAAAAACATATATTACTAAAAAGTATTTTAGGTCATAAATATCTTCTGGAACGATCCACCCACAGAGGAGCCACAGCAGAATCATTCATCATACAACCTGGGTTTTTGAGAGTTGGAAATATTTCTTGGTGGTCTATGAGACACATTTCTTACAAGTTTAATAAGTTCTTGCTATATATATATATATATATATATATATATATATATATATATAATATATTATATAGTCCTTTATATCTTTGTTCAGATGATTGCTGTGGAGTCCCTGAAATGGTTTTAAATGTGAAGTCTCCAGGACGGCGCCCTCATGGAAAGCCCCACTCTGATGAAAATGCTGTTTTTAACGTGTTCTTGGGGTCGTTTTCTGATAATGGAGGACATATATGAAGGAAATGAAGTTAAAATTACACTTATGAGTGTTTCTTTATTGAAAATATTGTAAATCTGGAGCAGTTAAAAAAATATCTTTTGAAAATTTGTGTTGCAGAAAATATGCTGGGCGGAGCTACAAGCTCCTTGCTCCGCCCCATTCTGATGGATCCACTGTCAGACAAACAGATCCATGAACGTCTTTGTTTTCCTCCATCAGAACTGGATAGAAACAATATAGCTGCCATTCTTGCTCAGTGTGTGCGTCTGTTTTTTTGTGTGTTTTTTCATCTCTAAAGTCTGTGTAGATCTAAGATTATTGACCGGATTTTCTCGTGTGTCTTGGCGTAACTTTCTGCCAGAATTGACGCAGATCACTTGCAGCTCGCGCTAAAATAGACCAGTCGTTTAAACGATCGCGGAGCACTGTGGAACTTTGCAGCACGTCCACATCCAGCTTGAACCAGGCGTAATGTTAAGTTGGGAGTGTGAGGGGCTGTGAGCTAGCAGGAGAGAGTGTAAACAAAGAGCTCTCAAGGAGGGAGGCGGAGTTGTTTCGTGCCAATAGTCATGCCCCAAACTCAGAGGTGAATTTGAACTGAACTCCTGCCGCTCTGCAGAAACTATGTCCTAAAAACAAGTTTTTTTATTTATTTTTAATTCTGGCTAAACATGATCATTGTAGTTGAAAGACCAATGGGAACACTTTTGGAAATAAATTGAAAGATGGTGTTTTTATAACTAAAATAGCAGAATCTGCACAGATGATAAACATGATCTTTCTGTTGCTCCTCGTCTGGAACCGCCTCCCTTTAGTCTGACAGACTGTTGAGATCACGATGTTTTTATTCAGAAGAGCTTTTATAACATCTATTTTAGCCTTTTCTTGTGTTTTACCTTGCTTTCTCTGGCTTTTACTTGTGCTTGTCAGCGATTTGTGTGTGACTGGTTGTAATTGTGTTTTTATGTTTGTGAAGCACTCTGTGATCTTATCTGGGAAAGGTGCTACATAAATAAATAAATGTTTACTTCCTCACTTCCTCTGGGACTTTTCAGTTCTATACTGTGAGGACTTGTGAAGGCCTGAGAACCTCAGTGAGAACCGGAGCAGCCTGAGGATCCTCCCAGGTGTCTGAGCCCATTGTAGCAGAAGCAGGGGTTGCTTCTCGTCATTCTTTGTACCTGTTAGCCGGCTTTAAGCGCACAATGCCGGCCTTGTGTAGCAGAATACCTGTGTCAGAGTGCCTCTGCGCTCCTCTTCCTCTCAACAATGGGAGCCTTTCTCGCCCCCCCCCCCCTCCCCTTTCACCTCGTTTCCCGCCGAGAGCCCTGCAGGCCGGCCTTTTTGTCCAGCTTTCACTGAAGCCTCTTAGCTTTGTCTTGATTCATTACTGTGGGTTGATGTAACTCACTGCTGTGCAAATACATTTGCTGTCAAAGGCCTTTCTTTTTTCTGCGCTCTCCTCAGCAGAAACAGCAGCTGATTGGCCAGAACGTGGCATGACACAGGGAGCAGCAGACCCATCACTAACAGGTTTTCTTTACTCTGTCAGAGAAGCTTAAGCTGCCACTACAAGTTGACTCATGTTTCCTGTGTTCTGCCTTTCTGGGCTTCAGAAATCCTGTCCCGGAGGCGAAAAGCTCAACACTTCATGTCTTCATGCCCACTTGTTGCTCATGAGCTGCACAGTCATAACAAGCTCCCCCTCTCTTAAAAATGCATTCCTGCAGGGGAAAGTTTTGTTACGGAGCCGGATGGAAAACAACAGAACGCACAGAACCAGTCAGTACCAGCTCACTACAGGAAACGGGAGCTTTTATTGTGAAGTCGCTCCTAAAACCCCCAGCAGGATCATCTGATGTGGTCACTTTGGAAAGATTCTCAGTATCAGAGCTATCAGGCAGACACCCCCCAGCAGAAACCACACATGCTTTTCAGTTTGACCCTGATTCCAGTTTTTCCTCCGTCTGACAGGAAGTCAGAGCGTGATGACGCTTCTCCTCTCCTCTCATGTGGGGCAGTGAGGAGAATCTTTGTGAATGAAGGAAGAAGAGCTGTTTGGTCTGATGCGTTTGTGGGAGACTGGGAAAAGCCGTTCTCGCCTCCATCGCTGATCTCAGGTTCAGCTCCATGTTCTCCACCGACATTTTTAATAAAAGGCGAGAGGACACGCTTCTTTGCACACTGACAGATGAAATGCTTTCTGGGAAATTGGAGGCTTTTTGATGGATGTTGCTAAGAACGGACGGCGGGATCACAGAGTTCTCGTCAGTGAGGTCAAAGGTGAGAGTGTGAAGGAACGCAGAGCAGGTCAGGGTCTTCTTCAACTGCTGAGAAGCACATGTCAGAGGCAGAACAGATAAATGTCCGCCCACATCTCGTGATGTCATCATATTCACTCTCAGCATGTTGAAAGGAATAAGAGTTTAGTTGTTTTGACCATCATATTTCAGGCTGATCTGCAGCCTGTCAGGTTCAAGTTCCATTCTGATCATCTTCTGATCTATTTTCTAAGTGGTATTTTCATTATGATTATGCAGTTTTTACCCAAAAAACCTGTGTAGTTTCCTATCAAGTAGTTTCTGTAGAGTGGCAGGAGCTTATTAGAAATTCACCTCTGAATTGTGGGCGGGACTGTGAGTGCAGAGAAACCCCGCCCCTCTCCAGTTGCTAAGACCTCGGAGCAGAGGTTGTTTTCTACATCTCAAATATGATTTTTTCCAAACTTAATTTTTTCATCTGCTCCTGATATGCAATGATATAATGAAAACCTCAGAAATTAAGTTTTAATTTTCTTAATATACGTCCTCTTCCATCATGACACAAGAACATGTTAAAAACATGATGAACACTATTTTCATTTCCTTTCTCAGCTCTTCATGTCATCACATACGTGTGGATGTGCCTCATGTATGTCAGACTCTCAACTTCCTGCTTGATCTTTTTCCTTTCCTTTCTGTGATGGATTCATTCACCGTAACATCACCTGATGACATGCTGACCCTCAAATAGGCCTCTGCAGGAGCAACAGCATCACGTTTCAGTTTGCTCTTCTGCAATCCACAGATCTCTATATTTCAGCTCATGAAGCCTTTTTGTTGGACATGTTTGGGGGAATTGTTACTTTCTGAGATCTGGATCTTTGAAACAAGTTCCAATGAAGGCAGTTGGCACGTTGTTTTAATGCAGTCTTCATTTTTGTGGGACTAAAGCTGGTCAGATGATTCCAGGGAGGATCAAGTTCGGATGTTCTAGTAGAGCAAACTTGTAGCTTTGACGGTGAGGTGGCCTGGTTCTGCAGAGCCGAGCAGCCTGCACTGATGATGAAGATACCAACACTGATGCTTTATGGCTCCATGATAACTGTGATGTCAGCCTATAGGTCTGATTGCTGAGGAGGTGAAACCATCAGTGTTGGTTTATTACATCCCATAATGAACATTCTGCATTCCTGTCACTATTTAGACATTTTTACCTTCAATAACTCAACACAAGTGCTTCCATGTTTTTGTAGATCTTTCCACTGCATGAAGTTACAATCAACGTTTATGTACTTGTCTCTCCATAAAACCTCAGTCCGATGCACCTGTTCAGGGGGGTGACCCGTACAGGTTTGGGTTGTCCGGTTTGTAGAGGGTCTTAGAGAGGAGCGGCTGCATCTTAAGGTGAAGCACAGGTGAGTCTTACAGTTCCCTTGAGGATTGTAGGACAATGTTAAGAGACGTCATGAAATGGAACGTACCATTGTTGTGTGTGTGGTTAGTGTATTGTAAAGTATTTGTAAGAATTATGGGAGTTCCACACACGTGTGATGTACAGGTGATGCTGTCGTACGGTGTCCTTACACCACTCTAGTCGTTAGTGAGGGGTGAGGACTGGCCACCACAAATGCTGCACGTACGGAGTGTGCACGTGATACGACAGTCTGTAGGACGTCCAGACGACTCTCTGACTGTCTCATTTCCAGAAGTCCAGCTGCACAAAAGTTTGGAGTAGAGCCGCTTCTCCTCCACATCCAGTTGAGGTGGCTCGGGCATCTGGTCCGGATGTCTCCTTGTCTCCTCCCTGGAGAGGTGTTCTGAACATGTCCCACTGGGTGGAGGCTCCAGAGAAGACCCAGGACACGCTGGAGGACTATGTCTCTCTGCTAGTCTGGGAACGCCTCGGGGTCCCCCAGAAGAGCTGGAGGAAGTGGCCGGGGAGGGGGAAGTCTGGGCATCTTTGCTTAGACCAGTGGTCCCCAACCACCGGGCCACGGACCGGTGACGGTCAGTCGTAGTCAGCTCCAGCTCTCACCCTGATCTCACCTCACCCATGGATAAGACTCCTATGCAATAAAACTCTTAAACTTTCCCTCCGTTTTTGGCGCTGTTTTCAAGGTCCTCTTACAAACTGACCAACAGTAATAATATTACAATAATATGAATTCAGTATTTTAGTATATCTAGACGCCCTTATTTTTTATCTTTCACTCTTACTTTTCTATTCTATTCCTAAAAAGAGCAGTGGTCCTCGTCAGCATAGTTACGTTTGTGGTAACATTCATATATTTTCCTTAACCGCGTTGTCCCTTTCGGGGTCGCGGGGGTGCCCGAGCCTAACCCGGCTGCTGATGGGCGAAGGCAGGGTTTACCCTGGACAGCTCGCCAGTCTGTCGCAGGGCCACGATCACACACAGTCACTCTCACATTCATACCTAGAGGCAATTTCGAGTCACCATTGAACCTATGAAGCATGTTTTTGGACGGTGGGAGGAAGCTGGAGTACCCGGTGAGAACCCACGCATGCACGGGGAGAACATTTGATTTAAATTTTTTTATCCCACTATGGGAAACTTAGTAAAACTCGTTTCGTGATGATGCTTCGCTGCCGCCGTAACGCCGCAGCCGTTTGTGTCCCCAGTTGATTCTACATATTCATAACCCAGCAGTTCTTTAAACAAACCAGTGGATTCAGAACAACTGGTTGTTCTCCCCTCCTCTCCTTTGAGGAGGGAGGAGTGGAGAACAAACCCCGGGCTTGTGCGCTCGGCGTTCAGATGAATCGAGTCCATCCATCTCCGTCATACTGGCCCACCAGCCGTCCCTTTCCTTCCCTCTGCGCATACGTCTTTAGAGAGAGTCAAGTACAGGTCAATATGCTGCTGGCAGCTCAATCAGGCCTGATGAATATGAGACGCCTCCGGAGCACATGAAGGATGACTCCAGGACAGGACAGGATGAATGCTGCACCATCGTTCTTTGTGAAATGTAAGCATGTTTAGACATTAGTGGTATTTATGTTAAGTGTAGTAATGTGACTTTTATTGGGCTTCTCACCTTAGTAACTGCTTTTGCTGGACTGACATGATCCTCAGAGGAAGTCGGTCCTGTCCTCATCTGCTAAAGATCTTCACACGTTCTTAGACATAAAACTGACAGTCGACACCAAAGAAAGGGAGGTTTTTCCCCTGTGTTTGCATGGAGAGCGGCGTTTATCTCCCAGCATGCTTCTGGAGGAACTCTGCAGTAAACGGAGAGGATCTCAGCTCTGTGATGTGTTAGAGAATTTCATGCTTACATGTGTTTGAGGAGCTTATAGACTTCAGTCATGCAAACATGGTTATTATATTTACCCAATTCATCGCTCACTGACTCAACCTGCTCGGAGTTATGGGAAAAGCCAGCGGGAGCTCCTGTTGTCGGCTCAACTTAATTACAGGTCGTTGGGCAAAAGCCCCCAAAATTGTTTGGATCCTTCACTTCCTGCGTTGCAGTGTGAAACAGATGTCATCCACCATTTTCATCTCTCCATCTTGTAGTCATCGTAATGGAGTAATGACAGCATATCAGCAGCTCGGTTTCCTGCCAGCACAGTCTGAGCAGAGAATCAAACCTTTCACCTGCTGTCCCACTTCTCCTCTTTTTCCTTCAGGGTTCCAGTATTTTTATTATTCTGATCCAATGCTATGAGAAGAGTTTGGCATAGGCACTGGAAGAAACACCCCCCCGTACCTGGATCTCTGCCCCCGACTCCTCATCAGATCTTTTCTAAAATACGTTTTTACCTGCAGGGAATAAAGAAACTCTTCCTGCAGCTTCATAGCAGGAGTCTAAACCGAGTGAAGAGGGAAGGAAAGCTGAATAAAGTTCTGAGCGTTCATAACCAAATGATGCACTTTTTTATATTTGAGTCACTGAGACCAAAACATAATCTTTGGTGAACAATAGTTCCTTGTTTCCCTCATTAATTTAATCTTCTTTTAATCACATAAACTGATAAATGACAGAGGCTGCAGGACTCATTAAATCTTAACTGTCTTTATGTTTACTTAATCTAAAGCTAACGATGGTCTAGCTCTGTTCTTTACATCCCCTTTGCACATGTCCTGATTAGTCGACTAATCGATAAAAGAATTGATGATTAGTCGATTTTTTAAACAATCGTTTGTGTCACACTACTTGGCTCACACTGGACACGGGGCGGTGCGGAACGGAGGCGCCCTTCTCAACCTATGGCGTGGTTCACGTCAGACGTGGAGCGCCGCGGTCCTCCGCAGGCGCCGTGCAGCGGATCGCTCCGGCGTCTGGTGTATTTTGTGTCAATTCTGACTGGAAGTTACATCTGGTTTAATTTCAAAATAAAACCAATTTTTCACAATAAAACACACGATTGACAAATGCAGTCATAGAGATGAACATGCAACATACGATCACAACACACACACTGCTCTCTGTGCATCTCAACAACAGAAACATTAGACAAGTGTAGGTCTACTACCCACATGCTTCTTCTTAACAGAAACATGGGGTCATGCTTTAAGGTCATTAACTTACCCATTATGGCAAAAACGACAAAAAAAAGCTGAGTAGAAGTACCTGTCGACCAACACGGAAAAATGCGCGGATGCTGCGCGGATGCGGCGCGGATGCGGCGCAGACTCCGCTCCGCGGCGCTGCCGCGTCCACTGTGAACCCAGCATTATGGTGTATCTTTCCCTCTCATGTGATTCTATATCCATTTCCATGTAGACTCCATAGATCAATATGTAAAGATGAAACCCACTTTGTGGTAACACCATACTGTCCAACTCTTTACCTAAATGGAAGCAATCTAGATGGTTATTAATATTCAGTAGGTGTTTCAAACTAGAAATGAAAACCCTTTTAATAGAGAAACACTTTCTGTTGCCACCACCTTTTATTTTAACAAACAACGACCAAATGTCAACAGAACATATACATTCAAACTGGCTTTTTGGGTCTTTTAGTGTTTTTTTTCTCTTTGTGGTTTAATAAAAAAGATGTAACTAATTTATTCTGGAACTATTTAAGGAGAAAAAAGTTTTCAGATGTTCACAAGTGAGCACAACACTCGTCCCTCTCTGTGGTTCACTTTCAGCTAATTATAACTGAGCTAACTTGAATGAAGCGAGCTGGTGATTGGACGTCAGTCTGTCTGTTTAAGCCTTTTTACCAGCATGTTTGTGTGTGTGGTTTTTAACTGATGCTGCTGTGACTCTGTACTACATCAGTCTTTGATCCGGATCTTTTGCATCACTAGTTCCTGTAGTTAACGTCTTGTTATTTCACATGAAGGACTGCTGTGTGTCTGTGGCTCATGTTCCTGTTTTTCAGGTTTTTGCTCATTTTTAACTTTTGGTTGTCCAGGTTTAGAATCGGACTCTGATCTCCATGTTTCTGTTGTGAACACAGACTGGTTACACAGTAAAGGAATCAGGGATTAGACATTAAAATGCACATTTTAAAGTAAAGGAATGATATAAAGCGGTTGTTTGGGAGTCGTGGACGTTCGTGCGTGTCGTGTCACCTTGTCTTCACTCAGACGTTTGCCTGCGTACGCTCGTCGTGTCCCTGATCTCCATCCTCAGCATGGCTGTAAAGCAAATTAATGAAACTGTTGCACTGGCTCCTGCATGCTTATTGCATTAAGTGCAATCAATAAATCCTTTTTCGTACAGCTGGCCTCCCGCTCTCTGAGTCCCAATAAAGCTAAGTGCTCTCAGTGTAATGAAGAACGCTGGAGAACTTGATTACTCTTACTGCTGCTGAATTAAAGCGGGGGGGGGGCTCGGTGCTTCTCTCTGCACCGTTGGACCACTTGTCTTTTTGCCGTTTGGACAGGAACATGCAGAGGATGAGAAGAACATGAGCAGGACCTGACGGAACCGCTGAAGGCCGCCCCACACGTCCACGCCGGTTCTTCGGTTGAGGCTGAAATCCAGTTTGTGCTGGAGTGAAAACAGAAGAAGTGAATTACTGTCTGCAGGTGTTTGATGTGCAATTAAAAAAAACTTTATTGAATCAGTAAAGTTAACAACTTAATGCAAGCTTAGGGAAAACAAGTTTTACCTGAGTGCTCTTTATCCGCCCTTTTTTATTGTAACACCTCTGAAGCCCCGCCCCCACCCCCCATGACTGATGCAGCCTCAAACTGACCAAACGCAGAGCGCCCCAGAGGTCGTCTTTGTTCCCCCGCTTCTCTCAGACCCCGCTCTAGATGCAAAGGACTGGATATCAGTCCTGCTTGGAAACGGCATCACAGAAGGTTTTGTTTTGTCTACGGCTCTTTTCCCACCAACAGGTATCTCCTCATCAAGGCTCCAGGATCTGTGATAAACTCAGAGTTTCTTTCAGAGTCAGAGTTCTCCCACCTTTACATTCCGACCAGCTTATGGAAGTTTGTTAGGGAGTCTAGCAGCTCCTGCTTCTTCTGGGTCCAGGAGAACACGGTGTGAGTCACGGGTCCAACGTTTCTGCAGAGCTTCTGATTTCTCTGTAAGTTGATGCTGACGGTTCCTGGGTGCTGACAGACCCGGCTTTGTTACCTGTTAGTCTGAGCTCGAGCTTTAAGGCTGCTTTCATTTCCTTCTCTGTTGCAGCACCGCTGGCGTGTTTTGGCCACCAGCTGCTTTGAAGTCTGATCAAATCCCAGAGCTTTTTGACTTTCAGCACTTATTCATATTTCAACTCAGCAGATTTGCATCTGGACTGCCCCCCCACACACACACACACCACCAAAAAAAAAAACCCATAAGAAAAAAAGATGATACTGAAGGAAGGTGACCACCTCGACTGCTGGAGTCTGTTCATGATTTTGTGGATCATCTCTAACTCTGTTGCAGTTTTACAGTTTCTCCTCATAGACAGGGATTAGGGATTCTATGTGGAATAGAGAACAGTTGTTGGACTTTTAACACTAATGTGAAATATTTGAACAAAAACCACAAAACACTCTACAAATCCCTAAAACTCCAGCCAAAGCCAAATGCTTAAAACAAACACAGATAAAAATGTTTTTTCTAACATGTTCTTGTGACATTTTTCTTATTATTGAGGACATAAATTAAAAAATAAGATTAATAAAGTTAAATAAACTTTAATTTATTGTCTATTCAAATTGTTGTGATTTAGGAGCAGATGAAGAAAATGCTCTTTGAAGAAGATCATGATGTAGAAAATGTTCTGTGTGGGTCACCAGCTCCCTGCTCTGAGCTCTCAGCAACGGGGAGGGGAAAGGGGGCAGGCTTGCTCTGCCCCAACAGTCCCACCCACAACTCAGAGGTGAATGTCTGATGGAGTCCTGCCACTCTGCAGAAACTATGTCCTAGAAAATGAGGGGGGGTGTGCATGCATGTGTGTGTGATGACGTCCTTCATGGGGAGTGTAGTGTAGCAACACAGAACCATTTTCCTCCGGGTTTGATCTGGTCCGTCACTCATCGTAGGGTTCTACAGAACTTCAGGAGGTAGCTGGAAGTGTGAGGCAGTGCGTGGGTCGTACCAGCCGGGAAACTGGTTGGGGGGTAAAAATGTGAGTAATGATGGACCAGTTCAATGATGGATCAGCATGGCTTTTAGAGACATGGAGATCAAAACCAGTCCTCCAAAGACGGCATGGACTAAACCGTCGACCAAAGAGGAGACGGGAGATGAAGAAAACTGTAACTAGAAAAGTTTCATTACCTGTGATAAAGCTTGTGTGAATGCTTTTTGCTGAAAGTAGTTGCTGAAGATCCTGAATCTTTTTGCTGAAAATGGTCATGCAATGTACTTCAGTTGCTGAAGGGGTTTGCTGAAAATGCAAAAGATATTTGCAAAATGTTAAATTTGCTTAAAGACTGGAAATTTTGCTGAAGTACTATGAAAGAACGCTGAAGTTGACCTACATTTCTGAAAAATTGTTAGTAATACTGCTTAGAAAATTCCTAATACATGCAAAATTTGCAAAAATATTTAGTGTGTTGATTAGATATGAGCTAAACTTCAAATTAGCCAAAAAAAACTTTGTAGATTACTAATTTAAAAAAAGCTTGTTGCTGAAATACTAGCTAAATTCCAAAACAACTTAAAATCCTCCAGTAAACTAAATTAGTAGATAACAAATTAGCCAAAAACGTTAGCATGTTGCTAAATATTAGGAAAACTATTAGGTAAAATTACTACAAAAAATTAAAACAAAGTCCATGAAAATCTTTAAAATCTTGTTTCTAATCTACCTAAAATCTTACATTTGAAAACTTTCTCATTCATTTCCCACGAGGCATATTTTTATTCAATATTTCAAAAACTATAAAATGTAGGAATACCAAAAATACAAGCAGTAATTTCCTGAATGAGCTGAACATTTTGATTCTAAGATTTCTGAAAATGTGATTGAGTTTTCATGTGCTGAAAAACAGCAGGAGAATCCCTATAGTGTGAATATTTACTAAACCTTTAATTCACATAATGAACTCAGTTCTGCAGAGATGCAGTTCATCCAGTATGAAGCACATTTGTATTTAAGACACATTTCACTGAATGAGATCACATAGTCCTTCACCAACTTCTAAGTCAGACGGATTCAAACCCCCAATGCTACCAGGATCAAATTGAAGCTGAAGGATCACCTTTAACTGAAGATCAGCTAAAAGCTTTCCTCAACAGAAGCCTCTAGAACTGCTCTTCTAAAACTCAACTGAGTTGATCTGACGCTGAGACAAAGAAAGGAAATCCCGAAGATGGGGAGCAACAGTTTGAAAGGCCAGATAGCAACAGTTTTGAGTGTTAGCCTGGAGGATCGGGCGAGGTTCAAAGGTCAGTAATATCTGTGGGGGTTTGTCTGTACAAAACTCTCACATTTGTAGATCCATTCTGAGTTTTCAGGAGAGGCCACATAAAGAAGACAGTGTTTCTGATGTCCATCTACTGACTCCAGTCAAAAGCCCGGCTCCACCATCATTAACCAGAACAATAGTTCTTTATATCTCTGATCTTTTCTCTGATTTAGTTTGTCCTGATTCTACATTCCTGTAAAACGTTGAGAACCAAAAACATTAGCAAACATGGACCGCTGAGTGCAAGAAAAATCGATGGGTTTAATGTTACAGCATCAAAGTAAGAGGCCTCCGTGCTGATCCGGCGGGACAGAACCCTAACGGCCCGCTCTGAACACAAATATAGAAGATGATATTAAAAACGTTCCCAGATTGATGATTTTTCTTTGTTTGTTGTGGATTAAAGTGCTCAGTGTGATGGGAGGATGTTTACCAGAGACGTCCGCTGTGAAAAGAGTGGAACCTTTAGGTTTCTGTGTCTAGACTGAAGTGCATCGGCGCTGTGCAGATCTGCTGATAATGCTCGCCGCTTTGAGCTTTGCAAACAGCGTCTAATGTCTTTTCTCCTTCTCTTTCATGTGCTGCCTCGTCCTTTGTCCTGCCAACGCCCGCCAGGTAAAGCCTCTCCCTTTACTTTAATCCTTTCCCAAAGTGAATATGCTCTTTTTTTTCTTCCAAAACCACATACGCTAACACCCCCACCTAAAAAAAAAAAACTGGTGACCAGGTGATCTGGAGGCTTTGATGCATTTATTCGGAGGGGAGGGGTCAATGCAACACCTGATGTACTCCTGGCCAAGAGCTGATTTTTAGTTTTATATTTAATGCATAAAGGAGATACATCATTATTGTGTTTAACCTTTTATTTAGCAGCCAGAGGTCCACTGAGATCAGGGTCTCTTTCAAGAGTCATCTGAGGACAGTAGCACGAGTCAGAAGGGGAGGGGGACATTGCTTTCTGTTTGAGAAGCTGTGGAGAACTTATAAATCTTAACTTGGAGCTTCTGGACAAAAACCAAATGCTGTGAAAGTCTGTGATTCTGATGGATCGCCTCTGCAGTGCCGCTCCATGGACACATCATTTTCACTTCTTCTAGTTTTCACTGAATGAATGTTGTTGATAAGTTTAAGTTGATAAGTAGATTATTTTCACGTGTCTGACCTGGTTCACACCCACTTTTCTGAAGATTCTCCGTGTTTTCACTTGTGATGCCATAAATGATTGTTTTATCAGTTGACTAATCACAGATAATTTTTTCAATCAGTCGACTAATTGGGTCATGTGTGAACTGGATGTAAAGCACATCTTAACCATCATTAGCGTTAAACTGACTAAAAGCTAGATATTTAGCATTTCCTGCGATAATGTTAGTGTGAATGCTGTAAGTGGAATTTGGCTGCTGAAGATGCTGAAATTGATAGCTAAAATCACTGAAGCTGAAAGCCAGCAAAAAATGCCAAATTAGCCTAAAAAACCGAAAAACTAACTTAAGTTAGCCAAAAGAGCTAGCTTGCAGCTGAAGCACTAGCTAAACTTAAAAATAACTCAAAAAAAGCCTAAATTAGCCAAAATAAGATGCAGCTGAAATATTAGCTAAACGCCAAATTAGCCTAAAAAACCTGTAAAAATGCTAAATTAGCCAAAAGAGCTAGCATGTAGCTGAAATATTAGACCTAAATTGGTCTAAAAAAACCTAAATAAATGCCAAAACAGTCCAAAAGCTAGCAGAATGTCATCAATACTTTCAACTTTACTACACTCTGACTCCATAGAATATCAATGTGGCAAGTGGAGTAAGTCAAATGATTTCACCTGCAGCTGCTCACCTGCAGAGGTGTATCTCAGCGTCCCTCTGGCAGATTCAGTTGATGGTCAGCCTGCGTCTCGGCTGGACCGGTGCCTCAGGCTCCTCCCCGCGGTGGCCATGTTGTTTTTGCTGGGTTTTGGCTGCAACGCTACTCAGCACAAGGTTTAGGTTTTCTCAGGGAAGCGTCGGATACCCCTCAGAAAATCGTTAGAATACCCTGAGTGAAGCTTCAGACGCTTGTTGGTGAATGTTGACCGTCACTCCTGTCGGTCATCCTCCCAGGCTGCCAGCAGGTGCCGCTGTTTCGCGCCGTTTCTGTTTCCTGTGTTCTGTTTGGAGCCACTGTCTTGGGTGGTGCCCGGAACCACTGTTTGGTGCCACTGATTGAGGGTCGTCACTCTTTGGGGTTCAGCTGAGAGGAGTCTGCTGGGGTCTCCCTCCCATTGGATCTCACTTGCATCCTATACTTAGGAGGCAGTGCGCCCACCGGGTCGGGAAGACGCCCAAACAGCCAGTCAGGAGGACTTGGTGCAGGATCCGGTGTGACCCACCATGTGACCTTTGAGTTCCTGTCTGTGGTATTTCTGTATTTGGCCTTATAAATATTTGTCCACTAATAAAGAGTTATATTTTTGTATTTGGTTTGTCTCAGTCTTCCGGGTCTGAGAGTCCTGTCATAATTTGGTTTTTAGTTTTCTGATGGCTCTGGGGAAACCATAATGCCACATAAAGTAACGACTAATCGACTACCACATTAGTTGTCGACTAGTTTAATTGTGATGAGTTGTTGCTCCGTTGACTAAACCCAAGGCCCTGGATAGGATCTCTCCCTCATGAGGGCATCCCTAAGATTTCTTCTTGTTTCCTGACGTTTTTGGAGTTTTTCCTAATCAGGAGGGAGGGTCTAAGGGCAGGATAACCAGTTTATTTAGTTTATTTAGTCTTTAGCTATTTTTTCATATTTTATGACTAATTTTCTGCATCTGTAAAATGACCTGCATGAAGCCCAATGAGGGACATTTTCTTCGTGATTTTAGGATCTATAAATATAAACGAATTGAACTGGAAAAAATAATCAGTGATGAGTCGAATATCAAAGTAATAGTTTGTGGCTGCACTAATTTACACACACCGCCGTGGCCGTGAGTTATATACTCAGGCTACAGTCTCACCTGTGTGTTGTACAGGTTTGACTGTTTTTGTACATTGTAGATGGATCTATGCTGTTCCTGCTGCGACACAGGTCCAAACTGCTCACCTGTGGAGGGATCACAGGGCCTCCACCACGCAGCGCCTGCAGGTTGAATTCAAAGATGTCCTCTGGATTTTATGAGAACAACCATAGTGGTGCAGCTGGACTGAAGTTTTCGTTGGTGTCAGTCCGCTCCGAACCCTTCAGTCGACTCATCTGAGCTTTCATAGTTCTAACCCTCAGCAGCTTCAGGCGCGGTCCGGTCCAGACGGGTTTTAGTTGTATTTTAATTCAGCTTCTTCTGTTTGTTCTGGTGTTGACGTTTGCACCTCGAGTTCATCATGATAGATCATGATGACATCTTAATGTTAGCCTTGCAGAGTGTCTGGTGGAGCAGATGAATCCCGGACCAGGCGGGTGGATTTAGAGGAGGGGATCATTTCAGCAGCTCATCAACATCTGAATTGTCTGCTGCTCGGTTTAATGCTCTGCGTGGAGATCCTGAGGTCACGGAGGAGGCGTCCTGCCTTTGAGCTCTGATGCAGCCACTGAAGTTCCCGACACACAAAGCAGAAAACTCCTGTTTGCTGGGGGATCTGTGTCCAGCCAGTGTTTTTGTCATGCATATTCAAAGAGCTCCTCAGTCAAAACAAGGCTGCTCGCTCTGTCATTAATGCTCCCGGATGACGGAGCGCTCCTTTCATGTGTTATCCACCCAGGGGCCCGTCCCTTCCTGTTAAAGCAGACCCAATCAAGCCCCCGCCCCCGGCTCCAGCTGCTGCCTATGGGCAGCACTCGGAGAGACCTGGCTTTATTCTATGTATAGCAGGACAGACCATAACTCAGAGCCCAGGAAGTCTGGAAAACTGTTTCCTACAGAAATCCAGATCTGTGACCATCTCCTGCTCCTCCTACAAAGCCTGCTGCACTGAAGGATTGTGGGTACAGGTGCTGCTGATGTGACATTGGCTCTGCTGAACAACAGTGGGGGCTTTGTCCCTCATAATAGGATTTTTATGCCTTCTCTTTTAGACTCTGGGAAGATTTCTGCAGAAGAAATTCCTTCCACTCGATTGTTCTTTGGATCTAAACTCCTAAAAGCTCTGGAGCTGTGGAGGATCCTCCGGTCTGGCGTGGCTCTGTCAGAGCGGGTTTTGCTCCGTCTTCGTCACATCGCCTCTCTGATCGGCGTGCTTTTTCCACTGTAGCACGCCATGCTCCTCCCCTTCTTTGGAAGGGGACTGCCTGCAGCTTTTTACTGAGGTGGCCACTTCAATGAAGCACATCATGCTGCTGTGCTGAGGACAAAACTCCTGTCGGGAACGGTCACGCCTCATCGTGGTCCCAGTTGAAGTGGGAGGTCTGACTGTCAGTCACTCCACGGCCCAAATCCGTCCTTCATAGCAAGGTTTGGAGGAGGACACGTCTGTTCTTCTTCTTCTCGCTGCACTTTCTTTACGTTTTTACTAAGTTGCTTTCTGTTCTGCCTCCGTTAACCCGCTTCTGCCACCGTGTCAAACGCAGCGGGAAACCTGCGCGTTTGAAGTGGCTGGAATGCAGATTTCACATCCGTCCAGATAATAGGATTAAAGATGTGGGAGTCTGAGGCCCCGCCCCCAGACTGCGGCCTCTGTTCCCCCCACAGGAACAGCTGGTGCACGAGAGACCCGCTCTTCATTACTGCAGGCAGAAATCACAGAGAATCTGATGCATCGTTCAAAGATGAGCGTTCAGTTGTGTTGTTGGAGTCAAAGTGCGTCCGGACGTCAGGCGTGAACACGCCGGATCGTCTGGTTTACTGGGGGGAGGATTACGTTTCCTCTGCTCTCAGTTTCATCCTAACAGCTTTGTTGTTGCTTTAAGTTCATCTTTACTGGACAGAGGAGCTGTGAGGGTCCAGCATTCTCTTCTATATCTCTGTGTGGATGTTTACTGACTTCCACACATGACCGCTGGCTTTGATCCGTGTCCTCACCTGTGGTGTCCTGCTGCAGCTATGAGGAGGATCTTTAAAGGAACCATACCATGAAAACAACTTTCAGGTGTATTATACTGTCCATTCTCTCTATAATCCTCTAAAAACCTGCTCTGTCTGCAGCAGCCCCTCCCATACCCATAAAAACCAGTGGGTTTTCACCATCTGATGTCACAGAGTGAGCCCGCCCCCTCCAGGAAGATTCTGCTCTGACAGCTCCGCCCCCAGTCTAACACAACACCCCATTTGTCCACTGAGCTGGTAATGATCAGCACAAAACTTTGATTTTAGATGCAGAATATCGTTTATCTTCCAGTTGTGTCCTGTCTTTATTAATTCCAGCTCAAACAGATGATTGTTTCTTTAGACGCAGGGCTCCTTTAAGATTTATTTTACCAATTTTTCTAATTGTTCCTAAAGGTGAAGAGCCTCAATAGAAGGCCAGATGAGCCACATGTGGCTCTGGAGCCTCAGGTTACAGTCAGACACTGACCCCTGACCTCTGACCTCTGACTTAGAAAGAACAAATGTTGAAGTTCCACTGAAGGCCACTGGAGGCAGAAGAGAACATTTCCCATCAATAAACGCTCTCATTTATCCAGATGACATCACCCTGTTTTTGTAAATATTTCGGTCTTAAAACTTTATTCATAAAAACTTTATTTAAATCAGGTGTTTGTTGTTTTCTTAGAGCTCCAATTTCTGCATTTTTCAAGGTTTTAGGAATCTTGATTAGCAGGTGGTTGGACCCAACAGAGCTTTGAACCCTCATTTGTCCCACCCCTTTGCTGTTTTTAGTGTATTAAGCTCCTCCCACTTCATCATTCTTCCTCCCTAACGAATCATTTGTATGCGATTCCTCCGAGAGCCGTAAAGATTCATGAACAGATGTTTGTTCAGACGAGCATTTATGGAACACGGGAAAAGTCTTATGATGTGATGCTTGTTCAGGGGTCTTTAATCTGCTGATAATTGCCATAATTCTCCATAATGAATTCATATTAATTGAGTCTGTCACTTTAAGTCTTAATTCAATGATGCAGATAATTAGTCAGCGCTGAACTGATTAGACAAACGAGGAAATATGTGGAGAGAAGATTGATCCTGAAATGGGAAAAGATCCTTATTTTAAATGGGATGTTTTACAGACAGAAGAAATGTCTTGAATTTAAAACATTTTTTTAACAGAATTTAAAGATTTGCTGCAACGTATGAAGTATTTCTGCCAACCAATACAATTGTAATATTGTAATGCTTTTACCAGGTTTCTAAAGCACAGAACGTTTAGAGATGACTTTCCTCTGGCATCCTTGGTGACTGAGTGAGTGGCTGCCCGCCTCTGTGCCGGTCCGGGAATCGGACCAGGGAAACAGGAGACGGGGTCACATGTGAGGATGTGTCAGCAGATTTAGCACCTACACATGACTGACTTCATCCCATCCTGCACATTCATTCGTACTGACTGCTCCATTCATGAGAAACACACATGCACGTTCACACACATAAACACACACATGAACACACAAACACACATGCACATTCGATGGGTAACTCTTGCCATGTTTCCAGTCCCTCCTTCAGTCCTTGGCTGAAGAAAAACACAATACACTGTGCAGCCTTCAAAGCTGTCAGTGTGTGCGTGTGTGTGTGTACGTGCGTGCGCGCGTGCACGTGCGCTCCCCAGTGAAGGAGCGTCAGCAGCAGAGGTGAGGTGTGTGGTAGGAGCGCTGCAGCCCTGAGCTGAGCTGCGGGACGCGTCGGTACAGGTTCCTGCGGGTCCTGTGTCGGCCTGCTGCTGCATTCCTCTCCAACCGTGTGCGAGCAGGTGTGGACAAACGCTCTTTCTCTGGATTTACCAAGATTATTTTTCACATTCTGTGCTTGTCTTTCTGTTTTGAATGCCTTCATCCCACACAGTCGGCCTCTAACGCAGCAGCAGTGAGATACTGAGGAGTCATCATCCGTCATCATTCGTCCTCACGTGTGTCTGGACTGAAGTCAGGATCCTTCTCTTTTTCCTGTCTCTGGTTCTTCTTTAGAAAACGCTGTCGTTTGGTCGTGGTCACGATTATCGCTGCGTCTGCGGCACGTCCTGCTGGAGCTGCTGCTTCACTCTGGCTTTGTGTCTGGAGTTCTCCTGTCTGCTTCATGAGCTTCATGCCGTGCTGCGTTCACGGCCAGTGGGAGAGTTTGGTTATAGGAAACTTTTAGAGAATTGAAGTGTGCAGAATGGAAGCAGGCGTGACTGAAATGACCTCTATGGAGAATGACACATGGAAAACATTCTCTTTATTCAAAAGAAAATCTTCCATAAATAAGCTGAATGTGATGCATCACGATGAAGACAGAGACGTTTGTTTTTCAGAGGATCTGAACATTTGACCTCTCCTGCCTGCAGTCGTCTGTCTGACCGATGACACCTTTCCTGTCACCTGAAATCTGCTTCAGTAAAATGCTTCATAAAAGTGATCCTTCTTCATTTATGTGCGTCAGAAGCTCTTCAGGGCTCTGAGTGTGTGTGTGTGTGTGGGGGGGTGGGGTGGGGGGGGTCAGACAAACAGGACTGATCTCAATCATCAGGACAAAATGAGTTTCTGACTTTCACAGTAAATGAATTTAAGACAGAATTCTGAGTCAAATGAAGTTCTGATACTAAACTCATCAAATTCTGCAAAGCTGTATTGGATTTTCCTAATTATTAGTTTAGATTAACGCTAATGGTTTGTTTTATGTCTCAAACAGCCACTAAACCTGATGAGTTTTTGCTCGTTTCTCTTGTCTTTGCGGTTCTGTCCTTGCAGAGACGATTCCTGTTTCAGGACACAAACGGAGCGCAGCCGCCTGCTTGATGAAGACATAAAATCAGACTTAAATTCTGCTCTTTGTGGTTGGAGGAGGGAGTTTGAGGAACTCCCCAATGATGTAATCAAGAAAACCACCATCGTGTAAAGCATAAGCTTTATTTAGCACAATTATGAATAATTAAAAGGCAGGAATATTATTCCAGAGTAAATCTTAAATAACTTTCAATATTTTACTCTCCATAAAATCATATTTTGTCAAAATTATACATGTTAGAAATGAGCTCAAGATAACATCTGGACTTTAATAACAATAAGATAAAATGATTTGGAGGGCTGGATAGAATTAACCGGAGGGCCGTATCCGGCCCCAGGGCCTCAACTTTGACACGTGATTTAGTTTGTAAACCAGCTCAAACAGGAAGTGACCTCCCCACGAGTCTCCGCCTTAATTCCCTTTAATACGGACAGATCTGCTTGAACATGAAGCTTCGTCAGAACCAGACGGATGTCAGGACAGAACAGACGTGGAGCGTTCTCCTCGCCGCTCAGGTCGTCTCCTGAAGGTTTGACATCCAGCTGGTCAGACCTCCAAAGTAAAGCTCTGAGCGTCAGCCCCGGCACATCAGCACATCGTAAAGATGAGATGAGACGCTTCCTGGTTGTGCTGGAACACTTAGTGAAAGACGTGGGAGTTGAAGCGTCCTTGTGTGAGACGCCAGCGTTCAGCAGGTCTCAGACAGACTCTGACCTCTGAACTGCTTTGAAGGTTTTACTAGAACCTCTACAACATTTATGTCCTGCTCTGCTCATTGTAGTGGTTTCAGTGGTTTGTCTTCTTGCTGGCAGATCCTGAATGAAGCCTTCTTACTGTGTTTTCTTCTTGATTCAAACATTTTGAGCTGTCCCCCTGTGGACGCTTCAGTCCGTAACCAAAGCCCCGGCTCCCACAATGCCTTCAGCAGATGCTGCAGCAGGGCCTGCCCCGGATTCCTCTCTCCTGACTCGTCTTTCACCGGCTTTGTGTCTGCCGTTCAGCCCGAAACACCAGCAGAGTGGAGGGTTTAAGCCTCCTGTGCATCACACCACCACCCGTGGTTACCAAGGTAACCACAGGTGGAGGGGAGGTCCATCAGGTGACATCACAGCAGGACAGATTTGCTGCTGCAGGCTCAGACTCATGTGGGCCGAGCTGCTCCATGTGTCTGTCTGGACATGTGTCAAAATCAAGGGCCGGATCCGGCCCTCCTTGGAATTCTATTTTATTGTTCTATTTTGAGCTCATTTGTATAATTTTGACAAAATATATTTTTATGGAGAGTAAAATATTGAAAGTTATTTAAGGTTCAAGTTGATTTATTCAGGAATAATATTCCTATTTTTTAATTATTCATAATTATGTTAAAAAGTTACAGTTTAAAAGTTTTAAAAATAAGCATTCTGCTAGCTTTTTGGACTGTTTTAGCAATTACTAAGATTTTTTAGGCTTTTTTATTTCAGCTACATGCTAGCTGTTTTGGCTCATTTTTTAAAGAATTTTTTAATTTATTTTTAATTTTATTTATTTATTTCTTCTTCTTGGGCGCTTTGACCCTTTCGGGGTCGCGGCGTGCCGGAGCCTAACCCGGCTACTGATGGTTCACCTGGACAGGTCGCCAGTCTGTCTCAGGGACTGAATCACACACACATTCACTCTCATGCACACCTAGGGGTAATTTAGAGTAACCAATTAACTTATTAAGCATGATTTTGGATGGTGGGATTTGGGAGGAAGCCGGGGTTCCTGGTGAGAACCCACACATGTACAGGGAGAACATGCAAACTCCACACAGAAAGGTCCCAGTTGGTGTTTCTGTTTCAGATCCTCCAGCTGGGATTTGAACTGGAAACTTCTTGCTGTGAGGCAAGAATGCTAACCACTGCACCACCGTGCAGCCCTATTTGTTCATTTATTTATCTTAATTGAACACTTCACAACTTACAACATACATGTTTTGGCTTATTTCAGCTTTTTTTTCCGTTTTTTAGGCAGTTTTGAAGTTTAACCATCTCGTCAACCGGCTTTTCTCCTCCACAATCTACTGAAAATATTTAATTAAAGGTTAAAAAGTTACAGTGAGATTTAGTTCTGAAGCGTCATCGGCTAAAACCTTAGAAGTTAAAGGGTTAAAGAACTTCTCCATGAATACACGTCTGCAGCCAGAAACAACAAAGTTGTTTGACGATTTCTTTTAATGAGCGTTTTGCAAAAGCGAGTTCATGTTTTAAAAGAGTCATTGGCTTGGTTTGTGTATTCATAAGACATCTCAATGTTCTGGGGAAACGCTCCACGCTGGTCTCAGATGACTCTGCTGCTGCAGCAGCTCGGGTCTCCGGCTTTAAAGCATCACTTCTGACTTTCCTCTGAAAAACCAGCAGCTCAGTTCAAGTCGAACCAGTGATTTATGAGTCTTGGAAACAGGTCCTATTTCTAACATGCTGAATGTGCCGGGGGCTAAAGGGGGTCAGATTAACCCTTTAATATTAAATGTAAATGGAGCTGAAGGTAAAATCTGGAAGCTGAAAATCCTTCCCGCTCTTGATGTTTTCATTCAGGTGTGTTTTTTCTTTTGGTCTACCCTGACGGCTCTGCTCGGCTTTCACACCTTCAGGCTCTCATCAGGTGGAGTCTACCTGCACACCTGCTCCCGCCTTTAGCCAGCATCAGGGACTGATGCGCACACATGCACACACTCCTGTTTCACTAGAGGAAGAGAATTATTGGTGAGAAAAGCTGAAACATATCGCAGGATTCATCCGGTCATTCTCTGTTTACACGTCTGCCTTCAGGCAGAAGATACAGAACAATTAAATCAAGAACAAATCAATAAAAACAGTTTTTACCCCAGAGCATCACATCTGTCTATGGTTCTATAGATGTGTGTGTTTGAGTTTAGCCATTTGTTTTTGTATGTATTAAAAATGAGAGCTGCCACAAATGATTATTTTAATAGTTGACTAATTGCTGATTATTTTTTCAGAATAGTCGACTAATCAGGTCATCTGCAAACTGGATGTAAAGCTCACATCTTAACCATCATTAGCTTTAAACTAACTAAAACCCAAGTATAAAGCATCACCTGCAATAATGCTGTAAGCTGAATTTGAAGATGGTTGTGCTGATAGCTGAACTCGCTGAAGCTAATATCTAAAAACGCTAAAGTTGATAGCTTAAATTGCTGAAGCTAATAGCCAGCTAAAATATTATTTAGATCCTAATTGATTTTTTGCTGATAATCTCTGGAAAAGGGGATACATTGAATGTTATGTTAGTCTGGGGGCGGAGCTATCAGAGCAGACTCTTCCTGGAGAGAGCTGTTGGCTTCGATCTTACGTCAGCACGTTTCCAACCGCTCGTTTTCGTGGGTATGGGAGGGGCTGGTGCAGACGGTGCAGGTTTTTAGAGGATTACTCTTAAATGCATGAACGGATCAAAATACCACTTTGGAGTTGTTTATATTGAGGAATGAAGAGTAAAATGCATTTAAAACCTCAAAAAGGAGAATCTTCATGGTAGGGCCCCTTTAAATTTTATTTATTTTTGTTCTCATTTTATCGACAATTGCGCCCATGGGTGTAACCTTTACGCTCTCCTAGGCTTGTTTACATAAAAGAAGGGTCATCTGGACCCCACTAGACAGTGCGCTGAACTTTTTTCCCCAATGATTGTTGATCTTTACTGATGTCCAATGACAGACATGAAGTCTTGTCCACCTTTGTCATGGAAGGGCTAACGCCTCAATGTAAGGGTGGGGGTCATCTGGACCCCATAAGAGAGCACGAGGGTTAGATGCAAACTTAGAGAAATGCTGCATTCATGAGCTGTTGGAATGATCGGATAAATGTTCCAACCCCACATGAATGAGGAATATCTCTCTGCTCCTGAACAAATGTTCATTTAGTTGTAGAGCGCCCTCTATGGGTGGAGGTTATCAAAATAATGGATTCCAGTTTGAGGGGCCGCATGTGGCCCCTGGGCCGGAGTTTGCCCAGCGCTGGTCTAAACGGAATATTTCCAGAACGTTTGCTGCTGAACTGGAAGACTTTGTTCTATTTTATCACGCATGTCTGCACAAATGAAGAAAGAAAAACTTTTACTTTTCCATCGTGTCATACCTTTCTTTTTTGAAAACTTTCATCAACAGTTAAACTATCCAAAGTCAAATTAAACTCTGATTTGTTTCTTTTCTTTTTATTAAACTTTTACATTTTTTGTTCTTAGTGGATGAATTTTAGTGTACTAAAATTAATTGTTTTAGTGAATAACAATGAAAAAAAAATACATATTTTCAATCCCCTGGGGTGACGTTAGTGTGAAGTGTCAGGAGAATACGGTATTTTACAGGTCCTCAGTCAGGGGTACATTTATATGGGGTGGAATTAGGAGCTTCACAGACTGCATTTTAACATTTGACAATCAAGTTATTAAGCGTCATCCGACTGAGTATAAATGATGAAACGTCACAGCTACTCAGGAAGTGTCCTGAAGGTGGACGAATGAACCCAAACATCCGTGCTGGATCCTCCTGGATCATCCAGGTTCAACCGGGTTCTGCTCGGCTATCAGGCAAAAGGTGGACGACGGAGGACTATCTGCTGCTCTGGAACTGAATGTAATTCAGACACAAAATAAGGTTTAACGCTAAATATGAAATCACTTATTTGTTTGAGCAAAACCTTATAAATATGTGAGCATTTAATGACGAATATCGATCCTGAATCTTCTGTGTTCTGATGACCTGAATGATTTAGACAAATGCATTTACATACAATAATTATAAATAAAAAAATGTTAAAACACAATGCATTCTGGTCTGAACCAGTCCAGCCAGCATCGATGTATACTAGCTTTTTTAGAGACTTCTGGGTAATTTCCAGGGAATTGGATTTTGGAGTTTTGGATTTTAGACTCGAACACATCGCTAAAATGACAAATACTCGATATCGTGCACTAATTAGTTACACAAAAAAAAATAAAAACAGGAAGTAGAGTGAAGACCATCCTTCTGTGGGTCCAGAGTGTCTGCAGACCCTTCATGAAGTCTGAGCTGCAGACGGAGACGCCAGAGAGCGTTCATGCATTCAGACTCTCTGTTTCATTCGGCTTTGGTGGGGGGTGATGGTGGTGGTGGTGGTGGGGGGGTTGCACATAGAATGACAGTGATTCAAAAATCCGTTAATCCCTCTCCTGAGTCACAGGAAGTGATGTCACAGACAGATGAATGAAACTCCACCCACCTAGGCACAGCTCTCCCTAAAGTTTCTCTGAGGACAAACTTTCTCCAGTAAGATGGTGAGGAAGACGGAGTAACATCACTTCCTGTCTGATTGTCCGTCATCAGCCGCGCCTGCAGCTCTCAGAAGTGTGGTCTGCTCAGACTTGTCTATTATTGTAGTCATGCTCAGTCATGGCTGCAGTGAAGACAGCTGCTTTGAACGGATGAACGAGTGCTGATGTGAAATCAAACAGATGAATCATCCAAAGCCACACAGCTCGGCAGGAGCAAAGCAGCCTTTAATTCTAAACCTGATGTCGGACCTGAACCCGTGTTTGCAGAGCTGACGGGACTCTGAGCATGAATCCACCTTTATGTTCAGAAGAAAAGCCAACTCAGCAGATTTTAGGACAAAGATGTGAAGGCAAATGCAGTTCCACATCATCTCTGCAGGTGTTTGTGTACTTTTGGTATTTTCATTACAGCTTTAGTACTGAAGGACCCAGAACCAGTCATAGGACGGTTTCTCTTCTGTCCAGACTTCCTGTTCACTCTAAAGGGGGAAGTCTTCCTTCACACATACACGCACTCATTTAGAGTCCCATTATCTATTACACATTTGACCCATCTGCTGTAGGAGTGGTGAGCTGCAGACACAGCCGCGCTCAGGAACCATTCGGTGGTTTAACCCTCCAGTCCAACCCCTTAATGCAGAGTGTCAAGCAGGGGGCTTTGGGTCCCATTATTAGAATCTTTGGTTTGACTCGGTCGGGATTTGAACTCAAGACTTTTCAATCCAAGGGTGGACACTCTACCACAGGACCACTGAGCTGAGACATTCACAGAAACTTCTAGACACACACTTACAGTTTGTAAAAAAACATTTAAAACCAAATTTCACAGAAAACGTTGGACTAGAAGCTCTTCTGGTTGTATAAACTTGTTAGTTTCTGACACATTTTGAAATATATATTTTAACACTTTTGCTATGAAATATATTTATGTGTATTTGACTCCTTAAAGTGCAGAGATTACAATCATTCTCGAGGTTGGCTGGCAGGTGTGATCAGGTGAATTCCTCTTTCTTCCGTTGTCCTCAGTTCATGAAGAGCCAGCTTTATTTTATTACAGTATTTATATATGGGGGGGGTTTACCTGTACAGGTGTGCAGATCTGATCTGAAGCAAACCTTATTTCATCAAGTTTTACAGGCTAACTGGTGAGGAGCCGTACAGCCCTGAACATTGGGGGTGTAGGAAGAAATCAATGAGACAATTTGATTGATTTGACTTCATTTGGTGATTCTTGTATCAATTTAAAATACTTATTTAATAATTATGTATGGTTGTCCTTCAGCATCTAAATTTTGTTTTCCTTTTTTTTTCTTGTTGTGTAATGAGAGGATGTTAATCATTCCCTCTAAGAACAAACATTTCCTAATTTTCCAAAAGAAAAACTTCATAAATTTGTGGGTAAAGCAACTTGTTTATGTTTTTACAGTTGTGATGTTGTGAGCATCAAATACAATTTATTTGACCATTTTATTACAATGAATTCATATTTATTTAGAGTTTTTTTTTTATAAGTCACACTCTTTAAAAAAAAGAAAGTGTCTATTTGCACGTAATTTTGGAAAACCGTGCGTCCAGTGCTAAACTTAGTCGCTCAGACCCAGAAGAAAGAGGTTCAGGTTAGGATTCTGGTTCCGGTTCCTGAGGTCGGCTGTCTCTGCAGCTCACGGCTTCACCAGGGGATGGGTCACATGTGGAGAACACATTTACACATTTAGGAGCGGGACAGTTAATGGGAATTTAACTTTAAGTTGAATTTTAAATATGTGCGTCCAACAAAAACATCCAGCCTTAGACACACTTAGAATATGTGCAACAATACAGCAATGACATCCTGGCTGCATGGATTACATGTGTTCAGTATGAATTTCTATCACTTTCTATGATGGTCGCACAGAAATAAGTGGGAATAACATCAGCCTAAAAAAGTAGTGAAAAACTGTTGTGGGATGTATGGTGATGCATATCACATTAAACCAAGATTTGGATGGGATCTCCAGACAGAACACAGAACTGAACATGAGCCGTTCTCCTGCAGCTTCTACTGCTTGATGCTCTGTTTCATTGAGTCGTTCTCCCCCCCAAGTACAAATAATGGTACATTCCACAAAACCTGAGAAGTTTTTGACTGATTGACTGAGCGATATTGATGATCAGAAAACATCAGGAATCTTTACGTTTGCTGATCGGTCCAAACCAAATCTGTCTGACCTTTCCCAAACCTTCTGGAGACAGAAGGATCAGCAGAATTAGTATTCAGAGTGGAATGAACCAGGAGCTGACAGGAAGGTTTCCCATCAGCCCTCATCGTCAGCCAAAGCACTTAAGACGATTGCTTCCCCGATGACCTGAAAAACATGAAAGGACAAAGAGAAAAGGGAGCGGGGGCGGAGGGATCAAAGAGGACAGGGTGAAGATGAAGATGATGATGGAGAGGAGCAGAGCAGCAGAGACACACCTGTTTTCATCTGCATGTGTGGCAGAACTTCCGGCTGGACCCGAATGACCCAGAGAACAGACTCTGCAGGTGTCACAGGTGCAGACATGTGACAGGAGGCGTGTTCAGGGCAGGATGCTGCGGTGAGGCAGAGACGCATCAGAAGGAATTCTAACGTTTCTCTGGACAGACGCCTTCCACCAAACGGCGTCTGCGTTCACTAGACTCACCTGAAGGTTTCAGGAAGTGAACAGAGAGATCAGAGAATTGAAGGAAATATTGATATTTACTGAAAGGTCGACCAGTGAGGGGTGTGTGTGCACGTGCGTGTGCACGAGACATGAGACATCAGACTCTGGATCAGTTAATGAAGTGGTTTTGTGAAGGAGGAGAGGTGGATGCACCTTATTAACCTCCATCACGCCACCGCCGCCGCCATGAAGACGCTTCATCCTCAGGATGAAGATGGACGGCAGGCGTTTGGTCGCCGCCCACGCGGAACAGAAGCCGCTCCGTCTACAGCCTCTCTGCTGTTGCAGAGGAGCGCGGCAGACTCTGACCTTTATGGATATTGATGACATGCTGGCGGCGGCTCAGAGGGGTGTGGCTTATCTGTCCAAAACCAAGAAAATATGCTGTTCAGCAAACCGTTTAAAAGTTTAGAGAATATGGATCCATAAAGACGTTTCAATGTCCTCGGGGCAGAAATGAAAGAATTCTGGATTCTCAGTCGAGTGAGCGCTCGCCGCCGCCGCCGCCCGGCTCGGCTCCTGAGGTGGCACGTCTGTGCATGACACAGAGTAAGAATATATATATTCATTAAGGAAAAAACATCATTATGGATTAAAAAAGAATATATTTCCATGTAAAGTCAGTTTTACTTTGTGGTCAGAAGATTCCAGTTTATCTTAAATAGAAAATGTGGATTTATTTTGTGTGAACAACAAGAATACCAAATAGAGTTGTGTCATTATTGATCATGAGAAGATCATTAATTCTCTAGTTTTAGAGGAGATTTCTGTGTTTAAAAAACAAAACCTTCAAATACATACGTTAAGAGTCTGCTACTCATCAACCAGAGCTCTGATCCTGCTGGCTTTCCCTGTCGTGGACGGACACACATGAGATGATCTTCATCTCCGTCTGCAGGCGTCTGCAGGCGTCTGCAGGCGTCTGCAGGCGTCTGCAGACGATTATGTCATCTTTAGCCCACAGATGAAACAATCTGTGTCGTTTTCTACGACTTAGTTTCTGCAGAGCGGCGGGACTTCATTAGAAATTCACCTCTGAGTTGTGGGTGGGGCTGTTCAGTCAGAGTGAGCCTTTCCCCATTTCCCATCATCCCTTTGATACTCTCCCACTAGCTTACAGCCCCTCGCTTCCTAACAAAAATGGCAGCAATATCGTTTCTATCCAGCGGTACAGTTGAGATCCAGATTCCAGCTCAGATGAGGAAAACAAAGACGTTCATGGATCTACTTGTCTGCATCAGAATAGGGCGGGGCAGGGGGCTTGTGGCCCCGCCTACCGTATTTTCTACGTCACACATAGGGTCTTTTTTCATCAGCCCATGTTAAAAACAGCATTCTCATTAGAGTGGTGCAGCTCGTCCTTTTGGCTTCTTCCAAAGCGGATCACAGATTCTAACCTTCTGCCTTTGCCTGGATCTGACCGACACAAGCAAACTCTGGAAACGCCCCCTTGTGGTTCCAGTGACTCACAGCGTCTGAATGACCCTTGTAGTCATCCGCAGAAACCCAAAATGACCACAGAACTCATTAAAAGTTAGTCTAAAAAGATCTGATTTATGTCTGTAAATATGAGACATAAAGTTACGGAGTGTAACAGCAGGATCAGGGATGCTGCGTCTGATGCATGCTGGGAGTCAGACATGAATAACACTCGTGGCCTGTTTGTCTGGCCTGTCATCAAAGTGATGACTTGTGAAAAGACTCGGACTGCTGCAGAGTCCAAACCTTCAGTTCATCCAGGATTTCTGGACTTCAGGTTTCAGACTCTAGAGGATTTTTCCTTTAGAACGTGAAGGTTTTTGGTCAGAATCTACAGAGGGCTCTGCAGGAAGACGGGAGCATCGTCTCCGTCTGTCTCCACTGGTTCCAGTGTGGTCTTTAATCTCCCCCCCCACTGATCAGGGGAGAGCCCTCCGGGGAGCCAGATTTGGGTTGCGTGAAATGGGTCACCTGTCTTCAGCTAAACTTCAGCAATTCTTCATGATTCCCACAGCTGGTCCGCCTGAAGAATAAAATGAAAATATTTACTCCCCGAGCATGACCTCATCTGCCCCAGGCTCATTTCCCATCAGCTGGGGCAGATCCGTCCCAATTAGCATAAGCAGTCCGAGGACAGCTTATTTTTCTTAGGAAGGGTTGTTTTACAAAGTTAGTGCCTGAAAGACGTGCTGCAGGAGGTAAACAAGCGCCGGCGGGATCTTTCCTTTTCATCTTTCTTTATTTATTGAAAGGGTTTGGATGTAAGTGAAAGGTTTGTATACAGCCCCCAGCTGGAACCTGATCCCACTCTGTGGCCCTCGCTGTGACAATCTGTACCTCCAGACTCAAGAGTGAAGAGAGAGCGGAGACACACTGAAATGCAGGGCTGTGGATGATGGTGATGGGGGCAGAACCATACTGATATTCATGAACATGGGCAGAACATGTAAGATGATTCTAGTCTAGAGCAGGGGTGGGCAAACTACGGCCCGGGGGCCACATGCGGCCCCTTAAGCTACTTAATGTGGCCCTCCAAATTAAAATACATTGAATCAAAAATCCTAATTATTGTTTTATTTTCATTGTATTTCTGGTTTCTTCCCATGAATGATGTTGTTTCTCTGACGTTCGTGTGTGTTCCTTTCTGAGTCAGATGGTGATCTTTCGGATTATTCCTACAACACATAAATGCAGCATTTCTTTGAGTTCACATTTTCCTCTGAAAAAACATCAACTCATTGGATCACCAAAAAGAGAACAAAAATCAAAATTTAGAAATCAAAACTCCCAAATTTTCTGTTTTTAAATTAATGTATGTGAATTTGAATCCAAATTAAAGCATGTTTTTCTCTAAATTTCACATTATCTTTTTAGTTTATGAGGTTCATTACCAAATCACTCCTTCCATCTGCTCCTTGTCCGGCCCTTATGCCAAATTTTAGAACCCTCTCTGGCCCACAAATCAAAAAGTTTGCCCACCCCTGACCTAGAGGGTTGTTCTACAGCTGGGGGGTCAAACTCAATCACATGAGGGCCCAAAATCCTAAACTTACCTTAGATCGCAGGACGAACAGGACAAACATGTATTGAACTCTCTAAAACTACATTTTTAAAACTAAATTTTTAATATAATTATGAACTAAATATATAGCATTACCTTTGATAATGCTTGTGGGAATGCTGTGAGCCAAATTTGGCTGCTAAAGATGCTAGTGCTGATAACCAGCTAAAATATTAGCTAAATGCCAAATTAGCCTAAAAAAACTATAAAACCTGTGTTAGCCAAAAACAGCTAGCATGTAGCTGAAATATTAGCCAAACTCCAAAATAGCCTAAAAAGTCTTAGTAAATGTCAAAATGGTCCAAAAAGCTAACAGAATCTACAAAACTGTAACGTTTTAACATAATTCTGAATAATAAAAAGCAGGAATATTATTCCAGAATAAATAATCTTAAACCTTAAATAACTTTCAATATTTTACGCTCCATAAAAATATATTTTGTCAAAATTATACAAGTTAGAAATGAGCTTAAGATGACATCGGGCCATTAATAACAATAAAATAAAACGATCTGTAGGGCCGGGTCGAATGACGCGGAGGGCCGTATCCGGCCCCCGGGCCTTGACATTTGATCTACAGTGATGGAGCACCTCTCCACCATTTCTCCATGGAAGTCTTCTGTCTTCATGAGTGCAGCAGATTCTGCTGCTGATGACTTATAGCCATCAGTTTGGAGGCTGACCTTGTTTAGAATCATCTGTTAGAAACTATTCAGTCAAGTTACTCACACTCTGAAGCAGGGCGGGAAATCTCTCTTACTCTGAGATTTAACAGATGTGAGGCGTGTTTTAGTAAGCCAACTCACTGGAGAAAGAAATCACTCAAAGTCTGGACAAAAACTTTCTTTCATTTAAATTAAAACTTTTATTTTAAAAATGGAACATTTGGGAGTTTTTCATTTCTAAACTGAATTTTTTTTGTACCAGTTGCACCAGTGGGTTGACGTCCCTCAAGGAAAAATGTGAGTTTATAGAAAACCTAGCTCCATGTGGTTATGGAATAATCGTGAACATATCTGTCTGACCCTGAAAACACATCACATCAACAAAACATCTTCAAACAAAACAAGGGTTCAGATTTAAAAGAACGTCAATTTATTTCTAAATTCCACAATTACAAGAAAAATGAAACATTATTAAAGATTACATTGATAACATTAATTCCAGTTTGGTGGGCCAGGTTCAACAGTTTAACAGGTCGTAGTTTGCCCATCCCTAATGATGCTGACTCAGCTTTTTCTTTTGTCACTTTAGTGAATCACCTGATCCGTCCATTTGTTCCATAGATTTGTCAGAATAACCTTTCTTGCTTTTTAAAAAGAAACATTTTTAATAGTTTTTCTATAGTCATTCTAGTTACAAACTGACCAATCAGATTCCTTAATAAAAGTAGGTGGAGCCTTTGGCCCCCACGTCCAACATCTGCTTTCAGGTGGTGGGGGTGTGGCGTTCCACCAGGAGCGACTCGGACCAATCGCTAACTGACTGTTTGTATGCCGACTGAATGGACTTTGTCTGATTTGAACAGGTGTTGTGCTAAGGAAGGTTCCCCCTGTCAGAATGTGTTTCCCCAGTCTCAGGTATCGCTAATTTGTTTGGTAACGCTCATAGTTTTTCCCAAAAAGTGTCAAAGAAGGTGGATGATTACAGACTTTATTGTGAGGCTTTGGTGAGTTTATCGTCATGTTAGCATTTGTTCCCAAAATATTCCACGTGAAACAACAACAGCTTCCTGTGTTAAAAAATGACATAATGTGAGTGTTATGAAACAAATCAACAATGCCTGAGAGTGGGGGCACACATTCTGCCAGCGGGAAGACACCTTGGCACAACACCGGAAATAGACCCTTTTTATGATGTCACAGTCAGTCCAGTTCTCAGATACAGTCGATGGTTCAAATTTCTAATCAGAATTTATCTTCAGATCTCATAAGAGGAGCTGTTAAGCTGCCCCCCCCCCCCCCAAAAAAAAAAAAAAAGAAAGAAATAAGAGAGAAGTTCATCTTCATGAATGAAATGCATTAGAAGATGTTCAGATGATCTCTAGAAGTTGTTCAACCATTTTCCTTGTCGATGATCAACAGTTTTGGGCAGACAGAGCCTTCTCCTCTGAGAATGTTCCCAAAGTTCTTCTTTCCAGAATGTTCTCGTGCATGAGTGCATGTTTATGGAGTGGAGGTGTGTATCTGCAGGAGCTGCTCGTGCTCAGACCTTCAGGACCGCTGAGCGTCTGTGTGAGCTCAGTCATGTGTTCTGGTCCGGTACCAGGCACCAAACATTCTCTCTGAGCATCCTGTGACCGTCCCTCTGCCCCCCTGTGAACCCCCCCCCCGCTCACCCCTAATCACATTAGCCTAAGTGATATGGGAACGGCAGGCCAGACCCCCTCCCCCTTCTTTCAGCTCCTCCTCCAGAGCTTTAAGTTGTCTTAAGCTCCTTCGCTGGAGAATGGAGCGTTTGCTCCCCAAAAGACCCGAGCCCGGAATGATGAGGATCAGGACCGGAGAGGAGAGAGCGGGATGAGAGCGGAGGAGGCCAGCTGACCTCCAGCTAATACGCTTCAAACAGCTGTTGAGTCGGGGTGAGGGGTGGGGGGGGGGGGGGGGGGGCGACTGGCTGCAGGGTTTGGGGCTTTGAAGACCGTCCTGGTGGATAAACGGTTGACCAGCTGAACAAGCACTAAGATGTCTTTTACATCTGAGTCACAGCAAACAGGTTTTAAGCTCCTCTATCTCTCTACTGTTGTTGCTGCATTGAAATCATTATCAAAGAACAGTCAAGTTCAAGATCGTCTGGAGGTTTAGACCCTGCAGTCCTCTTAATGACAGAAGATCATCTACTGATACTGTACCAAAACCAGGGAGGAAACAATCCCATGATCATGTGTTCACATAGACCAGGGGTCTGAAACCTCACCTTTGACCTCTCCACTGTGGCTGAAGAGAAATAAAATAATAATATTTTTATAAGTAAGAGTTGCTAACAGCATTGATTTAATTCATTTTAGTGAAGCTTATGGCTGAGGTGAACCTAGAGCAGGGGTGGGCAAACTCCGGCCCGGGGGCCACATGCGGCCCCTTAAGATATTTCATCTGGCCCTCCAAATTAAAATACATTGAATCAAAAATCCTAATTATTGTTTTCTTTTCATTGTATTTCTGGTTTCTTCTCATGAATGGTGTTTCTCTGACGTTCGTGTGTTTTTTTCTGAGTCAGAAGGTGATTTTCGGATTTCTTTGAGTTCACATTTTCCTCTGAAGAACATCAACCCATTGGATCACCCAAAAGAGAACAAAAATCAAAATTTAGAAATTAAAACTCCCAAATTTTCTGTTTTTAAATTAATATATGTGAATTTCAATCCAAATTAAAGCATGTTTTTCTCTAAATTCCATATTATTTTTTTAGTTTATGAGGTTGATTACCCAATCACTCCTTCCATCTGCTCCTTGTCCGGCCCTTATGCCAAATTTTAGAACCCTTTCTGGCCACAAATCAAAAAGTTTGCCCACCCCTGTTCTAGAAGATCAGCTGTGATGGTTTTATATCCCGCTGACATCATTAGGTCTTGTTTGCTCTGAACTTCCTCCAGAATACTCAGATTACAAATACTAGGGAAAACTTTGAGTTTATTTTATGACTTAAGTACATTTTATGCTGCATAACAATGTTTGCTATTCAGAGGGCAGTGGCTAAAATCTATAGATGTTTAAGTTCTTCATATCCCTTTTCTACTGGATCACTAACCAATCATGTTTCATGTTTATGCTCTAGTTAACAGCAGAGTAAGTATGGAAAAGGAAGACGACTCACCAAAGTAAACCCAAAGTATAAGGAGAGAAAATGTTTTTGTCTCAAGTTGTTGACGAAGACATTTGCTTCACTTGAATGTTTGAATCTTTTATTTTGAAAGAAATTAATATGATCTTCTGTCAATAGTAAAAACAAACAAACTTTACAAAGAAAACTCTGATTTATTTTAACTTTTTTGTATTTATTTGATCCTAAAATAAATATATTTCATATTTATTATAAAAAATGACAATGTAATGATGCAAAGTAGTATCAAATTTTCCTAAAAGGAGAAAAAAGAATCTTAGTGGCTCTTATTAGGTTTTGAGCAGAACCAAGCGGCCCAAAGGACTCTTACTGGCAAACGTTGCAGACTCCTGACACAGGCTGCTTGAATGCAAGTCAACGTTGTGGTTGTGTCGATACTTTTACTCTTCCCTTGAGGCTCGTATGGCCACCTCAATGGATGCCATTAAAGATGGAACGTACCATTATCCTGTGTGTGGACGGTGTATGGTAGAGTATTTGTAAGGAGAATGGAGGATGCACACAGCTCTGATGTACAGGAATGCTGTCGTCCTTATGGTTTGAGTTCTGGCTCCTTACTGACCGCACTAACATTCAGGCTGCAGCAAGGAGTGTGCACGTACCACGTGCACAGCACTAGCGAGATCCTTGTTCAGTCTGCAGGATCTGGGGGGTTAAAAACTGATAAATCTGGACACGCCTGCATCTCACCTCCTGACCCTTACTGTTGTAGAAGTGTTCACCCGTAGAAAACGGGTCACTGAGTGGTCTCTGACTTTGATATTTTGTGTGGGACTCCTACAGTTTGACTGTTTTTGAACCTGCAGACAGCCGTTCTCCACCTGTAAGGACAGCCGGGACTAATGTGGTACAAAAACTTTAGACTCCTCCAAACCAGCTGAACTCCTTGTGTTCATTTCCAGATTGTGATAAATAGTGAACTTTTTTCTTGTACCTGTACACAGTATTATTATATTATGTTATGTTACGTTACGTTACGTTATACATTTTATATTATATTTTTCTGTTGTATTTTATTTGACTGTTACATTCTTTGTTCATCAAACCTCTACTGTGATGGTGTTTGTCGGTGTAGAAACATGAACTCTAGTAGGAATAATCTAAACGTCTTTCAGGACAGAGGTGTCTGCAGCACCTCAGAGGGTAGTAGGACGTTTTCATTCCCACCTGCTTAATCAGACTGTTTAGCTCAACACTTTTAGGTATCTCAACCTCTTTTTCTTTTTCTGACTTTACCTCGTCTGCTCTTCAAACTGGTGTTTGTCCATCTAATCTCTGCTTCAAATCTTGAAGCAGAACAGAAGAAGCTTTGAATCTGACATCTGTATCCTGAACAGAACCATCACTAACAGCTTTTCCTCCTCTCTTCTTCCCTCTTCTGCTTTCTGAAGCCCACAAATACATTAATGCAGGTAAGAAATGGCTTTCTTTCTACGCTTTTCCAGTAAACGTTTCTAGATTTCTCATGCAAGCTTGATCAGTCTGACAGTTCATGTTATGAGCTCAAAGATACATGGAGACATTCATATGGATGCGTGCGTGTGCATGTGTGTGTGCACGTGCATGTGTGTGTGTGTGCATACACTAAGCCCTCAGTCAGAATTTGTGAGGGTTTTGGTTTCGTCGTTTCCTCTTTGCATGGAGAGGTTTGCTGCTCTTCTGCAGCAGAAACAAATGTTTCCTCTGCTTGAAGTTTTGTTGACAGTCGGATGATTTTCCCAAAACTAAAAGAAAGAAAAACTGGTTTAAAACCGTCTGCAGCCTGATAGCAACTAAAAGATTGTAATATCAGCATCAAAAATGAACACAGTAGTGTGGAACAGGCATTTATCTGATTTAGCGTTTAACATTTCCTGATGATGGTGTGGTCACATGACCCACAGGTTTGTGATCAGCTGACATAGATCCCGTCTTTAACTTCCTGCTTGTCACCGCGTGTGTGGACATCTTTGCTTTTGAAATATTAATATTTTTATTTTAGTAAATAAGAAAGCAGTCAATCAATACAAACGTTGATTTTTAAACCAATATTGAAATATTATCGTTTATTTTTAAAAATAATTTCTTGTTGGACAGAAGGGGGCGTGACATCACTATATAAGACGCCCCTAGTGGTCACTCCATGAACTGTCCACTTTGGTTCAAACAAGCTTCTATCTAGAAATTTGCTTATATTTTGTTTAGGTTTTAATGTTTCATAAGAACAAGATTCCTGTCTTCTCTTGAGAAAAGAATATTTCTCAGAACTTTCTGCTCTTTTGTCTTGTTTGTACCTGCTGATAGGTTTCAGCCTGAAGCGCTTCTCATTGATTCACAGGAACAGTTTAGAGTTCAGAGGTCATGTCCCATGACTGCTGTGCACACCATTAACAGGCCTGGCGTGTGCGTGTGCGTGTTTGTGCGGCGCAGTTCCCTGGTTGTGTTGTGATGAGGACGGCGCGGCGAGGTCAGAGGTCCCGTGTTCTGGGGGGTCGGGGCTGCAGAGGCCGGCCCGCTCAGACCGGTTCCTCTCATTTGCTGCTACCAGCAGACGCCTGCAGGAGGGGCTGACCTCAGACGGACGAGAGGGCGTCCTTCAGGGGGTTCGTCAGTGCTGGCGGGGTTCGTTCTAAATCCTGGAGAGGTCATGACAGCTACAAACAGGAATGTTTGAGCTGAAGTCTCATCTCCTCTGTCTGTTTCGTTGTTGAAAATTCTGTTTGGACAAACTCAGCCGTGCAGATGCAGATGTTCTGCATGAATTTCATCATCCAAATGGGAGTTTTTTTTTTTTTTTTTTTTATTTTTTTTTTTTTCTCTTTCTTCTTAATTTTAAAACAGTGAATTCCATTTTTGGGTTTTCCTGCTTAAACTTTTCAGAAAACATTGATGTTGATTTTCACTATGAGTTTTCTTTAAGCAGAAGTATTCAGTCAGAAGCAGGTGTGTGTCTAAAGCATGAGGAACTCAGAGCAGATTCCAGCTTCTGTCCTGCTGACCGTCTTCTCTGAGTCACAGCTCAGAGTCTCAAACTCTGCAGTCTGGTTTGGGGGGGGGTCAGTGTGCAGAGGAAGGAGGCTTTGAGGCTGGGGGGGTCGAGGCCTTCTCCTGACGTTGGCTGATGATCAGCACAAGAAGGACAGTGTGACTAATTGATTAGTGGACAACTCAATTTGATAGTCGATTAGTTGTTAATTTATTTTATATGGAGTCAGACTGTAGTAAAGTTGAAAGTTATAATGGCATTATGCTAGCTTTATGGATTGTTTTGCATTTATTAAGGTTTTTATGCTATTTTGGAGTTTAGCTAAAAGTCATGCTACACTTTTTTTTAGCTTTTCATTTTAGGCTGTTTTGGAATTTAGCTCAAATTTCAGCTACAAGTTAGCTGTTTTGGCCAACTTAAGATTTTTTGTTTTTTTAGGCTATTTTGGTATTTAACTAATAATTTTAGCTTTCTATCAGCTTCAGTGTTTTTAGCTATCAATTTCAGTGTTTTCAGCTGTCAGCACTAACATCTTCAGCAGTCAAATTCAGCTTACAGCCTTCACACTAGCATTACCTGTGATAATGCTAGTGTGAGTATGTGTAGTTTTTACTTATTTTAAAGCTAATATTGGTCTAGATTTGTGCTTTACATCCAGTTTGCACATGACCTGATTAATCTGAAAATATAATTGGTGACTAGTCGACTATTAAAATAGTTGTTTGTGGCAGCTCTAGTGATGTGATGGTGAGTTCATCTTTGCTGGAAGGTTCTGAGGAGCTCAGTGTTTCTCAGACCACAGGTGTGGGGGGGCTGCCAGCTGCGACCTTGAATTGGGGGCAGTTGTTCGTCTCATTATCTGCAGAGCTGCTGATAAACCTCAGGATGTCGGAGGCAGGCGTGCAGATGAACAAATGTTGCACTTCAGGAGGAATGTGTGGTCAGCAGCAGGATCAGGGATCAGGTTCATGGAAAACAGCAGCCAGAAATGCATCCAGGAATCCATCCGTTCTAGTTTTTATATCCAAATGTTTGAAGGCAGAACCCTCCGTTAAAGCAGAAACCAGCTGAAATAAGATAAACGTGTTTACACTTCTTATTCCTGATCTTTAAAGCTATAAAAATAAAAATTTAAGACGTTCAGCTGTAAAAATAATCAAATCAATAGTGTTTGGTCTTTTTCCTTCAGTCTGTCTTCATCATCCTCTCCTCTAACAGCAGCCACCTTCATGTCTTCATTCTCTGCATCTTTGGTCTTCCTCTAGACCTCTTTCCTGCAGCTCTAGACTCAGCATCCTTCTACCAATATCTTCACTGTCTCTCCTCTGAACATGTCCAAACCATCTCAGTCTGGCCTCTCTGACTTTATCTCCAAAACCTCTAACATGTGCTGTCCCTCTGATGGATTCATTCCTGATCCTATCCATCCTGGTCACTCCCAAAGAGAACCTCAGCATCTTCATACCTCCAGCTCTGCCTCCAAACGACAAAATAAAGCCAACAAAAACAAGAAGTTATCAAAGCAGGAGCTGATGCAGACCTGAAGGTGGACGGATTTAAGACTAGCAGTAAAACAAGTGACACGTTTACTGTCGAGCTCATTATTTTCCAAAAACTTTCAAAGCAGAGTGTGATGAACTTCAGCTGTAAATACAAAATGCAAAATGGTGCATGCAGACGTTAGTCATGCAAGCTTCAAAGGATTTGTGGGTGATTTCTATGATGTCATACTCAGCAATGAGGATTTAACACGTTTGGATTGAAGGCTTAGAGTCACTAAAAGTTGATTTCCTGGATAAAACATGATTAAATCAAAGAACATAAAATAAGTTTAATATCAAATATTGATCACCAGCTGCTGTCAAGTTTTTACACAACAAATTTAAAGAAAAAAATCAGCCAATCCTATTTTATAAAAGGCTGGGAGTGTCCAGGTTGTCCTTACGGTTGATCCGGTCTGACCCCGCCCCTCCACCTATAGATCACCCCTCCCTCACTCCGTCAGTTCTGGAGCTGAGTCAACGAAACCACAGAAAAGGAGGTGGAGGTCATCATGACCTTCTATGGGGGGGGGCTTTCTGAGATAAGACACACACACACACACACACACAGATAAAAATATTTAAAGCTTAAACCTGTGGTTTTTAATTCCTTTTAAAATATTCGAACAGTTTTTGTGAAAACTGATCTTCTTTTCTTAATTTCTAACATTTATAATCTTCATTTCTTATTGAGCTGAAACTGAATTAAACTTGTTGATTATGGAAATCCTCTGAAACTTAAACATTTCAATCTAAAATGTTTTTTCTTTTGAGGTTTGACAATTAATTAGAGTTTTATAAACATAAATATTGAAGTTTGTGGAATAAAAATGTCTGCTTCATCAGATTTTATTAACGTGATCGTTCTTCATGTTGATCTCTGCTTTTATTGAGTTTGATCAGAACTTTCTTTCCTCTTTGGTGTTTATCTTTGTCCCTTACTGAAAATATCCTCTTTATCTTTTGCTCTCTAAGGTGTCGGCTGACTCTCTTGTCGGGTCTTGCTCTGGTGTTTCCGTGAGATTTTCTGATTCTTTGTTTCCTAAAATGCTGGCTAGAGCCGTGTGTTTGTGCAGCGGAGGTTCTGTGGATGAGCAGACGCTGGTGTGAGTCCAGTGAAGGAGGAATCCTCCATCAATCCGGACTCTTCACTTCATGAGAAACACCTTCAGTCTTAAATCAGTTTTCCTTTTCATCGCCGTCTCTGAAAATCAATGTGAATGGAGCGACATTTATTTAAAACCCAAATAAACCAAATTGAAAAAAATATTGGTGTTTGGCCAAAAAAAGTTAAGTTTGTTATTTTAAAATAAACTTAATTATTTTCAGCCTCAAATGTTCTGTTTTTAGGTTTTTAAAACTCAAAATTTCAGTTTCAAAACTTTTTTTTTCTCTGTTTTCAAATCTGAAAGTTTCAGTTTCAAACGTTTGGCCCCGTTGTGGCACATTGGGGCGGGACTAACACGAAGGACCAATCAGAATGGATGAGGGTGGTAACTTCAGTCCCGGTGCGTTCACTGACTCTGAGAACTGTGATAATTACAGTCAGAAAATGTCTGTTCAGTCTGTACCATCATAATCTACCAAAGACGGTTGTAAAAAGCAGTTTTATCACAAACAAACCGCGTGTCCAAAACGCCATCTTATCATGTTAAATACAGGCACCAAAAACATCCTTAATGCAGCTAATTATCACAGTTCTCAGAGTCAGTTCATTGATTTTGATTGGTCCTTCGTGTTAGCTCCGCCCCAACGTACTACAACGGGCCAAACTTTTGAAACTGAAACTTTCAGATTCAAAAACAAAAAAAATAAAGTGTTGAAACTGAAAAAAGTTTTGAAATTGAAATTTTGATTTTTTAAACCTAAAAAACAACATTTGAAGCTGAAAATAATTAAGATCTGAATCCTCATCTTCATGCCTCCTCCTGCTGTCCTCTCAGGAAACCTTCAGGTCTGGCTGAGACCTCCATCAGAGGTTTGCTCCTCCCACTTAAGGTTGTGGGCCTCTGGAGGTTGTGACGTGGGAATCCACAGACCTGGTGTTGGACACCACTGAGCCCGGCTGGTTTTTGGGGATCCTGAGGCTTTAGCTCCAACTGATGGGAGGAAAAATGCCCAAACCTGTACGGGGCACACAGGTGACCCGCGGCAAATATCAAGATGTTGGAATGCTGAGGGGAACCTGAAGAGAGAAAATGTTCATGCACCCTTTTCTACGGGCGTGCTGCGGGCGTCGGATCCTGTGAACACTTATACGTGTAAGGGTGAAGGTAGAGATTATAATTTTATTAATTTCATTATTTTTTCCAGCCCCTGCTGGCCTCCCCCTCCCTCCCCTCCATGGGGGTCATGTGACCTAAAGCAGGAACATGGACCGTCCTTCTGAACTCTGAACAGGAGCGACATTTCCCAGAATTAGATACATTTAATTTGATCTAAAATTTGAATAATTAACTAGTTTTCTGACTCCCTGATCAGAATAGATCTAATAGTTGACTGGAGCTTCATAAATAGTGAAACTGATGATAAATCACGAAGGATTTGATTTTTAAAGGGATCCTGTTATATGTTACAGTTGTTTTCCTTTTTTATTCTTTGAAGCTTTTTATTTTTTCGTTTCTCTTCAGAGGTTTTTTGCTGCATTTCCAGAGGAATGAAACAGAGTTTCTGTTTGCTTGTGCTGCCCTCTCATGGCTCTCTGCTCCTGTTTCCATCTCACTCAGATGCTGCTTTACCTCTTCAAATCGGTGACAATCATTTAGAGGAACCACAGTTTCTATCGCCAGGATTTCCTCACTTATTGCATTTTGCTTTAAGATAAATATATTTTTATATATTTTTGCAACACTCATTTTATTGATTTTATTAATACAATAAACGTGACAAAAACCCCTGATTCAGATGACATATGATAAGAACTGATAACTGAGAAAACAAACCACGTTATGTGATGCTAATGCTAACCCTGCCCTCCAATCACCAATTCAAAGAAGGATCACTCTTCAATGAATAAATGTTTAACTTTTTGAAGCTAAAGATTTTTTTAAGGATGTTTAAGCATCAGTGTGTTGTCAAATGAAGACATTCACTGTTGGTCTGTTTGTCTGGAGATCTGTATGAACTGATCTGCACACAAACAGACACACCAGTCGTGTTTTTTTAAAAAATCTTTTTATCTTTTGGATGATTTCCCTTTTTTTGATGAATTGTTGCTAAATGAAACCCTAAAAACATTCTATAAAACATTTCTGTGTGTTTAATTGTGGATCTTATCCACCAAATAACATACAAAAGTCCTTTGAACTCGATGTAAACTTGACTACGGTTCTGGAGGGTTTATCTTCCTGTCAGGTGGAGGTGCTCAGAATTGCCACTAGGGGGCAGAAAAGCTCCAGGACTTTTCCAGCGTGGAGCTCCTTCTCCTTCTCCACTGGATCGGTATGGGGGAGTTCAAACCTGAGCTCAGCCCTGAGCCGGCGTCCTCGCCGTCTGTGGGTCACACTGGCCGCCGCCTCCCGTCGTCAGCAGACTCGGGGCATTAACATTCAAACGGCAGCATTAAAATCTGCAGCTCATGCAGAACGTGCAGGACAGACGCAGTTCACTTTAATTATGTGTTTTTACGGCACATCTGCTCTTTAGAGGGAAAACAGAGGCAGAAGTGACAGGAATGAGGAATGAAGGAGGACGGCCATGAGGGGGCTTTGAACTTGAAACAGTGACATCATCATCATCAACCGCCTGTTGTTGAAGGGGGGGGGTCATGCACATTCATTTTTAATTCATCATCGGAGCTGCTGCTGCATCGACTTGTGTCTCAACTTGACTCCTGATGGCTGAGGGGGCGGAGCTAAGTCACTTTCAGAATTGTGGGTCACGGAGGGTGAGGGACATGGGGGGGTCAGAATATCTAGGCTACTATAATCCTCTCCACACATGACTGCGCATGCTGTATGCGGAGGGCTGCAGCGAGGGGATAAGGGTTGGGGTGTAGCTGCACGTGCCCCCCCCGCCCTCGCTAAATCAGTAAAATGCAAACCATGAGGTTTGGGTTTGGGGGGGGTCCCATCTGGGCTGCACTCCTCCCACTCCATCTACAGATTAAAAGGTTAGCATTCAGTTCCTGACCCACAATTCCCATCCTAATAACCCCCCTCTACCCCCCCTGTTTCCTGTTGTGGACGGGCAGCCACATGGGACACACAGGAGGTCAGGTCTCCATTAGCGGCTGCACCGAGAGAGGGAGGCTCAAAGTGCTGCTGGCATCTTTGATTTGGAGGGGGGGGGGTTCAGTGTGCTCCCACAAGGAGGTTTCATTCATTTGTTCATGTTCCATCAGGAAGAAACACATGCAGGTTTGGATTCTGACCTTTCAGAGTTTATGAGCAAATTCAGGATTTATGATCAACATTTTACTGACTTTGTTGTTTTTGCATTTTATGTAAAAAAAAAACCCCAAAAACTCTATAGTGAGTTTGCATTTAAATATATAGAATTGTGTAAGAATATTAGCCTAATCTAAATTAGGCTAATTTAGAGTTCAGCTTCTATTTTAGCAACATGCTAACAATTTTTGGCTAATTTATTTTACTGAGGAATTTTAGGCTATCTTTGAGCATAGCTAATATTTAAGCAACAAGTTAACGTTTTTGCTATTTTAGAATCTACTGAGGTTTTTTGGGGCTTATTTGTAGTTTAGCTCATATCTAAGCTACATGCTAAATATTTTTTTCCAATATGGCATTAAATAGGGATTTTTAAGCCATTTTAATACAAATTTTCAGAAATGTAAACATTTTGCAAATAGTTTTTGCATTTTCAGGAAATCTCTTCAGCAGTTAAAGTAGATCGCACCACTACTTTCAGCAAAAAGCATTCACACCAGCTTTATCACAGCTTTTCTAGTTCATATTGTTCTAGACCAGTGGTCCCCAACCTCTGGACAGGGGACCAGTACCGGCTCGCAGAGTAAAAACCTGACCTACATTTCTCCCGGTTTATTTCTGATCTGATTCCGAAGGAACTTTGATTTTGGAAAACTACTGAATTCTCTCCCCCACATCTGACTCCTTGACTCGTGTGTGAACTGAAATACATTGGGGGGCGGGAGATGAATTTCTAAGAAATTGAATGTAAATAAAACAGATAAACCTCTGCTTTGAGTCCGTTTTTTTCTTCCTTTTCCTTTCTTTTTTGACCTTAAAGCTGCCCCCCCCCCTAGCTTTGACAGGGGCTATGTCAAATAAAGAAGGATGCAGCACCATGATTTATTAATTGTTTAATTGTTTCCTTTTAAAAAATATTTTCACACAAAATGATGGCGTGTTAAACGGAATAAAAAAAAAACATTTAGGCATCTTCCAGCATCCCCTAGGCGGCCGCCTATGCCCTGGGCCGGCCCTGCTTGTTGGGTTCTGGTCTGTAAGAACTAGACCAAATTGCTCTGTTAGCGTTACAGGCTGGAGTAAATAAACTGCATTTTAATGTACCTTAACAATAACCACATCTATACTGTAACCCCCCCCCCCCCATACTACATCCCAGCCTCCTCTAGTTTTCCTTTGTCCCCCCCTTCCTCCCCATAAATGCAGGCTTTGTCATCCATCCATGCATCCCTTCATCCATCCGTGCACGAGCACCGCCTTTCTCCTTAGGCGGTGACCCACTAGCAGCTTTGTTTGAATCCAGGCCACACCCGAGTAATAGACCCACTTTGGAGGGTTGGTGTCTTCTCAGCTGGAGGCCCGTCTGCACAACTGCGTTTTCCACCAACACTTTTGTCTCCAGAGCGGCGTGTGACGCCGGAGCGGCGTGTAATCTTTCTTTGCTATTCCTCTATAGGAGACAGGCGCATATGTTTGCATGTGTGATGCCTTTAATCAGCTGTGCGGCGTGCGACGGCGAGCTCTGTTTCACTGTTTTCGGCCCTGACAGTGATGAGTTTGGTTTTTGATGCCTTTGCTTTGATGCGGCGGCGTCTGGCCGCGCTGACGGCGAGGAGCTTTGTTTGTCGCATAAACGCAGAACGTATAACATATGGGTGTTCATGATCTAACAGCTACTGTCCAAAAATACTTGAGCTGTAATGGGAAGCAGCGTAAAGAGGGTGTGGGAGGCGGGATCTGAAAGCCATTAGCGGCCCACCCTCCGCTGGTCCTTAATGACGGCGTTTTCCAACAGCAGCTTTCAGAAACGATCGGCGATCAAATTATTTAAAGGACGACAGTTTGCGCCCTCTGCCTCCCTGACAGATAACGGGTAAAATCATCCCTTCTCCTGACTCTCCGGGGTCATTCTGGAAGCAGCTCGTGAAATTTCAAGTTAATTTCCTCAAGTGTCTCCTTTCATTATCACTTAAATAAGCTATAATCCATTGTACGGTAAATTAAATAAATTGGTCCGGGGATTTGTTAAGCAGAGTGGCTTATTTATGAGGCGACGGCGCCCTGCGGCGCTCTCAATTACTCCTTTAAAAAAATGTTTCCCCGATTGATAAGAAAAACAGCCCATTAAAAGGATTCTGTGCTGAACTTTTACAAACTCAGGACCCCCCCTCTAACACTAATCCATGCTGGCGTGGGTTCATGTAATGCATGTAAGAAGGCGGCGTCAGACCCCTCCCATAATTCTGTTTGTCCGAGTCTGCTGGGGGGTCCTCGGACACACGGTGGGGTCTGAGCGTCCCCGTGTGACTGGAGCGCATGGAAGTGCAGCAGAGATGCATGAACGTCATTAAGCACCAGTGGAGGCAGAAAGGTGGAAGCTTCTGCGGGGAAAATGATGGGGTGTCTGATAAGAGGGGACGTGCAGCAGAGGTACAGCCGCTTAATTGGTGCTTTTGCCCTTCTTGTCACATACCTGCTTAATTGGCGTGCAGAGGAACTTTGGAAATGTAAGCTGGTCTCTGGAACGGGTGGTCACTTCCTCCCAGTGAGGGGGGGCAGATAAAACCGGGGGGGATGGACTGTCAGCTAATCAGGATAAAGCATTAAAGATTTACACTGACCTACAAATGCTGACAGCCTCCTTTCAGTCACCCCCCCCCCCCCCCCCCACACACAGAGCCTCTCCACACAAAGATGCTCCTGAGCTGCAGCATCCAGGGATTCAGAAAACAGTCGTTCTGGTTCTGAAATATTAAAGAAATCTTCACTCTTTCTCAAAAACATGAATAATCTGAAGACAGTGGATGTAAAGCCGTCACGGTCAAATGAGCTCCAAAGAGAAAGTCTTCTGCAGGCGAGGATGACCTCCTGCACCGTTCTTTGTGGCTCGTGTTGTTCAGAAGGTGGACAGTATCTCTGCTGATCCAACAGCGATGTCATCCACAGCGTTTTACTGCTATTTAAATAAAGGTTATCCTCTTATCAAAAGGACAACCTTAACCTGTATCACATTCCTTTATTCAATTAAAGGAATACGTTTTGAAACCATAAATAATCACACCATTCAGTTTATTTCTCTGCACAGATTTTCAGGATAGGAAGGCAGTAGTGTTGTGGTGACAGACTCTGTGGAGCGGGGGTGTCAATCTCAATCACACGAGGGACCAAAATCCAAAACACACCTTAGGGCAAACAGGATGAATAAACAGGATTATTGAACACACTAAAACTAATTTTTAAAACTTTAAAGCCCTAACTTTTTAACATAATTATGAGCTAGATATAGGAGACAGATAACATTACCTGTGATAATGCTGGTGTGAATGCTGTTAGCTGAATGTGGCTGCTGAGGATGCTAGTGCTAATAGCTGAGGATGCTAGTGCTGGTAGCTGAGGATGCTAGCGCTGATAGCTGAAGATGCTAGCGCTGATAGCTGAGGATGCTAGTGCTGATAGCTGAGGATGCTAGTGCTAATAGCAGAGGATGCTAGTGCTGATAGCTGAGGATGCTAGTGCTGATAGCTGAGGATGCTAGTGCTGATAGCAGAGGATGCTAGTGCTGATAGCAGAGGATGCTAGTGCTGATAGCAGAGGATGCTAGTGCTGATAGCTGAGGATGCTAGTGCTGATAGCAGAGGATGCTAGTGCTGATAGCAGAGGATGCTAGTGCTGATAGCAGAGGATGCTAGTGCTGATAGCAGAGGATGCTAGTGCTGATAGCTGAGGATGCTAGTGCTGATAGCAGAGGATGCTAGTGCTGATAGCAGAGGATGCTAGTGCTGATAGCTGAGGATGCTAGTGCTGGTAGCTGAGGATGCTAGTGCTGATAGCTGAGGATGCTAGTGCTGGTAGCTGAAGATGCTAGTGCTGATAGCTGAGGATGCTAGCGCTGATAGCTGAGGGTGCTAGTGCTGATAGCTGAAGATTCTAGTGCTGATAGCTGAGGATGCTAGTGCTGGTAGCTGAAAATGCTAGCGCTGATAGCTGAGGATGCTAATGCTGATAGCTGAGGATGCTAGTGCTGATAGCTGAGGATGCTAGCGCTGGTAGCTGAGGATGCTAATGCTGATAGCTGAGGATGCTAATGCTGATAGCTGAGGATGCTAATGCTGGTAGCTGAGGATGCTAGTGCTGGTAGCTGAGGATGCTAGCGCTGGTAGCTGAGGATGCTAATGCTGATAGCTGAGGATGCTAGCGCTGATAGCTGAGGGTGCTAGCACTGATAGCTGAAGATTGTAGTGCTGATAGCTGAAAATTCTAGTGCTGATAGCTGAGGATGCTAGTGCTGATAGCTGAGGATGCTACCGCTGGTAGCTGAGGGTGCTAGTGCTGATAGCTGAGGATGCTAGCGCTGATAGCTGAGGATGCTAATGCTGATAGCTGAGGGTGCTAGTGCTGATAGCTGAGGGTGCTAGTGCTGATAGCTGAGGATGCAAGCGCTGATAGCTGAGGATGCTAGCGCTGATAGCTGAGGATGCTAGCGCTGATAGCTGAGGATGCTAGCGCTGATAGCTGAGGATGCTAATGCTGATAGCTGAGGGTGCTAGTGCTGATAGCTGAGGGTGCTAGTGCTGATAGCTGAGGATGCTAGCGCTGATAGCTGAGGGTGCTAGTGCTGATAGCTGAGGATGCTAGCGCTGATAGCTGAGGATGCTAATGCTGATAGCTGAGGATGCAAGCGCTGATAGCTGAGGATGCTAGCGCTGATAGCTGAGGATGCTAGCGCTGATAGCTGAGGATGCTAGCGCAGATAGCTGAGGAATACTAGCGCTGATAGCTGAGGAATGCTAGCGCTGATAGCTGAGGATGCTAGCGCTGATAGCTGAGGATACTGAAGCTAATGATGAAGCTGATAGTTGAAAACACTGAAGCTGATAGCCAGCTAAAATATTGGCTAAATGTATACTTAAAAAACTAGAAAAAAATCGAAAAACTTAGCATGTACCTGAAAAAAGTCGCGAAACTTCTAAGTAGGTTTAAAAATGGAAAGAGAGCCTAAATGACCCAAAACAGCTCATATGTAAACATAACCCTAACTGCAAAACAGCCTTTATAAAACATCATAATTAGCCAAAACAACTAGTATGTAAATATTAGCCTAACTCCAAACCAACATATTCTCATTCCCGACTCGTCACATATCGATGCATGGTTACAGGTCCCTCCACGTCAGAACTTGAAGTATTGGAGGTACCCTTCTTGTCAGACCAAAACAGCTTTAGAAACCTACAAATAAATAAATAAATAACTTAATTAGCCAAAACAGCTAGGATGTAGCTGAAATATTAGCTAAACTTCAAAACAGCCTAAAAAATCTTAGTAAATCCCCAAATAGTTGAAGAAGCTAAAAGAATGCCAACTTTTAAAGCTTTAAAACTGTAACTTTTTAACATAATTATGAATTATGTTAAAAAGTTAAATGATGTGGAAGGCCGGATAGAATTACCCGGAGTAATGCTACCAAAGAGAGCACGGCTGTGTCTGCAGTTCGCCACTCCCTCAGGTGATGGGAACTTTTATGTATTTCATTACAATTAAGACCAAATCGGAAAAGAATTCCTGTAAAAATCAATCTCCCTGAAGTGAAAGCTCTATAGGATCTGTTAGGAATCCGTCCTGATCTTCTGGTTTGATTCAGCACGTCTCAGTGAATCAAGCAGCCTTCTCTGTTATTGTTCAAACTGCTTATGTAAATCTTTCTGGTAGATTTCTGTAGGAAAGGCGGCGTGTTGTTCAGCCTGATTGGCCGTCCAGCAGCTTCTGCGGCGTTCCCACATCGGCGTTCCCACATCGGCGTTCCCTCAGATGGAAGCCGTTGCATCAGGATCAGAGTGCAGCCAGCAGTGGTTGCTTTTACACGCCGCTCTGTGGTTTTCCAGGAAACAAATGTGAGCGGACTGTTTATCGTGATGGAGTGCAGATGTTTTCTGTGGAAATGGTTTGGTCAGAGAAAGAGGGGAGGGAAATGCAGCACAGAAAGAGAAATGATGGTCCTTTTCCATCTGTCTCTGTTGTTCTCTTCTCTGCTCGGTCCATTGGTGGTCTGTAATAGATTTGATGGAAATTGATTTCCAGGTGAATTATTTTGCGCCGCCCTCACTTAGAGAAGATAATAAATCTTCTCCTCCTTAGTTTGGACAGACTCTCAGATTGTCCTTTGCTGTCCATCTCCCATCCGGAACCGTCCATTTTAATATTACAGATTTAGTGACTCCTTCAGGGCGAGTTGCTCCTCTCATGTTTGATCACTACCTGTCGTACCTATTAAGGTGCAAAGCTCAAGTCAGTAATGAAAGCGGAAGATCCACCAAACCATCCCTCCTTTCTCTCCTTCCTTCACAACTACAAATCATCCCCTTGTTAATATCCTTTCAAATTCTTTCCCTCCGGATTTTCCGAGTATTAAAGCGGAGCAGTAATTCCACAAAATAGTCGACGTTCAGCCTTTGAAGAGGCGCTATCAGCAGCATCTGTTTTCCTGAGTCTCTTTGGGTCATTTTCTTTGTTTGTTCCTCACAGAGCCGCAGCAGAAGCTTAAGGCCGGCAGTGGGCTTTATCGACAGACAAAAGGGGCTCAATGAGTCAACATTATTGACTCTGGGAAAAGGGACTGAACTAAAGACAGACCTGACTTATGTCCTGCATCATCAGCTATGTGGGCTTTGGTTCTGAACCCAGTCACTTCAGGGATCTCAGTGAACCTTTTTCACACATGATGTTTACTTTTAAACTGGTTCTGAAAGTGAGATCAGACCTCTAATGAATATCAGGAGTATCCTTCCATCTCGCCATGCCAGGCTGAACCCGGTCCATCTGCAGGTGGACCTTCAGCTAAGCTTTAGCATTTATGGAACACACTTAAGCCTTAGTTCCATCTGCCCTAACAGGTGTAAGGAGTCACTACTCAAACCTTACTAATGACTAGAGAGTGGGGTAAGGTCACCATACGACAGCGTCACCAGTACATCATCAGTGTGTGTAACTTCTATTATCCTTACCAATACTTAACTGGTGAACTGTGGTCCAGATCCAGACCCAGATGTTGGGTCATGCAGAGTCGGACCCAACATCTGATCACTATTGAGTCATCATATATGGACACATACATGTTTAGAGAGTTTAGAGAAACATAAAGCTGCTGCAAACAATTATTTTAATAGTCGACTAATCACTGATTATTTTTTTCCGATCAGTCGACTAATCGGGTGAATGTAAAGCACATATCTTAACCATTGTTAGCTTTAAACTAACTAAAAACTAGATAAATAGCATTTCTAGCTAGCCAAAAAAGCTAGCATGTAGCTGAAATATTAACTAAAATGCAAACTTGCCTAAAACATTGAATAAAATCCAAAATTAGCCAAAATATTCAACAACTAATTTAATAGTAGATTAGTCATTACTTTATATTAGATGGAGTCAGAGTGTAGTAAAGTTGAAAATTATAATGTCATTCTGCTAGATTTTTAGACCATTTTGGTATTTATTAAGTTTTTTAGGCTAATTTGGAGTTTAGCTAATATTTCAGCTACATGCTAGCTGTTTTAGCTAATTTAGGCCTTTTTTTCTTCAGTACTTTAGGCTGTTTTGGAGTTGGGGTAATATTTACACACTAGCTGTTTTGGCTAATTTAGTTTTTTTTTTTAAATGTTTTCAATTCAATTCAATTCAATTCAATTTTATTTATATAGCCCAAAATCACAAAGAATTTTGCCTCATTGGGTATTTTAAAGTTTAGCTATTTTTTAAGCTACATGCTAGCTGTTTTGGCTAACCTAAGTTTGGTTTTCCATTTTTGACTAATTTGGCCTTTAGGTCCAGTTCTCAGATACACTTAATCCTCATAACTAATACATTAGGCTCTGTAAAGATCACTAAAGAAGGGATTGTGTTTAACAGATGAATCTGATTCTGGAGGGTTTTTTAGTTACCTTTGCAGGAATGACAGTCCTGGGAGTGTACAGTCCTCTCCAGAATGTCCCGCTCTAACTTTAAGACAAACCTTTGGATCAGAGGTTTGAAACCCTCACAAAGTTGTTCCACATTCCTCCGACTCTCCCGGCTGAGAAGGCTTTGAGACCTGGTGCAGGCGGAGTCGTGACGGGACAGTGTAGTGTTTGGACAGTTCCACCTGGATGACGCTGTGTGGAAGAGTGTTGGGACGGGAGCTGGCACTTCCTCATCCAGCTTCTTCCAGTGTTTGGAGCCGGGAGGCCAGGCATCAAGCAGGCTGTCTTACCACAGCGAGCAGAGCTCCCCTCCAGGCTATTGTGCTAGAAATCCTTTCCTGGTAGTCTTAGCGCGGACAAGCCGAGGGGCCTGACACCATCGTGCAGCGCTGGCTGATCAGTGCACTCCACGGCGCTGCTGCACACATCCAGCACTCTCCTGCTCAGACAGCCAGGTCTTCAGGGTTATGTTGCTCAATTTCTCGTCTTCTCTTACCACTCTGGTTCTTCCTCTATCTTGGCAAAAGCCTTTCACACCCCCCCACCAGCTATTACCCTTTGCTGTCTCCTCTCTTGCTGTCATTCCAGCTCCCTCCTGTTTTCTTCTCTCTTTCTCTTCATTTGCTCCTTCTCCGTTCTGCTGACTTCTTCCTTTTCTTTACGTCTGTCTTTCTTTATTCTACACCTCTTTAGCCTTTTCTTATCTTCATCTTTTGTGATGAAGGGGGTGTTTTCCACAGGTCTGGACCATTCCAACACCCCCCCCCATTTCTCTGTGTCTACCACTTCTGCTCTTCCAGCTCGGCCCTAATTTGCCTTTTTCTTCCAGCTTGGCCCTGGCTCCAGCTTTTCTCCCCTGGGATGTGATTGTCTGCAGAGTGTATAAGAGTGAGAGGTGTGTGTCCGTGTGTGTGTGCGTGTGTGTGTAAAGTTGGATGTTTCAGTGAATTTCTGTGAAAGAAATGTTGAGTTTAACCCGTGTGTGCAGCTGCAGGCTGAGAAAGAGACGGCAGGAGTTTAGGCCTCTTTGTGTGTGCACGGGTGTGTGCACGTGTGCATGCATGTGTGTGAGTTTTAGTGCGATCATTCCTTGAAGACCCCCATCTGCGTTGTAACACAGCACATTGCATTAGGAGTATGTGGGTGTCATGGGATCTTGATGGAAGTGAGCCCCAGGTTAAGGCGCCCCGCCCGCCCGCCACACACATGCACAGACGTGCACACGCATGCACACGCGTGCACTCAGCCCAATGTTTCCTTAGGGCGACTCACCAGCCTGCAAATCATTTATCACACAGTAATGGCTCTGATGATCTCTCTCCCTCTCCTCATCTCTCCACTTAAGGGGTTTGTCCTAGATTCTCAATCAGAGGCCTGCAGCACGCGCACGCACACACATGCACACACATGCACGCACATGCAACACACGCACGCATCGCACATCCTTAAACTCATCCCGGTCTGATCAAAAGGAGGACAAAAGCCCACAATGCAGCTGACAGACCATTTGTAAATTGTTGTCATTTTTTCTGAACACAAAAGCTGAATCAGCAGTTTGATGTCAGACGGAGAGTTCTGTCCAGAACCTGAAAAGATGAACTGTAATTATGATTTCCACGTTGTTCAGGAGGAGGTGAGCGTGATCACAGGTTGAGATGAAACTCGTGGATGTGGAAGTGGGAGATCTTTATCAGAAACGTGAAATCGTTGATGAAAAGACGCCGCCACTTCGTTAGCTGCATTACTCCTGAAGTGTGAGGCTACAGCCTGTTTGGCTTAGAAAATAGAGTAAAAAACAGAAGGAAATTGAGTCTCTGCTGGTTGCCTGGCAACCTCAGGATGACAACAGGAGTCCGGCTCAGTCTGTACTGTACAGACACCGGCGTTCTGTTATCTCCAGAGGAAGTCTTGGCAGCAGCAACTTTAATCTGAGCTTTTTTATTCTACCAACTTTTAACTGACAAACAGAGCAAATACAAATGTAGATTTCCAGTTTGAGGAACTCGACAGTTAAACTCATAGATTTTGTTCACAAAAGAGTCTGTGAGGAAGGCAGTTTGTTCTGGCAGGAAGAAGCTTCCCCGCTGTGATTTGTGGTGTTTTTTGGTGTTATTTTAATCCCGCTGTTGAGTGGTGAGCATTCGCTGTCAAAGTGACCAAACCAGCCATGGAGCAGAACAACATGGAAACAGACAATGGAAGGCGGCGCCCGTCACCGCCGGCTGCACGGCCACTCTGTGGCTGCAATCTTCAAAGGTGAAAGACATTCACGGATTACTACTTGGATACAATAATGCCCCTGAAGCAGCAGAGAGTGAGCTTTCTATCTGTAAAAAGCAGAACTTGTCAGAGTTGGATCCTTCTTTTAAATCTCATCCCTCAGAATAAAGCAAACGGCTGCCTGCATATTGCTCCTTAATCCTCAAAAGAACGTCTTCGTTTTGACATTCTGGAGCTAAAATCTGTCTCTGAACTAGAGCTGCCACAAACGATTATTTCATGAGTCAACGAACTATTTTTTCCGATTAGTCGACTAATCATATGCGAAGTGGATGTAAAACACACATCTGAACCATCATTAGCTTTAAACTAACTAAAAATAAAGACAATAAATGATAGTATATTAAACTTTTAATGCATTTTGCAGCCTCTGTCCTTCATTAGTTTCTGGTATTTAAAGTAGAAAATTAAACTAAATCAAACTAGAAAAGTTGCATTATCTGCAATAATGTTAGTGTGAAGGCTTTTATGCTGAAAGTAGTTGCTTGATGCTGAAGATTTTTGCTGAAAATGGCGACACAATTGACTTTAACTGCTGAAGGGATTTGATGAAAATGCAAAAGATTTTTCCAAAATGTTAAATTTACCAAAAGACTGGACATTATGAAAAAGCATGGAAGTTGACCTAAATTTCTCAAAAATTTGTTGTAATATTGCTAAAAAATCCCTAATAAATGCTAATTTTGCAAAACTATTTAGTTTTTGCTTAAATATGAGCTAAAGTCCAAATTAGCCAAACAACCTCAGTAGATGTCAAATTAGCTGCAAAAGCTAGCTCGTACCTTAAATACTAGCTAAACTCCAAAATAGCCTCAAGTTACTCAGTAAATTAAATGAGTCAAAAGCGTTAGCATGTTGCTAAAATAGAAGCTAGACTCTAAATTTGCCTAAAAAACGCCGGTAAATAACAAATCAGTCAAAAACGTTGCCTTGTTGCTAAATATTAACTAAACTCTACATTTTTTGAAGATTACTATAAAAGATGAAAACATCATCCATGAATTATATTTAAAGGTTTGTCGCTAATCTACTTAAAATTTTAAATTTATTCCACCTTACTTGACTTTGACTCTATATAATATAAAGTAACAATTAATCGACTATTTGAATATGTAATCAGTGGTGGATTAGTAGAGTAATCGTGGCAGCCCCACTCTGAACCTCATGCATATTGAGGTCCAGTGGATACCTCAGCTCACAGCGTCCCAGGACAGTGTGTGTTCATGACTCCACACCAGCAGGTGTTTTCCTCCTGAGTCCTGACTTCATCCCACAGAGCCAACCCCTAAACCACACAGAGAAATAAAGATGTCTGCTCTCACAGCGCTCCGTGTCGTATTTCTGGTTTCATCTGAAGAACATCTGCAGGTGTCCTGCTGCTGCAGTATCCTAAATGTTTTTAGCAGACTGGCCCTGCGGAGCGCCGCTCTGAGCACACGTCATGACCACCAATTCAGAGGTTCATTTGTTGCTGTGGAGAGGTGAGACATTTGATCAGCCCTGCGGGTCCCCAGAGACCCACTTGGACCAGCCGGGGTCAGATGGCAGAAATCTGGATTTGATCTAGAAATGGGGGGGTGTAACCGGAGAGGCAGACGGGGACCCTGACGGAGAAACTCCAGACTCTGCTCTGGGAGCAGGAGAGGCCGTTAGAGCGGCGCCGAAATGAGCGGGCTGAACGCAAACGGCGTGGAAATGGAAGCAGCGGCTCGGCGTCTGTGACCCACATTGTCTGAAGCGCTGCTGCACTTTGCTGGGAGTGAAGTCCTGCCTCATTTCCTCCTCCTCTTCCTCACTATAATGAGTCTTTTTCTCTCCTTCCTCCCTCCATGCTTCCCCATCGTCACTGAAATGGCTTTGGAAATAAAATCACACAAATCATTTTTCCGGCCTCGGCATGGCGTTTTCTGCATGCGAGGTGTTACCGTAGCAACAGAGGCATAATTCATCACCCCTGCTGTCTGGTGCAGATCATGCTGCATGAATTTGGCGTGACAGCTGAGACCCGGGACGTCATTTACTCTGAACGTGCGCTTGCGCCGCAGAAGGTGTTTGGTTGAAGGTGGACGGGGGCGGGGGGGTGATTGACAGCGTGGCGGCTGGCACTACACGTGTCGAGTCTGCAGCGACGTGAATTCCTGCGGTCGCACCTGCATGTCGGTGCACGGGCGAGCGCCCGGCTCTGACCCTGTGTCCAGACCTTGTTATTTACCTTGAGATTAATATGCGCCTCAGGAGGCTGCTGGTGACGCCGGCGTCTAAATGTCTCTTTTGGTCCGCTGGCATGACTCTCCCCGCCGTTGTTCCTCTTCATTTAGCTCGTTTATCAGTTTGTTACCCAGATGAATAATGGATGAGGCTGCTTGTTGCCTCAGTGACACACCGTGCTCATCGCTGTCATGCGTCTCCTTGCAGAAATCAGGTCCACTGCCCTCCTCTGCCTCTCCCGTACTCCATTACTTCCACTTTAGGCTGATGGACGAGATGACAGATCGGCGCGCACACATCTCTGTGTGATTGGCTGCTGGGCTCGGGCCGATGAGGATGAAGAGGGGAAGCAGGACACTGTTTTTATGTGTTCCAGCATGCAGGGGTTTTTATCCGATCTCTCCTCCAGGAGGAAGCTTCACTGCAGGAACTCCCCATCCACCACTCCTGCCATGACCTGAGTGGTTGATCATTCTCTCTGAGGGGCGCATAAACTATCCCAGCATGCTGCTGGTGGGAGTCGAGGACAGTCTGTCCACATGTCTTTGTCTAACCAGGATAAACAAGCCTGCTGGATTCCTACAGACGATTCCAGGTTTCCAAGATTCTCTCAGAATGCATTAAAACAATCATAAAAGAGCTGAAATATAAGCAGGAACAGACCCATGTGGATGCAGATGCAGCAGCACATGACCCCAGGCAGAAGAAGAGCAGAACCTGGACGAAGCCTTCAAAGAGTCCAGACTCTGGAGCTGATTGAAGCAGTTCAAGTCCTGCAGATCTCCGGCTTCTGCTTCAGGACCTCCGTGGGATCTGGTCTGAAGAACTCTGAAGCTAATGACTTCAGTCCATTGACTGTAAAAAACTCTCTATTATACAGTCAATGCTTCAGTCTCATCACCATTTAAATAAACAAAAGAATCAATTCCAGCCTAGAATTAAGTTAGTAGGAGGCCTGTCAGAGTGAATCAATGAGCCGGGATGGTCCTCTGGTGATGGCGGTAACTACGTGTCATCTGGTAAATTATGAAGACGAATGAGCAGATCCAGAAGTTTACAGATCCAAGGTCCGAGAATAGAGCCCTGAGGAACTAAAACTGAAGCTTTTGGAATGAAGACACAAACTGCTTAGATGAGTCAAAGTGATCACTGTTCATTGAAATCCTGAAGATATACTAACTCAATGTCCTACTAGAACAGAGGGCTGTGACCCCTCCACTGTGGCTCTGTGACCCCTCCACTGTGGCTCTGTGACCCCTCCTCTGTGGCTCTGTGACCCCTCCTCTGCGGCCCTGTGACCCCTCCTCTGCGGCCCTGTGACCCCTCCTCTGCGGCCCTGTGACCCCTCCTCTGTGGCTCTGTGACCCCTCCACTGTGGCTCTGTGACCCCTCCTCTGTGGCTCTGTGACCCCTCCACTGTGGCTCTGTGACCCCTCCACTGCAGCTCTGTGACCCCTCCACTGTGGCTCTGTGACCCCTCCACTGCGGCTCTGTGACCCCTCCACTGCGGCTCTGTGACCCCTCCACTGCGGCTCTGTGACCCTCCACTGCGGCTCTGTGACCCTCCTCTGTGGCTCTGTGACCCCTCCACTGCGGCTCTGTGACCCCTTCTGTGGCTCTGTGACCCCTCCACTGTGGCTCTGTGACCCTCCACTGCGGCTCTGTGACCCCTCCTCTGTGGCTCTGTGACCCTCTCCTACTCTGTGGCTCTGTGACCCCTCCACTGTGGCTCTGTGACCCCCTCCACTGTGGCTCTGTGACCCTCCACTGCGGCTCTGTGACCCCCTCCACTGGCTCTGTGACCCCTCCACTGCGGCTCTGTGACCCCTCCTCTGTGGCTCTGTGACCCCTCCTCTGTGGCTCTGTGACCCCTCCACTGCGGCTCTGTGACCCCTCCTCTGTGGCTCTGTGACCCCTCCACTGTGGCTCTGTGACCCCTCCACTGCGGCTCTGTGACCCCCTCCACTGCGGCTCTGTGACCCCTCCACTGCGGCTCTGTGACCCCTCCTCTGTGGCTCTGTGACCCCTCCTCTGTGGCTCTGTGACCCCTCCACTGTGGCTCTGTGACCCTTCCTCTGTGGCTCTGTGACCCCTCCACTGTGGCTCTGTGACCCCTCCACTGTGGCTCTGTGACCCCTCCACTGTGGCTCTGTGACCCCTCCTCTGTGGCTCTGTGACCCCTCCACTGCGGCTCTGTGACCCCTCCACTGCGGCTCTGTGACCCCTCCACTGCGGCTCTGTGACCCCCTCCACTGCGGCTCTGTGACCCCTCCACTGCGGCTCTGTGACCCCTCCTCTGTGGCTCTGTGACCCCTCCACTGCGGCTCTGTGACCCCTCCACTGCGGCTCTGTGACCCCCTCCACTGCGGCTCTGTGACCCCTACACTGCGGCTCTGTGACCCCTCCACTGCAGCTCTGTGACCCCTCCACTGCAGCTCTGTGACCCCTCCTCTGCGGCTCTCTGGTGAAAGGAAATACATTAATTGAACTCATTTACAAACACTTTTCAGCCATTACGTATCAGAAGCTTTTTGACAGATTTTTCAGTGTCAAATTTTCTATTTTCAAACAAATTCAAGGATTTCAAGTGTTTGTAAAAAAAATTGTAACTGAATAAGTTCTGATTTAGTTCATTAGATTTGTACATTTTTGGCTGAAAAATTGAAATCAAACGATTTACTGCTGCGTGACACAGGATGTCTTTTATTTTGAAAGGAAATCTCTGACAAAAATTATAAACTTTTTCACATTTTGAAAAAAAAAAAGCCTAATTTTAATTTGCCAAAAAAATAACCTTTGTTTATATTTTTTATCATAATAGTAACATTAACATAAAAACAAATCAGAGTCTTATTTTCCTGAAAGTGAACAGGACTCCATGGTTTCAGTTGAGCTGCTGTCAGAGAGAAATCGACCCTCCTGAAGGGCTGCGGACCGCTGTACCACAGTAAACCCTCCTTCAAGGCCCAAAGCGCTTCACAGTCACACACACATTCACACACTGGTAGCGGCTTTGCTGCTGGACACTGGCACCAACCCCCTTTTGCCCAAGGACACTTGAGCACATGGGTGGGAAAGGCGGGAATCGAACCCCGCAACTTCCAATCAGGATTCGATCGCCCTACAGCTGCACCACGGCCGCCCTCAGCTCATACCAAAGACTCTAAAAAAAAAAAATGTTAGCCCTAAGGGTTGGATTGGTGGGGGTAAACACCGGGATGGTCCAAACCTGGAGAAGACCTCCAGCTGCTCCTCGGCTCTCTGAGGAGCTCCGACTCTGAAGGTGTGATTTAGTTTTATTCTGCTGTAACCTAACGTCACCAGGAAACACAACAAACATTTCCTTTATTGATCCCAGAGGAGAAATTCTTCCCGTCTCTCAGAGGTCACTAACAAGGCTCAGCCACAAGACAACATTCACAGTCTGGATGCAATTTACAGCCTCGCTCAAGGTCACTGCTGCACGCCGCGTGTTTGTCAGCAGAAGCGGCGCTTTTGCAAATGCGAGTATGTTATAGAAGGACTCAACCACTGCACTCGTCTCTCTATGTGCTACTGTACTGTACACTTCTGGAGTCCATGTGCTGGAACCCTCCTGCCCCCCGTGGCATTTTAAAGAAGGAACCGTGGACGAGGCGCTTATCTCACAGAACGTGCTGGCGTGTTGCTGCTAAGGATGCAGCGCAGCGTTTGACAGGCAGCTGGTCCAGGGGTTGGAGTGAGAAATATTGCAGGCTGTCAGGCGCTGGAGGAGCTTGACAATCCTTCTTTATTGGTTTCTTCTGGCTTTGTTTCCTGCAAATTGTAAGCCATCAATGGCGGCGCTGACACGGCTAACCCTCGTGTTTAGGATGCAGCAGCACGTGCCGAGCAGAAGCAGACGAGATACTTTTCTTTATGCACAGGCAGAGCTCGGGTGATTGGGGATTTTTTGAATTCGGTCAACAGATCAAGAGTTCTTCACGGTTGCTGACTTTAAAAAATTACAATTACTGATCCATATCGACCATTCCAATCGGTGCAGCAGCTTCATGCTGCACAGAAACTTCTTTCTGCTCCTGCTAGAGTAAAGTTTGACCTCACTTTTTAGGTCTGTAAATGCTGAGCTGAAGGTCTGGATATAATGAGAGCTCATTGAAGCATTTTTCTGAGATGAAAATCTATAAGTTCAGTTTGTCTGGAAGGAATTTTCTGTCAGTTTTCCTCCATTAATTATCCTGATGTTGTTTAACTCTGGTACATTTACTGCAGGTCTGTCATGAGAGCGCGTTTTAATCCTGAGAGCCGAGCGGGTCATTCCCTTTCCATCCGTTTCGTCATCGTGCAGCAGTGTTTTTAGCAGACTCTCAGCAGCCCGGCTGCCTGCTCTCCCACCAAACGCTGCTAGAATTATTCACACAACACAACAGAAATGCACGGAAGCTGTCTTGTTTGAGGGAATAAGTTGAACACATGGCGCCTGATTAAGCATATAAATAATTTATAGTCATCTCGTTTATGGGCTGCGTTTCAACAAGGAGATATTGCTCACCAATTAATATTCTCTTTCTACCATCTATCTGTGAAGATTCAGCTTGACGTGCAGCCAGCTGCCAGAGAGGAGCTGGGGAGAAAAAAAAGAGAAACATTTGGAAGAAGAAAATATGTTTGTTACTAGAAATGCAAATGAAACTGCGGCGGTTTGATGCCGCTCGGTTGTGTGCGTAGACGCCAGAAGGCTGATCAGGTAAATGTGCTTTTGTGCAGAAAGTACAGTAAATTGCTGGAATGTGACGCTGTAGGTATTCAAATGGCAACGCTGCTGCAATTGTTGTGTAGAGAAAATTCAAAATCATTGACGCTGAACACAATGGATCTGCAGTGCAGTTGAATGTTAAGCCCAACATTTTTCCTAAAGTCAGTCTTCACAATGATGCTTTGCATCAGACATGCAGCTCACGGACCAAAGCATTTCATGCACAACAACTGTTTTCACTGTCGGTGAGCAGAGCTGCAGCCTGAGCGCGCTGCTCCAGTACTTCAGTCTGTAAATATTAACATATTTCTGACTTTTCAAAGCTGGAGGTTCACTGCAAAATCTCTGAAAAATTCTCTTGTTTTCTGTCTGACAGGACAGTTTTTCAAATGCAATACAATAAGAAACATGTTTTAGTGACTAGAATTTTTTTCTTAAAACGATAATTCTGACCGTTTTTCAATTCGATTGCTTACAGTATATTAAGAAAATGTGCTTCTGGAGAGAGAGTTATTGAGCGTTTTTACAGTGTTCCTCTGCACAACAACCAGGCCTGCAGTTCGTTCTTTCCTTAAGACATTTGTTGGAACGTGTGCTAGAAGTGCAGAAACGTTCACGGTGACAAGTGTGAAGCAGCGTCCACACAGAACTATAGAAAATAGAGCTGCCACAAATGATTGCTTCAATAGTCGACTAATGACTGATTAATTTTTCTGATTAGGCGACTAATTGTGTCATCTGCAAAGTGGATGTAAAGCACAAAACTTAACCAAACTTTAAACTAACTAGAAATAAAGACAATGAAGATGGTAGTTTACTAAACTTTGAATGAATCATGCAGCTTCATGAGTTTCTGGTATTAAAACAAGATTAAACTAGAAAAGTTGCATTATCTGCAATAATACTCGTGTGAATCCTTTTGCTGAAAATGGCGACACAACGGACTTTAACAGCTGCAGAGATTTACTGAAAATGCAAAAGCTATTAGAAAAATGTTAAATTTGCTAAAAAAAAAAGGAAATTTTGTTAAAAAACCATAAAAGAGCGCTGAAGTTGACCTAAATTTCTGAAAATTCTGTCGTAAAATTGCTTACTAATCCCTAATACATGCCAACTTTGTAATAGTGTGTAGCCAAAAGCTAGCACGTTGATTAAATACTAGCTAAACTCCAAAATAGCCTCAAGTTCCTCGGTAAACTGAGTCAAAAACGTTAGCATGTTGCTAAAATATAAGCTAAACTCTAAATTATCATAAAAGATATAAACATAACTCATTTATATATTTGAAGGCTTGTTGCTAATCTACCTAAAATTTGGAAATCTGAATTAATTTCCAATTTAATCAATATTTTAAAAAAACTATAAAGTTTATAAATGCTACAAATAGAAGCAGTAATGTCTGAACGAGCTGAATGTTCTGGTACTAAATTTGCTGAAGGTGTGATTGAGTTTTTACGTGCTGAGAATAACGCTCACAAGCTTGTTCACCTTTACTACACTCTAAAACAATAGAATACAAAGTAACGACTAATCGACTATTAAATTAGTCGTTAACTATTTTAACAGTTGATTAGTCGACTAATCGTGGCAGCCCTAATAGAAACCAGAAGCGGGCCGGCTCCATCTTGGGCTAAAGTTCTTAAGGTGTCAGTAACGTCTAAATGTTGATTTCTTTGCCCTCCGTTGACATCAACAGGCGGTTTTCTCCTACCAGCTGGCCGTGTTCAAAGGAAACGTGGCGGCTCCTAATGACCTGCCATCCCGATTGTCTCACCTCGCTCCTCGCATGACAGGTCGGCAGTGGCCTGGCTGGCCGACTTCGCGCCACAGATGGCTGACTTGGCCGTAGACTGACATCTGTATCAGCGCCGGGCTTCATCAGCCTTTGCTTTGCCGCGATTGGCTCCGTACGCCAGGCTCCAGAGACGCGTCACTCTCAGAGCTCCCATGTTGCTTTTTCTCCTCTCCATTTTTGTGCCGATCTTTTTTGCTCTCAGACTTTGCTGGTCCGATGGAATCATTTCCCACATGGTCATTAAGGAGAAGTGTTATTGGTGAAGATCTGAGTAAACAGGGAGAGGGGAGCGGATATTAGATGCATAATCACTGCTGAATTGGGTGTTGACGTGCGGGAACAGGAAGTCCAGCATGTTTACCGATCACTTCCTGCTCTGTGAGTTGTTCTGGAGAGGCAGAGGTTGGGATGGTAACTGAACATTTACCTGATACAAACGGCAGCTGCTTGTTTGTGATGAGCCCTACGGTGAACATCCTCTTCATCAAACGAGGATGAAGACGGGCCTGGTTCAGACATGAAGGTGACTGGAGACGGTCCTTACTGAAGGTCATACATGGAGGACGACTCCTCAACCGTCGTGTACAGACTGGTGTCTATTTTTCTGTTGTGACTGTGTAAAGGGTAACCAAACACTAAATCCACTTTTTTCGTCTGCTGACTCTATAAATGAGACTCTAAAGTGCTGTCTGTTGGTTCTTGCTAAATGTTTGACAAACTAAAATAAACTTGTTCAATTCCTGAAACTAAAGCCCATGTGCTGCCCCCTACAGGTTGAATCGAGGTATTACAGTTGAATTTTGTGATTGGTCAACTGCTGTAAGTCCCAGAAGTTTGACGTCATCATGCTCTGAGCTCTAGTATAAAAAGGCTGTGAGGTTTAAAGGGTCCATTTAACAATGGAAACAGTCAAAAGACCGGACCGGACTGGACCGGGCCGGGCTGGGCCAGGCCGGGCCGCTCAGTGGAAACCGGGCTTCTGAGACTTTCTCTTTGTCTGTGTTGTTGTGTGGTGTGCTCATCTGGAGAATTGTTCCTCGATACCTGAGTGATTTCAAAAAAGGCATAAATGCAAGTTTTAAATGGTAAACAGATGGAACAAGTGGCCTGTTGAAGAGGCAGCTGCAGTTTATGGAAAGTCTTTTGCATTAATGAGCAAAGAACTGAGCATTAGCTAAATCATCTCCCGCCTTTTAGGAAAAGGAGCTTTTCTTTTTTGTAGAGCGTGCACATTTAAATGACAGTAAACTGTAATGTCTGTAGTTACCACAAGTGTTGTGTTTTCTTTGAGTCCCCCCCCCATGCTAAGCAGAGGTTAATGCTTTCACCTCTGAGCTCTGATGTATCTGAGGATCATTTAGACGATGGGGTGACGTCTGACCCTCCGTGATTAGGGTTAATGTCGCAGAACGACTGGTGACCCACCTGTGAGTCTGAGCAGAAGGGTCCGCTAACACCCCCCCCCCACCCACCCACCCCTTTGGCTGCACGGCTCGATGCACACGGAGAATTCAACACGGTCATTTGATGTCAAACTAATGTCCCAGCTGAGTCTGTGGCCTAAAAGCTCACAGCATTTAGACGGATGTCAGAGCTTGATGTAAAGCAATAAAGCTGCACGAAACACAAATACCCGAGGAGCTTTAAATAGCTGCAGATCATTTCTGATTATCTATGCACAACCGTGGAAGCTTCTGAACAAAACGTGGAATAATCCGGTTAAGTGTGTTGGAAATGAGTCCAACATGAATGGCTGAGTGGGCTGCTGGACAGACTTTAATGCAGGCAATTACCAAATCAGTTCAGTTTTGAAACTTTGTTCTCCTCGTCCACATCAGTAAAACACTCGTTAGGAGGAAGCAGGAGTTCTGGAGCGGGAGTTCTGGAGCAGGAGTTCTGAAGCAGGAGTTCTGAAGCGGGAGTTCTGAAGCGGGAGTTCTGAAGCAGGAGTTCTGAAGCAGGAGTTCTGGAGCAGGAGTTCTGGAGCAGGAGTTCTGAAGCAGGAGTTCTGAAGCAGGAGTTCTGAAGCGGGAGTTCTGAAGCGGGAGTTCTGAAGCGGGAGTTCTGAAGCGGGAGTTCTGAAGCAGGAGTTCTGAAGCAGGAGTTCTGAAGCAGGAGTTCTGGAGCAGGAGTTCTGGAGCAGGAGTTCTGAAGCAGGAGTTCTGAAGCAGGAGTTCTGAAGCAGGAGTTCTGAAGCAGGAGTTCTGAAGCAGGAGTTTTGAAGCAGGAGTTCTGAAGCGGGAGCTCTGGAGCAGCAGAAAGTCCTGCAAACCCTGCTGCCTTCAGACCCACATGAACCCCGCCAGAAAATGACTTACCTCCAGTTCCAACAAAACAAAGTCAATTCAGTCGCCATTTTGGAACCAGACGAGGTCAGTAAGCAGTGATTGGTCCAAGTCAATGTTTCTATGGCAACTACTTTGCCCAATCAGGAGTGAGCTTGTTGAAAAGCCACACGCCTTTCACTTGGGAAAATTGGTCAGTCAAACGTTCCAATGGACACCATGTCAAAGTCACGGCCCAAGGGCCGGATATTTTAGTGAGGGTAAAATATTGAAAGTTATTTAAGTTTTAAGTAGATTTATTCTGGAATAATATTCCTGCCTTTTTTATTATTCATAATTATGTTAAAAAGTGAAAAATGGGAATTTTGCTATTTTGTTTTTTAAGTATTTTGGCATTTACTACGATTTTTTTTGGCTATTTTTAAGTTCAGCTAATATTTCAGCCTAATGCTAGCTGTTTTAACCTAAGTTTTTGTTTGTTTGTTTTTTCAGGTAATTTGGCATTTAGCTAATATTTTAGCTGGCTATTATAGCTTCAGCAGTTTTAGCTATCAACTTCAGTGTTTTCAGCTTCAGGGTTTTTAGCTATCAATTTCAGCATCTTCAGTGTCCAAGTTCAGCTTACAGCATTCACACTAGCATTATTACAGGTAATGCTGTATACCTAGTTCATAATTATGTTAAAAAGTTACAGTTTTTAAGTTTTATAAATGTAGTTTTAGAGTGTTTAATAAATGTTTATCCTGTTCGTCCCGCGACCTCAGGTTTGTTTTGGATTTTGGCCCCTTGTGTAATTGAGTTCTACTCTCCTGCGATTGACAGAGGTGGGGGCCAGCGGGCACCACCATGTGCTTTTACTGAGACACCTGATTGGTCAGTTTATGTCTTGAATAACTTGTGATAAAGAAAATATATCATTAAAAGAATTGTGTTTATCAAAAACATGTTGTACAGAGACATCAGAGCCAGAATGTTTATTCTGATGCTGGTTATTTCTCTATAGAAGTCTATGGGGTTTTGACCTCCGAAGCCACTTCCTGTTTGGAACGCCAGGGGGGCGGGGCCACACTTATACTCCATGAATTGTCGTGAGTGGCACCAGGATTTCGCTTCCATGCTGTTTTCAGAGCAAACACCTGAAAACCTGGTATACCTGAGCGTGGGGCAGTCATGGAGTAAATCTTCCTTTGATGTTCTGGAACCTTCTGCTGTTGGAACACTTGACTTGTCATGTGGTGGAGATTTCTGTTGGAGATCTTTGAGACGTTGTCCTTGTTTTGGTTCCTCTGCTTTGGGATCACCATCAGAGGGAGGTTTATCGGCCTTCACAGAGCTTCAAACAATCAAACTAAAAGTCTTTGTTTTGATCATGCATGGCAACACAGAAAGCGAGGAAATGTAACGTTGCTCTGTAAATCTGCACGATAACAGCCTCTGTTCTCCTCTCACTTCTCACTCGTGATCCTTTTGGCCTTTGAGGAGGAATTCTCGTTCTGTGAGGCCAGTGCCGCTTTTCCTGCAGATCAATTTGATGAACGGTCGGTCAGTCGGAGGACCGGGATGTGCTGCGCCGCCGCTGCTCCCACACACATAAACACACAACTCACAAAATTGAAGTATAATTACCAATCAGTTATTTAACAAGACAAATGCCTGCATACAGCATGACAGCTCTAAAGAAGAGAGCAGCTCCTCTGGATGCTAATGGGAGCTGCTGTTTCAAAGGGTCCAGAGAAGCATGTTAACCTTGTGAGATACTTGTGGCATTAAAAATGGATCAAAGCAGATAAGCTTTGATGTCAATGAAGATTTGATTTGGGTCGGAGGAGCGGAGAGGTGCGGGGATGACTCCCCAGCGCCCTCTGCTGGCGGAAGTTAGTGTGTTTGGAAAGGTGGGAATCAATAACAAACACGCAGGTTTCTCTGTGGGGCGGGGGCGGGGGCGGGGGCACCACCATATGAATGATGTTGATTCTGACCTTTATGTGACCCTTTACCCGTCATCCTTCACCCCCCCGTTGGAGTGTGGGTATAAAAACTGTTGAAAGTAATATAAGATTCTGAAAGGAAGCTCTCACTCACACACACACATCCCCACGTGAGAACTTTCCCGCTCTGACTGCCGCCTCCTGTGAGGCTCGCGCGCTCCGACAGTCTCTGCGTCTGCGCGGATGAAGCCCGGGATGCATCAGTGTTTGTGAGGAGAAAACCATCCATAATTGATGCTCGGTCCCGCCTCGCATCTGCCGCCGCCGCTGTTGAGTTTCTTCAAAGCCAACATTCAATTCAGTAGTGTGCGCCCCCCCATCCCCCCCCATCCTGACCTCATTACCGCGTCAGGATCGCGCCGCTTCTGAACTCCTGCAGCGGCGGGTCAGATGCTGCGTTCACTGACCGCAGTTCCTCCCGGGTCGTTCAGAGGAGGAAGCGGGAAATGTTAATGAACTGAGTGACGGCTTGTTAGCGGGAGTTGCTCCGGCCCGCGGGCCGACACCCCCCCCCACACACACACACACACACACCCCGACTTGAGTCCTACTCCGTGTTTCCTCCTCTTTCCTGACTCCTCCAATCGGCGGAGCCTTTGTTAAAGACACCCCCCCCCCACCCCGCCCCGCGCGCGCTCATCCTCCTCTGACTGCGCGCGCGGCGCTCACAGGGCGCGTGTCTGTTCAGGCAGGGACATGTCGCTGCTTTTGTCTGACAGACGACCAGCACCGGAGTGTCGGGATCCGCTGCTCCCGCTCCTCCGTCACTGACGCCGCGGACGCCGGGACCGGGACCTACCGCCCGGCATGAGGCTCGCTCTCAGCCCCGCTCGCTGCTCCGGCCGCCGGTGATCACTGGCGGGTTTTCGTCCGCAGCGGAACAAGTTCGGTCCCGGGAGGTTCTGGTGGGGCTCGGAGCCGCTTCCTCTCCGCTGCGTTTGGAGCTTTCTTCCCGACAGAAGGAGGTCCATCCCGGGAATGTGTGACCCGCCCGTTCCGCTCTGGAGCTGGTCCCCTCTCATCTGACAGGTCCGGTCTGCCCCCCTCCTCTGACCCAGCGGGGGGGCCAGCTGATCACCCCCCCCTCAGTCGAACGGGAATAACGGGGATCGAGTCGCGGTGGAGCGGGAATATGAAGCTTTTTTGTGGACGCGCGATGCCCGGGAAGGATTTCCGTTCTCTGGAGGAGCCCTGCAGGAGCGGGACACCGTAGAACCAAAGAAGCTGGTCTGGGAAAAGTTTCAGAATCTGAAGCCAGAACTGGAAGAGACTTTGGATTGTTCTGACAGCAGAGGAAGGGGCGCCTCCTCTGACCTCCTGCAGCTGGAGGAGGGAGGGGGTGGGGGGTGGATTTCCTGTCAGTCTTTCTGACAACCAGACACCCACCTCCAGCAGCCCGCTCCGCTCCGGTCCGGTCCGGTCCGGTCCGGTCCGGTCCGAGCCAGAATCCCTCCAACACACATTGTTAAACTCATTATCACCACCCACTTCATCCATCCACGCAGCAGACGCTCCATCACTTCCACTGAATCCACGGCTCTTTTTCCCAGCAGAATGGAGGTGGTGTGGAAAGGTGGGGGGTTCTAGGAGCCCCCCACCCCCCAATCCCTAAATGGATGTTATGACCTGTTAGAAGCTTTGGGGCAGTTAAAGCTTCTGGCTGGGATTTTCTGAGACGCCAGCTTTTCTCGCTTCATCTTTAGCCCTCACTTCACCGCCATCATTTTCTCCAACGGGTCTCTGGGGACCCCCCGGCGCGCTGCGCGCCCCGCCGTCCCCTCCGCCCTGGAGGGGAGGGGGTCACTGGATTGGAGCATGAGCGGGTGTCATTACCCCTCGCCGCCGGGACCGGAGCGGGAGCGCAGATACCAGCACAAGGTGTCCCTGGTGGTGCGCTACTTCATGATCCCCTGCAACATCTGCCTGATCCTGCTGGCCACGTCCACGCTGGGCTTCGCCGTGCTCCTCTTCCTCAATAACTGTACGTGGGTCCTAACAAACACACTGAAGCAAACACACCGGAAAGCCAGTCCCAGAGCCAATCTATTAGCAGGACAAACCCAACTTTCTCCGTGGAGTGGTGGCGGCTCTAAAGCCCCGCTCACCCAGACAGCTTTGTTTGCCCTTGAAATGGGGACATTGGGTTTGGTTAGCGTCCTCCCCCCGTCGTCTGAGCAGGCTGTTTCAGATCTCATCTCTCAAGCCTTGGCATTTACTTTGTACTGTGCAATGAAATATATCATCCAGATTAAAGCCTCTGGTGGCAGAGACAGTTATCTTGTGGTGTGAAAGCCCAGATCCTCCAGTTATCGGCTCTCTACAAAGACGATCCTCCCTGAAAGTGCTGCATCTCATTACTAACTTTGGATTTTCTCATGTCACATATACATTCAGACCTTTAAGTCATGATATTTTAGGGTCAAATGTGTCGATGCTTCCGTTAACTGCCTTCGTCATTTGTTTGATGCTGCTTCCTGACTCGTTTCATGATCTTTTGTGGCGGTTTTGCAATCCGGGTTCACGTTCCGGGCCGGTCCACATCGGGGTTGGCAGAAGCTGCTGTTAGGCCAACCTGTGGTTTTGTGCGAGCTGTTTGTTATTCCGACTGGCATTTTCCTGAGCAGCATTTATGAAAGCTGCTGCAGACGGGGTTTAAACACGGCTTTCAAGATGGATCTAAAAATGCCAGCTAGTGATATGAAAATATCAGATAATGCTTATAAATGCAGCTGCTATTTTAGAATTCAGTGGAATGGCTGAATGCACTCAGAGGGTGGCATTCAACAACACCAACTAATGGAGCTTAAACTGTGACAAACTCAGACGACACGTTTCAATGAACTTTTTGTACCATTTACTCCCAGTTTGAGGCTCGTCTTTGCTTTAGATGTGGTTTCTCTCCGAGCTAAAAGCTTCTGCAGATCCCGTCCTCCTCATAGACTTTCCCAAGTCTTTCTGTTATCTGTAGCATGTAAGGAATGTGTAGTTAGGCATGTTATGCTACATAATAGCATGTTTAATTGTTCTGGCATAAAAACTATAGAAGTTTATCTGTTCAATCTATTCTGAGTTCTTTAAATGTTTGAATTTTCTTTCAAAATATTTTTATTCTGTCCCAGAAAAAAATTCTGAAATAAAAACGCGCTATATCTGTCTCACCAGAACAACTAGTTAATGTAAGAGCACATTGATAGCCATCCAATCAAATCAGGGTCCCCAACCTCTGGGCCATGAACCGGTACCGGTCCGAGGGCTGCTTGCTATTGCTAATCAGGGGTCCCCAATGCGGACCAGTACCGGGACGCGGACAGGACTGTTACCGGGACACTAACTGTGTCCTGAGAGTTGGGGACCTGTGATTTAACGGGAGCCGCCAACACATCAAAAAACAGCAAGTTATGGGGACCCAAAAAGTGACCATGGAGGGGGCCGAACCATCCGTCCACAGATGAGTAGGGAAGGAGAGTGATTCCTGATGGACCTTTAGGCGCTGAAGATTCTTGGAAATTTCTGATTAAACCAAAAATTTGACCCAGAAACTTTTTCTTCTGACGGCCTCACAACTGTTTCCTTCTCTAATGGGGGGGCCAGGGTCACCTTTGTAACAGGTGTAAAAATTGGGGTGTGTCTAAAAGTAAACATTGGAAGTTTTCAGAAAGCTACGCATAAACAATGATTGAAAATTCGAAAACCCTTTCTGGGGTCTTCATGTCAGAAAATAAGCAATAATCCTACACTGAAATAAACAACACTTGATGAAATAAAAATAAGCAAAAACATTGACTGTAATCTTTGCAGAAAAAAGTCAGGAAACATAATACTAACACATTTTGAAATAGGGGCACCGACTGCAGAAGAGTGGAATAAAATGTTGTATGCGGGTCTCGATCGCATGACCAGACTGTGAAGAAAGAAAAAACAATCACAAGTCTCTGATATCATTCAGGGGGCGGATCAAAATAGAGGTGGGGCGGATCCAGCCCACAGTGTGGGGACCCCTGCCCTCGGGGAGCGGTGAGCTGCTGACACCCACGCTTGGGAACCATTTGATGGTTTAACGTCAAATCAAGCAGGGAGGCACCAGCTCCCATTTCTTGGACTCACTCGGCCTGGATTTGAACCCATAAACTCTCCGTCTCAGTGCAGACACTCCACCACAGAGCCATTGAGCTGGTGGTTCATAGGGTGTTGACCTGAATCCAGGATTAATCAATAGCTTTTCTGCTAATGGAGTAGATGTGATTGTAGTTTTTTGATTTGACACGAGGTAAAATGATCAAGTCGGTTTCCTCATCAAATCTGATCAATTTTGACACAAATAAACATAAAAAGATACAAAACTCTGCAAGTCGCCATGAGAGGCTGAGAAACTGTCTGAGAGCAGTTCCAGTCAGAACGTACTAGCTAACATTCCTCCCACCTCACTGATGACTGGAGTGACGTGAGGACGCCGTCTGTAACTTCTCCACACGTTTAGAACACGCACAGAGATCCTACGTTCTCTTTATACGACTCTCTTGAGGTACGAACCTCACTGAAAGACAGTACTGCTCTTTCTTTAAAGATGTCATCTTTACAAGCCTCCACGGACCCGGACACGCCCACACCTGCTGAACCTGTCCAGGTGCTTGAGACTGAAGGCTAACATCTGTGTGGATGGTGACATGCTGGGTCTCCCTCAGGTTCTGTCTATCGTGTTTGTTGGAGTTTAGTGGGATTCCTCTGCAGTGTTTTACGTCACATCCTCTAACGTCCACAGGTGTCTTGATATTGACTTTTGAAGGTAAAGCCTCCGCACCGGAGAGCGCCGCGTTCCATCATCCTTCAGAGTTGCTCCGTCTTCGCCTCTCGTCCCTCTGGTTATAGCTTGTGTTATTTCTGGAACAACAGGTCGTCTGCGACCTCAGACCGGTTGTTAGACCATCTATGTGTGATTTCATACAGACGGTGTTAACGCAGCCCCCCCCTCGTGAGTGGAAACAGCCCGTGTTACGAGCCCTCCGTGAAGCCACAAGGACAGCTGGATGGGATAGTTACGGCGCTGGTAGTGGAAGTGTGTACGGGGGAGGAGGGGTGTTGAATCACCATGTGTGTGGCTACCATACGAGATGAGGCGTGTCCATACATTCACATGCAGTTTGTGCCCCCCCCAAAGTCCTTTTCCTGCCAACCGACCGTCCCACGCGGGCGCACGGCCGCTTCATCATTCGGTGCGACGACACATCCGCCACAGAGCAGCAGAAGGGGACACACAGTGACGTCTGCGCACACACTTCCTTCTGCACGTGGCTAAATGTCACAGCCAGACATTTATTGATTTGCTGAAGATATAGGCTGAGTGATGGCTGTGTTGTGACATTCAAACAGGCACGGGAACTCACGCAGGGTTTGCCAGGTGCAAAGAAGATGGAAGTGCTTGATATGTTTATGGAAAGACCTTATCTTGTCCTTTGCTTATGGAAATGCAAAAAAAAGTCGTGAAGCTGTGCCCAGATTCATGAATCACATCTTTTCCTTCCACATCTTTACTATTCTCTGGGTATGACAGTAACTTGGTCTCATCTGCTTAAGTCTTAGTCACGTGCACCCGTATGGGGGTTGACCCGTATGAGTGCTGTGGGTTTTTGGGTTGTTTGAGTCCGTGGAGGGTCGTAGAGGAGCGACTAGAGAGTGCAGGTGTGTCTTACAGTTCCCTTGAGGCTAGTTCAGAAATCTCAAGGGACGTCATGGAAATGGAATGTACCATTGTTGTGTGAGTGGTGAGTAAATGTGAAGTATTGGTAAGGATGATACCACACACTCTAGTTCAGGAGTCAGCAACCATCGGCTCCAGATCCACATGTGTCTCTTTTATCTCTCCATTGTGGATCCTTGATCAAACATAAAATAAATCATGGAGATGTTGATCCAGACATGTCGACCGTCTGAGTCAGCAGATCTCTGATAATGGCTGCTTAACCAAAACTACCTCAAGAAAACAAATAAACAAAGCCTGTAAACTAAGACTACCAAGATCCAACCCCAAACTAAAATAAAAAAACCCAGCAGTGGAAGACTGCTGAGGACAAGGAGGGGAAAAATATAAAAGAAAAGAAAAATAAAATATATATTTAAAAAAAAACAAGGATTAGTTAATTAGCGTTTATTTAATTTAGTTAAATGTCTAAACTGATGTCTGAGGTTCACATAGATGATAAACTCTGTAGGTTTTTCCATCCCTGTTGACCTGAAGACGTCTGGTTTGTTCAATTCTACCTACAGAATGAACAGATTTTAAATGCAAATCTAAACTTTTTACCAAAGTTTGATCTTTTATGAGTGAAAAGCACATATTATTATTGCACAACATTGGTTTCTTGCTGCCCAGAGCTGCACTGAGATGATCCTGTTTGGCTCAGAGCCTCTTTTATTTTGAAAATAAGTTTTTAAAAAATCCCATTTTGAGAGATTCCAAGTTCTTTATATATTATTGATTTTGTTTATGCCACAAAAAGACATAATTCATATTTATTACTAAAAAGAAAAGGGCATAAAAAACAAATCTAAATTTCTTAAAGGCTAAAGTAAGACTATACAGCTGTAGTCGTCAGTAAGGTGCAACCACTGGCTCCTTACTCATTTCATTTCATTTCATAAAATGAAAAACACTTTCATTTTATATCAACAATGGATGGATGTCGTTTGGTTTCATGGTGGAAACACAAACACACTGTCGAGGTTGGCTCTAGGATGATGTCATAAAATGGGCGGTACCCACAAGGAGTGAAAGGTGGAGCCTCAGAGATTGAGGCGTTTTATTTCTGGGAAGGAAAAGAGTTCACAGAACTCTCCACATTCTGACACCAAATCTTCCAACAAGGAGTACACGCGCTAGCATTAGTTAGCTACAATCTAGTGTGAACACATGTGCTAAACCTGCGTTAAAGAACAATTTTTTTAGCATGTTCTTGAAGGCACGCCACATGCCTGAACTGTACAGGATTCGGGGTGTGAGTAAGGATCACATAAACAGTGCTAACACCATCTATTGTGTGGGAAAAAGAAAAATCGACTCGTCCAAGTCTCATGTGGCCCGCAGCATGCCCATAGGAAAAATGTGCTTGAACATTTTCTCTCTATGGGTTCTCTACCGACGGGACTACCACCTTGATATTTTGTTGGGGTCACCTGTACAGATTTGACTTTTTGACACTCCTATCCATTTGTAAAGACGGTTTATGTCTTCTCAGGTCAGATTTGAAACTGTTGGAGCTCCTGTGTATTCCCTTTCCTCATCAGCCTCTTTATTTCTACGATTTGTGTTCTTAACACCCCCCCTCAGATGGAGATCAGTTACCCTCATGACTGACTTGGAAACAGTCTTCACAGACAGCTCATTACTCACCTTTGGGATCAACTCTCCTCATTTTTACTTTCACTCTGTGTGTCGACTGGAAAGTTGAAGCCAGCTCCAACTTACAGCTCAGCTGCGTCTCGGGATGCCGACAGGTATCACAGAAGGTTAATGCCCCAAGGGGGGCAAACAAAGGGGATTAGGGGTACCTTAGAGACGTGTCTGGACGGTTCCACCACGTCTCATGAGTGTGCTCGTCTGAAGGGTTGAGAAGTGCAGGTTACTGACGAGTCCTGTGGAGAGGAACAACAAGGTGGGCTTCCCTGGTGCAGATGGTGGTTCTGTTGGGTCACTCTTGGGGCTTCAACTGTATAAAATAATGTTCACGCCAGTGCTGCCACAAACAATTATTTTAATAGTCAACTAATCACTGGTTATTTTTTCCAGTTAGTTGACTAATCGGGTCATGTGCAAACTGGATAACATTACCTGTGATAATGCTAGTGTGAATGCTGTTAGCTGAATTTGGCTGCTGAAGATGCTAGTGCTGATAGCTGAAAACGCTGAAGCTAATAGCTAAACATTAGCTAACTGACAAAATAGCCTAAACAACTGAAAAAAAAAGTTAGCCTGAACAGCTAGCTTGCAGCTGAAATATTAGCTAAACTCCAAAACAGCATAAAAAGCCGTAATAAATGCCAAAATAGTCCAAAAAGTTAACAGAATGCCATTATAACTTTCGACTTTACTACACTCTGACTCCATATAATAGAAAGTAACGACTAATCAACTACTACTCTAGTTGTCGACTATTTTAGTGGCCTGTTAGTCATTGATTAGTCGACTAATCGTGGCAGCTCTAGTTTATAAAATGAGGATTGTTTTAAATCCTCTCTAAAGACGTGGAGAGAGTTTGTTTGTTTGTTTGTTTGTTTGTTTGTCACAGAAGGCATCAGCATCACTTTCTCCTGTTCTGTCTGGCAGTAAACAGCAGCCTCAGCTGCTGTCAGCTGATTGTGTTCCAGTCTGCAGATAGGAAGTGACTGGTCCAGGGATCCGTGGTTATTCTGAACTCGCTCTGAAAGGATTAGTATTTCTTGCACAGAATAGCAGGTGTTTTAATGGCTTCTGTGTATTGGAGTTTCTCCTGGCGTGGGGGTCTCAGGTGGGACCGCTGGATGTTTAAAAGTGAGTGTAATTTTTTAGGAGTGTGTAAACAAACCGAGGACTTGTGAGGCTCTGAGAAATCGTTTTTTAAAGCTTTTTCTTTTGGTCGTTTACCTGAAAAGTTCACATTTAACCTAAAGCTACAGTCGTTTTTTACCTTTACTTTTTTATAGGACTCTGTTTTAATTTCTCCTCTCGTACATTTGAAAGCTTAATGCGTTCAGCATGAAGCCTGCGGAGGACTCGGGTTACACGAGGCTTTTCAGCGGAGGGATTCGTGGTCATTTGACACTTTGGATCTTGTTTTGTGGTTCCCATGAAGCGAAGCCTTATGTCATCCTCCGCTGGGTATTGACCAGAGGAGCAGCATGATGTCATTTGATTTATTAGGGGGAAAGTGGTGTGATTTTCTCTGCGTATGGCTGCAGGTGTGCGAGAGCAGAACAGATTGTGTGTAATTTATGCCACAGGTTTGTGAAATGTTAGCAGAGAAACCAAACTCCCACAGCTGAGCTCCCACTCCTCATCTGCTTTTGTGAAGTCAAATGTCGTGCCGTATGGTGGGGAATGATAAGACCAAAGAAGCAGTGAATGACGACTCACTGATGATGTCGATATCAGTCAAATGCACTCCTGCCCATTTAGCCCAGCTTGATCCCTGCAGGGCGCCGCCGCGGTGTTAGATAAAGAGGCCGTGTTTGTTTTAACTCAATTACCTGCTTTTTACCTGCAGGAAGTTAAAGTATTTCTGCTAAACTAACCTATTTGTCTTTGTTTCTTTGTCATCTCTTTCAGACAAACCCTCTCACTTCACCCCGACTCCTGTCGATGGTAAGTCCTCTGCACCGTCTCCTGATCACCTGGTGTTTCGGGGCTTTTCCTGCCAATAATGAGCGCGGACGGCAGGTGTCTGCCTTTGAAGTGGGCAGCCGTCTTTGCCAGCTTTGGCGGCTCTACTTTTTGTCTCTGTGCCGTTGGTATGGCGGGCACGTGGCCAGGTCTGCTTTGATGTCGGAAGGATCTTTGATGACTTGATTTGATCTGCTCCGCACGGCTAGTTGGGCTGATGTTCAATATGTGCTGCGGCAGCAGCATTCACATCCGTCTGATAGGGTCTAATAGGATAATACACCTTCCTTATCCGTTTGGATCCAGCGCTCCTTTAGGCAGCAGGTGGTTTGTAGGCCAGAGGCATGAACGCAGGAATGTCACTTTGTCCTGTAAGGAAATCTTTGTTTCAGTTGGTTTTAATGAAACAAAAGCTTTCTTTACTCTATGAGAAGCATACGGAGGGGCTGCCGCCGCCGCCGCTGCTGTTTCTCCGTCTGCAGGCTGTAAAGCCAGAGGTGTGAAGAGGGAAAACACATGCAGAAAATGTTTGTAATGATCTCAGGTCTGACTGATGCTGGGTACAAAAGAGCGTAGTGTGGGCTCTCCGAATCTGTTTCTGATAATTGCTCAATCATGCACTCTGTAGGCCAGCTTGTTCAGACAAACAGAAAAACAGCTTGTGAAAGATGCAATCTTAGATCTATCAGATTAGGAGTCGTCACCGCTGAATGCAGCTGTCTTGCATTTGGTTGTCGATGTGAAATGGCCACAAAACAACAACAAAAAAAACTTGATTGGAGCATTACTCAATTCTGTTCCACCTTTGCCCTGGAGGATTATTTCAGACGCCCAATCCTTCTCGTTTTGTGCCTTACACGCAAAAAGAAGAAGCAGCAGCAGGCAGACACAATCTGCGGCTTGTGTTTGTTTTTGTCTTATTGACAGATGCAATCGTCTTGATAAATGGCTGTATCTTATAGAGTCTCTGTGTCTGTTTTTGAAGCCTTGAAATTTTGCAATCTATTGAAAAAATGAAGCGGCAGTCGGGCAGTGATGCAGTCTCTTGTCTTGCATTGAATTTTCCCCCACAATGAAGTAAGGCCCCGCTTATCGATTTAGCCACTCATTTTCCATATATTAAAGTTTTGCTGGTTGAAGGGCACAGTTTGTTTCTGCACTAGTCAACCGTTTAAAAGCTGCTGCTGGTCCTTAATTACATTTTCAATAGTTCTTTAGGCTTTTCCAGCCTATTCTGTTTTAATATGCCAAGCAAAACAAAAAGCAAAGTCTCCAATCAGTAAGCCCACCCTGTGGGACCCGGTCTCTCTGGGTCATTTAATGCTGAAGAGATTAGTGAGACAATTAGAGTTGGCCCAAATACAGCAGTCAGCCACTTTTTGAAGATGGTTGCTTTTAGCTTTAGTGAGGGAGGGGGGGTTGACAAGCAGAAGGCTAATATAGGTCTGCCTTCATACAGACTCCTCCCAAATAACATGCGTTCTACTCAACTCGTCCTCAGAGCCAAGGACGCCGCGCTCTCCAGTACTTAATTACAGTAAATCACAGACAACATGCGAAGGAGCCTGCATTCTTAAGCAGCCTAGTTAGTCTGTGAAATGCCATTGATGAGAAGGCCTTATTAGTGTGAGGATTTTCTGCAGAAAGTGAAGGCATTTGTTCTGCAAATTGGAAGGAGAGGATCTCGGGACCGGCTCTGAAAAAGTGCCGGTTTGGCACAACACAAGCCGAGCTCTCAGGAGGCATGTACCCAGCGCACCACCCACAATAATAGTCTTGACGATATAATCTCCACCAAAATTGAAAAACGGGCAGCCTATAATTCACCTGTTCTAAAAAGTGACAAAAGTCTGGGAGCAGCCTTTAATTAGCCGTTTTCTTTGGAAGCTCAAAGGCGCAGTAGCTGGGCCCAGACCGCAGTCATAATTGCCTGTCGTCTCCTGATAATAAGACAGTTGTTGTATGTTTGGTCAGTGCTGGAAAGCTCATATAATTTGCAGCTTGACGGATTAATATTGGACTTCAGAAATGTGGGTTGGTTGACAGGATTTCTTGATGAACGGAGCTTTGCTGTTAACAATAGAAAATACTCATCCGGTCCCGAGCAGAGAAAGGGGGCTAAACAGACTTCAGGATGGGTTAATTCAGACCAAAAACTCCTCCTAAAATTTTCACTCCAAAGGAAAAACACTGCAGACGGTTCCCTGGAGGCGTTCCCCTCATCTTATCTGATTTCTGCCAAAGGTGACACAACAAAGGCCAATCAAGATTCAATAGAAGTCAGGGACCCAGAGGAGCAGAGGCGTAATGGAAGAGCGGGGTCTCAGACAGTCCGGAGGTCTCTGGTGACTACCATCCTGCCGAGCACCCCCTTCTTGCAGAGAGCCCATTTACTGTGAATCTTTCAATTTCACTTTAGTCGCTGACGAGCCTCTCCTGAGGTTCCTCTTCACCGACAATCAAAATAAACTCCTGGACTGAAGTGTAATTCGATCCGAGGCTGCAGGACGGCTGTAAAGAGAGAGCCAGTGAACGTTACCCGCAACTGACAACTCTTCATCAGCTCCTAAAGAGGACGCAAACCAGTTTCCCGCTCAGAACAGGAGAAAACTCACACAGCGAGCGCCGCTGTAATTTATTCTGCCAAAGCCTTCGCCTGACTGTAAGCCTGAGTCACACAGAGGCAGAATTAATTATAACTCTTCTGCCTATCTTAATTAAATCTTTTCACATCACAGATTTTACACAACAGAAGGAAAATATCTACCTCATCTTTAAGCTGGGGTGGGGGGTGGGGGGTACAGGCTGAAAAAGTCTAGAATCAGGAAATCTAAAGTACACAGCAAAGTTTCCTCTTTGGGATTACGGGTTCTGCTTTGTTGTGTCCGGTCCGAACAAAGAGACGCTTGTTAGTTTGTGCCGACTGCTGGGGAGATTGGACGGCCTTGGTTTTATCAACATAGAGTTTGTTGGCCTTTTAAAGTACACAGAGCTTTTAAGCTGCACAGCTGAACTCTGTCCCCCCCGCCGCCGCCGCCGCTGCCTTCATCGCTTCATGACTTCAACATTTGCTTCTCGCTTTGGGGTCTTTCAATCAAATCCCATCAACATGACTGCAAAAATAATTAGATATTGTCACTTTTCTTTAGTAAACAAACATTGTTTATCCTAAATACATAACAATAAATAGTATTAATGTGATATTCTGATAAACTGTTGAACAGTTTTTTGTAAATTTTGAAATATATTGTATGAATAGTTGAATTGACATAAATAATAAAAACTAACTATTACCCATAAGGCATAAAACTAACTAAAACTGTTATGCCTGTCCTTAAACCAGGGGTGCTGGGTAAACTACGACGGCCCGTTAAATTATTGAATCTGGCCTACCAAACTAGAATAAACCATTTTGATTACCCAGATTAATGGTTTATTTTACGTGTAGTTCAGGTGTCTCCCCATAGATGGCGCACTACAAATACATTTTCCTTTGTTCAGACACAGAAAGATATTGTGCATTCATGTAGTGTTTGATGATTTGTTGTTTTTCCAATGTTCATGTTTGGTTTCCAAGTCAGACAATCATTTTTCGGATTATTCCAATGCTATTTGAACGTAACACATTGATTAAAATGGCACTAAAATGAGAACAAAAACTACAGTTAAAAAAAAAAAATCCAAAAAGTCGTTTTTTAAAGTAAGATTAATATTTAATGTTTTTATCCAGATCCTGTGTTGTTTCTTTCATTAACGAGGTGAATTACCAGAACATCTCAAATCTACTCCTGATCCAGCTCTTCTGTCAAATTTTAGAACCCTTTGTTACCCACGAATAAGAAAGTTTGCCCACCCTGCATTAGACCTTCCTTCCCAGAGGAAGGAAAAACTCCCAAAAATCCAGATTCAGGTAAAAAAGAAGAAATCTTAGAGATGACTACAAGAACGAGAGATCCTCTCCCAGGATGGACAGGTGATTTACCAGGACAATTACAGAGGAATTAGCTTAACTAACTACAGCTACACATTTTAAAAGAGATCAGCCGGAGAGAACTGAGGGAGGGGGTGTCCACGGTCCAGATGAGTCGAGATGAGGCGTGGTTCACGGCCAAAACAACCCAGAGGCGTGGTCCACAGCCAAAACAAGCCAGAGGCGTGGTCCACAGCCAAGACAAGCCAGAGGCGTGGTCCACGGCCAAAACAAGCCAGAGGCGTGGTCTACGGCCAAAACAACCAGAGGAGAGGTCCACGGCCAAAACAAGCCAGAGGTGTGGTCCACAGCCAAGAACAGGAGTACAGACAATCCACCTGGAATCTGAAATCTCTCCCACTCCCAGGAAGGGGAGTGAGAAAGAGGAACAACACATGAATGGCACTGCACCAAACAGAAGCACAGAGAACTCAATATAATAAATAATGAAGAGGAGAGGTGAAAGTAGAGGATAAACCCCAGAGCTGATGTGGATAGTAACGATGATAGAAAATCTATCATTTTTAGTCTGTATCAGTATTAATCTAGACCAGGGAAAGGCAACTCCAGGCCTCGAGGGCCGCAGTCCTGCATGTTTTCCAATATCCCCTGCTCTGGCATGTTCTAATTGGGTAGGCACACCTGAACCAGGTAACCAGTCATGAGTAGAGCTTGGATATTTGGAAATCATACCGACACTGCGGCCCTCGAGGCCTGGAGTTGCCTTTCCTTGAGTTGTGTAGACCCACGAGAGCTACAGTGGAGGGAATTGACCGCCAGGGCCCGCTTTATCAAACTCACTTACCCCGGCGTGTTCTCTCAGAACTCTCATGGAGCCTGGTGTTCAGAACACGACCCAAACCCGTCTCAAACTCCTCTCAGTTCAGTTTCTGTGCATTAGAACACCTTACTGAGTCCAGGTTTGTGTTCTGTCGGTTTGTGAGGATCAGCAGTAGCTGTTGCAGGATCGACCCGCTCTGTGTGGAAGGAGGATAAACTCTGAGCATCAAAGCAGTTTTTAGGAGTCGCCCTGATTTAAAGATCAGGTATTTGAGGGCAGACTGCTCTTCACCATCCAGGTCCAGAGGTCACATCGACCTTTGTTGATCTTAGATAGCTTAAACACAGACGGAACAGAAAAAAAAACTCTTTAACCAGCGCCACTGTTTACTTTAAACACAAGCAGAAGATTGAAAACACACACGACTGAACTACAGATAATATATATAATATGATAAAGCTCAATGTCTACTAAGCAACACCTTTTGAGTGTCCATGCTTCTTTGATGATAAATTTGTATTTTTTTATGATGTTTCAGCTTTATGCTTAAAACTTTACATTTCCAATCGTCATTGGATCAGAAAAGTCCTTAGCAATAATTGCTAGCGTCGTTAGCGACCGTTGTTTCATGGGGCACACAGAAGATATTGCTCAGTAGTACATAGACATGAACAAATGTTTAATAAACTTGTTCAGTAGACAAAGAGAACAGACCAAAGACATGAACAGTGGATGCAAACTCTGCCTTCCCTGCCTTTTTATACAGTCCACAGGATTTGGGGGCGGAGTTAAAATGTAAAAAATGTAATACCCACCTGGGTCTCACCTACCCTATGTGTTGTAAAGTTAAAGTTAAAGTCGCATTAGTTGTCACACACCTAGGTGTGGGAAATATGTTCTCTTCATTGGACCCGTCCCCTAGGGGGAGTGGTGAGCTGCAGACACAGCTGCGCTCGGGAACTATTTGGTGGTTTAACCCCCAAATCCAACCACTTAATTCTGAGAGTCAAACGGTGTCCAGCAGAGGGAAACTGAGTCCCATTTTTAGAGTCTTTGGTGACTCGGCCTGGATTTGAACTCATGACCTTCCATTCTCAGGGTGGACCCTCTACCACAGCGGTGTCAAACTCAATCGCACAGCCGGCCAAAATCCAAAACACACCTTAGGACACGGGCCGAACAGGATAAACATTTTTGAACACTCTGAAGCAAAATTTTCTAAACTTTTAAACTGTAACTTTTTCACATAATTGTGAACTAGATTTATAGCATTACCTGTGATAATGCTAGTGTGAATGCTGTAAGATGAATTTGGCTAATGAAGATGCTAGTGCTCAGAGCTAAAGATACTAAAATTTATTGCTAAAAACACTGAAGCTGATAGCTAGCTAAAATACTAGCTAAATGCCAAATTAGACTAAAAAACTTAAAAAAAAACTTACAACTTGCATGCTAGCCAAAACAGATATCATGCACCTGAAAAAATAGCTGAACTTCAAAATAGCCTAAAAAATCTTGTAATCCCTGTAAATGCCAAAATACTCCAAAAAAACTAGCAATATGTCAATTTTTAAAACTTAAGAACTGTTGAAACATATTTATGAATAATAAAAAGGCATGAATATTATTCTAGAATAAATCAACTTAAACCCTAAATAACTTTCAATATTTTACTCTCCATAAAGATATATTTTGTTACTACTAACATGTATTACAAGATCACTGAGCTGATATAGAAGCGTACACTATGACCTGTCGCCCGCAGCACGCCCATAGATAAAACATGAACAGTTCACTAAGGGGTAAACCGTTTCTGCAGGTCGCACAGGTCCCCTGCCGCACAGGTTTATTCCGTGAGGACAGATGTGACTCCGGCTTCAGGGTCACAGTCACTGTAGAGTTACACTCCGGACAGTTCCCCCGTCTGTTGCAGGATGAACATTTTTTCAACAATCTTTCATCTTGAAGCTTCAGAAGAGGACTTTACTCTTTTAAATGGCACTCACAGACGTCCCAACAATGTCAAAGCTGGGTGTCGTGGCCCCTCCCTCTTCATTGCTCTTTTATTTCCAGAAGATCTCTTCAGTCGCTTTAAACTTCCTAGTTTTTTACAGCAGTGAAAGCAGAAAAAGTCACATCCAATAAAAAGCTCCTAAATGTGGCTGAGGTAAAACACATGGACCGCTGCTGACTGGATGAACAGTGTGGAGCTTGTCACTCAGCCTGACGGGACGGGGCGGGGCGGGGGCGACATCACACACGTCCACAGCTCTTTGTCACATGTTGGAACAATTAGCGTTGAGAGCTGTCTTCTGTCACTCTAAATGAGCTCTGCAGTGACAGGCGGGTTCTGATTAACACCACGGTTTGTTTTGACGTCAGGATCGGGGACGGCCGCTCCGTCCGCTGCGACGAGCGCGGCTCACCCGTGGGATACCATGTCAGGGAACAAAACCCACAGGTGGGAAATGTGACCAGAGCAGCAGGTTTCATTATCGGGTTCTTAATTAGGGGGATAGAAGGTCCACCATGTCAACGCGACGAGATTATAGCAGCCAAAGCCCTGAGTCGGCGTTTCCCTTCAAAGCAGGAGGAGGCTTGTTTGCCGACCCGCCAGTATCTGTGCGGTTCTCACACAGATTGTTGTGTCTTTGTGTTTTTATGGCCTTAACTGATGTCAGACGCCTGCAGTTCATCGCTGGTTCACTCCGTTTATGTCGACCGGCGCACAAACTCCCCCAACCGTTCCACTCGTTCTCCTTCACTCGCCCAGAAATGGGTTATACAGGAACTGCAGGATGTGTGTGTGTGTGTGACACGTGCACCCACGCACACACAGAGACACACACAACAGTTTCCTAACTTTGTGAGAGTTTGTATTTTTTCATTGTGAAACTTGGGATATTAGTGTGAGTGTGCATGATGTGGTGTGTACGTTTTGTGTGTTTTCTTTTCTGTACTCTGAAAACTGCTGCTCTGTGATCCACAGAGAACGGCAGAAAGAGAATAGCAGGAAACTATCCACTCTGAAAACCCCAACCTCACTATGACCCTGACTCACACCGACACTCACACACACTCACCCGCACACACACACCCGCACACCCCCACACACACACGCACAGACTTGTTGTTTGGAGTCTTCTGGGCTGATGGCCTTGTTTAGTTTCTAAAACTTCAGTCGGCCGTTCTTTTCCAGCGACTGTGGGCTGACAAAACGCCTTGCGGGTTAATCCGGCAGATCCCGCTAAAGTGTCCGTTAATAATTTAGCGATTGTGCGCGCTCGGTCCGTCCGTGGGAGGAGCCGCTCTCATCAAAGCTGTAAACAAACGCACAAACAAGGACTGATGTCAAAGCAGCTCTGGGAGGCTGTGTGTTGTCAGAGTGTGTGAACATGTGCGTTTCCCTCCACTGGACACAATTAACACGCGGAGACTCGACCCAGCAGCGTGTCAGTTATACACTCAGAGCCCCCCCCACCGTACAGTCACAGATTCTGCTCACAGAAAGTCACTGCGCCTCTCACCGAGCTGTAATGAGATTTGTGATGGCAGACAGCAAGTCAGGGTGCAAAGACTATTAGCACAAACTGAGAAATAAAGAGGAAAACACTCTCAAGTCACCCCAGCTATTCTCTCTCTGCTGTTTCACTTTGAGCATACAAATAAAGTTTATTCAAAAAGGTTTTCTGTGGATCCAAACTTTAAATTGAGAATGATGACACGGAACGCACACTAATTATGACCCTTCCACCGCCGTGCTTCAAAAGCAGCTTCAACATAAAAGACTGAGCTCCCTCTTCTTATCGGTTTCATCAGTTTCATAGACGTGGTTCCAGAGGATGAAATGAAGTTTTTCTCACTTTTCTCAAGCCTCTGAGATGTGAGCTTTCTTAACCACTTTCTGACCACTGAAGGCATTTTCAGGAGTTTCACGTCTCTGATGATTGGCAGGCGTCTGGATTGCTTTTCTCCTGTGGGTTTCACTACAGACTTCAACTGATTGGAAGTGACAGTGAAGCTTTTCCATGCTGATGGACAGCAACAGTTCCCACTGCTGATGTCCCCCAGTTTGGTTTTAAATTCACTGCAAAAACCCAAGCGGGACGGTGTCAGTGGTGCTGCACTGACCAGGACTTTCTGTTGATCTTGGAGCGTTTACTCCCAGACCGACTCCCGTCCAAACGCTCTCATTGTTTCTGCTTCCTGTTGGTTTCTACCCACTTTTTTTTTCTTTTCTTTTTTTCATAAACTTTATTGAACATTCTTTTAATTTTCAAATGTTTAGATTCAGGTTTCTACCCACTCGGATCATCATTTTCATCATTACCGTCATCATCCTCCCGCTCTCACTCATATTTTAATAATGTTATTAAATCCTCATCAGCTTGCAGGCGAGACATTCCTGACATTATTTTCTGAAAAAAACTGAAGAAAACTTTTTGGTCTAATTTCTAAATTCTTCCAAGTCTTGCATAAAAATATCCTAACAATCCCTTTAGGGATGAACCCTTTCATCCGTTTGACAAAAAGAAAAGCTTCATCTTCTGTTTCTCTCCCCGCATATCATCTCTCCTGACGCATTATTTATTTGTTTAGTTTTGCATCAGAAATTCAGCTTCAGTTAGACAAAAAAACAATCTTTTTCTGACGTTTCTGCCTCCTCTCTTTCAAACTTTCCCTCTTTCTCCATCAAAATCTTTCTTTTATTTAAAGGTAACCAAACCCTAAATTCACTTTTTTTTTGTATCTGTTGTCCTCTATAAATGGAGCTTTGAAAGTGCTGTCTGTTAGTCATTGCCACATTTATGATAAATTAAAACAAACTTGTTTAATTCTTGAAAATAGTCAAAAACCGTGTGTGTGCTGCCCCCTACAGGTTGGTACGAGGTATTACAGTTGAATTTTGTGATTGGTCAAACTATCTTAGTTTCAGAAGTCTGACATCATGATCTGTATCTCCATTAATGATAACAGTCCAGCCCCCAAGCCCCACCCCTCTGACTGAGTTTTCATATTTTGGCTGTGGGCGGAGTCAGCCTCCAGTTTCCCTGTTTGGTTACCCTTTAAGCTGTGAACTTTCTTACAGGGACGTGTTAGGAACTTGGTTATTTTTAATCAGAGTTTTTTTGTTTTTCGGGGAAGCCAGGCTTCTACGAATAGGCACGACTATGCCGACAATTAACCCTTGTGCTATCCTAGGTATGTTGATGTTGGGAGTGGGGTCATCTGAGCTTTTTTTTCTCAATGACCTTTGATTTTCACTGGTGTCTATGATAGATATATAATCCTGTCCACCTTCATCCTCATATTTAATGGGACGGGTAAGGCATGGGTCATCTGGACCCCATAAGAGAGCACAAGAGTTAAGATAGTCAATGTCTAATTTAATAGTTGATTAGTCATTTCTTTGTCTTTATTTTTTTTTTATCTCAAAACAACAACGCACACATTCTAATAGTGCGTCTGCCATTCTCTTCAACACAGCGGTGCTACTCCGGGTCAGTAGTGATGTCACAGGAAGTTCTAGGAAGTCTCTGGTACCATAACAACGGTAACAGAGCTTCAAAGTGGGAAACATAAAAAGATCAAAGGAAAAAGTGTCCAATGCAATGTCTGCATGAATGAACACCTGAAGAGGAAGAACGTTGTTTCTGAGCATGAGGAGGGGTCCTCGTCTGGGGAAGCTAAGCTAACATTAGCACAAACTTGTTATCTAAATGTTCCATGTCCATCTCTGTAACCTGGACCCCATCAGAGAGAAATGTCTCTGCTGAAGGAACATCTGCTCTCTAAAGAGATCAAGTCTTTCTGCAGACATGGAGAAATCTTCACTTTCCTGCTACCAGCAAGAACATCGGACAGTCTGGAATTCTGTCCAGTCAGAGTGAAGCTGAACACAGTTCTGAACGTTCAGAACCACCAAATGAACTTCAGTTCTATCTGAATCAGTGAGAACAAAACTTCATGATTAGTGAAAAATAGTTCTTTGTTTCAGATTCTAACCTCATTTAAGTTTTAATGACAGAAACAAATGAAGGAAAGAAGCTGCAGGATTCATTAAAGGTTGAATAAAATATTGTCTTTATGTTTAGCATGTAGCTTCAACACTTCAAGTTTAAAGCTAAAGATGGTTAAGATGTGAAGTTTACTTCCAGTTTATCCATGACCTGATCAGCTAACTATTGAAGTAATCGTTTAAAGTCAGAGTTCGTTGGCGTTTCCTCAGCTCTGCCGCCTCTTCTCCGGCTGGTTTTGGCTGCTGGTCGTCGTTACCCGACTCGGATGTTTGTAGCTCTGACGTCTTGTTGGTGGCGTGCAGACTGACTCACCAACATCCACTGATGTCCACTGACCTCACCTGAGGGAGGCTGTTAACACCTCCATAGAAGGGTTAACACAGGGGCCATTTAGAACGCATTTATGCAGATTATTGAGTAAAAAGGTTTCAAACTGTTCAGGACCGCATCGTTTCCCGTGAAGGCCTTCAGTGTTTGTTGTACAGCAGACACAGAGGCTGCAGCCTTCACTTCTGTTCAGCTGCTTGTTTATTTCTAGAAAAGCAAAAAGAGAGAAAAACACAAATGATCTGCAGAATTCTGGGTAATTTTAGTAATTTAGCTGTTTCTAAAAAATGGACGTTGTGTGTTTTCCCTGATTGCTCACAGGAAATGAGTGTGTCCGTCTGAGCGTGTGCACAGCTCTGTAATTTGGCGGTTCAAACACGTTTTAAGGTTTGGATGCGTTTCAGGAGTGAGCACAAAATGCAGAAATACTTTTCCAGGGTCAGAGGTTTCCCAGAATAAACCGTCAGCCGGCTGCTGCGCGTCCGAGTCTCCGCGCCAATCATTCAGCCGCGCCTGCTTTTCCGGCGGAGCTCGGTGAACCCCGGCGCTCTCGCCTAGTCCATAATTAGGGCTGTGTGTCGCAGGAGGCAAACGCTGCCGCACAGCACAACACGACCGGAGGACGCCGTCTCTGTGCAAACCGCTGCTGATTGGGATCTTTTAAGGTCAGAATCAGAGGTTAGAAAAGTGCAAGTCATGCGTTTGTGCCTGAGACGGTGTCCACCGTCTGACATTAAATGAAAGGTTTAAATTCAGTTATTGGAGTTTGTTACTCGGTCATTTCAGTTTAAATGCCATGTGATGCACTTTACAGCGCATGGCTTTGACGCATCCTGAAGTGCAATAAAATGATGGTTTATGGGAGATTTAAGGAACGTTTACGGCGCCGCTGCTCTCCCAACTGTTCTATTTGTCAGAATATTCCCGGATCCCTAAATCACTTCATATATGTGCAATTACTCAACCGGAACACAAACACGCTGCTTTTGTGGAGCTTTCTTCCTTTGCTCAGCTGCACTCGCATGAATAAATGTATAAATATGTGCGTCTGGCATGAGCTCGCACACACTTAAAGAAAACGAGGCTTCCAGCGTGACTCCCTCCACTGATGTACATCGGCTGTGACATTTCCCACTGGTGTCAAACTGCTCCTGTCTGCCACAGCTGTCTCCTGTCTGTTCGCTGTTGCAAGCTCCTCCCTCCTTCAAGAACGCTGAGGAGGGAAAGTTCAGGGACCGCCGCATCACTTCCACATATACACCTGTTGGGATGTGTATGAGAACTGGACTGAGTAGCTCCGCCCCCCTGGTGTTCCAAAACAGGAAATTTACTCTTTAGAGAAATAACCAGCTGTCACTTAGTCATTCTTTTGGTCAGAACAACCATTCTTTTTTTTTTTTTTACAAAAACTTAGTATTTATTGATAATTACTAACAGTAATGAATACTCTCACTAACAGATTTCATGTATTTCAAGTGTTAGGGGTGTGGCCTTCCTACAAGCTCACTCCTGATTGGTGAAAGTGGTCACCATAGAAACTCAGGGATTTGGACCAATCACTTTAATGTCGGGTTCCAACATGGCAGCGTCCGTATTGCTAAATAATGGAGACTGAATTTCCCTCCAGTTCTCACAGACAGATGATGGTTGAATGTTTCTGTTGTCCCGCCTCCATCACAGGCCATCTGACAAATCAACCACTGTTGGATAAAATGACCACAGTCAAAATGTTTTTAATGGTTCTCAGTAGGGCTGCCATGATTAACCGACTAATCGACAATTAAAAAAGTTGACGACTAATTTAATAGTCGATTATTTGTTACTTTATATTATATGGAGTCAGAGTGTAATAAAGTTATAATAGCATTCTGCTAGATTATTGGATTGTTTTGGCATTTATTAAGGTTTTTTTAGGCTATTTCGGAGTTTAGCTAATATTTCAACTGCATGCTGGGTATTTTGGCTAATTTAGGAATTTTTTGTTTTTGTTTTTATGGCTATTTTGAAGTTTAGCTATTATTTTAGCTGCATGCTAGCATTTTGGCTAACTTCTGCATTTTTCAATTTTTTAGTCAAATTTGATATTTAATCAAGATTTTAGCTGGCTATCAGCTTCAACGTTTTCAGCTATTAGCTTCAACGTTTTCAGCTATTAGCTTTAGCGTTTTTAGCTATTAGCTTTAGCATTTTTAGCTATTAGCTTTAGCGATTTCAGCTATCAATTTCAGCATTTTCAGCTATCAGCACTGACATCTTTGGCATGCATATTCAGCTTACATCATTCACACTAGCACAGGTAATGCTATATATCTAGTTTACAGTCCGTTTAAAGCTAATGCTGGTTAGGTCGAGTGCTTTACATCCAGCTTGTGCATGACCTGATTAGTCGGAAAAGCAACGGGTGATCAGTTGACTATTCAAATAATCGTTTGTGGCAGTTCTAGATCTTAGTTCACAGTTGACACAAAAAGCTGCTTTTTCCTTTAAAAAGTTTCATCTGTGGTGAAAAAAACAGAAGTTGAGCCGTTTAGAAGTGAACGTGTTTTTGGAAGAATGGATGGATGAATGCAACAGCAGCCCGAGGTTCACATTTCTGAATGAAAGGTTTCGTTCTGCGTCACGTAAAGAAATCAAAATCCAAAACCTCCACTTCTATTACTGTATGGATTTCTTTTCCTGCATGTGGCATTTCCTCCCTCTGTGCCGCTCTCTTAAATATAGTCTAAACTGCTTTTCTTTACCACATACAGAACATCCCTCCCTACCATTCATTCTGAATGTGGAGCGTTCCTGCTGCATGTGCTCGGGCTCTCATGACAAATAAAGATGCTTATCTGCTGCAGTCCTTTGTTCTTCTGTTAGTTCATACATGAAGCTCAGCAGCAGGACAATAAAGAACAAAGAGACTCTTGTGTCTCTGAGACGAGAGCCATCAAACTGCAGGTTTGGCTTTTCAAACGCCTGAATGTCTTTTCTTTGGGGGGGGGGTCGGGTTTTCTGTGCAGAAGCCTGATGCTTGAACACAAACTGATGCACAGACACACTCAAGAACTGCAACTGGAAAACAACAGCAGCAGCAGCAGCAGCACAGCGATGGTCGCTGCTGTACACAGAAAGGTCAAAAGTTGATGCCGTTTTTCATTACTTAAGGACTGCAAAAATGTTGGCCTGAAAGGCCTGAAAATCAACAAAATCAATGAGCAGAACCTGCAAGAGAGACGGCAGCGCGGGAGTGCAGAGGTTTAAGGTTAGAAAAGAAAAGCTCTGAGGAAAGAGGATGAGGATAAGAAGAAGAGCGATGTGAAAGCTGAGAGAAACCGCAGAAAGACAGGAAAAAAAGCTGAGTGGGATAGTGAGGGCAGGCCCGAACCCAAACGCACCCGCTTCCTCCACCGTCCTCTCTGCTGAGAATATTAGGTTATCAGTGTCCAGAAATTGACCTGAACTGAAATTCGCCTTCGCTTTATCTGCTTTTTCTCTTTTCCTTTTAGAACGGCTTCTCTTTGCCCTGCTGCTGCAGTCGTATCACCGGGGAGGGGGCTTAGTGACTTATAGGAGAGCAAGAGCGTTCTTCAACACCAGCAGACACAGAAACATTTCTAAGACCGCTTTTTCACAGCACCGGCCGTCCACACTTCTTCTTCTTTGGCTCCATTTTCATGGTTCTAACCAGTGATGACATCTCTAAAAAGAGTTTTGTTGATCTGAACATGTTTACGATCCATGTTCACGTTCTTACCCCCCCGAGAGAAGGAACTGATACCATGAAATGGATTCAGTCAGCTCTTCAGATGAACATGGAACCAGAAGAAGGTCATGAAACTGTAACAATGAGAGATTATATCAGTATCAGCTGATATTTGTATAGTTTGAGTTTATCAGTATTTGTCTGATACTAAAATAACATTCACCCATGTTTGACTGTTTTCAGGTACACTTTATTTCTGACATGCTAATGTGTACAGTCATTATGTTCGGACTGTTTTCATGTATATTTTATATTTGATATAGACACGTGTGTTTACTAGATGATCCCTGGTGACGGGACGCTTATCATTTCTAGTTACATCTAGTCGTCAGTAAATGATCTGAATGTTTTCAGATATATTTTCAAAGTTTTCAAGTGATCCTATGAGATCTGTGATGGAATGTTATCCTGTTGCTTTCTTCTAATCACACTATCAGAATAAATACGATGCAGGTGTGAGCATGCTGTATGTTAAAGAGGTCCAGTACTGTAGGATTGTACAATAGAAGAAGAGTGATGCGTTTCTAATAAAGACACAAAAACACACATTTGGGTTATTGGAGACACTTAAATATCAGTATCTGTAAATATCATTTCTCAGATATCAGTTCATTAAAACAGTTCACCGATATTTCCCTGTAACTGTTGCTGATAGATGATATTTATATAATTATACAACAGGAGGATTCAAGCCCCGCCCCCAGGAGGTTCTGATGGAGACTCTGAGGTTCTGATATAGACTGAGGTTTTGGTTGAGACTCTGAGGTTCTTATAGGTTCTCATGGAGACTGAGGTTCTGGTGGAAGCTCTGAGGTTCTAGTGGAGGCTCAGATGTTCTGATGGAGACTCTGAGGTTCTGATGGAGACTGAGGTTCTAATTGAGACTCTAAGGTTCTGGTGGTGTTCCTACACTGTGGTTCTGCATCCTCCCACTCATCCATATTTCACTCTGTTGATTCACTGTTGACAAACTTGTAAAAATTTAAAAAGATGCACCATTTCCATTCAGACTCACTTCCTGCTCTAGTCTGCTGTGGTGGATTGTACAGTGAATTATTCAGTCCGATTCTTGTCATAAAAGGCTTTTCTTTTGTGCTTTGGAGACGGCCTGAACATGAGGACTGACTCAGCAAGCGATCGGAGCTGAAGAGCCGAGCGTCGAGCTTCAGGAACATTCTGGAGTTTGAACAACAGCTTCCAGAGAATGATGTCGATCTAAAGGTTTTAGAGCTTCTTCTGCTGCTTTGTGTCTATCAAAGTCGCAGTTCCATGACTTTCTTTTACTGCAGAGATTTGGCTTTTTCTGTAAGACTAAATGCCAGACGCTGACGACTGCTCACTTCCAGTAACTTTGAATTATTCGAGCAAAACGTCACGGAAAACAGTTTCAGTGGTAATCTCAAACGGATCTGAAAGACGAGCTGCATTACTGTGAGAAAATGTGTTTTTGTGTGCGTGCAGTGAAATCATTCAACAATACACGCCGCCTTGAGTCTCAGATTTGTGTTTTCTCTGAGCACATTATGCTAATAGACAGAGGCCAGCCTTTCTGTCAGAGAGCGGCGCTGCTTTTAAGGAGAGGGTTCAACTTCATCACCTTTTAATGAGCCCAGAGAGAAATCAGCAGAGACCTCGCCCACTTCACCTTATCCCCCGCACTCCTCGCCACTGCAGCGTACGGCGGAGAGGGTTTTTATATTTAGACCACAAACTCCAGTCTGGATCAAATGTGAGGAACACACAGAAGATCTACGATTATTCAAAATACTCCAGATGAGAAAAATCTGTTTCAAACTCCAGTAGAGGACGGTTATAGGGTTTTATTTGGGGTGTCCGGATCCGTGGAGGGTCATAGAGAGGAGCGGCTGCATCTTAAGGTGTGTCTTCAGTTCCCTTGAGGCTTGTACGACCACCTTAAATAATGTCATGAAAATGGAACGTACCATTGTGGTGTGTTTGGTCTTTTATTGTGAAGAATTAGAAAGGAAGTTACCCACTTAACGTACAGGTGATAGTGTGGTGAAGTGTCCTCATTCTACACTCTAGTCTAGGGTCTTCAACCTTTAATGCTCAAAGAGCCAATCGGATCACTTTATTATTGAAAACAACCCAGTTAGAGCCACAAAGTCTCAATTCACCCTGTAGAAAAAAGAGATTCATTTGTGTTTTTGTTTCTATCATAATCAATATAAATTAACTGTTTTTTTTGCACTAAAAAAGAAAAATATCTTTTTTTTTTTTTTTTTTTAACTAAATATAAACTTTTGACAGAGGTTCACAAGACTCCCTTTCAAAATAAAGGACACCCTTTATCATATAGTTTGAATGAAGTTTAAGTTATCTGAAGGTTAAGACTAACACCATGGAGAGTATGACCTGGTGTTAAGATGCCCCTCCTCAGGCAGGATGAGGGGCATCCTGGAATATAGGGGTGACATTAAAGAGGTAGACTCCCCCCCCCACAGAACAGACAGACAGTTGGGGTCTCCCAGGAAAATGGAACTTTAGAGATCGGTTTGTTTTTTTTGCATTTTGCTCCCTGAAAGTCTTTTCTCACCATCTGAAACGTGTCATCCAGGACTCACATCATCACATGAAGCTTTCTGCTCTTTGGTTCTAATTACCATAAAACAGAGGGATCAAACGTAATCACACAGGGGGCTAAAAACCAAAACACACCTGAACTGGACAAACGTTTATTGAACACTCTAAAACTACATTTTTAAAATGGTAAACTTTTAACACAATTATGATCTAGATATATAGTATTACCAGTGATCATGTTAGTGAGAATGCTGTAAGCTGAACTTGGCCTCTGAAAATACTGAACTTGATAGTTAAAAACGCTGGAGCTGATAGCTAGCTAAAATATTAGCCAAACGCCAAATTAGCCTAAATAAAAAACTAAGACAGCTGGCGTGTAGTTGAAAAAATAGCTTAACTTCAATTATTCCAGAATAAATCAACTCTAAATAACTTTCAATATTTTACTCTCCATTAAATAAAATTTTGACAAAATTATACAAGTTAAAAATAAGTGCAAGATAACATTGGCCCTTTCCTAACAATAAATATAGATGGGATTACGTGGAGGAGCAGCATTTCCTGCAGAAACTGTTTCCCTCTCTGCAGTCATTCAGACGCCGGGTTCAGACTGAAGTCGTGCGATGAGTCAGGGAAGCAGCAGAACATTCCGCCTGCATTTGGCGAGGCTTTGATCCGGCTCGTCTGATCCCAAACTTCTGTTTGACGTTTTGGGAACGGGCCCTTCTCTTGGGTCGTCTCGCTGAGACTCGGCTCTGCAGCAGGAACACAAACCTTGTGTAGGCCACGTGGAGAGCTGGTGTTCACAGGTGGACGCTCACCAGATATCACCACCCTTCACTCATTCATTCAGTCGAGCATTAGGAGGACGGATTGGTCCGTGTGATCTTCAGGAAGCATCCCCGGGTGACCGTTTCTCCAGGATTGCATAAGCTGCTCCACCATCGGCTTTATGTGTTTGGGTGTTTTTGAAGCCATATGGTGTTGACTCAGGACCCGGCAGGGGATCTGCTCTATGTTTAGCGCTATAGTCTTCCTCTTTATTTATTTATTTTATTCTTTGTCGCCTCGATGGAGTGCAGCACAAACACGAGAGTTCCACACAAAGCAGAGCTCCACATTCTCATGTTCTCTCTTCACACAACGTCAGTGAGAAGAGGAGGGCGTCAGCAAGATAAGCACCGACTATTTTCAGGTTCTGGTTCTGATGGAAGTGAGAAACGGGACGAAGATTAACCACAATGAAAGAATGAAGTGTGATGGGAGAAAATGGAGACATGCAGGTGAAGTGTGTGGAGCAGATGGGTTCTTCCTGTTCCTGGAGTTTGAGTGATATGAGCTCGTTTCAGAGGCAGTCTGCAGCGCAGGAGGGTCCAGTTAAGGGGAACAGTTCGAGTCTCTTTGGGTTGAGATTAGAGATAATCTCTAAGTTAATTTCAAGTTTCAAAGCAGAAGGGAATCAATGTCTTTGTGCTTTTGACCTGCTGGAATGTCTTTAGCTTTTGCATCGTTTTTAATCGTCTAGTGTTTGATGCAGATGTGATGAAACAGTTGTTTGCAGACAAACCAGTTCTGTTTGTTATTGAGGAAATGAAATAGGATTATTTGAGTCTCTTTTCTGTTCTAAAATAGAGATAGTTCACAAACTGAACTGTCTCTTTTTCTATTTTGATCATTCTAAAACCTGTTGTTTTTTAGAAGATAATTTCTGCAGAGCAGAAGGAGTTTTTCAGAAATTCCCCCTGCCTCATCCTTCCAGTCATCCATCTGTTTAAATTATCAGACATAGTTTGGGGCTGTAAGATAGAGCCCCAAACTATGTCTGATCTTTCCAACTCAGATGAGGAAAACAAAGACGTTCATGGATCTATTTGTCTGGATCAGAATGTACAGATGTGTCAGAATGGGGCGGAGCGTGGAGCTTTTTCATCTGCTCCTGATTCACAATGTTACAATTCTAATAGAGAAATTCTCAGAAATGCAATTTTAAGATGAATGTTCTTTAAATATCTCCCACATCATCCCAATATGCCACCAGAAGATGTTAAAAGCACACATTTCATCAGAGTGACCTTCTGATATGTTGTCCTGACATTAAAAACTAGTGAACTCATACATTTATTTCATCTTTGTGTTTTTATACTTTTAATTGCAGATTTTTTTAAAATTATTTTTAAACACAAATTTATAAGCACTACCTGAAAAATTAGATTTATAATCAAAAATTGTACATATTTACTTTAGGTAAAATTAAACCAAAGGAACTGCAGGATTTCATGACCAACTGAACCGTGAAGATAGAAGAAAAACAGACGAGCAGTGACCATCTGCATCCAGGAGGACACACAAGTGATGCTGGGAGGCTGAAAACACAAGAACGGGAAGAGAAACGACAAAACCGTTTATTTAAATCAAAACAAGCCAGACACTGGAAATCCAGGATTTATCCAGGAAACCCCAACGGCAGCAAACGCGTCCACCACAACCTCTGACAGATGTAAACCAGTGACCCGGTCACAGAGGAGCTGAAGGAAAGGGATGCAGGGATGGTAAACGAGCATTAGTTTGTAAGACTTGAATGATGTAAAAGTGAATGATTGTCATGCATGGAGACTTCCCCTGCACTATTTAAATAACATTCAAAGAAAAGTCCAAATGATGCAGATGTGTAGACACACCTCCTCTCATCAGCTGCACTTTTATTTAGCTTTTATTGACAAGTTAGACATTACATGACATCAAATATGTGTACATGGGAAGACAAAATGAATTCACTTTAAGGATTATGAAAAGAGAAAAAAAAGAATATATATATATATATAATATATATATATATATAAAACAAATTTAACAAAATAAATATAAATGTAGATAACATTAAAATAAAATGTTCTAACATACTCAGAAATCTAAATTAAACTGGGAGGCATCAATATCTAAAACATTTCAACCAAGATTATTCATAAAATAAAAGGTAAACAGGAAAAATCTCATCAGTCCAGGTAAACAGAAAAACAATCTGAAAGTTCTGTGGCATTCTTATTTTTTTATCTTTTCTAGAGATTTACAAAAAAGATGTAAGTCATTTTTAAAGAACAAAAAATTTGGATTCTCTTTCAAAAATCAACATTTATGAATAATAAACTTACCAAAAATTAATAAACTGTTGAACAAGAATTTTCTTTTCTTTTCTCTGTCAATACAACCTAATTGTATATGAGAGTATGTAAATAATGGAATTGTATTTTTTGCTGAAAGCCATGTGTATAAATCACCCCTAAATGATTAACAACATTACAGTCATAAAATAGATGCTTTTGGGTTTCAATATCTTTTTTACATATTCCACATATATTATTTTGAATGTTAAATCTTAAATGTAAGAATTCTTTACATGGATAAATATTGTTAATTGTTTTGAAATGGACCTCTTTCATTTTTTATTTAAAGGGAAATGAAAAGAAATGCGATCTAACATTACAAGTGTCATTTGTTTAAAAAGATAGGGACAAAGTTTTTCTTCTAATAGGTAGAGGGAATAAAAAAGAAAAAATATAAAGATAAAAAAAAGAATGTTATCAATCAACAAGGACAGGAGCTGAGGTCAAATCAATGAATGTTGTTTATTTGCTTAAATCAACTGAATCAGTTCAGGAGAAATTGACTTCATGACTCTTGAATATTCTTTATTTGTGTAATCCAACTGAAACTTGGTTTTAACTTCTGTGTGATTAACAAACGTACCATCGCTGTTCATCAGTTGAACTATGACCCATATTCCTTTATCCATCCAAGTTTTATAAAATAAAGATTTTTTTTTGTACAGCTTAAATCTATTATTGCAGAGGGCTGAAATTGTGGGTGTAGATTAACTTCCAAATAAGTAAAACTTGTTTGTGAAATTCAGAAAGTTTGATTGGTTGTTTCATTGGATAAAATTACATTTTAACAGAAATTCAATGCCTCCAACTTTGTTAAATAAGTATGAAGGTATAGAAAACCAGTGAGAATACTTGTTTGTTAATAAAGTTTTGTATCCATTGCAGTTTAATAACTCCATTCATCACCTCAAAATCTATAACATTCATCCCTCCCTCTACATTTTTTCTAATTAGGTGTTGTTTATTTTTCCAAATAAAATTATTTTGCATTTTGTTGATGTTCTTCATGCAAGAGTCAGAGAAAGTCACGGCAAAAGCTGGGTAGATTCTCCATTTTTGTTAAATTTAACCAAAACATTGAAATGTTTCTTTGTAACCAACTGATTAAGATCTGTTGGGTTTTGTCAATTATTGATTGAATATTAGTATCAGCTGCACTTCCTCCTATCAGCTGCACTTCCTCTCATCAGCTGCACTTCCTCTCATCAGCTGCACTTCCTCTCATCAGCTGCACTTCCTCTCATCAGCTGCACTTCCTCATCAGCTGCACTTCCTCTCATCAGCTGCACTTCCTCTCATCAGCTGCACTTCCTCTCATCAGCTACACTTCCTCCTATCAGCTGCACTTCCTCATCAGCTGCACTTCCTCTCATCAGCTGCACTTCCTCTCATCAGCTGCACTTCCTCTCATCAGCTACACTTCCTCCTATCAGCTGCACTTCATCTCATCAGCTACACTTCCTCCTATCAGCTGCACTTCCTCTCATCAGCTGCACTTCCTCTCATCAGCTGCACTTCCTCTCATCAGCTGCACTTTCTCATCTGCACTCTTCATCTCACTGCACAACTTCCTCCCATCAGCTGCACTTCCTTCATCACTGCAGCACTTCCTCTCATCAGCTGCACCTTCCTTTCTTCATCAGCTGCACTTCCTCTCATCAGCTCACTTCTCCTGTCCTATCAGCTGCACTTCCTCTCATCAGCTACACTTCCTCCTATCAGCTGCACTTCATCAGCTGCACTCCTCCTATCAGCTGCACTTCTCTCATCAGCTGCACTTCTCTCATCATCAGCTGCCTTTTCCTCTTCAATCAGCTGCAACTTCCTCTCCTATCAGCTGCACTTTCCTCCTATCAGCTGCACTCCTTCCTAATCAGCTGCACTTCCTCTATCAGCTGCACATTCCTCTCAATCACTGCACTTCCTCCTATCAGCTGCACTTCCTCCTATCAGCTGCACTTCCTTCTATCAGCTGCACTGCTTTCAGCTTTCATGGGAATCCAGGTTTCAGTCTTTTAGTCTACATTTATGTAAGACCTGGTAAAACAACATTCACTAATTTATGCTCTATATTTGAGCGCCCCCCCCCACCCCCACCCCACCCCCGCTCACTTAAAGCATGGGTCACAGGTCAGTGGACCCCCCCTTCCCCCACCTCCTCCGATTATTTCCAGCCCAATTTCCAGGATGCAAAGGGCCTCATGTGGGGCTGAATGCTTATGGGTTAGACGGAGTTATGAATATGAAAGAGGAGGATTCACACACGAGCACGGACACACAGAGCTGTCCAGTACACCCCCCCCCTCCCAAAGCAGCTGGAGATGCTGAGCAGGAAAGTGATGGACGTTTAGAAGCTGGACCCGGCCCACCCTCATGTACTATTCATGATGACCTTTCCACTACATCTCCTCCACATCCAGAACACACGTGCTTCTCAGCCATCATTGACTTCTCCAACCTGTGGCCCCCCAACGGCTCGTTCGGGGGCTCTCATTGCTTTTGCTGTTTGGGCCTAATCATTAGTGATGGAGGAGAAGAAACCAACAGATGAGAAGAGGCTGCAGTTCACGGATTCAGGGATTAAAAATTGATAGAGGGGGAGAAAGTGTCTGAGTTCTGGAAACGTGTGAGCTGAACAACACTCCCAGTTCCTCCAACTAAACACCAAACGCCAATCACAGAGGACTGAGCGGCGTGGGGCCTGCAGGTCAAAGAACGCACTTTACATGAAGATGAAAGCTGGGCCAGGGGTCAGCAAAGGTCAGGCCGACATTTCTATGAAGGGTTCATGTTTTCAAATAGATTTCCTTCAATAAATCTGTTTCTGATTGTACCTCTGATGACGTGCATGTTACGCTCGTCCAGGAGCGTGTCAAACACAGACGTAGATTTACATAGACTTTTCATTGGAAGCAAGGCTGCCGCGATTAGTCGACTAATGGACTAGTTGACAGCTTATGTAATAGTCTATTAGTCGTTACTTGATAATATACAGAGTCAGAGAGTAGTAAAGTTGAAAGTTATAATGGCTTAATGCTAACTTTATGGACTATTTTGACATTTATTGAGGTTTTTTTTAGGATATTTTGGAGTTTAGCTCATATTTCAGCTGTGTGCTAGACATTTGGGCTAATTTAGGAATATTTACGTTTTTTAGGCTAATTTGGCATTAAGTAATATTTTAGTTGGCTATCAGCTTCAGCGATTTCAGGTAGACTGGATGGCGATATGGGGACTTTTATATCAACATTTATAGCTTTTTACATTGCGCGCGATAACGATTTGGTCACGATATAAACCAAAATAACATATATTTGACTATATTTATTGTATATTAACTACTAAATGTTTCTTCAAGATCCATTAAAAAAAACAAAGCATTAAGTCTACAAATAAATTCTAATGTTTTCAGGGTTCATATAATAAAAATGTATTAATATACTACAAATTATTTTTGTTGTATTTAGTAGCGGTGTAACGGATCACAAAACACACGGCTCGGATCGTGTCACAGCTTTAAGGTCACGGTTCGGATCATTTTTCAGATCAGTATAAAGTAAAAAAAAACAAGAAAAAAGAAGATAAAAGCCTAAAATTACTTTTTTTTAAAAAGTTAAAAATATATGTTAAAAAAAGTACTTAAAAGCATTAACTCACACATTTTGAACTTTGAACATAAACAAAACATGTATTTTTTTTTTTTTTTTTTTTTTTTTTTTTTTTTTTTTTTTCATCTGGAACAACCCAGACATCCTAATAAACAAAAAGATGTTACACTTCCCAGCTTGGCAAGCAGGGGGCGTAACACTACTAGAGCACCTAATTATTGATAGAAGATTTATAACACCCCAGGAACTACAAGATAAACATGGAATAAATCACTTCTTGGAATACCAGCAACTGAAATCTATAATTACTAAAAAAGTTAAATACAATGATAATGACTTAAAATTACCAGAACTAGTTATCTCTTTCTTTAAACTTTCAATGAATAAGATTTTCTCCAAAATATACAAACTCTTATGCAACCTAGATAATAATATTTCAATTCCAACAACCAAATGGGATGCAGACCTGAGTAGCAGCACAGATCAAAGCTTCTGGACAGAAATGTGTCTGAACACCTTTAAACTGACTAAAAGCCCAAACTTACAACTAATCCAATTCAAAACTCTCCATAGAATGTATTATACTGGTCAGAGGATGTTCAAGATGGGTCTCAGAAGCTCAGACATATGTGAGCACTGCGATGGTAACTACCTGACAGTTACATGCATGCACTGTGGTTCTGCACACCTGTCCAGGCTCTCTGGCAAACAGGTTTGTGCGGATCTATCAGTCTGGCTTAATGTTTCTATCACTGCTTCACCGTCACTTTGTGTTGCTTGGTGACATGAGTGCCATCGATATAGAAGGAGGATTAGTATCTGTAATCTTCATAACTCTTTGTATAGCAAAAAAAACTATTTGTTGAAATTGGGAAAAACATCAGCTAAAACATCAAATCAGTACAGGAATCTGCTTTTTGATCATATCAGTTTGGAAAAAACATCAGCTAAAAGTTCAAGTAATTTGAAAAGAATTCAGTCTCTCTGGTCTCCCATAGCTGATTCCATGATTTAGGGTGGGGGGAGCTTGGGCTGTCGCTGCGCCTTGATTGTCTGCTGGGGCTGTCGGGTGGTGGCCGGGGCCTCCTGGTGCCTGGCTGGGACGTGGGGGGGCGCTGCTGGTTGGGGGGTCCGGTCTGGCGTCTGGATGGGGGCGGGCGGGGGCGCCGGGTGGCCTCCTGGTCCCGGGTGTAGGTGGTATGGGGTGCTCGGCTGGGTGGGGGTCTGGCGCGGCCGGGTGGGGTGGTCCGCCTGCTTGTGCTGGGGGGCTGGCGTGGGGCCCCTTCCTGGGGGGGCCCGCCTCTGTCGGGGGGGCGGCTCGCCTACGCCTGGGGGCCGGGATCCCTCCCTCTCTGGCTCTGGGGCGGGTTGGAGTAACCCCCTTGGGCCCGCCCTGGCTCCGGGCGCGCCTGTCCTTGCGGCGGGGTCTTGGGGGGTGGCGGGGTGGGCGGTCTGGCCCCGTCTTGTGGGGGGGTGTCTGTGGGAGCGGGGGTCCCATTAGATACGGGACCTGGGGGGTCTGGCTTGTCGGGTTCTCCGCTGAGAAATCGGTGGGGGCCGCGGCCGGTCTGGCTGCCTAGGTCCCGTTGGTGCCTGACCAGTACACCCACAGGGGAGGCTCTTGGGGGCGGGACTCGGATTTGTCCCTGGGACTGGCTCCTTCTTGGCTCCTCCCTCCTTGTGGGGGTGGCGGGTGCTGCGCCTGGTGGGTCGGCTCTCGGGGGGTGGGACGCCTGGGCTGGGGAACTTGGGCCCAACGCGGGGGGGCGGGGGACAGGGGTCTGCCATCGGGGGTCAGTCTGCCAACTGACCCCAACATATCCCCTTCCTCATACAAACATGCAATAGGGAGAAGGGGAGGGTGTCTGTATTGCGGTGCGCTGCGGGGGGTGGACTACCTGCCAGTGGCCCTCCTCCTGTGGCCGCTGCAAGGATTTGCCCCTCCCCTCGATTTTATTTGCACCTTAGACATTTAGGACCCTTGGTGGGGGGGTGCTTGGACATCACTGCCAGCAAACAGTCGATGTCCTTTCAGTGCCCCTTCCGCCAATTTTAACCGCACCATAGACATGTAGGGCCGCTGGTGGGAGGGTGAGAAATCAGGAGATGCCCTGTTAAGGCCTTCTCACCAATTTTAACCGCACCCCTTTAGTACACACACCTCTAACACCACAAACATACACTCTAACAAGCAAACACGCACGCATCACACAAGGAAGGTGGGACCTTCGACCTTCTGTCCCCTACCCCATCCCTGGCGGGGGTGCGGGGAACCTCGGCCTGGTGGTCTAGTCTCTTGGGTGCCGGTCTCCTGGGCCCGGCAGTCTCCTCCCCACGCCGGGAGTGGGATCCCCGAGATTTAGCAGGGGATCAATCTACATCGGAGCCGGGGGTGTCCAGGTCTCGGTGGTGCGGAATCCGGTCCCTGCTTTCGAGAACTAGTCCTCTCCTTAACTCCATCAGTGGGTGTGCCTGGTCGGGCCTTGTTTTGTACATCACTCCTTGGGGCCTCTGTTTCTCTTGGGTTCTCTTCTGCTCGGCGGGGGTGGGCGGCCTCTGCCCTGCTTCTCCGCTGGACCTTCGCGGTGGGGGCAGGCGGTTGTCTGGAGTGTGGGGTGGGTTGCCCTTGGGGGGCCTGGCTCGTACCTGGGGTGGGGCGGGGGGGTCCTCTGCGCCACTGGGTGGTGGTGGCTGCTCCTCGGGGGTTGGGGGCTCTCCGGGGGTGGGGTCCCGCGTTGGCCCTCCTGGCGGGTGGGGGGGCTGCTCCTCTGGCTGGGCTGGGGCCTGCACTCTCCGTGTTCCTGTGCCTTCCTGCTCTTGGGTGTGGGGGGCCTCTGCGGCGGTCCCGCGTGCCCCGGTCTGGGTGCTCGGCGGGATTGCCCGGCGGGCGGTCTCTCTCCGCGGCTCCACGGCGGGTGTTGGGGATCTTGGCTGCAGCTGCTGCCCCGGCGGGGGGTCTTGGCGTGGGGATGGCCGGGCGCTCTCCCCTGAGTACATTCCATCACCACCCACCTCAGTGAAACATAAACACTCACCTGAGCACTAACCGTTTGTGTGACAGAATGAAAGTCTTTATCTGAATGGGTTTGTATGATGGAGTGTGTGAGCTGCTGTTATAGCTGAATTGCGTACATGTGTAGTATATGTATAGTATATGTGAGTATGTTTAGTTTAAATGTAGAGACTATTTTGGCCAACAAGTGTGTGTGTAACTATAGAGCGTGTGTGTAGACAGGCCCGCCCATTCTAGTTTATCACTTAGTCCTGGTTGTTTTATGATGTTGCTTCCCTCTGTTGCCATCTTATCTCCCCCCACCCTCCCCCACCCTCTTCCCTTTTTCCGTCCGGTCCAACGACAAAGAAAAATAAATAAATAAAATAAAACATAATCAATATAAATAAAGTTTAGCATTAAATACAACAGGAGTTTATACTCAATAAATCCCTGTTGTGACAGTAACATCTGCCCAACACAAGAAGCTCTCAGCCCACATCTGTTGGCTCAGCTGTTGGACAGGACAAGTTAAAAAAAAAAAAAAAAAAAAAAAAAAAAAAAAAAAAAAACATGTATTTTCTGATTACATGTACATGTCTGTAGACAAGTCTGTCAAGACAAGCTATCCCACCAAATTAAATTACAATTTTGAAATTAAACTTTCATTATTTTTGGTATTAATTGTTGTAATGACATTAACAGTAGCAACATTTAAATATGTCAAATAAGTATTATTAACCATAGCGCATGTCCAGGTGATGCACTGCCATACCCGCGTTTTTTCTGGTTAATTTTGACCCAAACGGCTTGCCTTAGCTCTACCTGTCGGCTCTTGCCAGCTGGGTGCAGGAGTGCGACAGCGGCCGCTCCTCACTGGAAGGTCTCCTCAAATCCGACACGGAGATGTGTACCGATGTTTTTATTCAGCTCTTCAAAATAAATCAATCTCTCGGTATCCGCGTTTTTCACGAAGAGTTCCAGAAAAGTTTTGACGGAAGCTTCTTCCTCACGCAGCGGTGCTTCAGAGCGACAGACTTTCTGATGACCGACAAGCATCAAATCTGACGCTTGTTCAAACTAATACAGTGTACATTAAATTATTTTGACGCCAGATGCATTCGGCGTGGACAAACAATTGATTGTAATACAGCAAGCGGGGCGCGAGGTACACAGCTGCAGCGGGGGTTGCTGGTAGAAGTCGGCTCGTGCGCGTTTGTTTACCTTTCATGCAGACGAAGGACGCGGGGTGGAGTCCAAAAAATGACCAAAATGAGAGCTAATAAACATAATCATTAGACACAAACACTTACTCGCCCTGTGGCGACTAACTCTCTAACTTTTACTCGTCAAATAGGAGAAAATGTTGGCTAGCAAGTGTTATTTGCGGACCCTTCAAAATAAAAGTCTATCGCGATAGACTCATTCTTCTATTGAAAAAATGTTCTATCGCGATATCAATAATTATCGTTTTATCGCCCAGCCCTAATTTCAGGTATCATTTTATCAGCGTCTTCATCTGCCACATTCAGTTTATATCATTCCCTCTAGCATTATCACAGGTAATGCTATATCTAGTTTTTAGTTAGTTTAAAGCTAATGATGGTTAAGATGTGAGCTTTACATCCAGTTTGGGCGTGACCTGATCAGTCGAGTGGTCACTTGAACGTGAACCTTGAAAAACATTCAGCTTCTTGATAAAAAAGTGAAGATTTTAACATTTTTATTTGATTTGTTTTTGTTTTCACACAAACAAGTCCCACAGTGAGGACTCGATCTAGACCCCCCCAGCAAACTGTAATGGACCTGAGCGTCAGCTGGTTGGAGTTTGGCTGTATTACCTGCAGACTCTGAGGTCTGCTGGTTGTGAAGGCCACAACAACACACGTGGACTTTACAATCTGCTTAACATGATCAAAAGCTCCAACATGTTTTTATTATTCCCTTCAGTTTCATATAAATGAACCTCACATTTCAGACTGAAGGTTAAACTCTGTACCAAGAGTTTTCTCTAAACTTTTTTAGGTATTTTCTATTATTTCCTGACTTGGTCTAAAAATACTGCTTGTTCTGCAGATTCTGCATCTCATCCTCTCTAGATTACCCAGAAATCTAACTATTTCCCTTCTAAGGCTTTCACATCTACTCTGCTTATTTATACGGCGCCTTCACAGGATCGCAGTCCTTCAAGGCCACCGTACATTCAAAATTCAAAAACAACTGAAACAACTCAAAAGGGAAATATAAAATGAATTTCATGATAAAATGATAAAACTGATCAAAACAAACTGACACACAGCAGCAGAGTTTCATGTTTTTAAAAAGGAGTTTTTGGATAAACAGGCAGTCTGCTGCTGACATTGTTCCACAGATGGAGGGAAGACCGAAAACACCCGTTCTTTTCCGAACCTCGGTACCCACAGGAGAAGCTGATCAGCTGATCTGAGGCTCCATTTTTGGGTGTTTGGGGAGAAACTGAAGTTTAAGATTATTCAAAGATTTAAAAACAAATCTAAGTTAAAGTCTCATTAGTTGTCATGCAGCTAGACGTGGAAAATGTGTTCTCTGCATTTGATCCATCCCATGGGGAAAGTCTTTGGTCTGACTCGGTCTGGATTTGAACTCTCGACCTTTCAGTCTCAGGGCAGACACTCCACCACAGGACCACTGAGCTTCAATGAATGCATCTCACACTTCAGAAGCAGTCAGTGAAGGGTATCAGGATGGGGAGGACGTGGTTCCTCTGATTCTTTAGAATCTGAAGTTTGTCAAAAATGCAGCAACTAAAAACATTTAAAAAATAAAATAAAACTAAATATTAATAAACTGGTTAGTAAAAAAACAAGTTTGCCACAAGTCTTTTACCGCGTTTGATTTGATCTTTGTTAAGGATAATTGATAATTTATTCTAAAAAATATGACACATTTAAAACGTGTTAATTATTACATTTGTAGAAAATCTTTTTTTTTTTTTTTAAAGCTTTTTTCATTCATAATTTTATTTCTCCAACACATTTTTCAGAATAAATATTTTTTAAAAACAATCAAAGAACTTTAGTTTTGGAGAAACTTTTTATGCTTTTGCTTTTGTTAGTGGAGCTTTTCTTCCAGCTTTAGTGTCTGAACGCTGAACAGTTGCTCGTCTGTCTTTAGTTTCCTCATTTGGTGTTAATTGATAAGTGAAACTGCAGCCCCCTGCATGCCTGCGCGCTGCACTGCAGCCCGTGAGTGCGTGTCAAGCCGAGGTGACAGAAACACTGATAAACACTCCCACGTCCCTGATGAACACTTTGCACCTTGTTTTGCTTTGAAAATGGAAATGCTGAGCGTAGAGGGGTAACAAGGTCTGTTTTTCTCTTCGACTTCCCAACAAAGAAGCAGAGAAAAGAGCAGCCGTGAGCGGCGGCTGGAAAGACGCACGGCTCGCACTCGTCGCGTGAAAAAGGGACGCATTTAGCAAAGTGATTCACGTTAATGCAGTTTGGCACTCCATTAAATGAAAAAAGGAGAATTTGATGCAATCTAAATTTCAAAGCTGCTGGCCTGAAATTTTCAGCAGCAGAAAATCCATATTCTGCTGTCACCTTCATTTGCCTTAAAGTGCTGTTGGAGATGTTATCATTACAGGATGAAATGAAAAATAGCTGCCATGTTTCTTGATAAGAGTCTGATTTCTGTCTGATTACTAACCTGCAGACAGATGATCTTTGCAGATGCTTTTGAAGATCTGCGTAAAGCCGATTTATAATCAGCGCAGTTTAAATAAAAATGATGAAACTGAAGCCTCCAGCATCCGTGATGGGCCCGCCCTCTGCCTGTGCCCCAGCTGCACCTCAGCGGCGCCCCCTCATTTAATCGTGAACCTGTAGGGGGCAGCACACAGACGGTTATAGATCGTAATTTCAAGAATATAACAAGTTTATTTTAAATGGTCTAAAATGTGGCAAAGAGCAACAGACAACACTTTCCCATTTATAGAGATCAACAGAAGAAGAAAAGTTCATTTACTGTTTGGTTAATCTTTAATTACTGCTTTTAACACACTCTGTATGTTACCTATGTTTATGTTGTGTAAATGTATTCAGAAATATATGGAGACGTTATGTTAGGCGATACATGCATTGATTTAAAATACTGATGAGATGATATTGAATTATTTCTTTATTAACAAGCGTCCCTTAGCATCTTTTATTTTAGGCCTAAACCTCCGACCACTAGTTGGCAGCAGATTGATCCTGTTTGAGCAGCTCTACACCGTCTCCAAAACAACAATAAGATCTCATGAAACATCAGGCTCACAGTTTCTGTTGTTCTGGGACACTTACTGCTTAGTTTGCTGAAAAGTGACGAACTGTTCTGGTTCAGTCGTGGGATTTATCGGGATACGTATCGTATCGCCAGACTCTTACCAAAACACACCCCTGGTAAATATAGTATTTGCACTGATAATCTCTCTGAGCATGTGTACAAGGATTCTGGTTCTGGTTTTGGTTCTGATCTTCCATTTGGCCTAACTTTATTTTGGGGGAATAATATATTAGAAAAATTAACCAGTTTGGATGAATGTTCATAAATTATGATAGAATTAAACTTATGAACATTTTGTCTGTCCATCCATCCCTCCGTCCATCCATCCATAGAACCAGCTGAATCCCTTTTGGGTCGAGGGTCGAGGATGAGGTCAAGGCCTTTGCCTCTGATATTAGATCAGGTTCCGACTCTGTGTTTTGTTTTGTCTCTGACGGCGGATCGCCGGTGATCTGATTTCACCTGAGTCACTTTCCAAACTGTTTCCACTTTAGAGGAGCTGAACTCATCCAACCTGACATGATTCCTTTTGAAAGGTTGTCTGAATTTGTCGGTCTTATCGGCCGCAGACACATGTCATTCAGGCAAAGGAGCGTTCAAGTGCCCTCCAGGCGGAAAGGCTTCACTTTGTGTGGCTGACGGTGCGTCAGAAATAGAGCGGTTGGCTGTGTTCTCCTTCCCACTCTGTTCCCAAAGGTAGAAAGGAAGAAGATGGCTGCAGGAGCGTGGAGAGGCGGCGGCAGACTGCAGAGACAAAGACCCTCGTTTATCTGCGCTTCCATATGTCTTCAACATGCTAAGATACTAAATCATGAAGCCAAAAAGCCTCTAATAGATGACGAGTGTGCGCCATATGCGCCGCTGATGTTAGTGGCTTCACATTCAAAGAGCTTTCCGTGGAAATTGGTTGGGGTGACGGATACGCTCCACAGCAAAAACAGACGGAAATTGGGATGGAGACCAAACCGATGTCTGTGAATGACTCATGTTTTGTTGTCGTACTGTTGTGCTCACACATTTCCATTTTGATTTTGCCACACTTGTTTACAAAGAGGAAGAGGCGTCGCATGCGCGCTGAGTAAATTAAAAGCTGTTTTTCCAGAGAGGTTATTTTGGAAGCTCTGCTGCTCGCTGATGATCTGCCCCCCCCTCCCTGAGAGGAGAGCGCCGCTTTCACACACCGAGCGCCGCCAGAGGAAGCAGCACACGCATCAGTGACCCCGCCCCGCTAACAGGTAACACACATCGGTGGAAGGAGGGGGGGCTCCTGAGCCTCAGAGGAGGGCGGATCAGCTGGAATGCATTGTGTAACATCAAACAGCCCCCCACACCCTGGAGTTCAGGAGTTCATCAGAAATTCACCTCTGAGTTGTGGGCGGTGCCATTGATTGTATCTTCTACATCACTGTATAAAGAAATACTCGCGAAAAATGGTAATCCTGATGCTCTTAAAATATGTCATTCATTATCAGAAAATGCAACATGAACACAGCAGACGCTGAAAACAGTACAACCTACTTCCGATTGGCTCACCTGACTCACGTCTTGCAGGTCGCTACCCAAAGTCAGTCTGCTCACTTGATCAACAAAACTCACACGACTGAGAGCTATGGGATGATATTATGGGACAAAATGAATCCAGCATGTCAAAAGGTGCTCTGATGCTTTATTTGAGGCACAAAACTCAAATCTTGTGTGTCACATGCCACAAGACTTGAGTCGCGACCCAAAAAGTCTTTAGTCGAGAGTTTCGAGATTTGAATCAGGACCCACAAGATTTAAATCAGGACCCACAAGATTTGATTCACGACCTACAAGATTTGCGTCACGGCTCACGAGATTTGAGCCACCAGAAGGTGGAGCTGTTTGCTGCTCCTGCTTAATGCACCATTTTCATCGGAGTGGGCCTTGACTCTCCTAACATGTGGACGTCACATTTTGGGTTATGTTCCCAAAGTAGATCATTGTATTTAAATGGGGGCCTGTGGCTATGAACTAAGAAATGTGTTAAACAAAAGGTCTGAAGAGGTTGAACCTTTGAGTCTTAAACTCCGCCCATCTTCTGGTGTTTCTGTCACCTCCTTGGATCCATATTGAAAGTCCCATCAGTTGTCCTGTCTGGGTTTTTTAACATTCTCTCTGCATTTGACCCCACTCCCATCAAAGTCCTTAATGCTGAAGGTCAGCCAGGAAGTTTGGAGGTTTAGATTTGGACTCGGATTTAAACCCTCAACCTCTCAGTGTCGTGGCAGACACTTTACCACTGGGCCCTGAGCTGCTGGTGGAGATCTGCAGCTCCTGTCTGTGCTCTGAAAACAATAAGCGTCTGTCCGGTTCTGTGACTGGATTGGGTCCGGAGCGTCTGGCTCTGTGACCGGATTGGGTTGGAGCATCCGGCTCTGTGACCAGATTGGGTCCGGCTCTGTGACTGGATTGGGTCCGGAGCGTCCGGTTCTGTGACTGGATTGGGTCCGGAGAGTCCGGCTCTGTGACTGGATTGGGTCCGGCTCTGTGACTGGATTGGGTCCGGCTCTGTGACTGGATTGGGTTGGAGCATCCGGTTCTGTGACTGGATTGGATCCGGAGCGTCCGGCCCTGTGACCGGATTGGGTCCGGCTCTGTGACCGGATTGGGTCCGGAGAGTCCGGCTCTGTGACTGGATTGGATCCGGAGCGTCCTCTGAAGCGCGGTTCCTGGATGACGGGAGACGGACTCGGCTGAGGATGGCGGCAGATGGACGGGCAGATTGCGGTGGATGTGAAAACGCTCCGCTGGTCGGCTGTGCAGCACCGCGGCTGAAGCCCAGCAGTTCTCTCTTCTTTTCTCTTCTCAGTCGCTCTTTTTCATTTGATCCAAACTTTGCTAAAGTTGACTTCCTTTCCTGTGAAGGTCAAAGGGTCGGTGATGCATGGCTCCCTCTGTTCCCGTTCCAATTCCAGCGGCTCCCCTCCTGTCCGCGTTTCCTCTCCGCTGTTGGTCATTTTTCAACTTGAGATGATTCTGGATTCATTATCTTGTTTACATTTCAGTCCTCCTCCACATGTTTGTGGAGAACGCGCAGCAGTTTGAGACTAATGATTATTTCCATCATGGATTAAACTCTTGATTGTTTTTACCAATGAAGCATTTGATTGTTTGGCTGAAAAAGTCTGAGAATTGTGGAACAATGCTCAAAGGGCCCCAAATAAACAAAATGAGAGCCTGTTTGGTTGAACAATAATTCAACAGCTGAAGTGATCGTTTGTTCAAGTAAAGGATTTGGAGGAAATCTATTGGATAAATATTTAGCTGTGATGAGTTTCTATTACGTCACACGTCTCAAATGATCACTTTATCTCTCCTGTTATTACCAGCTTGAACTGCAGAAGTGATTCTGGATTTTTGATATCTAATGAATGAATGAATGAATGAATGATTGATTGAATCTGTTTGCTCCGCAGACGTTTTAATTGATCTACAATAGCTGTTGTTCACTAGCAATTAGGCATCGATTTCCATGCCTCCCTGTGTTTCTCACTATTGGTTTCCTACTGTGACAATGTTCAGAAAAGCTCTGACTCCAGAGTCCATCATGGACTTCAGTATGTTTGCATCATTATATCAGCAGACTTTTAATAATGTTTATTTAACACTACCGGCTGCGCTGGAGCCTATCCTCGCCGTCTTCTCAGTGCCTCCCTCACTATCATTGGAATGTATTGGTGTTTAATATTATTGGAGCTCAGAGACTGCCATTAATTATGTTAGCTGCTAACGGCCAGCTCCTCCTTTCAACGTGCACGGGCTCATGCACGTGGCTGTCGCAAAGGTTTAGAGGTGTCACAGTTAAACACTGTAATCAAGTATTGGCTGGTCAGAGAGATGATTACATCTATGTGGAGCAGGGAAAGCAGTGCACACACACCTGTAAACACACCTGTAAATACACACACCTGTAAATACACACTACTGTGATGTACACACCTGTAAACACACACCTGTAAACACACACCTGTAAATACACACCTGTAAATTTACACACCTGTGAATACACGCATGTAAATACATACTTGTAAATACACAATACTGTGATGTACACACCAGTAAATACAAACTACTGTGATGCACACACCTGTAAATACACACCTGTAAATACACACTCCTATAAAAACACCTGTAAATACACACTTGTAAATACACACACTTGTAAATACACACTACTGTAATGTACACACCTGTAAATACACACTTGTAAATACACAGCTGTAAATACACACTTGTAAATACACACACTTGTAAATACACACTACTGTAAATACACACCTGTAAATACAAACACTTGTAAATACACACTACTGTAAATTTACAACCACCTGTAAATACACACTTGTAAATACACATCTGTAAAATACATACCTGTAAATACACACACCTGTAAATTTACACAACTGTAAATACACACTTGTAAATACACATCTGTAAAATACACACCTGTAAATACACACTTCTGTAAATACACACTACTGTGATGTACAAACCTGTAAATACACACTCCTGTAAATACACGCCTGTAAATACAAACTCCTGTAAATACATGCCTGTAAATACATACCTGTAAATACACACTACTGTGATGTACACACTGTAAAGTAAAACACACATACTGATGATGTACACACCTCACGTAAATACACAAACCCTGTAAATGCACACCTGTAAATACACACTTGTAAATACACACTGTGATGTACAAACCTGTAAATACACACCTGTAAATACAAACACTTGTAAATACACACTACTGTAAATTTACACACCTGTAAATACACACGTCGTAAATACACATCTGTAAATACACACACCTGTAAATACACACCTGTAAATACACACTACTGTGATAAACTGTACAAAACCCTGTACTAATAACACAACCTGTACAATACAAACACTTGTAAATACACACTACTGTAAATTTACACACCTGTAAATACACACTCCTGTAAATACACACCTGTAAATACACACTTGTAAATACATACCTGTAAAATACACACCTGTAAATACACATCTGTAAATACACACCTGTGAATGCACACCTTGAATGTACACACTTGTAAATACACACTATGTACAAACCTGTAAATACACACCTGTAAATACAAACACTTGTAAATACACGACTATCACAGTAAATAACTATATCACACCTGTAAATACACACTTGTAATGTACACACTGTAAAATACTCATTACCTGTAAATACACACACCTGTAAATTTACACAACTGTAAATACACACTTGTAAATACACATCTGTAAAATACACACCTGTAAATACACACTTCTGTAAATACACACTACTGTGATGTACAAACCTGTAAATACACACCTGTAAATACACACTCCTGTAAATACACGCCTGTAAATACACACCTGTAAATACACACTACTGTGATGTACACACCCTGTAAATACACACTACTGTGATGTACACACCTGTAAATACACACCTGTAAATGCACACCTGTAAATACACACTTGTAAATACACACTATGTACAAACCTGTAAATACACACACTGTATAAATACCATAACACTTGTAAATACACTACACAAAGCATGTAAAATTTACACACCTGGTATATGAATACACAACCTACCTGTAAATTGTAATCATACACACCTGAACAAATACACACTACTGTGATGTACACACCTGTAAATACACACCTGTAAATATACACACCTGTAAATACACACCTGTAAATATACACACCTGTAAATACACACTACTATAATGTACACACCTGTAAATACACACCTGTAAATATACACACCTGTAAATACACAACTGTAAATACACACCTGTAATGTACATACCTGTAAATACACATGCCTGTTAATACATACTCCTTTAAATACACACTTGTAAATACACACACCTGTAAATACACACCTGTAAATACACAATACTGTAATGTACACACCTGTAAATACACACCTGTGAATGCACACCTTGAATGTACACACCTGTAAATACACACTACTGTAAATACACACTACTATAATGTACACAACTGTAAATACACACTACTGTGATGTACACACCTGTAATGAAGGACATTCGTATTTTATAGAGCCATACAAACAACTTTAATCAGAAACTTAGGAAAGGAACGTAAGCGCCATATCTAATATGGACAAGATGTTCTAATGAAGTCAAAATGTTTATACACTGTGATCAAGGCGTCCTGACAATAAGAAAATAAAGCTTGTGGCCTCACGGCTGTGCACAAAGGTTAGACACATTTAATTGTAAAGATGAAATGTATACGTAAACGTATATTTTCCATCACAAAATACACACCTGTAAATATACACACCTGTAAACACACACTACTATAATGTACACACCTGTAAATACACACTACTGTGATGTACACACCTGTAAATACACACTACTGTGATGTACACACCTGTAAATACACACTACTGTGATGTACACACCTGTAAATACACCTGTAAATATACACACCTGTAAATACACAACTGTAAATACACACCTGTAATGTACATACCTGTAAATACACATGCCTGTTAATACACACAAACCAAACAGATGCGCACCTGTGCACACACATACTTGTTGGCTCACATATGTACACCACTGTTGCTCAAACAAACACAAATATGCACACACGTCTGCTCTCTCAAACAGAGGTACATGTGCACACACACACGTGCACACACAAGTTGCACTAAAATCAGAGCTGATTGCGATGAAAGATTTCTCTTGGATTTAAAAAAGTTAATTAAAGGTTTTGAATAGTAAACGTTGATCTTCTCCTGTACTGATCAGTGAATCTTCTTTTTCCTGCACACTCTGTTCCACCCCAACACTTCAGCACTTTGACTCACTTTGTAAATGTGGTTAAAACCTTTAAACTCTAGTAAATGACTGTGCACGTAAACATGAAGCAGAAAAACTGCGGCTGACCTTTTCTGCGTTTGGAGACTTGACCTTTTTATTCCTCTTCCACCTGTGAACCGCCGTGTTTGTTCTCACATTATAGCGGAAACGGAGATTCCAACAGAAAACATTGTAATCAGTCGGAGCAGCTGCAACTCTCAACGTCAGGTTACATCACCTGAAGGTTTTCCCGCCCGTCTTTATTTTTTCATGTTTACATTGTTTATCAGAGCGTGTTCAGCCTGATGCATCTTTTAATGCACTGCGAGATTTAGATGTTTAGCACAAATATCATTTTTTTTAAAGAAGAACTCATAAATCTCTGTCGATTCACTTTTTTCAGGTCATTCTCTCACATCGGTTCCTTCTTTTATTCCTGTATTATTTGCCTTCAGCTGTCATCTGTTATGGATATGTCTGCATATTAAGCTGGATGTCCTTCAGAGCTCCTCATGCATGAAAACTTGGATCGTGGCGCCAGAGGTGATTCAGAAATCCAGAGCGAGCCTCCAGTGGCGCGTGACTGGCTGGAGAAATCCTCCTTTGAACAACAGACCGACCATCTCGGAGCCTTTCGGCTGCCGGCCCGCTCAAGCCTTGCAGAAAAACTTCTTCCAGCTCAGTTTATCACATGACTTGTAATTCACCGCTAATATTAAATCCTGCATCTCTCAGCAGCTCCGTTCTCACCATCTGACCTACTGCAGCTATCGCCCTCTTTAATGAGATTTACCTGAATAGATGGTTTTTTTTCACTGCCGTGTATTCTGAGGCTCCTGGATGTTTTGTTTGAATGTCATTCTCATCATCCTGCAAACATCTGCTTCACTTAAACGTCCTTGAACCAGAGTCTCCACCAGCTGCCGTCGAGTCACTCCGCTTCATGTCTAATTTAGCAGAAAACACGTGAACTCAAACAAAGGACGCCATTCAGCGCGCCGTCACGGTTCAGACAGGTGAGTCTGACCCGACGTCTTCATGCTGCAGCCGTCCAGTCAGCTGTCACTCATGCAGGACCGTGCATGAGTGTGCACGTCCAGCACAGGACAGATGCTGCTGCGTTTTCAGAGCCAAAAACAGTCCTTTGGACTCGTTTTCCACTGATCAAAACCTAGAAGGAGCTGCAGAGTCTGACTTTAGTCTTTAAGGATTTTGGATTTGCATTCATGACCTTCTTTTTCAATAATTATATGAATTATGTCTATTTTTTGGCACCAACAAAAGCAAATATATAAAAAGAACCTAGTATATCTCAAAATTTGATTTCTTTTTTAATTTTTTTAACTTTTGACAGAAGCTCAAATAACTTGTTTTCAAAATAAAAGCTGCTTTGTGCCAAACAGGATCATCTCAGTGCAGCTCTGAACAGCTAGTAACAATGTTGTTCAGCTTAAGATTATATGTGCTTTTATCTCATAAAAGATCAAACTTTTTACCAAAGTTTAGCTTTGCATATAAAATCTGTTCATTCTGGAGGTAGAGTTGATCAAACCAGACGTCTTCAGGTCAACAGATGTAAAAACCTACAGAGTTTATCATCTATGTGAACCTCAGACATCAATTTATAAATGTAACTGATATAAACAAAAGAAATTCAAATTAAGTGATCCTTACTTTAAAAAAAATGCTGTTTTGTTTTTCTTTTATTTAGTTCTTTTTCCCCCTCTTTGTCCTCAGCAGTCTTCCACTGCTGGGTTTTGTTATTTTAGTTTGGGGTTGGACCTTGGTAGTCTTAGCTTTCAGGCTTTGTTTATTTAGATAGTTTCGGTCAAGCAGTCATTAGCAGGAAGCTACCGACTCAGACGGTCGACATGTCTGGATCAACAGTCTCCATGACTTATTTTATGTTTAGTCAAGGAGCCACGATGGAGAGATGAAAGAGACACTGGATCTGGAGCCGCAGGTTGAAGACTCCTGAACTAGATGTGGTTTCAGAACTTTAGCCTCCATTTTTCAGGTTGATTTTCTTCTTTTACGCCTTTTGTGTCTCTAATAAAACTAAAGACGCACAACAGCTGTCTGATCTCTGCGGTGGAAAGATGCTGCTTCTTAGGTCATAAATCACCAGCAAAAGTGGTGTAAAGACCGACATATTGGCCATCGAAAACGCCACTTTTTAAGCACGTTTCAAAGATATTGCGTAAATTCTTCCCGTTTCGTGTTGAAGTGTTGTTCAGTCAAAAGCAGTTTCATCACTTCCAAACCGCGCTCTAAACGCCGCTCTGGCGCCTTCAAAACACAGATTTGTTGTGTCAAATATGGGCGTCGAAACGCCGTTATGCTTGAATAAGATGACTAAAACAAAAGTATAATTCCTGTCGTCTGATGTTGTCTGGTGGTTAACACAGCTGCACTGTGTCTTTCTCTCATGCACGAAATGATTCCACAGTAAACACAGTTTCCTAATGTTTTCTGTCCCTCTCTTTTGCTGACTTTTAGCAACATTATTATTTTCGATTGTTCCGAAGTTTTTTTTTTTGCTCTTACTCTTCTTCTTTTTGGTTTTTACAAGTATATATTACATTAATAAACTATTAAATTATCAAACAGACTTTCTTTGTCACAGAAAATAAAGACATTTATTTTTGTACTCATCCAATGACCAAACCAACATCCTGTTACAACAGAAACAATTTATTACTGCTAAAAAAATCCATGAATAAACCAATCTTTTGTGATTATTCTATGTCCAGCTCCATGTGGGAGATCGCCCTCATTAAGGCACAAAAAAAAAACCAACGTTTTAGCGCTTACAGGTAGTAATTAGGCAAGTCTTGTAAGCTTTTACCAGGAGTCACTTTGCTTTGAATCCTGCAGTCGGAGTTATTTATTTTTTTAACATGTAGTTATGTTTCATTTGGAAGAAAAAACACACATTTTTTGTTAGACCTTTTTAAAACAAGTGTTTCACCTGATGACAAAAATGACCAGTGAAGTTTAAACTTTGGTCCCACTGGAGCTCTTCAGTGGTGACAGTCACTCACAGATGCTCAGTGCAGTCTATGAAACACTTGGTTTTGGATGGCCAACACGCTGATTTTTGACCCCTTTTGCTTGCCATAAGAATTAGCTCATTTCATAACAGGCGTGTTGCGTGTCAGAATAACATGTTTCCTGTAGACCTGCTGTCCAGGACGACCAGGTTTCACTACTGTCTATCTTTCTCTAAAATCTTAAAGGTTGGTTCTGACTAGAGGCAGTTCTGGTAAGAACAAAATAATAAACAAAAAAAAAAAGTCAGGAACAGACAAAAAAACGCGGTTTGAAAAAGCTCTTTGCTCCGCCCCTTTCTGATGCATTCACCAATAGATCCATGAACGTACAGAATCCGGATCAGAACTGTCCGGCTGGATTGCTCTCATGTTGCTGACATTTTTGTTGCACTGCTAATGTTAGGTTGGGGCTGTAAGCTAGCAGATGAGAATGTAAACTGAGAGCTCTCAGCAACAAGGAAGGGGGCGGGCTTACTCAATGCCAACAGTTCCACCCACAGCTCTGAGGTGCATTAGTAATAGGACTACCACGATAAGTCGACTAATCAACTATTAAAATAATTGAAGACTAATTTAATAGTCGATTAGTCGTTAATTTTTATTATACGGAGTCAGATTATGGTAAAGTTCTGATAGATTTTTGGACTATTTTGGCATTTAACTAGGTTTCTTAGGCTAATTTTGTGTTTAGCTAATATTTCAGCTACATGCTAGTTTGGATCATTTAGCCAAAAATAGTCGAATTATTAGTCGAATAATTGGAACAAATAATCTGGGATTAGTGGATTTCTAGAATAATTGTTGGTGGCAGCACTAATTTCTAATAAACTGAAAACAACATATGTTTGGCTAAAAATGACAACATCATAATCATCATCATAATAATCACAATTATAAAGGAACGTTTTGAAAACAGACCAGAAGATGATGAGAGTGGGACTTAAATGGTAAATCATTCGACTAAAACTTCTTCCTCTTTCTTTATATCACTAAGATCATTTCAGTTTTTCTGTGATCTGACTCTAAAACAAAGTTTCATCCTTTTTTCTGGAAGATGACAGACAACAGTTCCCTACACAGATATGAACAACAGGAAAATGATCTGTTGATAAATGTGTTTCTTTTAAGCTGACTTCTCCACCAGACATGAAGCTCAAACATTTCAACCATATTTTGATTATTATTCATTAATCATTGTCGATCATAATTTCATTAACGTGATAAAAAAATGTGTTTATAATTAAAATGTTTATAAAATTGTTGTCAGAGAATTACTTTTCTAATGACAAAAATTTAAAAAACTTTATCTAAAACGCGTTTGTATAATTCTTAGTCACCTCTTCATAGGAATCCAGCTTAACGCAGCAAACAGGAACCTGCTGCTTCACGTGCACGTGCATCCGGCTCTGAATGTGAGCGTGCGGGCTGCACGTGCACGGCAGAGCCACAGGCGTGCACGTCAGATTGGGCTAAGTGTTCCAGGGAGCGGAAATGAAGACAAATGAACAGAGATGAGCTAAAGACTCTTCCAGTCAGCTCCATATTACTTCTCGCCGCTCAGCCCACCCTCCTCTTCCTCTCTGGGAGGAAATATTACAAAGCCTCACCGAGAGACTCGCCGAGCGCTAATGAAAAGCACAAAAGCGTAGCTCTTTTTCTGCTACTTTTGTGTCACCGGCAATTAATTGGATGGCACGGCTGCTGAGAGGCGAGCGGCTGGAACGCTAACGCTGAAGCAGCAGAGCGTGAACGCCGACTGTAAATCCCAATCTGGGCTTTTGTCCTTTAAACGTTGCCGTCCTCGTCCCGTCTGTGAGCGCACGGCCTCACGGGGCCTGCTGGGAGGAGAGAGGCGACCCTGCTGCACAGCCACCTCAGGTGGATGGAGCTTTCTCAGGAACAGGCAGCGCCCTCACAGCCTCTGTTTGCTCCTTTAGCTTCAGACCGACGCCGGAAACAAACCGGGCTGGTGAGGAGGTGCCACCTCCTCCACCTCCTCCACCTCCTCCAACTCCTCCAACTCCTTTTTTTTTTGTTGTTTTCTTAATGGTTTGAAACAATAAAGGTGGGAAAAAAAAAAGATTTGTGGCTAAATCGCAGGAGGGGTTGAGGCTATCGATCAGGGAAGTGGATTGGAGGTGGAGGGCGGGGCCTGCTAGAATGGGTGCAAAGCGAGGGCGCCGCTTGCATCCTGACATCATAATGAAGGAGAGTGTGTTCTCTAGGGCTGCCAGGATTAGTCGACTGATCGACGACGAATCGACTATTCAAATAGTCAAAGACTAATTTAATAGACGATAATCTTTACTTTATATTATATGGAGTCAGAGTTTAGTAAAGCTGAAAGTTATAATGAAAATATGTTAGCTTTTTGGATTGTTTTGGCATTTATTAAGGTTTTTAGGCTATTTTGGAGTTTAGCTTATATTTCAGCTGCATGCTAGCTGTTTTGGCAATTTATGCTTTTTGTTCAGTTTTTAATTTGGCATTTAACTAATATTTTTTCTATCTGCTTCAGTGTTTTCAATTCAGCTTTCATCATTCACACTAGCATTATCACAGGTAATGCTATACATTTAGTTTTTAGTTATTTTAAAGCTAATGATGGTTGACGTGTGTGCTTTACATCCAGTTTCCGCATGATCCGATTAGTTGACTAATCTGCAAAAATAATCGGTGATTAAAATAATCTGTTGAAATAATGGTTTGTGGCAGCTCTAGAGTTGAGTGTCTCCTCCAGCAGAACTTCCGACATTCTCATTTCAAGCTGCTTCTGCGTGGAGACGGATCTTCTCCTGAGTCCGATGCTCTCCAGGTTCCTCAGTCCAGCTCCACTTCCAACTTTCAAAGTCACTGCAGGCGCTTTCGGCAGCGATTTGCGTATTTACTCTCCATCTCGGCTGAACTGCGTCCAGGGACGATGGCGGCGTGTCTGTGGGCTCCTCTTTGTGATCAGGCGCAGCGCTGAGGACCATATGGAGGGGGCCGCCTCCCTTTTATCCGCTGCTGACCAGCTCAGCACTTGAGAGCCTCTGTTTCCTGGCGTCACTTCCAAGCTCCTGCCAGGTTGTCTCCGAGTCTCATCCTGCCACCATCTGCCACGGCTTGGGCTCCCTCCAGCAACTCTGGGAAAAATGGAGCGCCTTCTCCTCTCTGGAGGAGGATCCAGCGTGGAGGCCCGCTTCCCGCTCTGTCTCCTCACGTTAAAGGAAACTGCTCGTGGCTCCAGTTTTCTCTGGCAGGCTTCGCCAGAAAACATTGAATTCTGTTCAAACGGAGATGACTGCTGGAGAACGGCTGAACTATTTATTTAGCTGTTTTGATTTGTGCCTGCAAAGTGTTTTTTTGTCAACTTTCCTTCTCCTTCCTGGTCTTTAGTGAACCCAGGATTAACGTGAAAACCTCCAGAGGGGTTCATGTATTTAGACTGAGAGTGAAAAAATGGCTTCCCGCTCATCGTCGGTGTGGGTGTTGGGAATCTTTCTGGAATCAAGCAGTAATTCTGAATGTTCTGAAACGGGTCTTGATGTGGTTTCAAAGCGCCGTCTTCTCAATGGGGCTTATAAACTGAAAAGGCTCGGGTCTGGAGGCGTCTGCGCTCCAGTCGCGCTTCTGGGGGCAGCGCTGATGCCGCTCGCTCCTAAAACTGATTCGATTATGAAGGTTTCAGTTCTCTCCTCTATACAATGTTTACATGAAACGTTGGGTTGAGCAGAGAAATCCCCCTTCATTTCTTAATGTCTTCACTCTGTCAGGCAGATGCATGCTGGGTAACCCAGGATACCGGAGAGGCCCAAAATTGTACGGTAACCTCAAGCTATGACAAAAGAGAAAATAATAGTTTTTCCAACATTTACAGAGAGATTTTTTAAAGTTGGAAAAAAAAGTGATTTGAGATATAGTGAGTTTTAGGGCTGCCTCAATTAGTCGACTACTAAAATAGTCGACAACTATTTTAATAGTCGATTAGTTCTTACTTTACCACAGAGTGTAGTGAAGTTGAAAGTTATAATGTCATTCTGCTAGCTTTTTGGACTATTTTGGCATTTATTAAGGTTTTTTAGGCTATTTGGAGTTTAGCTAATATTTCAGGTACATGCTATTGCTAGCTATTTTTTCTTTTTTCATGTTTTTAGGCTAAGCTAGCATTTAACTAATGTTTTATCTGGCTTTCAACATCAGCAATTTCCGCTATCAACTTTAGCTGAAATCAATTTCAGGATTTTCAGCTATCAGTTATTTTAGCTGTTAGTCAACTAAAATATTAGCTAAATGCAAAATTAGCCTAAAAATCATTAATGACAATAATATAAAATGATCTGAAGGGCCGGATAGATTTACCCAGAGGGCCAGATCTGGCCCTTGGACCTTGACACATGTGCCCTAGATAGTCCTGCACTAAGGTGGGAATTGTTCTGAAACTGAAGCTGCAGTTTTTTTGGTTTTGTCTAAAAACAGCATACCGGTAATCGTGATTAAGATTCCTCTGGGATCACTTTGAAAACAGATCAAGAGATGATGGGAGTGGGGCTCGAAGCATCTTCTAAGAGGAAGCGTGGTCCTCTCCATCGTAGAGTCGCGGCGCGCGTCACGTCCTCGCTCCTAAATCTGTCTGCTTCCTGTCTCTTTTTATCCTCGAAGTTTGTGAAAATGCAAATGATGTCGAAAATCTTAGTTGAACCACCCAGGCAGGTGAGATTTACCCCTCTGCTCCGCCTCCTCAAACACACTGTGGGTGTGGATGTGTTTGTGGGAGGGGTCAGACGCTCTCCCACAGCCCCGCTGCAGGTTTGGATCCCAGACGAGCAGCTTCTCCTCATGCATATTGCAGAGCAGCTGTAATCTGGTCTCAGGAAGAATTCCTGTCCGCCTGCCGCTGAGTCTGTGGAGCAGATATGAGGTGACAGAATAGGGCTCTGTCACCGCCGCTTCTATTATTCATGTTGCAGGGTGGAGGAACGATTGAAGAGAGAACTATAAAAAAAACACTTTGAAGCAGCATAGTTTGTTCAGCGCACAGATTTATTTTCCTTTAGCATCATGAGAGACCCCCCCCCCCTCAGTTCTGTTCAACTCCTCTGCATCTCCAACAAAAAGGCCTGATCACAGCCCTTGAGGAGCACATTAGGACCATCTTGATGGATTTCTGGGTTTTCCTCCTCCTCATCCTGTCTGCTTGTTTCTGTTGCTGCTCGTGTTTCTGCCTGAACACTAATTACCGCGCTTTTCTTTCCGGACCTTTCATGTATTTTTCTCTCAGATAACAAGCGTGATTAAGGCAGATGTTCAAAGCTGTCATGACTGTCAAATGTATGAAGACTCAGCACCTGCTGCAGGTTTCAGAGAGAAGATCAGCTTCTGGCTGACATGGCGGCTGGGATTGGCTGGTCAGAAGCGCTGAAGACGGTGTGGACTCCTCCAGCTGTGAGGAGGCAGCCGTGGATGCAGGAGAACACCGTCTTTCTGTCAGAATCTACAGATTAGCAGTGAACCAGCCCCCGTGATGGAGCCCCTGACTCTGGGCTGCACACGGCACGCACAGCCCTGAGGTTGGGTTTCAGACACATTTTGAAAGCTCTCTCAACAAGGTCTCAGTGTAATTGCTTTGGCAATCGCAGGGTTCTCATATGGCCAAAACAAGTGAACAAAACAGAGAAGCGCTCCAGGGTCTAAAATAACTTCGCAAACCCAAGTAGGTGTGAAAAATGCATTTGCTCCATGGTTTGAATGCCAAAAAAAGAAAGTACAGCAGCTGATGTTTCGCAGCGTGCATGAAAAGTTAATGAAAGACGGTGAGGAGGGAAGAAAGAATACGGCTTTGTGCTGAGAAACAAAAGCATTTCTGCTCAAGGATCTCTGTTTCAAACCAAACAGGTTTATGGAGTCGATGTTGCGTTTGAGGACTGCAGAAAGAGAGGATGTGCGGTCGGTCATCTTTGAAAAGTGGCAGAAATGTTTCCTGACTTCAGTCGCTCATCTTAAACCCATATAAAGCTGCTCTTTAGATCCTTCACATTTGGCTTAAAAATACGCTGTTGTTCACCTTTCAGCTTATCGGCCGCCACAGCGAATCAGCTTTCAAGGATTTGCACAGGTGGTTTGGCAGAGATTTTGCCAGCCATAAAGGTTACCAGGTGTTTGATATAAAAACTAGAATAATTACTACCCACCGTCACCCTCACTACCCTCTTCTGACCCCCCCTAAGTGGCTGAGCAGCTGCTTCCGCCACTTTTTTCAGAGCTGCACACAAAAAGTTCATTAAAAAAATGTTTTTTTCAAAATAGCAGCTTTTCTATTGGTTTTGTCTCCATAGCAACTATTTTATTTTTTGGCCGTCTTTGGGTGACGAACAGATCTATGTCATTTTTAGAAGGATCGGCTCAAGTAAATTTTTGATTTTCCTTGACAACCAAAGTTTTTTGTTAACCACGGCCACATTCTTTGTCATATTGTTTCGTTAAGCTTGAACCAACGATTCATTTAGTAAATATTTACAATATTCCAGTAAAAAGGCCTAAATAAAAAGACCCACTTAAAAAAAAAAAAAAAAGTAGCCTCCCAACGATGCTCGAGGAGTTAAGGGAAGATGGATCGAAATCCCTAGAAGAGGCTAATAAAGATTTTTTTTTTTTTTTAATTCAAGATGGCGATCTGTTCCCAAGGTCAAAGGTCAACAGAACATTGTGGTTGTAACCCCAAATTGGCAGCATGTGTGTGAAATTTTATGAGATAAACGGACACAATTCATGCATGTGACACTGTGAATTTTGAAAGTGAAAACTGCGCTTTAATTAGCTCCGCCCTCCTTAAGTCTGCTGCCTCTAAACTTCTGGCAGGCGTTACAATTAAAACCTTTCCAATAATAATCCTGTTTGAATACAGTCTTTGTGTTTGTGTGCTCACTGCTGCTTTTGTGTTTGTACTTAATGCCAGTGGGACATCATTAAAATGATAAAAGTAACCATAGCCGAGGGAGACCAGAAATAGAAGTGTAAATCTGGCAGCAGTGATAGTGTACGCGGGACCGAGCAGCGAGAGGGGCGATAGAAGGATCTACTGCTGCTTGAGGAGAGGACGGCCGTCAATGATTCAACCTGCAGACTCTTCACATCCAGACCGGACTCAGTGACGGCTGCTGTGGAACTCCCTCGTGTTTGCAGGTTTTGTTTGGGTGGGGGTCTATTCTGAGATGCACCTACTATGATCTATGAACGATTCGGAATCGTTTTGTAAATTTTAAATAATCGCTTATTGAAAAATGAACGAGATTCTACGTCAAAAGTGTTCAGCGGAACTGAATGGCGCTGGGCGCACGCACAAACATGACCCCATCCACCCTGACCTCATTTAAACTGATGCTTGGAACATTTGGCTTTTTTAATGCAGAGCGTCAAAGAGGTCTGTGGTGTTGTACCAAAGTAAACTATTTGGGGAACACAAGAAACATGCCAAATCGTACGGCTCACTTCCACTCTGCATTCAGAAGCTAAACTGTCAGCACTATTTATTTAGTTTCAAGAGCATCCATTAAAGCTGATCTCTTGATAAAAATACATAATTATCTTTAAGGTTGTTGAGTTCAGGGAAAAATAATTGGTTCAAAACTCGTCGATTGTTGATGCTGTAAAACGCTTTGATTACCAAACAAAACATTATTCTAGTCCCCATTTTAATGCTCTTAGTAAAAGTTAAAACACCTAAAAATGCATTTTGGTGGACAAACGTAAGTAATAGTGGTGTATTAGTGTGGTGAAGATAGCAGATCCAGGATGATATCGTTTTATAATCCACGTGTTTCCGTCTGAACATTGACTGTATTTGTAGACTGGACCGAGTGTGACATCATCCATAGAAAATGTTTCACATCTGGTTCCAACCAAACAAAGTTCATTTTGTTTTTCATTTTTTCATGATGCCGTGCTGCCATGTTAGAACCAGAGAATCGTCTGTAAGCAGTGATTGGTCAGAGTCGACGTTTCTATGGCAACCGCTCTCACCAATGTGGAGGGAGTTTGTTGGACGGCCACACCCCTACCACTAAAAGAAGGGCTGCATAAATCTGTTAAACATTTTGACCGTTGCCAACCTTTACTCAAGCATCTGATTGGTCAGATTTATAACTGGAATAACTTGATCTACAGTAAAAGCATTGAAACATGAGGATCATCAAGAAGATAAGAATGGTTATTCTGACCATTAGAACAACAAGCAGAGCTGCCACAAACCATTATTCTATTAGTCGACTGATCAGGTCATGTGGAAACTGGATGTAAAACACATCTTAACCATCATTAGCTTTAAAATAACTAAAAACTTGTGAATGATGTAAGCTGAATTTGGTCACTGAAGATGCTGAAGCTGATAGCCAGCTAATATATTAGCTAAACTCCAAAATAGCCTAAAAAACCTTAATAAATGCCAAAGTAGTCCAAAAAGCTTGCAAACTTTCAACTGTACCTCCCTCTGACTCCATATAATATAAAGGAACAACTTATCGACTATTAAATTAGTTATTTTAATAGTTGATAAGTCGTCATTAGTTGACTAATCATGGCAGCCCTGCTGATAAGTAACAGCTGTTGATGACTCTATTGAAGTCTGTGGATTCTGTAGGTACTTCCTGTTTGGAACACCAGAGGGGCGTGGCCACTCCGTCTAGATCTCAGATACAGTCAATGGTCTGGAACTGTAATCAAATAGTAAGATGCCTGGAGTGTGTCCCCTAGTGGGCGCTGTTTTCCTTCTTCTCCCGTCAGACCTGAACCCCCCCCCCCCCCCCCCCCCGGCCTCTCTGCTCTCTTTCTTGTAATCAAACCTTTTTTCCCGCCTTGCCTCTGTCTTTGTCCGATCCATCGTTCCCGCAGACTCTGAGCCGCCGCCGGTACCGGGCCCGTTTGTCCAGCTTCAGAACCGGCTCCAGAGCGAACTGCAGCCGGAAATTGATGATCCCCTTTTTGTGGCGATAAAGAGAATGGAGCGCTGGCTCTCAGCCCCCAAACTCATCATTCTGGTGCTTTTTTTGCTGTTTGCCTTTCTGTTGCCGCGATAAGAGCCGAGCAGCACCAGAAAAGCTGTTTGTTTTCAACTCCGCCTCATTTCTTCTCTTTTATTTCAACTCCTTCTAAGAAGCAATTTCTCATTTTGAGCCGCTCAGATGAGATGGTCTTTTTCTTTTTTAATTTGGACCCTGAGTGTTGGGCGACTGCTGTGAGATCAATAGTTGACTGCATTTGTGCCCGAGGAACACTCACCACAGATCAATAGAAGCCATGTAGGGTTGATTTTCCCCCTCAGATATTTTACCAGGTAAAGCCGCTGCCTTCTGTTTGGTTGCTTTCTTTATTGGCTCTGCAGCTGACACAATGCACCACCTATAGACTCTTTTCTGTAGATAATCATAACAGGGCTGGACTGTGCAGAAAATCCTCTCCCTCTGCGGGCTGCACTTTCCAATCCTCAGATTTGTAAAAATAAAAAATGAGATTTTTTCTTCAAATCCGCACAAAGAAAATCTTTTAAAATGTGTTTAAGGTTGTGATTCAGGAGGCACGTCTGCATAAATAAGCCACCTTTGAGCACTATGGAAAGTTTCCAACCCCATCCTGTTGAGAGATGCTGTTCTGTGCCGATTGCATCGCAGACCGTCGCCATAGCAACATGTCCCCGTCCCTGCTAAGGTGTTTTGGTGTAGCTACAATGATGGAGAGGCTGGAGCCTCCTTATGAAGAGAAGTATAGAGAAAAAGACAGAGTAGGGGGGCCGCTGGAAGCCGCCCGGCTGGGGAGCACATTTGTATTACTTAGTGTCAGCTGCAAAGAAAGAGACCTTTTATTGAGGAGTAAGTGGAAGACGTCCCCGAGGAGTGTTAGAGTTTAATGAATTTAAGCTTAATCAACATTAATGTGATGTCGCGGAGATGCCACCGAGCTGCATCTCCATCCATCATCTTTCCACGCGGTAACTGGTCGACGAGGAAGCGTGCAGATTTAATCGGCCGGGGACAAACGTCTTCATCTGACCCGGCTCGTCACGTATGCATCGTTAACCCCCCCAGCAGATCTGGAGCTTTTCTTGTGGCTCACGTAAAGTGCAGGACTTTTAATTATTCATCCTCAGTTCTGTCACCACCTGAGCCAAACTGCTCTGCTCTTCAATAATTTCAGAGGAACACCGAGAAGCTTCAGCCTCAGAGCTTCCACTCCCCCCGAGGAACCTTCATGACTTTGTTGCTGCGATTTAGTCGAGACTCTTTGAGTCTGGAAACGACCCGTTTCTCACTATTTCACTGTTTGTGGAGAACGTTGACTGTATCAGAGAACCGGACTGAGTGAGATCCATAGTAAACTGTCTGCTTCCAGCACCAATCAAATGAAGTCAATTCAGTCTCCATTTTTGTGGAGCTATTCATGGTCTGTAGGGGTGCAGCAAAAAAAATCAATGTGACGATATATTTCAGCGTTAAATTTGACAATATTTGTATCACTTTAAAGTGTTGACAAGACAATATTTGATTGATTATTTATGACGTTGGTCCGCATTTTCCTTTTGTTCTCCACCTCTAGTTGGCAGCAGAGCACACTGAGACGATTTCAGCAGTTCTGCACCAAAACAACAACTAGAGAACCAGCTTGTGTTAGACGTTCAGTCAGCCTTGTGTTTTGTTATGAGACATGAACGACTCAGTTTTAACTTGGGATGGTAACCGACCTGGAACTCCGTCCCACGTTGCTGCCAGGATCTGACTCAAATAAAACAGCATGAGTTTGTGTGAAAGCAGCCTGTTAATGTGATCCAGTTGCAGTGTTTAACGTTGTGATCATTAAATAAAATTAATTTTCCATTTTATTTTAATGAAAGATGCATCGATATTCTGGTAATGTTTTTTTTTTTCCAAAGTTAAAAGTTTGTTTTTGTTCTTATATATTGTGATTCGTATCGTATCATTAGACCTCGGCCAAAACACACCCCTAGTAACCATGTTTGCTCAGAGTTCTTCTGAGTCGACGTTTCTATGGTAACCACTCTCCAATCGGAAGTGAGCTTGTTGGAAGTCCACGCCTCTTTCACTTAAAAGCTACACGAAATCTTTAAAACGTTTTCAACGTGGGGGCCAGCAGGCTCCACCCATTTTTATTGATGCATCTGATTGGTCCGTTTATAACTTAAAGAACTAACGACAGAAAAAAAAATCATAAAATAAAAGAAGATTATCAAGAAGATGTTAAAAGAAAAGTATCAGATTAAGAATGGTTGTTTTGACCAACAGAATGACTGGGAAACAGCTTCATAAATCTCCATAGAAGTCTGTGGGATTTTTCGGATACTTCCTGTTTGGAACACCAGGGGGGCGGTCCAGTTCTCATATAGCGTCGATGGTATTGACACAGTGAAGCTATGTTCACACCGCTCTCTGCTTCATGCGTTCAAGCTACCATTTCCAATAAAACTCACTCCTATGTCCTTACGGTAGTTTCTACAGCTGTTGTCAGGCTTTATATGCAAAACGCACTTTGATGGTTAAACCAGGTATTGACCAATCAGGAACTCTGATTTGGCAGTGCTATCTTAGGCATGTTTACATTAAAAGACAGACCGCTGAAGTTTTTATTCAATGATATTTGATGTTCACTGGTGTCTGTGACAGACATGAAACCCTGTCCACCTTCATCCACATGTGTCATGGGATGATAACCCGTCAATGTAAAGCTTGGCTCATGTGGACCTCATAAGATAACATGAGGGTTAAGTTCACAGAAGACCTGGAAACTGAAAGAAATCAGTTGAAAATTGATAAGGAGGATGAATCCATAACTGCGGTTTGTGTCTGGCCAGAATTCTATGACATCAAGTATTTTTATTTATTGGAATCGAGCTGTGAAAGAACAAGAACCCGTGTTTAATGTGTTCTTGAACGTGCGTCACGCGCCCAGGTTGTCCGGATCTTAAAGCTGAGCGGACAGAAACAGGAACTTCCTGCTCCTCCGTCTGTCTGAATCCTCTGAATCTCCCCCATGTGGGGCAGAAAGCCGTGAAGGACTGTTGTTCTCCGGATCTGCCCACACCAAAGATGAGATTGTGACCATGAGACTCGGCGCTGCCGAGTTCAAAGAGGAAGTGTGCTTGTGTCTTTTGATCCATAAACTCCACTTAAACCTCACAGACCCACACTGTATCTGGAGGCATCAGAACTGGCAATAGTCGGTGGAAAATTGCCACCAAAGAAATATGGCGCACTTTCTTTGAACTTCTAAAGCGTGACATTTCTCCGCCGGGGCTTTAATCACAGCAGCTCCGTCCTCCTGCTTTCATTCCCAGCTGATGCTCGGGGAGCATTCTTTTGGTTCTTTCACAGAGCCGCGTTTAACCGACGGGTCGCCCAAACGCAGGGCGAGATGTTTGTCTGGACCAGCAGGACACCAGCAGGCCGACTGGCAGATTTCTGATCAGCTTAACTAAATCCAAATGATGAACCTGCAGATCCTGAACTGATCCTCATCCATGCACATGTTACGGTGTTGTGGTGGAAAAGTTTTCTTTTGTTTGGATCTCTGTGGTGCATGTCTGTCTCCTGAACGTGTCTGGTGGTCCGCCTGTGTTTTGGTATCAGCCCCCCAGGTAATCTGCTGTCTGTCAAGCCGGGTCAGAACCGGCACCGCTGGAATCAGCTGTCAGCAGAAGCTTCTGCTCGTGCCGTGTTTTTGTTTCCCGGCCATCAGGGTAGATATCGCTGTTCCCATTAACTGCCAAAGTTTTTGTTGTAGTTTTGCTGCTCCAGAGAAATTGGAAGTGTCAAAAGTGTCAGGTGTCAGGAGGGGCTTTCCCAGAAAAAGAACTCCCAGTATTTTATTATGCAGGTAATGCACTGACTCCAGCCCTGCAGTCGACAGAACCCTCAGCGCCGGCGTCAGGCTTTTGTCAGGCTGCCTCGCTCCGGGCCACGGCCGGATTCCCTTACAGGAAAACTGATCCGGATTCACCTCCAGATCTTCTCCATGGTATAAAATGTTTGTTCTGCTTCTTTCATCAGCCGATATTTTTAGATCAGAGACATAGTTTTACCATCAGACTCTTTCTGCTGCGCTCGTCTGACACCATTTGATTAAATTTCACCTCCAGCCACTTTTGTGGTTTTGTGTCAGACGTTCACACAGTGAGAAGTGAAGACAGAGCAGTGGGCCAGTCGTGACAGTGCCTTCACTCCTGCAGCCGGCCGCACACACACACACACACACACACACACACCTGCTGCGAGGAATATAAATGCCCTCATAGATGGCTCCATGCACACACACTGCTTTGTCTTCAGGTACAAGACAGTGTGAGCTCAGGTAGATGTCAGCCGGTCCCCTACAGGGACCAGTGTGCAAGTCAAAACCAACCTCCTCACCTGTCACTCTGCACCCCCCCCCCCCCCCCCCCACACACACACGGTGTGTTTCTATACGAGCATAAACCCAGAATGAGACGCCTGTAGCAGATGCAGTGTGTTTGTGTAGTTGTGTGTCTGTACATTGCTTGATTGTTCAAGCGCCACAAACGCGCCTCACCAGTGAGCAGACGACTTCCATTTCCCCGCGCCTGCGGCCTGCGGGCCGGCGATAAGGAGGTGTGAGGGTGACACGGATCCTCGTCTCTCCAACCAAACAGTTTGGAGGCGGTCGTCTCGTTTTTTTATGATCTGTCGTTCATCGATTTCCAATCACCCTGGCTACCTGTGGGAGCCGGCCTCCTCTGTTAACGCCCCCGCTGCTTTGCCAAGGACGCCCCGCCAGCTGGCGGTCCCGGCGCCGTGTGAGTGGGCGCGGTGCCACGGCAGCTGTAGCTCCCACCGTACGGGTCAATTACTCTCTGAGTTGATGTTTTGTACACATGCAGGCGTGTTGCTGTTTACCAGGAGGGGGAGGGGGGGTTCTGATCTGTGAGGCCTGAAAAAGTTGCTGCTTGGAGGACGTTCTCCTGGTCTGTTGAACCTCCATGTTTGCTGGATGATCTCCTGAACACATTCTGTCTGATGTTCTCCACAAAACCTCCTGATCTGTCAAACGTTTGGTGGAAGCAGCTGAAGCTGCTGTTTGGTTCTTCAGACGATCGCTAACTTTTCCCTCTTCTGTGTCTGACAGGCTGCAGGGGGATGCTGTGCGGCTTCGGCGCCGTGTGCGAGCGTGATGCGGCCGACCCGGCGAAGGCCAACTGTGTCTGTAAGAGGGGGGAGTGTCCGTCCTTGGTGGCTCCCGTCTGCGGCTCCGATTCGTCCACCTACACCAATGAGTGTGAGCTGGAGAAAGCCCAGTGCAAAGCCCAGCGGCGCATTAAGGTTCTCCGGAAGGGGCCGTGCTGTAAGTACCCGAGAACGGGAACATCAGAATCCCACTTTAGTATTTGGGTTCATGAAGTCAGCCTTTTATTCAGAAAGAGACAATAATGTGATTTGATGACACGTTCTGCTTCAACCTGTTGAAATACAGACAGGTGAGCTGAACAGGTCAGGTTGCTGTTGAAAGAGCATCACAGAGAGAGACGGTTCATTTTTCTGCTGAGAGGATGTTATTGGTGCTGTGGCGATCAACAGGAAGACTCTAGAGCAGGGGTGGGACAACTTTAACACTTGTGGGTCACAAAGGGTTCTAAAAAGTACAAGACGGGCCGGACCAGAAGTAGATATGTCGAGTCGTCTCATAAAAGAAAAGAAAGCTTTCATTTGATTAAATGACTTTAAAACAACATTCTTGAGTATGTCTTTCACCATCTGTGCCTTTTGTTGTCATTTTTGAGTCAGTTGCACTGATGGTTGATGAAAACCCAAACTTACAGAAATGCTGCGTTCATGTGGTGTCTAGATGATCAGAAAAATGACTCAAAGACACACATGAAGCAAATCTTCCAACACCACATGAATGCAGAATAACGTTCTGCACCTCTAGACACAGGTCAATGTATTGTTCTTTACCATCTACGACACACCAGAATTACAAGGAAATTAACACGTTATTCAGGATTATACATACACATGTCATTTATTCCACATTTTAGGCCAGACTCAATAATGAAACGGGCCACATGTGACTCCCGGGCTGTAGTTTGTCCATCTCTGCTCTAGAATTGACCATCAGTTCAGTTCTGTAATAAAATAACTGATGAGATTAACCCGACTGACTGACTCGTGGGGAATTCTACCCGGCCCTCCAGATCATTTTATTTTATAGTTTTTAATGACCTGATGTCACCTTGATCTTATTTCTAATAATTTTGACAAAATATATTTTTATGGAGAGTGAATATATATTTGAATAAATATAAATATTACATTATTAATAAATAGTAATATTCCTGCCTGTTGCATTCTGTTAGCTTTTTGGACTATTTTGGAATTTACTAAGATTTTTTAGGCTGTTTTGGAGTTTAGCTAAATTTCAGCAACATACTAGCTGTTTTGGCTAATTTAGGCTTTTTGTTCAGCTTTTTAGGCTGTTTTGAAGTACAGCTTTTTTTCCAGCTACATGCTAGCTGTTTTGATTCCCCTACATTTGTTTTTTAGGCTTATTTGGTATTCAGCTAATATTTTAGCCGGCCATCAGCTTCAGCTTTTTCAGCCGTCAGCTTCAGTGATTTGGCCCCCTGTGTGATTGAGTTTGACACCCCGGCGTTATCCAATCATAAACTCTCTCTCCTTCTAAAAGAAAGACACTTAATGAAACAACATTACTGCTTACTGTTACTGTTAAATTATTTCAAGCTAACTCATATTGTGACAAAAAAGCAGTAATCACTAAATGAACAATGTAACTACATCATATTCTAAACTGTCACTACAAACACTGGAGACTGTGAGGTTGATCCTCCCATTAATACCAGTTACTGCCCACGACTGGGAATAAAGAGATGAAAATCCTGTAGAGGACGGTGCAGCACACAGAGGAGGTGAAGCACAACACTGTAAAGAGGTTGGAGTCAGTGAGTGAATGATTGAGTAAAATCCAGAGAGAAAGGGTTTTACTGCGAAGGCTCTAATGACAGTTTATGGAGGCTTTAGGCCATCAGACGCGCCATAATTATCTCTGGCAACAACAGAAGGCGGCCGTGTGGAAAAGAAAAAAGATAAAAAATGATGATGCTAATTCTAGTATAGCTGATAATAGCTGCATGCTCAACATCCAAACGCAGCTCTGGATCCGCCATCTGACATGTGAATTAAGTCAATTCTGCACATTTGCCATTTCGACCTTTGATGAAGCTCCTCCTGCTGAAATGACTCTTTTCAGGAAATGATTTGAACGCATGGATGCAGCTTAATGCATGACATGCACACCGAGCACACAGAAACAAACAGAAACGCTCCTCTTCATCGTTTTGCACCGTCGTACTAAAAGCCTCCACAGACATCTGACCCCAAAGGTTTGATCAACAGAATTGTTTTTTAGTCGGAGGAAGTTGGACGAAGCTCAACTCGATGGTCTCTGAAATATTAGCAAAACAATGCGGAAGCGTGTAAGCTCATCTGCTGCTCTCCGTCTCATCAATGCAACACGCTGTCGCTGTGATTTATATTGTAATCAATGCAAAAATATGCCCTCCACTAAATAATGACTTCAGGGGAAATAATGAATGAAGTTAAATTGTGACAAACCAGCTGCTTTCCACGAGGGGAGGAGGAAGCTGCTGGTTCCTCAGTCCTGGTCTGTGCAGAATATCAAACATCTGCTGAAGCTCCTGCACTCCATCCGTTTGGTGTCATCAACACACTTTCACGAAACGGATCGGAAAAGAAAAGCCGAAAAATGTCGGATATTTACATCTGTGCAAAACAGCCTCATTAACATCTCTCAATGTAGAACTTAGATGTGTTTTCCGTCTATAAAAAGGTTTTGTAACTGAAATGAGAAGTTTGTGCATCTGTAGAAAATTAATGGTCCATGAAAACATTGAGCAACAAGCACGAGTATTATTATTATCTTCTTCTTGACAACAACCTTTTGGTAATTGTGATGTCACACCTGGTCGTTTTCATAGCAGCGTATCATCGGTGAGGCTGGCTGAACCAAACTGCATCTTACCCCCATGTGGTTATTTCTTCACCTCTTGTTATGCCGTTATTTCTTCTCCATTGCTTCCCCTAGTGGTGGAATAACATATTGCAGTTATTTCTTTAAAGAACTGTAAGTCGCCACAGAAATGAGCTAAAAACTTTATTTTTTTATTCAACATCCACATTTTTTTCTCTTTATACCAAATTTTTTAAAAATTTTATAAACTTGTGAAATTAAATGAAAATATATCGTATTTTCCGGACTTTAAGTCGCTCCAGGGTTTAAGTCACAGGAGCCAAAAAATCCATAGTGAAGAAGTAAAAAACATATATTTGCTCGGGTATATAAGTCGCACTTTTAAAAGAAAAGTCCAACATTTATGAACAGATTTAACCAGCCCGACGTAACACTGCATCTGACACCAAACACGATACACACGTCAGATTTGAGTCTGCTGCCTCTTTTGATGTGTGTTGAATTTAATGCTCCAAACTTGTCCAAAAATGTGTTTAATAAACTAGATGCTCCCGTTCCATGTGGAGAAGCTAGCTTTTAGCCTCATCGCTACTTGATGGAGGCTTTGACTGTATTTCTCGTTTAAAATACATGGAAGATATGGACGATGTTGAGAGGTTAAGTTATTTATTTTAAAGAGCTCCACAAAACTCCATGTCTGGGTTTTTCAGTCGTTTTATTTTTCTTATAGCGATCCTTACCTAGTAGCCTGCAGGAGCTGCATCATGATGATGTTGTTTTTAGCTGCTCTTCTGTCTGTTTGTAGCCCAGTTTGATGGCCTGCTGTCCCACATTAATCCAAGGAGAGAACAATGAGAACAATAACTAGAAATGTCGCACTAACTGCGATAATTTCATTCATTCATTCATTCATTCATTCATTCATAATGCTAGTGTGAATGCTGTAAGCCGAATGTGGATGCTCAAGATGCTGAAATTGATAGCTGAAAAGGCTAAAGCAGATAGCTGAAATTGCTGAAGCTAATAGTTGAAAACTCTGAAGCTGACAGCAAGTCAAATGAACATAACAATGACAAACCACGCTCCATATTGAAGACCTGCCATATGCTACATAAAGCTAACCTAACTGTCAATCAAATATCAAAGCCACACCTCCGCCGTTCAGTCCGCTCCACTAGCCCCGCCCTCTTGAGAATGGAGTCAGCGTTACCCTTTAAATTGTCTGTCACACTGAAACAGTTGAGGAGGAAGAGTAACCTTAAATTATGTTTGAAATTCCTATTAATTGGGACATTCTAAATGAACATGTTCACAAAATCAGATTTATCTCTGTGTTTTACATGAACGGTCGAGTGAACCAAGCTCAGCCAGCTGGAATCTCACTGTGTTTATGTTTGTTTTTACCTCAACATTGTAAAAATAACCTGAAACTGAAGCAGCTCCACTGAAAATGTGTTCATCAAATGTCTGATGAAAGTCGAGCGCTTCTGCGGTGTTTTCAGGTCTGCAGATGAAGCTGTGGGTCTGTGGGTAATTGACACTAAAAATCCTGCCCACTCCAATGTTGTGAAACAAGAAAGGCTCGTGAAAGTCGCAGGAAGCCAGCAGAAAGGCTTGAGTTCTGGCCCTGCCTCCAATAAATCCCTGCGCAGGTCAGCCTGACAGGAGTCCTGCTGCTGGACGGCGGCGGCGGCAGAGACGGCTCTGCGTGGGCGGCTGCGCGGATACTTTTGTGTCGGGCCTCATTTGAATGATTCAGTTGAAGTGGTGGCTGTTCACTGGAGGAGCGCTGCGAGGAAGCGCCTAATTCCCATCAATCCCAGCGTCTTTCGCGGCTCTCAGGATTACAGCCTGGACTTTTTTTCTAGCGTTTGTGACGTGTCTGGACTTACATGGACTTCTCTGTTTGACTTCAAAGCAAACACTAACATCAGCTTTCCTCTGCAGCAAGGGTGTTCAACTCAGTCTCACAGAGGGTCAAAGTCCAAAACACACCTTACAGGATAAACATTTATTGGACACTGTAAAACTACATTTAAGAAAACTTTAAAACTGTAACTTTGTAACATAAATATGAACTGGATATAGAACATTACCTGAGATAATGCTAGTGTGAATGCTGCAGAAAAAAACAACTATTTTAACCAAACGCAATACCAAAATAGTCCAAAAAAACTAACAGAATGCCAAATTTTAACACTTTTGAAACTGTAACTTATTAAGATAATTATGTATAAAAAGGCAGGAATATAATTCCAGAATAAATCAACTTAAACCTTAAATAACTTTCAATATTTTACTCTCTGTAAAAATATATTTTGTCAAAATTATACAAGTTAGTAATAAGCGCAAGATAACATCAGACCATTAATAAAATAAAATAAAATGATCTGGAGGGCCGGATCCGGCCCCCGGGCCTTGACTGTGACACATTTGATCTACATGTTTAACCCTTTAACACCTGAGGCTTCATCTGTGAGACCGTTAACATGATAATTCCAGTAAATTCTAAAGGAGAAAAGCGGCTCTTGCAGCAAATGGTTCATGATTTCAGCTTCTGAACTGAGACGATCAGCCTCTAAAAAACCGAACAGATCTCTGAATCCAGCCGCAGCATCTCAACAGAAAGGCCTCTGGCGTCACTGTGGCGACTCTTTTTGTTGGATTGCTAGACCTTGCCCCTGAACTAACAAGTGGCCGTGTCAGGGGCGTCTCAGCAGCACATGATGGCTCCCATCAATCACCAACAGCTGGTAAAAAAGGCAAATAAAATGCTAACTGTAGCAGGTTTGGCTAAACTGAGGAGGAGAACTCAGGAGGATTAAAGGGAAGTAGGTCCAAGATTGACTTCATCACCTTCCAAAACTTTAGCCCTTTCATTCTTAATTAACTAAACGGTTGAAGAATTAACCAATTATCATAAGTCCAGCGGATTCTGAAGAGAAAAGCCGATATGCAGCTCTGTACGTTTATGTTATGTAACGGTCAAAGAGTTACAGTAGTTCATAGAGCGTGTTTGTTTTGAAAACAAAGATGATCTAGAAACCATTCATCCATGGATATTAATGCCAAACATCTAAAAGCTTTAAGTAGATTTGAAAAGATTTAACATATTATTGATGCATTTGTCACATTTCTATTTTAACATCAGCATCGTTTGGTTATGAAAAACATTTTTACTTAAATTGTAACTTATTGAATTATATTCTATTTTCATAGTGAAGGTGGAGCAGATTCATGTCCAACTTAGTAGGTTTATGGCTCTACGTTGACTCTCTATGCCCGCTCCATGTTCAGTCAGCTCCAGCTACAGCAAAAGACCCGATACTGCCACCCAGTGCTCAGCAGAGTTATTGCAATCCAGGAGAACCACCGGGCTTAAACTGCATCCGGTCTGGCTCTGGAGCGGACGCCGGAGCGGTTTAGCTACGGCAGATGACTCACATTAACTATGGATGGTCCTGCTGATGCCACAGGTTCTGATCCGATCTCGCCAGACTCTGAACTCACACATCGTCAAGCGATAACCCGCCATTTCTATAGAAAGTACTAGTAAACAAACCCTCATTCCATTGTGATTTTGAACTATATTCTCAACACTTCTTTTTCTGTGACTCGTCTTCATACCACGGGTAAGCACAGAACTTGTATTAATACTTCTATAGGGTTAAAGTACACGTCTGACTGTGTTACATGAATGCAGTCGCACCTTACACTCCCTCACACGAGTTCTGGTGCAGGTCGTTAATTGATCCAACTACACAACTAAAGTTTGGTGCCGTGTCTGGTCTGTGGTTAGGGTAAGGGCACCAGTACTGGGTTTGGGTACTGGTACTGGATGCATCCCGAGGACCACTCCCCGTTCTGAGGGTTGTGGATCCTTGATTTTACTATCAGCTAGCTCGTTAAAAACAACGAGTTGAGGACATCCAAAAATGTCCATTTTTGAAGCGGAGGGTCCTAAACCAAACATTAACATGTGAAGAGTTGGGAATGAGAATGTGTGGATGAAACGGATACGGAGCGCCAGAGAGGCCGGACCGGACCGGATGCAGTCTGAGTGGCTCTCGGACTTTTCCAGTTTCTTAAAGACTCTGTCGTTCACACTGGAGCGGATGCCGTGTGAGCTGGGGTAACCATGTGACTGAGAGCTTTAGGGCTGGTTTTACTGATGCTCTGTAATATATTCAGGTTTTGCTAAAGTTTTGTTTGCTCAAGAAAACCAAACGTCCAAATGTTTAACAAAAACGGCTCTGGAGGTGTAAAGCTGCCCGCCTGCGGTCCGGACCTGTCATCCCCTGACAAACCGGGGAGGGTCCAACTGTTGAGCTCTGCAAACTTCCAGCAGGAGGAAATGGAAAGCCGTTTCACTTTGAGGAGTGCAGCAGTTGTTCTCCTCAGAGTGCTATTAAGGGAAGATGAGATGCAGCGCAGCGGTAAACATGTCCCTGTTCCAGCAAGCCTGCTTCAGGCAACGAGCTGAAATGAGCTTAGACTATGTGAACACAATAGAAATGTTTCCTGAGCGATTAGATAATTTTACTCGTCAAGCAAATAGAAGTCTATACAAGTGAATAATGAAGGAGGAATCGTGATCAGGCGGCGTTTCAAAGAAACTGCCTTTAGGCTGCTCTTCCTTCATTTGGCGGAGGCGTTCACGATCTGCGTTTACCGTCTCAGACTTTTGGGTTGCCTCCAGTTTGAAAATCTTAATTAAAGCCTACATTTTGACACATGCCTCTCTCTCACAGGCGGCCATTCTTCTGACTGAATACTTTAGCAGGTTTTCATGCTGCAGCTCCTGCTCTTATAACTCAATTAGGACTCTGAGGATCAGGTAATAGTACAGGATTCCACCTGAGGACCGGACAGAATGATCCTCGTGTTGTTGAGGCCCTGGCACTTAGACCCCCCCCAGCACTCCACTCTAATATTCTTAATTTGCCCCTTAATGGCTCAGACAAGCTCATGTCCAGCTTCTTCATTATCTCCCCTTTGTTCTAGATGACTGATTTGGGATCTGCAGGGTCACATTTCCATCGGTGGAGCGGGCAGGCGCCGAACACTTAATGCTCTCTGATATTATTGGAATTAAAAGGCAGAGCCGGCTTCTAATTGGCCCTGCAGGAACGCCTGATAACGCTGTGTGAGGAGAGGCAGGGGGGCACCCTGACATCAGCTGTTGGGTCTCTTAACACTGAGAAAAGTATCTCTCCAGTTTTCACCCTCCTCTCTCTTGGTTGGACCGGGATGCCGGGGCTTCTTCAGATTGATCGGTGAATATCGATTCTGGAGTGTGTGAGTTCACGCTCGTGTTCTTGAGAGGTGGCGGTCAGTGAGACCCCCCCTCTCTGCTGGAGCCACTCACTTTAGTTTCCTCGCCGTGAAGAGAAGAAGAAAAGTCTTGGAAACGCTCTGGCATGTTGCCCCCCGTGTGACCCCTCCCTTGGTATTCCGAAACGATGAGGTTTCTGTTCAGGACACATCGGATGAGAGGAACCTCTCACAGAGTCGGTCATCAAGTTTAGGATAAATGCCAAACAGATTTGAGGAAAACTTCAGAAACAGAAGAATGTCTGTTTGTGTGCACATTAGTGAGTGAACTAGAGGCTAACTCTACCAGCTTCTATGATTACTACATCTACGTTATACACAGATAATTCAGAATGATTTTTTCATCCTCATTTCTTGATGATGTTTTTTATTTTTTGTACGTTTTTGTCCTCCGTTGATGATATCCCATTCTCTTTCTCCTCTATTTTCCATCTGCTCCACACTGTAAAAAGTGAAACATTGGACACAAAGTCTGTAATTTGTTACATTTAAAATTTGTAGTTTTCATCACATTAAAATTGTTGGTTGATACTTTACTAAACTCAAAATTAAAAAAAAAAAACAACAATATTTGTAAATGTAACACATTACAGAGCATTTGTTATTTGATCCAGTGTTTCACTTTTTACAGTCCAAAAAAGAAATGTATGTTGGGGATAATGTTCTACGAGCTGAGCATTATCCACAGTTAATGGTTGAGATGGAAGCCTGAACCATCCGACTGAAGGTGGAGGACGCATACTTCTGTCAAATCCATACATATCTGATAATGAGCGCCTCATTGACCATTATCCATCTCTTAAAATAATCATTAAATCAATTACTTGAACTTTGATCTTAGTTTTTTGTTGTAAAGTGTTTTTCACAAAAAGCACATTTCTTGATGTGCGGTGTGTTGTCATGGTAACGGCTGCAGGAAAGTGGTTTAAATTCTAAGATTCATGTTGGGTGATCCAATGCTTCAGTTCAGAGAGAAGGTTCTCCTCTTACGGCTTGTTTTAGTCCACATGGTGAAGCTAAAGTTTTTAAAAAAAAATAACATCTAAATAGTTTAATTCCTCGAGTGTCAAGTCCTCTAGTCTCATGTCCTCCTACTTATATTCACCAAACAGGATAAAATCATTCATGTCTTTTCTTCTGTCTTTCTGTTGTGATAAACTGTGGAATCAGCTGATCTCATTGTTTTAAATGAGAATCTGAAATCTTTGATTTGTCATTTTGTTGATTTGTTGGGGAATTCTTTGTTTTTTTAGAGTAAAACACCAAATTTTCTGGATCATAAGTTGTAGTTTTTTCATAGTTTAGCCAGGGCTGCGACTTATATTCAGGAGCGACTTGTTTGTGTTATTTTTTTGCTATAAATAGGCTCATATATTTGTTTTTTCCCAGTAAACACCAGTTGTCTTTTAGCGGTTGTTTAGAGGGCGCTGCATCTAACTATAAGTATTTTCTACTGACAGTGGCAGAAGAAGTGTTGTATAAAAGCAAGAGAATGTGATTGTTTTCCTCCTAAACTTTGATATTTGTCTCGTACAGATCAAAAGATTAGTATTCTTGTATTTATTTTGTTTTTTTCTGTTCGCGCGGTTTGGCTGATTTTTTTCTGAAACATCAGACTTTTCTCTTTAAAAATGAGACTTATATATTGTTTGTTCCTCTTGATAAAACAGTTTCTGCGCTTGCGACGTATCCTCTGGTGCGACTTATACTCCAGAAACACGGTAAGTGGTTGATGTTCATCATCTGCAGTTATTCTTGGTGAGGGTCCCTGGAGGCGACCCTCAGGGCTGACTGTCCTCATCCTGAAACCCAACCTGGGCTTTCAGTCTTTTGTATTGTTGTGGAGGTTCTGGGGGGCCGGCCAAAGCCCCCGCTTGTCCTCGCCGCGGGGCCCGGAGCCCACAGAGACGTGGGGGGGCTGTGTGCCAGAGCTGCATTTCACATCAGAGTTAGAAATGATGAAATAGAACAGTATTGCCCCCCCCCCCTTCTTTACTGGCAGCATCTTTTGTTACCACGGTGACATGCTGGTTGCTACCAGTGACAGTCGGCTGCTGGCATTAGCTTTGTGTGTTCTGGATTACTTTGTACTCTGCCATGGAAAATGGAGTTTTCAGAAATTGCTCTGAAAGGAACCTCTTTACATTCGTCTTCTATTCTTTTCCTTCCTGCTCTCCTCCCATCATCATCTCTCCTGTTTGCCCCCCTGCTGTTTTCTGTCTTACGTTCTGCATCTCTTTCTCATTCCTCCTGTCTTCCTGTACCCTCAGTTTTTGTATCTAAACCCTTCTTCTCTCCTCCTTCTTGCTCCTTCTCTTCCCCTCGTTTCCTCTCCATCTTCTCCTCCGTTCAGGACTCTGACATGATCTTTCTCTTGCTGCTGCTCTCGTCACACAAACTGTACACACAAATTTAGAAAGTAATCAAATTTCTCTGGGGTGATTGCCTAACTCATTTACCCCCCCCCCCCCCCCCCACACACACACACACACACAGACACACACCCCCACAGGCCGAGGGGTCAGAGTAAATAACTCTGCTTTCGTGCCTCCATTTCCCTGGGGCATTGACTCTTGCTTGGTATTCATAACCATAACATGCAGAACCTGACAAACGGAGCGTGCACGTGTGCGTGCGCGCGTGTGTGCGTGCATGTGTCTGTACTCCGGCGCATGAGCCTGCACAGATAGATACACAAACTGGAGACATTCTGCACACAGACTGAAACATATACATTCTTGTTCTGGACACACACATATTAGGAGATGATAATGGGCTCTGCTGGAATCCTGCATCCATCTTTACTGGCTGTTCCACTCGGCTGTGACCGCCGAGGCTTCACAGACGATGCCGTCTTCCTGCTGGTCTCCAGTGTTTCTCTCCAGAGTTCAGCACTCAGAAATACATAAAAGAGAAACAGCGATTATCTTCACGCATTCAGAGCACATCTCTGCGTCTCGCTTCGCTCCAAACTTTGAGAGCTTTTGGTTTCTGCTAAAAGCACGAGAACGAGGAGCTACAAACAGGTGGATCTGTTCAGAAACATGAAACTCTGCAGACAATCATTGAGAAGAAGAGTGAAGGAAGGATTTAAGACAAGAACAGTGGGGGGGGGGGGGGGGTACTGGATGAGACCATTAATCACTTCCCATGGGGGAGGAGGGGCAAATCTTATATTTACATGTGCATGAAAGTTTCCACCAACAGATGTCTGAAAACGGTGAACTTCCCATTGATCCTTAGTGCCGAACATGGAGATTCTGTGATCCAATCCCTCTGGATCACTGTGATCCAATCCCTCTGGATCACTGTGATCCAATCCCTCTGGATCACTGTGATCCAATCCCTCTGGATCACTGTGATCCAATCCCTCTGGATCACTGTGATCCAATCCCTCTGGATCACTGTGATCCAATCCCTCTGGATCACTGTGATCCAATCCCTCTGGATCACTGTGATCCAATCCCTCTGGATCACTGTGATCCAATCCCTCTGGATCACTGTGATCCAATCCCTCTGGATCGCTGCGATCCAATAATGGAATCAAATCCTTTTCAATCACTGTGATTAGATCACCGTGTGCGTATCAACGATGGAATCCAACCCCTATGGATCTCTGTGATCCAACTGTGGAATCAAATCCTAGTGGATCACTGTGATCCAACCGTGGAATCCAACCCCACTGGATCACTGTGATTGAATCCCTCTGGATTACTGTGATTCAGTGGAGTTGGGTTGCTGGGATCCAACCATGTAATCCAACCTCTCTGGATTTCTATGATCCAATCCCTCTGGATCAATGTGGTTGAATCCCTCTGGATCACCTTGGTCCATGGATCTAGAAGTGTTGTGTTAAACATGAAAAATAATTTGTTAATCTTCATAAAGTTTCCTGAGATTTTAAAAGCTAAGTCTTGAGTATTGAAGTGATCCGACCCTCAGTAAACCAGATCCACATCTGCTGTAGATGAAGGTCTCGTGGAGACACCAGGATCCTTCTGTCTGTCAGTGAACTCTGAAGACTCTGTGCTGGAATTCTCTTTCACTAAACTACTGATGAATAATCTCAGTGTCACATTCATTGCATCTCATAGAAGCAAAAACAGTCTGATGGTTGTAGAGGACTGTAGATTGAGATGAAGTAGAACTGTGTAGAACTCCACATGTGAGAGCTGCTGAACATGCAAACACGTGAAAGACCAGCTCAAGGTTCCATCAACCTGAAACTTTTCGATGGTATTATTGTTTCCGGTTTGTTTTTAGCGATTCAGAGAAGAGTTTCTAACAGCATCAACATGATGTTTCCTCTCAAACATCTCAAACATGAGCGGATGACACGAGAGGCTCCTGCCTTCAGTGAAGACTGCTCTGAGATTCCTCCTGCTTCTGCTGTAAAATGAGCAGACAGATGTTAAACGTCCTGAATGGGCGCCATGTTTCCCCGCCAGCTGGCGAGGCCTTCATCCTGTTGTGTTCGGGCGTCTGCGTGGAAACATCAACGCCTCGTCTCAGAGCGACTCGGCACTTATCGATCAGGGTCACAGGGTCCTGCGGTTCAGCTGGTGTGCACGCCAGCGACCTCGCCACACGCCTTCACGCCTGGACTGGAGTGGGAGGCGGCTAACTGAGTGGGAGGAGAGGAGCTGCAGTCTCTGCTCTCCGTCCTTCACCATCAGGATCACCAGCCACATTTATGGTGCAGCATTTCTGAGAGTTCAAAAGTCATAATGGGATAAATGATGTGGTCATTTGCGTTCACTAAGGATTCCACGTGAATGTGTTTGGAGCTCAGCCTTAAAACAGGCGGTTCACTTTGCCTTAAGGACGTTCGTCTCTTCAGAGGACTCACCTGCTTCCTTCAGCCTGTCTTGATAACAACAGGATATTGCTGCGCTCATTTTAGCCTGATTGTGTGAAAACAGCAGCTTTAGCCGAGCCGGCGCCGTGGCGACCTTGACAGGTCGTTGGGCGCCCGCTGCCTTCATTTGTTCGTTCCGTTCTTATCTGAGAAAGTGTCGGCGGCAGAATATGAGGGCCAGCTGGTGACCCATGAACCCCCTCTTTGTGAGTCGCACTAAAAAGCCATTATGTGTCTAATGATGTGAACACGGAAAGAGACGTTTAAACACCGAAAACTGTTGGAGGAACAATGTGGTTTAGAGTATGGCAGCTCCAGTGGAGTTAATTGCAAAACCTGAGAAAGAATCCTCCTGATTCTCATTGATAATCTCGGCTCCAAACGCTTGTTCCACAAAAGTTCAGCTGATTCTGCCTTTTGTTTTTATTTAAAGAGCATTTTGATTTTTGAAACTTGTCAATGACCTGCTTAGAGAAGGCACAATTAAAGCCGTGCTGCTCGCTGGATTGAAAATGTCAGCTTTTACGGCGATTGTGAGGATCACTTGACCATTTCCAGCGACCGTTTATCGATTCTCTGCTGCGCCGCTGAAAATGCCTCTTTGTTTACCATTTACAATAATCCCATTAACTTCATTCTAACTCTGTGAAAGTTTGCAGCTAAATCTTCATTTTCTGGAACGGATTCCTGTTTTTTTTTTTTTTTGTTTTAAACTCTGCAGTTATTGATTTTCTCCACAATTAGAAAAACAAAGCATGAACACACTTCCTGCAATAAAGAAGAAACGTTCTCGAGGATATGAGAATCAATCCACGGCGGCGCGATGTGAAGACGCGCTCATCCTGCAGCGGCGCTCTCCGTCTCCACCAGCCGCCTCACAACGGCTGAAATGAAACAGTTGTCATGTTAAGTCGGATGCTCGGCTGCTGCATTGATTCCATCTCTTTATCTGATTGTGAGACGCAGAGAAAGGTGCTCTGATTTAATAAACAACGCTTTCTCCTTTGAGTGTGATAGTTATTCCACCAGAGCTCTGAAAGTGTTTTCTTATTAAGTGGTAATCTTTGCAGCAGAAGAGCCATTATTGGAAAGTTTCTGTCTTTGCATAAAGGAGATAATTTCTTGTTCTTCTGCTGATGAGCTTCCTGCAGTCCTGATGCTTCCGTTTATCACAAATTATGACTGGAAGCAGAAACGTTGGCTGCTTTTCTCCAGTGTTTGGGTTCGTTTTAGCTTTGAAGCACGATAAAATGAAATTATCTTCTCTGTTACTTCCTTTTAAATTAGTTTTAGAATTCACAAGTTGATGATGGAAATATGCAGAATAACTGTGAAAGCTCTGTGGTAGAAGAAGAAGGCTGCTGGTGTCAGAACTCTGAGGCGGGATGGCGTGGAGCGGCGGCGGCGGCGAGCTCATCAGATGGTGAAGTTAGAGAGGAAAACCAAACAGCTGCTGGAGCTGACGGCGTGCGGCGGCTGTCAGTCTTCGTCGGTTTGAGTGCCCGACGCTCCGCTGCACCCTGAGACTGAGTCACCCAACCTCCCCTCTGTCGCTCCTTCATTAGCAGCTGATGAGAAGAGATGCACGACTTGGTTGAGTTTTTGGGGGACGAGGTCGACGGTCTGCAAGAAATTAGTGTTTGAAAGAATGTTTCCAGATTCCAGAGCCACAACCTCTCCAAGGATGTTTTAAAATTGTTTTAAAATTGGAGGTAGACCTGTGGGGGTTTTTGGGAGCAGCTGCATCTTATAGGGCCTATACCAGCGGTCGGGAACCTTCAACAGTAAAGAGCCAATTGGGCTCGTTTTCTACTGATCTAAACTCTAGAAGGAGACGCGAAGTCTGACTTTAGCTGTCAGGAAATTTGGATTTGCATTCATGAACTTCTGTTTTTAAATAATAAATATGAGTTATGTCTTTTTGGCATGAATAAAAGCAAAACTATAAAAAGAACCTAGCATCTCTCAAAATGTGATTTTTTTTTTTAACTTATTTTCAAAATAAGAGTTTTTTTAACTCATAAAACATCAAACTTTTGACCAAACGTTTGCTTTGTAAATAAAAACTGCTCTTTCTGTTGGTAGTGTTGAGGTAGTGTTGAGGTAGTTGTTGTCTTCAGGTCAACAGGGATGTAAAAACCTGCATAGTTTATCCTCCATGTACACTTCAGCTTTTCTTTTTATCTAATCTAAATGCAAATTAAGTAATCTTTACTTTAAAGAATTGCTATTTTATTTTTATTTCATATAGTTCCTCTTTCTTTTTCTCCTCTTTGTCCTCAGCAGTCTTCCACTGCTGGGTTTTCTTATTTTAGTTTGGGGTTGGATCTTGGTAGTCTTAGTTTGTGGGCTTTGTTTATTTGTTTTCTTCAGGTAGTTTTGGTTAAGCAGCCGTTAGCAGGAGCTGCTGATGTACTTTAGCGAGCCACTGTGGAGGGAGGGGTGAAGTAGCCACATGTGGCTCTAGAGCTGCAGGCTGCAGACCTCTGGTATAGATCCTTTAAAGGGAGCGCAGGTGTGTCTGCAGTTCCCTTGAGGGACGTCATGAAACTGGAATATACCATTGTTGCGCATGTAGTAAATGCATGGTGAGCGCCCTCAAACTGCACTTGAGTTGTTAGAAAGCTGTGAAAGAAATGTGCATGAACTTTTACAGTTTCACCAAGCAGTCTGCAACCTGTGCAGGTCCAACCAACCCTCAGCTGCAAGGCAGCTGTGACCAAAGCCTCAGATCTGGCCTGATTCAGCTCATCTGATTGTCAGGAGGAGCTGCTGTTCTCTGAGGAATCTGCAGCAAAGATCATCAAAGTGAACCCGCAGCAGCCCTGAAGGCGTCCCGTCTGACCTTTGGTCACACAAAAGCACATTTTGATCAGCTGTGACGGGCTGAAAATGGACGAGCCTGCGACCATAACGACTCTCGCAACCACACGTAATTAGTTTAATATTTTATAGGATATAAAGAGCAAAATTGTTATAGAAACGACGCTACTAATTTTGAAAGCAGTAAAGTAAAACTTGAACGGAACTGGCAATCATCACCTCCAAGATCGTAAAAATATAATCACCCAAAGCTCCATTAAAGTCCCAGATGATGATTTTAGCAGCTAATTTGCAGCTGAATGGAGGACGCGTCTGTGTGAATCTGCAGAATCTCAGAATGTCTTTGTGTTTATGATAAATACTACAGCAGATGATTCAATCGCCGCTCACCGCAGAGTCATTTCAGCAGCACACCTGTGCTCGGCTGCCGCTTTGAAGCGTGAGACATCTGTCAGCGGGAAATGACAGCTAACGTGCTGAATCTGAGCGCCGTAACCATCCAGTGTTTTCTCATCTGTCATTCACACTTTGTTAGACGCCGTCTCTTCTGAGAACATCATTGAAGCCCCAGAAAATCAAAGTCCAGCAGTTCCGAGCCCTGTTTTCTGTCCCTTTGAAGGGGCTCTGTGCCACTTAGAATACACGCAGAAAGGCGGTGCACTCATGCACAACTGCTTTTCTGTCAGTGGACCGGTGTCAGGCTTTTTCAGGCTCATTTTCCATTCAGAGAGGTGATACAGCAGCAGCTTTTACATCCATCACGAGGAAGCATCTTCTGACCCTTCGTACCTCAGAGGTGTTTGCGTGTCGCCGCTTCCTTTTTTAAATCTGCTTTTTTCCTCCATAGAGGTTTTAAATGTCCCTTTATTCATGAGTTTTTTGATCATTTTATGCTTTGAAAGATGAGTGTAACTCCAACTCTTCTCCTCAAACAGTTCTCCATCTGTGGATGTTCTTTACACTCTCCTGAAAACATTTGTCGACTGTCCACAGAAAGTTAAAGCTTTTGGGGTTAAACCTAAATGGTGCACGCAGGTGTCAAGGCCCGGGGGCCGGATCCGGCCCTCCAGATCTTTCTAATGTTATTAATGACTCGATGTTATCTTGCGCTCATTTCTAACTTCTATAATTTTTGACGAAATACATTTTTATGGAGAGTAAAATATTGAAAGTTATTTAAGGTTTATTTAAGATTGATTTATTCTGGAATAATATTCCTGACTTTTTATCATTCATAATTATGTTAAAAAGTTACAGTTTTAAAGTTTAAAAATGGCATTCTGCTAGCTTTTTAAACTATTTTGTCATTTACTAAGATTTTTAAGCTATTTTAAAGTTGAACTAATATTTCATCTACATGTTAGCTGTTGTTTTTGGTTTTTTCGCTAATTTTGGCTTTTTGTTCAGTTTTTTAAGTTATTTTGAAGTTTAGCTATTTTTTTCAGCAACATGCTAGCTGTTTAGGCTAGCCTAAGCTAATTTGGCATTTAGCTAATATTTTAGCTGACAATCGAGCTTAAATGTTTTCAGCTATCATCTCCCGTGTTTTCAACTATCAATTTCACCACTGTCAGCTATCAGCACTAGCATCTTCAGTGACCAAATTCAGCTGCCAGCATTCACACCAACATTATCACAGGTAACGCTATATGTCTGGTTCATAACTATGGTAAAAAGTTATGGTTTTAAAAATAAAAAATGGCATTTTTTTGCCCTTTTTTGGAATCTACTAAGATTTTTTAGTCTATTTTGGAGTTTAGCTAATATTTCAGGTGCACACTAGCTGATTTGGCTAATTTTGTTTTTTTATTTCATTTTTTTGGTTTTATGGAACTTCCATGATGTTTCACGCTGCACTCACCATTAGGGTTGGGCACCACAGTTCAGTTCCAAGTAGGAACTGTTTTGAATTTTGCGGTTCTACCAAAACCAAAAGAAGCTGCTGCAAACGGGTCTGCATTTAGGTGCTAAGGAAATAAACAAACTAAAAACTAGTGTTTTGAAATTGTGTGTCCAACCTTTTTGCTGTCAGACTCAAACATTCCAGTCAATTAGACCATAAACACACTTTTTTGCATCATCTCAGATTAGTAAAATGTACGCTTTCATATGAATCTTTATCAAAACCATCCGAGTGATTATTAAGTCGATAGTGACGGTCGCTGTCTTCAAACCCAAAGATCCAGAATCAGATCAGCCGTCAGTCTCTGGAGTGGATTTCTGTGCAGGCGTCACTCTCATCTCTGCTTCATTCTTCTGCAGTCGTAATGTTTCAAAGAGTTTTTCCTCTTTTTAACATAAAGGAGGTTGATAAAAGTTTTTAGAGGTTTTTGAGCTGCAGGAACAGCTTTAAACAGGAGGATGGTTTCAGGCCATGAGAAGCATCCATCAGCAAAAATACTAGAAGAAAAAGAAAGAAGAAAAGCATGCTCAGTCCTCTTCTCATGGAGAAATATTTATCTAAATGTTTGATTTAAATTGCAGACAGCTCTATACGTTTATTCCTTACTAACTTCAAGTTGTTCTCTCCAAAAAGTTCATCTCCTTCATGTCTTTCACTTTCAAACTCCTGCTTTGAGTGTTTTTTCCCCATCAGTGCCTTCTTTAACCACACGCACACGCACGTGCACGCTCCCTCTGCTGTGGAGCGTGCACGTGCCCGTGCACGCGTCCACCCTGATTATTGAGGGGGGGCAGCAGTCAGCCCGCTGCTGACACCTCACTGTCCCTAATGAAGCTTTAATAAACTACTGCACAAAACGCCGGATCAGCTCCGCCCCCACCGCCGCTGGAGGGGTGGAGTAGGAGGGAATGATGGCTGTGATCCTCCTGAAACCCCCCTGCATTCCAGCGCTGCACTTTTATACTTAACACAAACAAACTGCAGTGATTTTCTGCTAAACGTGGGAGCGGGTGCAGATGTTTAGTCAGTTTTTTCTTCTCTCTGCATTGAGATTCTGACTGGACTGCCTCTGAAGCAATTCCTGAAGAAGCTCTCACGGAGAAGCACCGTCCTCGTCCCCCGCTCAGCATCTTTTTAACATTTTCCTGAAGCTGCAGCTCTCACGGGCCGGAGAAGCCTGGCGACGCTCTCCGCCTCCTTATGGGAGTTTGGGGTGAAGTTGAGGGCAAATGAATCAGGAGTGAATTGTTCCTTCAGACGACAGACTTCACTTTCTCCTGTCGCTTCTCTGAGGATTCACGAGTTCTGGAAAGAGAAGTTTTAGCAGAAGCTTCATCCCTTTTTTCCCCTCGCCGTGTGGACTTCACATGGAGCTAATCTCTGCAGGAACATGCTGCTGCAGGCCCCCCATCATCAGCCGCTCCCCCACAGCCTTGATGAGTCCGTGTCCTAATTCCAACTCTACTCCACTCCATGTTTGTGGACTCTTTTGGGATCTGCAGCACACATGCATCCCGATGAGGCCAGCCTCTGCACCCCCGTGCCCCCCCCGCGCTGGCAGATAGATAACAGATCATAGCAGATGCCCAAAAGTTGTGTTGAAATGAATCCTCCAGCAGAAGGAGACCTGCTGTCCTCTGAAGTGATAGCTCTATTTTCCACAACATGAACAAATCATTTCTGTTCTTTCATGGTTTTCTTTTTTTCTGTCTGGTGAAGAAATGCTTCTGCTCCTCCATCACTCAAAAAAACAATATATAATTCTTAATTTATGATTGGGCTTTAGAATAAACATTTTCACATCAAACATCAAATATTTTTTTTGGCTAACTGCTAGCTGTTTTGGCTAGCATCTTTTTTTTTTTTAAAGACTAACTTAGCATTTAGCTAATATTTTAGTTGACAATCAACTTTAGCGTTTTCATCTATCAGTTTCAGCATCTTCATCGGCCAAATTCAACTTGCAGCATTCACACTAGCATTAGCATTATCACAGGTAATGCTACATATGTAGCATGTCGTTTTAGACTGTTCCCTAAATGTTTATCCTGTTTGGCCCACAATCTAAGGTGTGTTTTAGATGTTTTAGTTTGACCCCCCCGGTTCATGGTGCTCCAAAACTGTACGGCTGTAATATACTTTCGGGTGACACTGTTAGCATTTTGTTTCCCTGTGGCTTTGGGTGAAATAACCACCAGGTCAGTCAGTTCTGGGCTGTTTTTGTGTTAGAAATTCAGACGCTTTTAGTTTTACAACAGCAAACAGATAAAGTCAACAGAGCAGCTCCACTTCTCTCATTAGGATCTCAGTTTGCTCTTTTCATTGGATGAAAGTTTCTTTTAGCTTTTTCAATTAAAAATGTCCAGTGAGGCTTTGATGTTAAAGGTTTCAGAGACAAATGTTACTTTTTATTCTTTCTTGTTACCTTAATGAATACAGAACCAAAATAAATAAATTAAACCATATTCTTTATTTTCTCATGCAAAAAAATATTGTAACTGTCCCGCAGACCAGGATCATGTTTAGAAAGTTTGGCCCCTTGCTCCAGAGCCCCCCCCAACAACACTGATGAGCAGGAACGGCAGTTCTGGACCCAGACGGACTCGTTTTCAAACAGTCAGGTTCACTGATGAGAGCTGAGCATCAATAATTCTTGATATATTTGTGAAAACATGTTGAGCTGCTGTTTGCAGCAGCACTTTTCTCTCTAATAATGAACTGCAAACTCAGTTTTTTAAAGTGTGAGCTGAAGGACGGCTGCTGCTCCATGGTCCTGTCATCAGTTCACCTGTGTCTTCTCCTCTCATTACCTGAGCAGTCTTCAGCTGGCTGGAGGAAGGAGGCGGTCTCACCGGCAGCAACAACCCTTTGAAAAACTCGCCTGTCTTCTTTCACTTCCTGCTTTCTCCTCTTTTTCTGCCACCTTTCATATTAATAATGGGAGAGTGTGCTCCTCGAGGTCTGCTGTGGTTAGCACTTTTTTTATTCCTGTATATTATTCCTTCTTTTTTTACTCTTTTCACTTGTTACACTGATCACATTCACCCGTGCAATTTGTCTGCTTGTCTGACTGAGTAGGGAGGCTTATCTGCACTAACGCCCCGCCGAGACCGCGCTTCAAATCCAAATCAGCCTCTGTTTGCATTCAAATCAGCTGCCCCCCCTCTTCTCCCATCCTGCCTTGCTTCCATACCCCTCACTGTCTCCCCTGGCCCTTCTAAGACGGGTCGGTAATAGAGGAAAAATCATTTCTGCAGTCACAGGACACCAAAGTCTCACAAACGCCATTAAAAATCAAATCCTTTCTGTTCTTGTTGGTGTGTAGAGATGTGTTTCATTTTGTGTAACCTGCACAGGTAGAGCTGCTCTGTTCACACCAGACGCACACATAAATACATTTCAGGTTAACACATTCAACACTCTGACGTTCATGCAGTCCATTTTCAAAACGTGCGTCAAAAGTTAAACCAGTTGAACTTTGACCAATCAGAGACTTGGATTTGGTAGTTCTCTGGATAGAGTCCTTCTGAACACACAGAGGTACCAATTACTGACATTGATACATAAAGGAGAGATCAATTATTGAGTTTTTCTCCCACCCGGAGTTACATTACATCAAAAAATCCTGGGTGGGGTGGATGGTTGGTTGAGCGATCAATCGATCAATTGGTGGGTTGTTTAGTTGGTTGGTTTGTTAATTGATTGATTGATTGGTTGGATGGTTGATCTGGTTTATTTCAAGCATAAATTGTGGACAGTACAAGCCAAAAAATTACAGATTTTTCAAATTTATTACAAAAATAATGAAAAAACAAAAAAAGACAGACTTATGTCACATTTGATTAATGAAGTAAAGTGAATATTAACTAAAGTTAAGTAGAGTTTTACTGATTGCTTGATCTAATCCCACCCCTTCTCAGTTACTTTATGTTACAGTTTTGTATTGTTGTATAATCCAGTTCTGTTCAGATCAAATGTGAGGGTTTTTTGTTTGTTTTATGTTTTTTAAAAAAGCAAAATAAGATGCTTATAGATTATTGAACATTCTCTCATGATTTCAGTGAACAGGATCATCCATCACACATCATGTAACAGATATGTAATACTTATTGATTATCGTCAGGATACAATTTCACATGAATCCTGAAATCATTCCTTCACATTGCAGATCAGGTTTTTTCATTATCAATAGAGTGTCTTTACACCAAACTCTAGTGGTTAGTGAGGTGTGAGGACCAGCTCCCGAATACTGCTGGCTGGTGGATGTGGTTCCTGGAGGACGTCCACACACACTCTGTCTAAGTTCCTCATTTCTAACAGTCAGACTGCAGGAGCATGCACGTTTCACATGAACGGCTCTAAAGGCTGTCACCATCTGTAAGACACGCCCCCTTCGTTACCCTTGTGATGAAGGTTTTCTCTCTGCGGGTTCACTGACAGCTCCACCACCTTCATATTTTGTGCAGGTCAGGGGCGTGTTCAGCCGTAAGGACGGCTGAGACAACGGAGTAACCTACTTTGGTTTAAGCTGTAAACGTGAACTCCAGTACCCCCCTGGGGGGAGGTGGGGGGGTGTCTTCATTAAACGATCTGAGGCACCAAACCTCTAAAGAACTTGACAGGAGACGGGAAATGTGTCACGGATCCTTTGATCAGATCCCCCCCACACGCGGGGCGCCCCCGTCTCCTCACACATCCGGGGTGTCTCTGCCGGCGCCCCAGTTTTGGATTATCTCGTCTCTGATGGGGGGGGTCGAGGACAGGTGAACAACAAGGCAAAGGCCTGTGCTTGTGGTTCAACATCCCATTCATAAGCGCTGCTGGTAACAATAGAGAGGATCCTATCTGACACGGTAAATATTTATTACAGCAAACGTCTTGTTAGGAAATGAGAGCTGCCAGGGCCCTGTGGCGGGAGAGCCCCCCCAGTCATAAATATGTATAGTGCTGTGAAATGACAACGATGCTAATCTCATTGCTGCCTTTTGTCGCGCATATGAAGCCCAGGAAAACACCCGCTGACGGCACACACGGCGAAATTAGAACCTGTACCGTGTCACGTCAGTGTGAGCAGCCAGGTAGAGCGGCGCCCCTCAGAGAAGAGGTAAACATTCAGAGTCCTGCCCCTTCTGAGGGGCAGCAGAGGGGGTGTGCTCTGTATGTCGAGGTTCAGACTGAGGCGTCTGATTGGTGCTCAGAACCTTCCAGGTGTAATCGGTGCTGGAGCAGCTCCGTGCACCAGTGTCTGGTTCCTCCGTGCTCCTCCTCTGCTCCGCTCCACAAACCCTCTCCACTTTTGTCTTTGTGCAGCTCTGAAGGACCCCTGTGCAGAGGTGACCTGCAGCTACGGCAGCACCTGCGTCCAGTCCTCCGACGGCCTCGCCGCCAAGTGCATGTGCCCGCTGGGCTGCGAGGGCAAAGCCGGGGAGACGGTCTGCGGCAGCGATGGAAACGACTACCGCAACGAGTGCGAGCTGCATCAGTACGCCTGCAAGAACCAGAAGAACGTCCGCGTGCAGTACCCGGGGCCCTGCGGTGAGTCCGTCCGGGTCGGGGCCAGAACCAAAGGTTTCTGTGGCGGTACCTGCAGCCTGATTAGAAAACGGTGGGCTGGATGGGCGCCGCCTTTATTTTTAGACCCCAAATCAGAGAAATGAGCGTTCAAAGTGAAGCAACGACGTCATACCTGAGGAGGAAGCAGAAAACAGCTTTGGAAGTTCTGACAAAAACCCATTTCCTCCTCCTGGTTTCTGCTCCCGGGTTTTCTGTCTTCGTCTTTTGTTGTTTCTCCTTTTTTCTGACACACTTCCTCTAAGTCTGGTCTCTGCTCAGACTGCTCTGCTTCACAGAGGCCCTCCCGTCGTGTGGATCATTGTTTTGCTAAGTAGGTCTTCAGAGACGTCATGTTCTTTTTTCTGTCTCTACCTCCTCACATCTGGGTTTCTTCTGGCGATGGTTGTTTACTTTCAGTTGCTCAACTCTCCCCTTCCTCTCTGGAGAGCAGCAGGTAATGCGTCGTCTGTCTGTGAGCGGCCGAAGCCTCGGGGAGACAAAGAGGGCGGCGGCCAATGGGAGATGGATGTGTTGGTCCTCAGGCAGAAGGATGGTCGTGACTCAGTCGACCCCCCCGCCCCGTTGCCCTGTTGTCCTCAGGGAGGGCCGAGGCTCCCCGGACCAGCTCGCTTTGATGATACTCTAAATCTTCCGAAAAATATTGGCCAAATGCAATTGATTTATTCACAGGACGGGCTTTTGAAGCAAACAGGCCATTCTTTCTGTGATTACCCCATTTGCTCTGGAGGAGGACCGCCATCCTGGAAGCTCTTCCTCTCTCCTAATGGGAGGTAATGGTCTTTCTCTCAGATAATGGTCTGGCTGGCGGGCGAGGCACTGCGTCATGCGGAGACACCTTGTGCTCTGACTAGAAACCCACTTTGCATTGTGCTGGGACAAACCAGCGGCGGTCAGCGGTCGCCCCCGGCGCTCTGAACCCATCATTGTCCTTCCTGGTTCTCTGCCAGAAGTCTTTGGAAAGCGCTCCCCGTCATTTCCCGTTCCTCGCCGCCTTCCCATCATTCACTTCTCCTGCGATAGCGAGTTCCCTCCTTGTTGTGTTCGGAGTGACTGGCAGCAGCTTGGCGGGCAGATAATGAGTTATGGCGCTCCGTAAATCCTTTGTTTTCACACATGCTAGAAGCGGCGTGGAGCCCGTTTCCTGGAGGAACTCCTCCGTCCCGCACATCCACAAACCAATTCCATTATGATCAAGGTCTGATAGGGCAGAGCGGGCCGGCCGGCGCTCCCCGGAATGAGAAACGGAGCTAATCAAGTCACCGCCTCTTCATCCCTGTTCTTGTCTGCTCTTTGCATCCAAGGCAGGCTTTGGTTGATCTCAGCAAACCCGAGATCGTTTGAGTCAAACGAGGAATGGGAGACCTGGAAGAATCGAGGCTGATTCAAGGACAGGCACTCAGATGTTTGTCTAAAGACTCTTCATTTTACTAGAAACTTTTCTGAAATAAATATTTTCTGTAGGTTCATGCACTAAAATGATCACTACAACTGGATAAAACATATTTTTCTGGTTTTCTGGGGGTGTTTGGATCTCAAAGTACCTATCTGCAGGTAAATGATTTTCTGCAGGAGCTTCCATGGTGAATGTCTGATCAACAGACACTCATGAACCTGCAGGACTGACAGATGTGGTCCAGGAAACAAAGGAGTTCTCCACCGTCTGGACGGTTTGAAGTGAGCCTGATCTGCATCGTCCATGTGCTGCAGGGGAAACGCCTCCAGCTCTGAGCTCTGAGGGTTTACCAGCAGAGAAATATTTAGAGACAGACCTGGAGAAGATGGCTGTCCGCTTCATGCTGGGCTGTCAGAAGACTCTCAGCCTGTTTTCAGACTGACAGGCAGCGAGGAGCGGCGCTTTCAGGTGTTTGCTGTTGTTTCTTCAGCATCAGGAACCTTCTGTGACAACTGAGAAGCTCCAAAACAAGGAGATGGACCGGACCCGTCTCCTGGGAGACAGATGGGGAGAAACTGGGCTCTCCCATTTGTCAAAACTGAAGAAGCAGATTTTAGGAGTCTGTTACAGGCGGTGGCAGTTTGTATGTTTGGGTCCAAGAAGACTGATGTGGACTTTCACTAAAGGAATGGATGTTCTTTGACCTTTAGTGACCTTCTTTCCTGAAAATCTGCCTCCTCTCCCAGGAACCGAGCAGCCTTTACTCCTTTGAAACTGTCCTCTTCAGCATCTCGGATTTTAAACAACATAATGGATTGGTTAGAAGAACTAAAGTCCACTATTAGAGCTCCTAGATCCTTTTACAAAAAGCCCCCTCCTCATCATTTACTGCGTTGGAGAGTAAGTGATTTATCCAACCCCCCCTGAGAGGGTCTTCCTGCTCTGGCTGCTGAGATCAGGTTGTGCTCTTTGTCCTGCGTCTGGTGCATCAATCCATGAAGAACATGCTCAATTACAGCTGCTTTGATGGCTGCCCCCCCGTTCCCCGTACCCCACCCACCCTCAGCAAACTCACTTCTGCTCTCCTTTATTGGTTTCAGGCTTCAATAACCTGCTCAGTCCAGGAGGATGCTGTTCCTTTCACCACGGCAGTGTCTGATACGCCGCTGCTAGAACTGCATGTTTTCATGCAAACTTTGTCTCTATTAGGTTAAATATAAGTTTGTTAGAGATACAAACCACATTCAGGGATTCCCAGAGATCAAATCTTCTGAGGTTTGGGTGTAGACTTCAAACTCTACCGACTGCTGTGCGTTGGTCGCTGACATGTAGACCAGAAAAAACATTTGTCTCAAAAGCATGCTAAAAAATATCAAATCAATTATTCTTGTTTTAAATGAACAAATCTGCCAGTAGAACTAGTAGTCTTGGTAAGATTTATTTAAATAAGTACAAAGTTACTCCAGTTATAGTAATTATGTGTGAAAAAAACTGTTTGCTCTAAAACATTAAGTACTTTCGTACTGTTTCGCCCCAAATATATTATATTTTAAAAGCAACAATAGTCGAACTATCATTATATCTAAACCATAATCATCCCAGAGTAACACTAGTTACACGTGTTAAGATTATTGGTTAAATAAGTCGAGCAAAACGTTCAAGTTTCCTTAAATTGGGCATGTCAGATTTTTTGAAAGAGGAGTACCCAACGTTCAAAAAATCTGTGTGTGTGTGTGTGTGTGTATATATATATATATATATATATATATATATTATATATATAATATATATAATATATATATAATATATATATATATATACTGCAACCTCAAATGTAAGAATAAAGTTATTATTTTAAAAGAAACAAGAGAATACTCTATAAAATACAGAAACATATAAGCATACTTTGTAAAGTTGACCTAATACTATTAAGTGAAAGCAGAAATCTGAAAATGTATTTAAAATGAAAAAAGCTTAAAATAGTATGTATAATGTTAAAAAAGCTAAAAATACAATCTATAGTAAAACACATATAAAAAATACTAAAGTCAAGAAAAATGTGCATCATACAAAAGTTAACTTAAATACTTAATACTATGTAAAGTAAAAAACAACCTTTATAAATTAATGTTGTAAAATACAAAATACCATGTAAAGTGAAAAAGGCAAGTTTTTTTACTTTACTTAGAAATCCTTTGTGAAGTAAAAAAAACTATGTAAAATAAATAAAAAATGAAATTGTTTCTAAAGTAAAAACAAACGTAAGAATACTCTGTAAATTAATAGAAGCATATGTTTTTTTGTAAAGTAAAAAACACGTAAAAACACCTTGTACTGTAAAAAGCACAAAAGTATTTTGTAAAGTGAAGGGAAAAAACTTTGTAGACTAAAAAAATGTAAGAATACTTTGTAAATAAAAAAAACTAAGAATACTATGTAATGTAAAAAAAAATGGGGATATTTTGTTAAGTGAAAAATGTAGTAGTACTTAAAGTAAAAATAAAGGGTAAAAATACTGTGTAAAGTAAAAAAAAAACTTTAATAATACTTTGTAAAGTAAAAAAAGTAAGAATACTTTTTAAATATAAAAATGTAAAATACTTTTTAAAGTAAAAAAGAAAACATAAGAACACTTTGTAAGGTAAATAACAATGTTAGAGTAAATAAAATAAACAAGGATACTTTGTTAAGTACCAAAACTTTAATAATGCTTCGTAGAGTAAAAAATTTAAGAATACTTTGTGATAAAAAACAAAAAAAAAAAGTAAAGTATAAAAAAGAAATAAAAAGCAACGCAAAGTAAAAAACAAGTAACATGTAATAATACTTTTTAAATTTAAAAAACTGTAAGAGTCCTAGTTCAAGTCCCAGCTGGAGGATCTGAAACAGAAATATCAACTGGGACCTTTCTGTGTGGAGTTTGCATGTTCTCCCCGAACATGTGTGGGTTTTCACCGGGTACCCGGCTTCCTCCCACCGACCAAAAACATGCTTCATAGGTTAATTGGTGACTCTAAATTGTCTCTAGGACTGAATGAGAGTGAATGTGTGTGTGATTCAGTCCCTGAGACAGACTGGTGACCTGTCCAGGTGAACCATCAGTAGCCGGGTTCGGCTCCGGCACGCCGCGACCCCAAAAGGGATAAAGCGGTTAAGACGATGAATAAATAAATGTAAGAATAACTTGTAAAGCAAAAAAAGACGGCGGGTTTTTGAGAACAAATGACAGTTTATTTAAGATTGATTGTCTTAAAGCAAGTCTTTGTATTTTACTGAAGAGTGACTAGAAAGATCATTTAGTTTTTAACTTCATGCCCACTGAGAAGTGTCTTTGTCCTCGCAGACCCGTGCAAAGACAGCGAGAACAGTCTGAACACGCTGTGTCGGGTGGAGGCGCTCACCCGAAGGCCCCTGGTCTACAGCCTGCCCGAGTCCTGCCCTCCAGGTGACGACCCGCTGTGCGCCAGCGACGGCCACACCTACCCCAACGAATGCCACATGACGGCGACCGGCGTCCAGAAAGGCATCAAGCTCCAGAAGATCCACGCGGGACAGTGCCGGAGGCTCGGTAAGGACACGCGTGACGTGACGTGACGTGACTCACTGCTGATTCACTTCAGGACTTGGAAGCAAAACTAGAAGCCTTTGACAAAAGTGCCTGGCATGAAAGGGCAAACCCACTCCTTATGTAAATGTCATCTTACAGTTTGTGTTCCATGACTCAGCGCAGTGACTGTCTGATGATTCAGCATTTATTATTATCTGTGAACACATGAGACCGTCATACGGTCAACAGAGAACACGCCGCCCTCTGCTAAGCGGTCGGATGTTCTCAAAATGCCAAAAGTGAAAGCAGAACCGCCGATGTTGGAGCTTAATGGACTGAAAGATGGTGAAGCGCTGCATGTGCGGCCCGGTTCTGGTTCTGATGTGAAGGCGATGCCGTCCACATTGTGTGAAACACAGATAAATGAGCGTGAGGGGTCCGGACCTGCGGCGCATCCACCAGCTCCATCCGTGTCTGATAAACGCCCTCGGGGCCGCTATCTGCGGCGCCACAATGCGGGTTGAAGCCTCCGTCAACAAAGAGCTGACAGCTTTTACTGTACGTCTGATAGCCATCAGAGAAAATCCAATTTTCCTGCTGCGTTGTCGGCAGAGCCACGGCGCCGTTAGTTTACAGCAGCGATGTGCTGCCACCTGCACCCGTGTACAGAGACCCCCACCACCCCACCTGCAGACTGGAATGAGGACGTCTGCAGACGCCTGGCGCCCTGAGGACGGGCTGGCCGAGTGACCGAGCTCTGGGGAGGATAATAAGGATCAGAACAGTTGAGAAAACCGGGGTTAATATTTGGTTCAGGAGCTTTGTTTGTGGTTAAACTGGTCCACTCCTCCTCACAGATCTCCTCTGGATCAGCCAGGTTCAAACAGAGTCTGAGCTCCGTCCAAAGATGTTCTATTGGGTTTAGGTCTGTAGACCAGAACCTTCATCTGCTTCTTTCAGAGTCTCCTTGGTTCTCCAGAATTCCTGGCCTCCGTGCATGGGGCAAGTTTTTAAGTCGGGCTGCAAGCTCTCCACACAGATCGGGCTCGCACTGAGCGCTGAGCACGCTGGACTTTCAGCCCGACTCAAGGAGCTTCCACTCCAGGCCGGGTTAGTGAACGAGCGCTCAGCGGGTGTATCCACACCAGAGCAGCGCTCACACAGATATCTGCAGGAGGAGAATCTTCTTCTAATCAGACCCTCCAGGATTTCATGATGTTGTGATCGTAACTTTTAACGGACATTTTAGTAAACCCAATGATTTGCTGAACTCTGCAGCTTTTTATCTTCACCACAACTTTACTGAAACTTTGACCAATCTACCGTGACAACAGTCATGGATGACCACGTGACCGTTCCCTTCTGACTTTTTTCCGCGTTCTCACTTTTATTACCCCTTTTTTTGTCCTCTCCTTTTTCCCTTCAACATGCGCGTAAATGGTCACGCGTGTGAACCGCCTGAGCGCGTGCGGTTGTGAAGAGTATGAGAGAAAGACAGAGAGAGACTCTGGAAATTGATGATACAAAGGAAGAATTTCGAGTCTGCAGGAAAATAATTCCATGTAGATCCTCCTCCAACAAACATCTGAGAGAAGCTCTACAACAGAGCAGATCAAAACCAGATCAGATCCTCAAAGACTTTGTCTTCCTCTACCAGCAGCTCAACATTAAAAACATGGAGATGTGAGGATTCATCTGCTTATGCTGTTCAGAATTGTTCCTGAAGAATTTCATTTTATTCTAAAGTATCTTTAAATCAAGACATAAATACTGGAGTTATTATAAACAGAAAAGACCAAAAGTTCATTTTGGGTTTCAGATTCTATTCAAGTTAAATGACAACACAACAACATTGTATACAGTGATGGTGTAATATTTCCCTATAGTGCATACGTCACAATAAAAGAGTTGGAATATGAGAATGTGAATTTTATTTCATCATTAACATTTTTAGATGCTTTTAAAAAATATTTATATAAAAAAAACATCACAACTTTTGTCAATCATATGAATCACAACATGAACAGAGTATGAAAGGATCTGAGATCACTTCAGTAACATGTATAACTGTTTATTCATATTGAATCTTAAAACAGTTTGATGTAAGGAGCAAAAAGAAAACATGTTTGACCTTAAAATATCTTTAGTTTATTGTATTAAAAAATAGAAAAAACTCAAAATTGTGACTTTAAAACTGTGAATCATATGGTGTCTTGACTGAATTGATAGTCGCATACTTTATTAAAAGATATTTTTAGAGGACGTCTGTCCCAGTGGACATGTACCTAAGAGGAAAATCCCAGACTCTCCATGATTATTCCATCAGCGTGTTCAGAGACTGTATATGAACATGTTCATGCACATTTACCAGCATGTGAACCCTCCATCCCCACCACCCTTTTTGGTGCTCCTCCATTCTCCAATAAAGGAATAATTCAATTAGAAACAGATATCCGTGAAATCGTATCCTAAAGCAAATTACAAATTGGTAACTAATGAAAAAGGCCGTTTCAGCTTGCTGCCGTGACATGGCACATCCTCGCCGCCGCTCATTCATACACGGCGGCGATGTAATTAAGTGTGGCATGACAGGCTTTTAAGGAAAGAAGAGAAGGAATTGAACTGCTGAACAAATCTGATCCACTGATCAAGAATGAAATGAATTCAAAGTCAACTGAGCCTCCAATCAGAGGCCTCCTTCAAATTGGATTTTCTCACTTCAGCGGCAAATGTGCCATGTCACATTACAAGTATTTCTTTTCCTTCTCTTAATTCTTACCGTAGGATTCTGCTTAGTGAGTTAAAATGCTAAAATGAAACAGTCCGACTTCAACATTTAATTGGCTTTTATTCCGAAGTTTCTGTTTCAAAGTTCCTGGGAACTTAATCAGGCCAGCCTGATCGCGTCTTTGGTCTTCAAATTCTCGTCTGTTATTTTACCCAGGATTCAATCAGACTTTTCCAAACTAAAATGAAGGCATATATATAGTATTTTTCCTTCCATTAAGTTTTAATTAAAGATGAGCTGAAATCCTGCAGGCCTTAGAGATGTTCTGGAGTGTGGAACTTGTCAGAGCTCGTAACGTATCTCCATGAAAGGCTTAACCTTTGCTGCAGGATAAGCAGCTTCAGTCCACCCTAACATGTAATTACTATTTGGATGAAAACTGATTTGTGTCCCCGTGGTTCGGCCGGCGCAGCGCTGTCACCGGCAGAACAATCGCTTCAACACTCGGAGCTTTAAATAGTTTTTTACGCTGGCTGAGTACTCCTCGTGTCCTTTTCTCTGCAGCGATTAGTCTGTCGTGCCGCCACGCAACTTGCGGTTAGAAACGGCTCTAAAAGGCCTTATCAGCGTCGGCTCAGATGGGTGACAAATTGGAGGAAAAGCTTGAATAGATGAGTGAAAGCAGAGCAGCAGAAAGGGCTCGCCGCGCGCTCGCCGCGCGCTCTGACGCTCTGACGCTGAGGTGGGATTGAGGCCTGAGTTTCCGGAGTCTTCTTCTTTCCGCAGAGGGATGCCAGCAAGAGTGTCTGTTCAACGCCGTGTGCGTGGTGGAGCAGCTGAGCGCCCGCTGCTCCTGCGACCCCCTGGAGTGCGACGACACCTACAAGCCCGTGTGCGGCAGGAACGGCCACACGTACACCAACGACTGTCTGAGGCGCAAAGCAGAGTGTGAGATGAAGACCCTGATCCCCATCCGGTCCCAGGGGCCCTGTGGTGAGTGGAGCTGAAGGATGGCGGCGGCTTCAGGGCTTACCGCTGGAGCTCGCCGTCCTCCTCTGTGTGTGATTTCCCTCTGAACTCTCCAGGTTTAACTGTCTGGGCTTTGAACCCTCAACTCTGTCTGAAACGCTTAGTTTGAGGCTCTCAGGGACCAAAACCTTACAGAGACGTGCCTTCACCTCCCATCCGTCTCCTCACCGTCACGCCTCATCCTTCATCTCAATCACACGAGCGGGCAGAGCCCCGCCTCCATGTTTCATTCATGTCCTCCGTCTCCACTCCTTCCACCTGGGGGGCGGGGCTTCTCTGTTCCTGCATATAAAGCTGTTCTCTCTTATTTCAGTGCTTCAGTCTGTCTGTCTGTCTGTGTCCGTGTGGCCGTCCTCCTGCCTGCAGGCCGACACCGGGGTCGCCCCGGGGCGACCTCATCAGCAAGGATCCGAGGGGTGAACCCGCCCCCCCAGGGACAAAAACAGGAGGGGGTCTTGTACTGTCGTCTCTTTCCTTTTTTCTGTTTTTCTCTCCGTTTGCAAAGATGTGACACCCCCCCACCCCCTCCCCCACCCCCAAATTTGGGGAAGTCTCTCTCCTCTCTGCACCTTCTCCCTGTCTAACAGCAATGAGCTTTTCCCGCCCCCACCTGTCTAACCGCTGCTCACCTCTAACTGCCCCGGCGGCTTGCTGCTCCTGACCTCGCTGCTCCTCTAACTGCCCATCTCCAGGGCAATCTCATAAAAGCAGGCAACTGCTGGATCAATGCGCAGACCTCCGCTGCGTGCCAGCGCAAATGTTCTGCCAGGACTCTGACCATCTTTCTAATCTACGGCGTCCAGCCTTTTAGGAAATTAAATTAGCTGAAGTTAAAAATAGAGAGAAGCTTCTTCAACGACCTTTATTATCCAAGACGGAGGAGGAAGTCAAATGTTAGAGCGGAAAAAAGAATTTTCCTGATTTTTTTTCACTTAAATTCAACAAATTTAAGTAGAAATAAAAGTCACTTTTGTCATAATAAATGTTAATACGGGTTAGTTAGTCTGGAGGCCTGAGAGGAGCTCAGGTTTTCTTCTGGAAGATTCTAAAGAGACAACAACTGGACATTCATTTTTCAATAGTTTAATAATTCTCAAAGCCTTTTGTTAATGTCTATTCTGAAAGTGTTAAAATGTTACTGCTTCCCTTCATTTAGGTTTTATTAAAGGTTTTATAATTTGAGTTTTAAACAAACTAGATAGTAAAAGTAAAACTCGTCCGTCCCATGAGGCTCTCAGCTGTAGTTTGCTGCACAGGACTAACAAGAAAGGTGCTTAAAAGATTGATTTTAAAATGTGCTGTTTTTAAGTAGCCTGTCTTAAAGCAACAGCAGTTTTTTCTGCAATCTCAACTCATCTTCTTCTTTGGATTAGAGGTGGGAATCTTGAGGCATCTCATGATTTGAAGTGAAAATAGTAGTGCTGATAGCTTAAGATGCTGAAAACGCTGAAATTGAAAGCTAAAAACACTGAAGTGATAGCTGGAAATTCTGAAGCTAATAGCTAAATTATTAGCTAAATGCCAAATTAGCCTAAAAAAGCCAGCATGTAGCTGAAACAAATGGCTAAACTTCAAAATAGCCAAAAAAAAACCCACTAAATTAATTAAAACAGCTAGCGTGTAAATATTAGCGTAATTCCAAAAGACCCTAAAAAACTTTTTTAAAAAAGTTTAAATTAGTCAAAACAGCTAGCATGTGGCTGAAATTTTAGTTAAACTCCCAAATAGCCTAAAAAATCTTCTTAAATGCCAAAATATTCCAAAAAGCTAGCATGATACCAATTTTTAAAACTCTTAAATCGTAACTTTTTAACATAATTCTGAATAATAAAAAGTCAGGAATATTATTCCAGAATAAATCAACTTAAACCTTAAATAACTTTCAATATTTTACTCTCCATATAAATATATTTTTCCAAAAGTTAGAAACAAGTACAAGATCACATCGGGTCATTAATAACAACAAAATGAAATGATCTGGAGTGCCGCACAGAATTACCCGGAGGGCCGGATCGGGCCCCTGGGCCTCGACTTTGCCCCAGGTTCTGTAAAGCTTCATGCTGGTCATGTGACATCATGAACCGACCGTCTCAGTCAGAAGGTTTTTCTTTCCTCTGCTGTGAATCTCCTCCAAACATGGACACATTTCTCTCTCTGACGGCTCAGCGGCTGTGATGAAGCTGCGGGATCTGCTGGGTGTCACTGCGCAGACATGTTGTGTAATTTGGTCCAGAAGAAGAAACTTGCTTCCTGTGAGAGCACGCCACAGCGGCGTGCAGCATCAGTGAACGGAGTCGTTCTGCATTCCGCTGTAGCGAGAGGCTGAACGCTCACTTTCATTATTCCTTCCCAACATCGTCCCTCCCGTCTCCTCCTGAGCTCCGCAGGCGCTCCTAATATGTTTCCTTAATGAATTTTTATTGACATTTGCATATTTTTCTAAGCAGACTGACACGAAACTCCCCGCCCATTTTAATTAAACATCAAAGGAGAACGGCGTCCTCAGAGACGGCGGTTTACTCTGACAGATGATGAGCAGGTAAACCATCATCCTCAGACATTCTCTCTTGTTTTTCTCTTCTTCTTTTCATTTTGTATTTCCTGCTATCTTTAGTTCTTCTTCTTTTCATTCTGGTTTTCTTCTTTCTTTGCTTTTCTTTAACTTCTCCTGTTTTCCGTCCCTCAGCTCTGAATCTTTCTTCCTTCAGTTCAGACTTATCTGCTCCAGTTTCTAGAGTTTGTCAAAGTCTTCACAAACAGAGAAATTTTAAGTCTTTAAAAATGATATATTTGGATTTAAAATCCGATGGTTGTTATTAGATTTCCATGATCTAATAAACAAATCTTTTTTTATTGTGTTGTGATTGGCTGAGTGCTTTGTGGAGCCGGGTGATCGATCACTCTGCCAGCTGTCAAAAGAATGAAATTTTCCACTTCTGCAACAGCTATAAATCTTTCTCCATGTCAGTGGAGGGGCCTCCCATCCTCCCCCCCCCCGCCACCACGCACCCCCTCAAAGAGAGAGACGGCCATCTGCACCGCCCAAACCTCTGATTGATATCTGCAGCTTTTCAATTTAGAGATGCAAACATTTAGCTGATTAGCTCGGGTCGGCGCGGCCGCTAATCTTCCAGACGTCCGAGAAGATGTGAGTTCTGGAAGGACTTTCTGGAAGTGAGTCAGTGCCGGCTTTCCGTCAGGATGCCGAGGACGTCTGCCGGCTCCTGAAACAGCAGCGTGTCATCAGCAAAGAAGACGCATCATTTCCATTAGAAGAGAACCAATCAGTCTTTTTCATTCCATGAATTAGCATGACATGTATTAGAACCTGTTCTAACATTGAAATGTCTTTGCGTTTTGGTTCATTTGGACGGCGGCGATAAGACTTCCTTGAACACGGAGGCTAAAGCAGAGCCATCCTTTCATTCCTGCTGTGTCTCAGATGAGCCCAGCAGAGCGCCGGCGCCGTCAGCTGGGAGGTGAGCACGCTGTGCTGCTGGCTGCTCGTCGCCTTCTTTCAGGGACCGGTTCTGGTTCTGCAGCCACAGGTTTCCCTTTATTCTGAGTTCTTACTTTCTTATTTCTGCCTATAGAAAAGCAATACTGCTTTTAAAAATGGAAAAAGTGAGACTTTGTGGTCCAATTAAAGCCGATCACTTCCACACATCACTGATAAATTAGTTTAAAAAAACCCTGAAAGCTCCACTCCCCTCTGAGGTGATGTATGACGGACATTAAGTTCATCTACAAAGAGTTGCTGACCTGAAGATCCAGAGAATTTTGTTGCTGGTCGGTAAAAAAGACGATGACCTGAAGATGGCGAGGCGGCCGAGTGTCTGAAGTGAAGGAACGAGTCGATGTGATGCAGGACATCTGGAGGAACGGACGTCTGCACTCCGGTTAGAAGAGAATCACTTCAGTTCTATTTGGAAAGAATGGCTGAACATTAAGCTACATGTTACAAAGTCAAGGCCCTGGGGCCGGATCCGGCCCTCCAGATCATTTCATTTTATTAGTGGCCTGACGTTATCTTAAGCTCATTTATAACTTGTAGAATTTTGATAAAATATATTTTTATGGAGAGTAAAATACTGATAGTTATTTAAGGTTTAAGTTGATTTATTCTGGAATAATATTCCTGGCTTTTTATTATTCATAATTATATTAAAAAATTAGTTTTAAAAACTGGCATTCTAGCTTTTTTGGACTATTTTGGCATTTACTAAGATTTTTTTAGGCTGCTTTGCAGTTTAACTAATATTTCAGCTACATGCTAGCTGGTTTTCTTTTTTGGCTAATTTGACATTTAGCTAATATTTTAGATGGCTTTTAGCTTCAGCCTTTTCAACTATCAGCACTAGCATCTTCAGCGGCCAAATTCATCTTACAACATTCACACTAGCATTACCGCAGTGTGTGTTTTAATTATGTTAAAAAGTTACGGTTTTAAAGTTTTATAAATGTATTTTTAGAGTGTTCAATAAGTGTTTATCCTGTTCGGCTCGTTGTGCGATTGAGTTTGACCCCCCCTGCTTGGTCTGAATGGTGTTGGATGGTTGTGAGATATTAGAACAGATGTGAGCAAACTTTTTGACTTGCGAGCCACAAAATGATCTAAAATATAATAGAAGGGCCAGACTAGGAGTAGGTGCGTGTTTTGGTAATCCCCTCATAAAAAGATAAATACAGTATCATGCAATCTGGATTAAAAAAAAAAAACTGCTTTATTTTTTATTAAAAAATGATTCTATCAGTTTTCAAATTGAACACTTTTGAGCTTTTACTTCAAAACTGTGACTTGTTGTCATTTTAGCCAGGGAAGAATGCAAATTAGAGACATGCTTCATTCATAATGGAGTTGGAATGATCCGAAAAACGACTGTCGGTCTCGGAAAATCCACATGAATGTGAAAAAACCAGCAAATCTTCCAACAGGTCATCAATGCGGAGTCATTTTCTGCTTCAGCTGTAGTGCACCATCTATGGTAAATAAAGCAATGCTGGTCATCATCATAGTTTATTCCATTTTGGAGGGCCAGATTAAATAGTTTCACGGGCTGCATGTGGCCCCCGGGCCGGAGTTAGCCCAGCTTTGTGCTAGAATGTATTTATGGTAGAAGTGTAGAAGGGATTACAAATACAGATCAGATAATCCTGTTATCCTGATTTCTATCCTGGTTCCAACTGTTTCTGCGCGTTTCGCTTCTTTGTTGTTTAGTTTTCTTTTCTTTTATCAGTCCTACAAAGATGTTCATTTTTTTCATTCCATATATGAAGAACTATCTCTGTTAAATGGAGCAGTTCTTTCTTCAAACTCTCCCCGTCTGCCATCCTGATCTCATTCAACAAATCCATGAAAACAAACTTTTATACAAAATGGCGACTTTTCTGTTGTTTTAATCCATCGAGATATATTGCTAGAGACGCTATGGTAGCCTGTTACTGTTGTCCAAGATAGGCTAAGAGCGACGCCATATTGGACATGTCAGTAAACAAAGAAATAGGCTTAGCAGACACAATAAAATGACCATCAAATGCTTAATTTAGGTCAGATATTTGAGGGAAAAAACTTAGATCATCCCAAAAATAAGACCCAGACCGTGGTAAGAATGTTTTTGTTCAAAGTGCAAAAGCTGAGTGACATTTCAAACTTTTCTATAAATAAATCTGTTATATATAAAACACAATGTATACCTGATGCATGGTTGGGATTGCATTCAAATCTACACAGACTGAGATTTACTCAAACTGTTAGACTCCTCGGTCTGTGTTTAGAAACGGGTCGGGTGTGGGGTTGACATCACCGCGGATCGCTTGTGCCCGTTAGTAATCTGATTACCAGCAGGTTGTCTGGTCTGATCTGAGGTCTAACACACATACAAATACCACCATCATCCTCCATAAACTAAAGGATCAGTGGTCCTGCCAGAAAACATGGAAATAGTGAGAAGTCTAAGTCTGTCATTGACTTTGAATAGAATACAAGATCATCCTAAACGTTCATTATTGAGAGTAAACTCACTCAGATCTGGTTCAAATGTTTTCTACAAGTTCTCCTTTATCAGCTGACAGCCATCATTTAATAGTGAAAAGCCACATTCTTGTTTTATATCTCCGTTTGTGTAATTGTAGCACAGCAGTAAACAGGAATCTCGACATGTCCAATATGGCGTCCAACTTTGCGTACGTAACAAGCTAGCATGTCATGCATCCAGATGTGACTCATTGTTTTTATCTCCATACCAACCATGTAATGTTTTGGCCGCCTGCAGGTGACCTTTGTGACAAACGTTTTATGTTAACCACGCCCCCATTCCTAATATTACAACATCATATGTTATACTGTTTCATTCATCTTAAGCTGACGATTCTTGTATTACATTTTCACTGTTTTTTGGTAAAATGGAAACACCGTCATCCCAAATCCCAGGTTCCTCCCATGAATCCAATCGGATCAGAACCGTTTTTTCTGCGGAGCTTGTGGTTCTGGTGTCGGGTTCTACATTGATGAGAAGCAGCGAGGGGCTTTTATTTTGGCAGCAATAACAGAAGCAGCGCTGGGGGGTTCCATGCTCCTTCATGAGCGTGAGTGAAGGAACTCCCCGGCGCAGTAAATAGGCGGGATCACTGGCAGGAGACGGTTTTTTGGATGCAAATTCTTTCTTCACAGCTCTGCTGTCATTTCATGTACACACAGCTGAGTTTATGATTGTATGTGCAGAAAACCCCGCGCACGCGCCGGCGAGCGAGTTGCTGCGAATGCACGGCCGCCGCCTCTGGAGGTTAACAGAAAATCACTCAGCGGCAGACACATTGTCATTGACAAAAAGCTTTGCAAAGCAAGAGAGAAGAATCAGTCACCTTAGGTGTCAAGCGTGCGCCAAGTATTTTATCATCTGCATGTTTATCTGAGGAGACGGACTGCGTTTGTGATTAGACTCACAAATACTCGTGGAGCTTTGGCGAGGAAGTCGACTCCAGATCTCCGCCGCTTTTATTGCTAATCAAGTTAATTAGAGGAGGTACCGTGGGATCCGGACTGGCAGCAGCGCCGGTCCACTTACGCAGCCCGCGGGCTGTCGTTAGACGCAGGAATATGGGTCAAAGGGGTGTCAGAAGCTTTGATGCCTTCAGGGGAAGATGGTGTTGGGGGGTACAATTATTACAGCCCCCCGGTCATGTTGCTGCTTATTGGAGGATCGATAAACGAGGAGTTCTGCTCCTCTGTGTTTAATGTGCGTCCCTCTGAGGATCCTCCTCCAGGAGAAAAAATTCAGTTTAAATTAGACAGTCAATGCCCCCGCACCCCCCTCTGAAAGATGTCAAAAGCCCCCCCATGCGGTTCCTGCTACGATTCCCAAAGCGGCTGCAGCACCCCTCCTGCATGTGGGACGTGTTGGAGCTACTTTACATTTTAACATAAATGTTTAAATGTAAAGGATGCTGGGAAAACACCGCAGGTGAAGCAAACAGAGGGTGGGGGGGTCGCGGCGCCCCATCACAGCCTTGTACCGGGTTGGCGGGGGCCGCTCTCTGGCTGCTGCCAGCTTCACCTGGATTACATTGATTCACTGCCCTGCATTATACAGGAGCCATTTCCAATTGCACACAGGCCCGGGGGGGGGGGGGGGGGGTCCAATTAACATATGTATGAGCTGAGTGGCAGCGACTCTAAGCGAAAAATACGCTCCCAAAAGTAATCTTCGCCAACAGTTTCGCCAACATGTTACGGGGGGTTAACAGAGTGCGCCTGCTCAGCGCGGCCCCCGCCGGCCCTCCACCGGCCCCCATACCTGCACCGCCTGTGCCAATCTCCACCGGGGTTGTCTAAGCTCTGGAAAATTACCACAGGGCACCACTTTACCCATCAGACAACGCTTTTCCTGAGCGGCGATGATGCCGGGGGGGCCACAGCTTACACAGGAACTGTCCTCTCCGTTCTTCAGGTGGGATCATTGTTTCACTGGAGAACGGGGGGCCGACCTGCAGTTCTCCTCACATGAAGTGGATCCAGGTCATTAACAGGCTGGGGTCCAGGCTGAGGTCAAAGTTGGGGGTCGGGACCTTCAGAGCTGCTGCACAAACGTGACACACACGTGGATGCAGCCATGCTTCCAGTTTGGTCAGAGTAGTCGTGTTCCTCCAGCGAGGTTTCTGCTTCCCAGACGTCCGTCAAAGGTCAAAGGACATGATCTGGTTCAAACAGACACCCCAGGGTTTTCCTAACAGAACGGGCCGGTGCGTGAAGGTTTGGAGGTTTGAGCTTTAGGAGAGCAGACTGAAAGCAAACATCAAACCTTTGTTGTTTTACGGCTGCAGCCATGAATAAAACCTCTGCTTCTGTTTGAAATCTGTCAGTAGGTACATATTCTATACTTTTGTTTGTCTTCTTGAAAGTAACAGTCTGAACAAAGAACTCAGAGGTACAGAGTAGTTTCTGAAGGAAGGGCCGGCTCCTGGACTGTCGGGAACTTTTGGGAAGGTCCAGGTTGTCCTGCAGATCCTGGATCTGGATCCTGGATCTGGATCCTGGACCAGGACGTCTTCATACCCAAACCGCTGCAGTTTCGGGCTGCAGGACAAGCTCCTCTGAGCTTCACACATTTATTCAAACTGATGAATTTATACCTGCTAATTGGAAATATTCCCTTTGGGAAAACTCAGATGAATTGGTCAGAACACATATATCCAGTTTTAATGGAGGCAGAGAGATATTTAATGAGCAGACGTTCATTTGAGGCAGAAATATCAGTTTGAAAATGTTTTTTAAAGATACTTAAGTTTAGTATGAAGGAGCCAGAATGTCGTTTATTTGCACATCGTTTTGTACGATTCACTTTTCCATTTGTTACTAGTGGCAACTGGGTGAAGGTTTGATAAACTCCTGCTCCTCCTGGAGGAGGAGAGGAGGAGGAGGAGCTTGGACTGTTGATTATTGTTGATCGCTGCTTTTGCTGCCAACAGTTTCTTTGCCATCACTTTGATCTATTATTTATCAAGTTCATTCACTTGAAAAAAGCAAACAAATTGTTTTCTCTCACTGTTTTTTATATCTCTTTTTATTTTGTAAAACTGAAAAAGTGCGACCTGTCCCTGTGACAGAAACAAACTGAAGCCTTGGCTCCTCAGGAGGATACTTACAATACTATACTATACAAACATAGGATTTCCAATTGATTGATTTAAAACTTAAACTATAGAAAATGATGATTTTCAAGAAGATGTTAAAATGTTTCAGGGCAAGAATGGTTATTCTGACCAATAGAATGACTGAGTTACAGCTGACCATTTCTTCTTCTTGGACCCACTTCCTGTTTGGAACGCCAAAGGGGCGGGGCCATTTCTCATTATTGTACCTAACAAAAGAAAATTGATGAACTTTATGTTTCAAAATGTGGTTTCCTTGAGGTGAACAGTCCTCCATCTAAGATGATCCCTGATTGGTATCTCACACGCCACCGTGACCCTCGTGGCGTGCCCCCCCAACCCCCTGTTGCCTTAATCAGAGTGGAACAGCCTATCTGCCCCCTGTGCCATCAGTCAATAATTTAGCTGTGTCTCTCCTGAATATCTCCGAGCTAATAAATGAAGCACGTGGCTCGGAGCGAGTCCCGTCAGCCCCCCCTCTGTGGCCATCTAATCCCATAATGGTAGCAATAATGATGGAGCCATGGGTGGTGTCATTTCAAGGGGCAGTTTCCATGACAGCGCCGCCGTCCTCCTAAGCGCTTCTCAAATCAAAGTTGCAGTAAAGTGGGGAAGGGTCTGGCTCTGCTTTATGAGTGGTGCGTGCATCCTTTCATTTTCATCAGCGCCTCTCATCAAGACGTTTCCCTCTGATCTCCCTGCACCGAAGGAGGAAGGCACGCTGGTGCAGCAATCAACCAAACTTCCCTGAGACGAGGAGGAGCTGGGCTGGGGCGTGCAGCCCCTCCACAACGAGGTCTGCAATCATCAGGTCACGCCCCGGCTCCTAATCATCTCACAGTGTCGGGTAATATTTTCATTGACACGTAAAGCCATGAAGGATGGATGGAGTCAGGAGGCTGTGATCAAAGCATTGTTCACAGTGTTTTTTTTTTTTTAGCGTTCCTCTCTGTCTTGATGAAGTCATGTTATATCAACCCGGCCTACACCCATCTGCCGCTACTGAGCATCGCAGGCGTAAAATCCAGCCTTGTTTTAATGAAGTCATGCTGGAGTTTAGTGTGTGAGTGGGAGAGACTGAAGTAGACACCTCTCTCTGATGTTCACATTTCATATCTGCCTGAGCCCAGGAGCTTGCCTTTTTTGAATTATTAAGCAGTTGGGTCTTTCTTCTCCTCGTCTATTTCTTTTTTCCCCCTCCTCTACATTTTTTTTTATTTAGTCTCTCATGCACTCTGCTCGTCGTGCTCTTCCGTTTTTGCTCATCTATGTCGGTGCAGTCAGCGTTGGCTGGAGCAGCAGCTCTCACTGAGATGCAAATGTCTGCTTTGAAGCACCACAGTGGGAATGTCAATTAATCCAGCCGTTTACTTTCCTGCAGAAAACAGAACCGTGCCGCTGTTGTTCGCTGGTTGTTTCATCTCTATTGTTTGGCGTGTTTGTTGTTTCTGTGCTGCTGGATCTCTCTTTGCAGACTTTGGATGCATTAGAACACAAACGCGTTGAGAAGCAGAGGTGTCACAGGAGCCAGGCTGCCGTGCTTATTCCACCATTTCCCTTCTACTCTGCAAACTGTCTAACCCCCTAAAGCTGCTGCCGTCCATGTGTCGTGTTCTCTGTCCTCCATGCTGTCCATGCTCCGTCCAGACCTCTCCCCGCCTCCTGTCTGCCCCGCTCTGCAGCCTCTGTCTAACTCCGCCCTCTTTCTCGGCCGATTGGCCTTCAGATCTCGACACGCCGAGTCCGTGCTTGGATAAGGCGTGCAACCACGGGGCGGTGTGCGTGGTCAAGAACAACGAGCCCGTGTGCGAGTGCCCCGAGGCCTGCCAGCTGACCTCCGACCCCGTGTGCGGCTCTGACGGACACAGTTACGGGAGCCCGTGCGAGATGAGAGCCATGAGCTGCGCCTTCCAGAAGACCATCCACATTCAACACAAAGGTTTATGTGGTGAGTCACATTTACACCAACACAGCAGCAGACGATGATCAGCTGTTTTTCTGGATGTTATTCCAGGAACTGAAAGGAAAACTGCTTCTGGCTAAAAAGAAAACTTCAGTCGACCGTCAGAGGAAGGAGACAAAAACACTGGAACACTTTCACAAAGAACACACCTAATGAAGGGACAGGAGAGGTCAGCTAACCCACAGGAAGGAAAGAGTCTCTAAACACAGGAAAGAAACTTCACAGTGGGCGGAGTCACGCCACTATATGGACATTTCAATAGAGTCAGGGATCAGTGGTGGTAAAGATGAGCCGATCATTCCAGATCACTCAGCCGTTTCTGCAAGCGTGACCCGTACGGGTTTGACGTTTCTCAACTCATCCTCACTCCTAACTCGTCACAAACTGACGTTTGGTTAAGGACTCCTCCACGACAACAATCTACGTTTTTATAAATCACGGGTCCCCAACTTCCCAACCCCGAACCGGAACCGGTCCAGAACTGTCTGATACCGGTTTGGTTCCTGTCCGGTGCTGGGTCAGGGGACCGTACCAGGCTTGGTTACTGGAACTGGACGTGGACTGATCCTCGGGACATGTCCAGTACCGCGTCAGAGACGAGGTCCTGGGGTTGTGGATTGGAGACACCAAAACATCCATGTTTGACCCAGAGGGTCCTTAACCAAACAAGTTTGGGATGAGAACGTGTTGGATCCTGCAGACAGTGAGGAAGCACGTTGTCATTCAGTCTCACTGCTCAGACATCAGGAAATGATGAAGTACAGGTCTTCACAGTAGATGTGACTGCGTCTGAGAGCTGTAATCTATAGATGTCAATAAAAGCACAAAGCTGCATTTATGCCCCCCCCCCCCCCCCTGCAGAAAACCCAAACAAAACTCAGGGTTTCTACCAGTTTCTGTCCTAAGCTCCGCCCACATCTTACCGCTCTGCCTCCACCGAGACTACGACCTTTAAGCTAGGGTCCCCCCCTTCCCCGGTAAAGCGTGGAGCAGACCAGCTTGTAATTGGCTGCACGAGTCACTTGGTTTAGACTTGCTGCGTTGGAGTTTCAAACGGCCACAAATATCTTCCAATCACCAATAGCGGCTCTCCGCCATATGGAGCGACTGGAGAGGCTTTTGAAGCCACTCACTGATCCTCCGGATGCTTTAATTCCATTTCTGTGGCCAATTTTATCATGGACTCAGATGATGAAGTTTCTTTCCAATCAGGCAAGTAGCTTTTTGCACAAACACGGCAGACGCTCAGCAGTTATTAGTGTCCTGGTGCAAATCTCTTCCAGCCCATTTACAGGTTTTTACTAGAATCGATTTTTTTCCTGCATCTTTTGAAGATCATAACGTTTAACGCCGCTCGGCCTCTGCGGTGCTGTTTATTATGGATATGCTGGCCGGTTTGTTTAAGGATCAATACCACGCATCAGATTTTGTTCTTGTGAAATTGTGATTCCATCCAAACTTTCGAGGTCAATGTCTGAGTTTGTGCAAATACAGGTTGGAGTATTTCCTGGCAGCGTCGGTGTTGTGGAGGTTCTCCGTGTTCGGCATCAGTCATTTTTTTACTCCCGCCTTCTGGAAATGGAAATGCGGCGTGTTAGGCTGCATGCCAATGAGAGACGGAGCGCAGGAGGCGTTTGGTCTGCAGGCTGAGTCAATTTGCTGCGCTGCAGGTAGATGTGTTTGCAGGGGGACCCTCTGAGGTAATGAATGGTCTTTATTTTAAACAGCGAGCCGGAGGAGGGGGGGTCCTGTTTGTAATACGGCGCTGTGGATGGCTCTCCGCTCCCACAGGAACCGGCCTGTGATGGTGCCGTAAAAGTGCTGATGCATCGGCTCGCCGAGCGCGGTCCGGCTCCGGAATGATGATGATGATGATGAGGGTTATTTTGCGCAGCTTTACTGGCTTTCACTCAGGGACCTCAGCGGTTGTACTGCCTAATTATCACCTGAGATTCACTCTAATAATGTGTTTCACATGTTAATGAAGCAGAGATTTAGTGGAAAAACAGGTGGAGGCTGTTCATTCACATGGGGGGGGGCGGGGTTTAAGGGTTTCTGTACATGGAAGAAAACCTCATTATAACCTTTGTTCACCATTCTGACGAGAACTTTTAACCCTTAAACGCAAAATCTTTCACATAGTGTGACTTTAAACCGTTGACACGATAATTCCAGTAGATTCTGAAGGAGAAAAGTGTCATAATTATCATGTTAACGGTTGAAAAGTTACAGTAAATCAAAGAACAGAAACACTGGAGCTCCAGGGTTAAAGGGTTAGAAATGTGGATTGGGAGTTTACCATTGACTGTACCTGAGAACTGGACTGAGTGAGACTCCTAGAAGCCAAAATCCCATAGACCTGTATGGAGAAATAAACATGCTATTCACTGGCCAATCAGATGCCTGAATGAAATTCTTACGGTGCGTTTAGAGTACGAATATTCGCAACATCCAAGATCGCTGATTCACAATCTTTGTAAATATAGTAGTGTGTAGTAAAATATTATCTTGGGGTGATGTACTTTTACTTTGAAATGCAGAATAATGTTAAAAACAAAACCTAAAGAGCTGAGCTACTGTCAGTCTTTGTGTTGGTGAAGCTTCTGGTCTTCAAAGGAAAACTAGTGAGAAGTTTTTTTCTGTTCAAAACCTGAGACTGAAGTTCTGCTCACTGATAAAACTTCTGAAAAACATGAATCAGCCTCTGAAGCTTTAGCTCCAGTGTTTACATTCTTTAGGTTATGACGCGTTTAACGGAACTCCAGAGGATTCTGAAGCGCAGGAACGCAGCCTCGTGCACAGCTGATGTCATTACGTGAACCAGCTGAACCAACTTTTTTCATACGAGCTCTGCACCAATACTTAATGCTTAGAATGTAAAATGTTTGAAAAACTTTGAGGATGGAAAACTGGTGTTTTATAGTTAAATGATCAAAAACAACAGTGATTTTTAGAAATCCTTTTATGTTGTTTATATTACAGCTAAACTTAACCAGAAAGTTGTCAAAAAAAATAAAATAAAGTAAAAAAAATAAAATGAGTTTTAAATGACAGCATTTCTTTCTATTTAAATATTTGTCTTTTTTTTGGGCGCGAAGGCTCAGCTTTGTGATATTTTTCTTATTTTCATAGAGACAATAATAGAAACGTCTCTTAATTCTGTTTTCATTTTTCCCGTCTCGGGTTAATGTGAGTCTTCAAATTCAGTCACAGAGTCACAGAAACACAGCAGGAGTGGCTGTCATAGCAAACAGCCCCAGAGTGAGATGGAGGCTCCTGGTTACAGGAAAATCTTTGAATGGTTTCATGAAGCCAAACATGGAGATGTGATTACTGCTGTTTTTGTACAACCCTTCACAATACATAAACCTGATTTCTCAACATCATCCGGGTCCTCTATTCATTCTAAGTGAGATATCCACAGGCCGCGCTCCATGTAGCGATCAGGCTAAAAACATTAGCTGGTAGCTCCTCCCACACGCAGCCACGGCATCAAGCTCAGGCAACATGTGAGCTTGTTTTTGTGTTTCCAGCTTTCAAGTGGTAGGGGTGTGGCCTTACAACAATCTTACTCCTGATTGGTGAGTATGGTTGCCATGGAAACAACCAACTCAATCCAGTCACTCCTTACTGATGACGTCTGGTTCAAACATGGCGGCGTTCGTATTGCAAAAAAATGGCAACTGGATCGACTTGATTTGGTTGGAGTGGGAAGTGACCTGTTTTTTACAGTTGTCACTCTCACTCCAGTTCTCACATACTGTCACGCTATCAGTTCTTGATTCTTTATGCCCAATTCCGTTGTTTACTCTGCCGTCTGATATTTCCGTCCAGATGTAGTTGTGGTAATATTTCTGCCTCCCAGGGTGAGAGTTTGGAGTCGGGGGTGGTGTTAGGGTACCTCACTCTGTTCCTTAGCGGTGTGTGTGTGTGTGAACCCACTAAAGCCTCTCGTGGGCCCAGCCGTAATTTCATTTCCTTCCCTGCGGGCTGGAAACTAGTGGTTATCTATACGGCTCAGGTGCAACCTGATAGCAATATGAGTGACATTTGTTATTATTCTGAGATTTCTTTTTTCTGCTGGTGCTTTTGAATGGTAGGTGTCCTTGTTCGTCGGGCTGGGAGGGGTTCATTGGTTGATAGACCTCCCTGCTGTATACAAGTCGACCCAGAAAAACAGCCATTTTTCCGGCTTTCCTCACAAACAGATGAGAGAGGAGACGCCTGAATCATCTGAGGACGGGAAATAGCAACTTCCCATTCTTTCTTCCACAGGTGCTGGAAATGATATTCTCAGCTGAGTAAAAAATATAGGTCATACCGGCAGCATGACGGAGAGACAGTGAAAGGAGGGCAGAGGAAAGAGGGAGGGGGAAGTGATAAATGTTGGGAAGCAAGGAGATGAAGGTGAATAGGATGAGGAGGAGCGCAGAAAGGAGAAGGGGGCAGAGTTAATAGTGTAGCGGCCGTCCACAGGGGAGTTGTTATCACCCAGCCGTGCTCGCAGGCTTTCAAAGCACAAACAAGCCTACTTCTTTCTGCCTAATCCTGAGGTAATACTTTGCTCAGACCCCCTCGGCTCCAATTCAGGTTTTTCCCCCGTAAGTATATCAACAGAATGATGTAAAGCTCAGCGGCCCTTTGTTTTTTTTTAAAATCTCCTCCTGTGTGAATCAATCCTGCATGCTTTCAAGGACACTTTTTACACCGGCCTCCCCTCATTCCTCACTACTGCTTTCAAAACCACAAACAATACCTGCAGGCGCAAAAATAAAAAATCATTCTCCACAAGGATTCACATCAGTGAACGCTAAAGCTTCAGTCCCAGCCGTCCTTACGGGTGGATACGGGCGAAAAATGGTCAGTTACTGTATGTACGGGGCAGCAGGAGACCTGCAGGAAATACTAGTGGTGATAGACTGAACCGCTGAAGGAAAAGGGTCTTGTTTTTCTACGGGTATGCTGCGGGTGACAGGTTGTATGTAGTGAACACTTCTACAACATGTAATAATAGTAATGTATTTTGTTTAAAAGTGTCTTCCACTCACTGTACTAATCACTTCTGAATTAGGGAAAGCAGATTTAAACAGAAAGGTTTAGAGTCTGGATTTAAAAACTGAAATGGAGTCCACATTTCGGAGTTCGGGGGGCAGAGACCCGAGCGTCTGAAGGCTCAGCTCCCCATGGTGACCGGGGGGAAGTGGATGAGACGCACATTTCTCATTTCTTGTGATACGTTCACGCTCCTTGCTGCCCGACTGTTAGAAGTAAGTAAAATCAGAGAGTAGTTTGTGTGGACATCCTACAGACGTCCCACTTGGTATGTTCTATTTTTATGATGTCGCTAGAGGTGGCTGTACCATCGGCTGTATATGAGAACTGGACTGAGTCACTGTGACATCATCCCTAAAAACAGGTGTACTTCCAGTTCTAACCAAAGGAAGTTGATTTAGTTGCCATTTTTTTTATGATACAAACGCCGCCATCTTTGAATGGTCAGTAAGCAGTGATTGGTTTGAGTCACCGTTTCTATGACAACCCCTTTCTCCAATCAGGAATGAGCTTGTTTCAAGGCCACACCCCTTACCACTCTAAATCTGTCAAACGTTTTGAACATTTTACGTTGGGGCCAGCAGGCTCCACCCACTTTTTATCAAGGCATCTGATTTGTCAGTTTATAACTAGAACTAAATAATAATTATGATTATCAAGAAAATGTTAGAAAAAGTATCAGAGTCAGAATGTTGATTCTAATCTATACAATGACTGAGTTACAGCTGCTTATCCCTCTATTAAAGTCTGTGGGATTCTGGCTTCTTGGATCCACTTCCTGTTTGGAACAACGGGTGGGGGGGCAATCGGGATCTCATACACAGTAGGGCTGCCACAATTAGTCGACTAACCAGCTATTACAATAGTCAACGACTAATTTAATAGTCGAGTATTCGTCGCTTTATGGAGTCAGAGTTTAGTAAAGTTGAAAGTTATGATGTCATTCTGTTAGCTGTTATGGACTATTTTGACGTTTATTAAGGTTTTTTAGGCTAATTTGGAGTTAAGCTAATATTTTAACTTCATGCTAGCTATTTTGGCTAACGTAGGCTTTTTTCAGGTTTTTTAGGCTAATTTGGCATTTAACTAACATTTTAGCTGGCTATCAACTTCAGCGATTTCAGTTATTAGCTTAAGCTAGTTTAGCTGTAAATTCCATCATCTTCCATATTCAGCTTACAGCGCTAACACTAGCATTATCACAGCTAATGCTATATATCTAATTTTGTTTAAACCTAATGATGGTTAAGATCTGTGCTTTACATCCAGTTTGCCAATGACCCGATTAGTCGACTAATCAGAAAAAAATGGTTAGTGGTTAGTCGATTATTAAACTAACAACCCAACAACCCAAAAACCTGCAGCTTATGGGACACCCCCCTCCCCTCCCCCCTATGCGGGGGTCAAAGCAAAACCAGTTTAGATATGTCAAACGTGTTTCTTTTCCCTGACTTCTCTATCCGTATCACTAACCACGTGTAATCTAAAGCAGGTCTAAACATGCAGAAAATCGCTGACGCTCTCGCCATCGACATCAGGAAAAACTTATTGCTGCTATTATCTTGCCAGACTTGTGATGAACTCTGCACATTCCAGCTCCACTACCGGCACTGGCTCTGAGTTTTCCCAAACGCCGCTATGAAAAGTGTTTGATGCTCAGCCCGTCTCTGTACACCTTAAACATATCAAACCCTGGCAGCGTTTCTTTGGCCAGACGCTGGTGCCGACTGGGAGCGCGTGTTGGACCGGATCCTCTGCTTACCTGGCTCGGCTCGCCACGACGCAGCAGTGCATCTGCCAAAGTAATTCTGAAAAGGTTTTTAGTATGAAATATTATTAAGTCTCGCAGGGAGAAGGCCATTAAAATGTGGTTCTGATCCTGGAAACAGGATGGGATTCTCCTTCAAGCTTTTACAGTGGAGCACATAAAGAGAGATAACCGATCCATGTTGATCTAGCATCTCGTTAGTCCTGTTGTGTGAGGGAAACAGCACCTTTCAACCCCTTTTACCTGAAAGTGTGAATTACTAACAGTCATTTTGGAGATAAAAAAGAGATCAGGATTTTTAATGTTGGTGATAAGTGAGTTGGAATCGAGCGAACCAGCAAAGTGAAACTTGAAACATTATTTGTAGCAGCGGCGCTTCCCTTTTGCCCCTGACTTTTATCACCAGCTTCCTCTCTTTCTCGCCTGTGATGCATGTAGTCTGGAGGATCAGGCAGTGTGGAGAGCCAGGTGCGAGGGGCAGGGGATGATAAAGAAGCGAGGATGCTATCAGAACACAGGGCCGATAAAGGACAACACTCACCACCACCACTTTTGAATTTATTGCTGCTGCAGCCGCAGAGGAGCCGTGACCACGGAGACCCCATTTTAAAACGCTTACATTTAGTTTTTTTACAGCAGAAAGTCCAACCTGAAAGGCTTTTTTTGTAGTAAAACCTCCACATGTACCTGCAGTGTTCAGATTGGAGAAGCGATGACATTTTTGTTGTAAATGAATGTGGTACATGGCAAAAACAACATCGCTATCACAGCATTCTATTGAAATGGGATTGTTCTGCTTTTATTTAAAGCAGTTCCTAGATTTTGGACTTAGTTCCACTTAAAAACCTGAAGCACCAGAAAGGCTCTAATCCCCATGTCTGGCATGAGTCATGGTGTGCAGTTCAACACCAAAGCAGCTTTGTGTTTGTCTTCAAACACCAGGAATCGGTTTGATGAATTCACAGCTGGAGGGAAACACGTTTCTTTAGCTTTTCCTTAGTTTTGTTCAGAGTCAAACAAGATGAACACGAGCGATCAGACACATCAAAGGTCACATGACAGGGTACATAGGTGTCGATTATGTCAGTGTTTCAGGATCAACCCTTTGACTTCCAGATTGAAGCTCTATTGAAAACAAAAACCCCAGAATCCAGTTGCAGTACACCAACTGACCACTAGGATCTCGATACTCAACTGAAGCAAGTCCCATTCAGTTTAATGTTTCTTGCAAGGAAAAATCTAGCCTGGTTCATTTGACGCCGTTTGACTCACATGAACTTGTCCGGGAGAGTGTTTGACCCGTACAGGTGCTGCTGGGCTTTGGTTCGTCCAGGTGTTTGGAGGGTCACAGAGAGTAGCCACTTAAAATGCAATTCATCCCAAAACAGTCATTTTGAGTATTTCCTTATTCAAATGTTTGTGAATCAGGAGCAGACAAACAATGTCGTTCGAAGAAGCCTGTAGGTGTGACATTAAAGTCTCCCTACAATGAGAATCATGTTTTTGGAGTTTTTATCATGTCTGTGTGTCATTTATCTTCTGAAAGAGAACAAATGTAATCAGAAATCATTTAGTTTTTGTATTCCTGAGTATTTCTCCTTTTAAATCAATCAGACTGTTTTCCCTGAATCATCTTCTTTCTGCTGCACATGCACTAAACCCTCATCTGGTCTGGCTAGCGTGTCTAGTTCAGGTTCTGGAGAAGAGAAGATGCTACCTTCACATTGACTGCAGTCAAATGAGCCGCCGTTCACATTTCTGTGGTCCAATCAGCCGTCACTGGATTTTTGGTGCGAGTTTCATCCAATACTCACGGTAGCAGGGCTTAGAACGCTCAGCTCCAAAAGCCACGCCCCCTCAGAGGAGATTTTGGAAACAAAGGCTTCAGATCAACATGAAATATGGCTTTTAAAGACATTTAGGTTGTGGGATTTTGGTTAAAAACGTCATAATCATTATTAAAAACACTATGAGGAACTTTATTTTCCAATTAAAAAATAGTCATAGCCAATCACCCCAAATTCACCATTAATATCCTGAATGCTGTCTGCTGGTTTAATAAAGGAAGAGCATCACAGCGTAGAACACAAACAGCAAGACAAGAAGCTGCAGATTTAATCACTAATGGGGACATAAACTGAGAAATTGGGTTATTTTTAATATGCATGGCCTTAAAAAAATCTTAAAAAGTCTCAAATTTAACTTGAAAAACTTGTAGTAACCCTAACTGATCACTACAACCTTCCACCCGCAGCATACCCATAGATAAAAATGAACATTTTCTCTCCATGGGTCAGTGAGCGGTCTGTGACCTTGGCATTACCTGCAGATCAGCTGTGTGCCTCCTACTGGTTTGACACCCCCGAATCCCCCCTGAGGACAGCTGGGTTAGTTTAGTTAGTTAGTTAGTAACTCTCTAAAGGGACAAAACAAAGACTGAATAGAGCTCAGAACTGAACTAACTCTCACGGTAACCTGCGTCACACGACCACATATTGTTTGCAGGTTACATGTTCAAACTGGCTGATTTCAAGTCTTTGTGTTTGTTTTTGGGCTGACGAAGAAGCGTGATCGTAATGAATGAAGGTCTGTGAGATGACAGCGTTACGTCCGGGCTTCAGCGTGCAGTCCTCGTACTCCGTCTCTTTATGGGAGAACGGAGCGTCTGCTGCCTCTCCAGAAGAGATGAAGGAGATGCAAGACTATCAAAGAGTAATAAATAGATGAATGATGTGAAAAGTTCCAGTGGGCAGCTTTGCCTCCCTCCATTAGTGCTAATCAGCTGCGGTTATTAGCCTGGCCCTAATTGAACGTGATGGGGAATGTGCTCATGTAGTTCTTGAGAAAAGTACTCTGATGCCTCGTGTTTGCCCCCCCTTAAACTCATCAGTCAGCACCGAGGTCATGTGTTTTCTGGTTTTATTGGTATTTTGGGAGAAAAGATTACTTTAAAAATATTTTTAGCGATTATTCCATAAATCGACTATTTTGATAGTCGATGGCTAATTTAATAATCAATTAGTTGTTACTATTAATTATGATTCATTACAAGTTCGATAAACTTTCTTCTTAATTGTCTTTATTTTTAGTTAGTTTAAAGCTGATGGTTTAGATGTGTGTTTCATAGCGAATTAGTCGACTAATCGCTAAAAATAATCAGTGATTAGTCGACTGTTAGAAAATTCATTAGTGGAAGCACTCATGTTCTTAAACAGATGCTCTAACCAAAAATCTACAAAGCTTTCCTGTCATTCAATGAAAGCGTTCTAAAAACGCATTAAGTGAAGTGTGACAATTCTCTCCTCTAACTGGAATTCTGGTTTTTGTTGGAAGCAATAACAAGGAAGTGTGCCGGCACCAATTTTCTCCACGGAGCTGTAATAGTCAGGTGAAGAGCAGCTCTCGGTTTCCTGTAGATTCAGCAATTGTCATTCAATCCAAAACTCTGAATTCTTCTCTTTTCAGTCCAGAGAATCCTTTTCTCCATGCTTTAAAACGCTTCCAGACTAATTTGACCACTTCAGTCAGGCTTCTTTCTGGCAGTTGCTTCAGATTCGGACCGCTCTGCCATGAAGTCCTGTTTGATGGAGTTCGGGAAAGATTTGATTCCTGCTTTAAACTTTTGAGGATGCTCGTGTTCTGATCAGTTTCATTTTTTTTAAATGTTTTTTGAATTTTGTTGATCATCAGAGACTTTTTTGCTCCTTAACTCTCACAAATTCAATCAGTAAAGTTTTTTATTTTATTATTAAATTCCTTTGATTATAACTTGAAAACACAACTGAGATGTTTTCCTAGATGTGCATGTTTCTTTGATCTCATTGGTGCAGATCACCTGAACAAATCTCAGGTGGACCTGTGCTCAGAACTTCCAGACCAGCCATTCACATTTACTGATTCATGGTCCCAGTGGAGGAATTTAAATGAATGCTGTCATTGTTGTGTCTCTAAAAGAACCCGACTTCCTGTTGTAACCTTCGTTCTCTTCATGCCGTCCAGACGAAGCCTGCGCCAACTGCTCCTTCGGGGCGATCTGCGACCTCCAGAGCAAGCGGTGTGTGTGCCCGTCCGAGTGTGTGAAGTCCCACCAGCCCGTGTGCGGCAGCGATGGAAACACCTACGACAACGAGTGCGAGCTGCACGTGCGAGCGTGCACGGAGCAGCTGCACCTGCAGGTGGTCAGCCAGGGAGCGTGCAGTAAGTCCTCGCAGGTTCACGAGAGCTTTTCCTCTGGGCTTTCTGGCTTAACTCCCAGTTGTTTCCTGTGTGACGCAGAAACTTGCGGACCCACAGTTTGCGCCTGGGGGGCCCTGTGCGTCCAGAACAAGTGCGAGTGTCAGCAGTGCGTCGGCGAGGCCTTCGCCCCGGTGTGTGGGAGCGACGGTAAAACTTACGACAATCAGTGCGAACTCCGGCGCTCCTCCTGCCTCCAGAACAAGAAAATTGATGTGGAGAAGGACGGCAGCTGTGAGGAAGGTAGGAAATGGACTTGGAAATGTTGTAATTATGTTAAGCAGTCGTCCAACGGAGCAGCGTAATTATCTTTGCCAACTAACCTGTGATCCAACATTTAGTCATCGGGGGATTTTCATAATGACAGGCTTTGATTGCAGCTGCATGTCAGAATACTGACATTGTAGTGGGAGTCTGTAAACAAAAACACTTTCACGGGATCTGCAGTTTTTGTTCAGTCAAGGATGAATGTGACCACAGGCGTCTCCCTCTCTTCTGATGGTTCATCAAATGATGATCAATATTTCTAAAACTCTTACTATAATAAAAGTATAATGATCCTTCTTGCAGAGGTTGGTGCATCATACAAAAGAATGGAAATGAATGAAACTCTTGGAGACATTTGCTGCTCAAACAGCATCCTGTTGATATAATAATTATATTAGTAGTTTGAAAAGAGAGAAAAACCTGTGAAACTGTTTAAACCCCAGATGGAGACGTTCCTCCACTCGAAGGCAGAGTTTGGATCAGAACCAAACCGGCCACAAAACGATCAGTGGAGGGTCACATTCATCCGGTGACGTCCTGATGTTGAGTCATGGCGACCGGACTGAAAATCTTCCTCCTTGAAACATTTTGCTGCTCATCCAGATGGCTTCCAGCCATGCTCACACACATACAAACCCTTGAAACCATTTGGATGAGCGGCAAATCGTTTCAAGGAAGAAGATTTTCCAGCCCCTCACCATGACTCACTTTAGAGGCATCAGAAATCATGAAGAGGAGAGTCTAAAATGATCCTCATTTACAAATGTGACAACATGAAGAAAAAATGTAATGAATGAAGCAAATCAATAGTATTATTGTAGAAAGAGTGATTGGTTGAGTTCCATCATTTTTCTGAGTTTATGCATCTGTATCTCATTGACTGTTTGGACCTTCTTTGGTTGAACATGTGACTTTAACATGTAGCCATTCAGCGAAAGCTTTAACAACTAAAACAAATATTGTACATAGAAAACTACACTGATAAAGGTGGTGAAGATGATGAAAGGGATGAAGGTACTGAAGGTGATGAAGGTGGTGAAGAGGATGAAGGTGGTGAAGATAATGACGGTGGTGAAAATGATAAAGGTGGTGAAGATGATAAAGGTGGTGAAGAGGATGAAGGTGATGAAGGTGGTGAAGAAGATGAAGGTTGTGAAGATGATGAAGGTGGTGAAGAGGATGAAGGTGGTGAAGAAGATGAAGGTGGTGAAGAGGATGAAGAAGATGAAGGTGGTGAAGATGATAAAGGTGGTGAAGATGATAAAGGTAGTGAAAAAGATTAAGCTGATGAAGGTGGTGAAGATGATGAAGGTGGTGAAAATGATGAAGGTGGGATAAAAGGTGAAGAAGATGATGAAGGTGGTGAAGGTGATGAAGGTGGTGAAGATGATGAAGGTGGTGAAGATGGTGAAGGTGGTGAAGATGAAGAAAGTGGTGAAGATGATGAAGGTGGTGAAGATTATGAAGGTGGTGAAGATGATTGAATGTCTCAAGAAGACAACTAAAAGTCTAGATATGACTACTTAAGATCCAACAACAGATCACAACAATAGCAAGCCTTGGTCATAGTTTATAAATCAATCAAATTTTTCTTTTTCTGTTTAATTATGAAATGCTAACATAAAGGTTAGCTTAAGTGCAGTGGATGAAGAGGTTGTGTGTCTTTTAGGAAAATTCTATGGTGTCCTATTTGGTTGTGTTATCCTTTAGTTCCCGTTTTGTGTGTTTGGAGTGAACCAGTTCATCTCCTAACTCATGTTAGGTCTGTAGATGTGTGACCGGCGGCGCTCGGATGGATCCTTCCTGATTTCCACGCCTTCGGCTCCGTTGTTCGTCCACATTCCGCAGGAATGAGCTCCTAAGCGGCGTGCAGATTATAGGCTGATATGCACGAGCACGCTGAAGCAGAATATTGCGGTTCCTCATTCCACACTTCATATGAACGGCGCCGAGGGGACCAACCCGGCAGCCTGTGGTTGTCATGCAGATAGTGGCAACACGGTTTCCCTGTGGGCAGCGGTCCGTTGCAGCGAGCTCAGACATCCTCTGGCAAGGTGTGAAGGCGAGCAGATTACACCTGCCAGCAGGAGGGATGGCTGGAGAGAAGAGGGCAAAGATGGAGGGCTGAGCAAAGTAATGCCGAGAATCCACTTCCACTTTGATTGCTTGCCTGGGGTTTTTCATTCTTCCCTTTTTTGTCTTGTTTCCTGCCCACCATTGTCAGCTTTTCTGCTTTTAGAGCCTCGTGAGGCAAAGCAGGAGCGTAGTGCCAGAACCTGAGCAGACCGTCTGACAGCTGTACAGTTTAGATCTAGATAACAGCTCAGACATGGAAAACAGAGACGGTCATGGATCTATGTTTTTGCAATTAGAAGCATCAGAATCATAGAAAAAAGGGTGACTCTGTCCCATCTGTGAGTTATTGTCACAAACATGACATTTTGGAATCTGCTCCTGATCCAAAAGGAAATACTCAGAAGCGCAAATTGTTTTTCATTCAAGTCCTCCATCATGAGAAAAATCTTAGGGCTGTGGATCGTTGCTGTGGATCGTTGCTCAGGTGGCGATCCGATACGAATCACGAATCAAACCACGATTCTTACTTTTTAATATTATGCTTATTGCCATGTGAATATTTACTAGATGGAGGAGAATTTGAATTATTTGTATTAAATCACCAACATTTATACCTTTATTTAAAGAGTATGTCAGAATCAACAAAACTGATTAAAAAAATAAACCAAAAAGATTCAGATAGAAAGAAATTTTGTCATTTTAAACTTCTTTTTTGTCAACCTTCTGGTTAAGTTCAGCAGTAACATAAACAACATAAAGAGGATAACGATCACTGCTGTTTTATATCATTTAACAACAAAACTTGAAAATGCTCCCCAGTTTTTTTATCCTCAAAGTTCTTAAATATTTTTTGGTAAAGAGCCCGTTTGAAAAGAGTTTTTTTTTGTAGCAGAATCATCTGATTCACATTGATTCCATCCGCCCTTCAGCAGCGCGAGGCTGCGTTTTATCAGAATAAGATGGAGTTTCATTAATTGCGTCAACTGTTGAAGAGTTATCATAACCAAAAGAATGTAAATACTGGAGCTAAAGCTCTGATGTTAAAGCTAATATTTTTTCAGAAGTTATGTCAGTGAACAGAACTTCAGTCTCAGTTTTTGAATGGAAAAAAGCTCTTGCTAGTTTTACTTTGAAAAACCGGAAGCTTCTCCGCAAGGAAGATGTGTTTACTTCCGGTGACTACCACTGCTCTTTCGGCCTTGTTTTAGTTCGTAAACTTAAAATAATACATTAATCTGCATTCCAGAGGAAAAATACATTGTTCTCAGATAATATGTTGATCATAGTTTACTACAATTTACTATATTTATAAAGATCTCGGATCAGTGATCTTGGACGTCGCGAATATTTGTACTCAGATTTTCAGGAGCAGATCGTGAATACTCGAGCACCCGGGTACTCGTTACAGCCCGATAAAAAACATGTTAAAAACACCCAAAACACGATTCTTGCTCGCCCATTGATGCAAGCACGCATCAAACCACTTCGGCTCCAAAACAATCTTAATTTATCTTCTACCTGAAAACACAAAGAGGAGGGATTCTTAATTTACAATAATAGCTGAAAATAAATTCAGTATCAAGGGGTTAATTCTGATGAAGGTTGACTGTAAACACACAAATACACACATACTCGTGGGGATACACACACACACCCACTTGATTGGAATATTGCAGGTTTGATTCCCTCCCATGTGTCGGAGTGTCCTTGGGCGAGACACTGAACCCCACCTTCCCTCTGGTGGAAGGTTGGCGCCAGTGTTCAGAGGTGGGGCCGCCATTGGTGTGTGAATGTGACTGTGAAGCCCTTTGGGCTTTTAGATAAGATATAAAAAAACACTGTTCAAGTACAGACAAACAGACACACACATGCTCACAAAGACTCAGACTGACAAACAGACACTCATGCATGAGTCTCCATTGTCTGGTGGTGGGGTATCGGGGTAAAATCTCCTCTTCAGGGGAATCTGAGAACGTCCTGCCTCTTCAGTCTTCTGCTCATTTTGGTTCAGAGAAACCATCAGGTTTACACAAAAGCGTCTGGGTTCTTATTCGCTCCCCGCCGTCCCGCCCACTCACGTCTCCCTCCGTTTTGCTCTGCTCTTCATCAAAATTGCGCCTCTCGACAAAAGCGACACTCCTGTTTTGCAGACGGGGTGGATTGTCGGGGATCGATCGGCCTCACCCAGGGGGGCAGCTGCCGCCGGGGGGGTCTTTTTCTGCAGCTGCTTCACCGAGTCGGAGCTGTAACTCAAACCAAACTGCTCCTGAATTGTTGTGTTTGCTCACCTTTCTGAATGGAGACTGTCATGAAGATGTGATGCTGATAGATGCTGCTCCGCCCGCCTGTATGAGTGCTGGCTTTGGACAAAATTAGGACTATATATTGCATGACGGAGCACCGCTGTCACCTCATGCTGTGCAGTTTTCTCTTGCTCTATTGTAGACAGAAGCAAAGCTTTGCATCACCCATGTGGAATTAAACATAAGGCTGAGAGGAAGTGAACATGTGATTTATTCACTAATGCAGAGCTGCCTTAAAAACCATCCTCATTAGTCTTGTTGGGAGGAGGAGAGCAAACAACATCAAAATGGAAGTTATTTTCTTCTGCCTTTTATTTAGTAGTAATGAAAAATGACGGCGTTTCCACAGTTGGCCGTACAGGGAAATTTATCACCTGTTTAATTTCACACTCGGGTAGGCCTGGCCTCAGCTCCTTCTACAGACACTGACAAAGTGGCGTGTGAGAGCGGAGCATCATCCGCCAGCCGGCCCTTTGGAATGAGAAAGACATGTAATAAACAGGATAGGAGGAGGAGCCCAGGGGATGGTAGTTTAAAGTAGGCTCCGCCCACTGAACATGATGAGGTAGTTTAAAGAAACCTCCTCCCACTACACATGATAGGATGGTTTAATCCAGGCCCCACCCACTGAACTTGATACAGAGTTTAAACTAGACTCCTTCCACTGAACATAAAGCTGATATCTTAAATGTGGTCACAGGACAACCAGGTGAGTTTAACTTAGGCTCCGCCTACTACAAAAAATGGGGTTTTATAAAGCAGGCTCCTCCCACTGAACATAATAGAGTTTAAACCTGACTCCACCCATTGTACATGATAGGGAGTTTAATCCAAGCTCCACCCACAATACATGGTGTATTTTAAACCAGGCTCCTCCCACTGAATATGATACAGAGTTCAAACCAGAATCCTCCCACTGAACATAAAACTCATGTGGAAATCAGGCTCGACCCCTAGAAATGTTAGAACTTTTAAACCAGACTCCTCCCACAGTACATAATAGGAAGTTTAATCAAGGCTACTCCCACTAAAAATGAAGGAGAAGTTTAAACCAGGCTCCACCCACTGAACCTGATTAGGAGTTGAAACCAGTTCTCCCCTTCCCCTTAAAGCATTGACATATTTGTGTTACCCATATTACACAGTAATGAGCTCCGCCACACGGCGTCACGAGGCCAACTTTAATGAAAAGACCTTCTTTTTGTGTGCACCACAATACTCAGCTCTGTAGCTAAATTACAAACATTTTCTGTTAAACTTTGTAGACGTTTGAAATGTGTTTTAAGTTAAATATATGACACACTAATGTCTGTCTGATTAAATAAAAATGCAGTTGTGGTTTAACTTAGTGTAACTTTTCAACATGATAATTCCAGGAAAGTTACAATCAATCAAAGGGTTAAATAAATTCAGGAATCATTAAACGCTGTGATTTTTGCAGAGCCGCTGTCAGACGCTCATATTCCCTCACGTCTTCTTTTATTTATTGTCGTCCCTCTCTCCTTTGTTTAACGTGGTCAGCAGAGCGTTTTGACGGCGCAGCGTGTCCTTCAGTTCCTTCGTCTGTCAGACTGCCTGTATTTTTCATGGATGATATTTTTGCTGGATCCTGGTCTCCTAAGGCGGCGTCCTCGGGTACAAAGGTGCAGCCTCCACATGACTGAGCTGCAGCCGCTTCTCCAGATAGATTTCTGAAGTGAAAGGTCTGAATGCAGCGCAGGCGGCGGACACGTCAAAGCACCGGGGCTAATTAGGACGCCGCTGTGGCCTTCACTTGTATTTATCCTCTTCTAATGTCTTACCTCTTTTCTTTATTCATCTGCTCTCCGTGAGGAGCAGGAATTGGTCCCGCATCCCTTTGGCAGGAGGTTGGCCGTCGCTGCCTCCGCTTCTTACCTCGCCGTTTTAGCTCGGACCACAAAGAAATCGCTGTCGGTTGAAAAGCTTTTACGGAGGAAATTACCTCTGTTATGAAATGTTATGCTAATATTGTTACGTGGAGTAAAATCAATATGTTTCTAGAGCAGCTAATCAAGTAAAAGCATCGGGGGTTGAGGTTATGTGGGTTTCAAATGGAGACGGAGTGAATCCTTAACTTGTCCTGATGTTTATGGTGGTGGGGGGGGTGGGGGGTGGGGTGGGGGGGTTGCCTGTTAGTCTGCACACAGCTCCAGCCCCCCTGTGGCGTCCACAGATAATAAAGTCAGGGCTCCTTCACTGTATCGACCAGGCCGGGCTCTCACGGCCCGTTCCTGATGACCCATATCAGAGAACAGCCAGTGCCTCATCTGCCCCCCCCAGCATGGTGACCTTCTCCATAATCTACTTAAGAAGATGGGTTTGGCTAAGTGGTGCTTCCATCACTGCTACATTGATTTAGCAATTAGAGGAAGCACATCAATATGAGCTGGAAGGAGCTCTAAAAGAAGACACGCAGACGGGAGGAAGACGCTCCTCCATGGCCGGGCCGACCGCAGGAGGACCGTCCTCCACCTTAGAGGTCTCCAAACTACGGCCCGCGGGCCGGATCAGGCCCTCCAAACACTATCATTGACACATAACTTTTTTTTTGTCAATCTGGTCAATTGAGTCCCACAAAGAAGGTGACTTCTTTGTATTCCACCCTTCTGCAGTCTGAACTATGATGGGAGAGGAGAGATATCTGTGAGTTTGATTTTGTGAAGAAAGAATTCACACAATATTTCGTGTGATTTCATTTCTTTATTTTCAATTATTATTTCTTCTTCAGTTACTAATTTTCTTTTTGGGAGTCCAGCTAGCTCTTCAGCTCTTTTCATGCTCAGCTTTCTGCTGTTTTGGCAGTTTATAAAGGATTTCTTCTAGGCTATTTTGGGGTTTAGCTAATATTTCAGCTACGTGCTAGCTGTTTTAGCTTATTTAGCCATTTTTCCATTTTTTAGGCTAATTTTAAGTTTACCTCTTATTTAAAGTACATGCTAGCTGTTTTGACTCATTTAGTATATTTTTTTAGGTTGGTACTTCACTAATATTTTAGCTAGCTATTAGCTTCAGCATTTTCAGCAAATTACTTCATCCTTTTCTGGGCTATTTTGGGGTTTAGCTAATGTTTCAACTACATTCTAGTTGTTTTGACTAATTTAGGATTTTTTTTTTTTTTTAGGTTAATTTGGCATTTAACTAATATTTAAGCAACATGCTAGCTGTTTAGCTCATTTAGAATGTTTTGAGTTTTTAGGCCAATTTGACACTTTGCTAATAAAAATTGAGCTAGCTATCAGCGTTTTCAGCAATCAAGTTCAGTGTTTTCAGCTATTAATTACAGCATCTTCAGCTATTAGTAGTAGCATCTTCAGCGGCCATATTCAGCTTACAGCATTTTACACTCGCATTATCCCAGGTAATGCTATATATCTAGGCTTTTACATTTTTTTGTATTATTTTTTTCTGTGAAGATTACAGAAGCGAATTATTTAAAATTTGGCAATTTGGCTTTCTAGAAAACCATAAATGTTTACGTTTAGGCAGTTATTGCACCACTTTATCTGTACAAACTGACCCCGCCCCCCCATCAGAAAAAAAAAGAGTTATGTGACCCTCACAAGAAAAAGTTTGGGGACCCCTGCTCCACCTACCTGACTGCTTCTCTGAATTCTGGCGGCCTCTCCCCGTCAGACACGCTCTGCATCTGTCAGGGTTTTTAAAGCCGGCCCTCACACTCACTGAACCCCCCCGGCTTACTGTACCAGAAACTTCAAAGGCAGAGTTTTCATCTGCAGGATTAGTTTGTTCATATTTGCGTCTGTGTTGTGTTTTTATTTTATTTTTTTGTAGAAGCACGCTGTTGTGAGCAGAAGTTCCTCGACTGATAGACTGATTGAGCAGAAGAGTCTGTAATTACTGTGGTTCTTGTATCAGGAAGCAGACCTCCATAAAGCAGCCCGTTCCTCCAGAAGGTTCCTCCCGTCTCGTTTCTGGAGTAATTGAAATGAAAAGGAAACAGAAATGTCTAATTTATGAAGTCATTCTGCAGCTCTAACTGCAGACGCTCATTATCTGTGAGCAGCAGCAGCGCTCTGGGTCTCTCTGTGAGCCGCCAGGAGGGGAAAGGTGTAAATTATTACACGTTAATGATTCTCTTAATGTGTAAATACGATAAGGGGTGGGGGCTAAAGCGATGCACTAAGCAGGAATAGAACTGGTGACTTGATGGACGTCTCTGTCTTTGAATTTGTCATAAAAAACTGTCCGGGTCACCAAGAGACGTTTGACAGTCGGAGATGTTTTCTGCCCTTCGGAAACAGGAAGTTCTGCCAATAATTCCAACTGAGAAACAGTGGATTAGGAAATTTTCAAGTGGTAGCTTCTGAAAGATGAAGCCACGGTTTCCAATCAATTGTTTATTTATTTACTAATGTGTTGTTCTTCATTTGCAGACTGCGGCTCGGGGGGGTCGGGCTCAGGCGCAGAGAGCTGCGAACAGGACCGCTGTCGGCGCTTTGGGGGCACGTGGGACGAGGACGCGGAGGATGACCGCTGTGTCTGCGACTTCAGCTGCGACAGCGTTCCTCACAACGTGGTAGGGCTCCCCTCAGAACATTTCCTGCCTTCTGCACTCATTCAACATTCATAGGTGTATATAGAACTGCTCCTACACCCTGGTGTAAACACCCAAATTATTCTCAAACTAAGCAAAGAACAGTATTTTTTCCCATTGTTGGTCCATTTTTGTAGATGTTCAAAAACTCTGTTTTTATGTGTCTGTAAAGGATTATCAATTGTTGGTTAATTGTTAAAGTGTGGGTCATTCATGACCTCTGAATAGTGGCCACCTCACTCTTACATTTAGGCCTAATCTGAATCCTTCCCCGTCGTTTTGACCTCCAAACGCAGAATTATAAAAAAATAGTGTCTCATATTTCCGACGTCACTTTCGCTCGATGAGGTCATCAATAATCGCCGGTTTGCTAGCATTAGCGCTGAGCTTCCAGCCCTTGAATATACATAAAAACAGCTGTTTTAAAACTTTAAAAAAGGTCATGCTACAACAAAAAGTCAATACTTACATTAAAATGTAAACGTCTGTGATTCAAAGTTCACCAAAGTGAGGAAAAGCGCTTCTCAGCGTGACGCGGTGTAGCTCCGCGGGGGAGGGTCGGATTTAAAAAATACATTTCCCAGACACACTTGCACTTAAACTTCCCCTTTAAATGGAGGGGAAGGAAGAAGAGAAGAATTGGGATTGGGTCTTAGTGAAGAAAAATGTCAGTCAACCAATGACTGTATATGAAAACTGGACTGAGTGGCACCGTTCCCACCGTTTGATACATTTTTATTGACATCTTCTTTATGATCGTTTTTTTCATGCTATTTTTAGTGTGGTTCAAGTTATAAACTGATCAATCAGATGCCTCAATCAAAGTAGGTGGAGCCTACTGGCCCCCCCGTCCAACGCTCAAAAGGTTTGACAACAAGCTTACTCCTGGTTGGAAAAAGTGGTTGCCATAGAAACAACGACTCAGACCGACTTGGACCAATCACTGCTCGCAGACGATGTCTGGCTCCAACATGGCAGCCTCTGTGTCACAAAACAAATGGCGACTGAATTGACTCAATTTGGTTTGAGCCAGAATAAACCATTTTTTATGAGGGAGGGGGTCCAAAGCTGTGCAGTCCGGTTCTTTGACGCTCCAACCTTCTCCTCTTTCTCTTCTGCTGGTGAGCAGCAGCCGTTTGGTGTTTGTGAGCTTCAGAAACGCCGTCAGTGGAAATTTGTTGTTGTTTTCTGCAGGTTTGCGGCTCCGACGGGAAAAACTACAGCAACGAGTGCGATCTGAAGAAGGCGGGATGCGACAGGCGGGAGCTCGTCTCCATTCAGAATCACGGCCCGTGTGCAGGTTGGTGCATTGCATGGGCCGGGGCCCCCCCATGATACCTTACCGCCACTCCCATCTCATCCCTCCTCCCATGTGGTCATCTTTGACGAGTCACAGCTGTGATTCTCTCTGTTGTTTCTCTGGGAAGCAAAGAGCAAAGATGAAGGTCGTTCACGGTCATCTTACATTGACTCAGAGACGTGGGACCTGCCGCGCTTTCAGCGTGTCCTCGCTCCTGGGTGGGGGGTTCGACTCCTGCTCGAGGGCAGACAGACGCATGGACTGGAGCACTCGCATTAATGACCCACTTTTCCCTTCCAGGCACTCTCAGCAGCAGCAGCTTAGGACATTAAAGTTTCCTCTTGAACCGGAGGACGCCACTTCTCCCCTCTCTCTCTGAAATGAAGTCCCTCTCTTTGCTTGCCCTGATTGGCATTTATCAGGCTGGCTGATTGTTTAGTCTGTGGCTGAGAAGCAAAGGTTACCCATCTGCCTCTCTCTAAATGAAGAGCGTCGGAGGCGGGTAGCAGAGAGGAGCTCTGGCGGGATTCTGCATGATCCTGTTTGAATGCCCCGGGGGGGCAAAGGGACCAGGACGGGGCGGCGTTTGCCGACTGTCACGCTTCCATGTCCTTCAAGGTTGTTAGTCTCTGTTCTTTAGGAGTCCTTCACTAATTCTGAGCTTCTTATGCAGGAATATTTAGGAATTTCACCAAAACTTCTGTCGACCTCTAAAACCTGAACCTGTTTTTTTGCTGTTTAATATCGAGTCACTTAATAAAAGCTCAAACAGGAGTCAGTTTTAATGGAGCGTTTGTGTTTTGAGCACAGAAGAGAGAAATGTGAGGCGAATATTCCACAGCGAGCTGGACGGTCGCTACTGAAGGGGAAGAAACCCTTGAAGGGTGCAGGAGCATACGAAATTAAAACTTTTCCTTGTCCTAATAGGCTCAGTGCAGATATGAATGGAGCGCAGGAAAGTGGCAAGTTAAATGAAGTGTGTCCAAAACCCATCTGTGAAGAGGGAAAGCGGTGGAAAAAGAGCCAGCCGAGTCATCTGCATTAACCGAGGCTCATATCCACACCAGTAACGGGGTGATTTATGGCTCCTGTTTCTCCGGCCTCCAAACTCCAAACGAAGAATCGGCTGAGGAGTAAAGAGGCAGGAAAAACAAAAGCCTCTGGTTTCTGTCCACAACTTTCATCCCAAATTGGAGTCTTTTGCTCCAATGGTGAAAGGGCAATACCATGACTTTCTTAAGAATTCAGAGTAAACTATATCCATATATATATATGATCTCATATTACAGGGGTGTCAAACAATTGCACTCGGGGCTAAAATCCAAAACACACCTTAGGGTCAAGGCTCAAACTAAATTTTTAAAACTTTAAAAACGTAACTTTTAACATAATTATAAACTATATATATATCATTTCCTGTGATTTTGCTAGTGTGAATGCTGTAAGCTGAATTTGGCAGCTGTCAGTGCTGAAATTGATAGCTAAAAATGCTGAAGCTAATAGCAATTCGCTGAAATATTAGCTGAACTCCAAAACAGCCTATAAAGCTAAAAGAAAAAACTTGGGTTAGCCAAAACAGTTAGCATTTAACAATAAGTGAATGTTTTCATGATGATAAACATTTCAAGTGCTATATTAACATCCTAAGAAGTTATTATTGCTGTTAACGTCCGTGAAATGCTTTAGCGGAAGTGACGTGTGGTGCAACCCATTTGCTTCCACATACAGTTTAATGTAGCGACAAGAATGTTGCTGAAAAAAATAGCTAAACATCAAAATATTCTCAAAAAACCCAATGAAAAACCCCTAAGCTACATGCTATTTGTCTTGACTAATTTAGGGTTTTAATTTTTAAGTTTTTTGGCTTTTTGGAGTTTTGCTAATATTTACACGTTAGCTGTTTTGGCTAATTTAAACTTTTTTCAGTTTTTATGACATTTGGACGTTTAGGTATTACATTCTAGTTGTTTTTGCTAACTTAAGTTTTTGTTGTTTTTTTTTAGAACCTCACAGCTTTTTGGACGTATCATACATTTAGCTAATATTTTAGCTGGCTATCAGCTTCAGCATTTTCAGCTATTAGCTTCAGCTCACAGCATTCACACTAGCATCATTGCAGGTGATGATTTATATATGTGGTTCATATGCTAAAAAGTGAAGTTTTAAAATTAAAAAAAATGTAGTTTTAGAGTGTTCAATAAATGTTTATCCTGCTCGGCTGAAAGCGTGTTTTGGATTTTGGCCCCTTATTGGGTTGAGTTTGACCCCCCTGCCTTAAGGGAACTATAAGCCACGCCTTACAACTGCTGCTCTCTAAGACCGCCCACAGACCTGGACAACCCAAAAACCTGCTGAACCCATACAGGTCATGTGACCAAGGCTTAAAGAAACCCTGCATGTTTATTTGTTTTCTTCAGTTTATTGGGAAATGTCAGGTTTTGGTGGAACACCTTTGTGTTGTTGAATGTAGCTCTGCATTCAGCGCCGTCACACTTGTTTGTCGCAAACAAAAGAGTCCACACTCACACACAAAGCAGCAACTGTTGGACACCATCCTTCACATTATGCTGCTGCTTTCTCACTGTAACAAAGTTGTGGTGTGGCAGCGTGATTGCGTATTAGACGAGAACAAATGAACAGAACATGCCTCCTAGTAGATGGTAAATGTCAGCTGCTGCATTCACCAGAAATGCCATTGTTTGTTTGCACTGGAGGTAATAGCATCATTTTCCTCCCGATTTTCAGCCATTGTGGGGAACCACGCAAATAGAATTGTTATCTTGCTGCCGCCTGCCAGCCTCTCCACCTTTGCTCCTCAAGCCAGTCTTATTGTTGGCAAAAAGTTGCTCAGAGATTGTGTCGTCTAATCTCCACGCCGCCACGAGCGGCTGCACGCTACAGTAATCACTCAAATGTTCTCCTCTCTCTGTTTGTGCCATCTCCTTCCCCTCATCAGCGCTGTCAGCTGTAACCCCGACGGCGCTGACGGCACCCCAGCACTGCAGCCTGTCAGCGTACGGCTGCTGCTCCGACAACACCACCGCCGCCTTAGGAGCGGGACAGGCGGGATGCCCCAGTGAGTTCCTGCATGCTCCTCAAAAGCGTAGATGACGTAAAGCTGCAGCAGCATTTGGATCACCCGACTGTAATTATGGCTCCAGATCTGCACAGTTTCAACTGGTTCATCTTAATCCAAGGATTATAATGATCAGGCTGCACTGTTTCTGATGAAAATCATCCCAACTGATGAGAGATGGAGATCAGAAACCAGGAGCCTGAGGGGTGTGATGTGGAGAAAACTCACCTAAAAGCCCTCAACCCATATTTAAATCATCTATCCATGACGAGATTAGTGGTTCTGAACGATAAAATCAGAGTTTTCTGAGGATCGTCTGCTTCTTTTCTTCCACCTGAGCATCTCTGTGGCTGTTCTCCTCCTCAGGTACCTGTCAGTGCAACCTGTACGGCTCCTACAAGGGAACATGCGACCCCGCCACGGGCCAGTGCTCCTGCAAGCCGGGCGTCGGGGGGCAGAAGTGCGACCGGTGCGAGCCGGGCTTCTGGAACTTCCGTGGGATCGTGACGGAGAACATGAGTGGATGCACACGTAAGAATCCTCTAACCTCCAACGGCGTCCTCACACTTCCTGTTCCCCTCACACAAACACGACGCCTCACTTCCTGAAAGTCCAACAGGAAAACTGGAGGAAAACTTTAGTGTCTAGACTCAGATCTCTCTGTGGACGGTTGTTATCCGAGCTGCAGCGAGGATCAAACTATTACTCTGAATGTAAACCGGAAGTCTTTACGGAACAGAAATAACTGGAGAAGTGGATTCCTACTCCTCTTCCTCCAGTGAAATAAATCTCCAGGTGATCATGGAAAAACAAACCAGTGAAATAATCCATCAATGGACTGATAACAAAAATGAGTTGGGTTCAAAAAAATATTATCTGATGATATCAAAATGATGATATAGTTTATTTTATATCACTAAAACAATATATATCACAATATACTACAATGAAAGTACATTTTCAGTTATTCTCTGAAAAAAACAACAAAAAAGTCGTTAGTTACTTTTCACTGAGTTTATTTCTTCAAGTGACATGTAAATGAGAAGGTTCTTAGTAGTAAAACAGATTTTTGCACAAAACTTCAGCAATAATGCAACCTTTTTATTCTTCTATTTTTAATCTGACTCTGAAGGAAGTTTTATTTTGAAAAAATACTCCATTCTCTCCTCCACATTCACTCTTTCTTGTCAACTTGTTGAAAATCTATACGCTGTTTCCTTGAAGCGGATGCTCCAGCCACTGAACTGAAACCCCAAACCAAGAAAGTTAACACAAATAGACGTATTTGTGAAGTTTCTTTTGATAGAAGAGAGAAAACAGAAAAAGTATGGAGAGAAAATACTCACCTTAATTTTTGCGTGCAAAACTCCTGTACATTTTGTGCATTAGTACTAAATTATGATTAACACAAAAAAGTATACGATCAAATTTTCACATTCACAACATAAAAAAACATCAGTGCAAAAGAAAAATGTCTGAAAAACATCTGAAATGTTTTCAGTTCCACACAAATCAGATGTGAAACTCTTTTCACATCCCCAAGATTTATCCGTAAATGATGTGTTTAAATGCTGCTAGAATGCTGGGTCATCAGAATTTTCTTTCAGCCGCTTTGAACTTAGATTGTGAATAAAATCTGGTGAAACTTGACATTTTCTCACTTTCTTATATGAATATAAAAAAGTCTAAATATGCGTTTTTAAATCTCTCAACACTAAAGTTTCTCTGTTCTCTGTGCTCTCTCGTGCTTTTCCTATTTATGTAGGAGGAGCGAGCAGTGATGTCATCAGGGTGCGCCCCTTGGAAATGCTAACTGGGACACTTCTTTCAGGGCAGGATGTGAAAACGAAAAAGGAATCTTAATTATGAGCGGTGATGATGGAAAAAATGGAAAAGACGTTTGGAGAATTGCTTTTCCATTTTGATTGATTGATTGATTGATTGATTATTTTGAAATATGAGTCACAAACGCTTCCATAGGAAAACATCAAATTTTAGATAAAAGTCACAATCTAAGTTCAAAAGAAAACTCTGATGTCCCAGCATTCTAACAGCATTTAAACGCATCATGTACGGATGAATCTCTGAGGTGTGAAAAGATTCTAACATCAGATTTATGCGTACCTGAGGTTTTATGTGTGTAAAGAGTGATTTGTGCGTGACTTTAAAGATTTGTACGAATAGTTTCAAACTGTTGTAATTGTAACTTTTGCATGTGTAAATGTTGTATTTTTTAAAATTTGATAATTATTGTAAATATGCACAAAATGTAATGCATGATTTATAAATCAAGAATTATGCACATTCAAAGGAGCAGAGACTTTTCTCTCTCCTTAAAGAAGAGCCTTTGACTTCAAAATAAAAGAAAGCTGCATTTAACTGAAAAAAACAGCAGATTTAACTCCAAATATGGATTTATTATGACAGTTGTTCCCACATACCACTATAATAATGCAAGCTATTGTCAGATATTAAAGCAGTCTGTGGCCTTAAAAAAAATTTTAATTTCATGACATGACAACAAAGATCTGATCATGATCAAATTCTGTACATAAAAGGTGGTTTTAAACTACAGCCAATCAGGACACAGAACATAATATGCAGTTAAAAAAAAAATTAAAAATTTCTACAAAAAAGTGCAGAGGTTGAATCCCATTATAGCGACGGAGCGGCTACTTTCTTCTCGATTCCCCCAAACCGATCCGGCGGCGCCGACCCTCGTCTGTATTCCGGCGCAGAAGCGGGTCAGGACCCTTTGTTTGTCTTGACTCGATATGCGGCCCGGCTTGTTTCCTGCTGCTGAGTTATTGTCAGACATGGACTCCCAGAGCCAGAGAGCCATTGCGGTCAGCAGCGGGACGCCGCAGGAGCCTCTGCCGATCCTGACCTTAACGAGGTTTACCCCAAGCAAGCCGGCAGCCCACGGAGCGGCGTGGCAGAACGCCGCCGCTGACCGGGCTGATGTCCTTCCCCCGGGCTGTTTCCATCCATCTCCTTTACACTCCTTCCCCCTCCCTCTCTGAACTTTCCCCAACCTTTGACTGGAAGACAAAGATTTATCTTCGTCAAGGTACACAGAGCTAAGATCACTCCAAACCCGCTGTGTGAGCCAGGGCATGCCCCCCCCCACACACACACACACCCGTCATCACTAATTGACTGACTTTTTTCTAATCAGTTCCCCTCCTCTTCCTCCTCTCGGCAGCGTGCAGCTGCGATCCCATGGGCTCGATCCGGGACGACTGCGAGCAGATGTCGGGGCTGTGCTCCTGTAAGACGGGGGTGAAGGGCATGAAGTGCAACGTGTGTCCGGACGGGCGCCGCATGGGCACGAACGGCTGCGACCACGGTAGTAGGGGCTGCCATGAAGCTGTCACGCACTCGGCTTCCTGTCACTCACCTGATTGGTGGACAGACTCCATCACGGCCATCTCTTCTTCTGGTCTCTCCATCCATCAGCTTTATTGGCAGAGCAGGAAGTGGCGGTTGGACATTTAGTCGATGATGATTAGAAGACGGTGAAGCGAACAAAAGCCGAGCATCACAGCTTTTGGTTGCTGCTTTTTTGATTTTCTGTGCAATATTTCTGATGATGATGCTGAACCACGCCTATGATTGCACAAACTGAAAGTCTATTGAAGGAAAGGTTAGTTCCTGCTGGGGGGGCTCGCCGCTCCTTGATTAAGATGCACCGTCTGATATTGACTGGAAGTCAAACTCCTAATGAAGCCGGCAGCCTCGGCGCTCCGCCACACATCCTGCAAGATGAAAAGATTCACCGCTTAGGGGGTGCAGCACGTTGGCGGTGGGGGCTGGGGCGGGGGGGCGGGGGGCTCTGGGTGATGCAGCAGCGATGCAAAAATCCTCACTCTGACATCCTGAATGCAAATGTATGGGGGGGGGGGGGGGCAGGAACATCCTGAGTTCACACTTTTACAGAAAAACACACTTTATTTTTATTTAATGCAGCTTTGCTTTAAGTGCAGTAAATGATCATTTATAGAGCTTTTATTCCATCGAATGAGAAGTTGGATCTGTTGGTTTCCGTCTCTTTCCTCGGGCCGCCTCATTATCCTCCTGCTTCACAATCAAACACAGAAAACTCTTAAACCTTCACGGGCGCTCTGGGATGCTTCTGTAAGTTCTGGTTTAAGGCTAAAAATTCCTGGATTTAAAGAAATCGTCTCGACGAGCAGCTGATGCTGGGCCCGCCGCCCTGACGGGGGGTGGGGGGTGGGGGTACGGGCGTCTGCGGGAGAGAAAGGGTCAAACCTGGCAGGGACATGCAGGACATGTCAATCTTGAATTGTTTTTTTACCGATTCACAAAGAATGGTTACATCCTCAGTACATCACGTTTGAGAAGGACACTAACCATACTCCACTACTAAATCAGAGTTCTTGATTGGTCAAAGTTCAATCTGGATTAACTGTTTTGTACATAGTGTGACGGCAAGTTTTGATCTCATTATCCTGAAAATGTCCATTGTGTTTGATTGGAAGTGTCTTAACGGCGGTTTAGGTTCAGGTGACGCGGCGAGGCCACGAGAACTCCTGATGGTTCAACATCATGAAAACAAGAATCAAAGCAGCTGCAGCTTCACTCTAACTGTGTGGTTATTGTAAAGGAAATGTAAAAGCTCAGAACAAATCCTGCTCTCCGTGTTCCACAATCCATCACTGGAAAACCAATTTATCAGATGTTTAACAGGCAGGACTTTTGTTTGATAATTGTTAACAAAAGTTGATTAAATATAGATGATTCTTTTAGTGCTAGTTCAGCGCCGCATGTTCCTGCAGGTGAGACCTTCTGAAGGCAGCTGCTCGCCGTTATCATCAGCACGAGGAACTAACCGCGCTCATTTGTCTGCAGACCCTGAAGCCCCCAGCTCCTGTGAGGAGCTGCTGTGCGGTTTCGGAGCCACCTGCATCGTCGTGCACGATCAAGCCCACTGCGAGTGTCCGTCCCCCGACTGCGACATCCAGAACAAAACCAAGGTGGGTCTACAGGCTGCAGGAAGCTGCAGGAAGCTGCAGGAAGCTGCAGGAAGCTGCAGGAAGCTGCAGGAAGCTGCAGGAAGCTGCAGGGAGCTGCAGGAAGCTGCAGGAAGCTGCAGGGAGCTGCAGGGAGCTGCAGGGAGCTGCAGGAAGCTGCAGGAAGCTGCAGAAAGCTGCAGAAAGCTGCAGGAAGCTGCAGGAAGCTGCAGGAAGCTGCAGGAAGCTGCAGGAAGCTGCAGGGAGCTGCAGGGAGCTGCAGGAAGATACAGGGAGCTGCAGGAAGCTACAAGGAGGCGCAGGAAGCTGCAGGGAGCTGCAGGGAGCTGCAGGAAGCTGCAGGAAGCTTCAGGAAGCTTCAGGAAGCTGCAGGAAGCTGCAGGGAGCTGCAGGGAGCTGCAGGAAGATACAGGGAGCTGCAGGAAGCTACAAGGAGGCGCAGGAAGCTGCAGGAAGCTGCAGTAAGCTGCAGGAAGCTGCAGGGAGCTGCAGGGAGCTGCAGGGAGCTGCAGGGAGCTGCAGGAAGATACAGGGAGCTGCAGGAAGCTACAAGGAGGCGCAGGAAGCTGCAGGAAGCTGCAGTAAGCTGCAGGAAGCTAAAGGAAGCTAAAGGAAGCTAAAGGAAGCTGCAGGAAGCTAAAGGAAGCTGCAGGAAGCTGCAGGGAGCTGCAGGAAGTTACAGGGAGGCGCAGGAAGCTGCAGGAAGCTGCAGGAAACTACAGGAAGCTACAGGAAGCTAAAGGAAGCTAAAGGAAGCTGCAGGAAGCTAAAGGAAGCTGCAGGAAGCTAAAGGAAGCTAAAGGAAGCTGCAGGAAGCTAAAGGAAGGCGCAGGAAGCTGCAGGAAGATGCAGGGAGCTGCAGGAAGCTAAAGGAAGCTAAAGGAAGCTAAAGGAAGCTGCAGGAAGTCATATGAAGCTGCAGGAAGCTATAAGAAGCCATAGGAAGCTACAGGAAGTCATATGAAGCAACTGGAAGCTGCAGTAAGCCATAGGAAGCTGCGCCAGCATTGTTTTAGGCGCTAACGCCCCTCACTCCGTCTCTGTCACCACGGAGCAGGTGTGCGGCTCAGACGGGGTGACCTACGCTGACCAGTGCCAGCTGAAGACCATCGCCTGCAGGCAGGACAAGGACATCCCAGTCGCACACTACGGCCAGTGCACAGGTGAGCCCGTAGAAGGCGTGCGTCGCAGAGCGCCAACTGTTGTTGTCTGTGGTCAAGGAGGTAATGAGCGTTGGCCTGAGAGGCCCCTCCTCCTGCTGTTTCCATCTCTCTGTTCCAAAAGGTGAAACCCCAGAATCCTGCAGTAGTTGGAGCAGCAGAGCATGCTCTCCATCTGCCACGTCTGCAGACACAGGATCATTTTAGAGAATCACAGGCTGGGTGATGACTCCAACGCTCAGCAGAATTTATTCGGCGGCTTCTGAGGGTTTTCTGCTTAAGGAGACGAGCGCTTAAGCTTTTCCATCCCGGCTGATGAAGCTGTGACGCCTCCCCGCTGCTTCCTCTGCCTTCTGCTGGGATCTGGCTCCTTCCCTAAACCCCCCCGTCGGGGAACGTGTCAGTTCAAACACGGAGCTGCCAGCGCGCACGTGCATGTGCAGGGAACATGTGTACGAGGCAGAGGTCCCGCCCCCTCGCCCAGGTGCAGACGGGCATGTTTGGGAGGGGTGTAGTGGGAGAGCGGCCAATGCTGCAGCTTTCATGTGCGGTTAGCCGGACTGGCAGCTCGACACGCAGGGCTGAGGCGGCAAACGCTGCGGGACGACGGGCGCCAGCTGTGTGCCTGTGGCGCCGGCCCCCGCCAGGTGGAGGAGGAACGCTCCTCTCCTTGATGGCCGATGAAGCAGACGCAGAGCCGCCGGCCGCTCCGGTGCGCTCCGGGTGTGTGCCGGACGCCGTCGCCTGGCGGCGGAGGTGTTGATCCATCCATCCAACACCTTCGGGTCGGAGCAGGCTGGCTGGCGCCGGGCTGGCCCACAGTCACGGAGGATCTTTTCATTCCAGCTCTGGGACGCGGTGGCGCATCAGCTTCGGGGGGCAGATCTTCAGCTCATTTCACGTGTGGCTGGGTGCGAATTAGCATTTCCTCTGCCTCCACCCCCTGGTAACAGACACTCGGCCTCCTCACCGCCGCATGCTGATGCACGCCGAGCCGCCCAGGGCCGTCATAAATGAATCAAATGGATTTTTGGGAAGTTTCTGTGAGTGTGTCGGCTGCACAGAGGCAGGACGGCCGGCAGGAGAAGCTGTTACCCGGCGCTCTTTGAGCTCTAAAGTTTGGGGGAGGAGCCTTCCTCACTTCTTGGAGATCTAACAGAAATTCAGCATGAGCGCAGCAGCTACTGGGGGGGGGCGCATTTGTACAGATCAGTGCATTCTGGCGGAGGCGGGAAATGGCCACCATGTTTGCAGAGACCAGCCTCTCCCATATGGGCCTGTCACCTGTGGGTTTGTGGCAAATTGGCACCGATTGGCGGCATATGTGCGGGCAGCCTTCTGCTGGCGTGTTAGTGCGGACCGCCGCCGTCCTCCGTGTCCTGCAGATTGAGTTTTGTTGGACCGCCATCCTGCCTGTTTCCCGTTCACTGTTTTTTGTCTCACTGAAAGCTGTTATTTCCTCCTTTCACTGCGTCCTCCTCTCACAAACAATTCAGACGAGCAGCTTTCAAGAATAAGCAGGATAACCGATGGAGCCAGAGTGATGATGATGATGATCATTTCTCCCCTCTTCCCCCTCGGCATTATGGGCCATTGTCTCTCTGGAGAGAAAGCAGGAGTGGTTGATGTGATCAGCTGATCAGACGGAGCAGCTGGAGCTCTCGGAGAGCTTTCCTTATCCCGTGTCACACAGCTCGCCGTCGGAGACGTGCGTGCGCGGCCTCTCCGGGGAGGGGGGGCTGCTTGACGCTGCGCTTGGCACCTGACTGACAGGTGCAGCCAAGAGGAAAGGCAGCGCATGCCACCGCTCCCGGTGATAGCATCACGCCTCCTCCTGCTCCTCTCCCGATCCCCACCTGTACAAATAGGTGTGAGGTTCGGGCGTCGCTGAACCCGGAGGATCAATCATTATCAATCAGCTTTGTTATGATAGCAATATAATCAAGTTCTGTAATGGTGAGTGAATCCTAATGAGTACTAAACTGCAGCTCTTTGATATCTTTTTGCCAATCATGTACATCACGTGTCAAAGTCAAGGCCCGGGGGCCGGATCCGGCCCTCCAGATCCGTTATTAATGACCCGATGTTATCTTTTGCTCATTTTTAACTTGAATAATTTTTAAATATATACTGTTATAGAGAGTAAAATGTTGAAGTTATTTAAGTTTTAAGTTGATTTATTCTGGAATAATGTTCCTGAATTTTTATTATTCATAATTAGATTTAAAAAGTTACCGTTTTAAAATATTCTAAATTAGATTCTGCTAGATTTTTGGACTATTTTGGAATTTATTAAGATTTTTTTAGGCTTAAAAAAGTTTAGCTAACATTTTAGCTACATGCTAACTGTTTTCACTCATTTATGCTTCATTTATTTTTAAGCTGTTTTTGAGTTTGGCTAATATTTTCATGCTAGCTGTTTTGGCTAATTTGGGCTTTTTGTAAGTTTAGCTGCATTTCCAGCTGCATTCCAGCTGTTTTGGCTTATAGGATTCACTCTAGCATAATCACAGGTAATGCTATATATCTAGATCATAATTGTGTTAAAAAGTTACTGTTTTAAATGTAGTTTTTCTTGTGTTCAGTGAATGTTTATTGGAGTTTATTAGGGTGTGTTTTGGGTTTTTTGCCCCCTGTGCGATTGAGTTCCACCCCCCTCATGTACATCTATCTGTTCTGGTGGGACGCCGCAGAAACACCAACCCGCATCTCCAGTTTTGGTCTGAAGTGTTCGTTTAGTTTTTACCAGCCAGAGTACGCCCCCCCAGGAGTTTTTGTCCTATTTATCGTTCTGTCACGGCAAACACTTTGTCCGCTTGCTCCGGAGCGTTTTGCATTGGTAATGACGGTCTCTGTGCACACAGGCGGTTTTCTCTCCCTCATTTGGAGTCTCTTTTTGTTGCGGTTTGTGTGTGTTTGTTGACAGCAGAGTGTTTGTGGTGGCGTTGACGGATGCTCGCGCTCTCTGAGAGCAGCAGCCTGCCGTCTTTGAAGCCGGAGCAAAGCTGCCTTTTTTTGCCCCATTTCTATCAATCATTCATCACTGGAGGCCCTGGCTGTTGGTGATTAAAGCTTCACTTCTGCAGGGCAGCATTTGAATATGGATATATAATTCATAAGCATGTGTACCCAGAGCTCAGAGTGAACAAACACGCACAAGTGCACGCCGATGCGTGTCGCATGTGTGCCGACAGACGCACAAACACACACAAAGCAGCGATGGGAGCTGAAGAAGAGAACCTGCAGGAGGCGGGACTCATCTGCAGGCAGAACACGCGTGCCGGTCTGAATGCAGCCACTCGCTCGCTCATATTCACTCTCCTTTATGTGATGAAGATCTCATCTCTGAAGACTTTCAAATATACATTTGTGGTATTTTTATCATGTTTCAAACTCAAACTAAACGAGCTGGACGTCAACGAGAAACAATCTGAACTTAAGTGTCAAAACCTGAAGCTGGAGTTTGTTTGTTGTTGTTGTTGTTGTTGTTCATCAACACAAAATTAATTCTGGGTCAAAACTGAGTCCAGATGAACAGATTCTGATCAATCAGAGAAGTTTGTGTTACTCTAATTTATTGTTATTTTTAGTAAATAAAAAAATGATTGATAATGTAAACCTTATGTATTATTCTTTTTAAATTAAGAATATTTGTGACATGTTTTGCTCATATATTCTTTCTGAAACACTCATTTTAATGACTGTATTTTAAAAAAATACCTCAATTTTATTATCTTTTTAAAATGAAATTTTTTTTTAGAATGAATTCCTTGTTGTGGTGATAGATTTGAACATCTATAGAACATGTTTTGACCATCTGGCTTTCATGGAGGTTTTCATATCCAAAAATGTTGGATACGCCGCCGTAACCATGGCAACTGAGCTGCCAAGTTGGCAGCATGGGTTGGTGGATGATGGGAAGTTTTGCTCCGCAGAGGAAGACAGGAGGACAGGAGGAGCGGGCGGGACAGGAAAGAAGGAAAACACTTCAGATGATCTCGAGTGTCTCTATGTTTCATGATTGTTTGGAGCATTTTCCTAAAATTTATCTGAAAATTGTTGATTTGACTGAAAAGTTTGAAGTTCAGAAACCAACTGTGCTTCCAAAGAGAGGACATTGTTGTTGGTTCCGTGACCGCCTCCCTGATACATCTGTTGAAACGAGCTCAGTGGCCCGTTGGTAGAGCGTCTGCTCTGAGACCCCGGGTACACTGGCCCTCTCCCTGCCTAAGAGGAGACACTGGGGGAGAGGGGACCTGTTTGCAAAAGCACACGTGAAAATGTTTTGAAGTCAGATTTGAGGTTATTTTAAGATAAATTTAAGGCAAACGTGGACTTGAGATGTCATTTTTTAATTATATTGTAATTTGAAAAACTTATTTTCTTTATTTTATTTGAAATGTTTCAGAATAACACAGAATTCATTTTGGTATATTTTGAAAGTCCTTATCAATCTTCTTATTTTTATTCCAAAGCAAAATATCAAAATCATGAACTACAAGGTACTTATATCATTTCACAGTAACAATAGTAAAATATATCAGCAGCAGCAGCGTGTCTGTCTTCTGTTCCAGGATTGTGTCTTAGCTGAGATAAAGATTGACCAAATCAGAAGGTGTCTGTATCTTAAACACTTCATTGAAGATTCTATGAATATCTTGGAGTAATTGGACGTGGAGGACTTTTAAAATACTTGACATTATTCCTCCGTCATGTTCTCTCCATGTGAAGAGCAAATTTCCTCATGATCTTCTTCAGAAATGACAGTTCCAGCTCCACTCTCCCAGTGGTTCCTTCATGTGTATTTCATGGTACGGCTCTGATATCTGATTCTATATAATTGAACTTCAAGATTCTAAAAAAAAATAGTTTTGCTTGATATTAAGTTTTAATTCAATGCTGTTTATTGGTGGATTTGTTGGAATCTGCTAAAGTCTGGAGACAGTAATGAACCTTTGTGTGTAAATGAGTATCAGGCTGTCAGAGCCTCATTATCTAGATTTAAATCTTTCATCACTTTCATTATAATAACAGTCTGTAGCATAAGCACTGGAAAATGCATTTACATTTGAGTTATGGAACCAAAAATTAAAACTTTTTTAAAAATGTAAGATTGAATAGTCATTTTTCTTATTACATTTTTAAATTGAATTAGAAAATCTGAATTATGGGTGAGAGAAACTTAACTAAACAACTAACAGGATTTTAACTTTAAAATGACTCAGGCTTTTGTTTTGAAGGTCCACACTCCAGAATAAAGAGCTTTTCAGAATAAGAGGGCAACGATTGATGTGTTTATTCTAATAAAAGCTAGAGCATTCTGCCGTGTGGAACTGCTGCGGTTCTGTGAACACAGAAGCATCAAACCCAAACCCTGAGGGCCGAGCGGCTGCAGCCGGCGAGGCTGGGCTCCTCCTCCTGACGTTGGTTCTGCGGGTCGGTTCCGGTCACATTTCCATTCATCCATTCATTGCTTCCTCCACTTCCCTCCACCAGAATCCATCTTCGACCCGGCAGACCGGCCCACCCCCTACCCCCCCACCACACCGAGCTCAACCACCCCCGCCCCCTTCAACCCCGACCTTGTGTGGGCCATCCCGCCTCCGATGACGGCGACCACCGAGCGGGCTGCCACCGCCTTTTCCACCCCCACCCGCAGCAGCGCCCGCCACCCCATTCACACCCAGCCTCAGGCGCTGCGGCCCACCACGGCAGCATCCATCATCACCTCCCACTCCCGCAGCAGTCCCGCCCCCGCCGCCGCCGCAGTGACCTCCTTCGAAGGCTCGGGCAGCGGGGAGCCGAGCGGAGACGACCTGGAGGAGGGCAGCGGCGCCACGACGGAGGCCAGCGGGGCGGACGATTCTATCGGTAAACCACCTTCATTATCCATGCAGCTTCCGGGGATGTGTGGGAGGTTCTTCAGGGAGGGGGGGTTGGACAAATTCATGTCCACATCGCAGCATCTTCATGCCATCATCGCTTAATGAGGAGCTAAAAATAGACGCAGCCGCTATGGAGAGACAGAAGTATCACCTCGATTATGGGTGCGTCAGTCTTGATTTGTGCATAACTTGGATTTGTGCGTGTGTAAGTCCTGATTTGTAACTCATATAATACATTTTGTGCAGAAATTATTAAATAAAAAAAACAATTAACACGTGCACAAATTAGAATTACAATAGTTTGAAACTAGTTACACACAAAAAGCTTTACAAACTACACAGGAATCACCTCTTACACACAAAACTGAATCTGAGGTGAGACTGTGTTCACGTCTCAGAGATTCATATGTGATGCGTTTGAATACTACTAGAATACTGGGTCATCAGAGTTTTCTTATCAACCACTTTGAACCTAGACTGTAAATAATATCTGGTTAAACTTGATTATGTGATTAATATGATTAATATACTGAAGCCTAAATAAGCATTTTTAAAACACTTCTCCTTTTTAAAAATAAAAATATCTCCCAGAACCGATCACTTTCTGCCCCTGACAGCCCCTCCTCTGTCCCGAGCGCCGGTCACGGAGCTGATAAGAAAACTCTGATGACCCAGCATTCTAGTAGCATTTAAACGCATCACTCACTTACAAATCTCTGAGTGGTGAAGAGTCTCACCGTGACGAGTGATCTGTGGCATTTTTAAAGATGTGCACGTATGAATTGTTTCGTTTTTATTTTGTTATTTTTTTACTAATGTATATGATTTGTAAATCAAGATTTACCACGCACAGACCGTGGTGAGTCTATTTTCTCTCCATAAGCATGCTGAGGCGAAGAGGAGGAGTCTGTTAGGAGAGGCTGTCACGTCTCCATTTCAGACCCGTGTGTTAGCATGCTTCGCCGGTACCACATTACCCATGTGCCCCCCCCATCCCAAAAAGTTTCCAGCAGCTTTTACAAACAGACCCCGCCTCTGCTGAACACACCCGCGGATGCAGGCCAGAGAAACCAGCGGCCTGCATCCGCGGGTCTCTGGAGCCCGAGTGGTCTCCAAGCAGAGCCGGCTCAGCTCCGTCCTGACATGCCCCCCAGACCGGAACAGCCACTCTCCGAGTGTCTGCGGGACGACGGGGAAAACACAGACGGCTCCATCAGGCTTCAGATTGTCTTCTTTTTTCTTGTTTCTCCATCTTTTCTCTCTCTCTCTCTCTCTCTCTCTCTCTCTCTCTCTCTCTCTCTCTCTCTCTCTCTCTCCCCCCCCCCTCAAAAGTGTCAGATTTATTTCCTGTTTGTTGATAACTAAAGCACATGGCCCATCTGCAGAAGTTTCCCTCCATGCATTTGGGGAAAAGCGTTGGTGTTCGCACGGCGGCGGAAGCGGTCAATCAGTGAGAAGGTTTAACAGCTCAGGTTCAGGTTGCTCTGCTTCTGTTTGTGCAGGGGGGGGTAAATGTTAGGGGGTCATGTGCAGCGTTTTTGTCCCTCTGCTCTTTTGAAATGTACTCTTGTAGTGTCTCCACCTGAAAGCCCCTTCCCCTGTGCCCCTTTTGAACCCAGCATCTGTGAAAAAACAGAGACCACATGTGAACAGATCCCCCCCCCCCCCCCATCCTTTGACCGCGAGTCCTTGAGCGTTCCCGCCCTCTGACATCTTTACAGCTCGTTCCGCCTCCAGCATCGTTTCTAATCTCACTGCAGCCGTAAAGGGTGTTAACCCCCCCCATCCCAAACCATCTCAACAGAGGAAGTTCCTGGTGCTGCCCCCCTCCCTCTGAGGAGGTGGACCACCGACTGTCCCGTTCTCAGATGGAGATGTGCAGCTCCGGCGGGACGGACGCAGCTGCGGCTTTGTTTTTGTTTTTTTCTGACTTGAGGGCAACAGTCAGCAGTTATCCCGCCCCCTCATCATTTAAAGTGCCCTGTGTGTGACATGACTGGCAACAGTGCCCATTAAGTGTCTCCATCTGACAAAATGAGTTCCAGCAGTAAAGTCAGAGCCCAAGAAAATGCCATATAATCACGGCAGACAGATGCTGCTATTAGCGTTCAGTCAGTGCCGCGCCGAGAGGGGAAGAACGTCAAACTCCAGAAAGAGAGAAGAAACATCCCCGTCTCCTGAACGAGAACGTCTCCTCCCACAGGTACGGCCGCCGCCGCGTCCACGCCCACCGCGGAGAACAGCTGCGACAACACGGAGTTCGGCTGCTGCCCCGACGACATGACGCCGGCCAGCACCCCGGAGGGCGGCAACTGCCCCTGTAAGTCACGTCCTGCTCCTCCTCTGCTGTTTGGGAGGACAACACACTGCAAACACACAAACCACAGTTCAGACCACAACAACTACATTGTAGCTCCAAACTCCTTCACGATTACAGCTCTCATCTATATTTCTGAAACATGTCTGTACGAGTCATGTGACTTCAGCTGCTGTGTTGAATGTTGCATCATATTTTTGTATGTCACGTTCGATTTAACACGAACTTCTATGTCAGGAGAGTCAAACTCAATCACTCAAGGGGCTGAAATCCAAAACACACCTGAGGTCCCGGGACGAACAGGATAAAAATTTATAGAACATTCTAAAACTACATTTTAAAACTTCAAAACCATAACCTTTTAACATAATTATGAACTAGATACATAATATTACCTGTGATAATGCTAGTGGGAATGCTGGAAGCTGAATTTGGCCACTGAAGATGCTAGTGCTAATAGATGAAGATGCTAGTGCTGACAGATGAAGATGCTAGTGCTGACAGCAAGCTAAAGTATTAGCTAAATGCTACATTTGCCTAAAAAACTAAAAAAAAACAACTTAGGTTAGCCAAAACATATAGTCTGTAGCTGAAAAAAGCTAAACTTAAAAAAATCCTTTGAAAAACAGAAAAAAAGACAAAGTTAACCAAAACAGCTAGCATATAGCCAAAGTATTAGCTAAACTCTAAAACATCCTTAAAAAACGTGTTTTAGTATTTCTTTCTATTTAAAACTTTTCATTTTGTATTTTTCACATTTACAGTGAACACTTGAGTTTATAAGTCTAAATATTCTTTTTCTAAATAAAGTTTAGCTTGAGGCTGATCCTGATTCGACTCTAACCTCTTCATTATTGACAGATGGAGGAGGAAGCTTCGGTTCCATGTTTCTATATACTATCATGATGAGTCGCTGCTGCTCAGACGTTCCTGCGCTGAATTCTAAACTCCAGCTCATTTTCTGAACTTCTTCTTCACTTTTTGCTCTGAAACTTTCTCAGATTAAATATTTTAGAATAGCCTGCTCTGTAAATCGTCATTAGTGTGAGTGTTCTCACTTTTCTAAACTTTTTTCAGCCCCGTTTCTCCCGCTGCTCCCCCCTCTCCGCTTTCTTCTCCTGAGCTGCGTCTCCCTTTTTCTCTCCTCAAACCCAGTCAATCTCCATCCAGTCTTGCATCAGTTCATTTCTCTGTGGAGTTGAGAGCAGGGATAGTTGAGAGCCTAGCAGGCCGGCGAGCGCCGTTGTACCAATCAGTGCTTTCTGCCACACTCGCTTCATAAAGATAAAGGGCTTCTCTCTCCCTGTTGCTCCTCTGGCTCCCAGTCCGCCGCCGTGACCACGGCAGTCTGACTGATGGTGAACAGAGGGGTTCTCTACAGCTCCCGAAGGAGCCTCGGGTCACGACTCGACTGAGCCGAGCCCACAAATTAGTGCAAGGACTTGCGTTCGTGGCGCGCTGAAGGTGACAAAGCCTTTCAGTTAACCAGAGTTTCCTGGCTCCGCGCGCCGCCGCCGCCCAATCAATTCATCCACGGAAACGTTTGACCTCCACGCTGGAAACGCGTCTCAGCTCCGATTGAAAGGTTATCACAGATCCAAAAACGCTGGTAAATATTTATCACAGCGAGTGGTGACGGCGCACAGACGATCAATACTTCATTCAGCTCAAGTGTTGCCAATAAAAACAGGCAGCACGATCGGCTGATCAATACGCCAGATCGCTCCTCTCCAGAGACGGCTCCGGCCAATCCTCCTCATTAGAAGTGAAATGACACGTTCCTGGAGCGCGGCTGCCATCTCTGCGTAGCGTCCGCTTTATTGACATGTGCCTGGCTGCTGCGGAGCGAAAATCGAACTATTCTTTGTTCTACCTTCAGTGAAGACGTCAGACAGGAAGTGTATGAGGGAGAGCTTCATTTTTCTGGAACAATGCAGGGATTCATGGGAAAAGGAACACACACCGAGCTGCAGGAGCAGGAAACTGATCCACATGGTCTAAGAAGTCCAGCAGATCCATTCACAGCGGTCCACATTCTTCTCTTATCTTAGATGAATACGTTCAACCTCTTCTCGTTTCCTCTTTTAGCAAAAACGTTCTAAACTACCAAACCGCTGCTGTGTTTTAATCACACCTGTATGTGTGTGTGTGTGTGCATGCACAAGTATCCGTGTGTTTGTGTATGTGCGTGTGTGCAAACATGCTTGTGAATGTGCACTTGTCTTTGCATGTGTTGAGACATTTTCATGTTTGTGTGCGTTTGTATGAGCGTGTGTGTAAATGTGTGTATCAGTTCTGCCACGAATTATTATTTTAATAGTCGACAAATCACAGATTATTTTTTCTGCATAGTCGACTAATCTAAAGTGAATGTAGAACAAACATCTTAACCATCATTAGCTTTAAACAAACTAAAAATGAAAACAATGAAGATGATTAAACCTTTAATAAATCGTGCAGCCTCTGTCCTTTATTAGTTTCTTGTATTAAAACGAGATTAAACTAAAAAAGTTCCATCACCTGCAATAAAGCTAATATTAATTAATATTAAGTCAAAAAAACGTTAGCTTGTTGCTAAAATATTAGGAAAACTCAATTTTTCTTCAATGACAGTATGGTGGGAAATGATTGGAGTCTGATGAAGGAGCAGACAACTTTTCAAGTTAAACGCATGTATTTAATAACAATTCAGTTTAATGTGTGTTGATCAGACGCACAGAGAACCCTCATGGAGGGTTCTGCAGGGACGGGACGCCAGAGTTTATATGGGCCTGCTCAAACCATCTTCAATGCGTCAGGAATTTGCCTTACATCAAACACTCTGAAGGAATGTGGGCCTGTATGCAAATATCTGAGGTTACATTAAAGAAAGAAATGGAATTAGACTTTCATTAAAAATAAAGATGAAAACATATCTCATGAATATATTTAACGTTTTTGTTTCTAATCTATTTAAAATGTCGACATTTGAAGACGTTCTCATTCATTTCCTATGGGGCAGATTTTGCTCAATATTTCAAAAACTATTAAGTTTATGAACATCAAACGTCCAAGCAGTAATGTCCTGAACGAGAGGAACGTTTTGATACCAGGATTAATGAAATCTCTGAAAGTCTGATTGAGTTTTTACATTCTTAAAAACGTACAGAAAGGAACAAACAGTTTACTCTCTCGTGAGATGGAAAACATGTGGGTGTGTGCGTGTACATGTTTGTGTGTGTGTACATGTTTGTGTGTGTGTCTGGTATTTTAAACAATCGGTGTCAGCTGTCGGTGGAGCGACATCAAGGAGACAATTAGCTTTATCTCCGGTGATAATCAAACAAGTGCTTTTCTATTCTGGCCGCCGTTGCTCAGACAGGGGCGGCCATGATTGATTTGGGCAATTTGTTCTGCTGATTAGGAGCGGCGTGGAAGCCCGGCTTCAGCGCTGCTCGCGCCCGTCTGTCCTTCACACTGGCACGCAGCAGCACACACAGATCCTCTGGACTCCCGGCTTTATTTCAGGTCATCTTCTCAGCGCTGAGAAACTGTCCAGAGGTGATATATGCCGGACAACACAAGGACACTCTTTATTGGAGCCTGAGGGCGGTTTTCTTCTCTCTGCTCTGTGGGTGTGTGTTTGTGTTGTTGTTGTTGTTTGTCACCATGCATTTGTGTGTCCGTCTGACCTGCTGTGTTTCTGCTCAGCCCCCCATGGCAGCACCAGATTTTGGGACGAGACTCCTTCTGGTAAAACCAGGACGTTTCTTTTCCTCCTTTTCTTATCCCATCATCACTCTTCACCTCCTCTGCCCCTACCTTCACCTTTACACTCACTAACCCCCCTCAAACACACAATCCATCACTAACAGTGACCTGGCACTCTACCAAACGAGCACTCTGAAGGCAGGAAGGGCCGAGCGGCAGGAGAGGACGCGTCCAGCTTCTGCCCGTCCTCCGGCTCACGCCGTCTCCTTCCCGCCTCTCTTTCAGCCACCATGAAGTTCGGCGGCTTCCTGCACCTGGACCAGGTGGAAGGCCAGGAGGTCTTCTACACGCCGGAGATGGACGACACCAAGTCTGAGCTGTTTGGAGAGATGGCGCGCAGCATAGAGAGCGCTGTGAGTCACTTTGATAAATGCATGACTTTATTTTTCATTCATTATTTTGATTCTTTTTTTTTTTCAAGTGATGCAAATTTGACCTGAAGTTTACAAAACTCCTCACCTTTATAAGAAACTATGCAACAGAATGCAGTTGTGAGCAGACGACCACAGAGTCTGTTTCACCTTCGACCCTGATTGGTTACGAAAACCACAAAATAAACCATAAACCCAAGAAATGATTTAAAAATCATAGTTTGTATCTTTCTCTGCTGTTCTCTACCACCAGAAATGTTTGACTAAACATGCAACAGTGGTGTTTAAACAAAAAAAAAAGGTTTTAAAAATTATAAAAAGAAAGACCTCAGGGAAAACCAGCCAGAAAAGATTATCTGACCTCCATGAGGTCTGAATCTTTACTACACAGTTAACTGTTTGTTATTGCTCAGTCAATACAGTTAATATGGATGGATGGATGGATGGATGGATGGATGGATGGATGGATGGATGGATGGATGGATGGATGGATGGATGGATGGATGGATGTTGGTGCATCATTAATTCATTAAACCAATAATTTACTGTGATTAAACTTATGACTAATAAATAAACACAGTACCAAGATTATAGAATTAATACAAATTTTAAAATTATTTACTATTAATTGATTTTTGCTTTACAAAACAACAAAGAAATTCAGATAAAACTTTTATTAATTTTCTAATAATGGAGAAAAGTGTTTCAGTGGCTCCGAGTGAGTCTGATCAAATGGAATAAATAAAAATCCTTCCTAAATTTATCTCACGAGTTGGACACTTTGACCGTCGACATGCAGCGGTTTGTTTTGAGTGTAACATTTGGTTCTGTTTTGAACCCAGATCTGTGGCGTCCCTGGTGAACCCGTCACTAGTCAGTAGACCGTTAGACTGAATGAGAAGGAGGTCCACTTGTCTGTTTTTGTTCTTGGTGCACGTCTCCAGTTACAGACCGGTGCTGGTGAGGGTTGATAGGTCGGTGGTTAAGGCCGTGTCACGCTGTGGTCTTTATACCTGAAGAAGCATAGTGTCCATGGTGCTGTCCATGGTGCTGCTGTCCATGGTGCTGCTGTCCATGGTGCTGCTGTCCATGGTGCTGCTGTCCATGGTGCTGACGCTGATCTCTGTCCAGAGCTCTGAGTTTCAAAGTGAAGAACCTCAAACTCAGCGCGGGTCGGGTCTGTCTGGTTAATTTGTACTTCAGTGACACTCGACAGACATGTCTGCACATCGATGGACGCATGAAATGCTTCTGAATTATATACATGACAAATGTATCACGAAAGACCGAAATTACATAGAAGGAACATGCATGAAATATACAGTGAGGCAGTGTGACACGGCCTGTAGAAATGAGGATCTTTGGCCGTAAAAACATGTGAAGAAAGCGATAAATGAATGTAGGTTTTCATCTGAGAACGAGTGCAGAGCTTCTCCCTGCAGGTCTGGGTGGTCTGAATGCCTGAAGCTGGAGATGGTTCCCGGTTGGGCCGGCTGCCCGTTTCCTCTTTGAACAGCTGACTGAGCCTCGCTGCTCTTGAAGCGGGAGCGTCTTGTTTGGATGCGTGTGTGTTTGTGTGTGTGTGTACACATTACACATGTACCAGCTGTTAAATCAGTGTCACCGGCCCCCACTGGGACCTAATCTGCTTCCTCGCCGCGCCGGCGCTGGTGTGTGCGTGCGAGCTCGTTAGCGCTCTCAGCCTGTTGGTCTCCGGGAGCCCGGTGAGCCACTTGACAGCAGCCACCCCCTCTTCATCTCCCGCTCCGGCGCCGAGCACACGCCGTACCTCCGTAGATGCATGAAGAGGACGCGGCTCTCTTTGACAACACGATGAAAAAATGCTGGAGTTTGGAGAGAAACATCAAATTAGAGGAGACGACAGTATGAACACCTGCTCCCTTTGTGGGAACGTTGCTGAATGCACGCTCCAGTGTTTGTCCACTTCCATCCTTAATCCAGCTTTGAAGGCTTTTATTTCCTCTACTGAAATGCAGTGAATACTCCAGCTGACTCTGAATTTGCTGAGTGATCCGTGTGGCTGACCACGCCGGCGGCGTCTGCGCCGACACCCCCTCATCCTGGCTGAGATGGAGACCGGGTCTTAAGTGTCCTTCTGCAAAGAGTCCCACATTGATGCTCTCTCTGTGATGTGTTTAGAGCGCTGAAAGCAGACGGCGTTTCAAAAGCACAACAGCGTCTGAATGCGTCCTTCAAAGACGTAATGGGGGGTGTTTTGAATAAAGTCCTTTTGTGAAAAGTGATTTAGTGGAACATGGGAGAGCTCTTTGTGTAAACAGCAGAAATGGTGCTCCAGCACTGCTGCTGCTGCTGCTGCTGCTGCTGCTGCTGGGAGGAGTGTCAGCGGCGCCCAAGTGACAGGGACGCCACCGTTCTGGGTTTAAACTGTGGGAATCAGTGCATCCCTGCTGCATGCCTCTCTGTATGTTTGTGCTGAAACATGTTGGAAACATTTAAGTATGTTTATACTTATAGTACGTTACACCGGGCGCAATATACGCCAACTGAAAGGTCTTCTTTATTGTTACCCGATTATTAGCAAATAGAAAAGATTGTTTTTGTTTCTGTTTTGTAGAAATATTCTCTTGTTTATCGCAGGAGTTCTCAAAGTAACCAGCAAAAGGAGAAATCTGCAAATGTTTTAAGGCAGTAAAATTCCTCATTACACACAACGACCAATCAGGACGCAGAATGTGCTGTCTTAAAAAAGAAGAAAAAAAAGCAAAATTGCTCTGAAAAAATGTGGCGAGTCAGTGAGGGAACACTACCAACATCATCATGATCAAACCAAAACAAAATCTTGACCCAAAGATTGAGACATGAACAGAATTGTGAGGAAAGGGACGGATGAGAATCAGAACGAGGAAAAGATGAAGATATAAATGTAACTTTGAACTTTGATGTTTCAGTAAAAATGTCAGGATCGCTGCTGAAAGAAGTCGACTCCAGCTCTCACTGAAGTTTTTAATTTTAAAGGACAGATCTTCATCAAAGCAGTCCTGTTTATGTCCGCTGCTCCCACCAGCTTTTGCAGCCTGAGCCGCCGTGTTTCCTGGACGTGGCGTTCATGTCCGTGGTTGTTGATGCTCCCTCCTCTTCTTCCCGCTCTTTTCCAGCTCAACGATTTGTTCAGGAAGTCGCAGGTGCGCAAAGACTTCATGAGCGTCCGCGTCCGCAAGCTGGCTTCCAGCAACTCCATCAAGGCCTTCGTGGAGGCCCACTTCAGACCAGGTGAGAGCTTTTCCAGCACAGACACACCCCCACAACCCCCAGTAGCCTGACAGACGTCAAACTGGGAAAACGAGACACAAGTGTCTGAAAAATGATTTATTAATTGAAGCCGTGAGCGGCGTTGTAACCGCCGCCGCCGCCTCGTCACCCACATTTGACCCGGGATGGTTTATGAAAATCCACTTTTTATTTTAAATAGTGGCCTTGCTGTTGGTTTAATCTTCATAACAACCATTTTATGTTTTGGTCGCCTGGGAATTCCGAACAGAACGACACGAGTTTCTGATGAATCTGCAAAAGTAAACTTTTGGATTTCCTTAGCAACTGCGGTTTCTGCTAACCACGCCCACATTCTTAATATTTTCATATCCCATGGTTCATCATTTTGTTCAGTTCTCGCTTGCGCTGCTTTTCTCCCTCAGAATCTACTGGAATTATCATGTTAACAGTTGAAAAGTTACAGTATGTTGAAGATGTTATGTTTAAGCGTCACCGATGACAACGCCTTAGCGGTGAAAGGGTTAAGAATGTGTGAGGAAGAGGATAGCGCCACTTTTGCGAGCTCACCAGGCAGACGCTGTTGAAAATCTCCAACTTGTAATTCCAGCATTTTTCTCTCAATGATGCTGCAGACTTCAGGAGACGACTAACAACCATCCTGAGGAGGAGTTTTTGTTTGTTGCTGGCACTAAAGGTGTTTTTGTCTTTAAATTCAACATGGCTCCCTCGTCTTAAGGTCAAAGGTCAACAAACTTCTGTGGTGGTTGTAGACTCAAGCTGGTAGCATATGTAATTCTTGTGAAGAACGAATGTTTCCTTTTCCCGTAATGCGGGAAAACATGAAAATCCCCAAATCTCAAACTTTGTCAGCGACGACTGCAGGTCAGATTTAAGGATAATTTAGAATTTTTCCTCATGAAATGTGTAAATCTGTTTGAAAACGGTGAGTTTTCTCATTTTCTAAACGTTTCTTGTCTGCATCATCACAAAGTTCAGTCCTCACTATGACACATGGCAGTGAAATCGTAGCATCGACGACGCTGGAGCAGGACAACACCACAACAGCTGCTCTCACAGGGACTCTGCAAAGTGTTTCTTCTGTTTCAGATGCCATAAGAAAAAGAGATGCACGTCACTTGATTTGTCTCCTAATGGTGTGAGACAACAGGTCTCCCTCTTCATGGAAACCTTTTTTAATTGTCTGCTCATTTCCAGGGAAATTTCCCACCTGCACCGGGCGGGCGAGCGAGCGAGCGAGCGAGCGAGCGTCCTGCGTGTAAATAACAGCAGCGCTGCTGGAGGCTCTTTGCTCTGATTAGATGTTAGCACAGTTACTTATTACTGTGTAAAGTCACATAAATCACGGTGACAGGAATCTGCCCGGATACAGCGGGAGGAAGGAGAAGCGTGCACAGAACGTCGGCAGCAGGAAGCTGACGCCGCTCTGAAAGGGATTAACCAGCAGCTTCATCGTTTCAGACCAGACCGTAGAAAAGTTTTTTAATGTTTCATTTAATTGCTAATGATGTAATTACAGTTCTGTAGAAGAATTGCACACTTCAACAAAATGAGAATTTCTCATTTGAGTCTTGAATAAATCCACTTTATTATTCACGTTACTAGTTCAGAGTGTGACGTTTGTGTTATTCAGTTACAAAAGTCTTCAAAATGGTGGCTCCTCGTGTGATTCAGTACGCATGAAGGAGCTGTCAGTTTTCAAAACGTCAGTGACCCCCGATTTAGGTTTTGGTTACCCTTTAATTATGATGATGCTGTTTTTAGCCAAATTAGAAAAACTGTTGTTTTCCCATCATCCCTTTATCTACGCTCTGTCCCGCTAGCTTACAGCCCCTCACTACCCTAACGGTGCAGCAACAATGGAGAGAAATGTCTTCCCTCTGTACAGTTTGGATCCAGATTCCATCTTAGATGAGAAAATTGATCTGTTCGTCTGCACGTGGATGCATCAGAATGGGGCGGAGCCTGGGCGGAGCCTGGAGCTGTGGAGCATTTTTCTCTTCCTTAACAATTTGGTTAAAGAAATCCTCAGGAATGCAGTTTTAGGCTTCAGAAAAATGCCCCAAGAACATGATAAAAGCAGCGTTTTCACAGGAGTTTGAAGCGGTTCTGGTTCTGCTGGTAGAACTGTCAGAGATCCGTTCTGAACGTTCCTGCGTTGGTTGCAGACACTCGATTCACGGTGGACAACATCATGGAGGCTCTGCTGAAGCAGCTGAAGGCATCCAAAGACACCAGCATCTCCGTCAAGAAGCCGGAGGAGAACAACATCCGCTTCACCAGCTATGGTAACTGGATCATCAAATGGGGAGGGGGGGGGGTGCTAACACGTTTCTCTGGTCCAGAACAGAAAGAGTTCCTTCTGTCTGTCTGCTCAGGTCTGTCCTCCATCCCCATCTTCACCACCACCACCACCGCAGCTATCACCATCGTCCCCCCCACCACCTCCACAACCAGACGCCCTCTGAAAGGTCGCACCACCACACACAGGCCCGCCACCAGCAGACGCACCACCACAGCGGCGCCGACCACAACGCCGTTCCTCACCACCACTCTCCCAGCCGCCACCACCACGTCCCGCGGCAGGAAACTCGCCCCCAAGGCCCAGAAGCCCTGCGACTCCCACCCCTGCCTGCACGGGGGCACCTGCGAGGACGACGGCAGCAGCTTCAGCTGCAAGTGTCCCGCCGGGCGAGGGGGGCCCGTCTGCGAGAAAGGTGAGCGGCGGTTTGGACTGCCGACTTCTTCCAAAGCCGTTTATGAAGATGAGACTTGAAATAATCCCCCCGCAGCAGTCAGCTGTTTTCTAATCACCTTTAATCCCTAAATGCATTAATGACTTTTGAAAGTGGCAAAAACCCTCAGATATGATTAAAAAAGAATGAAGCCAGCGGCTGATGAAATGAAAAGTCTCCAGTTCTGTTTTACGTTTGGCTGATTAGAATAAGTGCCTGTTTGCTCTTATTGACGCCGCGGGAGTCGTGATGTCGGGATCCGGGGGGATGGTGGGGGGGGAGTGGTCACAGATGTGGATTTATGGGCGTGTAAAGCTCAACGACTTCTGGGAGCCCGGGAGGGCATGTCGAGCTTACAATAACGTGTTATTTTTAGTCTCTGACACCGGGACAAAGAGGAGAGTCGGCTTGATTCCACTTCAATCTGCCGTCTGGTGATGCTGGCGTTTCTGGTGTGAGCGCCGAGCCGTTTGGCGGCGGCGAGACGAAATCCAATCAGCTCTGCGGAGAAAAGTTATCAATCGGAAACAAACTCTCGTTTGTTTCTCTTTTGGGATTTGGAACTGGCACAGCTGCATCTTTAGATCACTGATGAGGATTTACTGGAGGAGGGGCACTGTATGTCCCTGGTGTGGAGTGGGCGGCCGGTGTCGTGCATGAGATCAATCTAGACATGAAAACACGAGGAGCTCGTCCGGCACACGTGAAGAAACCAGCAGCAAAAATCTGAGCTCAGCAAATGCAGGAAAAGTCATTTTCATCACTTTGATCAAAAAAGTCAAGATAAGAGACAAGAAAAAACTGTAACTTATTAACATAATTATGAACTAAATATATAGCATTACCTGCAATAATGTTAGTGTGAATGCTGAGAGGGAGGGCCGGATCCGGCCCCTGGGCCCTGACACGTCCTAGCAGCTGTAACACCCCCTTCACCTCCCCAACACACTAACAAAGCAGATAACGGGCTTCTGTCTTCCTCCCCCCGCAGTGATGAAGTACTTCATTCCATCGTTCGGGGGCCAGTCCTACCTGGCGTTCCCGATGCTGAAGGCGTACCACACGGTCCGCATCACCATGGGCTTCAGGGCGTCCGAGATGAACGGCCTCCTGCTCTACAACGGCAAACGGGACAGCAAGGACTTCATCTCTCTGGCTCTGGTCAACGGAAGGGTGGAGCTCAGGTACGGGACAGGCGGCTTTCTGCTATGATGAGGGTTTTCTAAAGGGGGGGTGCAAACTCTGTAAATGTGGGGGAACACGATGAACCCCACAGATGAATGAGGTCAGCAGCAGCTCTGACCTGTTTCCAGCCCGACACGCTACAGTCGTCTCTCAAAACTCAAATCACAGGCGGTCAAAGTGAAAGGGGGAGGGGCAGACAGGTGACACACGCAGGTGATGCAGCAAACCAGAAGATCAGCCTGAGGGGGGGCGCAGAAACAAAAACAGCAAAAAGCAATCTTCAGAGCAAAGAAGGAAACATCTGAGACCTCAGAGAGACAGAAGCTTCACTAGGATGCAGCAGCTGGAGGGAAAAGTCCATGTTCAGTTAGGTTCAGGATCTACTTTTATCCTTCACTTTGACTGAAACCATTTCAACGTGTTTAAACCGTTAACACAATTATTCTAATTGTGTTAACGGTTGATAAGTTACAGTAGATCAAAGAACTGGAAAAGACACTGGAGCTCCGGTGTTAAAGGGTCAAAAAGCTCTCCATAGATCAACAAATGAAGTCAAATTTGTGGCTTTCCACGACCGTTCTACATGGCGGGGGGGTCCCCGCCGGGACGGAGTCCCCGCGTAGCGCCTAGCATCTGAAGGCTGTGTCACACAATGCGTACATATTGCACGGATAAAACTGGACAGACATGAAGACATTTGGAAAAAGGGAGACAAGTTGGGTCTTTTGGGAGAAACTTTTCTTTTTTTCGTCTTGCTCTCCGGCTATTAAATGTGTAAATGTTTTCTATAGGGGTGTAATAGATCACAAATAATCCGTACGGATCACGAGCTACGGTTCGACAGATGCGTGTACCTCCCAACTCCACGCACACCTCACGCTAGCTTCATTTGAATCAATTGTCCATTTACATCAAGTACAATTATTGTCAAATTAATGAATGTGTGTATATATATATATGCGTGTGTGTGTGTGTGGGGGGGGGGGGGGTGTGAAGTACTTTATGCATTTTATTAAATATGTGTTTGAAGCTTTTCCAAAAAATTATTTCAGGCTTATTTTGTTTTTGCTGTTGTTTTTTTTTTTGTTTTTTACATTTTCTTGATCCAAATAGAATCTGAACCGTAAGTTTTATGATTTGTTACACGCCTAGTTTTTGATGTGATGCTCTTTAAGCTACACTTGTTGGCGCTATAAATAAAGTTTTGATTTGAAATGAACCACATTAAAACCACAGAAGAAGTGCGTCTAAAAGAGCTCGTGAAGCCTTCATGACTTGACTGAACATCTACATGTTGACATTCGGCGCTCTGGGCAGAGGTGGCATGGCGTCAGCACCATGGACAGCACCCGCCGGCTCTTGTGTTTTATGCAGCTGTAGAAGCTGCAGCTCAGTGAGATTCATTGAGTTTGGATGGAGGTTTAACTCCTCTTCCTAATTTCTGCACATCCTGTAAAGGTGTAGACAGTTTTCCATAACCTTTTGCTGCATCACTGCATCGTAGATGTGATGGAAAACAGACCATGTGTCATGTGGATGTTAAAATGGAAGTTTTTTTTCAGTTAAAGTCAGATACCTGGTGAGTTGAGACAGGTTGACATTTCCTCTGTGGATCTCTGCTTAAATAAAAAGGCGCCTGGCGGAGCAGAAAATATACATTTGGGTCAAACTCCTGAAGCATCCTGATGCTGAAGCTGCTTCACAGCGGAGCAGGTTCTTAGGAAGGGTTTGATGCCTGCTGCACGTGACGGCGAGCAGTGATTCATGTGAAAGCAGAGAGCCGGGTCTGAAGACATTTTTACTCCGTGAGCCAAATATCAGCATTACTCTGTGATTACGGCTGCATCTGTCAGCATGCAGCGCTGTCTGCAGGTCTCTCAAAGTGACCTGATGAAAACTTGCAGGTGCACAGATTGTTATGATAATAACATACACTCATCTCTTCTCCCACACAGAGACGGATGAATACAAATCTTTTGACAAAGGCAGCATCTTTTGAAGAGACGTGAATAGAATAATGACAGCTCCAGCGCCGCGTCTGTTTGGGAACTATTATTTGTCTTTTGGATGTCACTCTGACCCTCCGAGCTTCAGTTTTCTCCCAACCTGGCCGGGTTATATTTCTCTATTGAGAATGAAATCAATAGCAAAACTAAAGGCGATCATTAGTCACCTGCGCTGAGATTACCACCTCCAGCTGCAGAAGCCCCGGCTGTGGGGAGAAGAACTCAGGATCTGTGGCAGATAATTGCTCTCAGGTCGTGCTAACGCGAGCGCGTGTGTGGGTGGAAGGGGAGGGGCATCACCAGCTCCACTCACATCCTGTTGTCTCCTGGAAGTGGGGGCGTGAACTGGTTAGGACCTGACCTGAATGTGCTTTATCGTCAACCCCCCAGGTTCAACACGGGCTCAGGCACCGGCACGCTGACCAGCAACGTCCAGGTCAGCCAGGGTCACTGGCATCAGGTGGAGGTCACACGGAACCGCCGAGCCGGCGTCCTCAGCGTCGACAAGGAGCCTGACGTCCACGGCGAGAGCCCGCAGGGCACCGACGGCCTCAACCTGGACACGGAGCTGTTCATCGGAGGCGTGACGGAGGAACTGAAGCAGGAGTAAGACGCCGCCGTCCTCCCGCTGATGGTTGAAACTGTCCTCAGGTTTACTTCTGCAGAGCCGGGGCTGCGTTCAACAGCTCCGCTCTGACTTTAACGGCTCCTCGAACCCCCTCTGAAGTCCGCTCTGCCGCTCTGCTCCTCAGCGTGGCCGCCAGGACGGGGGTCAGCACGGGCCTGGTGGGCTGCATCCGCATGCTGGACGTCAACAACCGCATGCTCAACCTGCAGGAGGACGGCGGCGACAGCCTCTTCGGGAGCGGAGTGGGCGAATGCGGCAACAACCCGTGCCAGCCCAACCCCTGCAAGAACGGCGCCCAGTGCCAGGTCAAGGAGGCTGAGATGTTCCACTGCAAGTGCAGCAAAGGATTCTGGGGTAAGACGGTGACCAAGCTCCCATCTAACCTGAAATAAAAAAAAAAGTATTCCAACCTTGGAAAAACTCTGAATATTTAAAGGAAGAAAAGAACAAAAACAACAGATGAAAAGGATTTATCTCTGAGGGACGACAGAATATTAAGACCAGTTCACAACAGGGCTGACACGACCAATCGACTATTAAAATAATCAACGACTAATTTAATAGTCGATTAATCGTTACTTTATATTGTATAGAAATCAGAGTGCAGTAAAGTTAAAGGTTATAACTCCATTATGTTAGCTTTATGGACTATTTTGACATTTATTAAAGTTTTTAGGCTAATTTGGAGTTCAGCTAATATTTTAGCTACATGCTAGCTGTTTTAGCTAACTTAGGCCTTTTTTTGTTTTTTTGGCTAATTAGGAATTTAACTAATATTTTAGCTGACTCTCAGTTTCAGCAATTTCAGCTATTAGCTTCAATTTTAGCATCTATCAGTATTAGCATCTTCATTGGTTAAATTCAGCTTACAGCATCCACACTAGCATTATCACAGGTAATGTTATATATATAGTTTTAGTTAGTTTAAAGCTAATGATGGTTAAGATGTGTGCTCAAATTACTGTTTTAAGTCTAGTAAATTTCCGAGAAAAAAGTCGCAACTGGTAAATTACGAGAATAAAGTCATATATTTATTGTAATTTACTTAAGTAGTCATATCCAATTCTTCTCTTTTCTTTTCTCTTCCATTTGAAAGTGCATTTAAGTATAAGTGTCACCAGGAAATGTATCTTTTTAACCTTTTTAAATCTAAAATCCTCCCGCGAGGCTACACCGCGGCGCACTGAGAAGTGCTGTTCTTCACGTGGGTTCACTCTGAACCACAGAAGTTTAATGTAAATAATGACTTTTTGTAGTAGAATGACCTTTTTAGAGTTATGAAACCGCTGTTATGATGTATATTTAAGTGCTAGAAGCTCTGCGCTAATGCTAGCCGGTGACATCATCGAACAAAAGTGATGTCTGAAATATGAGACAATATTTTTTATAAATCTCCATTTTGAGGGATAAATGAAGGGAAGAATTCTTAATGAGCCATAGGCTGTGTTTTATTTTTCTCATACATTTTCAAGAAAAAAGTTGTAAATGTTTTGAACGTTGGATGTGGGGCCCAGCAAGGCTCCACCAGTTTCTGACTTGAACTACAGAAAAAAAACAAAAATTAGAAAAAAAGCGAATTATCAAGAAGATGTTAAACCCAACATAACAGAGCTGGAATGGTTATTCTGACCGAGTAACAGCAGTTTATTTCTCTGTAGAAGTCTTTGGGATTTTTCAGGTACGACCTTCAAACTCCCACCAGGGGGGCGGAGCCTCTCAGTCCATTTGTCTTACAGAAAGATATAAGAAGAGCTCGAGTATCGTCTGAGGCTGTGAGAGTTTGATATATGTTGTTTTCTGCAGTGACCGCAGGAACATTATAGATGTTTAATGTTCAGATTTAAACTGCTGTTTGAGATTTGATTCATTTCATTTGAACCACAGAGTTCAATCCACTTTATTTAAATGTTTCCTGTTTTCTCAGGTTTTTTTTTGTTTAATTTATTTAGTTGCAGAGCTAAAGAGACTTTATAATCTGTAACTGATTACTTCAGTTACAAAGCCTTCTGCTGTGTGTTCATTTGCGATCACCTTGAAGGTTATGTAGACTCTTTGTTCTTGTTTTATAGAGGAATCTTTTTAGTTTAAAAGTCTAGAGAAGCTCTCCAGGAGATGGACTCACATCCGCCGCTGTGCTTCAGTTCATGGCTTCACATGTATCTGCCATCAGTTCTCCAGGCGCTCGCCGCCGTCGTGTCGAAACACAAATCCTTTGTAAGCTCGACAGGCTAATTTGAGAGCATAACTCTGCCTGCAGCAGCAGCGGCTCTAGAAAGTGTTTGTCTATCTCAGAAATGTTCTCTGGACATTCAGACCAAACACATCAGCGTTTGGTCCACAACTCCTCCTCCAGTTCACTCCAAAGTAAAGAGGAGCCAACATCAGTCTTTCTCTAGCAGAAAAGGGTTTTTTTTTTTTTCCCAGAGAGCATTGCAACAACAATCAGCAAAGCATCAGAGTTCAGGAGGGATGTTCGTTTTGATGATGAGGAGCATAATAAAGCTCTGCTGACAAGTTAGGTGAGGAATTTCCGTTAATCTGAGAATCGCCCGCTGACTTAATTTGATCATAACGTGAGTTTGAAAGCTGGTCGTTCTGAGAGGAGGCAGAAAGAGGGGCAAATGGAGGAGGAGGAGGAGGAGGAGGGCAGATGAAACCCAGCCCAGATCAGATCAGAGAGGAGGAGATCAGAAACAGAGCTGCGAGGAGAGCAGCCTCCAAAGTGAAAGTAAGAAAACAGGCCAGCTCAGCGTGTTCATTAACGCACCCCCCCTCGCCCCTCGCCACGGGCTCTGGCTGCTAAAGTAATGACGGGTGAATTCAGATCTGCTGTGGCAGAGGGCAAAGCCATCATCCAGCAGACGTGCAGACTCCTCCCACCGTCTGCGTTTGGCCCAGAGTGGAGCCTTCGTGGCGGGCGGCCCGCTCCCCTTTAATCTGTTGGTGTAATATTTCCAAATCCTATTAGAAAATGACCTTTAGTGAGGAGGAAACCCTCAGACCGACAGGATCCTCCAGGAGAAGAGATGCTGCCGTTTCACTGAGGATTTCTGTCTGTCTCTCCGCTCAGGGTCGCTGTGCGCCGACGTCCGGGACCCGTGTGCGCCCAGCAAGTGCCACGCCTCCTCCCAGTGCCAAGTTTTACCAGAGGGAGGGTACAAATGCGTGTGTCCCATGGGGCGGGAAGGCCGGCACTGCGAGAAAGGTAATCCCGGCGAAGCTGCGCGGTGCTGGGCTTTATCTCCAAAGCAGCAGCGATTCGGTCCGGACTCTTCTGAGACGCATATTTACATATTTCCCTTCCCTCTAATTTCCGCTCTGTGGCATTTCCATCCGTCCTGAATTGAAGGGGGAGATCAAACGCAGAGGAGGGGGTGAGCCTTCGGGGTTGGGGGGTGATGGGAGAGTTGATGTGTTCCAGAGCTCAGGCGTGTGATTGGCCCCGCCGGGCCCCTCGCCGCATCGACTGCACCGCGCTTGTTAGCAGCCAAGCAGGAAACAGACCCGCAGCGGTCCTGCGCCGCGCTCCTGCGCCGCGCTCCTCCCCGCCCGTTTGCCCACAGGTGCCGCACTCAAACTTGTTTACTGGCGCTCGCTTTCACTCGGCAGGAGCGGGCCGCCGCCGGTTACACGACCAGCGCTCGCTCCAGCCGCGTTTGAAGTTTAGGAGGCGTCACAGTCTGAAGTCTCCGCCTCCTTGGACGTCAGCGACCTCAGCAGATAAAGATGACGGACGCTCTGCCTCCTCCAGCCGAGGAGAAACCTGCCCCCCACCCCCTCCCCGGGGAGTTTAGAAAAAACAAGGTCCTGATTTCCAGTTAGCAGGTGATTAAAATAAATTGAGGTGAACCAAAATCGATGGCTTGTGAGCGAGAGCGTCTCCCTTCCAAAAGGCTATTTTTACACAGGGATCAATGAGATGACTAATCACATCAGTCCTCCTGCCCGCGCTGATTAATGGCTACATGAGTGTCAACCTCAGACAGGTGAGGAGGGGCGTTTGGGGGCAGACGGCGCGCTCTGAGCGTGCTCAGCGCAGACTCGGCTGCTTGTTCCAGCGCTCGAGGACTGCTCTATGAGGTGTTCCACCAGGACTGAATGGCCGGCGGTCCTCCAGCTTTTCCGCGGCGCCGCTTTAAATCATCATATTGAGCAGCGAGGAGTCTCCGTTTCAGCGCCTGTTGTTGTCGTTACATTTACTGCACAAATTAATGAGAAGAAAAAAGTCTGATTCCTCCAATCGCCGGAGGCCGTCATCGATCGAGAGCCTCCTCTGCTCTCCCCAAAATGTGCTTCAGCTGCTGGTATCACGGCCGTTTAACCGGGTTTTATGGCTCTGACAGCGCCGGCTGATGAGATCATAGTCCTCTGATGTGAACAATGAAGCAACGGGCCTGTTTGAGGAGGTCAGCTGTGAAATGCAGGCGGGCTCAGGAACTACCGGTACCGACACATCCAGAACTACCGGTACTGACAGATACAGAACCACCGGTACCATCTAAAAACGCAGATTCTTTGTTTCAGACATGTCAATCACTTGTATTGTGTTTGCTTTACATTTCTAGAGGGGCTGGTTTAAAAAAATCGATCAATCCATTTGAATCGATTTAAGATTAATAGATCAGGAATTGATTCACAAGAGACATAAATCGATTTAGCACATAAAGCTAAAGCTCGCTAGCTTTATGCTAACATTAAATGGAATTCCCCATAGAATGGCTAATGCTAACGCTTGGTCGGCCTAAAAAAACATTGCTGACAAAATGAAGAATTTTTATAAACTCACAGGCATGAAATTTACAAACTCATTTCAGGAAATATTTTTAAGAGACAATTTGTGGTCCAATAAATCGTTTTTTTTCCCTTATACTGTCATCTTCTTCTTCTGGAATAAGGTGTAATGCTATAGCATGATCTCCACCTAGTGGTCAAACTGAAACGTCCTCCAGGAGAAGCAGAACAATGTTTCCAATGTTAATGATCTGAACATTTTAGTTAGAACTTCTCCTTTAGAGAATCCATGAAACACTGGATGATATTAACAATCTCAGTATTTCACTGATACATTTACAGGATGAGAACTGGATCAGATTAATATAAATATATTCAAATCATACAGTAGATTATTAATGTACTTCTAAAAAAAAATGTGTATAAATGTGTAAACTTAAAATTGATTTGAAAAATCAAAGGAATTGAAAAAAAATCAGAATCTAATCGATTCTGGAAATTACAATCGATACCCAGCCCTCAGTTCTAGCCAATCATTTTACCGCTGCAACTATTGTAGGCGTGGTCATATGAGAATAGCTGTGGCTATGACAGTAGGCGGAGCTTCAGTCATAACGCATACGGCGAAGCGAGTGAAAGTTTGTCAGTACTTTACACTAAAAGATTGTAATTGAGCGACATGATGGCTCAGACTGTGTAATGCTCAGAAAGAAGACCGTTGCCGTGGCGATGAGTGGGAAAATATAGATTTACGTCACTTCCTACCAGTTTGGCACCGGGTAAAATCTTAACGTGTCTGTCCCTAGCCCAGCATCTGCTCATCCTTCTCATCTCTGCCAATTAGACATAAAGGCGTCTTCTGGTGCGGCTCAGGTTCTTGTGTGTTTGCAGATAACACGACACTTGATTGACTTGATTGATGTTAAAAGTCGAGGCTTTTGTCGGAAAGCTGCTGCAAACAGCCAGGCGTCGACGCCCAGAAAGAAACGATTCCACAAAAACTGAAAGCCAGAACACAATAGCAGCATTTTTCCAGATCCCAGCTGTGCGTTGAACTCTGCATGTCTCCAAAGGTCTTTTGTCACATGGTGGCGTGCTGTGTAATCAGGCTGGCATAGACGTGTTATTTATGCTTTCTGTTGAGAGAAAATCCTAATCCCAAAGGCTGTGCACACATAAATCTATCTTCCTCCATAAGACTGACAAAGACGTGCAGTCTATCCTTTCATTTCAAGTCTGTCAGCAGCACAACAGAAGCGGGTGGAATGTGGTTTCTGTTCTCCAGTTGCAGAGAGGAGGGGGGCTTACATGCCCGTGTTCAACGGAGACTCGTACCTGGAGCTGAAGGGGCTGCATCTCTACGGGCATGATCTGCGGTGAGTCCCGTGTCCCGGCTTGACTCCTACACGCTGGAGTCTTATATGTATTACAGAAAGCTGAGCATCATGTAGTTTTCATAGTTTGTGCCTCAGGCTAAGAACAAGCTCAGGCCTCTCCAGGTGTGAGCGGAATGGAAAATGAGGGCTGCTCAAAAACCTCTCCACTGTACTCTGCTGCTCACTTCCTGTATGAAGAGTCCAGCAGGACCGCGGTGGACGTGTCGCTGCAACGTGTCGTCTTCTTCTTCTTCTCTGCAGTCAGAAAGTCAGCATGATGGTGGTTCTCATGGCCAACGACTCCAACGGTTTGATTTTCTACAACGGGCAGAAGTCGGATGGAAAGGGAGACTTCATCTCTCTGGGGCTGTACAGCGGGATCCTGGAGTTTCGCTACGACCTGGGAAAGGGGCCGGCCATCATCAGGTTCTCATCATCTGCTGCTGCAAACTCCACCAGGACAGAGACGTTTGCTCTGTGGGAGAAGCTCTGACCCGTCTCGAGCTCGAGTCACTCCGAACACGAGTCAGGAGGAGGAGCGTCCCGGCTCCATGTCGAGACTGACGGGAACAGTAGTATCCATGTCTGCCATGTCTCAGTCCACACGGGGTTCTGAAATGTCTGGGTTGATTCAATTACCTGCATCAGACGGATTGATCTGGTTTGATCGCAGGGATTGAAATCAATTAAGTCAATCAATCTTTACGCCCCTACCACAGACTTTTATAGAGAAATGAACAGCTTTTAATCTGTTGGTTAAGATAATCATTCTTGATCTGACACTTAATCAATCCTGAAATCCTGAAAAAAACTAGAGAACCCCACAGTTCGAATATCTGAACTTCGGCAAAGAATTTGTGTCGTTTCAAATCAGGAGCTCAGCTTTCTGTGTTTATGATGTCATCAGTGGGTGGAGCCTAAAGCAAACATGGAGGAGAATCTGATCATTTTCCTTTATGGTGTTTGTTTGTATTCAAATAATGATAAAAAGATCCTCTAAATGTATCCTTGGACTAATGCGATAGCGGCCAGTTCAGGAACGGCCTTTGAGCAGACGTGCTGCAGTGAATTTGACGTGCGCCAGAATAGAGGCGGACGCAAACGCGATCTGCATCAGAGGTTCTGGAAAGTCTGTGCAGAGACGACAGCAGGGATGAAGCAGCGTTTAAAACAAGCAAACGTCTCTGTTCCTGAGTGAGGGTCTTCCAGAAGCTGCGGGGTCATGGTTCCTAACCCCTCTGTGTCCTGCAGGAGCAAGCAGCCCCTCCCCCTGAACGTGTGGACCACCATCAACCTGGAGCGCTCCCTCCGCAAAGGGGAGGTCCGGGTGAACGACCAGCAGCCCGCCCGGGGAGAGTCACCCGTAAGAGCCGGCGCTCGCCTGTCCTCAGCATGCAGCGCCGCAGCGGCCTCTGGCCGTCAGTCTGTGCCGTCGACCTCACAGCCTCAGACCTTTCTGGGACGCTCGGCGGGTTCAGTCAGAGCGTCCCGTGTTTGAGCGTGTTCAAATACCCCTGCATACAGGGATCAAAGGCAGCCTTCAGGGGCGGCGTAGTTAGTCTGACAAACTCAGACCCACAGACCCTTTTCACGGAGATGTTGGACAAAATGGCGACAGAGCCGTGAACGTGAAACGCAACTTCCTGGTAATGGATTTTTTGCAACTGTTTTTACAGTTGCAAAATGGATTTTGCAACTGTAAAATTACCTGCATGAAGCCCAATGAGGCAAAATTCTTTGTGATTTTGGGCTATATAGATAAAATTGAATTGAAAAATTGAATTGAATTGGATTAAGACCAGGAAACCAAAGAACTGAACAATGTTTAACACCATTTGAAATAAATTGCTACGTTAGCATTAGCACAGATTAAAAGGATAAAATCATAATTACCTTCATAATCAAACAAGCAGCATTCAGTGAAGTTCTTGTAACCTTTGTCTAACTTTAACCAGGTTGTCAGAGAGAAATAATCCACGACTGTTTAATATCATCCAGAGGAATTATGGGAAACATCTGATCTGCTGGTCTGACTGCAGACAGGATTATTGATATTTGTACTCTGATTTATGAACATAAAACAAGTAGGACATTTATAGGATAAATATCATTGGATTTTCCATTACAGTTGATTATCTTTTCTTATCTACTTAAGATTGTTTTAAACAGCGCTCAGGTGTCAGCTCTGCCGTTTTAAACCATAACAGCAGCTCTGACCGGCGATCTGTGATGCCACGTGAAAAGGGTCTATTCCTGGTGACTGAAATGAGACGACCAATCAGCAGCTACGAGCTTCCAAACGAGAGCGGTCCAATAGGTTGACGGGTCTGTAAGTCATCCAATTATCCTAAACGATGTATGTTATGATTATGAACATGCTCAGTGTCAGGCCATCATCTCCTGTAAGATGCAGAGCCCCCCCTCCCCCATCCCCCGTTGTGAGTATGATAATTGTGTTTCACTTCAGCTGCAGAAGCTGAAAATCGTATTAAAGGAAGAGTAAAGCCGTGAGCGCGGGCGGGGGGGCGGCGACACCAGGGACGAGCTGAACGCACAGACCTCATCCAGGGAGGCTAATTCTCTCCTCCCTCAGCCTCAGAGGCGGCGGGGAGGTGCAGAGGAGCAGCCTGGCATGGGCGGCGTGCAGCCTGGCAGGAGTCATCATCATTTCAAAGGCGGCGCGCGCTGCCGGCGTGATGGAACGCAGGAGTGTCACAGACTGAGGACTCTTCCTGAAAAATGTTCTTTACTTGTTATTTAACGGCAGCCGGCTGTAAATGAGGTCGGGTTAAGTGGCACTTTTCACCGCCTTTCATCTGCAAACTTTTTCTCTTTTCATCTTCCCCTAATGGCACCATCTGCCTCATTCATGGAATTAGCATCTCTCTGTTGCATGCCTCTAACTCACTGTGCAGCAGCAGCTTCAGCGACAGGAGTCGAGGTTCACCGTGTTTGCATGCCTCTGTGTGCACACTTGCTCTTCTTCCTCACTAACTCTGTTCATCCTTATTTTCTTTCCTCCTCTGTGATGTGCTGTCTGGAAAGAAGAAATCACGCAAGGTAACGATACGAGTCCCAGTCACACCTCAGTCTGTGTTTCATTTGAGGCTTTCACAGAGCCGCTCACTCCCATCTCTCTGTGCAACAACAGCACACACCGCACCGCCAGCCTCTGCAGAAAATACAAAAACGTGCCAACGCTCACGCCGGCGAGCCGATGCTCTTAAAGAGCACGCTTTGGCTCGCACCTTAGTCCATCTGCTGCGGGGGTGGAGGGAAGGTGGGAGATGGAAAAGAGGCGGCTTTTGTTTTAAGAAACAAAGAGACGGCATCATTAGTCCGGCGTAGGCGAGGACGTCATGCTGCCGCCGTGGGCTTTTTGGAGAAGTGAGAGTGAGGAGGACGGACGCCGTAGGAGACGGTCGGCTGCGGAGCCAAGCCGAGCTTTCGTCATCGACTTCTGACGCTCACAGGATCCAGAGTCTCTGGAAGTCACTCGCTTCTTTAGTTAACCTTTATACGCCGGCGACACACGTTTGAAATGCACAATTAACACGATTCCGGTGAATTCTGAAGCTGAGAAAAGAGAAATTCAAGGTGTTTTGTAAATAAAGCCCAAATAGTGTCTTAAACGTGTGGGTAGTGATGGATGAACATGAGTCATGAACGCATAGACGTTTCATTGGAAATAGTCGCTTAAATTCAAGTTTTCGATGGCGGGTTGACTATAGCTTCAGAGCTAGCCTTCAATTCACCCTTTAACTCCGGACCTCCAGTGTTTATGTTCTTTGATTTGCTGCAAATTTTCAATTGTTAACATGATAATTCCAGTAGATTTTGTTGGAGAAAAGCGGCGGAAAACAACGCTTTTCTCCAACAGTCTACTGGAATTATCATGTTAACGGTTAAAAAGTTACAGTATGTCAAAGATTTTGTGTTTAAGTCCAGAATCATCTGTTCATCAGAGGTTAAGGATGTAACGATTCTTTGTGAATCAGTGAAAAACTGATTCAAACTCGTCAACATGTTCATTGGTGCGGAAAATTAAAAAAATGTTTTTTCAGCCTCTGTAAATGTAGAAAAATGCAGAGCAGAAGACATTTCTCCATGCAGGCTTGCTGTGAGTGTGTACGTGTTAGAGGATGTCCCGATCCGATCACGGCATTGAAAATTGATGACTCGATCAATATCAGATTTTTGCTCATCGGATATGTCATTTATTCTTATTATGATCAGCACTTCATATTTCAATCTTATTATTCCAGATAAATACTCCACTGGAAGTCTGCATGTCATGAACAGATCAAAAAATGTCATAAAACGCAGCAGAAAATGGCAGCAGTTAAAACACGAGGATAACAACAACAATTCAGTTAAATTAATTGAAAATGATCACAGACTTCTGGGATCAATAACTTTTAAAAACACTTTAAACTGACAGCAAGTGTCTCTATTGGTTTGTCTTAATGTAAACAACAATCTATAAATGCATTTCAACAGAAAAAGAGTTTTTGTTTCTTTTTAATGTTAAGCTCTTCGTGCTGCAGACAGACGGCTGCACAGCAGCTGCTAACTGTGCTAAGCTAAATGCTAGCTCCAAGATTTAACTCCTTAGGACCCAAGCTGTCCCTTGATATGCCTGTTTTATTTATCTGACAGAGAAATAAAAGTTAAGAGAATTAAATAGCGTGGAAATAAAACCGATAATGTGATGTCTGAAGAACTTAAAAAACAATGACTTAATCTTGGAAAAAAAAAAGAAAAAGAATAAATGTTTCTAATGATCTGAGCTAGTCATGAACACTCATCAAATTCATGCTAAAACAGTCATCATTTATTTAAAGAATTCTAAATGAGGACAGGAATCACATTTGGTCAAAAATGTTCAATAGCTCTAAAGATATTAAAGTTAAAGTTACCAAACTTTCTCACATGACTAATTATCACTTATAGAACAAGAAAACATGATTTTTTTTTTCCTAGTTTATATTTGATCTATTTTTACTTGTTTATTAAAGCTTCTTCACAGAAGTGTTCTATTGAAGTTTTTAATGATATTAATAATGAAATATAAATGAAGGAAAACACAAATCTATTTATTCAATTTGTTCATGTTTTAAATATGTTTCAAAAGTATCGGATCAGGACTCTGTATCGGTAAATCCACAAAATCAAACGACTCGGAATCGGATCGGGCCCAAAAAAATCTGATTGGGACGTCCCGCGTGTATGTAGCAGACGGACTGCGTGTTCTTCATCTGCGTTTCCCTCCTGGGTAATTCCAGCCGCTCCTTCAGATTTAAAAGTTTCACATAAGTCAGATCCTCCAGGATTTCGCGATGTTGCGATCACAACTATTAACACAAATTCAAGCAAAACCGAGATTTGTTACATTTTCATCGTAACTTTACTGTAATTTTAACCAAAGTTCCGTGACAACAGTCGTGGATGATGACGCAGCTCCACGAGTGTTTCCCTTCTTTTTATTAACTCTTCAGTTCTCTCTGTCTTTTTTTTCTCTGCTGCTTTAGCACTGAGTGCACTGATGTCAGTTTGGGCTGCAGTTTGTATTGAATCCACTCAGTTATTAGGAGAACAGACAGTTTGATGTAAGGGGCGAAAAGAAAACTTACTTGGTCTTAAAATACCTTTAATTCATTGTGATGAAAAAAAAATCTGAAAAAGACAAAATTATGACTTTAAACCAGTGAATCGAATCACTGAATTGTCTGAATGGTTCTATCCTTGTGAGAGATTTCTGTGAAAACAACGTTTCTTGTCTTTGTGTCACTAAGAGATCAGATTCAGACTTGGAGGAATCCGGTTTGTGGTTTCTAATGCCTGAAATCTTCAAACGTTTCCTCATCTGTCGTTTATCGTGTTATCCGATGAAATCCTTCTCAAACGTTCCTTTTCTGTGCCCGTCAGTCCACACACAGCGATCTCAACCTGAAGGAGTCGCTCTTTGTGGGCGGAGCTTCTGATTACAGCAGACTGGCGAGAGCGGCTGGACTCACAGAGGGCTTCAAGGGAAACATCCAGAAGGTAAGGATCGCTGCTTCCTGACAAACTTTGTTCTGAAACTTTCTGCCGCCGCTGTGCAGTAAATCCGGACGTCATTCGCCGCCTCTGCCGCCCCGCAGACCCTCGTCTCTTCCAGCACAAAGTTTCTCTGTGAGGAGAAGTCACTCCGCTCATCTGGATTAGCCTCCGCCAAGAATAGAATTTAAAGCCCACCCTTTTTCTCTGCTCTGATCTTTTCTTGACAGCTTTCCATGTTTTCCATTCTTTTCCCGCCTAAACTCTCATCTCAGCGCCCAAAATAACTTTTTTGAACAAAGGCTGAGGATGGAGGAGTTCAGACAGACACGTCATGTAACGATGAGGAGTTGAGAACAAAAGCAGAGCCTGTCATCTCTGTGAGGTTTGGCCTCAAGAGCAGAAAGAAGAAATATTTGATGAATGTTTTAATTCTCTGTCACACCATCATCACCGCTTTCCCATGATGCCTCTGTGTCCTCCGAGGAGGAAGAAGCCACTGGGATGAGCTGGTAGAACGTTTCAAGGAGGAAGATTTTAAGTTTGGAATCCAAACGACAGGATGACCAAAGATCTTCAACCAAACGCATGCCGTCTTTACTGCTTCATTAAGACACAATGTTCTCAGAATAAGTCAAAAGAATTTGAGTATAAAATGTTTTCTTTTGTTATTATAGAACCCCTGACAGTAGGATATGTCCAATAAGATTTCTAAAAACTCGATGCAGATGTGCTGTTAAGAACAGACACGCATCGACGTACGGTTTGAACTTCCCTTCACAAACAGGAGAGCGGCTCGTCTTCAAGCCTATTCTCTTTTACTGTTGACTGAAGTTTTCTACTCAGAGCTTCTCTGTCTGACCTCTGCTGACCTCTGCTCCTTCCAGATCATGCTCATGAGCGACCCCATCCTCAAAGAGGAGAACGCGCTGAGCTCCAGCAACATGGCCATGTTCCAGGGTCACCCGTGCTCCCAGGAGCCCTGCCAGAACGGCGGCCGCTGCAACCCCACGCTGGCCACCTACGAGTGCTCCTGCTTCCCCGGCTACGTTGGAGATAACTGCAGCATTGGTGAGGGGGTTCATGCTGTTTTCAGGGCTTATAGATCCATACCAGTCCAGGAAAAAACAGTTCAGTGTTCGGCCTGAAACCCCTTCTGGATCAGCTGATCCGGGCGGCTCCACTGACTCATGGTTTCCTGCTTTAAAAGCACTCTGGAGGTTCTGATGCAGCAGAACCGTTCTATGATACAGAGGAATCATTTTATGATCTGCATTCTATGATGCAACAAAACCATTCTATGGTCTATATTCTATAATGCAACAGAACCATTCTATGATCTATATTCTTTGATACAGCAGAGCCATTCTATGGTCTATATTCTATGATGCAACAAAACCATTCTATGATCTATATTCTATGATGCAACAGAACCATTCTATGATCTATATTCTTTGATACAGCAGAGCCATTCTATGGTCTATATTCTATGATGCAACAAAACCATTCTATGATCTATATTCTATGATGCAACAAAACCATTCTATGATCTATATTCTATGATGCAACAGAATCATTCTATGATCTATATTCTTTGATACAGCAGAACCATTCTATGGTCTATATTCTATGATGCAACAGAACCATTCTAAATTTTATGATACAGCAGAACCATTCTATGGTCTATATTCTATGATACAGCAGAACCATTCTATGACCTATATTCTATGATGTAACAGAGCCATTCTATGATCTATATTCTTTGATACAGCAGAGCCATTCTATGGTCTATATTCTATGATACAGCAGAACCATTCTATGACCTATATTCTATGATGTAACAGAACCATTCTATGGTCTATATTCTATGATACAGCAGAACCATTCTATGACCTATATTCTATGATGTAACAGAACCATTCTATGGTCTATATTCTATGATACAGCAGAACCATTCTATGACCTATATTCTATGATGTAACAGAACCATTCTATGGTCTATATTCTATGATACAGCAGAACCATTCTATGACCTATATTCTATGATGTAACAGAACCATTCTATGGTCTATATTCTATGATACAGCAGAACCATTCTATGACCTATATTCTATGATGTAACAGAACCATTCTATGGTCTATATTCTATGATACAGCAGAACCATTCTATGACTTATATTCTATGATACAGCAGAACCATTCTATGACCTATATTCTATGATACAGCAGAACCATTCTATGACTTATATTCTATGATACAGCAGAACCATTCTATGACCTATATTCTATCACGTAACAGAACCATTCTATGGTCTATATTCTATGATACAGCAGAACCATTCTATGACTTATATTCTATGATACAGCAGAACCATTCTATGACCTATATTCTATGATACAGCAGAACCATTCTATGACTTATATTCTATGATACAGCAGAACCATTCTATGACCTATATTCTATGATACAGCAGAACCATTCTATGACCTATATTCTATGATACAGCAGAACCATTCTATGACTTATATTCTATGATACAGCAGAACCTTTCTATGACCTATATTCTATCATGTAACAGAACCATTCTATGGTCTATATTCTATGATACAGCAGAACCATTCTATGACTTATATTCTATGATACAGCAGAACCATTCTATGACCTATATTCTATCATGTAACAGAACCATTCTATGGTCTATATTCTATGATACAGCAGAACCATTCTATGACTTATATTCTATGATACAGCAGAACCATTCTATGACCTATATTCTATGATACACGAAACCATTCTATGGTCTATATTCTATGATTCTCCCACGCTCCGTGTCTCCTGGACTGTAGCGTGTTCATCTCGATGAACGGCGTCCTTCATGAAGACGATTCTGTTTGACAGAGATGAGAGTGAAGTCATTCTCCGCCCCGTCCTTTAGGCTCCGCCTCTGCGTTTGCCATTAACCTTGCGAGCGCGATCGGTCGTCCCTTTCCCGTTAATTAAAAGGCACCGATACTGCCCCCCCGCCCCATTTCCTGTCACCCTGCAGCTCTGATCGCTCTTATTGATCGATGTGATCCCCCCTCCCCCCTCCTCCTTCACAGCCATCCACGAGAAGTCCGCCGGAGAGACGGAGGCCGTCGCCTTTGATGGACGGACGTTCATCGAGTACCACAACGGCGTCACAAAGAGGTAAGAAGAGAGCCCCCCCCCCTTTCTCCGCCTTCATCTCCATTGGAGCAGCTATTAGGCGAGCGCCCCCCGTCCATCCATCTCCCCCGCGCCGTAATGACAGCGCTGATGATATTATCAGAGCTCGGGCCTCAGAGCCGACTAATCGCTCCGCTAATAGCTCAGCCTCCCGTCTGTAGCGGCCCGCTTCGCTTTTGACAGGATTTCACTAATTAGCCAGACAGTAAGCAATCAGAGGCTCGCTCTGAGCGCGCTCAGTGCAGGCTGCAGCTTACAGTCACTCTGGACAGGAAGTGCACACACACGATTAAGCATCTCATCCTGCTCTGAATGCCTGGATCACAGTGTTTAATCCAGAGATGTGTCAGCGGGTTTAACGCCCAGGAAGGAGGCGGAGCCTAAGAACCTGAGGAGGCCATTCAGTTAAGAGTTTTACAAGAATCCGCCGCAGCAGCAGCAGCAGCGGTGTCTGTCTGTCTGTCTGTCTGTCTGTCTGTCTGTGTGTCTGTCTGTCTGTCTGTGTGTCTGTCTGTCTGTCTGTCTGTCTGTCTGTCTGTCTGTCTGTCTGTCTGTCTGTCTGTCTGTCTGTCTGTCTGTCTGTCTGTCTGTCTGTCTGTCTGTCTGTCTGTTTGTCTGTCTGTCTGTCTGTCTCTGTCTGTGTGTCTGTCTGTGTGTCTGTCTGTCTGTCTGTCTGTCTGTCTGTCTGTCTGTCTGTCTGTCTGTCTGTCTGTCTGTTTGTCTGTCTGTGTGTCTGTCTGTGTGTCTGTCTGTGTGTCTGTCTGTCTGTGTCTGTCTGTCTGTGTGTCTGTCTGTCTGTCTGTCTGTCTGTCTGTCTGTCTGTCTGTCTGTGTGTCTGTCTGTCTGTCTGTCTGTCTGTCTGTGTGTCTGTCTGTGTGTCTGTCTGTCTGTCTGTCTGTCTGTCTGTGTGTCTGTCTGTCTGTCTGTCTGTCTGTCTGTCTGTCTGTCGCTCTTTGTCCTGTCTGCCCCCTCACACCTGTCGCTGTCCTCACCTGTCTTTGTCTCATGTCCTTCACTGTCTCTCCTTTTCACTCAAGCCAACTGACCAATGAGATCCCAGAGTAAGTAGACCTGGAGGCGGGGCTCGTTGGCCCCGGTTCAGCTCCAGCGCGACTAACAGCAGCAGAACTTCCATGACCTTTAACCCCGAGCAGAAAGCGTCCGCCCCACCCGCGTTCACCTCCCAGGATCCATTCTGACGGGCGCGCGCGGAGCGGCATGCGTGCATGAGGAGGAGCGGCTGCAGCAGCGTCCATGCATGCTCCAGCGTTCACATGCGCTCCACACTAAACTGCATTAAGTGTTGTGTGGAAGCTGCCAGAGGAGGATGTGCTGAATACCCCCAGCCCGGTCGGAGCTCCTGCAGAGCTCCTGCCTGGGAAAGCCCTCATTTATAAATAATGTATTCCCGCTCCCCTCCCTTCCTGCTCATTAGCTTGGTAAGTAACCTCTCCTTAAAAGCGATGCTGAAGGATCGGGCTCAAATGAAGCCGGCCAGATTCCGTCTCACTTCACACCAGGATCTCTGCCATTTCAGTTTTGCCAGATATCTGCCTGTAATTGTGAATAATTACAGAGTGGGCTGAAGTGAATGGCGGTGACATGTTAATCACAGATTTATCTGCCTTTGTAGATGAGACCTCCAGTGGAGATCTCTCTGCAGTGAGCAGCCATGGGCATCAATCTCACTTAGCGGGAGGGGACACGCATTCTCTGAGCCCTACTGTCAAAAGTTTAATGAATGTCACGAGAGTGATCCCGGCAGAGCCTCACTTCAGCCTCATTTTATTACCAAAAGAAAATAAATCCAATCCCGCGCGGCGCTTAGGAGCCACAAAGGTCGGCGTGTCCCGCTCCGTCCTTGGGGTGATGTTTCTGTTACTATTTACAGCCGGCTGGGATCGGCCCTCCTTCCCCCCGCCGCCGCCGCCCGGCGCCATTCTTCCAGTGACAAATCACGTCTGGCCGTGACTCTCAGCTGATGCGGCGCTTGACCCCGTTTTTTGAGAATTGCCCGATTCTTCCTCCCCTCCGGACAGGAGGTAATTGCCGGAACACGGCGCCGCGCTCCCCCATCAATATTAAGGAGCTGTTTGATAATTGGAGGTTTGGGCTGTGAGTTTACGTAACCCTTGTGCTATCGGCGGCGTGTTTACGTTGAAAGTGGGGTCATCTGGACCCCGTGACAGAGCACGCCTTTTTTTCATTTTGGCGTGTCGATCGCAGCGTCTCCAGGTTCATCCTCCTCTGATCGCGCAGCGTCCACTTCTGATGTTGTGGTTGGGCAGAGAGTTTGTGTGTTAGACTCTGAGTTAGCAGGAGGTCACAAAAGCCCCGCCCCCGTATCCTCATGTCTGCGCTCACACTGCATGCCCTTACCTTTCTCCCCTGCTCCCTTAAGTCCCGAGTCTGTGGACAACCCGTCTGACCAGAGGTGAGTCCGTTCGACTTTGGTCCCCTTTGCTTGTGTCCCCCCCCCCCGCCTGCTCCCTCCTCCCTCTCTCTCCGGCACCCCCCCCTCGACCTCGGCCGGCCGCGGCTGAAAGCGGCTCTGCGGGGAGCAGATTATTTTCAAAAGTGACACGGGGCTCCCAGCGGTGCCTCTGCATATGCTGCAATTAATTTCTCAAATGAGGGCTGTGATACGAGCGGAGCGGCGTGCTGCCTCTCCAGCGGCGTGCTGCCTCTCCAGCGGCAGCCTCTCAGTCCTTTGAGCGCCACTGCCACCCAGAGGCCAGACAGATGTCTGCACTCCTCCAAACCCGCCGAGGAGTTGACAGCTTCTCAGATAAGTTTGTGAAAGTCTCCACTTCTCCAAAAACATCTTCATCACATCAAAAAATCTATTCCGGGAGAGTGAAACCCGGACGGCGTGCTGTTTAATTCATGATGCACTTTTAATAACCTTGACCTTATCAATGACAAGCCGCGCCGACGGAGATTTATGGGCTCCTGAGAATCTGTGAGGGTCTGCCGGGGAAGAGTCCATGTGTTTGGATGTTTTTCTGCTGAGAAGCAGTCATCCGCTCAGATAGACGCTCTGTCATCAGGATGTTGTGTAAAGTCGTGGTGTGTCAGTCCCCGTGTTCGTCGGTGTGTGTCCTTGTGTTCGTTGTCATCGTGTCGTTTGTGTGATCTTTGTTGTAAAGTTTGTTTTCATCTGGATCTGTTTGTTGATGTGAAAGAGGGAGAACTTTGGTGCAGAACCTCTTCAGAGGGAAGGGGGGGTCTCATCGTATCCAACCCCCCACCCCCAGCGTTAGCATTCAAGAGGAGGTAGATCAAACGGGACGCTCACAGAGTCGCCCTGCAGGAGCGGGGCGAGCGGAAACCACCGCAGATCTCTGGAACTCGAGCTGCTCCCGGGAAATGTCACTGCTTTTGGGGGTTGGGGGGTGGGGGCGCACGTGCAAAGGTCTGCAAAACTCTGAGCAGCAAAGATCAGGAAACACATCAGGGTGTCATCAATCACCTGTAACGCCTCGTGCACACCAGCGGTCGTTCAACAACAGACATTCTCAAGACAAACTGTTAGCATGCTAGCTCGTGTGTTCACTGTTGGAAAAGTTTTGGTGTAAAATGTCAAAGCGGTATAAATCTGGTGAATCTTGCTCCAGTTTTTCACTTTCCCAGCTCGATTCCGATATATAAAAGACTTTGTGTCATAGAATTTCAGCTGGGCACTGTTTAAATGAAAACAGAGCTGGGATCTGTGTGATAAATGCTTTTAGATCAGTGAAAATGAATCATTTCCCACGGCACACCTGGACATCTCGACACAGTCGGCCGGCGTCTGCTGTGCACGGCTCGCGGAGCTAGCTGATCACCACTAGCTCCAGCTGCTAGCTTCACAGAGAGAGTGTTTGTGCCAGCCCGGGGGCGGAGCAGACTTCCTGAAAGGGGCGGTCTCACTCTGTGACATCAGCATGATAGAACCCGCTTGTTTTTGTGGGTATGGGAGGGGCTGGTGTTCCGAAATGCGTAAATGGATCAAAATACCACTTTGAGGTTCTTCATAGTGAGGAATGAACATTATCACACACTTAAAAACTTAAAAAGTTGTTTTTCTTGGTATGGTCCCTTAAAAGTCAAAGTCCAATTAAATTGTCTTCTCTGGATTTGACCCCTCCCCTGAGGGAGCAGTGAGCTGCAGACACAGCCGCGCTAACCTCCAACCCAACCCTTAATGCTGAGTGTCCAGCAGTAAGGAACTGGGTCTGACTCGGTCTGGATTTGAACTTGCGACCTTCCAATCTCAGGGTGAACACTCTACCACAGGGCCACTAAGCTGGTGGTAGCATGAGAGCATACACGGGTTAACCTCGAGTTTTCATCTAAAGATCTTGATTTGAAGACTCGTTTCCGAGCCCCGCTGTGAACATAGCTGCAGCTCCAAACCGGCGGTTCCTTCATCCTGTTTCTGCTCTCTCAGCGAGAAAGCTCTGCTGGTGAACAAGTTTGAGCTGAGCATCCGGACGGAGGCCACCCACGGCCTGCTGCTGTGGAGCGGCAAAGGGGTGGAGCGCTCCGACTACATCGCCCTGGCCATCATGGACGGACGCATCCAGATGACCTACGACCTGGGCTCCAGGCCCGTGGTGCTGCGCTCCTCGGTGCGCGTCAACACCAACCGCTGGATACGCATCAAGGCCAGCAGGTAAGATGGAGGAGAGCCGGAGGAGACTCGGGATGCTGCGGCATCCCAAGATCCAATCTGGGATGCTGAGATGCTCGGATTAGTCTCAGATTAAGGTTATTTTCATGCATGAGTTTGAGGCATAATGCAATGAATCAACATGGCGGTAAAAACCAGCTTAGACACGCCAATAAACATCTAACATCAAACAGGTTTGGCTTTTTATAGAAAATGTAGGCAGGAGATTAATAAATAGCATAAATAAGTGACATTTATAGTTGGATTTGGGCAGAAAATGAGAATTAAACTCCAGATTTCCTCCTTCAGATTGATGATGTCAGACTCTAAGTATGCAGAGTTTTAGGGTGGGTTCAGACAGGCTTTAGCATCCCGGCTGACCCCGAACTTTAAACGTCCTCCACAAACGAAGCCGCACTCCCATCAGTTCAGACGGCCTGCGTCCACACAGTAAATAAATGGTGCTTGGAGCAAATGATGCTGGCGTATGCAGTTAATCACTCACATAATTGATAGATAATCATCCCAGAAGTAGAACAACAGCAAGCAGTCACACAGTGATGTCACATTAATGGATTTCTTCATTAAAATCAAATTAACAGCCTGAAAAGAAGTCGTCTTCCAGCTTCTATGTGATCGCTGCTCAACATTTGCTCCCAGCGTCTCTGTGAATGGACGCGTGGGGGATAATGACTCTGATGTCATCGTTTACGGCGGCAATCATCAATCCACAAAGGCCACCGCGTCATGTTCATCATATAGATTACGTGTCAGAGTCGAGGTCCGGAGGCCGGATCCGGCCCTCCGGGTAACTCTATCCGGCCCTCCAGATCATTTTATTTTATTGTTCTTAGTGGCCTGATGTTATCTTATTTCTAACTTGTATAATTTTGACAAGAGTAAAATATTGGAAGTTATTTAATATTTTAATTGATTTATTCTGGAATAATATTCCTGCCTTTTTATTATTCATGAATATGTTAAAAAGTTAAAAGTTTTAAAAATTGTCATTCTGATACATTTTTGGACTATTTTGGTTTTTATCAATATTTCTTAGATTGTTTTGAGAATTCACGTCTTTCGTTTCCTTTGTTTTACCAGCATCAAAGTTTCTGCTCGACACTTTTCCAAAAGTGTGTTTAGAAACTTCCTCATGTGGGAGGAGCTACCAAAGTTTTTCTTACCCTCCTTATAAAAGAGATGTTAAGAAATCCGGTGCTTTTATTGTGAAGAGCTCCACAAAGGCGTCGGCTAACTACTGGATGTGACTTTTTAGAGCTGAAATTCTATATTCTGGTGATGCTGAATGTTTTCAATCTGTGAATATGAATAATTAACCGCAGGTTGAAAAACTTGATTTGATTTTTTTCCGACTCTATTCTTTCATCTGCTCCTAATCCTTAACGATTTGAATCAAGAAATACTCAGAGATTACATTTTGAACTGAATTTTCTTTATAAATATCAGGAGAACATGTCAAACCACCATTTTCATGGGAGTGAGTCCACAGCCTTAAAATCCTCCGTCTCTCTGACTGTCTGCGTTTGAGCTGCATGAAAATCGCCGCTCTGTGAATCCTCAGCCATTCAGGCTTTGTGTTTCAGATAAAAGGAAGTCACAATTGAAAGCAGTTTTCTGCGAGATGCTTCGATGACTTCAAGCTGCTTCTCTCTGTCCTCAGAGCGCTCCGAGACGGCTTTCTACAGGTTGGCAACGAGGCGGCAGTGACGGGGTCCTCGCCGCTGGCCGCCACGCAGCTGGACACGGACGGAGCTCTCTGGTTAGGTATGTGGCGCTCAACCAGCAGAATCCCGCCTCCATTCAGGTCTGAAAATGCCCTTCAGACGCTCCTCATCAGGTTAAGAGAACGGCTGGATAGAGATAACGTTTCTTTTTCATCCCAACGTCCGATTAAAGGTTCCCAAACATGAGCAAAAATACATTTCAGAAACTGAACAAAACATATTTCAAGGAAAGAGTTTTCAAAAGAAAAGTCTCCCTACATTTTAATGTGAAAATTAAATCTCAGCTCTGGCTGAAATTGGTTCAAAGAGCTCCTTTTAGCGGAGGGAGACGCGGACGCCGCAGCTCTGGAGCATCCGGGGAAAATAACATGAACATTGGCAGCTAAAAGGAGTCCAAGTGGTCCTTTAAATTCCCGGAGCAGCACAGAGAAGAGACAGGCTGGAGAAGAAAAGCAGCAATTGTGACATTTAAGAGTTGTGCTTGTGTAGAGGTGACTCAGGTACACGGAGGAGAAGCAGCGCGGCGGAACAGGTGCTGAGCGAGCCCTGCAGCAAGAATACCTAATCCCCACGCAGCCAGCCCGTCTTCTTTTTAAATCCCCTTTTTAATGTTCATCATTAATTCATCTGTAACTCGCATGAAATTAGCCGCGCCGACTGGTGATTCCACGCCGCTCAATCCGATTAAAGAGGCCGGCGACGTGGAAGCGAGCCAGCGGTCCGGCAGAGGAGAGGCTTTGGGACCTGTCAGCCAGGTAATGCCGCAGGAAGAGCGCTGAGCCGCTCGTCCAGCAGGAGAAACCAGGGAATTCTGGGTAAAGATGTTTCACATGGATTTACAAGCTTGCTGATGCCAGCTTTCTGACCTGATGGGTCAAAGCACACATCCAGGAATAAAGTCTTTGGTCCAATCCCAATTCTTCCCTTCTCTCTACACCTCCATTTGAAGGTGCATTCTTAGTGCAAGTGTGTTCCAGATATAGATACATATATATTTTTTTTAATCTAACCCTCCGAGGGTAAAGGTACAAAGTCGCGAGGGTAAACCTCGTCGCACTGAGAAGTTCTTCTCTTCCCGTGGGTGCGCTCTGAAACACAGAAGTTTACATTTAAATATAACTAATGACTTTTTTAAAGTTATAAAACTGCTGTTGTTATGCATATTCAGTGTTATGCTATCGCTGGCAGATCGGCGATTATTGGTGATGTCGTCAAACGAACGTCCAAAACATGAGACTATTTTTCCATAACTCCCCGTTTAGAGGGATGGATGAAGGGGAAGGGAGAAGGGAAGAACTGCGATTGGTCTCAGCTGTTCTTTTGGTTGGATCCTAGCTCTCTCATACCTGTACGGACCTGCTAGAAACCTTAGTCATAGGCTGCTCCACCCTTTTCATCTATGGGTATGCTGCAGGCGACAGGTCGTAGGGAACACTTCTGCTCGCAGTATAGCAGTGGAATGATATTCCACATCTTCTGATTCTATGACATCATCTTCATGATGAATAGGATTAGTCCAATGAATGAGCCTTGGGGGACTCCTTAGTTTACCAGCATAGACATCTTGTTTTGGTATCTGGAACCAAGAGAGAAGAGCATCTGTCCCCCCGGCTGTCAGATGGAGACGGTTTTGATGGATCTAGTGAGAGACGGTGAACCAGAGTCAGCAGGTCTGTAGGGAGTCTGACCCGGGGAGCTTCTGTACAGAGATCTGAGATGGTTCTGTTCGGTTTTAGATGGTGGTGAAGATGTTCAGCGTTCCAGAAGTTTGATTGAAAAGCTTAGTTAGAAATGTAGATGTCAGAACTTTGGAGCTAATGGTGGCTTCAGCCTTCAGTGTAGAAGAAACAGCCAGAATGGAAAGAACGGTTCTAATGGTTACGATGATCTAAAGAGATGAGGACAGAACTGATGGATGTAAGAAGATCTGCAGGAATCCACAACATAGCTAGAAGACTTCATGCTCCTGCTCTGTCCTATCTGCTGTGAGGAGATCGTCAGAGATGTGGAGGGAAAGGGTCCAGATTTTTGCAAATTTATTTTATTGTTAAAAACTAAAGAGGAAGCGAATGGTTCAGATCAGAGTTCTGTCCTGTTCATGCCACGGTCATTAAAGGAAAATAAACATTTTAAATAAATAATTAGAACTTCAGTCCTGTTATATTCTTCAGTTATCTTTTACAAAAGCAGACAAAGTGTTTCGTGTTGTCATAGTCACTCACAAACCGCGCTCCGCTGTAGCTCCTTTTTGAGAAAGGTGATTGTCATTAGAAGTTTTTTTAATAAAGCATCATTTCAGAGGAAAAGTTCACCTCTTACTAATATTTTTGTCCAGATGATGAGGTAAAAGTTTATTTTAAAAAAAAGCAAACTTCAAAGTCTAAATAGTTCAAATTCTCTGCAGTGTTTCATTTCTTCCTTCTTTGATTCTCTTCATTTCTTTTCTGCTTTATTCTAGTCTTTAAATTCAAATTCAAATTGATTTTATTTATAGAGCACTTTTCATATAAACAAATACATTTCAAAGTGCTGTACATAAAACAAACAACACAATAAAAATAAAAATGATGGAATTCACCCAAACAGGTTAAAGGAAACTTTAAAATCACTCACATGTCTTTTCTACTGTCTTGCTGTTGTGGTCAACTGTGGAATAAGCTGTATCAACATTTGAATTATGGTATACGTGTGTGTCGTACCATGGCTAGTGATCCTTATGGATCACGGATGATCCGTTGCACCCTCTTATGAACTGGTGTTTGTAGAAGCTCTGGATAGACGGTGAACTGGAGTTGCATGAAGTTTTTTAAATGACGGATTCGGGTCGTGTTCTGGTTTCCTGGAGGGTTTTCTCATCGGTGGTCTCAGTTTGCAGACAGATCAACAGAGAGGACGCATGCAGCAGCTGGTATTTACCTGAACCAAAGTGAACAAAAGCATCTGTTTTGGTTTTATTGGGGGCAGGACTGGCTCTGGGGTGCATGGCGCCCTGGGTGAAACGCACACACTCACGGAGAAGAAAAAGAAACACCGTAGGTTGCTGGAATATTTTGAAATAAGTATTGATTTATTTTAATTCTCAAGACCACTTAACATTTTTTTTTTTGAGATAATGACACTTCTCCCAAGCCGGAACAAACCCCCAACCTTTGTAATGGAAGGCAGCGGGGCGAACCACTGCACCAACATGTGATCTGACAGGACAGGTATCTCTAGGGTTTAAAATTAAAGAGTTCTGATGTTAAGCGTTTAAAAAGAGGGAAAAAAACGAGATCACCAGTTAAATTCTTCTCTTGCGACAAAATCAAGAGTAATTTTAACCAAAATGCATCGGGGGGGTCAAAGCAATTAAATGTAAAAAAACAGTCAAACATCTGCTTTGAGTCTTTTTTTTCTCCTCTTCTTTTCTTTTTTGTCCTTAAAGCTGAAGGCTTGTTTTACTACTTTTTTATTCTTAAAGTTTCAAAGAAGCACCAACAAATAACACCCCAACCCCCCATGCCCCTACCTAGCTTTGACAGGGGCTGTGTCAGACTTCTATAAAACTGTCAAATTTTGAAGAGAAAAAAAATCATTGCAATTTGGTTCCCCCTCCAGCAGATGTCGCCCTGGACGCCCTGGACGGTCGCCTATGCCCAGATTCAGCCCTGATCGGGAGCATGAAAATCCCAAATTCTGTTATAAAAACTGACTTCATCACCAGTGGAAATAGCTTTGGTTACAACATGCTCATCATGTCAGCAGTTTGTATATTTTTCTAAGTCTTTCATGTGTAGAGAAGAGATCCACCGTGTCATTCGTCTTCAGGTCGCTGAGGGATGTGGTGGACGGTGGACGGTGCGTTCTTTTGTCTGAGGATCGTTTGAAATTAAAACAATCCAATAAACCGAGGAAATCCGATGTAGATCAGCAGGAAGAGATGGGGTGAAAGTCTAAATTAGTTTAACCTATACTGATGGAATAGAGGAGCATCATCAGCGTAGAATTAAACCAACAGAACAGCATCAACAAATACCAAACTTTACCAGAATCTAAACTCATTTTTCAGTCTTTGAACCCCTGTCACGCTCTCAACCAGTCAATCAGACCTCCCCCAAAACAAAGAATAAGAAACTCCTGAAACCAACATTTGGATTGTGTTTGTTTTGTGATTGATCACTTTAAAGGACGAACTCGGCTTTCATCTCTGCGTGGTGTGGCCGTGGAAAACCTCAAAGGTTTGACACAAGCTGACTGAATCCAGTCGTTGTCTCTGCAGGAAGACATTTTTGACTTTAATTTGTCCTGAAATCCAAACCTTCATTCTGCTCTTTGATGTTAATCTCAGGTTTTACATATAAGATCTCCTTTCTGTGATAAACCGTCTTCTGAGGATCCCTGAAGAAAGCGTGGAGAAGTCCATCGGTCTTTGCTTTGAAGTGAAATCGCGTTGCAATAGATGCCATGCATTTCAGGCTGCAGGAATAAGCCAGAAATTATAAAGTTGTTCTTTTTTTTTTTTTACTACGTTGGATCAAGAGTTTCTGCAGCTTATCCTGAGATTAGGTGGTATCAGGTTAGCTTGCATCAGATTGCAGTTTTTACCCTCACATTTGTGTTGTGGGAATCCCTTAATGTGAGTTGTTTTCTAAGCAGTCTGCATGTGTTGTAACTCCTGCGTCTCCCCCCCCCAGGTGGTCTGGAGGAGCTGGCTGTGGCCCGCCGGCTGCCCAAGGCCTACAGCACCGGCTTTGTGGGTTGCATCAAGGACGTGGTTGTAGACGGCGTGGAGCTCCACCTTGTGGAGGACGCCCTGAACAGCCCCAAGATACAACACTGTTCCGCCGCCAAATAAGCTGGCAGAGACAAAATACTGCAAGAAACGGAAAACGAATAAACCCTCCCATCCGCTCCCTACATAGCGCCCATGTCTCCTGCTGTAATTATTTTCTATTTTTGTATACTTTTCACCGCTTTTTATATGGAACAATAAATACATTGTTTTTGTTTTATATGTTTTGCTATTTTTTTTTCCTTTTTCAACCTGCATCTCTGTTTGCAGTCACTTTTATGACCATGTGACCTTTTCAATGGAGAACTCCACTCTGTCTTCAGTTTTTTCCTCCTCTCATTACTTGAACACGGTGGACCGGGCCGAACCGTCTCTGGTAAACGCTGGTCCTGGTGCCGTTTCTACCCACCACATTCCTCACGCGTGGCCCGTTGATGAAGACGCGCGTTCCCCCGAGAGCCCGGACACGCCTGGTGTCCTTTCATTCCACAGGCTGACCCCCCCCTCATTATCTATTCCACTATATTTTCCTAATGAGACTTCTGAGCTGCTAGCGAGAGCAAGTTACAAAACCCGAACCCCTCCGCCATCCCACGGCTTTAGGAACCGAAGCAACTCCCATCAGAGCCTCTAGTTTTGAAATCTGACTCACTAACACGGCGGCGTGACGGAGAGAGCAACGCTTTTCACACTGACTCGCGTATCATCCATTAGTCATCAATCAAGAAATGAATCATAGATACAAATAAATGTTCTAAATATAGACTATATAAATCTGAGACTGTGAATATGTGAGATGGGTTTTCTTTGGAGAGTTGTGTGATTCTCATGTACTGTTGTGCGTTTTATTCTGCAATCAGCTGATCAGCTCATGTGACCGTCAGAAATGCATGGACTTGTGCAGTTCTTATCTGAACTTCTGTTTCAGGAACAACAAATACTGATATGACACATATTCTCTTTCTTTCTCTCTGATGTGATTTCATAAAGTGCAGACTTATCTTTTAATGTTTCCCTGCTTTTGTTTTCTGTTTTGGTCTGCTGTATTTTTCTTTGGGAGCTGTTAGTTCTGCAGGAACTCGAGGAGGGAAGAGTTTTTACCAGGTCTGACCTAAGGGAGGCGCTGAAAGCAAATACTGAAGAGGAAGGGGAGATGGGGAGCTGCTACACTCAATCAGGTGTCAAAGCATTGACAAAAAGGCTTCAAAAAAATCCAGCTTGAGACTTTTTTTTTTTTTTTTCTCATTTTTTCTTGGTTCCTGGAGGAACTTTATTGTTCTCGGCTGTTGAACGAGAGGAGAAAGACAGACTGGTGACACTTTGAAGCCATAACAGCCGTAAAAAGACAAAAAAAAACAAACCTGCGATGATACATAATCCTATTGCAAACTAACATAGCAGCGCATGAGTTTTTATTGCTGGTGCGAATTCTGTAACTTTCAGTGGACTGTTGCAATGTTGTCACCTCCGCCAAATGCAATAAGCCGAGATGACCTAAAGAGTCTTGTTTTAATATGATGGCAATATCTAAGACTTAAGTCATGCCTGTTCGTGGTATCAAACGGTCTTTTTATGTTCCCAAACCATCCAGCCTTTGTTTTGTACAGCCCTGCAATTTGTACCTGTAAATTTAGTGTGATGCGTGGAGGTTTCTGTTTTTTAGTACGATACACTGGAACCCGGTCGAACTCGTCAGCTCACAGATTCACGTGTTTGTGAGAGACGGACGACCTGGAAGCTTTAGCTCTGCGTTCAATCTCAACTCTGGAAATCCACCGTCCTCTAGATCTGACCCTCCTGGGGAGCGATGGATGCAAAAAGAAGTCCTGACCACGATAACGAGGAATTGCCTTACAAACTCTGGACTGAGCAAATCCATGTAACCTTTATCCAGTGTATTAACCTCACCCTGATAATGTAAATGAGTAATTATGATAACCATGTTATTAATAACCCCATGAATAAGAAATGAACTCAAAAGGTTTCTGAGGATGTACCATCTTTTTTTACAAAAACTTCTATTTACTGTTTTGAATCTGTTTTCTGGTCTTTATTTATGTCTTCATGCGGATTACTTTCACTGTCTGACCTCTGTAAACTACTGTCTGGCTGTGCAAACCTCATGAGAAGGCGCTGCACCGCTTAAGAGTGGCATGACCTAAACATTACTAACTTTTTGTCTTGTGTTCCTACCACCATGAAATAAAACGTCAACCAAACAAAAGTGCCTTCTCTCAGAGTTTTCATTCAAACCCAGTGGGAAAACTAGTAAAACTAGAAAAGTGGCATCACCTGAGATAATGCTAGCGTGAAGGCTTTTTGCTGAATGAAGAAATTTACTGGAATTGCTGAAGGGATTTTCCATGAAAACGCTAAAGCTATTTGAATAATACTGAAGTTGCAAAAAGTGAACCAAGAATTAAAAGAAATGCATTAAATATTAACAAAAATTGCATAAAAGGACAAAAACTGTACATTTATGAATACCAAAATTAACAGGCATGAGTCTCGTATACGGGATGAACGTTTTAATGCCAACACTGCGTAGGTTTAAAAAGTGCACAAAGATATCGAAGAATTTTTTGAAAAATCTCAAAAAATGTTAAAATGCGTGAAAGGGACGATTACCAAAAGTACAGACATGAATGTCCTAAATGTGCTGAAGGTTTTGATACCAATATTGCATAATTTACAAAAAGTGCACAATAAATTTGAACTTTTTTTTCGGTTAAAATACCAGAAATTGCCTAAAATTACAAAAATCGTAAAATGTATGAATACTAAAAAAATACAAGAAGTAATGTCGATGTCAATATTGCATAGGTTTGAAAAGTGCACAAAGTATTAGCAGAATTTCTTGAAAAATCACAAAAAATGCATAAAATTTTAAAAATCAAAACATTTATGAACACATCATAATGTCCTGAACGTGCTGAACATTTTGATACTAATGTTGCATAGTTTCAAAGTGCATAAAGTATGTGAAGGATTGACAAAATTCACAAAAACTGTGTAAAATCTTAAAAACAGTAAAGTTTATAAATACTAAAGTAGAAGCAGGACTGTCCTGAATGTGATGAACATTACAAGATTGCACACATTTTAAAAAATGCCTAAAGTTTTTGAAAAATTTGATCAAATCTCCCATTCATTTCCTATAGGACTGAAAAATCCCATAAATTGTGTCAAATCTTTAAAACCGTAAAGTCTCTCAGTACCAAAAGTTCAAGCTGTAATGTCCTGAATGTGGTGAACATTTTCATTGATTGCAGAAATTGCTGAAAGTATGAAGGTGTTTTTATGAGTCAAAAACCGTAGGGAGGTGAACATAAAGAATAATAATAAAGAGAAACAGGATCAGAATAGTAACAATGTTTACAAAGTATTCACACAATAATGAACTGTAAACATTCTCTCCATCCTGGTTACTCCCAAAGAGAACCTCAACATCTTCATCTCGACCTCCTCCAGCTCTCCATCAGAGAACTCTGCTGCTCTCTCCTTCCTCCATTCATTCCAACCTTTCTGTTTACGTCTCTTCATCTCTTTCCAAGTCTTCCATCTTTTCCCTGTAACCTCATCGTTCTTCTTCTCATTCACACAGATTCTCTGTCTTGCTGCCGCTGACATTCATTCTTCTCTTTCCAGAGCAGACCTCCACCTCTCTAGATATTCTTCCTCCTCTCTAGACTCTACATTCACTACAGACCACAGTGTCATCTGCAAACATCCGATCCACAGAGATTCCCGCTGAACCTCGTCTGTCAGTCTGTCCATCACCACAACAAACAGACGGAGCTCAGACCTGATCCTTGTGGAGTCCCACCTCCTCTGTCACACCTACAGAACATCTCACTGCAGTCTTCCAGCTCTCTGAGATGATGATTGATCTTTTATACTTCCTGCTCTATTTTTCATCTTACTATGATCTTTGGGTGTTAAAAAATATCACTACTTTTCTGCTTGATAAACAAACAGTTTGCCATTTCATGTATGAAATGTTTAGATTATTGTCAGTCGTCCTAATAACTTTATTTTACTGTGCTGCAGGTAAGACTTTGGGAGGAAAACAGGGGATTTTCAATTAAAAACATTGTTTTCAAAAATTATCATATATCAAAATAATCGGTACAAAAATTACAAACTGATCGACAATGTTGGTTTTGGGATTAAAAACCTGATATACTTATTTTCAACTGTGTATTTCAATCAGTACAATAGAAAGTTGTGTGATTGCTTAGTCAGCATTCACACTACCACGATTCTCCTGCACCTTTCTATGTGTTTTACGGGACATAAAATCTCTCTCTCTCTCTTTATTTGTTTCCTTTCATGAAGCATCAGGAACATCAAAACACAAAATCAAATACAGAATACAACACAGTCCTGCAACTTCAAGAATGAAAGGGTGCAGATGGAAGAACAATGTTCTTATTTTGTGTCTGCCCCGGCTAAATCAAAATTACTCACATGTATAAACATATATACGCAGCTTAGATGACCCCGCTGTTGGCCATTAACAAGCCAAACAATATAATTAGACAAAAAGAAAATTAAATCAACACTAAAATCAAAACTACTTTTGACATAACTTTCCAATTTCATTCTCCTAAACATATTCCTAAACTGAAGAATATTTGTACAACTTTTCAAATCATTTTTTGTAAGTTCCAAAGTTTAACACCAATAAAAGAAAAACACATTTGTTTTAAAGTGGTGCGAACATCTGGGAACTTGAAATCAAATCTCCTTCAATGATTTAATCTTCAGAACTAAAAACAAACATCTTGAGCAAACTCTCTGGCAGTTCTCTGTTTTTAACTTTAAACATTCCTAACAGAGTTTGTTGTTCTATTATGTCTTCAAATTTTAAAAGACCAGACTTAATAAATAATATATGTGTGCTTTCCCTATAGCCAACTTGTTATTATTCTAATAATTCTTTTCTGCATTAAACATAATGGCATTAAATTTGTTTTATATGTATTACCCCATACTTCTACACAATAAATTAAATAAGGCAGAATAAGTGAACAATATAACATTCTCAGTGTCCTACAAGATAAAAAGAACTTAACATTATTCAAAACAAATATAGTTTTGACATTTTAGCTTTAACATATGATATGAGGTTTCCATATTAGATTTTCATCAACTATTACCCCAATGAATCTTAACTCAGGTACCTTTTCAATTTTTACACCATCGATAAACAAAGTGACATCATTCTTTTTCCTTTTCGCAAAAACCATAAACTTTGTTTTTGTCAGGTTAAAAGATAACTTGTTTTTGTAAAACCAATTCTTCAATTTTATCATTTCTCTTTCAACTTCTTCCGTTACATTTTTTAAATCTTTTCCAGAGCAAAATAGGGTCGATCATCTGCAAATAATATAAGATTTAGAACGTTAGAACACTTTCACAGATTCATTTTATATATAAAATAAAAAGAATTGGGCCCAAAATTGATCCTTGTGGAAGTCTCAATCGCACTTTCAACAATTTCAGCAATCTTGGTATCAAAATGTTCAGCTTTTTAGGAAATTACTGTTTATATTTGTGGTTTTCATAAACTTTAGAGTTTTGAAATATTGAGCAAAATATGCTCTATAGGAAATGATTTGAAGAGTTGTATTCAGCAACAGATTAGCTTAGCAACAAGCCTTTAAATATTTTCATGGGTTATGTTTTCATCTTTTATCGTTATTTTAAAAAAAAAATGCATTGAGCTTTTATATTACCATTATGCTAGCTCATTTGGGTGACTTGGGATCTACTGAGGTTTTTGGCTATGTTGGAGTTTAGCTTCTATTTCAACAACATGCTAATGTTTTGGCTAATTTGTTATCTACTGAGGTTTTTAGGCTAATTTATTGTTTAGCTTTTATTTCAACAACATGCTAACATTTTTGACTTACTCAGTTTACTGAGGAATTGTAAGCTTTTTTGGAATTCAGCTAGCATTTAAGCAACATGCTAGCTTTTTTGTGGCTAATTTGGAATCTACTTTTGGAATGTACTGTTTTTTATACTAATTTGGAGTTTAGCTTCTAGTTTGGCAACAGGCTAACGTTTTTGGCTAATTTGTTATCTTCTGAGGTTTTTTTAATGCTAGTTTAGAATTCAACTTCAAATTTAACAACGGGCTTACGTTTCTTACTTATTTAACAAAGGATTTTTGGCTTTTTTTTTAGTTTAGCTGGTATTTAACTAACGAGCTACCTTTTTGGGGGCTAATTTGGAATCTTCTATGGTTTTATGGTGTTAATTTGGAACTTAGCTCTTAAGCAACACATTGTTTTGCAATATTAACATGTCAGGGATTTTTCACTAATTTTACTACAAATTTTTCAGAAATTTTGGTCAACTCCAGCACTCTTTCATATTTCTTAATCAAAGTTTAAAGTCTTTTAGCAAATTAACATTTTACAGATAGCTTTTGCAGTTTTGGCAAATCCCTTCGGCAATTACAGTATATTGCGTCACAATTTTTAACAAGAAGCATTCACACTGGCATTATTGCAGGTAAAGAATCTGTTTTCTAGTTAAATTTAGTCCTGAATCTTCTGGGAGTACCTAAATTCTTTAGTAAAAATTACAGTTTGATAATCACCAGAGTAAAAGTATTTTGTACATGTCCACACATTTTAATTTGATTTTATGGACTGATTGTTTTGGATGTGTGTATGTGTGTGTGTGCAGGGGGGAATTATGACAGCTATTTTTAGATACTATTTTTATCATTATTGATTGATATCAAATACTTTGAGGTGCTCTTTAGCAAGAAAAGTGCTATATAAATTAGGTAAAATTTGTACAAATTTTGAAAATTATAGCTGAGTAAATGTTAGGAGTGAGGATAATTGATCTTTTGTGTTCTTTGAAGAACATCTGCAAACATAACCTGCAGGCGTTCAGGACTGGATGTCAACAGTCATCAGTTTGACTCTGTTTTGTGTTTTACGTCATGAGAAGTTTTCCTTCTGTCTACACTTTTCCAGAGGACTATTTTAGTGTTTCGAAGTTTTTTTCAGACCTTGGAGAGGAGAGTCAAAGGCCACGAGTCGCTCCATGTTAGATGGGACATCCTGGTTTCCATTTCCCAGAGGGAAACCCGTCTTTGTGTTCTGAGTCTATTTATCACCTCCAGACTCAACAGGAAACCAGTCAGCAGGGTGATAAAAATCGAACACTTCAGTCCAGGAACTGAGAGCCCGGTATTTATAAGAAGCATTTTTCTGGCACGAAAACTGTTGTGACAGACAGAAAGTGGGACAGCTGATTTCTGGCAGTAGTTTGGAAAAACTCTGAGACGAGCAGAACCTGCATTACCTTTAGAGTCCCCGAGCTCTGACAGGACCTGCTGGTTTTGATGAGTTTCAGGTTAAATATTTCATTTCTGCCTCAAACCGGTCCTGATTCGGGTCACATGAACGAGTGCAGAATATTTTCCAGCCTTCTGTTTCTGTGAAAGACGAACTGAACTGACGCTAAAGTGATGGACAAAGAGGTTTTTTAATGATCACAGCTGCTACATGTTCGGTCACAGATATTTAGAATCCCCTTTACAGCAAATTATATCCACACATCTTTGTGTTCTTGTGGTTCATTTAGGGCTGTTTTCATAAAAAGAGGGAGTTTCATTGGTCACCAAACACAAACAATCAACTCTGTGTTCAGATGCAGCCAAAAGGCACAAATTATTTAAAAACAGATTTAAAAAGAACTTTTCGAGGAATTCCACAGAGAATGGACACCCACACTCTGTAACACAACGGTGGTTTGTCTGCAGCAGCAGGAAAAGAACTATAGATCTGAGGCCTGTGGGCTCACAGACAATTGCATAAGCCCATCCATCCATCCAGTAGATTAACCTACACTGAGAACCACAGGCCGGTGACGTCAATCAGTACTCTGCTGCTCCACCAACATGCGGCGCTCTCCGAGGGAGGGGGCTGCCCCAGAGCGTTGTGTAACAGAGAGGAGCCATAGATCAGCCTCATCTGCACATGGCAACACATGAACTTCACTGAAGCTGAAGCAGGGATCTGTTCTCATTGCATTATAAACATGGAAAAACAGTCATTTCAGAGTTTTTTTTTTTTACAGGCATTCACTTTCTGGTTTTACTTTAAATAGTTTTTTATTCAAAATGTTATTTTAGGTCTTGTTCAAATGAAACTTTGGGAGTTGCCAGAAAATCTGGCGTCATAATTACTATACCTTTATTATCAGTTTTAACTCTTTATTCTAAAGCAATACAAACCAATCAAAGAGGACAAATACAAGTAAATAGGAAGAAAATTTAAAAAACAGCAATATTATTAAAGAAAATCCTCTAAGTATTGACCCTTTATATTAATTTTACAAATTCATAAGCACAAAATCTAAAGACAAAAATGGGGTTGAGTTTGAGGTTAACTCATGTATGTCGTGTGAATTGTAAGATTTTAGATTTGAACGTCTATGTTGGTTGAATAAATGAATCAATTTTCAAAGATACACTTTACTCACATTAAGGTTTGAAGATTGTATTTTTTTAATATCAAAGTACATGTTCTTTTTAAATATCCAGACTTTTTTATTCAATCAAATCTGCAGAAATATAGGGTTTATTTCAACCAATCAAAACAAAAGAAGGTACTCAAACAAATAAAATTAATCCATATATTTATCAAAGCTGTAGGATATTTAGTAGGGCTGTGTATTGTCAAGAGTCTGGCGGTGCGATACGTATTGCAATACATGTTTCATGATATGATGTGTATCCCCATACATCTCTATACAATACCAGAGAATATATCACTATTTTCAAAATTGGGACTTAATAATCATCTGAATATGTATACATTTTGAAGTAAAATTGTAAAATATGTATCATTTGATGATCAGAACATTGAACACTGCGACTGTATCTCATAAACAAACTGCTTCTACACAATCAAATTCACGATGCTTTACTTTTGGTAATATAGGAAATATGTAAGTGGAAACAAGTTCCTTGATTTATTTTAACTTTTCAACCAATATCGTAATCCAGGTAATTCAGAATCTACTGGAATTATACCGATCATGACTAAAAAAATGATGATTTGCAAAGGTTGAGATATCTGAAGTGTTACAGCAAGGGTGTCAAACTCAATCGCACAAGAGGCCAAAATCCAAAACAAACCTTAGGTCGCGGGTCGAACAGGATAAACATTTATTAAACAACCTAAAGCTGAATTTTTAAAACTTTAAAACTGTATTTTTTTCATAATTTTGAACTCGATACATAGCATTACCTGTAGTAATGCTAGTGTGAATGCTGTAAGCTGAATTCAGCTGAAGATTCTGAAATTGATGGCTAAAAATGGTGAAGCTGATAGCTCAAATCATTGAAGCTGATAGCTGAAAACCCTGAAGCTGATAGCCAGCTAAAATGTTTGCTAAATGCCAAATCAGCCTGAAAACTAAAAAAAGGACTTAGGTTAGCCAAAACAGCTAGCATGTAGTGGAAAAAATAGCTAAACTTCAAAATATTCATCCTAAAAACTGTAAAAAGCTTAAATTAGCCACCTGCTAATTTAAGCCAGAATAACTGAAATGTTAACTAAACTCCAAACAGCCTAAAAAACTAAGAAAAAAGCCCAAATTAGCTAAAACTTTTTATTGTAATTCTTAATAATACAAAGGCAGGAATATTATTCCAGAATAAATCAACTTAAACCTTAAATCAATTTCAATAATTTACTCTCCATAAAATTATATTTTGTCAAAATTATATAGGTGAAAATAAGCGCAAGATAACATCGGGCCATTAATAACAATGAAATAAAATGATCTGGAGGGGCAAATAGAATAACCTGGAGGGCCAGATTCGGCCCCCGGGCCTTAACTTTGACACATGTTTTAAAGAGTTAAATCAATCCAAGTATCGCCATATAAAGTATCGCAATATTTCCCTGAATGATTATTTCCTTAAACCTCTGACATCTAATTATGTTGTGATTGGAAACTACAAAGGCGTGTACGTTCATGTGTTTGTGGGACATTTTTATGCATCACTGAAATCATAAAAACAAACTGGAGTAATTCTGAGTCCTGCCCTTCATGGAGTTTTAATTATAGTATAAGTTCACTGACAGGAATGGAAACAGAGCTGGAGGTGTTTTCTCTCGCTCTCAAAGAGCCGGCCTTTGTTTTGACAGGTAATAACCGGAAGGCGTGTCGGTGAGCGCGAGCTGCTGCGCTCGCGCGCTCCGCCCCGCTCTCAGTCCGCTCAGCGCCTCGGAGGAAGGCAGTCAGAACCGCGCGGGGACACCTGAGACCTCCACACTCTGCTATGACATCACGCAGGTAGAGAAGAGCTTTCATTCTGTCGGTTCTGTCGCGCGCGGAGGAGGCTCGTGCCACAGCTGCGCTCGCGGAGCAAAGACGGACGCTGCGCGCGCGCTCTCTCACGTCCCGTGCCTGTAATCGATCCCGTAGTTGTCATTTCTGTCCGGTCGGTGTCTGGAGACGCTGTGACGGAATAAGACCAACTTCCCGCTGCAAACGGGCGCACGCGCCTTCCCCTTGGTGACCCTTCTGTCAACTTGTTCTGATTCTTCAGAACTCTGTTCTGGCTCGTGTTTGATCCAGATCAGTTAACGGTTTAATGATCCTGCTGGATTTCCCGTTTTCAAACCCAGACCAGGTTGAGAGGATCGGGTTGGCCGCGTGACCTTTGCTGCAGAGGTTTGACCTCCTCCGTGAGAGAGAGTGAAGGTGTTTCTGCTTCCAGATCCTGATGGATCTCCGGATCTGCTGCGTTGGCAGAAGCAGATCCTGAGCCTGATATGCATGATGGGAAAAGATTAGGACGCTGATGGAGCAAACCTGGATCAGTTCTTTACTTTGGACTCCTTCAGTTTAAACCTCCCTCATCATAAAGTAGTCTATTTCAGTACAAGTATACGAAAAGTGAGTACTTGAAGTTTACTTTTTGTATTCTATGAACTTCAAATGTTTCAGTTTAGTCTGAAAAGTATTCAGCCTGGCCACCAGCTGGTCTATAGACTCCTCCAGTTAGTGAGTTTTTGTGACCTGATGAGCCTCTTGAAGTACATCTAAGTTTGGCAGAGCGTCCAGAACCCTTATAGTGTTCTCAGTGATTGTTGGGACAGTGTTTGGGAGAAAATAATCCGTCTGTTAGACACTTGTAAACTTGAACCCGTGGTTGATCACATCAGTCTTCTGAGTTTAATGTGAGATCTGAACCTCGCTGTGTTCTAGTTTTATTTCTGAAGCTCGGTCGGTTCACGGCTGTATCTGTGAATCTCCATCTGTTGTATAATTCTGCAACATTTAAACGGGCCCAACATGAAAATTCTGCTTTTTGAGGTTTTAAATGCATTTCACTGTCCATTCCTCACTATAAAGAACCCTAAAGCGCTATTTTGATCTGTTCATGCATTTATGAGTAATCCTCTATAAACCTGGTTATCTGCAGCAGCCCCTCCCATACCCGGGTGGAAACATGCTGACATCAGCGCAATGTGAACCGCCCCCTCCAGGAAAAATCTGTGCTGCAAGCTCCGCCCCCAGGCTAAAAACGAACACACACCCACTTTCTCCGTGGAGCTGTGGAGCCGAGGTGGTTATCCTCTGCCAGAATGTGTGTCCTGCAGGGGAGAACTACCGCCGCTCCACACCTGTGCCAAGAACCGTTCCTGGACCCATCTTTAGAGGTGGTCTCGGTTCGTTTCCAATCAGACTGAACCTCGTGTGCATCACGTGAACAGTCATGTGATGTAAACACGGTACGAATGAGGTGATCGTGAGCCACAGACAAATGTAGAGCATTGATTATCATGTTATCCAGAAGGAAATAATTGTTCCAACCGTTTATTTGTTAGAACGTTTATTTTAACACCACTGAAAAACGTACAACTCTCTTTTCTGTGTCTTGTTACGCGTCACACGTGCGGCCTGCTGCTGTGATGTCATCTTTAAAGCTCTAACAGAATTCTCTTAAAAATGATGTCATAAAACCACAACAATGAGACACGGAAACTCATTAAAATGTGTTCGGATGAATTCAGGCTCAATAAAACAACTTTTAACGTGATCCACATTCATTCTACCAACAATCTACATATCACAGGCTCAAGGATGATGTGGTGAAATGGGCGGGACCGACAAAGAGCGAAAGGCGGGGCCTCAGAGATCGAGTCATTTTACTTCTGTGTATTAAAACGGTCCAGAAAAATGACTCATATTTCATACATAATTTGTTTTTTTGTGTTCAAAAGTAAAATATGATCATATATATGGGTATAGTTTACTCTGAAAGGCTGAAGAAAATCATGGTATGGCCCCTTTAACGCCAAAATAGTCATTTGGTCCAGGTTCTTATGGACTGAAACTCAATGAGAGCTGCAACGTTTCACCTCAAAGTTAGAAAATACACTTTATTTATGTTTTGTGTGGCCATTAAGCCATTTATTTCTAAAGTATATTTTTGAAAGATTCTCTACAATTGAGTTTTATAACAAATGTAACTTCTTTCACTTTTGACAATATAGCATATGCAAGTTCCTTTCAAAATAAAACACATCCTGTGTTTAATCAGATCCTTCAGCTGCAGCAGATTTACTTTAATTAAAAATGCATGAAGCATGAGATTTTCTTTGGTGTTCCTTAACAATTATTTCTCTTTCACTAATGAATAAAAACATGACATTAGTTTAAAATACTTTTTTTTTTTAATTTATACATGTAAATGCAATAAGTTAAGTAGTTAAGCAGTAGATTAAACCTTTTACCATTATCTTAATTATTATTTTAATTTAATTACAGTGCACCTGTATATAAACTGCATACACTCTATTTAAAAAAAAAAAAAAACACAAGCTGCGTCGGGCTATAATCCGAAGATATCTATTTTGAAAAATGAGATATTTACTGCATGTGATAGAACGATTTTTACAGAACGATACTGTAAATGTTCATGTATGTATCTCCAACATCTCACAGTAGATTCATTGATGTTAAGCTAACGTGCAGCAAGTTAGCTCAATGGCCTTCAACTTTTAACTTGCATCATACAAACTTCTTCATGTGGTTTCCATGATGAAAATACAAGGATTTGAAAAGAATTACCAGTTAGTAAAATGTCCTGCATGTTCTATCTGCTGAAGAAAAAGTAGTGCAGGCTATTCTTTGTTGCATTGATTTTTCATCTATCTTATGTTTGTTAATTCTCGTTGGAGCGCCCCTAGTGGTGAAAGAAAAAATCCACAGAATAACACCTTTGTATAAGCCGCATGGTTCAAAACCTAGAAAAACAGTAGTGGCTTATAGTCCAGAAAATACGGTAGCTAGACCGTGCGTCTGCGGCTCTGGAGCCACATGTGGCTCTTTTAAACCTCCATTTTGTCTCTCTAGGTAAAATAAAGTGTTTTTGCTTTAGAAAGTAACTGTAAATGGGAAAGTACACATAAAAGGAAAGTAAAGCTTTAACAAAACCAGACTGACACATTTTGACAGATTTAAAATGTAAAACAGACTGTTTGTTTCTTTAAATCACTGCTGACATCCACCTGAGACGTCTTTTATTTTGAAAGGATTTAATGTAAATCTGTCAAAAATTATAAACATATTTTGAAAAAAAGGCTCTTTTTTTTCTTTATTTTTTTATTTATGCCAAAAATCTGTATTTAATTTATAGTTATAACTGAAACAATTAAATATTAGTTCAGAGTAGTGGTTTATATTCTAAGGTGTGATTTAAGACTGTTGCTCCTCATGGGTTGTAAATGGTGAGAAACCGACTCAAATGGATCTTAAAGGGTTACAGACCTCTGAGTTTGACCCATCTGACAGGTCAGAAATCTAAATGACATTAATGATTTAGTTAAGTCTGAAGTTTTCTTCAAAGCTAAAGAGCCATGATGGAGGAATAGCAGAGCGGCCCGCGGCTGTGGGTGGAGGCAGAGCTACCTGGTCACCTGGACTGTTGTTGATGGTGGGTAGCAGCAGACTTTCCGTTGTGTCAGCGTTGTTTCTGGAACAGACCCGGCGTGTCGCTGGAGCTCCTGTCAACGGTCGGGAGCCGCGGGGTCGATAAGCAGACAGGAAAGCGGCCGCCCGGGTGGAGGAATGAGATAGCGCCGCAAACATTTCCAGGACGGCCTCTGATCTCTGTCGCAGCTTTTTCCGGGCGCTTTTTTCTCCTTTCAGACGGCGCACAATGCAAGCGCTGTGAGGACGCCACGGCGGAGTTTCATCTGCAGACTATCGAATCTTTAGAAACCATACAACGTTTATAAAATGAGTTCTCTTCACTTGAAGACTTCTCGGATGGACATAAACGCTTCAGGAACTGACTTTTATGTTCGTCTGTTTGCAAACTTTGTCCTGATATTCTCCTTTATTTTAGCTGTCAAACTGTGGCTGAATAGCAGCCTGTAATTTATTTAACAAACCTTTATATTTCAAATCAATGGAATGTGTTTGTTTAGACCACATGTTAAAGTCAAGGCCCGGGGGCCGGATCCGGCCCTCTGGGCAATTCTGTCCGGCCCTCCAGCTCATTTTATTTCATTATTGTTTATGGCTCTGTTATCTTGCTCTCATTTCTAACTTGTATAATTTTAAAAAATATACTTTTATGGAGAGTAAAATAATGAAAGTTATTTAAGGTTTAAGTTGATTTATTCTGGAATAATATTCATGCCTTTTTATTATTCATAGTTATGTTTAAAAGTTACAGTTTTAAAAATTGACATTCTGCTAGCTTTTAGGACTATTTTGGCATTTATTAAGATTTTTAGTCTTATTAGAGAATAAAGTCTCTAATGCCTCTTATAAAATTTTAGAAGTACTGGTGAGATTTGGTCTTTAAAGTCTTGGTAGAACTCGGAGGTGTAGCCATCTGGACCGGGAGCTTTAGAGCTTTTCATAATATTTATTGCTTGTTCTATTTCTTGTTTAGTTATAGGCTTTTCAAGTTGTTTAATATATTCTAATTTAATTGTGGGTGTCATCATTTTCTTAACAAATGCTTCAATAAGGGTAGAATCCTTTTGAGATTCTGAGGTATATAATTTTGTATAGATTTTGAATAAATAGTTTATCTCTTTTAGATCTTTTGTAACTTTACTTGTTTCAGAATGTATTTGTGATTAATCTTGATGCAGCTTGTTTATTTATTTGTGGTGCTAAAACTCGACTTATTCTTTCTCCCTGTTTGTAATATTAATGTTTTGTTTTAATGAGGAGTTTAACTGTTTCTGTGGTGTAGCTCAGTTCTAGCTCTGTCTGTAAAGACAGTTTCTTCCTCTGCAAGGCAGCAGATGGGACGGATGAGTGTTGTATAGAAAGTTCTTGTTGTTCAGGCAGATAATGCCACTAGTTCATAATTATGTTAATTATGTAGTTTAAGAGAGTTCAATAAATGTTTATCCTGTTTGGTCCGCGGCCGAAGCTGATAGCTGAAACAGTAAGGCTGATAGCCAGCTATATCATTAGTGAAATGCATAATACGCCTAAAAGAAAAACTTACATTTATCAAAACAGCTAGCATGTCGCTGTAATACCTAAACTTCAAAAATATTCTAAAAAACTGAGAAAAAAAATGAATTAGCCAAATCAGCTTGCATGTAAACATTAGCCAAACTCAAAAAAGCCTAAAAAAACTTAAAATGTGAAAACCTAAATTAGACAAAACAGCTAGCATGTAGCTTAAATATTACCTAAACTCCAAAACAGCCTCAAAAAACAACGAAGAAAAGCATATTTGTTTAGACTGTTTTGGATTTTATCTAACATTTCAGCTTCATGCTAGCTGTTCAGATTATTTAAAGTTTTTTCCGTTTCTTTTTTTTTTTTTTTTTTTACGATATTTTGATGTTTAGCTATTTTTCAGCTACATGCCATGACAACTACATGACTTTTTATGTTCAGGCTAAATTGGCATGTAGCTAATATTTCAGCTACATGCAAGCTGTTTTGGCTAATTAGGATGTTTTTTTCAGTTTTATTGGATATTTTGAAGTCTAGCTATTTTTTCAGCAAAACAACATTAGCTCTTTTGGCTAACCTCATTTTTTTTTTCTCTTTTTAAGTTTTTTAGGCTAGTTTGGCATTTAGCAAATATTTTAGCTGGCTATAAGATTCAGTGTTTTTAGCTATTAACTTTAGTGTTTTCAGCCTTCAGCTTCGCCGTTTTCAGCTATCAATTTCAGCATCTTCAGCTATCAGCACTAGCATCTTCTGCAGCCAAATTCAGCTTATATTATTCACACTAGCATTATCACAGGTAATAGTATATATCTAGTTCATATGTATGTTAAAAACATAACAGTTTTATATTTTTAAAATGTATTTTTAGGGTGTTCAATAAATGTTTATCCTGTTCAGCCTCAATCTAAGGTGTGTTTTGGATTTTGGTCTCTTGTGTGATTGAGTTTACCCCCCTGGTTTAGAGGGATGGGGTCATTTATTAACCAGTGAGTCCCAGAGCCACTGTAAATGAAAGTCCTGTTGACTCTGTTAATGCAGAGGGTCACAAACAGCCAGAGGCTGAGAAACCAGTCGTTTCATGTTGTTTGGTCCGATTCTTCAAATGAATTTGTGAGATGGAATTCCCTGCATTGTAATTATCTGTTAGGTGTTCTAGTGGTATTTTCTGATGATAGGGGAAATATTAAACTTAAAAATGCATTTTTTTTTTATTTTATAAAATAAATATATTAATTTAAAAAATGGATAAAGACCATATTATTACGTTGAAAATTCACTGTGGCTCCGCCCCATTCTGATGCATCCACTAATGACCAATAGAAACAGGGACGTCTTTGTTATCCTCGTTTGAGCTCAAATCTATATCCAAACTTTACAGCTGGATAGCGACCTGATCACTGTTTTTGTTGCAACAATAATGTTAGCCTGGATGTGTGTTGCTGTAAGCTAGCAGGAGAGCATGTAAACAGAGAGCTCTCATCGATGGGTAATGAGAAGGGAAGGCAGTGTCGCTCTACGCTAGGGGTCTGCAGGGCTCTTTGACCCCTCTATTGTGGCTCTCTGGTTCAAGAAAACTTTTAAAAAGTAACTGTAAAGTAAAAAGTGAGAAAGTAGTAAAGGAGAAATAAGTAAACAAAGTCAAACTTTAACTCCTAAAAAGACAGTTGAAGGACAGCTCCACGTGTTGAGCTACAACATTTTGACAACTTTTTGTGCGTTCTGTGCTACAAAAAAATCAATGGACGTCAATAAGCACTTAATTGATTACATTATTTTCCGGAGTATAACTTGAACCGGAGTATAAATCGTACTTTTAGGCGAAAAGTCTGACGTTTCAGATCAAATCCGCCAAGCCCAGCGTAAGTAAGTAAGAAATAAAAAAAAGAAACACAAGAAAACTAATCTGTTAATCTGCATGAGAAAAATCTCAACGTTTAGGAGGAAAACAGCCAGATTCTCTTCCAAGTTTCTTTTAGACGACACTTCTTCTGCCGCTGTCGGTAGCAAATACTTATACTCAGATCCAGCGCCCTCTGGTGGTCGTTAGCAGAAACAACTGCTAAAAGACAACCAGTGTTTACTGGGAAAATAACAAATATATGAACCTATTGATGTCTAAAAAAACACACCAATAACTCTCTTCTGAGTATAAGTATAAACACTGGCTAAACTAGGAAAAAAACTGTGACTTATACTCCAGAAAATACTGTAGCTCAGACTTTTTGATCCGTTAAATTTGAATTTGATGCTCCAACAACAGTAAAATTATCTGTATTCTTATTTTATTCACTAACATCACACTGGCTACTACTACTTTTGCTGCACTGAGATGATCACATGTGGCAGGATGTCTTTTATTTTGAAAGGAACTCACATGAACTTCTGTCAACTGTTTGTTAAAAAAAGGCAGTTTTGTTTGTTTTGTTTATGCAAAATAAACAACAATAGTGTAAATACAAATTAATGTCTTATTTTTTTAAGGGTGAAGTAAGACTTTGTGAAGTCCCAAGAGCGATGTAGTCAGTGAGACATCAACTCGAATGGCTCTTTCAGAGTTGAAGGTTGAAGGTTGTCAACACCTGAGGCGTCGTTGATGATGCTTAAAAACAAGATGTAACTTTTCAATTGTTTACACGATAATTCCAGTAGGTTGTGAAGGAGAAAAGGTCAAGCCCCTTTCTGGAATTATCGTGTTAATGGTTGAAAAGTTACAGTAAACCAACGAACATAAACACTGGGGCTCCAGTGTTAAAGGTTAAAGGCCCCGCCCACTGGGTGCGTGCTGCATTTCAGCGTCTGCATTTTTTAAGGCAGATGAATCAGAGTCACACGTGGTTTTGGCGTCATAAGACCCGGTTCAAAGTGACTCACAGACCACCGGCGGTTGCCGGTCTGGAGGTTTGGAGTCTGTGGTTTTCACTCTTCCTGTGGCCTTATGGCCACGCCCCCTACACGAGCACAGTGAAGGGTTTCTCAGTCCAGCCAAGAAACCGTCCATCAACCCAGTTAATAAACTACAACAGCATATCTTTGTGAATAATTAAAAAACTCTAAGATGTTTTTATGAACATTTTGACTGATACTTCCCTACTAAACAGTTGAAAGTTAGTTATCTATTGATTTCCTGTTTCGTCTGTTTGTTCCTGGAGGAAAAGTTGTCATCTCAACCGAGATGGAAAATGCCTAAATAATATTATATTTTTACATGTTTTCAGTCCAAAATCTTGATGTTTCTCAGAGGATCTTAAAACCAAGCATGAATTATTGAAGAGCCGACTGTGATGAAGAATCTGTTATTTTAAGTAAATCTCCTGGAGGACGAACACACATTTGTTGAATGTTTTCCAATAAATGTTTGTCCTCCAAAAAGATAAATAAAAACTAGAAAAGTTGCATTACCTGTGATGAGGCTAGTGTGAATGCTGTTTGCTAAAAGTAGTTGCTGAAGATGTTGATGCTTTTTTTCTGTTGATGCATTTAACTTAAATTGCTCTAAAGATTTGGTGAAAATTAAAAAACTATTTGCAAAACACTACATTTAAAAAAGGCTGTACATTTTGTTAAAGAATTATGAAAGAGCGCTGAAATTGACCTTCATTTCTGAAAAATGTCTTGTAAAATTGCTCAAAAATCTCTAATGCATGCCAATATAGCAAAAATATTCAATGTGTTGGTTAAATATGAGCTAAACTCAAAATTAGCCCAAAAAAACCTCAGTAGATTCCAAATTAGCCAAAAAAGCTAGCTCGTTGCTTTGAAACTATCTAAAATCCAAAATAGCCTAAAATTGCTCAGTAAACTAAATTATTCAAAAAGTTAGCATGTCGCTATAATAGAAGCTAAACTTTAATTTAGCCTAAAAAAACTTCAGTAGATAACAAATCAACCAAAAACGTTAGCATATTGCTAAAATAGTAACTAAACTCCAAATTAGCATTAAAAAAACCTTAGTGGATGCCAAATTAGCCAACAAAGCTAGCATGTTGCTTAAATACTAGCAAAACTCTAAAATAGCCCAAAATTCTTCAGTAAACTAAATTAGCCAAAAACGTTTGCATGTTGCTAAAATATTAGCTAAACTCCAAATTAGTATAAATAAAACTAAATTAGCCAATATAACTAGGTATAAAATGTTAGGTAAACTCTTTTTTTTTTTAATTACAATAAAAGATGAAAACATATGTATTGTATTGTTTTGTGGCTAATCTACTTAAAAATGTGAAATTTGAAGACTTTCTCATTCATTTCCTTTGGGGAATATTTTACACACTATTTCAAAAACTATAAAGTTGATAAATACCCCAAATACAAGCAGTAAAGTCCTGAACAAGCTGAACATTTTGATACCAAGATTGATGAAAGTGTGATTGAGTTCTTACGTGGCAAAAAACATACGGAAAAGAGCAAGAGAATCACTATAGTGTCGATGCTTACTAAATAATCCCTGCTTACTAAGCAATCATACAATAAAAGAAAACTGCCCTCTCTGGTATATATACCCCCCGATGATCTGGGTCATCGGGGGGTATATATAGTCTAACGCCGCTGGTTTCTATGAGACGGATATAAACGCAGCACACGCTTTCTGTGCATGCTAAGTTTATCACCTTTTTGTCAGCAGGCCGAGACAGACGAGCTTTAAAAAGCTGACCGGCTATATTGAACTTCAGACATTATGTAAGAGGATAGAGAGGTGTCTGTTTGCCCCCAACCAGCTCGAGGCGGCCTGCTGCCCCCAGCTGCCTCCGTCTCCGCTTAACACGCCGTTTCCCTGGCGACCAGACAAAGGCCGGATTCTTGAAATCTCGTTGAACGATTTTGTCTCCCTTCTTCTGACTGATCGGGGGCAGATACGGGGAAAGCGGGGCAGTCGGAGGGAATCCTATTCTTGGAAAGCCCTGAGTCACTCTTTCTCCTGCAGGCAGGATCCGAGGAGAAGACGGAAGGCAGAAGGAGACGGTTGTTCAGTTGACTTCACACTCAGATTCTCAAGAAAAATGATCTTTGATCAGAGCTAAAAAAAAAAAAACGCAACTATTTTTAATAAAAGTTAAAAAATACTCATTAAAAAAAACCTTCAAAATTCAATCACCATAACAAACAATAGAGTATTCAGGCCACAAAAAGGAGAGAAAATGAACAAATATATTAAAATAAAGATGTAAAGTTATAAAGAGTCTATATTTGATGAGATTCTAAAATGATAAGAAACAGACAAAATTTAACAAAAAAGTGTTCACATTTATGAAAAAAGTCACAATTAAGTAAAAAAATGTAACAAATCATGAGAATTAAATCATAAAACTAGAGAAACTAGAAAAGAGTTAACATTTTACAAGAGTCAAAATTATAAGAAAAAGTCCAAATTTTACAAGAATAAAGAATCAAAATTATGAGAAAAGTTGTTCCATTAAAATAAAAAAATGTAACAAATTAAGTTATTAAATAATTAAAATCTACAAGAATTTAGTAGTAAATTTATCTGAAAAAAGTAAAAATCTACATGTCTACAAGAATAAAGTTATAAATTGTGATTGTTAAGATTTGTGAAGTTAAGATTTGAGAAAAAAGTAAATTACGATAAAAAATGTAACAATTTATGTTCTGAAAGAAGTTTGGAAAAAAGCCTTACAATGCTAAAAAAGTCACAAAATTAAAATAAAAAATTCTGCAATTTACACAAATAGTCTGTGAAAAAAGTCAGTCTTACAAAAATAAAGACATAGTATTAGAAATACACATTTACTTTACAATATTAAATACGCGCTCCTCAACCCAAACACCGCTAGGACAGCGTTTGGGTTGAAGAGGGCGTATTTTGAAACGTTCTCTGCGCAGACACACAGGCTCTGTAGACATGGAGCTGCTGCAGATCTTCTGGTTTATCTCCATACAGCTCAGTAAAGACAGCCGTACACAAACACTTTAACCTGTGAAACTGCTGTGTTAGCGCTAATGTTTGCTAGCTAGCTAGACGAACCTTTCTCTTCCACGGGATCATACTTCAGCTGTTCATGCATCACCGTAATGCTGCCATGGAACACAAGTTGTGTCTTGTAGATATTGCATTTGTCTTATTTTTTTATCTTTCCCATAAAAAATGCTTTATGCATCCTCCAGTACTTCTGTTCTCTTCCTCATATTTCCCACAGCAGTGGATGTTGCAAAAAACAGACGACATCCGGTTTGTCCGTCAGCAAAAACAATCCCCCATAATCGTTGTACCTTTCTTGTTTGCATCATGTTTTTTTGTTCGCAGATACTTTATTTTTGCTGAAATCACTTTTTTGTTTGTGGATTGTTTTCTTTGTTTTTTTTTAAGTTTCTTTTTTGCTTACTGTTCCTTTTTTTTTGCTGCACTGGCGGTTCTCGGCCACCGTAAAATTAGGCTAAAAAAAATAAAAGAAAAAAACCTGAATTAGCAAAAACAGCTAGCTTAGCATGAGGCTGAAATATGAGCTAAGCTCCAAAATAGCCTAAAAAATCTCAGTAGATGCCAAAACAGTCCAAAAAACTAGCAGAATGCTAATTTTTAAAACTTAAAAAAACATAACTTTTTAACATAATTCTGAAGAATGAAAAGGCAGGAATAATATTCCAAAATAAATCAATTTAAATAATTTCAATATTTGACTCTCCATAAAAATATATTTTGTCAACATTACACAAATTAGGAATGAGTGCAAAATAACATTGGGTCATCAATAACAATAAAATAAAATGATCCGGCCCCCGGGTAATAACTTGATCTATTTGACTTTGTAGAACCCTAAAATCCTTCTTTTCATACTGTATTGTTTTCAGGTTCATCAGTAGAAATCGGTTTGTTTCTTTGAAATCCCAGAGACAGTTAAGCGTAAATGAATCAGCTTCTCCCTGCGGCGCGGCGAGAAGGAGCTCTGTGGTGAAGCTCCGCCTGGCTTGGCGGCGTTGTTTCCTGACTTATCTGCCTAATGGCGAACTGCTGAATTAGCTGGATGGAGGGTTTAGCCCGGCGAGGCCTGACGATGATCCGGTGTAACTACAACACATGTAATCTGCAGCACAGCTGGGGCGTTTACACGGAGGAGACCCGGCGCCCCCCCACGGTGAGCGGCTCTGCCGGGCCTCCTGGAGGAGGTGGAGCAGGGGAGCCGCGGGCGGGACGGGGCTGATAGGAGGAACGAGTGTTGCTGTCAGGCCCGCTCACGCTCATCCAAATCCCAGATTAAAGCCCCCCCTCGAGGTTTTGCCGGTCCCCTCGCTGTCTGGATCTCACTCTGTCCCAGTAACACTTTTACAACCCCCCCCCTTCCATCTGCCTTACTGCCCCCCTCCACCTTCCATCCCTGTGCTGGATTTCTATGGGTGGGGGGGTCGTGGCTGCTTTGACCACAGGAACAATCCCATTCTGCTTTACTTTCAGATAACCTCCCCCCCCCCCCCCTCCCCCGCGGTGGTGCTCAGTTGTAGTTGAGAGAACTGAATGAAGCTGCAGGTGAAGCTGCACCTGTGTGGTGCTGGTGGTGCTGGTTTCCTGCAGAACCGTGAAAGTTCTGGAGGGAATGGTGCTTTCGTCTCCACGGAAACGGGAGGAGGTAGGGCCGGTTCCGTGTTTGTGTGCCCCCCCCCCATTTGACGTATCAATATGGCGGCGGACAGCAGTGCTGTGATGAAGGATTAGAATGGGATTAGTGACACAAAGCATTCTGATCCTTCTGTTTTTATTTTTCCGTATGAATCGGCGAGGGATTAAAAACAATACTCAGGTAATCTGTCTGCCAGATGACACCCTCCGGGCCGGCAGCAGCTCTGCAGCACACTAACCTGGATCTGCCGGCCACTTCCAACCGTCACGTGAACAGAATCAGCAAATGATGTCCGTTTGATTATAAACACCAAGCGTAAATGGTAAAGTGATGTCACAGGGTTAAAGGCAGTTCTTTAGTCTGGATTATGGTGTTTCTGCTTCTGTTGGTGTCACATCAGTCAGTTTAACCCACTGGTTATGGATTTGATCTGATGAGCTCCTCTTCCAGCTGTAAAATTCAACATCAGTTTAGATTTGGATGTAGGAGAGGAATGATTCATTTCTCAGTTTGATTCATTTCATAATTTGTGGTTGATAATCCCATTCCTACTCGATATTGGTTCATTCATCAAAGAGAAATACCTGGTGCTGAACATGCAGGTGAAGTTTTATAGATTCCCCGTATTTCTTCAAGATAATCATGTGTAAATTAAATATGTGAACAAAAAACAAGTAGACAAGAATTAGTTTGAAAACGGTTATTCATGAGATTACAGAGATTACTGGTTAAATTATTAACAGATCAAGAACCATTCCTTACTGAACAAGTGACTAAATAACCTTCCTGATATTATTATTTATTCATTTTTTGATATGATTCAAATGTAGACGTATGCATTAACTCTGCAGATGTTTTCTCTCTGTTTTCTCTGCAGCTGTGTTGATCTTCTTGATGAAAATGTTCTTGTAGTCCGCATATGCTTGCAGGAATTTATCAATTTCAGTTGCTGGAAGTATGAAACTCAGGTGTTGGTTGTGTGTTTGTGAATCAAACTTTTTCAGCTGTTCTGAAACCCAAAACTCTAAGTTTGCGAACTCTGAGTCAGTCAACTCTGAGTGCAGGATTGAAGTTTGAATTTGTTAATCCTGCTTCTTGAAACGGGCCCCTGGAGACTGAATCAGGAAATATCTGGTAAATCTCTCAATTTTTCTCGGCATGTTTGAATTTAGTTTACAGTTAGATGTCAACAGAGACGCTCATGCAATTTATACATGACTTCTATTTAATTTAACTTTCTTAAAAAAAAAAAGTAAGCTACAAAAAGTTAAAACGCCTGTGATATTTCAGTGTAAAATGCTGTTATAATTCTATGTTTGTTCTGTTAAGTCTGAAAACATTAGAAGTTATTTGTAGAATTAATGCTTTGTTTCTAACTTTTGTGGTCTACTTATTTTGTGCATCTGTTGTGTTGAGAGTATGATAGGAAATACATATTTAATTCTAAATAACCTGCTGATGATCTCAGATATGTTTTTGTGTTCAAATTTGAAAACTAGAGTTATTTTTTTATATACTGTGATATATATCGTTATTGCCAAATATGAAAGAAATATCGCATATCGCCCAGAATCTATTTTGAATTAACGTTTTAATGGTATTGGTCGATTCAATTAACAATTTCCCTCAGCCGGATGGATCTAATTGGATCATAGAGATCGATTCATTATTAATGATGATTGTTATGCAGAACTTTACTATGTGTTTGTGAATCACTGTTCATGATTAAAGAGAGGTCTTTTCCTCATTCTGGCGCTTTTGTAGGACGGCGCTGACAGAAGATCTCCGAGCCGACGCATGCGTCTCATTTTTATGAGAATTTCCTGGATCTGTGGCTGCAGAAGCCTTCAGATTTCATCTCAGCAGCTTTATGAAGTCGCTCCTGTTTCCTCTGTTACTCCGAGCTTTAGGAACAAGCTGCGCTGTTGGATGTGATGAACAGGATTTCTGACTCTTCTGTTCAGAATAATGTTTTCTGTCACTCATGAGGAAGGAGATTTTCACCACCGTCTGGTTTTAAACGGTTCTGCGGTGACGTCTGTCAGACAGAAACGCTCAAACAAAATGAGTGCAGGAAAATAGAAAAACTGTAGATTTGACTATGAATACGTTTGTACGCTGAGAAGATCAAGAAAGAGGAATACAGATGTTAATTTAAAAGTTTCAGTGGAATCATCTGTTTCATCAGCTGAATAACATGTTTCTGAGCTTTTCACTAAGGTCTAAACTTGTCCTGCAGACTGACTGGAAAATGGTCGATTTTTGGGTCTAGATGAAGGTCATAAACTGAACTCGACCTCTGATTGTAGTTTTCTTCAGAAAAACCTGTTGATAGAAACATAGAAATTTTATTTCATTCTTTATCTCCTGATCGCTCTGTCTGAACATTCACTCTGCCACAGCAGGCCCTCGAAAGAATGTAAAAACTCTTAAAATTGACACAATTATCTTTAAATAATCAAAAAATAATAATCTTCCAACAGGGTTTAGAACAATGGTCTCAACAAGAATTAATATTTTAAGAAAAAATCTAAAATCTGATATATTACCTTTGTCTTGAAAAGACTTAATTTACAATTTATGAAATTATTACTATATAATTACATAATGTTAAACTTTTTACTCATAATTCTACAAGTTATTATTCTAATAAACTTATTTTATTGTAAAGTTGCAACTTTGTTTCCCTATAATTTGTGGTCTTTATTCTTATATAATTGCATTTTTAATTCTACAACTTTATTTTTATAAATGTACAACTTTATTCTCATGGAATTTCAACTTTATTACTTATAATTTTACAACTTTATACTGATAATTTTTTTTTCTTATAATTTTTACTTTTTTTCTTTTAAAATTACGAGATTTTTACTCATAATAAATAACTTTATTTTTAAAATCACAGTTTTTATCCTCATAACTTTTTTCAACTTATTTCTCTTAGAATCGCGACTTTTTTCCTTATAATTTTACAATTTTATTCTTGTAAAATTATGAGGGTTTTTTTTACTCATAAGAAACATTGTTTTTAAATAAATTACTAGTTTTTTTCCTTTAAATTTCATTATTTTATTTTTGTAAAATTATGACTTTTTCCTCATAATAAACAATGTTATTTTATAAAATTACACTTTTTTTCCTCATAATTTTGTAACTTTGCTCTCATAAAAATTGGAAGGCATCCCCAGTACTCTCACCTAGACATGTTTCCTCTGAGTAAGTTATTTTGCTATTGAAAACTTTTTTAATACTATTATTTTTGTTGCAGGGCAGAAAATAAGGCACATTTTCTTCAAACACGAGTCTACTTGTTTACTTTCTTTTTTGCAGTGTAGTGAAACCGGTTTTGATTTCTAAACGAATCCTCTTTGAATCAGTTTGGTGACCCCCCCAGCCTGCCGCTGTGACATAAAAACGGGTCTCCCGAGGGCTAATGCCGCTGCGTGGGATTATCCCGCCGTGCAGCGCCGCAGCTCAGCAGGTTTACCCCCGTGACCCCTACGAAAATGAAGCTCTGTATTTACAACCATTAACGGCAGCGTAAAGCCACGAACATCACAGTTCCTCCTGATTTCACAGGGTTTTTCCTCGCCACCGAAGCAGGTGGTGCCAACGCCGACATGCGCACGTAAGAGGTTTATGTCTAAACCATTGGTCAACATATCAGCTGTGATAAATATTTGCCTGCGCAGGAAGTCACATGCAGTTCTGAGCTTGGGCTTTGCAGTTCTGTAAACTGTGCAGTCCTTCCCTTTTCAACCGGGAAGCAGCGTTCACCCAAACAAAGACTGTTTCCCTGTAACTGAATAAGAGAAGCTGGATTCATATGAGTAAGTGTTGGTTATGTGCAGGATGTACTGATCCATATCATTCTAAATAAAACTGCTGCACTTTAGATATAATGACTGAGTTTGTATCCACAGACATAAATCTCCATCGACTGTATTTAGCTTTTTTTGTTTCCTTATTCATGTCTGCGTTTTTACATGTTACACTCTTAAAATAGAAGGAAAACAGAAGAATATTTGACCCTAAAGGACACGTCAGACATATTGATATTTGTATATTTGAGTCTGATTTGTTGTTGTTGGAGAACACATTTGATTTTGTTTTGCTGATGATGTTATGAAGCGTTTCTCTACAGTTTTCTGTGTCGCAGGAAGACTTGAAAGCTGAAGAATTTAGGAATTTGAACTTGTTCATCATTTTTTCAGCTCTTTATTGACACAAATGATAGGGGAAGGAAACTGACTCATCCCGATTTGTGCTTAAATAGTTGTTGATTAGTAACTCCTACAATACATTTTGTGCATAAGTACAAAAATTACACAATTAAAATAATAAAAACAATATAGGGCTGCCACAAACGATTATTTTAATTGTCGATTTATCACTGATTTTATTTTTTCAATTAGTCGACTAATCAAATCATGCATAAACTTCATGTAAAACACACACCTGAACTATGATTAGCTTTAGACCTGAAGTGTTTAAAGGGTAACCAAACCAGGAAGTTGGAAGCTGACTCCACCCACTGCCGAAATGTGATAGTCCAGTCAAAGGGGCGGGGCTTGGGGGCAGGACTGTTATCATTACTGGAGCTGCAGATCATGACATCAAACTTCTGAAACTTAGATGGTTTGACCAATCACAAAATTCAACTGTAATACCTCATTTCAACCTGTAGGTGGCAGCACAGAGATTAACTATATTTTGAAGAATTTCACAGTTTTATTTCAATTTGTCAAAAATTTGCCCATGACCAACAGACAGCACTTTTAAAGCCGCATTTATAGAGATTAACAGCCAAAAGAAGTTGGTTTAAAAAAAATATATATAACTTAAAAGGCTTTTAAGCTATATACTTTTTTTTAAGCTATATACTTGCTAAAAATAAAGACATTTAAGATGATAGTTAATTAAACCTTTAATGAATCATGCAGCTTCTTTCCTTCGTTTTGTTTCTGGCACTAAAATGAGATTAAATCAAATAAGGTCGGCATCTGAAAATAATGAACTATTTTTGCTAAAGATAAAGTTTTGGTCTCACAGATTCAAACAGAACTAAAGTGCATTTTGTGGTTAGTAATTAATAGAAAATAATTAATACGTTAATATCTATGAACGCCTCAGGCATCCTGCAGTGCAGCTGTGAGATCAACGTGATAAAACTCCATCTAAAATAAACTTCAACTTTTTTTTACAGTCAGTGATTGAGATTTTATTAAATTAAAGATATAATATGGTATTTTTTGTAGTTTTTGGTCAAATGGGCAGAAGTGAGAAATTCTTGGAGCTGTGAGGTCTGTGATGTTCCTCTGTCAACAGAAACTCTTCATACATAAATAATCTGTGACTTTAGCCTGAATTTTTTTGTATTTTCATTCAAAAACATGTTGATTATTTTGTTGACAAATTTTAGTCTTGTTATTTTTTTTATTACACTTAAAACTTTCATTCTATGTTGTAAAAACAGTTTGTTAAACATTTTTGGTGTTTCCACAGATAAATTTATCGCATTTTTCCTGATGAATTTTCTGTTTTTACATGATTTTATGTCTAGTATGTGAATATAACATAGAAAAATGACTAAATAGAGGTAGCGTCACATAGGAGAGATTGAGCTGATCAAAAATGATACTAAATAAGCAGCAGGTAGTCTTTCAAATTGAAAATACACAAAATTCAAAAGTTGACAAAAATAGCGTTTTAGGCCCTTAAAGTCCCCCTACGACAACTTTTGTTTAAATGTTCCCAGTGGGGTTTTAACTAGAACTGTGAAGGTTTTAACAAAAATTCCACATCCCAAATGCCTTAAAAACCCATTTTTCCTGTTGATCTGAAGCTTACTTTTTCCAAATTCCTCTTAAACAACCCCCCCCACACCTCTCCGAGACATGCTAGCAGACACACACCGGTTTATTTTTTGTACTTATGCACAAAATCTATTGTATGTTACAAATCACACACACACACACACACACAAATCGGGGTGAGTTGATTTTCTCTCCATAATAGGATTTCCATAAAGTGAAATGATCACAAAGAGTATTGATCTTTTGGATCAATGGCTGAAACGTCTGACTATGATGTTGTCCTGTTTACCGACGCTCAGGTGGTTCCACCCCAACATCAGCGGAATCGAGGCAGAGCAGCTCCTGTTGACCCGGGGCGTCCACGGCAGCTTCCTGGCCCGGCCCAGCAAGAGCAACCCGGGGGACTTCACCCTCTCTGTTAGGTAACGCCCCTCTACCTCTGAGCAGCGCCGCTTTTCATCATCTGCCTCTTCATCCTGACCCGTGTGGAAGTTCAGCTCTAAAAATAAAGCTCTTTCTGGTTTGAGCGTGGATGGTCGGCCGGATTTCATTGACTGTTTATATGAATTCGTCATTCGTGTTCCAGAATGATTGAAACCTCAGAAACGCTGTAATCCAGCTTTACTGGTGTTTAATGAAAATGTTCACTGCAGTGAGAATCTCTCTGTTTTCACATCTTAAAAAAGACAAACCTGCACTGATCCTGGATGAGGAATGTGCTCCTTTGAGAAAACATCAAAAGTTTACTGCTCGTCTGCTGCAAACATCCTGGACTGTGTTCACGTTCTGTCTGCTGGTCGATAGACTCCATCAATACAGTCTCTGTTGTGTGTGTGTGTGCACGCATGCGTGTGTGTGCGATCGTTTAGAATAAATATAGAGCAGAATAAGGTTTTATTGTCAGCGATGGTCGAGCCGTTTCGCAGTTTGATCTGATTTGTCATCAGGCTGCAGCTGCTGCTGAAGCTCTTAAAGCCCTGAAACTCCATCACTCCAGAACTCTGTGGCTTACTGCAGTCAAGTACACATGAGCTGTTCTTTCATCTACTATGTTTAATATTTCATGATACCATCCACCAAGTGTCTGTGGTGCAGAAGAAACTCCCATAAATACATGTACCGGGGTCACACAGGTCAGTCGCTGGAATGGATCGTTTCTGCTGCTTTAAAGATCCACTCTGATAAAAAAAAAAGATGTTTTAAACATGTCCTTCTGGGATTTTACTGGTAGTGGAAGAAAATAATGACAATTACATTTCATTTCTGAGTATTTTTATTCAAATTGTTGTGAATCAGGAGTAGGCAAAAATCTCTCAGCAACAGGGAGGGGAAGTGGGGGCGGGATTGCTCCCACCAAGAATCCCACCCACAACTCAGAGGTGAGTTTCTGAAGAACTCCTGTCGCTCTACAGAAACTATGTCCTAGAAAACAACAAGTTCTTTTTAAAATTTTGGCTAAAAACAGCATCGTCATAATGAAATGGTAACGAGGGCTGTCAACGATGGCCCTGTGGTAGAGTGTCTGCCCTGAGATGCGAAGGGTGCGAGTTCAAACCTTAGCCGAGTCAGACCAAAGACTCTAAAAATAGGCCCCAGTGCCTCCCTGCATGACACGCAGCATGAAGGGGTTGGATTGGGGGGTTAGACCTCCTAAAAGTTCTCGAGCGCGGCTGTGTCTGCAGCTCATCACTCCCCAAGGGGAGGGGTCAAATGCGGAGAACAGATTTCACTCATCTTTCACACAACTAATGGAAATTTAAAGCTGTTTAAAGCTGTCAGTGTAGATGCACTTTTTTTTCATCTGAATGGATGATCTTGTCTGAGGATTTCTATGCATTCAAAAAGTCACATCTCTATGCAGACAGGTACGGTGTGTGGGAATCACCCGTTGTTCGTCTTTTCTTTTCCAGAAAGGTTCCGCATGCAACTTTTCTCGTGTTACACGCCACTGGACTGCTGTTAGCGCTCAATCTAATGGAGAGAATCCAATTGATTTTCAAAATAAAAGATTTCCGAGTTGAAAAAAAAAAAAAGGGTTTAATTTATTAGTTCTTCCACGGCCCGGTGGCAAGGGGTCAGTGGACCGGTTCCGGTCCGTGGCCTGGTGGTTGGGGACCACTAATTTAAATGATTATTATAACCACCAGCCACATAGTGTTTTTGAATCGCGAAGCACAACAAGGAGTTTTATAGCCGTTCTTCAACCATAGAAGAAGAAGACAGATTCAAACTTAGGTTTCACAGCAGCCATGTACCAGCTAGCACCTGAAACAGAAGCATCCGACCGTCCTGGTGTCTTCTCACTGTCCTCGACATCTTCATTACTGTCTCACGTTTTACTGTTAGAGAATGGGTGTAATGCTTTCTATCCTCATTCAGAATTATGTTGGAATTATAGTTTACAGACTAAAAATAAGCTGAATGTGAAGCGCAACTGTCACCAAAGTAAACTAATCTTCAAAATAAAGTGTCTGTGAAGCTTCACCATTTCAAAGTAAAACTGAGTGTTTTTTTTGTATTTGAAAAAGAAAATTAGAATGATGTTCCATTTATTGACAAAATTAAATGTTAAAGCTGTTTCGGTCCAAATTTCATATTAGTTTTTTTTTTTATGAGTTAATTACCAAGTCACTCCTTGCATCTGGTTCTGGTTCAGTCCTTATGCCAAATTTTAGAACCTTTTGTGGCCCACAAAGTAAGTGGGAAATGAGCCTGGATTCTGGTGGATGTTTGCAGACTTTGAGCATTCTTTGAGTCCGTTGCAGCATTTTTTCTAACAGTGTTCTCAACTTAACCAACAAATTTAGACCAATTTGATTAAAATAAAATGACTTCAAATCCCCAAAAGCTGAACGTCATGGTCTCTTGTACTTCTCCAGCTTAGAAAGAAGTAAGGTTGAGAATCTTTCTGAGCTAAATTTACTGTTCTCTCCTCCGATTCTGAATCTGACTGAATCAAAGGAACTCGTTTCTCTGCTGAGCTCAAAAGTCTCTTTAGAGTCGCTGTGACACTCTGCTTCCTTTGTTCTTCGGCCCACAGGCTTAACAGGAAGCAGATTTCACAGAAAGATCTAGAATTCAAATGCAAATGGAAAAACTTTCAACATGGAAAGTTATCTATTTTTATCAGAATGAATGAGGGAGGATAAAGTGTTGAGAACTTGAAGGTAACTTTTCCTCTGGAAGAAGAGTCATTTTTCATGCTCTTTATGCACTTTAACGCCCAAAGGAGGATTTTTAATGGAAATCTTAAAAGAGAATTTTGCAGAGTAAATGACCACAGAGAGCAAAGCCATTGGCTCTGATCCTCTGCATTATGTAACAGCCGCCCGCTCTGCTGCTGTTTCACTGCAGTCTGACAAGAACTAGACCGCCGTTTGACTTATTTAGTGCTGGGGGGGTTTCGTCAGCTGAGATCGGCGTTGGCGTCTGATTCACGCTGGATGAGGGGGGGTGCAGACTGCTGCTGCTAAAGCCCCCTCAACATGTGTTCCTCTGCCAGCAAATGCTTTCAATCCCTCCACGGCCGAGCCGCATCTCTGCAGCCTTCTGGTGGTCCTGCCATCTGAATTTAAGAGTGTTTAATTTAAAATGACGATAAGCAACAGTTTGATTTGATGAGATCAGGTTCTTCTCCTCGTAGATCTCAGTAGATGTGGTGTGAATTTTCCTGGAAAAATGTGTTGCTTTTTTTTGTTACACCCCAGCCAGCAAGGCCAAGTGGGCCCCATATGGTTTAACCCTCGTGCTCTCTTGTGGGGTCCAGATGACCCCACTTTTATGTAAACAGGACTGGGACTAGAGCAGAAGGGTTACAAGTGGGTAGAAAATGTGGGCTCCAAATGGGATTTCGACCATTTCTGTGGTGGTCCTGCCTGTGTTTGCCCACTTTGGCTTATGTGGACAATCAGGAGGTAAGCCCGCTATGCTAACCAGCTGCCTGTCCAGCCTAGCTTGCTACAGTGAGCTTTTGTTCACTCCACTGTCTCGCCAGCTCAATACAGTGAAGCTTGCTAGCTCGCTACAGAGGCGCAACAGAGCTCCATATCTCAAAACAACGGAGCTCGCTACACTGGAAGTCGTTAGCATGCTACAGTGTAGCTACGGTAGAGCTTGCTAACTCGCTACAGGGGAGGTTGTTAGCTTGATACAACAGAGCTCCTTAACTCAAAACAACGGAGCTTACTACAGCAGAAATCGCTTCAATACAGCTAGCGAGCTAGCACGCTAAACTGTCCACCGAGTGGGCGGACAGTTTAGCTAGTGTAGTGAGCCTACTCACTGAGTGCCCACTAAAGCCAATGTGTGTGAATACAGGGGAGGCCAACACAGAAACTGTGGACAAATCCAATTGGGGTCACTTCTGGCAATTCTCTTGGTTGCTAGTAAAAAAGCAATCAAAAGGAAATGGTTAAAAGTGGAACCTCCCTCAAATGGATCAATGTAATCCACGGTTTCTACATAATGGAAAAACTATCATCTGCCCTCAAGATTCAAAGAGCCAACTTTTATGAAGAATGGACAAAGTGGAATGAGTGTGTCAAACCAGTAAGGTTCAACTTTATCTGAATTTACAATATTGAAATAAACAGAAACACAGTAAAACCTCACTTATTTTTTTCTTTTGTTTAAAAGGTGTTCTCTCTATTTTTGTTATTTTATTAAGATGATGTGAAAACTTGCAAAAGAAAAAAAAAGTCTCAGAAGATGCTGTGAGGGGGTAGAAATACAATAGTTCACTTTCTACCACTCACTCTCTAGCAATTAATAAAACTCATGTTTAAACTAGTTATCATATATTTCTAGGGATGTAATGATTCAGTCAAGTCATGATTTAGAGTTTTTGCTATTTTTTTTTCTTTTCTCAACACAATGAATTAAAGGTATTTTAAGGCCAAGTATGTTTTCTTTTTGCCTCTTACATCAAACTCTGTTTTCCTACCAACAGAAAAGATTCTGTAAAAATAAACAACAATACAAATATTGAAATAATCACGAGCCCTTTCATACTCGGTTCATGTTGTGATCCACGTGTGAGAGACCGCTCCACACCTGCGCCTGCTCAGCGCAACCCCCCGACGCAGCTGCTGCGCGCAAACTCAGCGCAGATGACCCTTCACGCGCAGCTTGCAGTGAAAACAGATGGAGATCTAAAGAAAGATGAAAAAGAGTTCGGCTCCCGGGAAGAAGTCAGAAGGGAAACAGTCGTGAAGCTGCGTCGTCACCATGACTGTTGTCACGGCATATTGATCAAAGATGCAGCAAAGTTGTGATGAAAATGTTGCAGAGTGGACGACAAATCTCGGTTTTGCTTGAATTTGTGTTCATATTTGTGATCATGAAACCCTGGAAGCACTGACTTATGTAAAATCTGAAAGAGCTGCAAGAATGTCCCAGGAGGGAAGTTCAGATGAAGAACATGCAGCTAGTCTGCTACACACACACACACACACACACACACACACAGCAAGCCTGCATGGAGAAATGTCATCTGCTTTGCATTTTTCTAAATGTAGGCACAGGCCGAGACAAACTGGTTATTAAATTATCTGCAGTGAAGAACATATTGATGAGTTTGAACAGTTTTTTACACTCACAAAGAAATTGTTACATCCTTATATATCTCTGTTGTTTGTTGTATTTTCATTTTGATTGCTTGAAATAAAATATTTCCATATTCTAAATATTATAACAATAAGTCTACTAAAAGTCTTGTTTTCATTCAAACAAATACTAAAGGTAAAGCGTTCCTATTCGGCCAACGGCTAATCCTGAAACTCTTCTGTCCATCTGACTGTAATAGAGTTGACCTGTGAAAACTGAAGCTACATGAACTGCTTTTGGTCAGAAGAAGCTGCATGTTGTTTATTAAAAACAATGTTGAAGGCCTAAAAATAGGGCTGGGCGATAAAACGATAATTATTGATATCGCGATAGAACATTTTTTCAATAAAAGAATGAGTCTATCGCGATAGACTTTTATTTTGAAGGGTCCGCAAATAACACTTGCTAGCGAACAGTTTCTCCTATTTGACGAGTAAAAGTTAGAGAGTTAGTCGCCAGTAAGTGTTTGTATCTAATTATTGTGTTTATTAGCTCTCATTTGGGTCATTTTTGGACTCCACTCCGCGTCCTTCGTCTGCATGAAAGGTAAACAAACGCGCACGAGCCGACTTCTACCAGCAACCCCCGCTGCAGCTGTGTACCTCGCGCCCCGCGTGCTGTATTACAATCATTGTCTGTCCACGCCGAATGCATTTGGGGTCAAATTAATTTACTGTACACTGTATTAGTTTTAACAAGCGTCAGATTTGATGCTTGTCGGTCATCAGAAAGTTTGTTGCTGAGCGGCCGCTGTCTCACTCCTGCACCCAGCTGGCAAGAGCCGACAGGTAGAGCTAAGGCAAGCTGTTAGGGTCAAAATTAACCAGAAAAAACGCGGGCATGGCAGTGCGTCACCCGGACATGTGCTATGGTTAATAATACTTATTTGACATATTTAAATGTTGCCACAGTTAGTTTCAATACAAAAATTAATACCAAAAATAATGAAAGTTTAATTTCAAAATTGCAGTTTAATCTGGTGGAATAGCATTCCTTTCTCTCTCCAGACATGTACATGTAATCAGAAAATACATGTTTTGTTTATGTTCAAAGTTCAAAATGTGTGAGTTAATGCTTTTAAGTACTTTTTTTTTAAACTATATTTTTAACTTTTTAAAAAAGTAATTTTTAGGCTAATCTTCTTTTTCTTGTTGTTTTTCTGTTGCTAATCTGAAAAATGTATCTGTTGTTGTTACGTGGATCGTTTATGTCATGCTACGGAAATAAACAAAAAATTTCTGACAAAATTATTTATTATTGCCCTGAAAAATATGATTGAATTTGACTTGGTAGATTAATGCTTTTGTTTTTTTAATGGAACTGAGAAACAGTTTAGTAGTCTATATAAATAAATGTAGTCAAATCATAGTTGTTTGGTTTATATCGTGATATGTTATTCGCACAACTGTAATAAAAACTATATCGTGATATAAAAATCCATATCGTAGTACCTAAGAAAATATTTATTTATGACAGAACTCCATTGAGACATTTCATCTGCTGAAGGGCTGCTGCTGTTGGCATTTGCTTTGTTTTTGCCTGGATCCATTTTGTAGTTTTTTCTATAATTTTTTTTGATCTACTCAATTCAATTCGATTCATTTCAATTCAGTTTTGAGTTTATAGATGTAAACACATTTGTTTAAAAATACATTAATAATATTCATATGTTTTGAATATCTTTATATTAATCTGATCCAGTTCACATACTGTAAAATGTATTAATGAAATAATCAGATTGTTAATATCATTTAGTGTTACATGGATTCTCTAAAGGAGAAGTTCTAACTAAAACGTTCAGATCATTAACATTGGAAACATTGTTCTGCTTCTCCTGGAGGGAGTTTCAGTTTGGCCACTAGGTGGCGATTGGTCTTAATTAGTACGTTTTATTCCAGAAGAGGAAAGAATGAGCAAAAAACAATGTTCAGACCTCAAATGGTTACTTAAAAAAATTAATTTAAAGAGTTTGTAAAATTCATGTCTTTGAGTTTATAAAGATGTTTGTTTAGTCAGAAATGTATGTTTAGGTCGACTGAGGTTAGCGTTAGCATTAGCCATCCTGTGGGAAATTTCATTATGTTAGCATCAAGCTTAGCATTATGTGCTAAATCGATTTATATTTTTATGAATCAATAATTGATCTGTAAAGCTTAAATCGTTTCAAATCAATGAATTGATTTTAACGACCCAGCCTTACTGCTGGTTCCAAACCATGAATCCTCTCATGAAATGTCTCTTTATGCTCTTCTCAGTGTTTGGATTTTCAGTTGAAACTTTGTTTTGTCTTTGGTAAACTGAAACATTTTTCTTCTTAGTAAATATTCTGCAGATGAAAAAGCAGAACTCTGCTTGATGAGGTAGAACAACCTTCTCTTCTATCAAACTACCTCTTTAGTGTCTTCCCTGCTGGTTGAAAATGACTGAAATCTTTGTGACGATGGAGGAAGTGCGTTTACAGGAAGCCTGCCGTTGAGCCGACCCATCAGAGCGGCTCTTTGACTTCCTGCTTTTATCGCATTACCATCCATCTCTGAAGATTAATGTTCGTGGTAGAAATGAGATTATTTGCTATTGAAATGTATGGAAAATCTAATTTAGCGGGGATGGAGGTTCCACGGGCTGCAGCGCAGCATTGAAATAACAAAGATGGACTCGGCATCAGCATGTTGCGGAGGAGATACCGCACCTTTCATTCTGGGCTACGATGCAGACGGGTCACTTTAAACAACCGGCTGGTTTGCAGAAAACAGTTCATAAAACACAGATAAGATTGCAGTTCAGATTTAATGTGTTTGTTGGAAGAAACCTTTTAAGACAGCTGAGCAGAAGTGAAGAAAAGGCGGGAAACCCAGAGGTCCATGAAGACGCCACACAAATGTCTTGATTCAGACCCGGCTCCACATTTCGGTTATATTATTACACTAGTTAATTCTGCTGAACTGAGGCCCTGTGACTACATGTGTAGAGGGTTAGCTCAAACATTAGTTCAGGTCTTTAGAGGCTAAAGGTACTAATTATGGAAATGTTTGTGACTCTTAATTCAAAAGGAAAGTCAATCCTGGAAATGCTTTTTCTACCTCAATCTACCTGCATTACTCGTCTCTTAAATGAAATTAAAAAGAAATGATCTGAACGGCTTTTTCTTCTTCAGCAACGCTCATTCTGGATCTTCATTAAAATGATGAAGAAAATAACATTTGACATTTAAATTTTGAAAAGTTTTTTAGTAAAAACTTTTGCCAAAATTCAATTAGAAATATCAAATTCGAATGTTAAAAAACAAAACTTCTTTCTTTCATTTTCCCAATATAACTGCTTGACTGAGAAATTCTCCCAACGGCTTTTACATTTTCTTCATCATCACCACCCATTCTGTGACATTATTATAGTGACAAAGCCGATGAAGATTGCTTTTTCATTTTCACATCTCGCCACACAAAAAGTGTTGAGTTAGGAGTTCCAAAGGGCGCACCACGATGACGTCAGAGCTTCTCCTCCTCTACTTTGGTTTGTGCTATCAGAAAATAACATGTCGTTCTCATTGACTTACATAAAGAAAAGGAAAAAAGAAAGGAGGAGAAGGAAAAACAGGTTTAAAGCTGACATTTCTATAAAGTGTATAAATGGATAAAAACCTCCATCAATCTGGGTAATGTCCAGCCGTATGGTTCTGATCCGGATGTCAGCTCAGATCTTCATGGACAGAACTTCCTCCAAAATCCTGATTCTTTCTCCTTCCAGTTCACCAAAGACTCTTTGATGTTTCTTGACGTTGCTGTGATCAATCCATTCAATCCATTGGTTTCTCAGAGCAGAAAATAATGAAAGCTAACATCCAAATGCTCTTTCATTCATTTACAAGCCTTTCCAAGTGCGGTCAAATGAGCCGCCGTTCACATTTCCGTGGTCACATCAAGAAGCTCCGTGGAGTCTGTTGGAGATTTTCCAGCGTTCTCAGGACTGCTACCATAAGTATTGGATGAAACTCACACCAAAAATCCAGTGACGGCTGATTGGACCACAGAAATGTGAACGGCGACTCATTTGACTGCAGTCAATGTGAAGATAGCATCTTCTCTTCTCCAGAACCTGAACTAGACACGCTAGCCGGACCAGATGAGGGTTTAGTGCATGAGCAGCAGAAAGAAGATCATTCAGGAAAAACAGAGTCTGTCCAAGACTGTTTGGTTGATTTAAAAGGAGAAATACTCGGAAATGTAAAAACTAAATGATTTCTTATGACATTTGTTCTCTTTCAGAAGAAAAATGACACACAGACATGATAAAAACTCTAAACACAAGATTGTCTTCTGAGGGGGACTTTAAGCAAAGAAATGAATATCCAATGAACCGTGACCTTTGACTTTTAAGTAGGACGTTACGGCCAATAGTTAAATGACCTAATGTGTAGAAATTGACCCCCACAAAACAGTTTCAAGCTGTTTTATATCAGAAATCTTTTTGTTAGTCAACACATCTCAGTAAAACTGAATCTTCGCTGCTGTTCCTGCTCTGAACACGCCTGGAGCTTTTTTTGGAGTTCCTCTTTCATAGGCAGGACGCGTGGTCAGGTCATGGTCTGGAGCCGAAGACCTTCCTATAGACCTGTCAGCCAACACCGACACAGCCATAAGGCAGTGCGGGGAGCGTGGGAGGGGAAAAGAGGACTTCTGAGAGGAAGAAGTGGAAAAAAAACTGTTAGAACAAGCAAAGTGATGAAAGAAAATGAGATTTTTGCAATTTGATCCAACCATTAGCCGGCTGAGAGCAGCAGAACAGACGGCCTGCAGCCTGCAGATCAGATAACGGCCCGGCCACCTCCCTGGCGGTTCCTGAATCTGTTTTCTGCGCGTCTTTGTGCGTCGTCATACTTAATTAGTTTACAGAAAGCTCCGTTTATCTCTGCTGATTAGACGTGTTTACTGCAGTCGCTGATGGAGGATGCAGTTTACTCTGCACAGAGCCGCTGAGCTGCAGAGCCGCTTTTGCTCTGAGGCAAACACTTTATGGATCACCAGTGTGAGGAGCGTGTGCATGTGGAAGTGGATGCAGCGATTTCAGGGCAGCCAGAGGACTCTCAATATGCAAAGTGTTACCAAATGTTTCCCTGCTTATCAGGCTGAAGGCTGCATGCTTCTCTTCCCCGCTGCCATCGCTGTGGCCTGAATCCCAACGCATTAGAGGCGCAGGGTTGAAACGGTTGATGCATTTGGGGAAATGTATGTCGTTGATCAAATTAAAGGTGAAAAACGTCGTTTTAGATTCACAGTAAACGATCAAACGGAAAGTTTGATGTTTTGATGGTGTTTTTGTCCTCCCCTCATCAGTTCAGATGAAGGTTTGTTGGTTTGTGTTCTCTTGAAAGCTGTTGAACTTTTTCCAGAGAGTCCAGCATCTCAGAGATACAGAGGAGGAATAATGGAGGTGAATGCAGACTCGTTAGTGTGGAGGAGACGATAACAGATGGCTGAAAAAAGGAGTTTGTTCTGAGAGTGGGTGGAAAACAACACCTCGCTCCAATCGTCATTTACTCTGTGTGTGTGTGTCTTTGTTCATGTCCGTGTGTGTTCTCTGGGTTGTGGATCTGTGTGTACAAGCACACGTGTATCTGTGTGTGTGGACATGTGTGCATCTCCCTCATGCATGTACATGTGTGCACATTTGTGCCGGTTTTCATTTGTGTGTCTGTGTGCACGCGTATGAGTGTAACACCATCTCTTTGTGTGTGTGTGCATAAACATTTGTGTTTGGATGCGCATATGTCTGTGTGTGTGTCACCATCTTTGTGTGTGTGTGTGTCTATGCGTGTGCACGTGAGTGTATCACTGCATTTCTGTACATTTGTTCAAGTTTTCTTACAACGCTGAAAAAATGAAACACTGGATCAATTAATACAAGTTCTGTAATTTAATACATTTCCAATTGTTAGTTTATATCAATTTTAAATTTTTAGTTAACCATCAACTAAAAATGTTAATTTGATATAACCTAATAATTTAAAATGAATTTTGGTGAATTGATCCAGTGTCTCATTCGTTTCAGTGTAAGTCATCAGACTGTGAAGTATTTGTCCCACTCGGTTTGATCCTGCTGGTCCTGGGATTTGAACCAGCACTTCCCCCAGCCGCTCTGTGAGCCCCAACTTTCAAACTTCCAACTTTATTTGTATAACACCTTTCATTCATACGAAACTCAAAGCGCTTGACATGAAAGAAAATAAAATGCACAGCAAAAACAAAACACAGTGTTAAAAAGACCAAAACACACAAAAAAACCTTTAAAAAAAAAAGTACCCTCCCTCCCTGGTTCCTCCCAAAACCCACCCAGTTCCCCAAACATAATACTAGACGACAAAACGTAAGAACTGCTGATTTTAGGACACAGTCTGGTTCGGTTCTGCTGCGCTGAAGCGATACAGCAGGGATCCATTTATTCCAAGGTCCAGCCTGGCCACGGGGTCATCGCTGTGGCGCCCGCCCAGCACAGGTCAGCACAGGGCCCCATCTACAGAGCAGGACCCCAGCAGCCCAGATGAGAATGAGCACCGCAGCAACAGCCCCCTACAAGCGGAGCAAGTATTACCCCAGAACAGAGGATCCCCGTGAGGAAACACTGGAGTTAAAACAAATGAATAAAAAACTTAAAAATGATTAAAACATAAACTATAAATAATGTCATAATAATGATAAAATCATAGTAATGATTGTGCATATAAATCCACTATAAAATGATTGAAATAGAAAGCAAATAAAAGATCAAATTGAATAATTCTAAAAGTCATGTAAAAGCCAAATTAAAAAGGTGGTCTTCTTATTAAAAACCTCTACGTTCTGTTCGGTTTACCAGATCATTTCAATGAATTTAACTCACAAATGATCATTTAAATAAGGCCTGGACAGTAAACAAAACATTTTCATCCCTGCGGTATCAAACCAGTGTATTCCACAAAAGGAGACATAAACGGGGATAAGCACAGATGTTAAACGAACTCGAATCAGATCAAGGCCTTTATGCATTAAACTGATAATGTGGAGCTCTTCCTGTCTTTGACTTATCACGGGAGCCATTTAATGCTCACTAAATGTCATGAATGGAAACTAAGGAGGAAATGTAGAACTTCCATCCCAGATGCTCACCTTCTACATGGTGCGAGATCATTGAAAAAAGAAAAAAAGACTTTTCTCCCTGACACGTGGCCGAGCAAGACCTGCGCTGGCCGAGAGCAGCACCTCGGAAAATATGTTTGTTTGGTGGAAAAAGCACGTCGGGTACGAGGTTTAACAGATTTGGATCACAGGTGTCCTGCGGAGACCCCACCTCCTGGCGCGCATCATTCTAATCCATTTTTACGATCAAACTCACATCCACCATCTTTATTGTAACATGTGTCGAAGTCACTGCCTGATAGATGTCTGAAAGTGTTTTTAAAACGTCGTGGGAGACGAAGATGATGAGAGATCAGGTTCTACAAAACGTGTGTCCACGTCTGGGTTTTTGAGGTCATGAAGAGATATTCCTGGTGTATGGAAGTCTGTCCCGCAGATGAAGACCCCGTGTTTGGGGGGCGGGGGAGTTTATTGCAGCAGCAGTGAACACAGTCAAATTTAAAGTTGTAATGTTGCACTTTTGTTTATATGAACATCTCTAGTTTTTCATGTATAGAAATATACACGAGATCAGAGATGTTATTAGAGTTTTGATTTTATAAATTACACTCAATGAGCACATTTTAAATGTAATATATGAGTGTGTTTTAAGTACTTTATTTATTTTATTAAAATTATATGTTGTGAAGCGTTTCAAAAAATACGTTTTTAGTTTCAATCTAGTTAGTTTCCTTTTTTTTTTATCTTTTTACTGAGAAATGATCCCAGCCGTGACTCTAAAAGCTTTACATGAGTTTAGTGATCTGTTACACCCTAACGTCTGTTATCTGGAGATCCTTTGGTTTCTGGACAGGTGAGGTTCTTCAAACACAGGGACTATGCAAAACATGCTGAAAACTAAAAGTTATTTAAATAAAACCATCATAGTGAAATAGAAATGTATTTTACCATTCATCAGAAGTCATACCGTCATTGCAGTTTCTAACTCAGATGTCACATATCCCTGATTTTTCCGCAGGCTTAATTTAAACTGAACGAACTTTATCAATACTCTTGTGTTGTTCGTTTAGACGCAGCGATGAGGTGACTCACATCAAGATCCAGAACTCAGGAGACTACTATGACCTGTACGGAGGGGAGAAGTTTGCCACGCTGGCCGAGCTGGTGCAGTACTACACCGAACAGCAGGATCTCCTGCGGGAGAGGAACGGCCATGTCATCGAGCTCAAGTACCCTCTCAACTGCAAAGATCCCACCTCTGAGAGGTAACCTTCAACTCCTGACGTTCTCCAGTGGTTCTCCAAGGCTCATCGTGCAGTTAAAAGCCCTTCAGGAACTCAGCGCTTATGAAAGGGACAAAACTTTGGGTGAAATGTTACATCTTTGATTTATTTTCCCCAATCAAATAAAACTAGAGCTGCAAATCAATAAAAAAATACTAATTAATCACAAATTTGGGGAAAATATGAATCACAATTAACTTCTTTTTTGTTAGAGTATTTGCCGACCACTTATTATCAGTGAATAATCATAATATGAAATCACTGCAAAACTGGATATTTAAAATTTAATGAAGGCTGTCAATCGATTAAAAAGATATCAAAATAATCACTTTTGTTATGTGATTAATCACAATGTTTTACTAGGTTAATGTTATGACAATATTAGTTTTGAACAAGTTTCATTTTTACTGTCTAAAATGTTTTAAATCACGCCGTGGAACGGACGTCACGGATGAGGTTTCAGATTCGTCTCTTTTCACTCACAACATTCAGATGTGCTTCGTGTCCGGCTGCATTAATAGTTTCTATGTTCTCAAATGCAGGTTTGGACAATCTAAGTTGTGTCGTTTTAGTTTTTGATCTAAATGTCTCGATATGTCACGTTTTTCCGAGGCTTCATCCTTGGAGAGCGTGCAGCTCTCAGTGGAGGAGGTCATGGAAACTGACGTGATCTTCTGTGGTTCACGTTGGCCACGAAAGCGTCTGCATCTTCAGCTTGCTCGTGTGCACATCACAAAGTTTGGAGCTGCTGTTTGTGACTGAGGCGCGACAGGGTTTTGGTGGTTTCTGCTCCGCGGGCGTCTCTCGTTCCGCTTCCTCTGTGCTCCGTCTCACCATCAGGAGAAAGACTGCACAGATGCGACCTTTCCTCCAGGCGTCAGAGCAGGAGACAACATTAGTGAGTGGGAGTCTGCACGAAAAATACGCGTCTTTAGACAGGAAACACCCCCCCTCCTGCTTTCTGCTCTGGGGGGTGAAAAAGCAAACATTAGGATCAGTGAAACGCTGATGTGGTTTGTTTGTGAAATTGGGTTTTTCTTGTTCCAGTGAGCGATTCTAACGCCAGACCCTCTGTTTACTGTTACCACTGAGTTTCCTGACAGAAAAAGAAGCTTTCTGTGCAAAAATACATTTAGGTTGTAGCTGATTATTCAAAAAAGGGTCATCAGATCCAAATAACGCTTCTTTGCAAAGAAAACCGAAACTTTTTGTGCTGAAGGTGAAAAATGCTCACCTGGAACATCACTGACAACAGCAAATAACTGCAACATGATGAGAAAAAGTTTCTTAACTTCTTTGAAGTCAGGAGGCATTTGTTTATTTCTTAGTTCCTCAGGGCAGCTGATAAGGACTTCTTTTATTCTAAACAATGTAAACACACACTATTAGAAATAAGTCAAAATTCTTTCACTATCAACAGATTTTCTTTAAACAAGCAAAAAAAATGGGGAAAAAAATGGTATTACCAAGAATTATTATGTCGAGAAAAAGATTCTGGTCACTAAGAAATGTTTTCTTAAACTAAAATTATTCTGCTATTGAAACACGTTTTTGGTAAGATTATTGTATGGGCAAGACAGAAATTAAGACATTTCTCTTAAAAAAAAAAAAAGAAAGTCTTTTTAGTTTCTTAAGATTCAGTTTTTTCAGTGAACTTTCTATTTAAACAGCAGGAGATACAAGAAAGCAAAAAAGTATTTAAAGCTTTGGAGGGAGTTGAATGTCTGCGTAGCCAGCAACAGCCCCATAACATCACTGCTCTAGAGGAGATCTGCATGGAGGAATGGACCAAAATTACCAGCAACAAGGAAACCTTATGAATACTTCCAGAAATCGTTTGACTGCTGTCACTGCCAACGAAGGAGATAAAACTACAACTATTTAAACTAACTATACTATACTAAAAGTATTGAGATATTTCAAAAGAGCAAATCTCACGAATAAAACAAAGTATTGAGATGAATTTTAGTTATTAAACAAATACATATGTTCCACTTTAATTTTCTTTTACATTTTTTTACATTTTTTTTCTCATTTTGTCTCTTATAGTTGACGTATACCTATGAGGAAAATTATAGATCTCTCTCCTCTTTTTTAGTGGGAGAACTTGCACATACTAATGAAACAACTTTATTCATCTTTGTAGGAGATTTTATAACAGTAATAAAATACTCAAGACAGCCCAAAATAAGATAAGTTCTTAAGCAGGAACTATTCTTGTCTTTGAAAAACAAAACACAGGTTTAGTCCTGCTGTGAAGAAATGTTCTGAACAAGTTGATTTAGTTACAGACAGATCGATACAGGAGACAAAATATATTGATTTTATTGAAACGTAGATCCACGGGGATCAAAGTAGATCAAAAGATGAGAAGATGGAGAGAAATTCTGAGTCATTCTGTCAGAGTGAAGCTCACCAAAATTTTCAACCAGAAATGGGAGGAGCTGGTTGAGACCTCAGCAGATTTCACTCGGTTCGGTGCTGTCTGTGAGACCGTCTCCTTTTCTGCAGAAAATTGTAATAAACAACTGTGATCGATGAGACCTGGTCCTTGGATTTTTCTTAAGAACATTTTGAGTAATTTTTAGTAGACAGAAAAGTCATTCTTAACAGTTGGTGCCGAAACCCGGGAGGCAACAGCCGTCGACGAGGACTGCGCGGGAGGAGAGCCGAATTCCTGCAGGGCGGAGACCGGTATGGGATCCTAACAAAGACCTCGGACACACGTTTGAGCCCGAGGCCGGCGATAAGGGATCTTCCGTGGCAGCCTCCGAGGCCGGTACGTCTCCTGAGGACGTCTCTCGAGCGTAGCTGTGACTCCTTGATCTTGCCGCACCGATCAACAGTCAGATCTCATAGCTTCTAGTTGAAGACGCTGAACAAAGGACCAACGGGTCAGTCATTGATTCAGTCTAATTAAAGGTTTTAAAAGGCATAAGGTAAACGTGAATAAGAAAAAAGTTTAAATCCTAGGGGGGTTGTCGAATACAATCGCCGGGTCCGTTCTCCGCTCGCGGCACAGGAGCATTTTGGTTGGTAATATTTTCAGCGGTTGCCAATGTACATGGTAATATTTTCAGCGGTTTTTAGCGGTCGCTAAGGTACATTGTACGTAATCGTCGATTAGAAATCGATCAGGTCCGCAGGAATGCGCGTGGGAAAAAGCATTCATTGGCAGAAGTAATTTTAAATCAACTCTATCGCCAGCAGGCACCAATTAAAAGTTGTACGTGTTTGTCGACAATAGGTTGGTTAGACGGAATAAAAGGTTTTGTGGAGGAAAAAAAAAAAGGTCTTTGTCGGGAAAAAAAAGAAGTGATTTAAGAGTGAAATAGTGAAATATGGTAAAGCGCTAAGGATAAGTTTTGTTAAAGAGACTTATTGTTTTTAGAAAAACACCGTGGGGGGAGCTGACTGTGGAAGGACGAACAAAGAACTGGGCCGAGCCAAGCTAGTAGGCCATGTGCAGATGCTAAGCTAACTGACATGAACAAAGAGGGATCCACGTGGCGACGCTAACAAAAGGCCTCGTGGAGCTGCTAAGCTAACTGAATAGACACGTGGAAAAACGCTAGCTAACAGACAAAAGACCATGTGGTTCAGCTAAGCTAAGCTACTAGACAAAGGACTTCACGTGGTTGAGCTAGCTAAGGTAATTGTAGTGGCCGCAGGACAGGAGGAAGGTTGCTTGCAGGGCCGTTCAGAAAGGGGGATTGAAGGGGGCTTTGACGGTGGAGACTTATTGTTTTTAGCTGTGAAATATAAGGTTTTTGGATAACTGAGCTCATAAAATTGCATGGAATAGAACTGGATATTGGGTAAATAAGGTAAAATAATTTCGTACTAAAGAGTGGATGTGTTTGGCCATAAATGGTGTGAGTGCATGCAGCATTGTCTCTGTCTACGGGTGTGGCTGTATGTGCATGTTGTCTCAGTGTGTGCGTGTTTTCATGTCTATGTGTATTTCCTGAACTGCTATTCCTGCTATTTGATTCTCCCTTTTCAATTAAAGATAAATAAACAAATAAATAAAATAAAATAACTAAATAAATAAAACTCTTTTTATTTACATTTTTCTCTTAAATAAATTTTATCTTATTATTCCCTTATTTCCTTTTAACTCATTCCCTTAATTCATTTTATTATTACTTTATTTCCACTTAATTTCAGTTTATTAGTCCTTTAATATCATTTTATTGTTCCTGTAATTTCACTTTATTTTTATTATTTCCCTTAATTACATTTTATTATCTTTTATCTCCCTTTAAAAGTTTCATTTGAATATTTTTCAATTATAAATGCATAAAAATTAAAACCCTTTTCTTTAAATTTTTTTAATTAAATAAATAATAATAAAACTCTTATTTTTACATTTTCTCTTGAATACTCCTCTACATTTCATTTTATCACTTTTTTTCCCCTTTCATTTTTATTTAAGTAGTTAATTTCAATTTTTATAATATCCTTTTTTTAAATTTTGTTCCCTTAAGGCTTTTAAGCATTTAAATCGAACTAGCATTGAGATTTGAAAGAATAATTAACTGAATAAAAGAAACAAATATATATAAATAAATATAAGTAAATACGTAAAAAAAAAAAAAAAAAAAAAAAAAAAAAAAAAAAAAACTAGGGACGTACGTCGCATAGACAAATATTTCATAAAATAGTAGATAAAAGTAACTCAACATGGGTAAAAATCAGAGTAAATTAGAATTAAAAGGGGATTCTAAATTTATGGATCAGAGAGTCCCTGGAAGTGCAAAGTATATTGCGAAATGGAACAAGAAGCCCTATTATTTCAAAGGCAACCTCTCCGTCCCAGCCTGCACAACCCTGCGCGATAAGATTCTGGTGGACATTAAAAAGGACAAAAAGAGAGAAAAGAAGGGTGACCCAGAACTGCAAGCTGTTCTTGCATGGCTGACTCAAGCGGAGAAGAGGAAGGAGGACAGAGATAAGATGAGGCGGAGTGTAACTGTTGCAGCTGCTGTGATCCACCCACAAGACGAAACATCAAGTGGAAGACGCCCACAGATTGTGAACCAACTACCCCAACACGGCATTCCTGAAATCATTTATAGCGATAATGGCACACATTTCGTAAACACTGTCATAACTCAAATGGCCGCACATTTAGGCATAAACCTAAAAAACCATTGCTCTTATCATCCTCAGAGTGCAGGGCTCGTAGAAAGAACTAATGGTACAGTGAAAAGCAGGCTAAGAAAAACTATGGCAGAAACGGGGAGGTCATGGGTTGAATGCTTAGACCTAGTGAAAATGTACATGAGACTGACTCCTACAGGAGGCACTGGGGTTACACCTTTTGAGATAGTTTATGGAAGACCTTTTGTCATTCCAATTCTTCCAGGGCAGAAAGAGAAAACAACAGACCCTCCCACTCTGGCAGAGTGGATGAGGGATCTGTTGCAGACTAAAGAGTTGTTGAGACCAAATAATCTGCCAGATCTTCCTATTTCCCAACAGGTGGAGTTGCTGCAGCCAGGTGACCAGATCCTGATCAAAGTGATCAAAGAAAAACCTGGGCTGCACCCCGGTGGGAGGGACCATTCACTGTCCAACTCACCACTGCCACCGCTGTGAAGATCGCTGAACGTGCCACGTGGATACATCAGAGTCACTGCAAAAGGTTGTACCCACTAGAGAACTAGGACACTGGTCTAGGGGGGGTGGCAGTGACAAGACGCCCGGTATCAAAACCTTTGGGCGCTCAAGAAACCAACGGAGCTGTCACTCCCTTAACCCTTTCCAGTGCGGAATGTGGGTTCTCATCATTCTTCTCTTTTGGATCCTCCCTGCTGTACAACCGAAGCTCAAGCCCTATCGACCATATGGACGACCCCCTTGTGGTCTGCGCACATCTCAATTCCCTTGGATGAAAGAGAAACTGTGGTTCGACGAGATTGCATGGTTTTGCAGCAACGGCACCAGAGTTTCAGCCACAGTCGTAATTCCCCACACTGCATGGGAGCGCAAAGTGAAGAGCACCGCAAGATTCCAGTATACAAACTGGCCCTACACCCCAGCCTCTTGGAAAGGATATACGTGGTACCTACAGGATGGACGAAAATCGGTTCCGGCCGGCAGTTGGTGGGGACATGTGATCCTATCCTCGGACACTTCACCAGCATGGATCTACCCCAACATTGGATGGCGAAGCCCACTCGTAGCCGGAATCTTCACGAACCTTACCTGGACAACTCAACACATATCTTTCCATATAAACACCACCAAGAGACCCCTGCTTCCTCATTTCGGGCCATGTCATCTGCTGGATGTGATGGCCTGGTCCGCCGAAACGGACCCATCGTGGACAATAGGAATATGTCTTACGCCACTGCTCACCAAAGTCAAAGAGAACACCACCAATATGACTGTGTTGGTAGCGTCCTCTACTAACACCATTGCCTCCGACTCCATGGTTATAAATAGAAAGGAACCAACTATGGATGATTGGTTCCACGTCACCACTGGGATATCTGCACAAATCAACAACTGGCTATTACTGGCTGAGCAGGCCGCCAACGTCACCAACTCAGACTGTATTGTTTGTATGGAACCCCGACCGCTGCTCCAGGTGATTCCAGCCACGGTGCCGCCAGACTGTGTGATTCCCCTCATGAACTCAACAGTCCCCTCTGCTGACTGCATCTACTGGGACTCCATCTTCCCCATGTCCAGGCCGGACAAACAAAAGCCTCTTTTCTCCAGCAAAGCAGCAGCTGCGAACTATACCTGCGTCAACTTCACCAAAGGGACTGACCGCACTGGTATGGATACTGGACCCTTCAAGTGTCACACCACCCTCACCTACCTCGGGACACCTGGGTCCATACTCTCCAGATCGGACATCTGGTGGTGGTGTGGAGGAACAAGTCTGTATGACCGTCTGCCCCGTAACATGACTGCTGTATGCGCTCTGGTCACACTCCTGTTGCCCGTGAACATTTATCCAATCAGTGCCTCAGACCTGCTGGACCGCCTCCTTGAGTTCCATACCTCACACGTGCAGAAAAGAGCTGTAATCCCTGGATTGGACCCCACGTACATCGACGCTATTGGAATACCCCGAGGAGTACCTGATGAATTTAAACTGGCCAACCAAGTTGCGGCCGGATGGGAGAGCGCCATCTGTTGGTGGTGCACCATTAATAAGAACGTGGACCGTATTAATTATGTTCATTATAATGTCCAGCGCCTCAGCAACTGGACTCAAGCTGGATTTGAAGCCGTCCATGAACAACTGGCGGCCACGTCCCTTATGGCCTTCCAGAACCGTGTTGCCTTGGACATGCTATTGGCCGAGAATGGCGGGGTGTGCGCTATGTTCGGAACCCAATGTTGTGCCTTCATCCCTAATAACACTGCCGCTGATGGAAGCTTGACCCGTACTGTAGAAGGACTGCGTAGTCTGAGCAATAAGATGAAGGAGCATTCAGGTGTTGATACATCCATGTGGGACAGTTGGTTAGATATGTTTGGGGCGTACAAGACCCTTATTTCTTCTATTTTGATTTCACTTGCTGTATTTACTTCAATTCTTACTGTTTGTGGTTGCTGTTTGATTCCTTGCCTACGTAGCCTTATCCAACGTCTTATTATAAAAACCATTGAAGATCCCAGCAGTCAAGTTATGGTACATCTTTTGCAGGCTGGTGACGATGATGATTCTGAGGATGACGCTGATGAATGTGTTTTTTAAAGCATGTTTTTTGAAATATATTCTTATATGAAGTATATTCTTATATAATCTTAGATAGTCCCTGCTTTTCTTAGCTACCCGTGGCTCTTGGAGTGTTCGCACCTTAAGTGGGACGAGGGGGAATTTTCCCCACTGGGTTTTCGCCCCCTCCACGGGCTTGGAACAGAAAAATCTGTTTATGATGTTTTAGGTTAAAACTGTTCATGCAGGAGACTTGAAACTGATGTTTTCAGAGTTGCTGTTGCGAGCTCGTGGGCTTCAAGACCCACAACAGGGCCGAACTGTTAAGAATATTAAGTAGCAGAATCATTTTATGTGTGTGTCTTGAAGCCGCTCCTCCCCCCAGAAAGAGTCACTCCACTGGAATGTTTTTGTCTGTTTTCATGGGTTTGAGGCCACTCCTTATAAGGGCTTGTTTTTGTATCTCTGGGGTGAAGCTGTTCCTGGCACCGACCGGACCCCTTACTGTCGTTGCCTAGCAACGGCCAAGCATATAAAAACGTCAGCATGGGAGGAGCTGGTTGAGACCTCAGCAGATTTCACTCGGTTCGGTGCTGTCTGTGAGACCGTCTCCTTTTCTGCAGAAAATTGTAATAAACAACTGTGATCGATGAGACCTGGTCCTTGGATTTTTCTTAAGAACATTTTGAGTAATTTTTAGTAGACAGAAAAAGTCATTCTTAACAAGCAGGAACTATTCTTGTCTTTGAAAAACAAAACACAGGTTTAGTCCTGCTGTGAAGAAATGTTCTGAATCAAGTTGATTTAGTTACAGACAGATCGATACAGGAGACAAAATATATTGATTTTATTTTGAAACGTAGATCCACGGGATCAAAGTAGATCAAAAGATGAGAAGATGGAGAGAAATTCTGAGTCATTCTGTCAGATGAAGCTCACCAAAATGTTCAACCAGAAAACCAAAAAGAACTGATTAAAAAGCGCAAACGTCGCTGAAAAAATACGTTTGTCATCATATAAATCATTTATCCCCTATAGCACGTGTCAAAGTCAAGGCCCGGGGGCCGGATCCGGCCCTCCAGATCATTTTATGTTATTGTTATTAATGACATGATTTTATCTTGCGCTCATTTCTAACTTTAATAATTCTGATTAAATATATTTTATGGAGAGTAAAATATTGAAAGTTATTTAAGTTTTAAGTTGATTTATTCTGGAATAATATTCCTGCATTTTTATTATTCATAATTATGTCATAAAGTTCAATTTGTAAAGTTTTAAAAATTATCATTTTACTAGATTTTTGGAATATTTTGGCATTTACTATAATTTTTTAGGCTATTTTGGGGTTTAGCTACTATGTTTATATGTTTTTTGTAAAATGTTTCTCCAGTTCCACTGGTGACCTAAGGTGTGTTTTGGATTTTAGCCCCTGGTGTGATTGAGTTAGAAACCCCTGCCCTATAGTCTTGAGAAAGAGACGTTCAGATCTGAGGATCTTTTCTTCAACAACTTATGAAAAGCAAAACAACACGAGGAATGGAATGTAACTGAGGTTCTGTCCACAAAGAGCAGATGTAACTCCTCTGATGGATGTGATACTGACGGCACAGTTTGTGGGATTTTCCTGTTTTGTCAAAGTGGAGTTGATTCTTGGAGCTGCTTGGTGGTGTCTCCTCAGGTGGTACCACGGCCAACTCTCAGGGAAAGACGCAGAGAAGATGCTGACAGAGAAGGGCAAAGCCGGCAGCTTTCTGGTACGAGAGAGTCAGAGTAAACCTGGAGACTTTGTGCTCTCGGTTCTGACCAACGAGGAAAAGCACGAGAACGTGGACCGGAAGACCAAGGTGACCCACGTCATGATCCGGTTCCAGGTGAGGAGGAGACTAAGCGTTTAACCCTCTGAGCGTTAAACACAAAATCTTTGACATCCTGTAATTTTTCAACCGAAAAGCGAGCTGCTATTCTCCTTCAGAATCTCCTGGAACTATCATGTTAACGGTTGAAAAGTTACCGTAAATCACAGAACATAAACACTGGAGCTAAAACGATGTCTGTGCTCGGCAGGACGGAAAGTATGATGTAGGGGGAGGTGAGAAGTTTGACACCCTCACTGACCTGGTGGAGCACTACAAGAAGAACCCCATGGTGGAGAAGAGTGGCATAGTGGTCCACCTCAAGCAGGTACCCAGGACTCAAAAACAGAAGATTTATCTACAATTTACTTGTTGCTTGTGAGCAGGTTAGACTCATTTACCTGTCGGTGTTTCTGTGTGACATTTACAGCCCTTTAATGCTACGAGGATTAATGCTGCCAACATCGAGAACCGGGTACGAGAGCTCAACAAAGTGGCAGACAACTCCGAGAAGCCCAAACAAGGATTTTGGGAGGAATTTGAGGTTTGTGTTTCTTAGTTTTCATTTTTAGAAGGACATTAGAGAGATGAGTTTAAAAAAAGTTCTTTCAGTGTTTAACGCTTGTGCTATCCTAGGAATGTGTACATTAAAAGTGGGGTCATCTGGACCCCATGAGATTTTTTCCTATGGGCATGCTGCAGGCAAGAGCTCGTATTGAACATATATACCACATGTAAGGGTAAAGTAGGTTAAAGGGTAAAGAAAACCTTCTTTCATGTCTCATTTGCTCACCTGTCTGATGATTTCTTTCGGCGGTTTATGCTAGCCCGGTGAAATTTGATCTGGACTTGATTCATTATGTTTTAATCCTTTATCAGAAGGAGAATCACTGAGAATTTGTGAGACGTGTTTCTGCTGTTTAACCAAGTAAAACATTGAAGTCTCCTCTGACAAGAGCAGCGTGTCCCATAGTGAGATACCAAAACAAATGTTGACATTTGAGTCTGTATCCTTAATGTAACAGATACCTTGATACTTCATTTAGCTTCATTTGGATTCTGAGCTCAGTTTCACAAAGTTTGAGCAAATACCCAGCATCTTAAATATTGTCTGTTGTCGTGGTAACAGGTGTGCAAATGAAGCCTTCTCCTCGATGTTCTGCAGGTACTTCAGCAGCAGGAGTGCAAACTGCTGTATCCCCGGAAAGAAGGCCAGAAGCCTGAGAACAAGAGTAAAAACAGATACAAGAACATCCTCCCCTGTGAGTCACACAGCAACCTGCCGCTTCCTGTCTCTCCAGCTTCCTGCGGAAAGACTGAGACGAGCAGCGGCGGCTCAGCGTGGAGGTTTCCTCTGAGTGCCTGAGTGAGGCTCTGTCGCTCTGAACTCTGACCTCTGACTCTGTGTTTGCAGTTGACACAACACGAGTTGTGATTCGAGAAGCAGATCCAGAAGTTGCTGGTTCCGATTACATCAATGCCAACTACATTCGAGTGAGTGTGTCTCTGAAATGGCAGAAGAGATGAAGACATGTCAGATAAAAACTGGCTTTTTGTGTGGATTTTTTGACCTCTGCCGTTGATCCCCGCAGAGCATGCTGGAGGACGGGCGCCACGTGGTGGAGGGCAAAGTCTTCATCGCCACGCAGGGGTGCCTGCAGAACACGGTGGTGGACTTCTGGAAGATGGTCTACCAGGAGAACACGCAAGTCATCGTCATGACAACGAAAGAGACGGAGAGAGGGAGGGTGAGGATGCTGAAGGTCTGACTGTATCTGAGAGCTGGATCGAGTGACGTCGACCACAGAAAACCGTTTACGTCCAACTCCAACCAAATTAAGACGATTCAGTTGGAGCCAGAGACAGATGACAGTGAGCAGTCATCGTTTCTATGGCAACCACTCTCTCCAATCAGAAGCAGGCTTCTTGGAAGGCCACACCCCTTTTTTCACCCCCCTACCACTTAAAAACAGGACACACAGAATCTGTCAGATGTTTTGACTGTGTGACGGGGGGGGCCAGCAGCCTCCGCCTACTTTTATTGAGTCATTATGTTGGCCAGTTTGTAACTTAAACTACAGAAAAAGTATAATAAAAAATGATTGTCAAAAATATGTTAAAAGCATCAGATCAGGAATGGTTATTCTGACCAATAGAATAATGAGGAGCAGCTGCTCAGTAATCTATAGAAGTCTATGGGGGTTTGGCTTCTGGGAGCCAGCAGGTACTTCCTGTTTGGAATGGTTGGGGGAGGGGGAGGGGGGTCACTCTGTCCAGTTCTCAGATATAATCAGTGGTTCTAAGTTTTTTTGTGAAAACTGACTTTCTTTACTTAAATTCAATTTTATTTATATATCCCAATATAAACCAATCATCTCACTGGGCTTCAGGAAATGAGTCATGAAATCAAAACAACAGCTGATTGCTAAAATAAACTAAACAGACTAAGCTAACATAAAGGAGGGATCCTCTTTTGGGACGGACAGGAGATTTACCAGGACTGTTAGAGAAGAATTAGCTTATCTAGCTCTACAAGCTCTACAACTACATAAGAAAAGTGAAGCAGATGGTCTTCATCCAGAAAGAGCTCGGACGGCCAAGATCAAGAGCAAGATGATCTACCTGGAAACGGGAATTTTTCCCGCTCTGAAACGTGAGACGAGCCAGAGGCGTGGTCCACAGCCAACGAGAGGAGCACAGATGATCCACCTGGAACCTGAACTCTGTCGAGGAACAACGCAGGAATCGCAGACAGAGGCATGGAGTACTGAATAAATAAATGAAGAGTAGAAAAACAAAAAACGTTGTAAAATGTTACAGAAAAAGCCTCAAATCTTACAACAAAGTGGGAAAAAGTCTTTTAAGACCGAACTGTGAGTTTGTTTTAACTCTGGAGTCAGAGAAATGTTCCCCCTAGTGGCCTCTACATGAACTGCTCAGTCTGCAGTTATTCTTGTAATATAGAAGCTAAACCAATAGCAGATTAGAGTCACATGCTGTCACTAACATGGATCCCTAAAGTACAGAGTAAGCAGAAGTTTTTCTCGTTCTTTGAAGTTTCATTACAGCAGAAGCACCGGCGGAGATCACGCGTGTTTCTGCTCCTCCTGGTCCAGGATTTAGCTGACGGTCCTCAACATTGTAAAACACTCCAGAAATATTCTGCTTTTCATCATTTTCATACCCAATCCCCCCAAAGGTTTACAGGAGAATATTTCAGCAGATTTGGAGGAGCTGCAGGGAACAATCTCCCAGTTTGAAGCTGAGAACTTGTTTGATTTCTTTCATCTTGGAGCCAAGACACAATTGAACATTTATTCTGTAAATATGTGGTAAAGTCTCCAGCATCTCATTCCTGCAGATTATGTCTGTTTGATGAAACAGGGAAAGTTATGAATGCACTGAAGGAAAACACTGAAAAGACTTTAATGCTTCATTATTATTATTCTTTTATTTGTTTAACCAGAAACTTTTGTTTTAATGAAAACTAAAAACAACCACAAATGAAAATCCATCATTTAACACAGAGGCTTTTATTCTGAAACAAGTTCCTGTTTTCATAAGACAAGTTTAGGACTAGAAGAAGTCGGTGACCTTTTGTCTGAACTGCTCTTTATTAATATGAAGGACCTGAATGGATTTGAGATTATTTGCATGGATCAGTACCTGATCACATGACTCAGGCGGGGCGGTTACTGAGGGCTGTGAAGCTGCAACGTCTTGGTGTTCCTCATGGTGTTCCTCATGGTGTTCCTCATGGTGTTTCTCATGGTGTTCCTCACGGTGTTCCTCACGGTGTTCCTCACGGTGTTCCTCACGGTGTTCCTCACGGTGTTCCTCACGGTGTTCCTCATGGTGTTCCTCATGGTGTTCCTCACGGTGTTCCTCATGGTGTTCCTCACGGTGTTCCTCATGGTGTTCCTCACGGTGTTCCTCATGGTGTTCCTCACGGTGTTCCTCACGGTGTTCTTCACGGTGTTCCTCATGGTGTTCCTCATGGTGTTCCTCATGGTGTTCCTCACAGTGTTCCTCATGGTGTTCCTCATCTCTTTCTGTTTGCTTGGATGCAGAACAAATGCGCCCGATACTGGCCAGACCTGCACTGCAGCAAGGAGTTCGGGAGGCTGCTGGTGAGGAACGTGGACGAAAGGCCGGCTCAGGACTACATCCTGAGGAAGCTGGAGGTGACGCGCTCAGACCGGGTGAGGAAACTTGACCTGAGCTGACCCTCTGCGGTCACATGATCCGACTGAAGGAGTGTGTGATCCTGGAGAACACAATGAACCTGAGAAGAATCGACTGGGCTTCTCCAGATTTTAGTTTGTGAATTGAAAAATACATTTTTACAAAACAGAGAGGAGCTGAGCAAACAGGAACTAAAAGTTCTGCAGAAGTCAGGAGCTGATGGTCCATGCTTTTACTGTGAAATGAGTAGATTAGCCAACAGCTTCAGTTTAGCTTACAAGCTAGCTACAGATGACTTGAAACTATGGATGTCCCGATCCGATCACGTGATCGGAAATCAGGCCCGATCACCTGGTTGAAGACTCGATCGGAATCGGTCTCTGTTGTCCGATCAGGATCGGATATTTCATTTATTCTTCTTATGATCCGCACTTTATATTTCAATCTTATTATTCCGGATAAATCCTCCAGTAGTAGTCTGCATGTCATGAACAGATCACAGAATGTTATTCTCGGAAAACGCAGCAGAAAACGATAACAGTTCAAGCAGAACACTAATGTAAACAGTTCAATAAACACACCCCCCCCCCCCCCCCAGTTTATATTTGATCTATTTTTACTTGGCTAATAAAGCTATTTCACAGAAGTGTTCTATTTAAGTCTTTAATGATAAAAAAAAAGGTTAATGATGTATAAATTAGTGACAACACAAATCTGTTTATTCAATTTGTTCATGTTTTAAATATGTTACAAAAGTATCAGACCGGGACTCAGTATCGGCAAATCCACAGAATCCAATGACTCGGAATCGGATCGGGCCCTAAAAACCCTGATCGGGACATCCCTAGTAGAACCGTTTCAAGGATGAAGACTTTAAGTTCAGAGAACTTTCAAAGTCCCGGCATGTTTTAAGGTTCTCCCACTTTTTAAATATTTAAATGGATTTGGACCTTCTTATTCTATCCGACCTGTTCAGTCCAAACGAACCCTCCAGAACTCTTAGGTCTTCAGCCCCCCTCCATGAGAAGTAGGACTTATGGCGAGGCCTCTCTTCAGTATCGGGGTCCTCATCGGTGAAATGACTGACCTGAGGAGCCGAGACAAAATTCTTTTAGTCAACTTTTTTATTTTGTTCTTTAATTATTTGATGGCTTTTATGGTTTATCAGTTGTACATCTTTATCCTTTTATATGCTCCAGAAAGTATTAGTTTAATCTTTGTTTATGTACAGTATGTCAAGCACCAAAAGTGATTGATTCATTGCAATTTAGAGCAATCAGGCTGTTTAATAGAGTTTCAAATGAAAGTGGTGGTTCTCTGAGCACAGAGCCCTGTGGTACACCATAACTAATAGCTCTGTAAAAAGTAAGAAACACTGTGTTCTCTGTGTTTGGTTTTATGGGGTTATGAGTAGCGGGGCGGGGGGGGGGGTGTTGCAGAAAACAGATTAAACTCAATAAATGGAAGAACAACAATACCCAGAAAACTGAAAACTCAACAAACAACTAAACTTCCAGGGTAAAAATAACAAGAGACTATTTTAGATTAGATTAGATTAGATTAGATTAGATTAGATTAGAAATTGCTTTTTTTAAGCAATCAATAAAAAATACAATCAATCATTAGAAGTTTACATCCATAAAGACATGTCAAACACAGGATAACGAGATATTAAGAGATTGTCTGAAATGGAGTGGAAGGAAGCAAATGTATCTAATCCCACCCCGATCACAGCTCGAACATAACATTTCTTTTACATGTATCATCAATGTTTGGTTCATAATTTAAGATCAGATATTTATCTTTCCAACATAGATTCAGGTTATTAGAATAAATGACATGACTATGTAAGTAGACAGGATTTCAGACTTTGCATATGCAGATCTATTATCAAAATTCTCAAAAAAATGTGCAGAAAAAAATCCACTTTCCACTAGAAAAAAATCATTAATATAAATCAAGTATCAAATATCAAGAAAAACAAACATGAATTCATATTATTTTCCATTGGACATGAATGAAGTATCATTAATCAAAAGTATGTACTGATAATTTTCATCAGAAAGTCTTTTTTTTATTTAATTGTTTTTGTTTTAGCTATCTTGAATAATTTCAATAGCTCTATTCAGCTCGGCAACTTCAGATTTTTTTTTTTTTCTATAGTATCATTGTTAGCTCTCTGTATTGCAGAATTACTACTTTTTTGTAGTAATTCTGTGATATTTCAAAGTCAAAATCACCTAAAGCTGCCAAAGCTGGAGAGAGCTTTGAACACACGTCTGCTCGTGACCCGGAACCGGGAAGAAGAGAAGCCACTGAACAACCTTCAACAGGTTGATTACAAAGTGGTTGTGGTGATTGTAAACAAAAATCAGCTATTAATAAGTAAAGGGGCGGGGCTAAAACACAGAGAGCAGCAAATCCAAAGAGCTACAGAGAGCGAACCATGCCTGCAGTTTTACAGTAAATGTTTGACTTCTTAGAGTGAAATCTAGAATCAAACTCGGCGTTTAGCTGCACTGTTGATCATTTTCAGTTGGACAGTAAATGTTCCAACAGTATTTTATTATGAATATGTCATTTATAAGCTGAAGGTCTGAGGCTGTTTGAGTGTTTTCTGTGTTTCTCTGATGTTTTTTGGTAAATGTAGTCTGACGTACTCTGAAGGAAGTTTTGAATCTGATCTTTTGGGAGATGTTTTTTCAGGAATGTTAAAAAAAGAAAAAAGTGAGTTCAGACAAACATGTTTCATTCAACAAAAGGTCAGTCGGATTTAAAATTATTCAAATGCAAATTAGTTAAAAGTTAGTTAAAATCTTAAATGTTGGATTCTATTCTGTTCTTTTTTTAAAGGCTAACTTTACTTTAGGTCAAACAAATTGACAGGACAACAAAATAATCCTAATCTGATTTAGAATTTAGGTTCACCTGTACTGAAATAGTATGTTTTTAATTCTAAAAAGGTATTAATAATTTTAAATAGATTAAAAAAAGATCAATTAACTATTTTAAAAGAAACTTTAAAGGGATTTATGTTAAATAAATTATATAAATTTGCTTCATCCTGTTTACGCAATTTTTGACAATCCTTTAAATTATTAAATAGATTTTATTTTTTGTTTTTATGCTCTATGTATAAAGAAGGAATCATAATTAATTTAATTGAATAATAATCACCTTTTTTGGTGTATTTTCTAATCAATTTACATTTAAAAAGAGTCAATATATTTTATTTGCCTTATTTTAATTTAATTTTTTTACAAATTCATCAAAAATAAATAATCTTTTTCTGCCATATTTATATTATTCAGGATTGACTATTACGCTGTTCAGGGTTTACTTTCTTACTAAAGTCACATTTTATTCTTACAGTGAGGCTAAAATAACATTTCACTCGTTTTAAAAGCAAAATCATTAATAATTTGTTTTTTTTTGTCAAAACATTGTATTTTTGTCATAATGATTCGATTTAAAGAGAAAAAATGGAAAATTCTTACTTAACCTGGAGATCCTGTGTTTCTGTTCTTTGATTTACTGTAAGTTTTCAACCGTTAACATGATAATTCTCCAGTAGATTCCTGCAGAATCTGATGGAATTATCATGTTAACGGTTGAAAACTTACAGTATGTTATAGATTTTGTGTTAAAGCATCACCGACGATCCCTAAAGGGTTACAGGGTTAAAACCTTTTTTCTCCTTATTTTGTCTGTTTTTTTTTACTATGGTTTTATAAATAATTCTTAGCAGAACTTCTTTAAAGGGATTTTTATTGCAGCTTCAATCTCTGCAAAGCGTTTTCATCAGTTTAACATGAAAGTTCTGAATCTTTTGTTGTTCATTTTGCTCTGTTTGACAATTTTAATATATTTATGGTCATTTTAAAGCAAAAATACTTTCATGAATAATGTTTTTAAAATGTAATTTTAACAAAAGTTTTTCATCTACTTGTACTAACTAAATCAACATAAAACTAGAGGGGGTGGGGGGTGTAATATCAACATTTTATTAAATATAATCTTTCATTTTGTTAGTTAAAAGACATTTCTGCTGAACAAGAAAAAATACCTTTAATCTCAGTAAATGTTTTTGCTTTTTATTGTCCTGCGTCTGTATTTCAAGAGTTGTTTTTCTGTTTTTTCTGCTCTCTGCTCCTTAAACATGAAATTATTCATGTGTATTTTATACCAACATGTTTTAAATGTTTTCAGTAGTCTTGCACTCTAAATCAAAGCAACCCCTAAAGGTGTGTTCACACCAAACATGATTTTGTGTGACAGAAGCAGCAAGTTTCAATGTAAAGTCAATGGAACAGACGCGACATGAGGCGATCTGGAATCCCTCGAGCTGATATGAGTGGCGGGCGCGGCGCAAAGGTCTGCCAGCAGCTTCATTTGAGCGAATGCGGGCGGCACGGCCAAAATGTAAATATCTGAAGTCCAACAGGTCGCTGAGTCACATCTACCAATCAGGAACTCAGCTTTGACCACGTGACGTTTTCAGTAGGGCTGTGGATCGTTGCTTAGGTGGCGATCCGATATGATTCACGAATCAAGCTCAACGATTCACGAGTTGAACCACGATTCTTACTTTTTAATACAATGTTTATTGCTATGAGAATATTTACTAGATGGAGGAGAATTGAAATTATTTGTATTAATCACCAACATTTATACATTAATATCAGAATCAACAAAATTGATTTTAAAAAACCCAAAAAGATTCAGATGGAAAGAAATTTTGTCATTTTAAACTTTTTTTTTTTTTGTCAGTCTCCTGGTTAAGTTCAGCAGTAACATAAACAACATAAAGAGGATAAAAATTACTGCCGTTTTGGATCATTTAACAACAAAACTTAAAAATGTTCTCCACATTTTTTTATCCTCAAAGTTCTTCAATATTTTTCGGTGTACAACCCGTGTGAAGTATTTTTTCCCTCCACAGCAGAATCCTCTGATTCACGTTGTTTACATCCTCCTTTCAGCAGCGCGAGGCTGCGTTTCTTCAGAATAAGATGGAGTTTCGTTAATTGCTTCAACTGTTGAAGAGTTACCATAACTAAAAGAATGTAAACACTGAGATAAAGCTCAGATGTTAAAGCTAATTCATTTTTTCAGAAGTTATGTCACTGAACAGAACTTCAGTCTCAGTTTTTGAACGGAAAAAAACTCTCTAGTTTTACTTTGAAAACCGGAAGTTTCTCCGCAACTAAAAAGTGTTTACTTTCGGTTACTACCGCGGCTCTTTCAGCTTTGTTTTAGTTCGTAAACTTAAAATAATACATCAATCTGAATTCCAGAAGAAAAATACATAATTACCAGATAATATTCTGATCATAATTTACCACAATTTACTATATTTATAAAGATCGCAAATCAGCGATCTTGGACGTCGTGAATATCCATACTCGGATTTTCGGGAGCAGATCACGAATACCCGAGCACCCGGATACTCGTTACAGCCCTAGTTTTCAGTGACTCGATCAGCGGGTGCAATACTAATCCAAAGCGAGCGTTTTTGCCCTGAACTTCCAGAAAGAATGAAAGTTTTTGGTGTGATTTCATTAAAACAACAAGAATAAAATTTGTCAACAAACTAATCAACATGTTTTTGAATGAAAATACAAAAAAGTCCAGGCTACAGTCACAGATTCCCTCTGGGCCACATGTATGAAGAGCTTCTGTTGATAGAGGAGCATCACAGCTCCATGATCTTTCTTATGTGGCTTCAGTCTTCCTGTGGGGATTCAGCTACCAGGCAGCCCAAAAAATGAGAATGTCTCACTGCTGTCTATTTGACAGTTTTCTGGAAATCTGTTTTTTTCACCATTTTCTATTTTTTTTCTCATAGATTTCTTTATTGTGTTTGTAAAAAAATAATAAAACCGTTTTTTGGGGAGAATTTTGATTAAGATTTCCGGTCGGCTCGACTGGAATCTACACAGGTGGGGGGGTCTGTCCATTCTGAACTGCTCACCTCCCACGACTCTGGTGGGCGGGACTTTTCACGTAGAATCGCGGGGTTTCTGCAATTTTTAGATGACGATAATGTCAGTCCCCATTCCAAAATAAAATACTGATCAGTTTCCTCTTTGGATTTCTAATAGCAGACAGCTCTGTGTGTGCTGCGGCTGCTGCTGCTGCTGCTGCAGCATTACAGCCAGTTAATTGACTTTTGTTCTCTGCCTCATTTATTAATATAGAAGATCTCTTTTGTCCAAAAACTACAAATAAATGCTATATTCTCTCTTTAATTTACAGTTTTTCCCAAATGCTAAAACTCATTTTCTGAAACATTTAACCAATTTAACCAAACATCAAACACAATTTTCAAAATATAAGCTAAATATACAAAATTCTTGACTCTTGAGTCAAAAGCTCACTTTGAGGTCAAAATGAAGACTCTGTTGTCAAAACTTACACACACACACCAAACACTACACACTACACATCAAAACACCGAACACAACTTTCAAAATGTGAGCTAAATGTACAAAATTCTTGACTCTTCAGACTAAAGCTCACTTTGAGTTCATGATGAAGACTCAATCGTCAAAACTAACAAACCTGCAGCAATCACAACACACTACACAACAAAACATTTGACACGGTTCACAAAATGGTTTGTAAAAAAAATGTAACACCCCCCCAATAAAAAATAGAATAAAACAGTATTCAGGATTTTGTTTTATTTAGTTAATTCTTACTGTAAATCCAGGTTCACATTTATTGCACTTCACCATCTTTTCTCTGTGGGTCAGACCAGAAGATTTCATCCACATCACTTACATGTTCACTCTAGCCACACAGCAGGAAAAAATAACATTTTTTGCGTGATCTAGTCATGAAATGACCCAACTGAAATGTCATCACAAGCCATGTCTAAGGCCTGCAACAGATTTTGTCAAGTGTATGGTTGTCTCTTCTTCAAATACCAAATAGAAAAAAATCTTTAATTGGGTTATGAAGAACAAGGTGGAAGAAAACTGATACAAATTTGGGATTTGTGTTGAACTGTCTGATGGGTAAACTTTTGTGAAAACTGATATTGTCTCAGACGGCAAGAAAGTCTTCTCTGTTATTTTCTTGTTGAAATTCTACAGTACATGAATGATACAGATTACAGTAATAACTTGAAGCTGCTGAGTTGAGGGTTGACCTTTTGACCTGCTTCCCTCATGGTCATTCCATAAATCAACATACGGTCAATAACTATGACCTGATCTCATCAGAAACCTTGTTTTTTTATCTGGTGTCTAGTCTTGGTTGAGTCTTTCTCTGTCATCAGTCTTTGAAAAACATCTCTGTTGTTCCAAAACTTTCCTTATATTCATTGCAGTTGATTTGCAACAAGTGTTTTCAGTTTTGACCAGTTGTGTGTTGATGGTGATCATTGTGTTGGAACAGAGTTTGAGTTTTGACTCTTTGTGTTCACGTTTTGCCTCTTGTGTGTTGTGAATGCCAGCTGTGTTTAAAAAGTGAGAATGTGACTTGTGTTCTGCAAAGAGTGAATAAGAGTTTTGCAAATTGTGTGTTAACTGCAAATTGTGTTTTAGGTTTTGACCAAAGAGTCATGTTTTTGAGAAAAGAGTGAAAGCAGTTGATCAGCTGGTTTGGAGAATGGCACTTAGTGTTTTAGCATTTGAGAAAAACTGTAATAAAATCTCAATCACTGAGTATAAAAAGCTTAAAGTTTATTTTAGACAGAGTTTCATTACGTTGATCTCACAGCTGCACGGCAGGACGCCTGAATGAATTGAATTTATTTATTGAATAAGGACAGATATAAAAACATAGACATACTGTAAATAGCAGTCCCTTCCCATATCATAATGCTTGTAGCCATAGCTAGTTTGCAGCATTTGTCCTTAGCTGAGGGCATCAATAAATATTAACCTGTCTATTATGATTTATTAATCGCACGTGTTAACGGTTTATATTCTTAGCCAGAAATTCATAAATCTAACTTTGTAAAAGTCAAACAGAACTAATTAATTTTTTAACCATGATGAACACAAACACTGTCATCAAAATGTTTAGTTCTTGATTATCAACGTGGCTCTGGAGCTGCAGGTTGCAGACTCCTGCCATAAACTGCTCTGTTCAGTAGAAAGTCCTGCGTTCAGATAGACGTGAACGGTCGAGTTGTTTAATCGTTTGATTTTGAATAACTGCATTCGTCATCTGTTTTCATCAGAAGGAGCCTCTACGGTACATTTGGCATTATCAGTACCTGAGCTGGCCCGACCACGGCGTCCCCAACGAGCCCGGGGGGGTCCTGTGGTTTCTGGAGGAGATCAACCGCACCCAGAACTCTGCTAAAGAAGCTGGACCCATCGTCGTCCACTGCAGGTAAAGAGGAGGACTTTCACACCAAACATGGGAATATTTGGTTCAAATAAAGCTGCTAATATTCAAGCCATCGGAAACGAATACGAGGAGATGTGAGAAGTTTTCTCATCCCACTGGATGGGTAAAAGCATCTCCATGTCTCCATGTGAGGTCAGAGTACCAGATGCCTGCAGTTCAGTATGGAGATGTGTCAAAATACTGACGTTCCAAAGAACTCTGACCTGAATCCAAAGTATCCGTCTGTGTTTTAGCAGCAGGCCAGATAGTCAAAGCAAACAGACCATACTGGAGAAGCTCTGGGATGAACATGCAGCTGAAAGCAGATCCAGGTCCCAGCTGAAGTCCTGCAGAGATCAATGCTTCCTGATGGGCCTGAACGAGCAGAAGCTGGTCCACATGGAGACCACCACCTCCCAGATCCTGCAGGAGTCCGACCAGCACAGAACCATCATGTTTGATCAGTTCATTCTCTAGAGCAGAAGACATGCTGAACGTCTTCAGTCCATAGATGAACCTCAGGATCAGATTAAGTTAGGGATGTCAATGGAAGAAAATGAATCAGACTTTTGGGTCATGAGTAATCTGATTAATTACAATGTTTTAGAAAGGTAAATTTTATGTGACAATATGAAGCTTTTGAACAAGAACAGGCCAGAGAGAAAATGTTTCCTTCATTTATAGTTTTACCTTTATAAAGTGAATAAGAATAAAATACTGAGAATTGGTTGAATATTAATTTCTTCTGTAAGTGACCATGTCATAAGTGGGATAATGCACGACAAAGTGAGCATTATCAGAAATTATACCATGGTCCGGGTGAATACTCGATTCTGATTGGCTGATGGGTGTGGATTAAACAGTGATAAACCACGGTGATAACGCACACCTAAAAAAGAAGTTCCGGTCACACTCCCCAAATGTTGTGTATCACTGCGCAGGCTTCTTACAAACATACTTTTGCTTCACCTTCTGTGCAAAAAAATCAGTAAGAGATGAACTTTCTCTCTGAACCGATGCTTTATCGTGACAACCAGCATATATATATATATATATGTGTGTCTGAACTTGTATCCATAGCCAGTCTTATTGATTATCTGGCTGAGGAGGTTCAGACCTCTGCAGAACAGCAGTGGGACAGAGCGTCACCTTCATATACACCACGTTTGATTGACACTTGTACAACTGGCTTGCCATTGGTTTCAAGGATGGTTTTCCAAAACTTCACTGAGTTTCCTATGAAACTCAATGAAGTCTCAAAGAGTCCGCTTTTTGTGAAAAAATGATATAAACCAAAGAACTAACAAGAATAAAGTACTAAATATTGATCGATATTTTTTTCTTTTGTAAGTGACCATGGTATAAGCGGGATAATGTCCTTTAAAGTGTACATTACAAGAAATAAACGCACGATGTGAAGGCCTGAACGTCCAACACGGTTCAGGCCTTTGCATCGTGTGTTTATTTCTCAGAACGTGCACTTCGTTGGGTATAATCCTTTACTTAACGCACGCCATGGAAGACGCTTGCTTCACAGTGTAATTAATTTCATTAATAAATCTTCATTTTTTTAAATGCATTTACGCGTTAACGCTGACAGCTCCAGTTTAAACCTAATTTTAGGATAGAGTTTATCCTGAAATGACTCATACAAAAGTTCTGCTCAGAGAGTTTGAGGGCAGACAATCTGATGTGACAGAAGAGACATTGACGCTGCAGCTGGAAGCTCCTGACCCACCAAACACCTGATGCAGGTGATCAGCAGAAGGTTAGGCGAGGACATCCAGGAAAAGAGGAGAACCTTGAAGACGTTCATGAGGATCTTGATGGAGAACATCAGATGTTCTGGAAACAGGGTTCAGACATTTAAAGGATGCTGAGGTGGAGAAGCAGGCCGGAAGGAGACCTGGAGGAAGACCAAAGATGAGATGAGGAGAGGGGCTGAAGTGCAGGCAGATGATTGGCTGTGGCATCCTGAAGAGAGCTGATGAGGAGAGAGAGACGTTCTCGTGTCTGTGTGGATGTTTGAGATTTGTTTTATTCTTCCTTCCATATTTCTGCTCTTCATCCTCTGACCTGAAGTTTGTTCCTTCATCATCATCTTTAGTGTTAAATTCATGTTGGGGTTCAGAGCTGAGCATCTGTCCCAAACCACCTCTCCATGTAAAACTCATTTTCCCATAATGCCTCAGTGTGTTTTTTATCAAAACAGCAAAACATCATTTATTTGAAGTGGACTCTGGTTATGTCATTGCAGTGCAGGCATCGGCAGAACCGGTACCATTATTGTCATCGACATCCTCATTGACATTATCAGCCGCCAAGGTAGGAGGAGCCTGACCGCCCGCCACGCCCAGACCTCCAGACCTGATCAGCTTGATTTCTGGTTCTGTGGTCCAGGTCTGGACTGTGACATCGACATCCCGAAGACCATCCAGAGGGTCCGGCAGCAGCGGTCCGGCATGGTGCAGACCGAGGCTCAGTATAAGTTCATCTACATGGCTGTGCAGCAGCACATAGACACGGCCCAGAAGAGGCTGGAGGAGGAGCAGGTACGACCAGAGGGAGCACCAGCCCCTTCCAAAAACGGACAAGAAATTTCCATGAATCATTTCCTTTAAAAAAATCAATGACAAATCAGCGAGGTGGGCGGAGCAAACATGAGACTCCATTTATATTTAAATTCAAATTTATTAATAAGAAAAATTAAACATCCAGTTTAATGCAACAGATTTTTTTTAGTTTAGCTATTTGCATTAATAAATATAAATATCCTTCATTTAGCATGTTTATCAGCTATAAAAATGAATAAATTAAAAAAGCCATTGTGGGAATTGTTTTCATTACTTCAAGTGATGCAATTACATTTTGAAAATATTTTCAATATTGACTTTTATTTTGAATTATGAGTCACAAAGGCTTCCATATAATAATTAAGAGATGTAAAAGGAAAATGTGGAGTTTATTTAATAATTAGCATTTTTCAGATTATTTTTGAAAAATACATATTAAAAAACAAAAGATAAACTTTTCATAAATCTGCTGCAACATCAGCCGTTTTAGGCTGCATAAACATCTGCCACCAAATTTAGTCCGGTCTGATTAAATAAAGTGTGAACAGACATTTGAATGCATTGGTAAATATATTTCTGACTGCTTTAGTTTCAGTCAAATTATATTTATTATTCAACCTTACTCAATGCCATATAAAGCATTAATAAAAGCTGACTTAGTTTAGTTTATGTTTGTAAATGATGTCTAAAGTAATGATTTATCCCCTTTTTTAAAAATCAGGAAACAATAAGTATGTTTTTTCTAGCTAAAAAAGTTCAAACTTTTAACAGTTTTATTTGAAATAACTCTAAAGAACTGTAAATGTTGAGCAGAAATAGTTCTACTTGTGGAGCAGTTTAATCCAGAGCTCAACTTCTTGAGTTTTATTTTGAAGTTTTGATGCAGTCTTCAGCTGTCTGTCTTTTTGTCTCAGTCACAGAACTCAAAACTGTCTTTTTCAGAGGAATAAGATGAAGGAACGGGAATACTCCAACATAAAGTATCCTCAGATGACCAACTCCAGGTCCAAACAGAACACGACGTCCTCGCGTTCTTCTTCTGTGTAAGTGGAGGAAGTCGAAGCTCAGAGGAAGTGTCAGAGATGACTTTTATTGTGAAAATGTTCCTGTGTTCATGCAGGATGACCAACGAGGACTCTTCAGGCGTGTACGAGAACATCAACTTCAAAAGTCCTCAGACGTCTTTTAGCAGCAACACCAGGAGGTAAACCTGTGAGTATTCCATCCAGAGCAGCTTCCTCAGTCATCTGGTTCTGTTCTGATCCAGGTTCACTTTAGCCTTACATGAACACAGCTGAGCAGAGAAGCAGACGGGAACCAGTAAAAACTGAACTTGATGTTGACCTTTGAGGACCTGACACAAAATCTTTAACATGCTGGAACTTTTCAACCTTTAACAGGATAATTCCAGCAGATTCTGAAGGAGAAGAAGCGGCTCGTCGAGCTGCTGGGTTCAACTAAAGTTCTTAATCTATTTCTTCTCTGTCACTGACTGAAAAGTTTGACTTTCTTCAGACTTTTTCCAAACAGATTTTGTAGGATGGAAGTGAATCTGTTTTTAGGATGACTCGTCACAGAAGCAGAGGGACAGTGTTTATTATCCAGTCAGAGTTCCATTCAGATCTCTATCCGATCTGGATCTGATCTGGGCTTCATTTTGTACCTGATATTGACCCAAACTAACCGAATTGACTTGATTTGCCCTGGTCTATACTTAATCTATACTTGATCTGTATATAAATTTGGACCTTACCCGTTCTGCAGCCAAGCTCTACCCAGTCAGTACTTAATGTTGGCCTGATTTCCACCTGATCTGTGCCTGATTTTGTACCTGATATTTACCCATGCTGTACTAAATTTAACCTGATCTGCAACAATCTATACTTTATCTGTACCTGATCTCTACGTAATTTTGAGCCAGATCTCCATCTGTTCTGCATCCAATCTATGCCTGGTTTATACCTGATCTCCAACCAATCTGTACTCAATTTTGACCTGATCTGCACCTGATCTGTATCTGATCTGAACCTGTTTTTGGACTTGGTATCTCCCTTATCTGTATCTGATCTGTACTTTTGGTTTGTGACCCCGTCTTCATCAGTCTGAAGACATCGGTTGAGTTGTTTTGCTGAGTTTTTGGCTTCCGGATGATTTTCTGATTTGGTTTGAACCCTTTTAACTCTTCAACCGGAAGTGTCCAACCATCCACAGAATCAGCGTAATTCCATCGGATTCTGTTGGAATTACGTTGATTGTGTAAACTGTTGCAGGGTTGTGTTTTTCAGAGTGTGTTATTTTTTGTCGTTATTAACGGAGCTGAAACACAATTGAAGCGTTTTGTGTTTCAGCTGAAGAGAAGGTTCTGCTCGGTCACATGACTCGTTCTTCATCTCTGCTTCTCTGTTTGCAGCGGCGGCGCTTAAGAGACGGATGGAGTTCAGCGCCGTGCCCTGCGCCTCCCTGCAGCAGACGGTGGTGGTAAGCTGACCCCCTCCCAGAGGAGTCAGCGCCCCCCCCCACCAGCAGTGCCTTGCTACTGGATGTGTCAGATATCCCACCCGCCCTGCCCTGCTTTCACTGCTCTGTCCTCCCTCCAAACCCTGGAAGCCCGCGGAGCCTGATTACCCAGCAGCACCTTTGGCTGATGGATAGTAGACAGCCCCCCCTCCCCCTCCCCGTGTGGGAGGTCGTCACTAAGCTGTTTCCAGCCGAGGCTGTTTGTGGTTCTCGCTCTTTGCTGGCTGAGATCTGAACTCTGGCCTCGGACGGCGATCGCCGCGCCCCGTCCCTCCAGCTGAGCTGCTTTTAATCAAGCTGCTGAGTGATGGGGGGGGGCAGTTATACAACCTGCTCAGGGTCCTGAAGCTCAAACAAAACTCTGTTATTTTGCTTTTCTTTAGAGCCAAACTTCTGCTTTTTTTTTTGTTTTTCTAAGGAAGAGATGATGAAGTTGGTGGAATCGTGGCGTTCTCCTGGCGTCCTGTCGTCGCTGCAGGTTGGGGCTGGGTTTGAACACCATCATGCAACCAAACTTCATCTTTATATTTTTTAATCTCAAACCAAACTGACTGGGTTTAAAAAACTGGTTTTCACACAGCTAAGGCGTCGCCGGTGACGCTTAAACACAAAATGTCTCCATCAGAATCTCTTGGAATGACGTTGATCATGTTAACGGTTGAAAAATTACAGTTCATCAAAAATCCTAAACACTGGAGCTCCGGTGTTCAGTGGTGGAAGTTTCTTTACTCAATTTAGGAATTCTTACATTTAAAACTTAAAGCAGTTTTTTTTTTTTTTTTTTTTTACTGAAAAATATTTTAAAAATTGTAAAAACAAAAGGAATTGATAGATTGGATCTATCTGTATTGGATTTTATAAGATCGATTTGAAGTTAATTCCTTGTTTTTAATCCCAGCCCTAAAGCAGACGAGGGGATTTGTTGCAGCTTATTTGAGACTTTTTTGCATTTTAATTAAGCATCCATTCTTTGTTTATATTTGATGAGATTGTATGAAGAAATAATGTATTTTATGCCATATATATATTTAGAAGTCTGCGTTTTGAACCCATACTGAAGCGGGCGGGGCTGACCGCTCTCTGCCCGCCCGCTTCCACCGGCTGTTCTGCTAAATCAGCAGGTCTGATGTGGTTGAACATCTGTCAGGCGGGACCGTCACGAGGAGACCAGGAAAAACCACAAAAGGACCAGATGGCCATCTGCCCAAGATTGAAGAGCAGATTTGTCTCCAAAAAGTAATTTAGAAGATGGCGGTAATCCAGGGCCGCTGATCGCAGGGCGAGGACACTGACGTCACTTCTGCGGCTGACCCCGCCCCTTTCTAGTCTATATTTAACCTTTACGGTCTGTGCTACAGGTTCATCCCTTAGTTTCATTCAGATGCTTAGTGGCTCCCCCTGCTGGATGGTACAGCCACTGCAGCAGAGACCTGCTCAGGAATCCATCAGGAAGAAACGCTGGTGTCAAACGTTTCAGGAGACTTCCCGCTCTCGCCCGCTTTGGTGGCAGCAGTGGGATAAAGTGATGGGATCGGACCAGTGTCTTACAACACGTCTGCTTGACTGCACTGAATCATGAGTAACTAAATACACCTCATCTGCTGATGACGTTGAATGTACAGCAACCACAAGATGCTGTGAGAAACCCGCCTCTTCCGTGTTCTGTTGGGTTTGGTAGAAGCTCGCCGGAGCGCTCTGGAGATATGAAGTGATTTCTTTTTGTTTGTATGGTGCTGCTAAGCAGACGGGACGCCTGCTGCTCCAAATCGTTGCACTGCTGAAAACTCTGGTTACAAGACGTCACGACCACTTTGTAGAACCGTAGAGCGGTAGATTCCCCGTGATGGTGGCTTCGCCCGTGTGGCTCTGTGTTTGGTGAAATCAGTACTTGAAAGTGTGAAACTGCTGACCCTTCACCTCAGACCGTGAATGTTTGTTAGTTTTTGTAGACTTTGTTTTTTAAATTTTGCTTTTTCGTGTTTTTTTTTCCTTTCTTGAAATGCTGTTCTTCCAATTGTTTGACGTTTTCTTCATTCTCACCTTTTGTAATGTGTGTGAACTCACCTGTGATGGGTGTGTTCTGACCCTGTGGAGATGAACGTGTTTTAACTTTGACTTGAACATGTGGACTTTGTTCTGCCCTCCCTGAGGCTGAAGTGAGTTGTTGTCTTATGTGGTCCTCTTCCTTTTTGCACTGGCTCCACCCAGACGCCTTTTTGCTGTATAGCTGCAAACTGCTGATGCAAACTGTGGCATCAAAAGGGTTTATTACAGATGAATAAAAACCCACTCTGGCATCCATGTGATCTTTGCTGTTTCTCTGGAGACACATGCAGCTCTTCTAGCCTTCTATTGTGGCTTTAAACAATCATTTCAATTACTTGTAGTTTAGATTCATTTGTTTTAGTAAAGTTTTTGATTTATATTTAAAGTTGAAGTGATCCTATAACATAAATCTTTTCAAAAATGATTGCTTAAATTCCATTAAATCAATATTGTCCTTTATCTCTTCTTCAACATGCAGATCACAGCAAAAGGATGGAAAAAGTTTCATTTACTGTCGAAGATGCTCATAGATTCTTATCTTCTGCTGCACTAGAGTGTCTAGGTTCAGTTAAATTTGATTAAATAAATATATGTTAATGTTTTAAATACAGAGGGGCAAAAAAAGTATTCATTCAGCCACCAAATGTTCAGATTCTGAGAAAGGTCTGTAATTTTTATCGTAGGTAAACCTCAACTATGAGAGACAAATAATCCAGAAAGTCACAGTGTCTGATTTTTAAAGAATTCCTTTATAAATTATGGTGGAAAATAAAAAATTAGTCGATGACAAAAAGTTCATCTCAATACTTTATTATATACCCTGTGTTAAAAACAACAGCAGTCAAATGTTTTCTCTAAGTCTTCACAAGATTTTCACAAACTATCTCTGATGTTTTGGTCCATTCCTCCATCCAGATCTCCTCTACAGCTGTGATGTTTTGGTCCATTCCTCCATCCAGATCTCCTCTAGAGCTGTGATGTTTTTGGGTCTGTCGTTGGGCAACGCAGACGTTCAAGATTGTCGATGGTGTTGAGATCTGGAGACTGGCTAAACCACTCCAGGACCTTGAAATGCTTCTCATGAAGTCACTCCTTTGTTACCTGGCAGTGTGTTTGGGATGGTTGTCATGGTGACAGACCCAGCTGAAAAAACAGCCCCAAACCATGATGTTTCCACCCCCCTGCTTTACAGCAGGCATGGTGTTCTTTGGGTGTAACTCAGCATTCTTCCTCCTCCAAACAGTGGAGTTCTTCCCAAAAAGTTCTGTTGTGGTTTCCACTGATCTCAGAACATTCTCCAATCCTCTTCTGGATCATCCATCTAGCAAATGTTTGACGGTCTGCACTTGAACTGGCTTTAGCAGGAGGACACATCTGGAACTGCAGGGTCTGTTACTGATGGTAAATGGCGTATACTTGTATAGCGCTTTCTACCCTCCTTCGAGGGCCCAAAGCGCTTCACAGTCACAGACCCATTCACACATTCACACACTGGTGGTGGCTCTGCTGCTGAACACTGGCACCAACCTCCCACCAGAGGCAATTTAAGGTTCAGTGTCTTGCCCAAGGACACTTCGACACATGGGCGGGCAGGGAATCGAACCCACTATCCTCCGATTATGAGACGACTGCCCTACCACTGCACCACGGCCGCCTAGTCTTTGTTCCTTTGGGTTTTAAAATCAGACATTGTGATTTCCTGGATCTTTCCCTCATTTTGTTTCTCTTAGTTGAGATGATGAAAATCTCAAGCTTTTTTATCTTTTTAGTGAGAAAACCTCCACAGTTGGTGACTGAATGAATACGTCTGTGCGTCACTGTAAACCAGGGGTATTCAACTCCAGGCCTCGAGGGCCACAGTGTCTGCATAATTTCCAGATATCCAAACTCTACTCATGACTGATTACCTGGTTCAGGTGTGTCCAACCAATTGGAGCATGCCAGATCCGGGTATGTTGGAAAACCTGCAGGAATGCGGCCCTTGAGGCCTGGAGTTGAATACCCCTGCTGTAAACTAATGTTGGGATGCTTACATTGAAAACAATGAAAGAAAAAGGATGAAAGTGACCCTGGTAGAGCTAGTTAGTTTATTTATTTATTAACTTCAAACATAAAAACAACAGATAACAGATACTTCATAAAGATAAAAATACCATTGTGGATTTAGCTTTTTCACATCTTTAATTGCAGTTCATCTGCTGCAGCAGCTGGATCTTTATTTGACACAGGAGGGATTTTATTTTGAAAGGAACTTTTATGTTCTGCTTTCAAAAATAAAAGAGATTAAAATTGTAATTTAACTGTAATAACTTCATGTTGTAAATATTCAGTTAGAGTTTGGAGTTCTTAACAGAGACGCAAATAACTTTAGCAACAATCACTCAGACTCACCTGATCTGATCTGATCTGACTTGATCTTCTACCTGCTGAACTGGGAGGAGATCTGACATGATGGTTTATGAATAACAGCATCACTTTAGATCAGGGGTCTCCAAGTCCAGCCCTCCTGCTGGTTTTCCAGAAATCCTGCCTCATCTGCTGCTGATTACCTGATCAGGTGTGTTCAGCCAATAAGGAGCTTCAATGTGAGGTTGGTTGGAAATCATGAATACCTATTTTCATAGGTTTGACATTTCATCTGTCACCACCTCTACTTCTAACACCAGCCCGGTCTGCTCTACACCCACCACCGTGCCCTTCCCCCTGCCTGTCCTCACCCCTCAGCCAGAGGAAGGTCCAGCTCCTCAGGCTGCTCCATCATTCATCACCCATGACCCCTCTGTTCCAGTGTCCTCTCCATGTGATCCACGCCCTCCACCTGCAGAAAGTGTTTCCCACCACATCACAGACCATCAGGTGAGGAGGGAACTGCAGAGACTGAACATCAGGAAAGCACCAGGTCCAGAAAGAGTGTGTCCCAGACTCCTGAAAACATGTGCAAACGAGCTGGGGGCTCCTCTTCAGCATCTGTTTAACCTGAGCCTGGACGTGGGGCAGGTGCCATCTCTGTGGAAGACCTCATGCATCGTTCCTCTCCCCAAAGTCAAGCAACCAAAGAAGAACAAAGATGACCGGCCTGTAGCACTGACTTCACATGTGATGAAGATCTTTGAGAGGTTGGTGCTGCAGCAGCTGAAGCCACAGCTCCAGCATGTCCAAGATCCACTGGGGGTGGAGGACGCTGTCCTCTACCTGCTACACCGTACCTACTCACACCTGGAGGAAGGAGGTGGTGCAGTGAGAATTCTGTTTTTTGATTTCTCCTGTGCCTTTAACACCATTGATCCTCACCTACTGCAGGAAAAGCTAACCAAGATGGCTGTCCAACCATCTCTGGTTTCTTGGATCATGGACTACCTCACTAACAGGCTCCAACACGTCCGCATGGGGGGATCTGTCTCCAGCACCCTCAGCTGCAGTGTGGGGGCACCGCAGGGCACAGTGCTGTCTCCTCTTCTCTTCACGCTGTATACGTCTGACTTCCGCTACAACACTGCGACCTGCCACATGCAGAAGTTCTCAGACGATACAGCTATTGTGGCCTACATCAAAGGAGAAGAGGAGAGAGAGTACCGGCGGCTGGTGGAGGACTTTGTGGTCTGGTGTAGGGAGAACCAGCTGCAGCTGAATGTCCAGAAGACCAAAGAGATGGTTCTGGACTTCAGGAGGAAAGCTCCAACACCTCAGCCGGTGCACATAGAGGGAGACAGCGTGGAGAGGGTACAGACCTACAAGTACCTGGGGCTTGTGTTGGACCACAAGCTGGACTGGACCGCAAACACAGACCAGCTCTTCAAGAAGCTCATCTGCACTAAGCTGCTGCAAATGTTCTACCAGTCGGTGGTGGAGAGTTCTCTCCTATAAGCTGCTGTGTGCTGGTGCAGCACCAGCAAGAAGAACATCTCCCGGCTAAATTAAATCATCAAGAGGGCGAGCTGTGGTGGGACTGAAGCTGGCTCCAGTGGAGGAGGTGGCAGAACAGAGAACTCTGACCGTCTTCCGGTCCATCATGAAGAATCCCTCACATCCCCTACATGAGGCCTTCACCAGAAGGAGGAGAACATTCAGCAGCAGACTGCTGTCCCAGCGCTGCTCCACGGACAGAATGAAGAACTCTTTTGTTCCTCGTGTCTTCAGGCAATACAACTCTTTAGGTGAACATCTGAGAAGCTTTTAATTATTTTAATCCATTAACTTTTAATCTATTTAATCCATTGACATTTAACTAATTTATTCCTGTAATTTTTTTAATTTATCTTTTATTCTTTGAATTTTTTAACCCACCGACTCCTATTGTTTTATTGTGTTTTTATGTGTGTATGGTTTTTATGAGTGTCAGCAGATGACCAAATTTAAATTTCCTAAGGGATTATTAAAGATTCTATCTATCTATGTTCCACATCGGCCCTTGAGGCCTGCCCATAGGAAAAATCTGTTGCTCAAATGTGTCTCAATCTCATCTCCTGAGACACGTTTGAGATCAGTTTGAGCGTCTCATCTTTGGATCATTCTGTGCTCATTTGTGTCTTATTTCTTGTCTTTTCTCGTCTTTGCTTATTTCTTGCTCCTAAGGGTCCCTTAGGAGCAAGAAATAAGCAAAGACGAGAAAAGACACCAACATTGAATTGAGATAAGCTATTTGAGCAAGACTTAAGAAGTGTGAGAAACTAAAGAGATCTCAAAATAGTCTCGTTCAGATCTCATTTGTCTCAGGTATTTTATAGGAGGATTAAGGAGAAAAGGATGAGACAGATCTGAGACGCTAATGAGACACATTTGAGAAGAATGATCGCTAAAAGAGATCTCATCATTGTCTGTTTCACGTCCGTTTCATGTCTCACCAAAGCCATTTATGAGAATGACTTGAGAAATAATAAAAAAGTAAAAACAATACTAAAAATGTAAATGTAACACTTTATTTGGCATTTGGCCAGCATCATCAGTACAACATTTGTATTGGGATAGCAGCATTAGACTCTTTTTACATTTTTAAAAACAAAATATATAACATAAATGGGATACAAAAATTAATTAAAAATAAATTAAATACAAGCTCTGTGATTGTTTACTAACCTCCTTGCTGAGAAGTTGGTTTTAACAAAATTATTTTTTCAAATAATTTTAAGTAATTTAACCCTTGAGCTCTCTTACGGGGTCAAGATGACCCTACCATTACATTGATGTGAGATCTCTCCCATAACAAATGTGGACAGGATCTTATGTCTGCTACAGACACCAGAGAAGATTCAAAATCATTGGAAAAAAAACTTCAGGGCGCTGTCGACCCCACTTTTAATGTAAACATGTCTAGGATAGCACAAGAGTTAAAACCACCTGGCTTCTTAATGGACTATTTTGAATACAACCAGAAATACATTCACAAGATTGTGTCGTATTACACCCGGAGATCTATTTTAAGCAGTGAAAACTTTTTCTTATGGAATTGCATTAAGTACATGAACTGTGGCATACTCAATCTGGCCGACATGGTGATCATGAATACTTCCAGAATGTAAACAACAAACATACTGACAGCACAGGTACAAGGAAGAATCTCACTTGGCTTTGAAACAAGAGGACTTGCATGCTTCCAAATCCTCAAACACACTTGGCAGGAGCAGCATTGAAAGTCATGGTCCATGAAAATTCAAAATAAATAAAGGATGAAAGAGTAACCAGTCCACATACTGTAGATCATAGCAGTGACCTACTGCTTAGAACCTGCTCTGGTCCTACATTTGTTGACAAAGGCTTTCTCATTTAGAAGGAAGACTGGAGTTTGAGATGAGAGCCTCAGAGAGAGTCTGCGTTCTGCTGGCAGGAGATCCTCTGCAGGAGGAGAGCAGGAGCAGAACGACCCAGAGGAGTCCAGCCATGGTGACTCTCTGCTGCACCAGCTCCTCGCTGAACATTCAACCTTCCTGACCTCCCGTCTGCAGCGCCGTCAAGCTCCCCGCTCTGCAAGCGGCTTCCTTTCACATAGAAAAAAAAAATTCCTCTGACAGGAGATCCACTGTTCTGACTCAAAAACTCAAACCGGCTGATGATTAAGACACTTGTGGGCGGAGTCACGCATCTCAGATCGGTTCAATAATGAGAATAATTATTAAATCTGATCCTGGAAAACCTCAGAACATGTTTACATCGGTTCAGATTCCATTCCAGTGACTGTAAACATTTAAAACATCTGGTTGAATATTAAGTAGAACTTCACGGTTCCGTATAAAGGAGTCTGATCCTGATTCTTTGTCCTTTTATAGGATATTTTCTTCTTGTCACAAATTAAAACATGAACTTTGTTTAAAAAACCAGAGGATGAATCATCTTTTTAAAATTGCTAATTAAATAATAATATTTAATTAATACAATTTGTGTAATGCAACCTTTATTTAAAAAAGTCAAATTATTAGTGCTGTCTTGCAAATAATATCTTCGTCATTAATCAATCGTGAAAACTAATGAATTAATATAATTAATCGATTTTAATCAGAATTTATTGGTAATAGCTGTAAAGAAAAACTCATTTTGAGGTCTTTTGTTTAAGTTTATGACATTGTAGTGCAGTAAAAGATCAAAATAAAACTAAAAAGGTGACTTTAAATTGGTTTTATTATTATTATAGATGACTTCAGGTCTTTACTATGACACCACTGAGGAGTCTTTTTTTTTCAGTCGGAGGGGGATCATCAGGTCCAAACGTTCTAATTTACCACATCAGAAAACAGAAGAAATTTTTATAGAATATTGAACGCAGTTCTTATGTTAAACCATAATTCAAATGTTGATATAGCACCTTATTCCACAGTTTAACACAACAGTAAGACAGTAGAAAAGACATGAGGGTGATTTTATGGTTTAATTGAACCCATTTAAGTGAATGTGATCATTTTAAACATTTGGAGCAGAAAAGAAATAGAGAAGAGTTCAACGACTGTTTCTTAAAGCTCTGCTAGCTCTGAGTCCGTCCTCCTAAAGTGTCCCCCCTTCCTTCCGGATGTTCACCGCATCAGTTCCTACACAACCGCCCTCACTACGATAGTCTGTGTCGCAGAAAGACGAGGTTTACCTGCAGCTCACCTGTTTTTCTCCTGCATCCGCATGAATAGATGGGCAGTTCCTAAATCCACAAGTTTGTTTTTCATTTCACGAAGCCGCCGCTCAAAATCACCCAAATGCTTCCTCACGTGTTTGTCTGGACTGTACCACTACGATCGACACCCCCCCCCGCGCGCTTTTCACATAATGGTACGGTCCTCTGTTGAACTCGTCGTCGCCATTTTATGACGTCATTTTGCGTAATACGATTTACGTGACGTAAATGACGTCATCAATCACCATACTGAATCACCTCAGAAAGTCTTCAAGCATAATGAAAATCTGCTGAAGACATCTTTAGTAACTAAAGAATCCAGGAGACCAAGAGAACTTACAAGACATTTGAACACATCTGTTTTCTTAACACTGTGATTCAAAATCAGTTCTACAACGCTACCTGAGAGAAACATGAAAAATACAGGAAAACCTTCAATCTCAGTCACGATAAACATGACTGAAACAGAAAAACCTGCAAAAAAAGTTACTTTTGCAGACAAACCTACAGGGAACCCACTGCATGAAAATCCTGCAGTGGAAAAATAAGAAAGACCTGTCAGAATGGATTTGTCTGCCCTGAAACAAGAACGGGACCGTCTCTTGGAACAACTGTACGAAAAAAATGACTATTTATCCAACTTAAACAGAAAAGAATTTCCACTGAGAGGAAGTGTGAAAGACACTGGCAGTTGCTCCAAGAGTTGAAACCAAAACTGAAAGATGCACATCAACTCAGGCAGGAACGAGAAAAGGAACTTCAACGATGTAAACTGTTGTTGAAGGCAAAAGCCAAAATGATTGAAGAGGGTCTGGAGGAACAAACCGACTTGAACCAACAGATGAACATAAAACTACGATTAAAGACCAAATGGGCCAAAAAACTTCAGTCCCAGGTGGAGGAGCTTTCTGAGCAAGTGACAACACTGCAAGCATCTGTCCCACCTGTGGAGTCTACGGACCAAACCGAGGATTTGCTTGTTCCAAAAGAAGAATCTGAGAACACCACGAAAGAGGCATCAGTGGAAATGAAAGTTTCAGAGCCAGAGTTAGGTTCTGAACATCAAGAGGTTCCAGAACCGTCCAAAAAGCGCAAGAAGCGTAAGAAGAATAAGAAAACAAAGGAAATACCTTCTTCAGAGGAATTGGAAACCTGTGAGCCAGTCAGCAACATAGAAATCCAAGATAACATCAGTCTTGATCACCAGAAAACAGAGGAAACTGACTCACCATCAGTGGAGTCTGTTCCTGAAGAGACTGTCATGGAATCTATGGAAAATGTTGTTGAGGAGGAATCTGTCCAAGTTCAAGTTCCTGACCCAGTGTTAGTTTCTGAACCTGAAATGAAAGATCCACTCCCACAATCTCTGGAACATGTCAGTGATGAATCATCAGTCCAAGTTCAAGTTTCAGAGCCAGAGTTAGGTTCTGAACAACAAGAGGTTCCAGAACCGTCCAAAAAGCGCAAGAGGCGTAAGAAGAATAAGAAAACAAAGGAAATCCCTTCTTCAGAGGAACTGGAAACCTGTGAGCCAGTCAGCGCACCTTTGGCTGACCAAGAATTTCAAGATAACATCAGTCTTGATCACCAGAAAACAGAGGAAACTGACTCACCATCAGTGGAGTCTGTTCCTGAAGAGACTGTCATGGAATCTGTGGAAAATATTGTTGAGGAGGAATCTGTCCAAGTTCAAGTTCCTGATCCAGTGTTAGTTTCTGAACCTGAAATAGAAGATTCACTTCCAGAATCTCTGGAAACTGTCAGTGAGGAATCTGTCCAAGTTTCTGATTCAGTGTTTGTTTCTGAACAAGATCAACCACTGACTGTAGAATCTTCCAGGAAACGCAAGATTTCTACAGAGATGGACTCAACAGAATGTCCTCCCAACAAAAAATGGAGGATCTGTAAACCAGTCACCATAAAGTTAAGAACTCGTTTGGCCAAACGAAGAGATGCCATCAATGCAAGACATGAGCAGAAAAAGACAGATAAATCTGACTTAGGACTGCCATGGACCTTTACTGATGTGACTGAATATGAAATAGAAGATTCACTCCCACAATCTTTGGAGGACATTTCTGAAGAGGTACCAGCTCAGACAGAAGCTTCAGAACCAGAGACGGCTTCTGAACAAGATCTTCTCCAAGAAGAAGACCTGAAAGAACCTGAAGATGAAACTTCAGATGGCAAAGATGAAATCTCAGATGATGAAGAAGACGAGTCCACTGATAAATCTGAGAACATCAGTGGAGAGAAAATTTCCCTGTGGAGGAGATTTAAAAAGGCTCTGACACCAGCAAGATGGCGCAAGTACAAGAGTAAGACTTGTGTGGTCATCCCAGATCAAAGATCTACAGACCCTGCAGAGGAAGATGAACATGTACTCCAAAGTACATCTGTGGATGATCAACAAAGTGACTCTTTGCTCACCGCTTCTTCTTCTGGTTCTCAATTGACTGAAGACAAAACGTCTGAAGGCCAAGACGAGGAAATGTCTGATGACGAAGAAGAAGAAGCCTCTGAGGACATGGAAGAAACAGATGATGAGGAGATAACATCTGAAGAAGAAACGTCAGATGACGAAGAAGATGAGTTCACAGATGAATCTGAGAACACCAGTGGAGAGAAAATTTCCCTGTGGAGGAGATTTAAAAAGACTCTCACACCAGCAAGCAAACGCCAGTATAAGTAGAGACAGAAAAACTACTTTAGCTGGAACAAAGACTGGTGTTCTGATGTTTAGGTTATAAAAGAAGATAGTTGTTTTTTTAATGTGCTTTGGTTTTTTTGGTGCCTTCTTTATTTTAGTTATTTTTAGTTATTATTATTTTTAATTAGTTAGTTACTTAGATTAGTAAGTTTGTAAGTAAGTTAGATAATAAGTAGGCAAGTTAGATATTTTTTTTGTTTTTCAAAACTCTTTTAATACAAAAATGTAACTTTACAAATACAAGTACAGTATTCTTAGGGTTTTTGATGACTAGGTTTCCTCCTTTATTTATTCCTTATTTATCAATGTCGTATTTTGTTTAAAAACGACAAAACAAAATGAAAATAAAAAAAAAATAAAATAAAAAAATAAAAAAAAAAAAAAAAAAGCATGTAATGCAACCTCAAGGGGGCACATTCCAGTGCTCCCTTGTGCCGGTCCCAAGTCCGGATAAATGCAGAGGGGATGCACATATTTATCTCTAAATATAGAGATCTGGATCTAGATCAGCTGGAACCAGTCTGGCCATTCTCCTCTGACCTCTGACCTCAACAAGGCTTTTCCACCCACAAAAAAAGTTTTGATCCTGCAAGAACTGAAATTCAGAATCAGATAATCATTTTTGGATTCTTACCTAATGGAAAAAATGGATCCAAAAGTTCAATAGATTCTTTTTAGAAAGACTCTCAAGGTTTCTGTAGAAGTTTGCAGAATCACACCTATTTTCTTTATCCATATGCTGCTTTTATTAAGGTTATTTGGTCAAATAAATGAAAAATAAATAAAGGTATCATCCCTGTTTGATCTTCCTGCAGCTGCATCTGAACCTGCAGAGATTCTGCTTCTGTTTGAGGATTTCTCTTCATCTTCACTTCCTCTTTGCTGCACATTTCCAGCCTTAGAGTCCTCACAACGTTCACCATCCATCAAGGTTTTGGTCCAACTCTAACGTCTCTGAACCAGCATCTGTTATTTCAGCATCAGACTGCAGGAGAGCCACACAATAGAGGTTATTGTGTAAAGTTCAGGACCCCCAGGACTCTGGAAAACCACACAAGTCTTTGAATCAACCCTGAAGATACAGCTGATGTTCAGCTAAGAGAGATTCTGCTCTGGATATTCAAATGATTCTTTAATTTCTGTAATTGACCATGATTGGTTCTCCTATTAGATTCTGGAAGGGAAAACTTCTGACACTTCAAGATAAAAGTCCTTCATGTTTCTTTATCATGGAAACAAATGAGTAAAAAAGCAACATTTAAAACAGATTCAAACATTTAAAGTCCAATCAGAAGAAATGTTGACGAAAGGTCATGTTTTACTGATAGAAAGATTTTATTTGAAATTTAAAAAAACTGAACAAAAATGTGAAATGGGATCCTAAAATCCTAAATATGTTCTATATTTGAGTCTTTTTGCTTCAACTTTAGCCATAAAGTTGTTGTGTTTTCAAGTTTCATCTCATTTCTTTAGAGATTAGTCAAATATCTGAAGAGTTATGAGTTACTGCAGCGCACAAACAACAGAAAGAGGAATTTAGAAAGAAACGGAGGACTCTGCATGAAGCTGGTGACTCTCAGCAGTTTGTTTTTGCAGGTGACCTGCTCCTCCTGCAGGAGTCTTCACACTCCTCACTGTGAGACCAGTGGTCCGGTCCGGTCCGGTCCGGTCCGGCTGGTGCGTCCCAGAGCGAAGACGGCCCTCCTCACTCCTCGACCGCTGCAGCTCTCCACCCCCAAAGTTGCAGCTCTTGAAAAAATATATCATGTTAAAGATTTTGTGTTTTTAAGTTTCACGGCGACGCTCCGTTTTAATTTATTTTTATTGTTTTTTAATATTATTGTTTTGTTAAAATGTTGTTGGGTTTTCTCCTGGTGTTCAGGTTTTCCCTTAAAAAATATTCATAATTTATCGTTGTTTCTGCTTAATGCATTCATGGATAAAATTGGTGACTCAAAATGGTCGTTTAGTTGTGAATATGAGTGTGTGTGGTTGTTAGTCTGTGGTTTTTACATGCATGAATGAATGCGTGACTAACGCATGTAATGCATGGATGAATGCGTGACTAACGCATGTAATGCATGAATGAATGCGTGACTAACGCATGTAATGCAACCACAAGGGGGCACATTCCAGTTCCCTCTTGTGCCGGTCTCAAGTCCGGATAGATGCAGAGAGGATGCGCATATTTATCTCTAAATAAAGAGATCTGGATCTAGTTGCAGAGCCAGAAAATGCCGGCCAGGCCGGACAACGCCAGGACGAACAGGCGGACGGACGTGACTAGAAGTGACTAGAAGTGACTGGAAGTAACGGTCCAATATTCCTCCATCAAGGTTAAGCAGGAGTTCTACCAAGCCTGGTGGACTGCTGGGACTTCAGAGGCAGCTGACAGGTACCAGCAGTCAAAGAGAGCAAGGCCTTTTCACCCACGGATCCGCCGCTAACCCAATATTTTCTCTTTTTCTGACCATTCTCTGGAAACCCTACAGATGGTTGTGGGTGAAAATCCCAGCAGTTTCTGAAATGGTAAAAATGGTAAATGGCGTATACTTGTATAGCGCTTTTCTCCTTCGAGGGCCAAAGCGCTTCACAGTCACAGACCCATTCACCCATTCACACACATATTCACACGTACGTACTGGAAATGTACGTCTTCTCCTTCTACTGGCTAAATGTAATGCGATGTACTAGTTCCTATATTCTTTTTATATATTTAACAGATATACATTTATATTGTGCCTTTTCTGCATCTAAATCTTTGTGTTCTTCTGTTTTAAAAAAAATATCTCAACTGTATTAATTTACACAGCTGTCAAAAGAAAATTATTAAATTGACGCTGCAATGTTATTGTGAAATTTCATGGGTTTTTTCAAGTTTTAAAAAAATTCTTTTCTTGTACATTGTTTACACTCTTGAAGAAAATAAGTGAGGATAGAGAGATAAAGGGAGCACGACTCTCGTCAGGAGTCAGAACGGTCCTGAAGCTGCATCGTCATTCATGACTGTTACAGTAATCGGGTAAAGTTGCAGTGAAAATAAATTTGCAGGATGCGCAACAATCGCGCAAAATCCTGGAGGGTCTGATGATAACATATTTGACGTGATAATTGATCAAATTGGATTAGCAACAATAGAAATGATGAGAAATGCCACGTCATATCACCAGGACTAATCTCAACTGTATTTATCTACACAGCTGTCAAAGCTGCTCATTGTGAAATTTCATGTTTTTTTTTATTTCAAAAAGATATCTTTTGAGCACATGTCTTACAGTAATGTATGACTTCTAGCTTGAAAAAGTGAATGAGTTGAAATGTTTAAGGAATAAACAACTTTTGTAAGTTGAATATAAATACATCATAATTGATTTGTTTCTGTGATAAACAGATCGTGTCCAAGAAACAAATGACTCATTTTAGATCTTGTGCCAGGCCTTATTACTCAGGAGACGTATTCCAGAAGAGTGAGAAAAGCTGTCTTGTCTCAAACATTTCTCGTTCATGTCTAGGAGACGTAAACGAGTCAGAAACGAGATCTCATCTTCAGTTTTGCTTTGCTATGGGTGGACTCTGACACTCAAGATGCTGGAGGTCAGGACTGCTAAGTCCTGGTCCTCCAGATCCACCTCCCTGCATGCTCTCTTCTCTACACTTGATTACCTGGTTCAGGTGTGTTCAGTCAATCAGACGGTGGGAACACCTGAGTCAGAGAGAAAGGAGAAACTCAGACCGGAGGGGGGGTGGGGGTGGGGTGGATCTGGAGGACCAGGACTGAGCAACACCACAGACCACTGTAGATAACTGGTTACTGGTTGACTTTAGAAAAGAAAGGAAATTAATCATTTCAGTTGAAGTTCCAACCGTGACTACAGATCTGAGGAAACTGAGGCAGGAAGCAGAATGTTCTAACGCATTTTTAAATAAGATAAAAATCATTTTATCAGTTTATTAAAGTTAGATTTTCACAGGTTAAAGGTTTAAGTCAGACGGAAATAAACTGTTATGAAGCCTGAGGTTAAACAGTGATGCAATATTCCAGCAGTTCTGTGAAGCAGAAGACGCTCCAGAGGCTGTTTGCTGCTTATTTTCCACTTTTTATTGATGGAGCTTGTTGGGATTCTGCAGCCGTTGTGTCTGAACAAAATCATTTAAAGATTTATTTTAGAAAACAGAGGTCAGCGAAGCTTTTAGCTTCTACCTGCAGGCGTTCCTGTACTGATGCTGAAACTCGTGTTCAGAATAAAGAATTCAATTTAAAACCTGCATCTCCAGCATCACCAGGATCACCTGAGTCACCTGCATCTCCAGCATTCCAACCAGAATTACTTCTGCAGCGAGAAACCTGGATCTGTTGTTAACTCAACACTCGTTCATGTCAGATGTGATTGTGAAACATTTGGTCAAACAATGTTTAATTAAATGACAACAATATGGACCATTCAGACTCTGACCAGAACCTTATTTATGGGTTTCCATCATGATCCCTATGCAGAAAATCAGAATCCAGCAGGCGTGTGCACACATGGGGGGCCCTATGGGGGGGCTTGAGCACCTGCCCTTTGTGCCCTGTTTTCTAAGCTTCTATCTGTGTTAATATTAATTAAATAACTTTTGTAAGTGACATAAGGAAAACCAAAAAAGAAAGAAAAATGTTGCTACAAAATCCCCCCGCGGTTCTATTGTCCTTCCACTCAAAGAAAGAGAGAGAGAGAGAGTGAAGGAGAGCGAGAGAAGCTTCTGCTGCTCAGAGAACTGAAGACAGTGAAGCAGCTTCAACCTGGGATTCTGCTCTGGTGAACTCTGTATATTAGTCCAGAAGTCCGTTTCTACTTTAGCCAGACGACTGAGGGCGGAGCATCAATCAGCACACAGATCGTGCGGGGACAGGAAGTTGGGTAGTAAATACAAAATCAAACAAATAAAAGATTTGTATTTATTCATGGCTTCCTCTCGACGAGTCTGAAATGAAATTAATCTGTTTAATGTCATATTTTCGGATTAAAATTATCTTCTTTAAATAGTTTCATTTATATGGAACTATTTTGGGGCCAATATTATTTGTAAACGCAAAAAAAACCAAAGAAAAAAATATTTGCATCTGGCTGAGAAAAAATGTAAAATGTCCAAAACTTTTTGCTGTTCTAAAATAAGCTTTATTATTTTCTGCCTCAACTGTTCTGTTTTTTTAGGTTTTAAAACTAAAAATTTAAATTCAAAACTTTTTTTCAGTTTAAAATCTTTTTTTTGTTTTATTTTGAAATCTGAAAATTTCAGTTTCAAAACTTTTGGCCCCATTGAACATGAAGGACCAATCAAAATGGATGAGGGTAACTTTGGTCCCGGTGCGTTCACTGACTCTGAGAACTGTGATAATTACAGTCAGAAAGTGTCTGTTCAGTCTGTTCTGTCATAATCGTCCAAAGACGGATGTAAAAAGCAGTTTTATTACGTACAAACCGCGTCTGAAACGCTGTTCCAGCCCAGGTCTTTATTTAAAAATGTTCTTTTATTTACATATGGTTTAAAGAACAAAAAAAATGTGTTTTTATTTTTGTTCTTCTACGACTTTGAGCCCCCGCCCCTCAAATATCCTGTGCACGTCTCTGGAGTCCAGTACATGGTATAAAGGAATGACCCTGGAAAAACATCCAGTTTACTTCTCTAAACACAGAGTTGGGGCTTTTCTGGGTTTTGGTGGATATGGAGCTGAAGCTCTGAAATCCTGTCCTCAGATCTTAATCCAACCCGGACGTGTTCACTTGATCCATCCGTTCAGGTTTGGGGGTAAATCCAGCGTGTGGTTGAGGAGGACGACAGCCGTGGGGTGGGAGTTCTTGCCCCCAGCCTTGATGCATATAGTCAGGATGATGCACCAGGACGCGGTGAACGCCAGCAGCACAAAGACCACAAAGAACACGCTCTTGTTGTATTTGGACCTCCTCTCCATCTGGTCATAATCCAACTGGTTTGTTTGGAGGGGAACCCCCACCTCCTTGTTTTCTCCAATGTAAATGCAGATGGTGCTCTCTGGACCGGAACCCCCCCTGGAGCTTTGGTAGCACAGCTTCTTGCCCTCCAGCCACACGGGCTCCTCCTCCCGCTGGTGTCTGGGGAGCTGGCAGAGGAGCTGGCGGTTCGTGGTCAAAGCTGGAGGACCTTCTTGGGGCAGGGGGGTGTGGTGACGGCAGACGGGGCAGGTCAGGTGTTTGCTTTCCCCTCTCAGGTCCTGGGGAGCAGGGGAGATGGTCCAGAGGCGGGACAGACACTCCAGGCAGAAGGTGTGGGTGCAGTCCAGCAGCTTGGGGGTCCTGAAGATGTTGTCGAAGGGGCTGCAGCAGACGGAGCATTCCAGCTGGCTGATCACCGAGGACAGATTGTCCTCACTCTGAAGGTCCCAGGTCTGCTCAGTATCTTCATCCATCGTTCTGTCCGTTTCTCCGAGTCCGCTTTGGTCTTCCAGATCGCTTCTTCCTTCTCTGTCGGTCATTCTGAGATTCTGGAGGAACAAAAAAAACGTATAATTAAAGAAAATCATGTGAAGTGACGATACTTTTACTGGTTTACAACAAAAACCATCACTGATGGAAAACCAGTGAAAATCTGCAACAGGAGATAAACTCAATGGTTTGAAGGAGAACCAAAAAGGAAACTTTATTACTAATCGTATGCAAGAACATTAAAATATTTTCTTAATATCAAAGAGTTCATTTCATTCTGTGAGAGGACTTCTTCATCCTGAACAAAAGTTTGCAACCTTCAACTCGAGTTGATTTCTCACTGACTACATCTCAGTGGGAGCCAAACGTCTTCCTTCACCTTTAAGAACATTAGACTCTGAATGATGTGTATGCTATTGTCACTACTATGATAAACATAGATTAACTGCTGGGGCCCGTTTCAAGAAGCAGGTTTTGTTGGAACTCTGAGTTCGCGAACTCCAAATTCAGCAGAACTCAGAGTTTTCGGTTTCAGAAAGAGAGATAACTCAAACCCGTGAAAGTGGGCGAAACCAAGCCCGTTTCAAGAAGCGGGTTAAGCTGAACTCAGAATCAATCACTGTGGCAACTGAGTCTGTGAACGAAACCTGGTCTGGAGCAGGTTTTCTTCAGGAAACTTAGAGTTCTCTGCGGTCTCCGCCCCTTTTTAAAGTGAAAGATGTTCAAATCTGAGTTCTTCATTAATGTTTAGAGAACATTCACATTGGAGACGTCACGTTTCCACCAGTAGAAACCAAAATGACATGTCCATTCATAGAGGATCATGTAGAGAGGAGGCGGGATTAATCCAGAGGAAATGTTATTTATGTCTGGAGAGGATTTGAGGACACGAGTCGATTGATGCAGTTTCCCCGATTCATTTTTATTTGAGCGACCATTATAAATAGTGAGTTATTCCAGGGATTTGATATTAAAAATAAAGAGTTTATTTTCATCATTTGAAGCTCTGAAAAATCGAAATAATTGAATCTCAAAAACTGCTAGGGCTTTGAACTCGTATACAACAAAATTCACAGACTGATCATTAGCTCGGTTGTCAGCGACGCTGCCTCCGCTTCTGACGTCCCAGGTTCAAATCCCGAGCCCGGCACAAATCTTTTTTATGTAATAAAAAACTACTTATCAGCTAAAATTTTTTAAGTCTTGAGAATTACATTTAAATAAATGCTTATTTTTAATATATCTCAGGCAGCTACAGTGTTTCATTTTAGCGTGCGGTGATATCCGTGTGTGTATGTGGTGCGTGTGGGGTGGGGGGGGGGGGTTGAGGAAAACGGTCATTCATGCGATATGGAGATGACTGGTTAAATTATTAACAGATCAAGAACCATTCCTTACTTTACAAGTGACAAAATAACCTTCCTGATATTATTTATTCGTTATTTGAAATGATTCAAATGTAGACGTATGCATTAACTCTGCAGATGTTTTATCGCTGCAGCTGGGTTTCTTTTCTTGCTGAAAATCTTCTTATAGTTTCATATGCTTGTAGGAATTTATCAATTTCCGTCGCCGGAAGTGACCACAAAACTCGGAAGTGTGTTCCCGTTGCCATGGTGAATCGTGCTGTCTTTGCTCCATTGATCAGGGCTTTCAATGGTCGCGACGCTCGCACCTGATTCTGGTTCCAACAACTTCAAGTTGATTGAATCAAACATTTTCAGCTGTTCTGAAACCGAAAACTCTAAGTTCGGGAATTTTGAGTCCAGTGACTCGAAGTTCAGGTTTCAACTCTAAATTTGTTGAACCTGCTTCTTGAAACGGGCCCCAGAGCTACCCTGTAGCTGAAAGGCTGGTTTCAGTCTGATTTTAGGAGTGATGTAGATGTTTATTACTTTGATTTCTATTGATATTATCTATTAGAGGGGAAATATTTATTTTGTTAACTATTTTGATTTTATTTGAGGCCAGATGTTAGCCGAATACGAGGTTTGTGGGGTTTTTTAGCAGGTAACTGGACTGAATATAAAACCCTTCTTTTACTTTGTCCTACCCACTTGTCTCTTTTTGTGATGTTGTTAAGTTGACCTGAGCAAACTCAGGTCCGACCCATTTCAGGCTAAACGTTTCCTATCCGGACCTCTCTGGGTGACTCTGGACAATCATATTGGCTGTACTGCCCCTGGTGGCCTGATGACTAGCTGCAGGTGGAGGTTTGAATTTCCTCCCTCACAAACAGCTGTTGTAGAAATGTACAGTAATTTGGATTTCAATGTTACAGTTCAGATATCAGCTAAAGAATACAATAACAGCCACTATAGTTCTTCTTCCTTCCTTCTGAAGATCCTTCCTTCAGTTCCTACTCATCTTTACCGACGTGGCTCAGAACATGTTGAATCTAATCTGGGTTTAATCGTTCCACACAGTCAGCTTCACCACAAACAGCTCAGCAGCATCATCACCACAATGTGGATGAAGTCAAACTTTACAGCCATTTAGAGTTTTACTGTCCATAAATAACAAACTCAACTTTCAGTGAAAAGATTAAACTCAAAGTTACTGCATCTGGCTTTTTTTTTGTTTGTTTTACTTTGCCTGAGAGGATGAGAGATGCCTGCCACAAACTTCAGGATGTTTTACTCTGCAATCTGTGGCTGATGAAAAATCATCCCAAAATCCTAAATTCTGTAAAATTAAATTTTAATTTCCAGTATTTTGTGTAATTTTGATCTGAGTTTAAAAAACATAAAATGGACTTTATTTTCAGATGTTCACACATTGTGAAGAAGAAGTACCTGCAGAAGGACAACGGTCTGTGTTCTCTCTGCTCTTTCGTCTTGATGTCCACAGAATGACAGAAGCCTCAGAGGAGATCCCAGAGGAAGTTCTGCTGGAGCTGAACCTCCTGCTGGAGCTGAATCTCCTGCTGGAGCTGAACCTCCTGCTGGAGCTGAACCTCCTGCTGGAGCTGAACCTCCCGCTGGAGCTGAATCTCCCGCTGGAGCTGAATCTCCCGCTGGAGCTGAACTTCCCGCTGGAGCTGAACCTCCTGCTGGAGCTGAACCTCCTGCTGGAGCTGAATCTTCTGCTGGAGCTGAACCTCCTGCTGGAGCTGAACCTCCCGCTGGAGCTGAATCTCCCGCTGGAGCTGAACTTCCTGCTGGAGCTGAATCTCCTGCTGGAGCTGAATCTCCTGCTGGAGCTGAATCTCCTGCTGGAGCTGAACCTCCTGCTGGAGCTGAATCTCCTGCTGGAGCTGAATCTCCTGCTTGAACTCTCTGGGTTTTTAATGTGGAAGACGGTGCGTCAAAGCTGGTTCCTCCTTCCTCTGTGGGCCGGTGTCACCTGCTCTATCAGCCCTTTGTCAGTGGCCGAATGTGGCCTTGAGGGGGGTGGGGGGTGGGAGTCGTTTGAGGACTTTATGTGGAGCGGTGCACTGTGGAAGGACCTGTGGTTCACTTTTTCTGATTAGTTTCTCCTCTGGATGAACTTTAGTGCATGCTCCCTGCAGTCTGTCTCTGTGTTCACATCCAGCATTCTGATGTTCTTCAGTTTGAGCTTCTTAGAGGAATCATTAGAGTTCCAGGTTCCTATTTCTCTACAAAAAGTGAGCAGGGTTTGACAAAGACCTCAGGAGCACCACAAACCTCCTGTTCGGAGAACTGCAATATAAACCAGGTGTGGGAGGGGTCTTATTTATCTGTCTTTTCTCGATCGTTGTCATTTATGGGTGTTGATTTTATGTTTTTATCCTTATTTGCTCAATAATAGTCTTTTCCACTCTCTGTTGAATCCATGACAGCATTGTAAAGTGCTGTGTAAATAAAGATTGACTCATTCAAATTCTCCAAAAGCCTGGTGGGTTCCCTGCTGGAGCTCAGAGCTGAGGTTTCTGCACTAAGACGACCTCCTCCACATCTCCACCGTCAACAAAAAGTCTGTGCCATAAGCACAACCTTATCTGGTGGGATGGGGCTTTGGGCGCAGCAGCTGCAGGCGGCGAGCACGTGAGCGCAGGCGGTGTGTGTGTGCGTGTGTGTGTGTGTGAGACCGTCGGCCTTCAGGATGTGAACCGATCTCTCTAAAACTGACATCTCTCAGAGATTAAGAAGCAGAGATTACAGTAACTGAGCCCCCAAGGCCAGAGCACATCCAGACTAAACAGGGCGGAGCTTCCAGCTGCTGCTTTCTAAGCTCCGTGTAGATGTTATGTACATACGTGTTCCTCTGCTCATGTATGAACGATGGGTTTTCCTACATGTCAATGCAGCAGAGGAAGAATTGAATCTACAGAAGAATGTTGATAACATTGAATGCAACAAACCCAATACATCATAGTTAGTTAGTTTATTTTTATTTCATTTTCACAGAACACAAAAGACTTTCAAATAAAAATAAATAAAAATTTAAAAAAAACTCTTGAACTTAGTGAAAATGAAAAGGGACAGAAAGAAGAAGAATAATGAAGGTCTGGAGAACTGCATGTTTCTGCACAGGCATGGAAAAGATTGATTGACAAGGTCTCCAGCCAATCGGACACAGAACAGGGTGCACTGGGGAAAAAAAAAGCAGCTGTATGATCACACTGAGACCAGGTGAACTGCAGAGAGGGAAGAGAAGAGCGGCGCTCACTCATGACTGAACTATAGTTGCCAGAAATGTTGACTCAAAAACCCCAAAACGTTCACTCAGACCGACTCGGACCAATCACTACCAACTAACCTCTTCTGGCTCCAGACGGCGGTGTTCGTATTTTGGACCATGGGACTACAGGTGATGTCATACTAGCTCGGTCCAGTTCTCTTATACAGTCAATGGATGTCCCTTAAAAAGTTATTTACTGTCTTATTGATTTTCAGTTCATCATTTTTTACATTGTGGTTCTTTATTTCACTAATACACTTTCATAAAATGACACTTGACTCGTCTCATGTCTCGCTGCTGTAAAGGGATTTTTTCCCGAGGTTTTTTACCAACACTATCCTTCTTACTGTCAAATAGCAGAACTTAATGTAAATATGTATGTATATATACACAAATACATTCATATTTAGGGTAAACCAGCGACCGAGACTCAGAGCCTTCATGGTTGTTGAGAGCGACTGCTGAGACTTTTCATCAAGACATTCTAAACTCTGAGAGTCATTCATCATTTTCTGAGGCTGAGGTTAGAAACAATGAGATGATCTTTCTGAATTTATTCGGGTTTGTTGTTTGCTTTCAAGGTTAAGAAGCTCTGTAGCTCCACAGATTTTTATCAGTCAATAACTGTTGTTAAAAAATTCATCATCAACAAACCACGGCGCGGCTCATGTGGGAAGATGAGTCAAAGACAAAACAGAAGACCAAGAAGTGCCACGCCTCCAGAAGGTGTTAAAGCTTCAGAAACAACTTTCTCTGATGCTGTTGAGTCCAGGAGTTTGCTGGGAAATGATCTTCAGTAATGCTGACTCAGCCAGGAAGCTGAAACGTGTCTCATTGTAATTATTCACACATTCATTCTGTGCTCTTTAGATTCATTTGGACAGAAACTCTTTTCCTGAGAGATTCTGGACTTATGAAGCTGATGAGAAGCTCGCTGGCAGAGGCTGAGAGGAGCTCACGCTTCCACACCTGCTGTAGAAGAAAAGCTGTTTGTTTGCATTCAAACCATCTGGAGATGGATTTTTCTTCTGATGACTTTTTCATGAAGGCCGTGTTTGTGTTTCTCCTGAAGAATGGATTTTTCTTTGATTAAAGAGATAAGGAGAGGATTTAGACTGTGAGGAGAGCAGCCGTTTTAATGAGCTCAACATTTAAGCAGCAAAGCATCACTACAAAGTCATTCTTTTTATAAATCAGTGTTTGGTCAAATAAAAAATATCTTCCATTCTTCGCTCTCTCTTCATTAGATCTCTATTCAGTTGTCAGATTTAATTTCAAATGAAGATTGGAGAAGCAGATTTGCTAATAAAAAGAGGTAATTTTCTTATTTTATTTGATAATTATGTCGTTTATTATAGAACATAATATAAAAGATCTGAATCCACACATGACCAAAAGGTGGCGTGAAGACCCAACAAACCGCAGACCAACTTCCTGCTGAACTACTGCCATCTTCTGGATTAAATGTGTTCCAACAACCCCAGAGTCCTGCCTGTCAGTGCTGCCAAAGTGATCAGATGTTTGTGACAGAGCAGATTGTTTTCTCTGGAGCTAAAGGTTGAAGATCTAAAGCTGAACTGTTTCCCTGATGTTCCAACAGACTGAAGGAGAAATGAAAGCTGGTTCTCTTCAAACCACTGAGCTGACAGACAGGAAAGGTTCCTCTCATCAGTTTAAGAATGTATTTTTAGATTTGATTTAAATTGTCATTGTCGTTGGTTGAAGACTTTTATCTTGATCTTCATCCTCAGGGTTGTGCAGTGGTGTAGTGGTTAGCACCCTCACCTGACAGTGAGAAAGTGCTGGTTCAGACCCCAGCTGTTCTTTCTGGGAGGAGTTTGCATATTTTCCTCATGCATGTGTGGGTTTCCTCCCACATGCTTCACAGGCTGACTGTGTGTGTTTGTGGTTCTGAAACTGTCCAGGGTGAAGCCTGCATCACCCAACGGTAGCTGGGATAGGCTCCAGCAACGTCCTGAGCCCAGAAGAGATCCAGAAGGTTCTGAAGGGGGATGGACCCTAAAGGTTTCTTCTCTGTTGTCATCATACATCATGTGAAGGACATCTCTGAGCAACAGGGTTCATTCTGCCAGTATGGGTCTGAAACCTCAGGTTCTTTATCCCTTTATTGTGGCTCTTTAGCTTTAATGAGAAATGCTAACGATTGAATGAATAAGATCTTAGTTAGTTAAGTTTTTCTGTTTAGATTTTCCTTAGAGATAACTTTCAGGAGAGAAGATGTCAAGCATCTAAATGAAACATGTTTCCTTCAGTCAGAAATTCTGTAGATATTTTTAATTTGTATTTTTAATTTTTAGTTGGCCAAATAAAAATCTATAAAAATATTTCTATTTTGGTAAATCACACTAAAGTGGTCAACGTTTTTAACAAATGTAGTTTTTAAAATGACTGACAATGATATAGAGTTGTGTTTTCAATTGAAAGCCCAGTTTCTATTACTGTAAATGCTTGTCTTTTTTTTTATTCTACAAATATGTCTATTTTTTAGATTTAAAAAAAATCACACCAAGATTCTAATAATATAAAATATCATGCTTGAATGTCTTGAATTTTTATTTTAGGTAAAGCTGCTGCAGCAGGAGGATCGTTTGATTCATGTACATAATAAAAAAAAATAAATATATAAATACATAAATGTTTGAGTGAAATACTGAGAATGTTAGTATCATCCAGTGTTACATGGATTCTCTAGAGGAGAAGTTCTGACAAAAATGTTCAGATCATTAACATTGGAAACATTGTTCTGCTTCTCCTGGAGGACGTTTCAGTTTGGACACTAGGTGGAGATCACGTTATAGCATTACACCTTATTCCACAGGAAGACAGTGTAAGGGGGAAAAAAAACAAAAATGTTTTGGACCACAAGTGATTACTTTAAAAATATTTCCTTAAAAGAGTTTGTGAGTATATAAAGATATTCATTAAGTAAAAATGTTTGTTAAGGTCGACCGAGTGTTAGCATTAGCCGTTCTATTTTATGAATCGATTATTGATCTAATAAGCTTAAATCGATTAATTGATTTTATTAACCAGGCTCTACTTCTTATATATTTTATCTTAAGCGTTTCTAATTATGCTTTAAATCTGTGTTTGTTTTTTGTTGTCTGTGTGAAGCCCTGCAGTTGATGTTCCAATGGGATTTGAGCATTACAAACGGCAAATATATAAATAAATTGATTGACTGATCCATGAAGGCTGATACTGTTGAGCATACTTGGATTCTGTTTTTATTTTTGTTTGAACATTTATTTGTTGGATTCATTCAAGTGCTGTCACTGCTGGTCCTGGCATGAGCAGATAGCGCCCCCGTGAGGTCATCTGCCTAAAAACGGCCTCTCTGCTGAACTCTGTCACCTGTGAAGCTCTCTGTGCTTGATGTTCAGATCTCAGGAGAGCTGAGGGGGGGTGGATCAGGACAATTCCCTTTAGAAAAGAACCGGTTCTGCCAGAGACGCACGCCTCTCATTTTGCAGGGCGTGATGAGTCAGGTGCATCGAGGGTGAAGGGTCCAGGAAAGCTGATCTCAATCACTGCTCCTCCAGAGAGGACTCCCATGAACCTTCTGCAGATGAGGATAATCCCATCTGCTGCTGTGGCTTTCATCTTCTCTTCTTTGTTAGGAAGTTTCAGTAAAAGCTGCTGCAGGTGATTCAGCAGATGAAGCCCCGCCCTCTGAGGGGCGTGGCCACAATGAATACAAGGACGCAAACCGCTGAGCTTCAGCCACCTCATACTTTAATACAAAATGATTGCAAACACTGGTTGCAAACTTGTGCAAAATCTTTTAAAAAGACAAAATCCAGTTTTAAAAAAAGTCGATGTAAAAAGAGGTTTTAAAGTTCAGCCGTAAACTCTGACATGTCTGAAACCGGAGCAGCTGAACCTGCAGAGGAACAGGAAGGATTTACAACCATCTACATAAAATATCATCACACAGACATTTACACAATCATAAATACAGAATCCGGAAGGGTTCTTTCAAACGGAGAAGGTGGAGCGTCACAGAACCAGGCTGGAGAAGATGTGGACTCCCCCCGTCCCGTTCAGACGGTTCTTCACAGACATCCTTAAAAAATCAAGGCAGCTGCTCTGAATTACAATCTTTAATGTAAAGGTTAAGATCCTGGAGGCTTCATTTGATCTGCAGGAGTCTCATCTTGCTTCCTAAAGAAAGAAGAAGAATCTCATGTAATTTTAAGCTCTAAAAGGTAAAGAGTCGTGTCATTTTAAAGACCCACTCCCATGAAAACTGTGTTTTTAACATCTTCTTGTAATCTTTCTCTGGAGATGGAGGACATATATACAGAAAATCAGGGCTAAAGTTATATTTCATTCAAATTGCTTTAAATCTGGAGCAGATGTAAAAATGAAGTTTGAAAAAGGTTGGATTTGTGACAGAAAATATGCTGGGCGCAGCCACAGCAACAGGGAGGGGAAGGGGGGCGGGATTACACAGCTCCAACGGTCCCGCCCACAACTCAGAGGTGAATTTCTAATGAACTCCTGCCGCTCTGCAGAAACTATGTAGTAGAAAACGACACAGGTTCAGATCAGAAGATGATCGGATGTTGAGGCCAAATTCTCACCAAGTCCTTTCAGGAATCTGTTGACTCCGCTGGGCTCAGGATCCGGACAGGAGTCCAGATACTCGGATACCCGGGTTTCAAACAGACCTGGAAGAGAAACAGCTTCAGAATTCCCGTCTGAGGGACTTGATTAGATTTACACTGGAACTGAGACAGATGTCTGGTTGAAATGCTTTTTGATTGAAAGCATCTGACTGTGATGTTTCTTCAAGATGCAGAAGTTTTTTGTCAGCTTGTTATTTAAAACATGTCAGTGTAATTTGCTACGGTAGAGAAAATGTCTTTTTTTGGTTCCTACAACATTTCTGTGAGATTCTTCATCAGACTTTCTTTGACTTTAATAACAGGCCATTTTCTTGGTTTTTGGGATCTTCTCATTTACTTTACAGGCACAGAAGCTCAAAAACCTCTGGAGGTCCGTTCTGCATCAAAGGTTCCTCCAGAGTTGAATTTTCTGGTTACTTATCCATCAACTTGAACCAGAATCTGGATGCCCTCTGACCTCGTCCTCCTCCTTTGCGTAGCTCCTTGTCCTGAATGAAGCCGGCAAACATCTGGGTCTCCATGAAGAGCTGCAGGAACTGCCGAACCCCGCGGGACGGGTGGGACTTCCGGAAGGAGTCGCGCTGGAGCTCCTTGGTTCCGTTGGAGGACTCCACCATGTGGAGCGGGTAGTGGCCGACCAGCTCCACGAAGAAACGCACAAAGCTCTCCGACAGCAGCGAGCTCAGGTCTGCATGCTGACCTGGACAGAAGGTGAAGATGGCTCAGCAGAACCGAACCAGAACCTCCTGAAAGTTTTCATTACAGCCTGGAACTCAGACGGTCTGGGATCATCAGCTCAGTCCATGACTGAGGCGCTGAACTTTGTCAAATCAAACAGTTTTGATCCATTTTGGACAATCCAAGAAGATCCGGACGTCCAAACGGTGTAACAACAGTCTGAGAGGAGGAGCGGTTTCTGAACGGAGAGTTAGGAGGAAACCTGAAGCAGAAGCTCTGAGAGGACAGAGACAGACCGCTGGAGGATCTACTGAAGGACAGACGTGGTAGATCAGTACAGATGATGTGAGGCAGAAGGAAAGTGAGTCACAGCAGCAGTTCTGCAGCAGCAAGCAGACGAGCTCTGAACACCAGATGTTCAGAACCGCAGACCTGATCCAGGTTTATGCGGTAAAGAGATTCAGTTCTGCTTTCACATTCTTTTTATTTCTAAAGACAAATAGAAACATGTCAAACAATCAGCTCTGCCTCTCTTTTGTTTCCACAGAGCCGTGGGCGGCTCGTGATGTGAATCCTGAGGATCCGGCGTCTGACTGACCTCGTTGACCTCCGCTGGTGTCGTCGCCGCTTTGCCTCAGGATGTCCAGCCTGTCCTCCAGGATCTGCAGCAGGGCGGCCTGCAGTTTGCTGGGCAGGATGCAGTCTTCATCGCCGAGCTGCCACCAAACAGAAGGTCACATGGGTTACGGATCGCCGCACATCTGAGCCGACTTTGGAACAAAAACACGGATCTCCAAACAGAGCAGGAAAGCAAATGTATGGAGAGGAAATAGACTCACTCTGATCTGTGTGTGCTTAATTCTTGATTTGTAACTCATATAATACGTTTTGTGCAAAAGTAAAAAAAAATAAAAAAAATTTTGAAAATACAAAATACACATGCACAAATTAAAATTACAACAGCCTGAAACTATTTACACAAAAAAACCTTTTAAAAATATGCACGATCACCTCTTACGCACGCACGTGAATAACATCTGGTAAAACTTGATATTTTCCCTCTTTTTTAAAAATATATTCCTGATATTTAATATAAAAGTCTAAATAAGCGTTTTTTAAACATTTGTCCCTTTAAAAACAAAACTATTTCCAGAAAAGAAGCTTCGAGCTGCAGCGGCTCGTCTGACAGCGCCTCCAACACGAGGCTCCGCCCCGATGGCAGGTCACCAGCCACGGGGATATGAAGCGATGTGGGAGCCTTCCAAACTCTTTCAGATCCAAACGGGCCGGTACTGATTGTAATCGCTGCGTTTGCCGACCAGAACTATGTGCATGTTCTTGATAAACGGCAGCTGAAAGTGGGTGGGCTCTGGTCTGATCCTCCCGCGGAACCTCGCGGGGGGACCGGCAGCTGAACGCGGGATTGCACCACGAGACCCTTCTAAACATCCACCGGGCAGAGGGGCTTGATCAGCCCAACAGGCCGGTTAAGATCACGGGACCACATGGACAGATCTCAATACCGCGTTCCTCCGCCGTTCTCCCCCGCCCAGGATGCGCGGGGCGGGGCGGGGCGGGGCGGGTCAGACCATTGAAACCCCCCACCTCCACCCCCGCGTTGATGAGGAGCGCTGTCAGACGAGCTGCTGCAGCTCGAAGCGCCTTTTCTGGAAATATTCTTATTTTTAAAGGGATAAATGTTTTAAAAACGCTTATTTAAACTTTTTATATTAATTATTGGGAATTTATTTTTAAGAAAGTGGGAAAATGTCAAGTTTTACCGGATATTATTCACTATCGAAGTTTAAAACGGCTGACAAGAAAACTATGGTGAACGAGCATTCTAGTAGTACTTGAACGCATCACTCACGGACGGATTTGTGAGACGTAAAAAGAGTCTCACGGTAGATTTGCGCGTAACTTAGGCTGTGTGTGCGTAGCAGGTGATTCGTGCGTATTTTTAAAAGATTTTTTTGTGTAACTAGTTTCAGGCTGTTGTCATTTTAATTTGTGCGTGTGTAAATTGTATTTTGTATTTGTAAATTTTTTTTTACTTTTGCACAAAATGTATTATACGAGTTAAAAATCAAGAATTGTGCATTCACAGATCCTAATTTACGCACAAATCAAGAATTACGCGCGCACAAATCAGAGTGGGTCTATTTTCTCTCCATTCAAATTCAGCTAAAACTCAGACTTCAGACCAGATCATGACTCCAGACTTCAGGAGGAGCTGAAGTTCACTCACAGTATTTGGACTCAGTAACTTAGAGGGAACCTGACAGAACTTCACCATCTGGTACCAGAACAGCACCATCAAAAACACTGCAAACTGTTTGATTCTTGTAAAGATTTTAAACTTTACTTTTAGGATATTTTCCCAGGATTTCTGAAGTTGGTTTGACTTCTCTTTTGCTTTACACCTTTCTAGGCTTTTCTCTAAATCATGGAGGGAATTTTCGTCTCATTAAGAGCTGGGATCTGGAAAGTTATCATTAAAAGGAATCAGAATGCTTGACAATACAAAAATTGATTTAAGACTCAAAACACTTCAAGAAAAAAACCTCATATCATCTTTGGTTCAATTTTACGGATGTTATTTTAGATTTTAAACTGGCATTTATTGTAATTATTTTTGAAAGAAAAATGTAGATTTAAGTTGTAAGAATAAATGCTGGTTTTATATTTTATGAGGATTTATTAAGATTGACCAACTCGTGCTTAGACTCGTACTGAGTCACTTCCACTGATTACTTACTTGATACTTATATGTAACTGTAATTAAAATAAACAGTTTGGTTCATAAAAACTCAAAAATACAAACTATTTGCTCAGAACTGACAAAAAAATACTGAAAAACATTCAATTTAGAGTCATTCTAAAATCTTTTTTTAAGCTTTTTTTCCCTTTTGAGCTCCTTTGGTATTTCATAAAGACATTTTCTTGCTAAATAAAAGTTGCTGCACGAACAGATTATTTGACTACTTTCTAGCAATTTTATTTTGAAGATTCCTGAAGAATCTCCTGTTCCCTCGATGAACGTCCCATCAAGGGAACGTTTCCTATTTTAAGGCTTTTTGCAGTGAAGTTTCTCCATCTTCAACATTTCAGCTCGGCTCATCTGTGGAACCGCCCTTCCACCCACACAGGACAGTTCTAACAACCGGGTCACAACGAGGGCCCACAGCACCATCAAGGACCGCCCCCTACCACAGCACCATCAAGGACCGCCCCCAATATCAGCGCGATCCTGTTTGCACTCCTGTTGTCCAGCAGACCATTCAGAAGATTGAAGCAAAAACATCCAGATTTAAAAACTGTAGATGTGCAGATCATCAGACTGCTGAACCCCAACAACTTTCTCCAAACCTGCATATGAGCCCACCTGTCCATCATTCTGCACACCTGTCCATCATTCTGCACACGTGTCCATCATTCTGCACACGTGTCCATCATTCTGCACACCTGTCCATCATTCTGGACTTCTTTTAATCTTTGTGTTGCATTTCCCCATCTGTTTTCTTTTTCTTTTTGGTTACCTAAGAGTTTCCGTGCTCAGAGTTGCTGTTGTGCGACAATAATAAAGATCTTTATGACAATAAGAAGACAATCAGTCCAGCAGCTGTGACTCACCCTCATGAGGTCACCACGAATGACAACATTCATCACAGTTAACTCTAACAAGAAACAACGTGTTTTAGGAAAGGAAAATAATAACTTTGATGAAAATTTGCCAAAAGAAGACAGAAAAAAGGTAAGAAAAGCAGAGAAAAATGGAAGATTTTAACATTTTTTTCTTTCTTCTACCCTCAGGTGAGTTAGAGACTTTTGCTTTTGTTACATAAAATCCTTCGGCTTGTTTTCCCGCCGTCAGACAAACAGCCGAGAAGCTAAAATGGGACAAACATCCTCCCGCTCTTTGTTCCTGTCTTGGTTCCTTCAGGGCTCAGATGCGTATCTGCAGCCGTGTGTGTGGCACAGGTCGGTCTTTGTCACGCCGGCGGACTCCGCCCGGCCGCCGGTGCACGGATAAGTGCAGACAAAGCAGGAGGAACACCCACTTCTCCACTCTGTCAAGTCTACACACCTGAATGACGAACTTGTCGGCGCACAGGTCCACGATGAGCACCTGGCAGGATGAAAAGAGTGTCGGTTACACGCCGTTACATAACAGCGGCGTTTGCGAGGGAGAGCGGCCCCACCTCCTCGATGGGCAGCTCCAGCAGCTGCGGCAGGTACGGCGACAGCACGCCGATCAGGAAGGGCGTCGGCGAGCAGCTGATGTCCAGCATGCTGGCGGGTAACACGGGCACGAAGGTGTGCTGCCAGGTGAAGGGGTAGAGCAGCGCCAGCACCGCGTGGCCACATCGGGACAAGACGCTGCGACGGCAAGAGAAAAGGGTCAAATTTAGACGAAGAATTCAAACTGACAGAAAAGACGTTTTTTTCCCCACAGCTGAGTTCATGTTTTTTGTTTGACTCCCCATTAGTGGTTCTATAAAACTAATATGTTCATTTATTTAAAGAATTACTCAGGAAATTTGTTTTCCTGATGAAATCTGATGTTTTTGATGTGCAAAAAAAATAGAAAACAAGACATTCATGTTCATCTGTGGAAAAACAGAAGATCCTTCAAGACTCCAATGAAAACTGTGTTTTTAACATTTTCTTGTGGCATTTTTATCATGATGGAGGACATGTATAACATAATTTATGATTTAACTGTTTTCTCAATATTTCATTATTCAAATCACATTGGATCAGAATAGTAGCCTGTGCTGTGGGCGGGGCTAAAGCTCCTTGCTCCGCTTCATTCTGAAGCATCCACCTGCAGACAAATAGATCCATGGACTTCTTCATATTCTTCCTCTGAATCAAAACTTTACGCCTGCACAGCTCCAATATTGTTGCCTTTTTGTTTTTCTGTTAGCTTGGGCTTGTAAGGTGCTACTAGGGAGAGAACTCACTCTGATCCGTGCGTGCGTATTCTTGATTCTTGCAGCTATATTTCTTGATATGTAACTCATATAATAAGTTTGGTGCAAAAGTTTAAAAAAAAAATACAGTTTACACATGCACATATTAAAATTACAACAACTTGAAACTAATTACACGCAAAAATCTTTTAAAAAATATGAACAAATCACCTCTTCTGCGTCTCATCAGGAGAACAATTCGTAAGGGTAATGTCTCCACAAGAGAACATCTCATGAAGAGAACGTGTCATCAGGAGAACTTTTTGTGAGGAGAGCGTCTCATCAGAAGAACGATTCTTAAGAAGAACGTCTCATCAAGGGAACGTCTCATCAGGAGAACGATTAATCAAGAGAGAGGTTTTCTTGCGGTTCCACCATTCCCTGGATTCATTTTTCTGAGGAGAACATCTCGTCAGAAGAACGTCTCATCAGGAGAATGATTCGTAAGGAGAACATCTCATGAAGAGAACGTGTCATCTGGAGAACTTCTAGTGAGGAGAACGATTTGTAAAGAGAACATCTCATCAGGAGAACATCTCATCAGGAGAACATTTCATCAGGAGAACATCTTATAAAGAGAACGTCTCATCAGGAGAACATCTTTTAAAGAGAACATCTCATCAGGAGAACATCTCATCAGGAGAACATCTCATCAGGAGAACATCTTATAAAGAGAACGTCTCATCAGGAGAACATCTTATAAAGAAAACGTCTCATCAGGAGAACATCTCATCAGGAGAACATCTTATAAAGAAAACGTCTCATCAGGAGAACATCTTTTAAAGAGAACATCTCATCAGGAGAACATCTCATCAGGAGAACATCTCATCAGGAGAACATCTCATCAGGAGAACATTTCATCAGGAGAACATCTCATCAGGAGAACATCTCATTAGGAGAACATCTCATCAGGAGAACATCTTATAAAGAAAACGTCTCATCAGGAGAACATCTTTTAAAGAGAACATCTCATCAGGAGAACATCTCATCAGGAGAACATCTCATCAGGAGAACATCTCATCAGGAGAACATTTCATCAGGAGAACATCTCATCAGGAGAACATCTCATTAGGAGAACATCTCATCAGGAGAACATTTCATCAGGAGAACATCTCATCAGGAGAACATCTCATCAGGAGAACATCTTATAAAGAAAACGTCTCATCAGGAGAACATCTTTTAAAGAGAACATCTCATCAGGAGAACATCTCATCAGGAGAACATCTCATCAGGAGAACATCTCATCAGGAGAACATTTCATCAGGAGAACATCTCATCAGGAGAACATCTCATTAGGAGAACATCTCATCAGGAGAACATCTCATCAGGAGAACATCTCATCAGGAGAACATCTCATCAGGAGAACATTTCACCAAAATGAACTTTGAGCTTCAACAATATTGGGTTCAGTTTGGGAAATGCCTGGAGCTCTTTTCCTTCTTATCCGAGTCTGAAACAGAGCGGTCTGCTGCAGGTCTGAACAGCCCTCAGGGAGACGGGGGGGGCATATTTTCAGATGGAGGTAACTACCAGTAAACAAAGCTTTGATGAGGTAAAGTCTAGAAACGGCATCAGATATGCCGTAGATCACAGAGATCTAAGAATAATGTCACACTCCCACAATAACAGCATCCCTCATCACTGCACTGAAACTGCACACAGGAATTCAGAGCGAGCCGTGCGGCTGTGGTTCTGCTGCAGTCTTACGGTACCTGAGTTTGTCAGCGATGAAGATGACCCTCCTCTCCAGCAGAAGTGAAGCGAAGACCTGCAGGAGTCTTTCTGCACTCAGACTCTGCAGCAGGCTGTCAAAGTCCACGTGCTCCAGCCGGGAGTCCACCGGGCGACACAGCGTCAGAGCCTGCAGGGACACGGAGAGAGACATGGAGACGGCGTGCTGCAAACTGAATGTCAGATTCCTCAGACTCCAGAACCCGAAATAGGCCATAAGTCAGGTTTGGGTATCTGGACATTATGTAACCCAGCGGCCCTCGAGGCCTGGAGCTGCCTGTACCTGGTTTACACTTCCTCCCTCTAGCTTACAGCCCCTGGAAGCTAACGTTATCTGTGCAGCAAAAATGGCGAGGAATACCAGAGCAATCCAGCTTTGATCCAGACGTTCATGGATCTATTTGTCAGCAGGTGGATGCATCAGAATGGGGCGGAGCTTGAGGACCCACCCAGCATATTTTCTACCAACTTTTTCAAACCCAATTTTTTGTCTGCTCCTGATTCCCAGTGATTTTAATGAGGAAACACTCAAATGCTATTTTAACCTTAAAGCTCTTTAAATATGTCTTTTATCATCAGAATAAAGTTACAAGACAATTAAAACACTATTTGGATCAGAGCAACTTTTTAGGGAATCCTCTACTGAGGTCTCAGGTTTTTCTACTTGTTCCAGCAGGAACAGGTATTTGTCTTCCAGCTGACCTTTGACCTCCAACCTGAAGACCTTTTAAATCAAAGGCAGCTGTCGGTTACCTCGTTCCCATCTTTCCCGGAGTCGGGTAGGAAGCTTTTGACGGTGACGGTGCGTCCGGGAGCCGGAAACGGCGACTCCATGACGCTGCGCATGAACGGGTGGACCAGCGCTGGCGAGATCTCTCTCCGCTTCTCCACCTCCTCCAGAATCTAGACAGACAGACAGACAGGCGGAGTGAGAGCTACACCCAAACACAGCTCAGCGGGACACAGCTACGCCCAGCACTTTCCCGGGATTAACCAGATTCCCCTCAAACAGACACGTTTTTAAGTGGATTAGAGCGGAACATTAATCATCCCTGAAAGAGGCTGGAGCCCGCTGGAACACGCCGGCAGGTGTCCTGAACGCTCACCTTTGCGAACAGGTCGAAGCAGCCCAGCTTGCTGACGATGCAGTGGACCTCCGGGAGCCTCTTCCCTTTGCCACGAGGCTGGACACAGTTTCAATGTTTCAGAGGTTTAAGGTCAACAAATAAAGGAATCAGGCAGGAACTCGGTCAATATTTAAACTCCTACATGTTCCAGAGGAAAGATTGGAATGTTTCTGTTAAACTGTCAGAATTCCAGAAACTGAAACTCTGCGTGTTTGTGAGACTGAATTCAGGGGAGAGAAATGGAATTTTTCAAGCTATTTGTCATCGATTATGAGGCAATTTATGGGCTGTAATAAATGTCTCCTCTGAGATGTTGAGTAAGCTCCTGGCCCGCCGCCATATCTCCGCACACGCAGGCTCAGGCACATCCGAGCCGAGGCCTCAGACGCAGCTGTTAGCAGGAACTCACCAGGATCTTACGGCAGTAACCGAACCAGCGGCTGCCGTCTTCTCCCGTCAGGACAAAGGAAAAGGTTTCACTGTGAAAGAACCAGAGAGGAGAGTTCAGACGATGAACGCCGCCTCACTTCTGAAGCTTCCACCATGTGGAAACGCTACAAACGAGCCTCGTCTGTCAGATGGGAACGCCTCACAGCCAGAGAAAAAGCTGTAAAAACTCAGAACAACATAAACCTGTCGGTGCAGCTTCTCATCCAGGAGGCGTCGTCTGAAGGTGAGTCATAGCAACTGAACTTAAAGAGAAGAGTTCAGGTCCAGCAGCTATGATTCAACTTCAGGACAACAATAAACCTGCAGAACAAACAACACTAATCTGCCAGGGACTTCTGTACGATTGTTTTTGAATAAAATCAAGTCTGTTTGTGAAAAAAGTTTTTTTTTGAAAATCACAATTGAAAGAATTAAAACAGTGGAAGGAACAACAACCCAACCAAACGTTCATGACAGCTGAATGAAGACAAACCAAAAAGGAATGAAGGAAAGGGAAAAGTTGCTATGATAAACGTTCTTCTGTCAGAAATCAGCTTGGAGGAACAGCTGAGGTTCTTCAGACTGTCTGAAGGAACCAGACTTTTGGAACCATCCACAGCAAAGGGGAGGAGCCAAAGCTCCAGTCAGTCAAGGCCTGAAGAAGATCAGAGACCCTGCAGTCAGGAGAACCCAAAACAAACGATGGGAGCGGAACTTAAACGCAAAAAAAACTTGATGCATTGCAGGTTAAGAAGAAGAAAAGTTCTGAGTGGGGGGCTTCAGGTGGTCACAGGGCTCCAGTTCATCCCAGGCTTTATTGTGTGATTGCTTAGTAAGCATTCACACTAAAGTGATTCTCCTGCTCCTTTCCGTATGTTTTTCAGCACGTAACAACTCAGTCACACTTTCAGAGATTTCAGTAATCTTGGTATCAAAACATTCAGCTCATTCAGAACATTACTGCTTGTATTTTTGGTATTCATTAACTTTATAGTTTTTGAAATATTGAGCAAAATATTTCCCATAGGAAATTAATAAGAAAATCTTTAAATGTGATTTTTAAAGTCAATTAGCTACAAGCCTTTAAATATATTCACGGTCTACGTTTTCATATTTTATAGTATTTTTAAATTTTTTTAGTTTAGCTACTATTTTAGCAACAGGCTAAGATTTTTGACTGATTTAGTTTATTGAGGATTTTTAGGCTATTTTGGAGTTTAGCTAGTATTTAAGCAATGTGTTAGCTTTTCTCGCTAATTTGGAATGTAATGAGGTCTTTTGGGCTAATTTGGAGAATAGTTTATATTTAAGCAACACACTAAATATTTTTGTAAAATTTACCAAATTTCCAGTCTTTCAGCAAATGTAACATTTTGAAAATAGCTTTTGCAATTTCAGCAAATCCATTCATCAGTTAAAGTAAATTGTGTCACCATTTTCATCAAAGAGCTTCAGCATCTTCAGTGACTACTTTCAGCAAAAAGCATTCACACCAGCATTATCCCAGGTAAGGTAACGTTTCTAGTTTTTATTACATTGCTACAATTGTTAATAAAAGATCCATGTTGACAGCAGATTCATCTCCTGAAATTCAAGTATTCATGGTCAGAAAAGCAAAGAGCCGCCATTTTGGAGTCAGACATCGTTAGTAGACAGTGACTGATCAGAGTCCCTCTGAGTTTCTATGGCAACCACTCTCTCCAATCAGAAGTGAGCTTGTTGGAAGGCCACACCCCTACACAGGGCCGGCCCTTGGCATTGGTGACCTAGGCAATCACCTAGGGCGCCATCTGCTGGTAGGGGGCTTCAAAACAGAATGATTTTATATATTTTTTTAATTCATTTTTTGTTAAATAGTTTGACGCACCGCTCATTTCATGGAAAAAAAAAAAATGTAAGCATAAATGAAATAACTAAAACTTGTAATCAGTATCTCTGCAGTGCCCCTCCCTTCCTGTCTAACCTGAGTTAGGGGGAGGGGAGGGGGCGTGGTGTTGTCGCTGTTAGTGTTTCCATAAACTTTAAGAATGAAGAAAGAACGAGGAGGAAACATGGGCTCAAAGCAGAGGTTTTTTCTGTTTCACTTATATAAAATCCTCTACTTCCCTAGCATTTTTGTCTAAAAAGACTCATTTAATTGGCGATCTAGTGTTTTTTAAACACCTTGAACAAGTGAGATCTCCTTACCTTTCTCTACATGTTGGCTGATTATTGGTGCAGTCAATTAGCACATTTGGTTTCAAATGCAAAGATACTCAGACCCCACAACTTGTAAGCGTTATGAAAGTTGAAGGTGGGGGCCAGTAGGTCCAGCCTACTTTTAATCGAGGATTGGTCAATTTGTAACTTGAATAACTCGTAATAAAGGAAAAAATATAATGAAAAAAAGGAGAATTATCAAGATGTTAAAAAGTATCAGAGCAAGACAGGTTATTCTGACCAATAGAATGACTGAGTAACAGCTGGTTATCCCGCTATAGAAGTCTGTGAGATTTTGGCTTCTTGGAGCCACTTCCTGTTTGGAACCCCAGGGGGGCAGGGCCACTCAGTCCAGATCTCATAAACAGTCTGTGGTCTGAACCCACCTGGATATGTCGGCTGTGGGTTTCCAGTCCTGAGTGTCGGGGAAGCAGAAGTTTGGAATCACCTTCAGCTGATCCTCTGTTTCTTTGGAGAGTCGAGACGATTTCTCAAACTGAAACAGTCAAAACCTTAGATTTAAAACTAACTTAAAATTAACTAAATAAAATAAAAGTAAAGAGTAGAAGCTTTTACAACCAGTGATCTCAGCGACCTTTGCCTGAAACATTTCTGATGCGGAGGCGTCTGTCTAGTGTAAAATGCCTCTGACACCGTGTCACGCTAACTCTGAAAACTTCCCTGAGGGAATTACTCATTCTGGTAATTCATTACATGAAATATTACTCTGTAATTCAGCAGAACTAGATCAACACTCAGAAAAGCTGAAGCCCTGTTGGCAGATCAACAGGAGTTCCCCGAACGGGACGGGAACGTGGGGTTCTGACCATTTTGGGGAACTGTTGGGTGATTTCTGGGGAGTAGGGGCTTCCTCGGGGGCTCTTCCTCAACGACACCACCACGAAGAGCTGGAAGAGCTGCTGCTGCTGCAGCTGGATCAGGTCTCTCTCCAGGGTCCGGTAGCCCGGACGGCGCCTCAGAGTGGAGTGGATGTGAACTACAGACAGGAGCAGACATGAACAACAAAACAAGTGCATTTTGAAATTAAAACAATAGTTTACCATTATAAGATTTATGACTAAAACATGAAACCTTAATAAAGGAAAGATAAATAACTAATACAAGTTTTAAAGTTGTTAAAACCAAATTACATTTCTAAAATAAATAAACTGGAATATTTGGATTCAGAGTTTTAGTGTTTTTCATATTGGATAATAAACTTCAAAAATACAAACATTCAAAGTAATTTCTTTGTATTCAAACAGTCCATAAGTTTGCTTTGTCTTTGATATACTGGACATAGAAGTTCTGTAAACCAGCTGGTATTTCCGTAGACCGGAGAACTTCCATGGGAACTAGAGACCGTGGTTCTGTGATTGAGAAGCCAATCACAGAACCAGCTCAGACTTTGGTGGACTGCAGAACCGTTCTGTTTCACGCAGAATGTTTTAATGAGGAGAGCGCAGATGGTAAGTGTGTGGCGGTACCTTTGGAGGCGTCCTCGGGGTCACTGTCCGCCCCGGCGCTCTCCTCTGCAGACGTAGAAGAGAAACATCAGGATGGAAAAGACTTGATGAGTCACAACACACAGGTTTAATAACCAGAACCATACAGATCCCCTCTGAGAAAAAATTGGGTTTTTCATGTGTTCTTCTAGCGATGATGGAGGACAGTGCTGCCACAAACAATTATTTTAGTAGTCGACTAATCAGGTCATGTGCAAACTGAATGTAAAGCACAGATATTATCCATTATTAGCTTTAAACTAACTAAAAACTAAATATTCACACTAGCATTACCTGTGATAATGCTAGTGTGAATGCTGTAAGCTGAATTTGGCCACTGAAGATGCTAATGCTGATAGCTGAAGATGCTGAAGCTAAAAGCCAGCTAAAATATTAGCCTAAAATTTTTTTAAAAAGCCTAAAGGTGCCTTTACACAGAACACGATTCGCGAGACAAATGTGTGTGCCCCACCCCTTTTTTACTGCTCGCCGCTCGTCAAAAACTGTGTTCCTGACGTTGCAGCTGCGTGTGGGAGGAGCTACCAGGTCACTTAGAACAATGTTGAGGAATAAGGTTTCTTCATTGTGAAGAGTTCTACAAAAATATCTGTAATCATGTCTCCATGTTTGGGTTATGAATATTATTCAAAGATTTTCCCGGTACAGGGGGGCGTGTCTGTATGACAGCCGCTTCCCCTATGTTTGTGTGTCTCTGTGGCTGAGCTTTTAAGTTCACTGTTTTCTACAAATGCAAGAGGGGAAAATAAAATTAGGAGACCTTTTTCCTTTTTTAATGTCTGGATGAGGCCAGAACCGGCAGCCTCTGCGCCCTGAAGCCTCTCTCTCTCTCTCGCTCTCTGACGACATATCAAGCGAGTGAGAAAGCTGCCGATCTGTTCAGAGTGTATCCCGCTGTTGCCCTAAAGTAGCATTATGAGCTCTGAGAACCTGCAGCTCAAACAGGTAAGGGAAAAAGATGAAAGTTCTGGAAAAAAATGCTGGTTTTGGATTACTATTCTGGCTGCTGATCGAGTCACTGAAAACGTCAGGTGTCCAAAGCTGAAAAAATGCAACCTGTCAAACTTCAGGTACTTTTACATTTTGGCCGTACAGCCTGATTCGGGCCTTGCAACTCAAATCGGGCTGCTGGCAGACTTTCACGCCGCGCCAGTCAATCAAATTTCTCCGCGGGGCTTTAATGTGGCTCAGAGCACACCTGTACCATTGATTAACATTGGAGAGGGCCAACACTCTGCCGTGCGAATCGTGTTCTGTGTGAAAGCACCTTTAGCTAGCCAAAACAGCTAACATATATCTGAAATATTAGCAAGACTCTAAAATAGCCCAAAAAAAAGCCTAAATTAGCCAAAATAGCTAGCATGTAGCTTAAACATTACCTGAAGTCCAAAATAGCCTTAAAAAACCTTAGTAAATGCCAAAATAGTTCAAAAAGCTTGTAGAATACCATTATAACTTTTTTACTTTACTACACTCTGATTCCATAGAATACAAAGGTACCAATGATTGACACCAATAGAGGATTAGTTGTCTATTAGTCGTAATGGAGGGCATTTTTGAAGAAAATTAAGAATAAATTTGCTTTTTTGAGTATTCCTTTAATCAAAAACATCATCATAAAAAAACCCCACTAGAAATGCTTTTTGAATAACAAAAAACGTTCAGAGTGGGACTCTAAAGCTACAGATTGTGTGGCATCATCTTCATCTTACCAAGAATGACAACTCCTTGGTTCTTCACCCTCTTCCTCCCGCGTTTGTCATCAAAAATGGTCTCAATTTTGTTGACAAACTGTGAAACACAACACCACACCGTTTCTCAACAGCTGACATCACGGAGAAGAAACAAAAACACTTCATTAGAATTTTTGAGCCAGGTTCCTCAAACGCTGAAATTCAAACCTCCAGATTCAGAGCCTAAAACAAAATGAGGATCAAACGCGTTTTTAAAGGAGAACAACCCGACAGAAAACTCCAAATCTGAGCGACACACAGAAGAAACAAGTTCACACAAATGTCATCTCTAGACTCTTTTTTTATCTTCAAAGAAGTGCTACACAAACAGAAACTGGGAGTCAAACCTGTTCAGTCACATGACCCGTGTTCTGAAAGCAGCGTTCCAGCAGCCGCTCGCCTCACCTTCTCAGTCAAACGTCTCCTGGAGCTGAAGCGCTCCTCCACAGCCATCTGTGGTGGTGGTGTTAAGTCCACTCCGAGCTGCGTGAAGTCTGCTGGAAGCAGCAGACTTCCCTATCGCTTCCTCACAGCCTCCTCTGCTTCCTGTTTGACAAGCCCCGCCCCCTCCTCTTACCTAACTCATCTTTCCACACATCTGACCACCACCTCAGATTTTGAGGAGACAAACAGCAGCAGCAACCGTCCAGCCGGCCTGTCCTCGCTCACCTGAGGAGTCTTGGGGGGTCTCTGCGTGCTGGAGCGGCGGGGCGTCGCCGGTTTGGAACTTTCTGCCAAAGTTGTGGATTTTGACGGTAAGAAAGCTTGGAGCATCTTCTTCTCCATTTTACCCACATATCCCTGCAGCGTCTGGGGTTTAGAGGACATCTGAAGGTCACAGAAGTGCAGAGTTAGAGAAGGTTTTTGGATAAATGACCTGATCTTGGCTCCTCTACAACATAAGATCCTCCCTGAAGGATTTCAAACCTTTCTGACTTGAGATCTCAGAGGAGGAAGACACGCAGGAGACGGCTTCACGTCTTCGTACGGATCTTCTCTGCTCCTGTCAGCTGGAGGAGGCGAGAGGGAGGAGTCAGAACCTGATGCTTCAGCGCAGACCTCTGCTTTGGTGTTTGAAACTTCCTGAACTGATATGTCTGTGAGGAAAACAAACTATGGGATGGAGCTGGAGGAACTCAGACACCAAAGACGGAAAATAAATCTGCAGACTGTAGGTCGGTGCATCGATCAGATCTGAAAACCTTCTAAACATTATTTTATGCTTTTATTGTCCAATATTTTTCTTAAATCCTTTAACGGTCAATTTCTTATGTATAACCCAGAAGGACCTACGCATTATTTCTTCATATATGTTGTCATCAGAGTAGGCGTGGCTCAAGCTGGAGTGCACAACCTCATCTCCCAGAATGCTTTGCTGGACTGTCATACGAGAGGCATCTTCGTACTCGAAGGACTTCCTGTGGCAGGAACAGAAAGGAAAGCGGTAAACAGATGCCGTCTGTCGGATAACCCGCTGGGGAAGGGGTTTTCCCAAAATAAGGAAAATGTGATAATCAGGAGGACGTGACGCTCTCATCATCTCTGCTTTCTAGAGGCTTCTGTAATTCCCATATTGATGAAGAAGAAGTTGCTGTTTGGTTCAAAGCACAAATACAAAAAAAGCAAAGAAGAATTGTATTTATGGAGAGTTTTTACCAGCAAAAAACACATAGTTTGAGTCTAACCCATTACTACTACAAATCTATATAGTACAGGACTATCTAGTGCCCTGGATCTTAAAGGCAATTCAGAAACCATGCTCACTATTTTTCTTTCATTTTTTCAAACGCCAGATATGACATCACTGATTTCATGAAGTCAAAATAGAATCAATAGGAACATTTCATGATGTTTATTTATGACTCTATGGAGGGCTTATTAAAAAATACATTTAAACATGTTTTTTTTGTTAGAAATTGTTCAGCTGCAATGCATTGTGGTCTATATTCGCTAATCTAGTGAGCATCGGCACACGCTTGCTTTTCGTAAAGACTTCTGGGAAATTCCTAGTGCACTCAATTTTGGAATCGGGGGAATTCGGATACAGCTAAAGTCATCATCCCATAACAGGAGAAAAACGTGTTAAAGAAAAAACAAACCACGTTCAGCTAAAACTGCTAAAATAAAAAGGTCGACAGGTTCTAAAAGCTCCATCAGAGTCAGTGGAGCATTGAGGCAGAGGCAGAGCGGAGTCATCGTTTGGACCGTTCAATCCCTTTAACACCACAGCTAGTGTTTGTGTTCTTTGATTTATTGTAACTGGTCAATCCTTAACACGACAATTCCATCAGATCTGCTGGAATTATCCTGTTAACCAGGGATTCAACGAAACACTTTGCTCACGGTTCGATACATACCTCGATACGAGGGTCACGGTTCAGTACGTATTGAACAAAAAAACCTGAAATTCTATGGATTATAATTTCTTTTGCAAACACAAACAACATAACAAAGAATCAGATTTTTTTCAAGTGCAGCTTTTGGCCGTTATTGCAGAATCACACTTAATCGCCAATCGACACTCACATAGAATGTGACTTTTTATTCCACCCTTCTGCAGTCTGAACTATGATGGGAGAAGATAGACCATGGGAGCCCAAAGTGGGGCCCGCGGGCCAGATTTTACCCGCCAAAGGTCATCTTTTGACCCGCCAAGTGGTGGAGTGTTCAGTTTCACACCGAGCGTATTGCCCACAACACATTTGCACAAGCGCTGCTTGAATGATCGTAATTCCTGAACCGTTTGCTCCATTTTAAAAATTCCAACAGTTTCTGAAAGCTGAGACACTGCACTTTCTTGTCAATATTGTGTCATTACTGTAATCTCACCCACAAACCTGCGAGGAGCCACTTTGTTTACCAGTATGACAGGCGGAGCGGTGGAGAGATGCAGAGAGCAGAGCGGTCGAAAACAGTTTTTATAACGTTGGAAAAAAATGAGAAAAATGTTTGAAAGACGACCATCCTGGGAAATAAAGCCTTCATGGAGCTTCAGAGAAGATTTTGAGACCAAAGGAGCAACGGAGGGAGTCCTTTTTGGCGAGAAAAGGTAACGTTTGTGGAGCTACATTTCCTGTTTTTTTTTTTCTAAAGAAATCAAGCTTGCTCGTTTCTTCTCAGAAACACATTCTGTGTGAGAGGAATATCATTTAAATGTAAGTTAGATTATTTTTTTACTCATAGATTATAAGTAATCTTATAAAATCATCATATATTTATGTTTGTTCAGGAAATACATTTAATAAATGAATCCTATCTTTCTTCAAGTGTCCTGTGAGTCTTTGGGCTGAAGCTGATGATGCTGGAGGACCAGAGCAGAGAAAACGTCAGGAAGCTGGAGGTTTGGTGATGTGGTCAGAGACCAAAGCTGCTCATCCTAACAACAGCAGAACCTGATGATGGAGACCCTCGTCAACTGAGGTTCAACCACAGACACATCCAGATGTTCAACCACCTCTAAATACACAAAGCCAACACCAGGTGAAATCTTTTCCCACTGATGCTACAATCTCTGCACCAGGAGCATCCCAGGACGTTTGGGACTTTCGACTGTCACTGAGAGCATCACCAAGAGCCGAGGAGGAGAGAGCTGCCCTGTGTGAGCAGAAACACCTGGAGATATTTCACATTTTATGCACTGTTTTTTGCACATTTAGAGAGAAAAATACAGAAGTTTAGTTGTAAATAGTTAGATACTGGACAAATTTAAACTTTTAACAAACAAAACCTGTTGTTCATTTGCAGTTTTTCTCACAAAAAAAAAAAAAAAAATCACGTTTCAATTTCGTGTTTTTTTTACAAATTAAATTGGTCTAACACTATTATGAAATAGAATAAATTGTAAAAGGATGATAGATATTGAAGATTTAATGTCTTCTGGAAAAAAGTGCAAAAGCACACATTCGTGGGACATTGTAAGACCCTTTCATAGTTAAAATTAGCAGAAAAGTCCAGGCGGACATTAGCTAACATTTCAGCTTCATGCTAGCTGTTTTTGCTAATCTTGCCTTTTTCTCAATTCTTTTAGGCTATTTTAGAGTTTAGCTTATATCTCAGCTTCATGCCAGCTGTTTTTGCAAATTTGGGCTTTTTGTCATTTTTTTAGGCTATTTCAGAGTTAGCTTCTATTTCAGCTACATGCTCAATTCTTTGGCTAGTTCAGATTTTTTTGTTTGTTTTTTTTTTAGGCTAATTTGGCATTTCACAATATTTTAGCTTTCAGCTTCAGTCATTTCAGCTATCAACTTCCGTGTTTTCAGCTATTGGAATAAGCGTTTTTAGCTATTAATTTTAAAATCTTCCGCTATCAACACTAGCATCTTCAGCAGTCACATTCAGCTTATGGCATTTACACTGGCATTACTCACAGGTAATGCTATACATCGAGTTTTTAAAATGTTTTGGTATTATTTTTTCATATGAAGATTCTATGAAGCTTTCTAATGCAACAAAGCTGTTACGGTTACAATATTTTCACAGATGAGAAATGGTTTTGGTGAGTCGCATGCGGTGGAGAGAATCAAATAGTTTTCCAAAATAAAACTTTCAGAATCAGATTGGAAATAAAGCAGAAAAAATGTGAGTTGTGTTTTTTTTTTTTCCATGAGACCCAGTACCAACAGTCTCTCAGACTGGTACCGGTCCACAGCCAGTGGTTGGAGACCACTGCTCTGAAAATGCAATAATATGACTTAGATATTTGTTGGAGCTCTCATCTGCTCTTCTCGTCTTTCTCAGATGTGTAGGATATATGAAGACTATAGGAGATGTTTGACAGCCCTGACAGAAAGTCCCAAACAGCTGAGATGCGTCACGATCAGCTGTTTGTCCTGGGCGTGGCGCCGGCTGACCACACCCCCTCGCCAGTTCCTTTAGCCTTTTCCTTCCAGAACCTGTTTGATTCTAATCCAGAGACGACAGTGTTGTGTGACGACAAACAGCTGATGGTGATGCAGCACAGCCTGAAGATCTGAGAGAACTGGAGGTGAAGGAACAAACATCTCCATCTGGATCTGGATGCTTTGATAAACTTCACACCAGAATTCTGGAGTTCTCAGACTAAAGTTTGTCCAGTTTGATTCACATGAACTTTAGTTAAAGAGACTGGTGACATTTTCTTCATAGTACAATATTTAGGAAGTTTTACATGGTGCTTGTACCTACTGTGTACTTACAGGGTATTTAAGTGGTAATGACATGGTACTTCAAAGGTGGTTTCTGTGTAACGACTTCCTCTTTACAAATTTAAATACCATGAAACAAAATACTTCACAAGTACATTTCACATTAAATGGTACTTTCTGTGTACTTAATCTATTCTCACTTATAGCAATTACTATGAAAAAAATAATAAAGCACTACATAAATACCTGTCTTCTTACATAAAATCAGTACAAAGAAACAAATAAACTTACTAAGTAGAGAGTAGGGGTGGGGATCGCAAATAATTTCCAGAAATGATTCGATTCACCAGAGTCTGGATTGATTCAATTCCAATTATTTTTCTCGATTCTTTCGATCCACTCAATTTTTATATTGATCTAATAAGCTTGGATACTGTAAGATTTATTAATGAAATGATAATGAAATTGTTAATACCATACATACACCTTATTCAACAAACAAAAAAAACAATGTTTTAGATGGCATATAGTTACTTTAAAAGAATATTTACTTAAGAGAGTTTGGAATATTAATACCTGCGAGTTTATAAAGATTTTCATTTAATCAGAAATGTATGTAATGCTAACTGAACGTTAGCATTAGGCGTTAGCATCAAGCTAGTGGACTTTAGCACTATGCGTTAGATCAATCTCTACTTATATAGATTGATTATTGATCTATTAAGCTTCCATTCAGTTCAATTATTTCATTTTATCAATCCAGCACTGGAAGAAAGTAAATTCTAGGCACTTCTTATAGTATATATATGAGGTAATTTCTGTTCACTCACTATTTTGTGACACATGGCAAACACAATAAGTTAACAAGTATATTCAAGATACTTTATTTGTACTTACTTTGACACATTAACTCAACATGTGAATACCCAGTAGGTGCCTTGTACCAAATAGTACCACCTAAATACACAGCAAGTACTAAGCAAGTACCCAGTAGGTACACCAAAAGTACTATGTTGGCCTCTTCAATACTCTGTAAGGATTGTACTTTGATAGAAAGTTCTCCAGAGACCCTGTTGGTAAGTAAACTAGAAGAGTATCGTGAGCAGGCCTGCAGCTGATGATGATGACGACTCTTCACTGCTGAGAAACTAGGTCACAACCAGACAATGGAGAAAAAAAGCTGCCAGATATCATGTGACCTGACAGCAGGACTGCAGCCAGTAATTGAATTCTGACAGAACCTCCCAGAACCTGCAGTGAACTCCAGCAGCTGCTCCGTAAACAGACAGGAATTCATCCACCAGAGGATCTGATGTAGGTCAGGATCCTCTAATTCAATAAGGGGGTGTGGGGGGGGGTCTTCTGCGGTACAGACGGAGCCCGAGCAGGCGGCGGTTTCAGCTTCATGAAGCCGTGCATGTGTGTTTGGACCCACCTGCTTTTCTTATGCCTCGAAAGTCCTTCAAACTTTATGACCGGACAGGGAGGGGGTGGGAAGTTCGGCGGCTGCGCCCCCCTCCTCCTGGTTCTGCCGTTGCAGTGGTTGTTTGGCGAGGACGTGGCGTCCAGCGGCGCGGCGTGTCCGTTGCTGGCCACGCCGTACTTAAACGTCCGGCGGGGTTTGGGGGGGCCAGGAGCTTCACCTGCAGCTTCGCCATTTTCCCAGAGCAGCCGGTTCCCCTCCAGCTTCCGCCAGAACCCCCGCGAGGTGTAAAAGTTCCCAGCAGGCATGGCGTCGTCCCGGTCTTCAGAGGGCGGACCCCGAGCTTTGGAAGCTGCTTCCAGAACATCTCCACTGAAAAACTGCTTGGCTGCAGAAAAGTTGCTGCTGGCGTCCACTTTGGCTGATGTGGTCAAAGACTGGAGGTTGTTTTTTGGTGTGGGGTCAGATTTCCGCCCGGCGACATCAGGAACGCCGAAGACGCTTCCTGGAGGTTCCCTGAAATCCAAGCTCTTTCCTCGGCAGTGGTTCTGTCTGGGATGACGCTCCTCCCTGCGGTTCTCCGGCATCCCCGCGCTCCCCAGGAGGTTCCCAGAATAAACCCGAGAAACGGTGGGAGGGTGTGACTTCACCGCCCCGTCCCGGCTGCTGCTCTGTTGACTCAGACCTTCCCACTTGGAGATCTTCTCCCGGATGTTTATGCCCAGCTCTTGTGAAGGCGGCCGTGCAGACGGCCGACCTGGCGGCTGCCAGGACGCGGCGGCGTCCTTCTGCAGGTGATCAGCATCCCCGAGCCCCCGCCTGCCCTGCTCCAGTCTCAGAGCCAACATGATGAGGAAGGGGCGACTCTCAGACCGCCCTCAGTTCTCCGCAGGGATAAACATCAGGAGTTTCCCTCAGAGGTTGACACGGAAATCCTAAATCCTGATAATCCAGGTGTTATCCAGGTGTGATCACCAAAGGAGCGCCCCTGATGAGTAATTTCCTTAAAGCATCTCCTCGTGCTGAAACACCACCATGCCGTCTCTCCTGTTGAACACGACCTAAAAAAGACACAAACAGGAGTTACTCAAAGGGAGTGAAGCCACAAATGATTATTTTATCAGTCGACTCATCACAGATTATTTTTTCAAATTAGTCAACTAAGTGGATGTAAAGCAGACATCTTAACCATCATTAGCTTTAAACTAACTAAAAATAAAGAAAATAAAGATAAAAGTTTATTAAACTTTTAATGAATCCTGCAGCCTCTGTCCTTCATTAGTTTCTGGGATTAAAACAAGATTAAATCAGATGAGAGAGGAATATCGTTTCCATCAAACTCGTTTTGACAGGGGCCCCGCCCCTCAAGATGACGTAACAATGTAATATCAGTTTTATATATAAAGGGTATATAGGGTCGAAGGTCACCTGTCAAAATGAGTTTGACGGAAAATATACCTGATTTCTCTAATGAGAGATCAGGTATATTTTATTTTCTTGTATATAAACAAGGAACTATTTTTCACTAAAGATAAACCTTTGGTCTCACTGACTCAAATAATGGAAAAAGTGCATTTTTTGGTGCTGAACGCTCACAACTTCGTTCAAATTTACTACACTCTGACTCTATATAATATCAGTTTTTCTTTCATAGAGAATTTGTTGGCGGCCGCCACCACCCAATTTACAACCATCACCAGCTCCTGTGCACCAAAAAGGGGGGAAAAGGGGGCTGATTCCAGTGGGCCAGACGGAGAGGGGGCTCACCGAGGCCCCTAATGATGATAAAATGATAAAAAAGAAAAAAATAATTCCAGTAAACCAATTACCAAGGTACACTGCTCACAAAAATTAAAGGAACACTTTAAAAAAACACTTTAGATCCATCAGATCTCAATATGAAGTTGGATATCTCTATAAATAACAACAGGGCAGTGTCTTAGGAACAAAAGGATGTCAAGTCTTTTAATGAAATAAAAGTTTTCAGTCTACAGAGGCTCAATTGTGTAGACACCATCAAATCAGAGTGAAATGAAGATGTAACAGGCTAGTCCATTTTCTCCAAAACTTCATTTCTGCAACTCTAAATGCTTTTCAGTATCTTGTGTGCCCCCCACGAGCTTGTATGCATGCTTGATAACGTCATGCATGCTCCTAATGAGACGATGAATGGTGTCTTGTGGCATTTCCTCCCAGATCTGTGTGAGAGCATCCCTGAGCTGTTGTACAGTCTGAGGAGCAACCTGGCGGCGCCTAATGGACCCAAACATAATGTCCCAGAGATGTTCTATTGGGTTTAAGTCAGGGGATGGTGAAGGCCATTCAATTGTTTCAATTCCTTCATCCTCCAGGTACTGCCTGCAGACTCTTGCCACGTGAGGCGGGGCATTGTGGTGCATTAGGAGGAAACCAGGACCTACTGCACCAGCGTAGGGTCTAACAATGGGTTGAAGGATTTCATCTGGAGACCTTATGGCAGTCAGAGCACCATTTCCTAGACAGTAGAGGTCTGTGCGTCCCTCCATGGATATGCCTCCCCAGACCATCACTGACCCACCACCAAACCTGTCATGTTGAACCACGTTGCAGGCAGCAGAACGTTCTACAACATATTGACATCCGTCAACATATTTGCAACATATTTACTGCTTTAGGAGTGGGATTTTTAAGACTGAATTTTATTTTGAAAGGAACTTGAATGTGCTGATGTCAGAATAAAATAAATCAAAAGTGTTATATAGCCTATTAAAAAATATACCACTGTTATGGTATAATTATTGTGTAGATCATGTTTATGTACAATAATTATTAGAAATATTTAAATGTTCCCCACAGTTAGTTTCAATGCTACAAATAATACAAAAAATAATGAAAGTTTAACTTCAACTTTTTCATTTCAGACTTAATTTTGAACTCACCCTGAAGGCACTGGCAAGTCTGTTACGGAGCTGCAGCTTTCTCCTGCGCGGGACAGTTGCTGCTCCTCATTGGGAGATTCTTTGAATCCAGAAATGGAACCGTGTACCGATTCTCTTAGTCAGCTCTTAAAATTACATAAACCTGATGTCTATCGATCCGCCTCATTCATTATGAAGTCGAGAACAGTTTTGACAGAAGCTCCTCCCACACGCAGCGGGAGCTTCAGGTGAACAGACTTTAAAGTCCTCCTTCAACAATTTTTTACATTTTCTTTAAATGTTCCCAGTGAGGTTTTAATTAGGACGTTGAAGTTTTTAACAAAAATTCACATCCTAAATATCTTAAAAAGCCATTTTTCCTGGCTGAAGCCTTCTTTTCCAAGTATTCCTCTGTGTGGGCGTGGCTAATGGCGCTGAGTTGCGTAAACCCGCCCCTTATCCTCCCAGACATGCTAGTGAGACACACACTTTGAAAAGCCCTTAAACACTTAGCACTTAAACATTTCCATTCATGCTGCATTGCAGCAGCAGCTCTAGCTGGGGTTCAGAACTGATTTCATGCTGATTGTTGAATTCACTTCAACAAGAAATCTCATGAAATGAAATGAAGAATACAGAGAGAGTCTAATCGAGCGTCAGTTTGTAAATGCATGCAGCCAGTGGTGACGTTTTTAGATGCAGACAAAGAATAACATTTAGAAGAATGGTTCCGGTGTCCGGTTAAACCACCCGCTGGATCCTGAGCGGAGCTGCTGTTGCAGCTCGGCGCTCCTCCACGGGTTGGATCAAACACGGACGACATGTTTGTGACAGCTAATGGGATTTTATTTTCAGTTTCATTTTTAATATGTGAGGCCAACTTTAAAATAATCCCGTCTTGGACGCAATTAAAATACGAGCGGGCAATACAATAACGTGCGGCTTCACTGCACGTCTGACGTGGAGCCGACGTGAATCTCAGTCTCTTTTTCTGCTTGTCACATATAAACATGTACAAAGACATCATCCTAAAATAAAACCTACCGATGAACCTGCAGGCTGTCCACTGTTCACCACATCCTTCTCCAAAAATAACTTCTTATGAAACTCTGATCATTTCTCCATCCAGTTGAAAAATGTCTCTTTTTCCAGGAATAATAGAATAATTACTGACGTTGCTGAGACCAAAAAATCCAATCCATGTTTTCCTGATATTCCTTTGGGAAATAATGAAAGCTAACATCAGTATGTCCTTTCACTGAATTACAATCCTTTACAGCACAGAAGTGAGACATTATTAGGGAAGTGAATCTAAAAACAACTCATTCGATCCGATTCTTGGGGTGCCGATTCGATTCTAAATCGATTCAAAAATTTTAAATACAAAGGAAATGTTTTGATAAAGAAAAGGAATTAATTTATGATACTTAATGAAATTTATGGAACTTATATTATTCAGACCCTCCAGGATTTTACGGCAGATTTTTATGATCGTTTTGGCCTGAAGTGGCCGATGTTGCTGCAGCTTTTGTAAAAAGTTGCAATGTTTTTGAATGTATATATTTTTTTTAAGTGCCAAAAAAAAATCTAATTATGAAATAAAAATCACATTCTCATATTCCCACTCTTTTTATTGTGACACATCCACAAAGTAAATACTTCATCACCATATACAGTGTTGTTGAGCTGTCATTGAGCTTGAATAGAACTGTCAAACACTAAATGAACTTTGGTCTTTCCTGCTCACAATAACCCAAATATGTTGAACTAAAAGTATTTTAGAGTAAAATATTTTCCAGTGAAAAATCATGAACTTAAAACCATCATAAACAGATGAATCCTCAGATGTTCTCAGAATCTTCCTCTTTATCTATTTCTAAAGCATCACTGCTGAGCTGCTGGTAGAGGAAGACAAAGACTTTGAGGAGTTGATCAGGTTTAATGATCTGCTCTGTTTTAAAGAAGCTTCTCTCAGGTGTCTGTAGGTTTGTTCTGGAGAAGGTTCTAGATGGAATTCTTCTCCTGCAGACTCTAAATTCTTCCTTTTGTATCACCAGTTAAAGTGAAATGGTTCCAGATTTCCAGAGTCTCTCTCTGTCTTTCTCTTCATCCTCGATTCCTGTTGTGCAGAAGCTGTGCCCCGCGCAAGATGACAGACACATCTGTACCTGCACCCAACCCCGCCGCGGGTGCGCCCGGGGACAGCACACCTTCGCCGGTCACAGTCACGTGTTCATCCATGACTGTTGTCACAGTAGATTTTCAAAGTTACAGTAAAGTTGAGATGAATTCCACCTGCAAGGTGCGCAACAAATCGCAGGTTTAACTGGATTTACATTAATAGTTTCAATCACAACATCAGGAAATCCTGGAGGGACGGATTATTTCAACAGTAGAAGGCAGAGAAAGACTTTTTAAACTTTAAGCTCCGGTGATGGACGAGATATGAGCGCGAGCATCTGAAGTGTTCCGTAAATATCTGATTCAGCAGATTTTGCACACTGCACATGTCATGTCAAGCTCCTTATCCGGGATTTGTAGAACCTGAAATGCACCCAAACATTTGTCTTCATTGATGACGGGACAGGAGGAATCTCTTTTTCTTTTCCCATGTTGTAGTTTAGCTCGTTCAGTGAGTTCCACTCACCTCCAGAGAAAACAAACTATGATAGCCGTTTAGTGACAAACATTACAGCTTGCAAGTAAGCTAACAGGTTCGAGCCATTAAATAAAATATATAAATGCAAGAATATGGGGGAAAACATCGATTCTCGGATATCTAGAATAGTTTCTGAATCGTTAGAATAGAGAATCTAGATTCAAATGTGAATCGATTTTTTCTGACACCCCTAAATGTTATCTTATCTTTTCCACCCTATGTTATATCCGAGCCAGCTATCATGAAGTAAGCAAAGCTCAGGAATTCAAACTGAGTTTTTCTCAAAATGATTTCTTATTAAATATTTTCTCTTTCAGAACAAAAATGTCACACATACATGTTAAAAACTCAAAAAACATGACTTTCATTGGAGGGGGACTTGAAGATGACTGTGAAGAAACTACTTTAGCGCCTGTCAAAACAAAGAGGATTTGCATGAATTTGATGCGAACCCTGTTCTATGTGAACGGACAAGTGATGCGAACGTAAGGTGCGTGCATGCAGGGGGTGGTACTTTACCGTTTCCAGGTTATCATCACTGTGTTCATTCAAACAGATCCAGGCTTCACGCTGAGTAGTTAGGAATATTAAAGACCGTAAAATACTTTCTTTTTTTTTTATTTTATTTCTATTAATGCGTGAATAAATGGAGTGTGAATTCAGCCCACTTTGGGATAGGGAATAAAGTCTGGCTCAGAGTGACGATCAAGTCGTTGACAATCCTTCACACCTGTCACGGCGACAGGAAAACTTTGGACAATCTAAAAGTACATTTAAAAATTTAAAAAAACTTTAAAAACCTAACTTTTTAAGATAATTAATGAATTATATCTAATTCATATAGCATTACCTGTGATAATGCTAGTGTGAATGCTGGAAGCTGCTTATGGCCAAAAGATGCTGAAATTGAAAGCTAAAAAAGAGGAAGCTGATAGCCAGTTAAAGTATTAGCTAAAGGCCAAATTAACTTAAAAAACCTAGGTTAGCCAAAAAAAAATAGCTATACTTCAAAATATCCTAAAAACTGAAAAAAGCCTAAATTAGTCAAAACAGCTAGCATGTAAATATTATCCTAGCTCCAAAAGAGCTTAAAAAAGAAAAAGCCTAAATTAACCAAAATAGCTAGCATGTACCTGAAATATCAGCTAAACTCCAAAATAGCCACAAAAAACTTAGATGCCAAACTAGTCCAAAAATCAAGCAGAATGACAATTTTCAAAACTTTAAAACCTTAACATAATTATGAATAGTAAAAAGTCAGGAATATTATTCCAGAATAAATCAACTTAAACCTTAAATAACTTTCAATATTTTACTCTTCATAAAAATATATTTTGTCAAAATTCTACAAGTTAGAAATGAGCTTAAGATAGCATTAGGCCATTTAAAACAATAAAATAAAATGATCTGGAGGGCCGGATTGAATTACCCGGAGGGCCGGATCCGGCCCCCGGGCCTTGACTTTGAGACATATGTGATTTAAATCAACACAAAGCAGACGGATGTCAGAAGGAGAAAACATGAAAACTCAGATCTGACATTCCGGATAAACACGATTTGAACGTCTTCCTTCACTAATATCTACAGCCAGTGCTCATGTGGTCGTCCTACGTGGAACCAAACGATTTGGACGCCAGTCTGGATCTGGGGATGTGACCTCCATAAGGGACATTCCTGCAGACCAACGGGAGACGTCCCGTTTGGTAAAAGACGCTTTGTTTAGCTTGACCCACATCTAACACATGTCTGGCCTGGAATGCTGCACCATCACCACCAGAACGCGGACACGGCAAAGCAACCCCGGACCGTGACCCACTTGCAGGATCCGTCTCTGTACAGGAAGCCTGGAGCTGCTTCCTGAGCTGCAGGAAGACGGATCAGCAGACCGTCCATAATTATGGTGCAGAGAGATCTGCATGCAGTGGCTACCCCTGGTTTCAGCTATGTTTAGATCAAAACATCCATGGAAACCAGATCAACTGGAAATATGTTTACAGTTAGTCTGGAAAACATCTCCAGGACTTTGCAAATCTTGGATGATCAAACCCCGTTTCTGGAGTGGTGGGCTTCACGGATCCTACAGGTCACACTGCGGTGAAGGTGATCGGGTCACGAAGGAACCAGAAGATGAAAAAGATCTAGTCAGGTAAATTAAGCTTAATTCCACCCTCAGAAGTGCCACAACAAGCAGGCTCAGACATGTTCTGCAGGACGGGACACGTCCGGGCCGCTGTTGCAAGACTGCACCCTGCAAGACTGCAGCAGGGGGGTGTGATTAATCCCATAAGAAAAGCTAAACTGCTGCTTTACTGCATGACGAAGTAAAAGGATGAGTCAGCATGAAAATGACTGATCCACACCTGATCCGCTCACATTCAGCAAAACCTTTATTTTGAAATGTCTGCCTGCAGACCTTCACCTGGAGATGACAGCACGTCAGCAGCTCCACACCTGCACAGGTGCTGCCTACCCTTCATTCACACATGTGGATCACCTGCACATGACTCCTATACAGCACTTTACAAAATAAAAGCCCCGTGGATTGTGACCTGAATCAGGAAAAATAAGTGACTTTCTGTCGATAAAAAGTTTAAAATTCATCCTCTACAGTTGACTGATACATGTCAAAGAGTGAAGTTACATTTAACGACACAAAAGTAACTTTAAAAAGTTTGAAACTGCTGCCATATTGCACGTTTTCCCCTTCTTTCTTATTTGTCCACATTAAATAATCTCAACCGAAGCGATGGAACAGTCCAGTTCACGAGCACGCGCGTTTCTCCGCCATCACTTACCCGCGAGGCTCAAAACATCCCGCAGATCTGCTGTTGTCCGGCCGAGTCCCGCAAACGCTCCCACGCAAACAGGAAAAGTCCACCCGGCCGCATCGCGGCTGCGTGGGAGTCCAAACGGCTGCGGGTTCGGAACCGGAACCGAACTCCACCGGAGGCTCAGTCCGGAAGAACAGTCCTGGTGGGTCCACGAAACTGGCACATTTCTAAGCTAACTCTAACAACAACAGAAGAGTGCAAACGCCGCGTGGAAAAGCAGATGAAGCAGAAAAGTCTCGCGGGCGGTCCCGCGTGTCACGTTCACAAAATTACTTCTTTTTCCGGTTATGGATTCCAAAATAAAAGCACAAACTTTTCCTTTTCCCTGAAATGTTTCATTTCTTTGTATTTATAGCTTAAAATAAAATAAATAAATAATGCTGAGGCACGAGGCAACTGAAATGCTGGACTTCTCCTAGGTTTTCGCATACTGCATCAATAAAACTTGAAAAAAGTCAAATTCCCACTAAGAAAAAAAAAGTGTATATATAATATATTAGTAGTAGTTTATTACTGTAGTTTAACAGTGGTTTATTACTGAACTACTTCGACCAAATTCATAGAGGGTTTTTTTTTTTTTTTTTTTTTTGGTTTTTAGTTTTGTTTGTGTTCTCCATAATTTTTCAAATAAATCTCCTGACTGTTTTTTTTAAATATGTTTCACTTCTGAATAACTTTGTGGTAAATTTCAGAACCCGTTTCGTTGGTCAGAAAATCTTGTTCAATAACTCTTTAAGAGCCTCTTGCACTACTTCCGGTGTTTTCAGGTGTGTTTATAGACAGCTTGACTGAACTTTGTGTGAGAAAGTCTTCTGGGATCCTCAGAACAGGGAGGACTTCAGCACATCACCTCCTTCAGCATACAGCAACCAGCTGTGCTCTCAATAAAACAAACAGCAAATAAAATAAAATACAAGTTTACATTTATGTGTACAAATGAAAGACGTCACACAATTTCCTATGTCTTTTAATGTAACATGAATCATCCAGGACTTTAGACTTCCAGAAAATGCTGAAGTATTTGTATACTTCTGCTTTCTGTCCTGCCAGAGTAAAAAGCAGAACTCTCAAATTATAAAGAAGTGCAGTAGTTAGACACTACCAAGAAAAGTTTGAATCAACATTTGAATTTGTATTAGCTTCTCCTCAGTGTTTCACAGCAGAGTGGACACATTAAAACAGTGAAGAAAAACATGTAAACGTTTCTTTTTCCAAAGGAAAACGTGTTTCCTTTGAGTTAAAAGGTGCAAAACTTCAGAGAAAACCTCCGTCAGACGTTTGAGAGCTTCACTCAACCTTCAGGCCCTCTTTGATGAGGTTGAGTTCATAGCAGAGCGTCTCATAGCGATAAGCCATCCGGATCTGAGCCACGTTGGTCTTACGGATGTCGTTGCCTTCTGGACCTTCTTTCAGGTAGTCTGAACCCAGGAAGTGGACCTTCTCCTGAAGGAGGAAAGAAACAAACATTTAGGGACGTTTTTAGTTTGTCATTATGAAGCAGGGGTCGGCAACCTTTTACAGTAAAAGAGCCATTTGGGCTCAATTTCTACTGATCAAAACCTAGCAGGAGCCGCATAGTCTTAGTTTGCAGGCTTTGTTTATTTGTTTTCTTTAGGTAGTTTTGGTTAGAGGGATCTGCTGACTCAGATGGTGGACATGTCTGGATCAGCAGTCTCCATGACTTATTTTATGTTTGGTCAAGGAGCCACAAAGGAGATAAAAGAGACACATGTGGATCTGGAGCTGCAGGCTGCAGACCTCAGGTATACTGCTTCAAAAGGTTTTAACTCAATGTAATACATATTCAGAATTTACAAAAATCACAATAAAAAGTTTGGTTTTTGTTTTCAAACACTATTTTAAACCAAAGGAGAATACATTTAATTTCCCTTTCATTAATTCTCTTTCATCTGAATTAAAAAATGATTTCACAATGAAAGAGAATTTAATAACTTTTAAAAAGCACATAATTTTTCTACTCATAGTCTGCTTGGGACAGAACGTGTGAAGGACAAATGAGCCAAACCCGAGGGTGTTGTGTCCGTTACCTCGTGGGACAGGGCGCTCTGCAGAACGCTGTTCCTGGAGATCTCACACATGTCACAAGTGCTCAGCTTGAAGACCTGAGCGGCGATGGCGTACTCCTCCATCAGAGGCTCCTGCCACACATAGAGACACTCGTCAGTGCTGTGTTTTCAGTCACATGGACATGCATCTGCTCTGCGCCCAGACCTTGGTGTAATGGAACTGCATGGGGTCGTCCGTGGACAGAGACACCACCAGGCCTTTCTGGTGGAACTCCAGCAGGGGGTTCTTGGCGTACTCCAGGAACAGGCTGTTGTTGCTGAGCGGGGACATGGCGATGGGGATCTGGGCCAGGAAGTACAGGTACTGCAGCACAGGACTCTGGGTGGGCGAAATCAAGAGATTCCCAGACATGTTTGACGGTTCTTTTAGCCTCAAAGCAGGTCATGAATGTCCATGTACTACTTTTTAATATCAGAACATTTACAAAAACAAAACAAAAACAGATTCTTCAGATGACTTTTATGACTTTAAGTGATATTTAACTCTGTAAAGCCCACAACGTAAAAAAATGACAGAAAATTCTTTTTTTTTTTTAAATAACATATTAATAACATATTCCTGAAATCTTTTCAGGAAATCCAAAACAACAGTTTTGCAAAACTATTTCTCAATGAGATTTAGATGCTATCAATTATGATCCATTAGGTGATTTGGTAAGTTTTTGTTCACCACGATGATAAAAAAAAAAACAATAAAAGATATTAATATAAATGTCAATTTTGTCTTGTTTTTACTGAGCAGTAAAGTATAGTCGGGTATTTTGAGCATTTCCATAATAAAATGGACCCATTTAGCCAGACTGAACTGAAAAACGGAACGGACCGGTTAGCGAGGAGCTAACTTTGAAAGTTGTCATTACGACAAAAGAAATCCCCAGAAAGACGGCTGTATACCTCTTCTTTACCCATAATCTTCGCTATGATAATTCCAGCTTTGAGTGGAAATGCTTACCTGAATATCCTGGTCCGTTCCAAACCGGACCGTGCTGTACTATACTGCTCAGTGGAAGCGAGGCTAAATTGCCCCACTGACTCACATTTGATCCACACGGTTTGAACGGGATGTAACTGTGTTCAATACAAGTGAACAACAATACATGACTTAACATAAAGTTTAAAAATTAGAAAAACTTTTCCCGCCAAACAGGATTTCTGAAGCAGCCATTTTGAAATGAGCGGGAAAGGTCCTTCCTAGTGGAAAGACGAGGAACTACAGAGCAGAAAACCGTGGACCAGGTTCTTGTGTTACGGGCGGCACCGGGACCTGTTTCAGTTCTGAACTGCACAAAAGGAAACATTTAAAATTAATGAAGTCCATCAAGGCTTCTTGAGTTTGTAAGGCACCTGGATTTCGACAAAAAAACTGCTCTGGTTTAAATTATGTCCTGAAATTATGAAAAATTGAATGATAGGTTATTGCTTTCAGTGTATTTTCAAGCTGTTTTAGGTCATAGTTCATAACTGACCTGTTAGCACTGTGGGTGGTAACAGAACACTAAAACAAGTGGAAAGTTTGGATCACGCTAATGACATACAAATGACAATGGATGGATCAAACATGATATGGAGGTTTATCCTGGGTTAAAGAACCTTGTTAAAGTAGTTTTCTGTCATATTTGTGTGAATACGTAAGCATTTCAAAAAAGTTTCAGAAACTGTCGAGTTTAGCTTCTATTTCAGCAACATGCTAACGTTTTTGGCTAACTTGTTATCTACTGAGGGTTTTTTTAGGCTAATTTAGACTGTATTTTAACAACATGATAACGTATTTGACTAATTTATTTTACTGAGGAATTTTAGGCCATTTTGGGGTTGCTAGCTTTTTTTTTTTTCTAATTTGTTATCTTCTGAGGTTTTTGAGGCCAATTTGGAGTTTAGCTCAAATTTAAGCAACGCACTAAATATTTGCCACAATTGGCATGTATTAGGGATTTTAAAGCAAATTTTTCAACAAATTTTTCAGAAGTCTCAGTCAACTTCAGCACTCTTTCATAGTTCTTAAACAAAATTTCCAGTGTTTTAGCAAATTTAAAGCTAATAGCTTTTGCATTTTAAGCAAGTCCCTTCATCAGTTAAAGTCAGTTGTGTCACCATTTTCAGCAAAAAGCTTCAGCATCTTCAGCGACTACTTTCAGCTAAAGCATCCACACTAGCATTATTGGAGGTAATGTAACTTTTCTGGTTTCATTGGCTGTCATTTTCTGCTCGTGATCATCCTGAGCTCTGACCTTCTTGAGGTTGAGGCCGTGAGAGATGTTGTCCGCGGTCATGAAGGCGGCGAGCAGATGTGTGATGGCTCCGGCCTCTCCACAGTGAGGCCTGAACATGAACGTGTTCATCCCCCTCTGTCTGCAGAGCGGCACAGAACAGAAATCTGGGACCGAAGCGCAGCAGGAACCCAAAGAAAATCTCTGACCAACACAAGCGAGCGTGCAGACGGATGGAGTCCCTCACCTGCGCAGCTGGTTGAGAACCGCGATGTTGGCGTACATGTAGTAAATGTAGTATGTGTAGGAGGGGTTCTTGGCGATGTCCCACTCCTCGGGTTTGGGGCTCTTGGTGGAGAACATGTGTCCGCTGTGTTTGGACTCGTCGTCCACGCTGTCGAAGCCCGTCACCTGAGCAGAGGGAAGAGTTTCCTCTGAAGCGTCTGATGCTCTGAGGTGAGATGAGGGTTTTGGTTCTGCCTTACGTGTTTGAGGAAGATGCTGAGGTCCGGGTTGGACTGCGGGTCGATTGTTGCCTGGAACACGGGAAGGAAAATATTCTCCAACATTTTGCCAAAGTGTGGCACGAAGTTCCTGCCTCTGAAGATGTCACTGAGATAAAAGAAGACACAAAACCTTGAACTCCTCACTTGCATTTTTACTTTTTGATCCAGCAGATGTCAGAAACCTGCTGGAACCAGAGGCCGTGGTCTGCAGCACAAGCAGTCCTCCATCTGACCCACAGTTATGATGGAAATCTTACTAGATCCTGGGAACTTGAATCATCCACTTGAGGTTTGGGGAGAAGACTCTGTGCTTGACGAACCAGCTGGAGAGCTTGGTCCACTCGTTGGGGTTGCAGCCGTAGATGGACAGACGGGGCTCGGCATACTGGTATCTAGCTTCCTCCAGGTCATTGGCTACTTCCTGGAGCAAATATTGATCAAAGAAAAATTTACATCAGTTCTGTACAGTTTTTGCAAGAAATTTTGCTCATTTCTTTCCACACATTTGACATATACCTTAATAATGGTGGCAAAATATTCTCCACTGATGTGGTTTTCTGTCTTCAGGTAGAGGTCACGCAGCTCGCTGGCGCCCACGGGGTTGTACTTAGCATTGAACTTGTCAAAACGCTGAAACGTTTGTCTCCCCTTAAGAAAAAAGCAAAAGATGGGGTTGTTTTCGTAGAAGTTATGATCGTTTGTAGCCTACATTGGTCCATTTTTGCTGTCTGCCTTCGTACAGCGTGCACATCCAGGGAGTCCACGGTGAGGTCGTAGGGATGCAGGTTCAGGCTCTGGAACAGCTCCTTCATGGTGACCTCCTTGCCTTTGAGGTTGTGCACCACGCGGTCGGCGTCGATGCGGTAAGACTTTTTGATGAAGCGCAGCAGATGCTTCTGGTTCATGCAGGCGGCAGCGTGGATGTGGGTGTCCACCTGCAAGGACAGAGGGATGGACAGGAGGGGATGAAGCCGGCCTTCCACAGGATGTAATACATGAAGTCATCACAAGAGGGCAGCAATGCCTCAGAGGCAGCCAAATGGAGAGGGGAAAAAAGAGAGTGGAGCTGAATAACATGCATACCTTCCTGCAGTTGTAGAAGTCCCTGTGGGGGTTCATCTTCAGCTCCTTCATCTCCTCCATCTCATTCAGCATCTCATGGACGTTGAATTTGGACATCAGGAACTTGAGGCGGCGGTGAGTGTACGTCTTACTGCGAAGCAAAGACAAGTTCAGTGCATGAGTAAACCTGAATCAAACCTTTTTACTGACTGAATAAAACATGATATAAAATGAGTGAATCAAAAAACATAAAGTGGTGAAGAATCGTCTGTTTTTGTTCGGTTTAAACGGTAATAAAGTGAAACATCTCAAAGTTTATTTACACAAAATTATCTTTTTAAAAGAAAGTAGAATCTAAAGTTAAAGAAAGATTCTTAAGAATTGGTTCAAAAACTCGACAATAAAATCAGACTTTTTTCTTAAGTCTTGTCTTATGTGATATGACAGCAAACCCCCTTCTCTTTTCTGTTAGTCCATTTCTGAAAAATAAAAATATGTTTTATCCTTCTGACCACCAGCGAAAATCTATTTACTGATCAAAATTGATTTAAATCCACCAACAACATAAATCGACCCTTTTCATGGTGACTTCAGACAAAGTGGTGACAGGGCAGAAAATGTGAACGTTACTTCTGGTGTTTGAATTTAGAATGACAAAGCTGACAGCTGAACGCTGTTTAACACAATAATACCTAAATAATAAAAGCTAATCTTACCAATTTCAACAGAAAAATGTACAATATTTATTTTCTGAATGTCCTGCTGAACTGTGCTTTCATTTCCTCTCTGAGATCGTCCACAAATGTAAATACAAATTTGAATAAGTCTTCAATATTTGAGGTTTTATTGAAACTATCAACTTTTCATTTGAGCAGATTTTATTCTAACAGGTTCTGTTTTACTTGATGTCATTCACACATATTTTAAGTGCGATCAGCACAAAAACTGATGGAAATTCATGTTGACCATATTTAATAGGAGACGCCAAGATGCACATTGCTGCATGTTGGCCGCACGTGTTTTAACTGCTCCCAAGGTTAAATGTAGCTGTTGTAGTAAGAGGTACGTGTTGTTTTTGGGGTATTTTAAGGGATAATTGTAAAAACAGGAAATGCTTTTAATAGCACAATTTTTTTGACGGTTTCAGATGACTTTGATCATTGTTTACCTTTATTATCCTTCAGGGATCAGACACGGTTATGAGCAACAGCAAAGAGGAGCTACATCAGAAAATAACACAACAGTTATTAGTTTTTCTTTATTGTCAGACACGTTGAAATCGTCTGACTTAAGCTCTGTTTAATTCCAATTTTTTTTTTCGATTCTTTCGATTCTTTAATTCATTGTTGAATTTACACATTTGCTTAGAAATACATGAATACGATGTTTTGAATATATTTATATTAATCTGATCCGGTTCAAATAATGTAAAATGTATCAGTGAAATACTGAGATTGTTAATATCATCCAGTGTTACATGGATTCTCTAAAGGAGAAGTTCTAACTAAAATGTTCAAATCATTAGCATTGGAAACATTGGAGGACGTTTCAGTTTGACCACTAGGTGGAGATCATGCTAAAGCATTACACCTTATTCTAGAACAGGGGTGGGCAAACTACGGCCCGGGGGCCACATGTGGCCCCTTAAGCTACTTAATCTGGCCCTCCAAATTAAAATACATTGAATCAAAAATCCTAATTATTGTTTTATTTTCATTATATTTCTGGTTTCTTCTCATGAATGGTGTTGTTTCTCTGGTGTTTTTTCTGAGTCAGAAGGTAATTTTTCTGATTTCTTTGAGTTCGCATTTTCCTCTGAAGAACATCAACCCATTGGATCACCAAAAAGAGAACAAAAATCAAACTTTAGAAATTAAAATTTCCAAATTTTCTGTTTTTAAATGAATATATGTGAATTTAAATCCAAATTAAAGCATGTTTTTCTCTAAATTCCATATTATCTTTTTAGTTTATGAGGTTGATTACCAAATCACTCCTTCTATCTGCTCCTTGTCCGGCCCTTATGCCAAATTTTAGAACCCTTTCTGGCCCACAAATCAAAAAGTTTGCCCACCCCTGTTCTAGAAGAAGAGGAAGACAGAATGAGTTAAAAAAAAAAGTTTTAGACCACAAATTGTACTTTAAAAAATATTTCCTTAAAAGTTTGGAAAATTCATGTCTGTGAGTTTATAAAGAAGTTTATTTAGTCAGAAACGTTTGTTTAGGTCGACCAAGCGTTAGCATTAGCCGTCCTACAGGAAATTCCATAAATCATTAGCATCAAGCTAGCGAACTTCAGCTTTATGTGCTAAATCGATTTATATCTTTTATGAATTGATTATTGATCTATTTATCTTAAACTGATTAATTGATTTTAGTAACCCAGTCCTAGTTTTTAGTGATTTTATGAACACAGAAATGTCATCAACTTTAACTGGTCAGAAAATATCTTCTGCAGATCTACGTCTCATCCTCGTTGTGAAAAACTAGCGGTAGTATTAGCATCAATTAGAAGAAGAAAATCTTAATTACCTTTATAATCAAACCAGCAGAATTCAGAGAAGTTTCTGTAACCTTCGTCTAACTCTAACCGGGTTGTTAGAGAAAAATAATCCACGACTCATTTAATATCATCCATAAGATTTTGGGGAAGCAGCTGTGGAGCATTCTGCAGGAGGAATACTGACATTTGATCTAAGAGGGAAACAATACAACCAGGTAGGACGTTTATAACATAATACTGCACACATTTTGATTACAGTTGGTAAGGTTACCTTTTATTATTCATGTAAAATTGTTTGAAACAGCATTCAGCTGTCAGTTGGGTTGTTCTAAACCACAGATGGAATATGTAACTGCAGTCACTCTGCAGACTCGCCGTTTTTGTGACGTCACGCTGAAAGGGTCTATTCCCATGCTGCACCTCTTCACATGCATCCATTAAGATGCAGTGCTTGTAGATATTCAGATTTAAAAAGTTCCTCTACAGAGGATGCATCAGCATGCTGGAGGTCTGAAGACTCACGTGGGGCCCTGTGCGATTAGAGCAATGAGGAAGTTCATGTCGTCGATGAAGGTGTTGTAGTCCGGGTGGGGCAGGTCTTTGGGCTGCTGTTTGTCTGCAGCGGCGGCGTCGTTGTAGACGTAGATGAGGCCGTCCTTCATCCGGGCCACGTAACCCAGGTTCTCCGGGAGGCTCTTGGTGTCAAAAGGATCCTCGCCGTCCTTCGGAGGAGAAGTGAACACTGCAGACGAATGCTGCGTTTCAGCAAAACATCTGAACGGAGAACAGAGGAAGGTTTGAGCTCCTCTCCTCACCCGGCTGCAGCTGGTCCTCGACTTTGAAGGTCTCCCCCTCGATGTCTCGAAGGTACTGGGAGGCCGTCCTGGGGAAGCGCTCGTATCCCAGCCGCATGTACTTCTCCCTGATGGTCAGGGCTCGGTACAGGCCTTTGCACGACAGCTCAAAGTCATCCATGGTCACCTGAGGGGGACGAGATGAGGTTCAAATGTTGATATTCATTCATGATTACTGCTAATATGGCAGAATTCTCTCACTGTAACCCCTAAAAAACAACATGGGACTATCCAGTGTCCTGGATTTTAACAAAAGTCGTACATGTGCTCACTGCTTTTACTATTTACATAAACACCAACAATGATGTCACTCATTTGCAATAAAAACCTAACAAATACAAACATTTCACAAAGACTATTTATGAATCCATTTATATAAAATACATTTACAGATATTTTCTTCACATGACTAATTGTTCAATTTTAATGCATTGTAGTCTATTTTCAACAATCTAGTTATCTTCAGTGCACATTGGCTTTTTGGAGAGACTTCTGGGAAATTTCTACTGGATTTTGGAATTGTAGATTTGAGGAAAATAGCAAATGCCGGACATAGCTCACGGAGCAGGAGGAAACTCGGACGCGACCTTCCTCTCATTTTAAAGGAAGCAGGTTTGTTCAGGAAAAGAAAAACGTCAAAAATGCTTTCCAGTCTTCTCGTTTGTGTCTCTGAATGTGTTCATGTCTTGTCACGCGTTTGGGGATTTGTGGTAGATTGTGGTGTTAGTGTGGATGTGGAGTGTTTTTGTGCTTCTTTTTTCAGAAAAGTGATCAGTTTCTCTCTGCTGTCCCCTCACAACAGGAGCTTCTACAATTTTCATGAAAGTGATTGATCTCTTATGTTGGGCATCTTAAAATGTATGGTGGTGAAGTGGTTAGCACTTTCAGAAGGTTTGAATCCCGCTGGGTTTTCATGTTGTCCACATGGATGGATTTCCTCTGGACGCTCTAGTTTCCTCCCATAGTCCAAAAACATGCTCCATAGTTGTCTTTAAATTGTCCCCATGGGTGTGCATGTGAGTGTGTGTCACTACACGCAACAGACTGACAACCTGTTCAGGGTGGGAGCTGGGATAGGCTCCAGCAACCCAGAAAGGGAGTTCAGAGAATAAACGTATAAACACTGTTGTTACGTCTGACCTGAATGTAATAAGAATCAACCGTAAAAATAAAGCAAAAATATCACTAAGAGACGGGGAAATGAGCCCGAGAAGATCATTACTTGACTTGAGATCTACCTGAAAAACATAGAAAACACACGTCATGATTGGAAATGAAGTCAAACCGTATTTGAAAATGTGTGAGATTTATCGTCAGGCCTCGTGGAACATTTTTCACATTCAGTACAAAACTATTTAAGTATTTTTATGTATTTTGGTGTGGAGACATGAGAAGCTGCTACATGATTGTGTAATGTCGTGTAAAGCTGAAACCAGCAGCGGCGGTGTAAATGTCCTGAAACCTGAACCCTGGCATGCTCTCGCAGAAGCAGAAACTCCCCTCCTGGGGGGGGTACGGGAGGAACATGCAGTCAGTGAAATTCAATGTCAACACCTCCTGCTGCCTCCAACCTGACCCAACTCCTTGAAAGTGCAGAAGTAAACAGATCCGTGCAAACATCGTCTGTGCCGGGTCACCCACGCGTCTGAAAGATCACAGCTTTGGTGCCGTTCATTAAGAACCAAAACGTTCTAGAGGGACCCCCCCCAAACAAATGATTGCCTAATTTGAAGCCAGTCTGGAAGAGTCCAGAGCGGCAGTTCTGCAAATGACCACTAGAGGCTGGTTACAAAAGGCAGTGTTACAATGAACCTGAACAGAAAAGGTGAACTGTGAATAGATCATTATCTGATGATTCTTTCTTTGAATGACACATTCTTGTTTTACTTTGTCACAGCCAATGGTCTGTTTTTGGAGAAACTCAATCACTCAAGGTGCCACAATCTAAAACACACCTGAGGTCACGGGCCGAACAGGATAAACGTTTATTGAACACTCTAAAACTACATTTTCAAAACTTTAAAATCGTAACTGTTTAACATAATTATGAACTAAATATATAGCATTACCTGCAATAATGCTAGTGGGAATGCTGTAAGCTGAATTTGGCCGCTGAAGATGCTAGTGCTGATAGTAGAAGATAAAATGATAGCTGAAAACGCTGAAACTGAAAATGCTGGATCTAACAGTCAGATAAAATATTAGCTAAATACCAAATTAGCCTAAAGAACACAAAAAAAAGCTGGAAAAAATAGCTAAACTTCGAAATATCCAAAAAATCTGTAAAAAAAAAAAAAAAAAAGCGTAAATTAGTCAAAACAGCTAGTGTGCAAGTCTAACCCCAAAAAAGCAAAACAAACAAACAAACAAAAAATAAAACAACAAAAAAGACCCAATTCAGCCTTAACAGCTAGCATATATATAAAACAATATCAAAAGCCTAAAAAAATGTTGTAAATACCAAAATAGTCCAAATAGCTAGCAGAATGCCAATTTTTATAACTTTAAAACTGTAACTTTTTAACATCATTTTGAAAAATAATAAGGCAGAAATATTAATTCCAGAATAAATCAACTTAAACCTTAAATAACTTACAATAATTCACTCTCTACAAAAAAATATTTTGTTAAAATTATACAAATTTGAAATAATTACAAGATAACATTGGGTCATTAATAACAATAAAATAAAATGATCTGGAGGGCCGGATAGAATTACCTAGAGGGCCGGATCCGGCCCCTGGGCCTCAACTTTGAGAATTTGGGTTTAGAGTAAACTCTGGTAAGTTCACCTTTACTTTCTCCGTTCAGAATCGACTTTATGGCTGTCAGCAGTGTGAGTCACAGCAAAAACAGGGGCTGAGAAATGAGTCAAAAAGTCTAAAAAAGTTTGAAAATTTTATGTATTATAAGCAAAAAAATCTACCAAAGATGTGAAGAAATGGTCCTACCTAGAACAGATATTTGAGAAAATGAATGTAATAATTAAAATATGATTTTTTTTTATTAAGATTATTTTAGTCTCGAAAGACTTCCTTGATAAGATTTTTTTTTGGGTACAAAGGTATTTTTGCTTTCTTGAGATTGAATTTCCGTAAAAGAGGAATGCACTTTATCTGATTAAATGTTCTTTTTGTGTCATTTTTTTTTTTTTTTAAGTTTTGTTTGTTTGGCCTGTTTTTGTGTGTTTTCTTGATTTACTTTTTGGCTTATTTTGAAACAGCTTTTTATGTTTATCTTTGCTTCCTGTTCCTGATCTGAGAAAAAATTCCAAATCTGCATTTTGATGACCATTCCACAGCTTCTCTTTCTCCCTCTGGTTTGGAACATTGATGATCTTTTTCACTGTTTTCAACCATTTTCCCTGTTTTGTTGTTTCTATTTATTTATTTCAGTTTGGGCTTAAAGAAACAAACTGAAATAAACAAACAATTAAACTATTTTATTACTTTTGTCATTAATTATTTAAAATTTGCATTAAATGAATAAAAGTATTATTAAATATCTCAATTTTTAATTAAAATTTTATTTTAAATGATTTCAGCCACATATATTTATTTCATGCTATAATGACAGAGTTCAGAACTGGGAAGTTGGTGCACCATTTCATTTCATTGTGGTTCATTTGGTTGGTTAACACAAATAAATGCATAAACAAATAAATTAATAGATACTGTTTTGTTAAAATGGGAACAATTTTCCTTTAAAACCACAAAGACACAATACCCCAGCAGCATAATCTCCAAGGACGGCCACCCTCTGAAAATCAGGAACTTCCAGGTAAGTGGGCGTGTCCACCTCCACAGGTGCGACGGGGACCGCAAACGCCTTAGAACCAGCGGAGGGTAAAGCGATGGTGCGACTGCGCTGAAGTCTCTTTCTGTTGGCCAGAACATTGGATTTAGATGCCTGGTTGTGAACTCACCAAACCTGGGACTGGTCCTGGAGGGTCTGGATCTGCTGCCTCACCGTTTCTCCACATCGTCGTCGGTGTGCAGATGGTGGGCCAGCTCGGTGTGAATGATGGGACAGTCCTCGGCCACGTCAAACATGGAGATTTCATCACGCATGTTCTCGTCTTTGGTCTCCGATGCGAAGACCTTCTCGGCGAAGGCCCTCATGTTGTCATCGGTCTCTGTCAGAAGGTTTGTTGTTACAGATTAGATCCGGTCCGATTCCATCAGAACCATGCAACATCACCACCCTGCAAACTCCGAGCCCTCTGCCTGCTGGCCGACAGGCCTTCAATGAAGCATCTAAAATGATTTGGACAGCAGGTTGTTCACCTGTGACATACAAGCACATACGTTCCAGCGCAGCATTGGCACCTGTACAGGTGTGAGCACATGCACTAAATGCATGAGCAAAACGGACCGACAGAGTGTCTGCATCTCTGAGCTGCAGAACACAGCCTACACCAGTGAAGTCCTGGCACACAAAGACATCTACTAAAGTCCAGACCCTGGATTCTTTCACTCTTTCACCTTCAATCCGTTTGAGCCCCATGAGAGGAAGTTTTGGAGGATTATCAGATTGATAAAAGACATGAAAAAATGAGGGTCTTTGATCTGAAATCTGAATGATGTTCATGCACGTTTTTGGCCAGATTGAATCAAAATGACGTGTGGCTCCACCTGCCAGCCTCCATACTTACTCTCTTGACCTGACAATGCCCATCAGGTGAGTAACGGCAGCCGGGATGAATCCCCAAAAGAGAGGGTTAAGACAGCACGGGTTACAAAAAGATCACGTCAGGAAGACCCCAGTATGACCCAACATTTTACCATTGAACCACAGATCACAAAATGAGTCTGAAGTGAATAAGAAGAATGATGTCAAGGTCTTAAGGGAGTTCCTCATGAAAAAAAACATAGTTCAACTGTAACATAAAGAACATCTTTTTTTGGACTGCTATGATCATTTTTTAGTTTGGTCTCAACTTTTAATTTATTCCTAAAATCTTTTTTTTTTTTTGTCTCCCTTACATGTCAAATGTTTTTGGTAAAACAAAGCTCGTGTTACAATAATTTCACTGAAGGAACCATATTTGATTGTTGGCTCTTCCTTGAGCACAACAATTAGTCGTGGTGTTCCACAGGGCTCTGTGTTTGAGCCCAAATATTTCTCTGTTTGCTGATACTTTTTCATTGCTTGATTAAATATTTAACTTTTAGCACATGCTTAAGGTGAATCTAGATGATGTCAAGCTTTATGAATATGAAGTGAAACCTGCGCTGTTTCTTTTGGCTTTAAGGACATCGGAATCAGCATCTGTTGGTGTTTCTGTCCGCTCGTCCACAGCCAGTGAAGGCAGATGGACGACGTCCGAAAACACTCTCAGAAGCACTGCATGTGTTTATGTGTCAGAGTTTAGCGGAAAGCTGCTCCATCAGAACGGAAGTCCAAACACTGAGAGCAGAGCTCCGTCTTTCAGACTGTAAATCCTGGGAATCAAAGGTTCATCTCAACACTTATAGGAAGTGATAAAGTCACTAAGAAGTCTGAGATCAGAAAGATCTGATGTTCTATGTCAAACATTTAACAGAAGAACCCACAGGAGAAAGCTGAGAGCCTGTAATTAGCAGGTATTACAAGCAGCAACATCAAAGTCTGACTATACGACCTTCGAATATCACGCTTAGAATAAATCCGCTTGGAGCTCACATCCATCCTGATAAAAGCCTGAATGATCAATAGAGAAATGAATGGACACAAATGAACACAAAACCAGTAAAAGTCACTGGGTGATGAAACTGGGATGAAGAGAATCTCTTATTAAGATTGGCCTTTGGTTCTCGCATTATTGTTTTTATTTTAACACTTGTAGCTGGTTCATTCTTATTTTAATTAACATTTTAATTTTTATCATTTTAATTTGTTTCTTGGTAAAATACTGAGTTCTGTTCTAATCAAAGAGCACTTTTTAAACGTTGTTGTCCCGGTGACAAAGACAAATAAAGGATCCATCTATCTATAACTGGGACATCAGAGCTCAGCTGGATGGGGGTGGGGGGCATAGACTTGCACCATAAAAGGTTTGAATCCTGGATGAAGGACCCTGTCTAAAAGTTGCTTCAGACTCTCCTGAGATCATCTTCTTCATCTTCAAAGGCTGCACAAAGTTTCCAGGAGCTCCTCTCTGCCAAGACTCACCTGGCACCAAAACTTTGGGCATGGTGACGCTGCTCTGTGAAGCGCTCCCTCTGGACTGGGATGGGATGGTCAGGTTCTGGACGGACCCCGGCTCCGTGGAAGTGTGAGTCCCTGACCGTGGAGTACGCGATATTAGGGCTGCCTCACACGTGACCAGAACATGCCGTGCCCACAAGAACACGCCTCGAACCTGAAATGTGTCCGGGTCTATTCTGGGATGTCTGAGTGTGCCCAGGACTGCACAGAGACACGGGCATGCGTGGATCAAGGCTTTTGGATTATATAACATCCAGACTGCAGCAGCAACACAAGCTGCAGAGGATCTCCTTACTGTAAATGTTCCCAAAAATCTGTCCAAAGGTACACAAGAACCCAGCCAGCAGGGCCGAGTGGGCCCCATATGGTTCAAAAGTGGTGGAAAATGTGGACCCCGATTGAGTTTGTCCATAGTCTCTGTGTTTGCCCACATTGGCTTAAGTGGGGACTAAATGTGCTGGCTCGCTACGCCAGCAGCTCTGTGGACAGTCAAGCTCGCTAGCACGATGAAACTGAGCTAGCTAAACTAGAGCTTGCTAGCTTGCTATAGTAGAGCATGCTAGCTCTCTACAGTAGAACTCGCTACAGTAGAGCCGCCTGGTTTACTACAGTGGAGCTCGCTAGCTCTCTACAGCAGAGCTGGCTGCAGAGGGCCACGCTAGCTCGATACAGTGGCACTCTCTAGCTTACTACAATGGAGCATTCTAGCATGCTACGCATCCACTGGAAGGCTGGCTAGCGTAGGGAACCAACCCACTGAGTGCCCTCGTAACCCTTCCGCTCTCCTTGGCTTGTTTACATTAAAAGTGGGGTCATCTGGACCCCTTTGATTTTTGATTTTCACTAATATCCATGGTAGATATAAAATCCTGTCCACCTTTGTCCACATTTGTCATGGAAGGAGTCACACATCAATATGTGGTTGGAGTCATCAGGACTCCAAAGAGAGAGGAAGGGTAAGCCAGTGTGGACAAACACAGGTGGGGCTAGTATTTTCTGCCCAGTTTTAAACCAATTGGCCCCACTTAGCCTTGCTGGCTTTGGAGATGTGATTGTTGTCATCATGCACTCAACCTTCCTTTCAAAACACTTTAAAACACAAAGGACTTTTATTTTTAAAGCATTTGTTTTCTCTAACATCTATCTGAGGACGGACATTTCTAAACCTGAGAAAAACCTTTATGAACTTTAAGTTTGGAAGCATCAAACTGCAGAATCAAACAGGTTGGATTTGTTTCCAGCAGAAAGGTTCCTCTCCTAAAGAGCTGGGACCAGAGGTGTCCAAAGTCAGCCCTCGAGGGCCGGTGTCGTACATGCTTTCCAACCAACCTGTCATGGAAGCTCTTAATTTTCCCAAACACACCTGATCAGGTAATCAGCAGCAAATACGGCAGAGTTTCTGGAAAAGCAGCAGGACCGGCCCTGGAGACCTGACTTTGGACACCCACGGCCTGAAGAGCCTGACAGCTGAAGGAAGACGTTTCTCCACAAAGGAAATGACCACAATTTTTTTTTTTCAGAATAAAAGAGTAAATGAATGGAAGAAATGTAAATGTTGGGTTTTTATTCACTAATTGAATTTAATAAAGTTAGTGAGCGGACTCAAATCTTTCCTCATAAATTGTGAATAAGCTTCTCTGGATGAACAGCATAATCTATTGCATTTCAATTTGAATTATCCAAAAATAAAGTACATTACTAAATACATTTCTGAAGAAAAAGGGAAAAAAATGTTTTTAAACAGGTTTAATCATTTGAATTGATAAACCCTTTAACCCCAGAGGCATGGCCGGTGACGCTTAAACACAAAATCTTTAAGACACTGTAACTTTTAAAGAAAAGCCATCTGACAGTTTTTTTTAATTACATTTATTTATTTATTGAATATTTGTTTTGATAACGAAGCAGAGATTCGTGTCTGCTGTCCCTTCATTCTGTTTGCGCTTCCTGAGTACATCTATTTTTAGGGAATGTGATCCTAAATGTCAAAGTTCCCCTAAAGTCTAACTAGTTAAACAGATCAAGTTAGACGCTTGACAGCCAGCTGGGTCGGCAAAAACCAAAATACCTGGAGGAGCGTTTCACTTCAGATTTGGTTCAGAAACTTCCAAGAACTTCTCACATCTTTAACTGTGAACGGATTCCTGACACGCTTTCAGGATACATTCTGAAGTCTTTACATCTCAATGGAACCTCAATGTGCTTCTTCTAGCAAGTTTATGTCCAAAAACTCATGTAAAAGAACATTTTGAGGATAAGTTCTTGTTAACTGTTGGAATCTTTCTGAGATACTGAAGCCATAAATGAAGCAAAATGATAAATGAAGCAGGAACAAAGACCGTGGAGTGGAATGAAAACATCTAGAGGAGATTTTTGGGGGTTTGCAATATTTGTACAGGTGCACACATTTTACTGTTTTCAGAAAATGTTTGCGTTCGCTAATTTTTCTCGCTTTCAGAAAGTATTTTTGTGTTAGCAAACTTTTATTTTGTTTTCAAATAATGTTTTTGCGTTTGCAAACTTTTTCTCCTTTTGAAAAAATGAAAAAGAAAAAGTATATTTTGGTTTCAAAAAAATGTTTTTATATTTGCAAATGTTTTTTTTCCCTTAAAAATATTTTTGCATTTGCAAACTTTTTTGCTTTAGATAAATAATAGCAAATTGAGGCATAATTTATCTAAAAAGATTTTAGCTTCAAATCCAAAAATATTTTTTGAAAGAAAAGTTTGTAAACGCAAAAATACAGTTTTTGAAAGCAAATATTGATTATTTTCTTTTTAAAATTATGAAGTTTTATTCCTAACAATTTACATTTTGTTTGTAATTTTGAAAATTTAGATCTAAAATCTGTGACTTCTGTTTGCAATATGGAGACACAAAAATCCCTCCATAGAATCAGAGGAGAGGCACTCTCCTCTCATATTTCTGCTGTCATCATCATCATCATCATCATCCTCTGGCAGCTGCATTCATGCCCTCCTCTGGAGGCTCTGGAGGGAGGAAATGCAGAAGTTTGAAATCTCCTCATCATGTAACATCTGCAGAAGATAACAGGGTGAATCTGGACTTACAGCTCTCAGACACAAATGTTGAGGGATGTCTCCCATTCTCATCAGCTCTCAGACAAGTCACAGCTGAAGATCTGCTTTGCGTGACGGTGGAATGTTTGGCTCCTATCATTGCTTTAGAGTCCCACAGAAGAAGATTGTCCAACGGCAGAAATCTGACAATTTTAAAATGCATTTTAAAATTGCGTGATCAAATTAAAAATTGAGAATTGCTCATTCCTTTAAATTATGGCTCTAAAGAACTTCCACAGTGTCGAGTTGCTTTCTTTCAAACATCATAAAATGACATAACTTTAAAAACATCACGAGGAAACAAATATAAAATCATGCAATCTTATGACCAAAGGTCATGACATCATTGGGATCTCATGACCTTTATTTTTTATTGCATTTTTTTTACTAAAATGATTTGATTTACTTAAAAACCTTGTGTCAACCTTGTGCATGCAACCACAGTGAGTAATTGTTCCAAACAAGTCAGCTACAGAATCTCACGAGAATAAATATTCTCAGTTTTCTCCTGAAGAACGTTGCAACATATTGAATGATTAGTAATGTTTACACAAGTGTTTTAAAAAAATCATGAAAAATTAAGAGTTAAAGAAAAATAAAATACATTTTAACAGAAGTAACAGCCTCAATTCAGTGTAAAATGCTTGTGTAAATATTACTAAATTCATTGAATATGAATATTCTTTTACTTTACTCAGTGATTCAGGCAGGAGATTATGTGACACTCTTGAGAAGAAAACTTAGAATATTTATCATTGTGGGATTCTGTAGCTGACTTCCTTCAAAACAATTACTCAATAAATAAAGAAACAGCTGAAACTCATCTGGCATTTAAGACATTCTTATTATATTTTAGAAAATTGCAGCCTCTGTTTCATAAATGTAATGTGCAATTGTTTTACTAAGATTAGTTACTACTGTAGGTTACATTTTGTGTATTTCAAGCAATAACAATAATATAATACAATAAAAAAAATTGAGAAAACACAAATAAATAAAACTTATTTCAGATATCAAGTAAAACATTCACAGAAAAATACAGAAAGATGACAGAAATGATTCAAATTCAAATTCAAATTCAACTTTATTTATATAGCACTTCTCCTACTTCCAAGCATCTCAAAGTGCTTTCCACAGTAACATAACAGTAAAACAAGTAAGATAAAACAAAATAAGTATACATTAAAACATTAAAACACCTTAAAAATCCAGCAACGTACATGTCCCATAAGTACACAGAAATAAATTAAAAAAATAAATAAATAAATAAAAAAATGTATATATACATGCATACATAAAATCAAAATAAAAACATGCCATCTTCTTGACAATGCAATAACTTATGAACATACAGAGACTTTTGTGCAGTAATGCAAACTGTACGTCACAGTACGTATTCATTAAATACATTGATCATCAATTAAAGCTGAAAGAAAAAGCAAGCATTTAATGAGTTATTTCTGCATTTATTTTTCTGATCCTGATCAGATGAAGTGCAAATTATGTATCAAGTACAAAAGTGAGTTCTTATTGATTATGCTGAGAACAAATTTTTAAATAATCTCTGTGGTTATCATCAGAATTCCTCTTTACTTCGGATCAATAATCACTTCTACACATTGGTGATCAAAGGTGAAACATTTTAGTATGAGGGCAAATTTGGACCAGTTTAAAACTCAAAAGTTCACAATGGAAATTTGGAGGAATTATTAAAAATTTTAAAAAAACGGTGTATATTTAAAACTCAAGTAAAAAGGGAAATAGATAAACATTAAACTTCTACCAAATGTTTAAAAAAAATGTTTATTTGTATTTTTAATTCAAACTGTCAAGGGAGAAATGAAAGACAAAGCTGAAAATACAAATAAATATATAATTTTGTATATATTTTGAAAATATATTTAAATGTTTTTAAAATATAGAAAATATGATAAATATTATCATTTTTTTAATATGGTGACAGTTTTAGGTTTATTTTTTTATTTAAGTTTTAAATTTAAATTTCTTTTTTCACATTTTCAATGTTTTTTTATCAAGTTTACATTATCCATTTTTTTTAGATTTTCAAATGTTGTTTTTCCAATTTTTTATAATTTTTTCAAATTTCCACTCTGTACTTTCAAGTCTTTTCAAATTTTATTTCTGTTTCTTCATTCACTGTAAGCTGGTCAAACTTTGACAACATCCTCTGAGCTCAAAGTCTTTCTTGTAATTTCAGTAATTAAATGACCTGTAGCAGTGATGACAGGTAATGACTATAAATTTGTCGCATTTGTCATGATATTTTTCTGTTGACAGATCTGGAGCAGGAACCGTCCTCAGAACCACTTCATCTGGAGTTCTTGGACACGTTTGGTGGTAGCCGGGTCAGATGGGTGGGATCGGAAACTGTCCAAAGTGGTGGATGCCTTCAGGAATGTTAATGGCTCTTAATTGCCCCACTCTTCCTCCCATGTGAAGCCCTCACCCAGAGAGCAGACACGTCCCAGCGTCCGACCGGAGCGCACCAGGAGGTAGGCCCCTGGATCTGTTCACTGGTGGTTCTGGTAGTACTCATCAGAGTAACTTGAAGTATTTCTCCAACAGACGGAGGGTCGTTCTGCTGCTGCCTCTGCCTCTCCAGGCTGCAGTCTGTAGTGCGGACAGGATGGAGGTGAAGGTGTTTGTGGACGGCGTTCCACGCGTGGTCTGTGGAGTCACACGGGAAACAACCTGCCAGGAAGTGGTCCTGGCATTGGCCCAAGCCCAGGGTACGTAGCCGCTCTGCATGCAGACCCAAGTCCCGCCGAGGCCTGACCCAGACGCCTCCTGTTCCAGGTCAGCCGGGCCGGTACATCCTGAGGGAGAAGTTCAAGGACTTTGAGCGGTGCATGGCGCCTGATGAGCGCCCTCTGGAGACTCTGGAGAAGTACGGGGAGCAAGCCAAGGAGGTGCAGCTCACGCTTCAGAGCAGCGGCGCCACCGCCTGGGATGAACCGGGGAAAAAGGTGGGCAGGTATCAGCCCTGTCCCCCCATGAGAAGGAAAGAAGCGGGAGCTAAAATGAGGAGGGGCAGCGAATCCGTGATTTTGCAGCGCCAAAGTTTGCCGCCGTCGTCGTGTTTCAGACAGGAAGCCGAGCAGAAGCAAAGCGACCCGAAAAGGCCCAAACGGAAGTCTCTGACGCTCGTGGAAGGAGCCAAGGAATGGCTGGAACGTTTAGGGAAAGGCAAAGCCTACAGCACCGCCGGAGACAAGGAGAACAGGAAGAAGGCCGAGAAGAAGAAGCGAGGCTCTCTGGATGTTCTCCTCAACGTTCACAGAGAGGGTCAAAGCAGCAAAGGTCAAAGTTCAGGGTCTAACTTGGACCATCAAAAGCCACGCTGGATCGAAAAAGACGAGAAGAAGGATGCAAGAAAATCCCAAATAACGGAATCTGACCTTGGAAGACCAAGTTTTCCCACAGCGGAGGATGAGAAGAACTCTCTGAGAGAAACCATAGTCTGTCAGCTGTTGTACCTGCAGGATCTACAGGCCCGAACGCGTCAGACAGACAAAGACATTTCTGAGCTGGAGGAAAAACTGAGATCCAAAAGAGCCGAACACGAAGCAGAAGACCAGCGAGCGGAAGAGGAGCAGAAGCAGATCCGGTTCTGGGAGAACGAACTGAGAGCAGAAGAAGTCCATGAGAAAGACCTGCAGCGTCATTTCCTGGACCTGAAAGCCAAAGCCGCCGACAGCAGAGCCAAACTGGAGGAGTACAGGCGCAAAATCCACGGCCTGGACTTCTGCGTGGGTCTGAACGGCGTTCCGGAGGACAGAGCTCCACCCAACCAGCATCTGCTGCCGCCTGCGCCAGATGCAGATCTCAACAGGAAGCCCCCACCCGCTGAGGCCCTCAAGCCCCCCCAGGCCCAACAGTCTCCAAATCAGATAAGGGAGCGGCGCCTCACAGGACCCAAAGAGCTGAAGGAGTGGTGGACGCGCTGGTCCGAGACCCAGAACCTTCAGGCAGAGACCGAGACCAAGACGGTCCACCGCTCTGAACTCACCATCTACCTGGGAAGCACGAAGGTGTAGAGTCCTGGGGGGTTCTCCCTGCAAACGGGGAGTTTTTACCTCTTTTATTTTGCTGAAATAAACGTGCACACTAATTTCCTTCTGCAACAGTTCTCTTGAGCAAGGCACCAGGCTGTTAAGCTTATCCGGGGGTCAGCAACCTTTAACAGTAGAGGAGACATTTAACGTTTGTTTTCACAACTTTGTAGAAGCTGCAAAATCACCCAAAAGCTGATAGTGCTGTGCGTTCATTACAATGTACTTTTTAACAATATATTATGATTTATGCTTCTTTGTGCCATGAATAAAAACAGAAATATAAAGAGAAACAATCATTTTCTCAAAATGTGAAATTATTTTTTATGTTTAACAGAAGATTGTATGATTTCCTTTCAAAAGAAAAGTACAGACTGGATCATAACAGTGCAGCTCTGGACAGCACAATATGTCCTTTAAACTCATGAAGGATCAGACTTTTTACCAAAGTTTAGCTTAATATTTGACATTAGTGTTCTCTGAAGAAAGCTTAGAGCAAACAAGACCTCTTCAAGTCAGCAGGGATGTGAAAACACCGTTTGTCTTCAAGGTGCACCTCAGTCCTTCATTTATAAACGTAATATGAATTAAACGAGACAAGTTGCATTACCTGTGACAATGCTATAGAGTAAATGCTTTTGGCAGGAAGTAGTCGCTGAAGCTGCCGAAGCTTTCAGCTGAAAATGCAAAAGCTATTTGCAAAATGTTCAATTTGCTAAAAGACTGGACATTTAGTAAAGAACTTTAAAGAACGCTGAAGTTGAACTACGTTTATGAAAAAATGTTGTAGCTTAGTAAAATTGTTTAAAAACTCCTAATACATGCCAGTTTTGAAAAAAAATATGAAGTGTGTTGTTGAAATAAATTAGCCCAAAAAACCTCAGTAGATACCAAATTAGTCAAAGAAGCTAAATACTAGCTAAACTCCAGAATAGCCTAAAATTCCTCCGTAAACTAAATTAGCCAAAAATGTTAGCCTGTTGCTAAAATAGAAGCTAAACTCTAAAATAGCCAATAAAAACCTCAGTAGATAACAAATTAGCCATAAACGTTAGAATGTTGCTAAAATTTTAAGTGAACTCCATTTTTTTTTTTACATTTCTGTACAGATTAAAACGTATGAATGTATTTAAAGGCTTGTTGATAATCAAATGTTGAAATTTAAAGACTTTCTCAATCATTTCAATGGGGCATATTTTGTTCAATATTTCAAAAACTATAAAGTTTCTAAATACCAGAAATACGAGCAGTAATGTCCTGAACGAGCTGAATGCTGGAGCGTACCGTGGTCATGTGTGGTCAGTGTATCGTGAAGTATTGGTAAGGGTAATGGAAGTTCCACACACTTGTGACGTACAGGCGATGCTGTCGTATGGGACGGGGTCCTTACATCACACTCTAGTCATTGATGAGATGTGAGGACTGGATCCTTACTGACCCCACAAATCCAGCTCACATGGGGTGTGCACGGGATCTGTGAGCACCCACAGGCAGCCCCCCCTCCTCCCCCAACACAGCAGCAACATGTTTTACATAAAATTATCCACTATGATGCTACTCATCTTTGTGAGAAAATATCATGTGCATTATGGGAAGAACTGAGCGGTCTGAATGAAATAGAATTTATTTTGATTAATATAGTCGGTTAATTCATTCTTAAATAAGGAATAAACTTTTTCATGAAAAAAAATATATAATTAGCAGAGATTTAAAAACCTCAGCTAAAAAAGCATAAAAACTAACTTATGAATGAACAGCAAATGAGGAAATCTTTTGTTTTTATTTATTTTTTTAATTTATTTTTTATTACGTTTTCAGTAAACATTAGATTATGTTAGTCAAGCTTCTCTCTTTTTCTCAACCTTTGGTACTCGATCAACTTTGTTCTCCCACAGACCAATGACAAACCTTCTCATATCCAAAATCACCAATAATGTCTTTGAAGTCCAGCGTTCTTACAGATATGATTTATGATTCTTTATAAGGAGCTGAATCTTTTGGATCGGTTCATGTCAAAGATCTGCTCAGAAGGATTTTTTGGTTCTTTTTATATTTATTCTTTTCTTTTCTTTCTATTTATTATTAATCCAACCTGGAGTTTATTGATTTAATCCTGGAAATAATTCCATATGGATGGGATCAGATCTGGATCAGAATAATTTAAATACAAATTTATCACCAGTAGTTTGAATTTGTTTAGTAGAGTTTGAATTATTTGTAAAATATCAATTCTAGCTTCATTTGACATTTATAAACAACATATTATAAAGTCTGTAAGTCTTCCTCTGTCAGCATATACAGCATGTACATGTATAAAGTATATGTGTATTTTGTTATTAATGTAACAGCTGTAGAAAAATGTTCAACATATTCTACATTACATTTTTCTACACAGCTGAACCAGAGTTCTGCAACCTCTAACAGAACCATCTGGTTCTGTTTCTAACAGACAGAACTGAGCTGCAAAATCTCACAACATTCTTTATAAAAATACAATGTTCTGGTCATTAAGCCAATTAATCCTAACATTTAAATATTCACAATAACTAAACTGTAACAGATTATGTTTTCCAATAGGCCGTATAACAATGTGAATGTAAGTAAATGTACTCTCACTCTGGTGAAACATGTTAACTCATAAGACTCTTAAGACTTGAATGAGCTGCTGATGACATCACTGCAGAGTCTGTAGAGGGTGGATTCAGTTCTCTGGAAGATTCTTTCCTCTGTCCAGTGATAGAGTTGATATTGTAGATGAAAAGCAGCCTGACAGACAGGAATGTCTCACTGTCCATGATTGATCTGCAGAACTGTCTGTTTTACAGTATTTTCAGTTCCAAGACTACTTCAGTAAAGTTTGCTGAACCAAAGGGAGTTCTTTGTTTGTTTTCATTTGTACAATGCTGTGAACGGTTGCAAGTAAACAGTGTAAAGAGCATATTCAGGGTTTTTTCAACTGAATTCTAGTTTTCAAAATGTCATGCCTGATACCGTAAATACAGTAATGCTGTCTTTACATTACATAGCATCGGGAAGAACTGCCACAGTAATCAGCCTCAATCAAAACGTGATGACTTTGATATTGACTTTGATCATCAACAAAGCTGGACTCATGACTTATTATGAAAACACAGACACGTTCACTGGCATAAAAACTTGATTTAGAAGCATGAACAAACCAGTTTGAACCTGATTTGCATTTTGAGAAAGCGACTCGCTTTTGCAGGTCACCTGACAAGTTCTGCAGTTTGCACTAAATGTTTTGAGAAACTCCTGAGGAGTGTTAAAACTTCAACACTGATGTGAGAAATGCACTAAATCGATGGAGAAAAACTGTCATTTAACAACATGACAGATGTTTTTAGCTAAATTAGACATTTTTAGACAAATTTAGAGTTTAGCTAATATTTTGGCATTATACCATCCGTTTTGTCAAAATAGGAATTTTTTCCAGTTTTCTGGCAAATCTGAAGTTAAGCCAATATTTTAACATTGAACTGGCAAAATTAGACTTTTTTTTTGTCTAATTTGGCATTTAGCTAATATTTTGGCAAGCTTTCAGATTTAGCATTTTCAGCTGTCAGCTCTGGCTCAGCAGCCATATTTAGGTTACAGCATTCACACTTTCATTATTGCAGGTAATGACATAAAATCTACGTATGTAAATGTTATACAAATATACACTTAGTGTATCGGCCGATTCATAACTCCTCTTTAGTAACAGTAAAATCTGTTGAGCATTAGAGGCCTTGATCTTTGCTCAGCTGTTGGACAGGACGAGTTAGAAAGAGAAAAAACAGGAATGTTCCTCTGACCAATCCCTGTCGTTTGGCTCCAAGTGCTGCTCATATCACAGAAACTTGTTGACTGAATTGAAATGTTTAAATTTAAGTATAAGTGACTTTCAGCTTTAGTGACTCAATATTTCTATAGCAATCACTCTGGCCAACCAGGAGTTAGTTTGTTGAAAGGTCACACCCCCAGCAATTGAAAACTGTGAACATTAGGGGACAGCAGGCACCGCCCTCTTTTATCTGGCTATCTGATTGGTCAATTTATATCCTGAACTACAGAAAACATCAGTTTATGAGGGCTTATGACCAATAAAACAGTCTATGGGATTTTATCTTCTTCAGATACTTCCTGTTTGGAAGGCTAGGGGGCGGAGTTACTCAGGTCAGTCTTCACAGTAATGGTTAGAAGACCTTTGTGATACTTGTTAGTATTTTCGGAAACAAAAGCAAACGGATCCTCGTTTTCATAAAACCTTTATTCAATTGTTTCATTCAAGACCATAAACAAAAAAAAAAAAGAAAAAAGAAAAAAATGGACACTGGAACCTCTGACCACCGTCCAACCGAAACCCCGAGAAGTCCAAAGGAGTTTCTGCTGTGACCCGTCGTGCAGAGGAACATCATCTCTCTAAGCAAAAACTAATATCCTAATTTCAAAAGCGAATTTATTTTTTTACATTTCTCCTTTAAATTAAATTTATTATATTTGATCTTTTTATTAGAGGGAAAAAAAAAAGAAAAAGCACACATTACATACAGTATAGATGAACCCACATTTCTGGGATGCATATAGTAATATTCTACTGGGGGAGCCACCTTAAGATTGTTTTGAATATGTTGGCGGTGTGCTAGGAAGAGAGGAGACATCTCACTTTTATTTTGATTTTTATTTAACTTTGCTAGTAGTAGGCACCTTATTTGTAACGTTCAATATAGCAGACTGAGTTTCCAAAAAAAATAACAAAAAAACAAAAAATAATGTGCAGAAATGAAAAAGAATATAAAAGAATTGCAAATATAAGATGCAAAGAGGAATTCTGCACCTGAAAGAGAAAAATCACAGGGGTGGGGGGTGGGGGGGCATGTCAGCATCAAGTATAGCAACTACTTTGACATCCCCCTCCCGTACATAACTCCATGCTTTTACTTCAGCTCTTCAGTCAAGCATTTAAAACTGCTCAAAAAAAGCGAGCAGAGAAGAGTCCTGGCGTTCAGCTGAAGGAGCCGACTCCAATCTATGCGTTCGGTAGGAAAGCTCGAGTTTGATAAAATACTAGATTTCCATGAGTGACACAGCGTGAAGAGGACATGAATGGAGCGAGGGGGGGGGCGCTCACAGACAGATTACAGGTGCAGAATTCCAGACAGAGCCTGGTCGAGAGGTCAAGACACGGAAAGCCACAGTCATCACGCCAATTTGGAAAAGGACAATTGGAAACAAATCCCTCAGTCACACGTAATTAACCTCTGGGGAACATGACACACACACGCACACACACCCACACGCATACAAACGCACACTCTGAGGAACCCGTGGAGGCTGCAGTGTGGTACTACCGATTCAATCATGGAAGGGAGGTAGGGAACGGTGGAACGAGAAGAGTTCCCTGGCAGGGATGCATAATGGCCAAACTGACACACCAACGGCTGCATGTGTGCACACGTCTGTGGGTTAACTGGTGTGCAAGCATCAAATCATATTCCAGTTTCTGCTGCTGGAGCCTCTAAGGACAGCTTTCAAGCAAAGATGCAGCAGGAGATTCTGCTCAGTCGATCACTCCAGGCTGACGGGTTTTGCGTTCCACACTGAAGCCCTGGAGGAGAAGAAAACAAACGTGTCAGACCTTCGAGGTCAACCCGGGTCACAGCGTTAAGATTCATTCACACCAAACGCAAATAGTGCGGAAAAATTCATCCAATAGCATGTTTACAAACCCGTGGCTCCTGCTGCATGGGGGAGGAGCTACCAACAAGTGTTTAGTTCAAAGGGAAAACTTGGGTGATGTTGAAAGATCAGGTTTATTTTAAAGAGCTCTCCAAAAGCATCGGTAATCCCGTCTCCATCATATCATTCAGACTCTCCCAGTACACTGAGCATCCCATCTACTGCAGGAGCAAACCTCTGGACGCTTTCAGCAGTACTTCTGTCTCTGTGACCCAGTTTGATGACTTCCCATGTAACATTAGTCAGGAGGGAAAAATAATTTAAAAACTTTTTTCATAAAGGAATGAACCGAATATTCATTAACAAATGTTTTCATCTGAATATTGCAAAAAAAAAAAAAAAAAAAAAAAAAAAAAAAATCCCAACAACATTTGAATTCGGTGAGACTGAGGCAGAACAGTGGCATCTGATTTATGACCCCTTTCGCTTGCCATACACAGTCAGCGTGGATCGGTTAATCTAGCACAGACTTTAAAATGTGTGGAAATCAGTGCTCAACGCCGATAAAAGATTAGCAGTTTACAGCAGCTGCAGAACTAAACTGTCCTCCATTCAAATATCAGAGTTCAGGAGAACGATCAGATTCTCCTCCAACTGGTTTTGGATTCCACTCACTGATTACATCAGGGGGGTCAACCTCAACCCCGCAAGGGGGAAAAAAATCCAACACACACTTTAAATCGTGGGCCGAAAAGATTAAACATTTATTGAACACTAAAACGACATTTTAAAATAAAAACTTTAAAACCATAACTTTTTAACACAATTGTGAACTAGATTTATAGCGTTACCTGTTATAATGCTAGTGTGAATGCTGTAAGATTATTCTGGTAGCTGAAGATGCTAAAATTGATAATTTTATCTAACAAAAATTCTGAACTTGATATATAGCATTACCTGCAGTAATGCTAGTGTGAATGCTATAAGGAGAATTTATCTGTTTAAGTGCTGATAGCCGAAGATGCTCAAATTGATAGCTTACGCTGAGTTAATAGCTGAAAACATTGAAGCTGATAGCCAGCTAAAATACAAGATAAATTCCAAACTTAAAAAAAAAAGAAAAAAAACATAGGTTAGCCAAAACAGATAGCATGTAGCATAAAAAATAGCTAAGTTTCAAAATATCCTAAAAAAAAAAATAAACAGTAAAAAAAAAAAAGTCTAAAGACAAAAATAATAGTAACTTTTTAACATAATTATGAATAATAAAAAGTCAGGCATATTTTTCCAGAATAAATCAACTTGAACCTTAAATAACATTCAATATTTAACTCTCCATGTAAATTTATTTTGTCAAAATTATACAAGTTAGAAATAAGCGCAAGATAACGTCGGGTCAATAATAAAAATAAAATAAAATGAACTGAGGGGCCGGATAGAATTACCCGGGGTCTCGACTTGGACATGTGGATCACATCATCAACATGTCATGGGTCAAGCCAGAGTTGCTGATTGATTAATGTGAATTCTTTCTAAAAAAGGTACAGATATCTGAACTCTGGAAACATTGCATTTTTCGCCATGGCGCCCAAAAACCCTCAAGAATTGTGCCACACCTGGTGCTCACCGCTCCACACCTCGACTCTTCCGTTTATCAATTTAAGGGTAACCAAATGCCGTTGACCTCTGTAAATGGGACTTTAAAAGTGCCGTCTGTTGGTTCTTGACAAGTTTTTGATAAATTAAAATAAACTTGTTTGATTCCTAAATTGTGTTTAAAACCGTCTGAGTGCTGCCCCCTACAGGTTAAAACGAGGTATTACAGTAGATTTTTGTGACTGGTTTCCTGTCATCGTGCTCTGCAGCTCCAGTATAACCGTTTCAGCTCTCCCTGCGACGCCAAGAGTGGCGGAGCTAAAACCGAGAGCGTTGGAGCTCACGCCGCTACAACGAGAACATCCGAGCTCGTTTGCTTTGCTAGCCGGCAGACAGCCGTTGAGGGATGGGGAGGCAGTCCGCCAGGGCAACTTTTTATTTTCATAGAGACAATAATAAAAAGAACATTTAGTTGACTCAAGCTAAACTCACTGTCGATCCCATCCAGACCACACTTCCTCCGCTCAGTTTGCCTCGCCTAGCCCCCCCTCTCCTTTTTTTTTGTTGCATTTTTTAAATCTGGGCTGAGGAGAGTCATCCTCCGCTTGTCCTGTTGCGATACCCTTTAACATTGAAACTGGACGCCCCACCGAGGTCGCCTACCTTTGAATTGTCAGGACCGCGAGGCTGCCTCAGGATGACCAGACGAGGAGCGCTGGCGTCGTCAAGAGTGATGCTTTTCAGACGGTTCACCAGGCGGTCCGGACGCGGCGTCGCCACCGGTTTAGGCCCCTCACTGAAAACCAACAAGAAGAACGAGTCAGAAAGGTTTTTAAACGGGGAGCTGGAAGCGCAGCGGTTGTCCTCGCCCTCACCTGACCCGGCGGACGCTGCACGCGCTGCATTTTCCCGTACGCTGGTTTAGAACCACAGAGAATTCCACCTCGTCACCAGTCTGGAGCTCCAGGCCGTCCAGAACCTCTTTGACGTGGAAAAACAGCTTCTTGCTGTCGCCCACCTCATATGTGATGAATCCAAACTGGAGGAGAGGAAACAACTCAAACCTGTGCTGCCCAACGGCACTTTTGCTTAAACCAGGGGTGTCAAACTGGTTCTGGTTCAGGGGCCACATTCCACCCGTCTGATCTCAAGTGGGCCGGACCAGTAACATACCAAAATAACCTACGGTCAACTTTTTAATGTTTTGTTTTTGTTTTACTTTTTCTGAATTGGAAAAAATGTATCAAACAACCTAGTAGCTTCATCACTTATCTTTTTGATAACATTTTGATAATTATGATTTCACACCAGATCATGTTTATAATAGCAGCAGTGAGGCAGAGCGGTGAGGTTCCCGGCTGGAGAGGCACTGACGTCTGTCAGATTTACAAGCTTTACGAAGGGGCTGACTGTACTGTGGTCTGCTGCACCTACAGTGTTTCTGAAGCAAATTTTTAGTGGATTAAAAGACTAAATGAGTACCAAACTGGCAACAATGTAATCAGAAAGACAGCAAGAGATAAGCAAATCAGGTCAATTTAAAATTAAGCGAATTGTTGTTTTAAAAAATTACAATGAAAACTTTCATTCTGTGTTGTAAAAACATTTCGTTAAACATTTTTGGGGTTTCCAGCTAAATTCATCCTATTTTTCCAGATGAATTTTCTGTTTCTGCATGATTTTATGTCTAGTGTGTGAATATAACATGGAAAAATGACTAATAAAGGTAGTGTCACATAGGAGAGGTTATGCTGATTAAAATGATACCAAATAAGGAAGAAATTAGTCTTTCAAGTTAAAAGTTCAGGAAATTCAAAAGTAGACAGAAACTGAGTTGTAAACCCAAGGTTCCAAAGGGTTAAAAACAAATCTTCCAATTCTACAATTTTGCGTTTGATTTCATATTATGATTATTGGCAGATAATAAGTGGCTGGCAAATTCTGTCACCAAAAAAAAAAAAAAAAAAAAAAAAAAAAAAAGGGAATAACTTTTCCAGACTTGCGATTAATATCTTTAACAACTTCTTTGCTCAACATCATTATATTATTTCTCTTCATGACTGGGCCGGATTAAACCATCTGGTGGGCCGGATGTTTGACACCCCTGGTAAAGACAGAAATCGAGCATACCTGGTCTTTGACACACTCCACCACAGCCCTGCGCTGAGGAACCACGTTGCACGCCATCTTCTGGCCAGTTTGGGAAATGGTGCAAACCTGGAACTTGACAAACTCTCCCTTCTGCAGACAGTCTCCCTTGTTTGCCATTCCCATGATACCAAAGGGGTAAGACTGTCCTTTTCCTCCAGCTGAACGGAGAATTGGAGCAAAAAGAGTTAAGAGGAGGACATTTGAATGAGGAAAGCTGCTCTGATGACACCGACCTTCATCTACGACTTCGATGAGTCCCTGATATTCGGCCTGTGAGGGGTCCACGCTGCGCAGGGGACGAATCACTTTCCCCGTCAGAATTGTTGCACCGACATCCTCGCCAATCCCGTTCACTTTAGAAAAGGAAAAACGTTACAAATGTGTTCGTTATCATAAAAATAAAAGAAAATTCTTTTTGAAAAAAAATGTAATGAATAATGGAAACTTCTGGTACCTGCTGCCACTTTGGTGACCTTTTCAGCGCTGACTTTGTTTCCTTTTCCCTTTGACAGACTGTACTCTACGGTGTCGCCCAGATCCAAATTATCCAAGTCTCCACACATTTCACTGAGGAGGAAACATCAGGGTATAAATGACCCGCTCTCTGCATGTGGCACACACAGATTTACTCCTCTAGATCAGGGGTCCCCGAACTTTTTCAGGCCACAGGCTGGTCCAGACAAGGCCCAAGTTGATGCTTTTTTTTTTTTTAAAGTTCTGGAAAATATATTTTTCAAGTGAAAATTCCAACAAACTTCCATTCAAAAAAATGTTGTCTGCAGATATTTTACAGATGAAGATTCAATGAAATTGGCTTCTTACTTGTAAAAATAAAAAGTTAAGGCTCAAAACTTATTTTTTTTTAAAGATCCGTAGAAATGTTCCAAATAAGTTTGTGTTTTTATTAACCCCATGATGCATCAAAGCACTCCAAACATGCAAAAACCCAAATGATTTGTTTTTATAGCTGCAAATAAATTCAGAAATTAAGACGTGAACTTTGTTTGCTTTTATAGAAGGCAGCGAATGAATTTAAGATGTGACTGAGGAAAACAACTCCACATCAACAGCAGTAATCCATAGAGTGATGTGGAGGACAGAATCAAGTTGGTTTTTCAAAATAAAACTTCCTTAAAAAAAAAAAATCAGAAAAGAAACAAAATGGAAATAACTTTTTTGTTTGCTGCTCTTGAGGTCACGGTTTGAACCAACACGAACCTATAGTGGAAAAAGATTTCCTGGTCATGATTGGCAGTTTCAATGAAGCCAAAGTTGTCCTTGAGTGCAGCCACGAATCCATGCAGTCTCTTGGCGTTGGAGGTGTTTCGGTTTAGGACCCTGATGGAGACGGCGCTCTGCTGGCCGGTTCGCTTCACCTCGTTGATGGAGAACTCCACCTACAGGACAAACCTGAGTCAGACGCCGAGCTAAAATGTGGAGACTCAAACACTGATTTGAACCCTCCCATGTTTTAGAGATACCTTATCTCCAGTTTGAGGCTGACCTCCACCCTCCAGGTCTTTAATGTGGTATGGCACGGTGAGCTTCACCCCACAGTCTTCATATGCAATCACTCCCTCTTCAGTTTCCTAAAGGGAAGGGAAAAGACATCAACGTTCTGCTCCAACCAGCAGCAACAGAACACAAAACAGAAAATGCAAATGTCACATTTGAAATGCATTAAAGGACTTTATGACTGCAATTCATTTTATAGTATTATTTTGTATAGACTGGTTTTTCAATAGAACACTATGGTATCTAGTTAAATTCCCCATTAAGGGATCAATAAAGTTTTATTTTCTTCTGAAGCGCAGCCGTGCAGTGCACAGTTCTGCAGCAGCTTATCCAGTTTGATGCATCACAGAGTAGCAGCCTAACTGCAGGAGGGATTCGTCTTAAAGTCATTTTTAATCATTTTCAAACAACATGAATTTAAAATATCTTAAGAACTTTCATGAATAACTGATATCTTTAAAGATTACGTTGCAAGGGTAAGCTGCAACACGGAGAAGAGATGCTTTTCTTCACATGGCTTTAGCATGACCTTTTTTAAATTACAAAACTGCAGTTATTATAATTGAGCGCTGGAAGCTCCGCGTTAAGCTAGCTGACTGGAGACGTCATCGAGCAGAAGGGACGTCTGAATTCAGAGACACTTTCCTCAAAACTCTTCATTTGGAGGGTTAAATGTAGTTAAATGTGGGGATGGGGAGAAGAGTTCAGATTGGGCCTTTCATTTCTCTGTCAGAGTAACAAAACAGGCATATCAAAGAACAGCTTAGGTCTTAAGGGTTAAATCACGGAGCTTGAGCTTTGCTGTGCGGCTATCTGTCAGCAGCAGAGAGCTCAACATTAACAATAGAAAAAAATCTAATATTTAGCTGTTGAAATGCATTTTTAGGTTGTTCTCTAAGAAAAACTAACAGACACTTCAGGATTCCTACAAGATTCTTTAAAATAAATTGAAGGCTTAAGGCCATGCAAGTTATTACATCCTTTGATCAAAATAATAATCTGGCCACACGGAAAAATATGATGCTTCAAAAGTAATAGTTGGAACTCCCTCCCCCTGCCACAGCCGGCCAAAAAAAAAAAAAAAAAAAAAAAAAAGTCAATTGTGCCCGAAATCATTGGCTGGAAGTCCTCGCCCAGAACACCCGTTTTAAGTTTTCCTTTGTTTCCTTTTTTTCTCTGTGACACTATCAGAGAGAAATAAAGTATTTCACTGGCTCTGATCAACTGACAAAGAAACTTTCGTCTGCTTTTCCTCCAGAGGTAAACAGGTGAAGTTAAATTTGAACATTTGTTAATATCGAGTTGAAAGAGATAAAACAATGCATGTTCTCTGTACCATTTGAAGTTCATCTTCACACTAAACTGCAACACATCGACAGTTTATACACATTTAAAAGCTTCAAAGCTGATAGTTCTGAAAAGTTTTTAAAATATCATTTTAGAAAATGTTTCCTAAAGTTTAGGAGATTTCCGCTTCCACAACCGGCTAAAGTTGTGACATTTCCACTTCCGGCTACAGATTGATTCTGGTGCCATCTTGCTTGTGACCAGAGGTCTCAAACAGAGCAATTTTAGAACATCTATTAGTGAGATTATTAACATTTACTTTTGTTAGCAGATTCTTTCATTCATGCAGTTTTAGCTTTTGTAACCAACAGGAAGAACGATCAAAAGGCCAACATTAGAACCAAAGCGAGTTAGACGAAGGGTTTGTGCACAAAGGAAGGCGGGGAGTAAACAGACTACAGAAAAAAAGAAGGGGGGTAAATATGAAAGTGTTTTATTCACATTTGTGCCAGCTGGTACCTTCTCCTTGCCCTTGGTGGGGCTGGCATTCTTGTTGGTTACAACCACTTCCTTCTCCACCACGCCCACAAAGCGCTGCTCAGACTGGGTATGGAAGGACACCGTTCCTTTGGGGAGCTTCTTGATGCGCACGGCGTGGTTCCTCTGCGCTGAAAGCATGTCCTGAAAGGCACACGGCCGTCACTTTGCATTCACGGGTCAGCAGGAGGTAAATGAAAACAGTGCTAATGCACTTGCTCAAACCATTCCAGATAATACATACTTTTGTGTAAAGCTTATTAACGGGACCTACAGGCACAACAGTGAACTCCACTTCATCTGAGATATGCAGTTGGGTCTCCTCCAACACCTCACTGAAGTGAAAGAACATCCTGGCATCCCGATCCACACACTTGATGAAGCCAAAGCCGTCCCGAATGGCAGCAATCACTCCCTGAAACCAGAAACACACCAGAGTTTGACAGGTTCACCATAACGGGGTTCAAACAGACACCGTCCTGCAGGTCCAACCATTTCACGAGACTCTTTAGTGAAGTTAAAAGTATCTGGGAAGATATCGATGTTGGTGGCTCTCTCCAACTTGTCCCTGCGATCAGTGGAGATGTTGAACTGAACGTGGTCTCCTTCCAGAAGAGTCACTTTGGACTTTGTGTCCTTTTCTCCAAATGGTAATTCCTTGTCGTTAAATCCAACTCTTGCAGTTATGCGACCAGGAAGCGGATCGTTCTGCAGAAGCAGAGCAGAGAGCATGTTTGTAACCAGCATGGGCTTGGGTTAGTCCAGGAGTCTATAACCAGAGCCCACAAACTGAGACTACCAAGGTCCAGCTCCAAACTAAAATAACAAAACCCAGCAGTGGAAGACTGCTGAGGACAAAGAGGGGGGAAAAAAAAACCCTAAAAAGATAAAAGTAAACAGCAATTCTTTACAGTAAGGATTACTTAATTAGCATTTATTTAATTTAAATTAGTTACATTTATAAATTAATGTCTGAGGTTCACATAGATGATAAACTCTGTAGGTTTTTACATCTGTTGACCTGAAGACGTCTGGTTTGTTCAACTCTACCTCCAGAATCAACAGATTTTATATGCAAAAAGTTTGATGTTTTATGAGTTCAAAGCACATATTACTATTGCACAACAATGTTACTAGCTGTCTAGAGCTGGACTGAGATGATCCCGTTTGGCACAGAGCAGCTTTTATTTTAAAAAGTTAAAATTAAAATAAATAATTAAAAGAATTGAGAGATGCCAGGTTCTTTTTATATTTTTGCTTTGTGCCAAAAACCAGACATAATTCATAATCATTATTAAAAATAAAGGTAATGAAAACAAACCCAGATTTCATAAAGGCTAAAGTCAGACTATGCGGCTCCTGCTAGGTTTTGATCAGTAGCAAATCGAGCACAAATGCCTCTTTTACTGTTAAAAGTGGCAGACCCCTGGGTCAGTAAAGAGCAGACTTGCCTGATTTTTACTGGGAACCTTGGGAATTACTTTGACAACACTTCCTTCAAACTGTTCGATGCTGATGTCCTCAAAGATGACCGTGCCCTGAGGTAGCAGCCTCACATCCGTAGCCACTTCCTTACCCTGTTGAACCCGACAGAGAAGTTCACGCGCGTTAAGACGAGCAGAAGTTTGATGCTGCACCTGCGGTCGAATCTCAGAACAAACGGAGACGTTTACATTTCTGTCTTTAATGGTGAACTCCACATCATCTCCAGCCTGGAGAGCCTCCAGGTCGCCCCTGAACTCGCTGTAGTGAAAAAAGATCTCCTTCACAGCATCTGCTCTCTCGATGAATCCGAAAGCCTCCTGGAAAACAACATCACCTCCATCGGTCAAGTCTGTCGCACTCATCCGGATCTCAACAGTTTTACAGCAACTTTTCACCCGTTAACACAGTTAATGTAATTCAGACACTCCAGAAGCTGAAATAAGCAACACTTTACACAAGTCTTCACACATTTAACGTAAACCAGCTGATTCGGATAAAGAAAGTAGCATCTGTGTGCTGATGTGCAACACTAAGCTAACGTACAGGATTGCACATCAGCTTCTCCACGTTAGACTCCACAGGACTTACTTCCAATCGTTTTTACAAACTAATGGAAATCAGGTGTAAATGCAGCGTTCGTCTTTACCTTGGTCGCACACACCACCCCCTGACACCTCGTCTGCTTTTTCTTGACGAGCTGAATGTTGCGCGCGCTCACGGCACCAGTACTGTAAGAGAAGCAAGAAAATGAAGAGAGGCCTGAAGCCGCCGGGTCGGCGCCAGAACCGGAGTCCTGCTGCCTTTGGACTCACTTCTTGTTGGTGTCCATGTAGAAGCTGACTTTGTCACCCGTCTCCAGCTGGATGCTCCCTTCCACGTCGTCGGGAGTATAAGTTAGATAAAAAACTTCCTGCAGAGGAACAACAAGGTTAAAGGAGAACACAAACGCACATCCAGACATGTTAATGCTGCGTTCACACCGAACGAAGCAGGGGCCTCAAATTCTTGTCTCTCTTTTAACTCCTGTCCAATTTATTGCTCAACGCCTTGACGGGCCTGCCGCGGAACAACCACTGAAGTTGTTCTGGAAATCCTTCGGTGCCACATGATAGATTTAGTTGAGCGAGAAGTTTGGGTTTACATGTTTTGGAGAACTCTACAGACGCACCAACGAGCACATCAAACATCATCGTTTGTTTCCACCAGATCTTTCAGAGTCTCTCTGGGTTCTGTGTACTTCGCCCCTGCAGTGAGAGCTGCACCTGAGGGCCGATTCAAACGTTACTTCTGTCTGTCTGTGGTCAAGAAGCAGGTTTTGTTAGAACTCAGTTCTTGAACTACAAATTCAGTTTTCGGTTTCAGAAAAAGAGATAGAGATAACTTAAACCCATGAAAGTGGGTGAAACCAAACCCGTTTCAAGAAGCGGGTTAAGATGAACTCAGAATGAATCACTATGGCAACTGAGTCTGTGAACGAAACCTGGTCTTGAGCAGGATTTCCTTCAGGTAACTTAGAATTAGCTGCAGTCTCCGCCCCTTTTTAAAGTGAAAGATGTTCAAATCTGAGTTCTTCATTAACATTCTAAGAAGATTCACATTAGAGACGTCACGTTTCCACCAGCAGAAACCAAACATGTCCATTCATAAAGGATCATGTAGACGAGGAGGCTGGATTAATCCAGAGAGAATATTATTTATGTCTGGAGAGGATTTAAAAGGACACGAGTCGATCGGCTGCAGGTTCCCAGATTCATTTTTATTAGAGCAATATTATAAATGGTGAGTTTTTCTGCTATTAATTGAGTTTTCCTCATTTTAAACCTTTAACAATGGAAATCATTACATTTCAAACACAAGGAATGCGTGTGAACTTATCTACCATGCTATGCATTTGACAAATGTTAGCTCGGTTGTCAGCAACGCAGCTTCCCCCTACGGAGCCCTGAGTTTAATACCGGTTGCAGAAAGTGAATTTATGCTAAACAAAAAAAACATGCAAAAAAAAAAAAAAGAAAAAAAACTTTTCAGCGAATAGTTTTTAAGTCTTGAGAATTAAATCTAAATAAATGCTTGTTTTAACATATTCCAGGCAGCCACAATCTGATGTCTCAATATGATCAAGTGATCGAAAATCGGTTGTTGATCGATCGTGTGGTTGATGACCCAATCGATATCGGATGTTGTCCCCTGATCAGTAGCAGATATTTCATTTATTCTCATTATAATCAGCTCTTTATATTTCAATCTTATTATTCCACATAAATACTTCACTTGAAGTCTGGATGTGATGAACAGATCATAAAATGTTGTCGTAAGATGGATAACGAAAACAATTCAGTCAAATTGTAAATGATCACATATTCAGACTTCTGGGATCAATAACTCTTAAAAAATGCTTTAAACTGACAGCAAGTGTCTCTTTTGGTTTGTCTTAATGTAAACAAACAACCTATAAATGCATTTCAACAGAAAAAAAAGTTTGTTTCTTCTCAATGTTAAGCTCTTCGTGCTGCAGACAGACAGACGGCTGCACAGCAGCTGCTAACTGTGCTAAGCTAAATGCTAGCTCTGTGATTTAAATCCTTCAGACCCGAGCTGTTCTTTGATATCCCCGTTTTAATTATCTAAGAGAAATAATAGTTAAGAAAATTAACTACTGTGGTAATAAAACAGATCATGTGATGAATCACGTAATCTTACAAAAACAACAAAAAAATGATAAAGCTAATGATATTAGCTAGTCATGAACACTCATCAAATCAATGCTAAAAAAAGCCATTTATTTTAAAGAATTCTAAATGAGGACAGGAATCACATTTGGTTAAAAATGTTCAATAGCTCTAAAGATACTAAAGCTAAAGTGAATAAACTTTCTCCCACGAATATCACGTATATATTAAGAAAATAGCTTTTTTTTTCCCAAGTTTATATTTGTTCTATTTTTACTAGTTTATTAAAGCTTCTTCACAGAAGTGTTCTATTCAAGTCTTTTATGATAAAAGAAGGTGAATAAAATATACATAAGGGACAACACAAATCTGTTTATTCAATTTGTTCATGTTTTAAATGTGTTACAAAAGTATCGGATCGGGACTCGGTATCGGCAAATCCACAAAATTGAATGATTCTGAATCGTTTCAGGTCCGATAGAAACCTGATCGGGACATCCCTACTGGACAGTAGACCCCGCCAAAACTGCTGGAGCCTGGACGGCAGCGATCACCTTCAGCTCCAGCTCACCAGCTATCCACCGGGCGGCTGGCTAGCGTAGCCGTCCATCCAGCTCAATGAGCTCTCTGACAGGCTAGCAATCTATCCAGGGTGTATCCCGCCTTCACCCAACAGCAACTGGGATAGTTTCCGGGAACCCAGCGACCCCCGTGGGTTAAGAAAATAGATGGAAGTTCATGAAGAAAATCCTCACATCTTAAATGTTTATTTCTACTCTTTGATCTAGTCACTAAAATCGTCACGTGCCCAAAGCTCAGTCCCTGATTGGTTGACGTGCCCCGTCAATGCCATCGCAGCGCACCGCGGCAGATCACGTCTTTACTTTGACTTAACATTAAAACTCGAGTCATTGGCCGCGCCAGCCGCGTTGGGTGTGAATACATCATAACACAGAAGTCATTTCTGATGGTCTCACCCCATTCCTTTCATAGCAGACACTGCCTGTAGGCGCCTGGCCAGGAGCAGACTTTCCATTCAAATGCAGCGGAATCGATGAAACCACCTGGAGTCAGAGTCACAGGCAGAGGCCATTAAGGAACATCTTTGTTAGGGATGTTCTCACGCCACACAGCCCACAAACACACTGCTGACATGATGAATGAAAGGGTGCGGGTCAAAAGAGTCATGACTTAGGAATGGAGGGAGGGGCAATGTTATGATCTTTAACAAGTAAAATTCACCCCCAAAAACCAGACCCCCTATAGGTTAGTGTGAACTTCAACAAACGCCATGACAGGCCGATTGCCGCCGCTCACTTTCTCCAATAAGAAGCATAGGTCTAAATCAGCCTAATGTCTCCAGACATTCATCAGGTCCAACAGAAACACACACATGCTCGGGACGTCAGGTCAGTTTGCCTTTCAAAATAAAAGTAAAACAGAAGGACTTTCCGCTGGCCATTTGTGCGAAGCTGACAGACAACAACAAAACAAAAATAAAATGGTGTTCCTTAACTGGATGAATATAACCATGCAGCACAGTAAAGGGATAGGCGTGCAGGTCTGGCCCCACCTGGCCTGAGATGCGCTCCTCTGGCAGCACTTCTGGCTTTATCTTTAGCAGCTTCACTGCTATGGGCTTGCCAGTGCGCCTGTCAGAGGAAACCTCAAACTCTACATCATCTAGAAGAGAGAGAGAGAAAACAGGTGAAATATGGGAGTTCAGCCGAGCAACCTTCAAACTGAAGACCGTTCTGGACATTCACCTCCTATTTTAAGGTCCTGCAGATTGCCATTGTACTGGGAGCAGTGGAAGAACAGACGAGCTTGACGTTCAGAGCACTGGATGAACCCGTAGGAGGCCAGAAGCTTCTCCACCACGCCGGTCTCCCTGATACCAGGACCACTGCCGTTGGCATACGCACTGTGTCCATTGTTATGGAGCATTCCAGGGTCAAAGCTCATCTACAGACAAATACAACAGATTAACGTGTATCAAAGACGTCCGGGTCTTTTAGGAATATCTGGACATGAGTGAGGTGCAATATTGAAGCATCAATTAATAAGTGAAGTAACAACTGAAAGATTAAAGTGCGTAGTGAACACACCAAGCAAAAAAACAAAAACGAGCTCACACACAATTGATCAACTTTTGTTCAGAGCATCAAGGAAAGGTTCTTTCATGCAGTTGTAGGTGAATGTTCTTTCACTGCCATCAACAAACCAGTGACTATGCTGTGAAAAATGAGGAACTCGACACAAACACTGCCATTAGACTCGCTTCCTTCAAAATAAAAACATGCCGTTAGCTTCAGTCACACAAACAAAAAGGCAGCTTGATCAGCACGCGCGCCGCTGAGCTTTTCCTCTTACAGATCTCTGATACAAGGGACTCCGCTTGTGTTTTTTACTTCCGGGATGGGGATGGCAAGAGATGGAGGAGGAGCGAGGTATGGGCATGGGACCGGTAGAGGGATATGAGGCAGAACCAGTGCTGCGAGCCACTGGGGGTTCAGAGGAGCCCCTTTCCATTTCTGACACAGGGCTTAGGACAGGAATTTGCTGTAGGAAAGAAGCCACAGCTTTAAAAAGAACGCGCACTCACTCTTCCTGGACACTTTCTTTCCAATTAGAGGGTTTACAGATAAGAGAAAAATTGTTTGGTTAAACAAATCCAGAATTTCACACGTATGTTCCCAGCAGATCCATTCCAGTTTAATGTTTGAGAAAAATCACAACATCTAGAATCCTCTGGAGAATTGTATGGAAATATCAGGACAGACAAGAAAGTGGCTTTAAATAATAAAACTGCTAAGACGATGTTCTGCAGAAAAACAAAACACTTCAGGAAAAATACAAGTAATCTTTTCATAGTTAAACTGATGCTGCTTCAGAAAAAAATGATTCTACTGGAGAGCTAAAAAAAATTTCCAGATGGAAATTTGAAAAATGCAAATAAGAGATCACAGCTGAGCGTCTGTAGAGGACAGTTGGTGATGGATTATGGGTAATGACTGGGATCCCAGAGCAGCCTCTGTACTTCACTTTCTACACTTTAAAACACAAAAGACTCAAAAAGAAAGAGAAAGAGGGCAGCAACAAACAAATCGGTCGGTCGTATATCAGGTTTTTCCCACCTCAGGTCACTTTAGTTGTGTTTTAGTTCAGAGTTGAAGCTGAAGATGTTTTGGGAACACTTGGGGGCGACAAGCCCGTGGCTTGGATTACTTTGAAGTAGTGCTGCCACAATCGATTATTATAATAGTCGACTAATCACTGATTATTTTTCAGATTAGTGGACTAATCAGATCATGCCCAAACTGGATGTAAAGCTCACATCTTAACCATCATTAGCTTTAAACTTACTAAAAACTAGATATATAGCATTACCTGTGATAATGCTAGTGTGAATGATGTAAGCTGAATTTGGCCGTTGAAGATGCTAGTCACGATAGCTGAAGATGCTAAAATTGATTGCTAAAAACACTGAAGTTGATAGCTAGCTAAAATTAAAGCTAAATCCCCAATTAGCATAAAAAAACAGACAGTCTAAATTTGCCAAAATATTAGCTAAACTCCAAATTAGCCTAAAAAACCTTAAATGCTAAAACAGTCCATAAAGCTAGCAGAATGTCATTATGGCTTAACTTTACTACACTGACACATATAATATAAAGCAACACCTAATTGAATATTAAATTACTTGTCGACTATTTTAATAGTCTATTAGTCGACTAATTGCGGCAGTCCTACTTTGATATAAAAAACGTTTAAACATTTTAAACAGACTGAAGTTTTCTGTCTTTTAGAGCAAAGACATAAAAAAGATGACAATAGGTAAACGAAGGGAGAGAAGAAGCTCTCCAACAACATGATACTCCCAACTTCAGCTCCTGCAACATAACAGTAGAGGCTAGACTGGGGAGCCCAAAAGGGATGACAAAATAATAGGCCATTCACAGCAAAGATGCAGGGCAAGATGGGTGGATGGGTGTTCGATGGGGTCGGGCAAGTAGAAAAGAGGCGTAGCAGTAAAACTTACAGATCGGCCATATGGTGACAGGCTGACTCCAATAGGGGGCGTGCTGCTCAGGTCAGCACTAACAAATGCAGCGGGTGGCGACGCAGGCAAGGTAAACTCAACAAAGCCTTTCCAGGGGCTGCCCATATTTTCCCATAAACTCGGATCAACCTCGCTGAACTTGATAACTGGTTTGAATTTTGCTCGACTGTAAAACTACGCAATCACCCAATGATACACCGCTGGATGTCTGCAAGGGTGAAAAGAGGAACATACATCACGGGTAAGCCAGGTATGTTAGCTGCTGTGCCAGGTATCTCAAACGGCTGTAAATTCCCGTGGAAGGATGGATGGAAAAAGGAGGGAAAAAAAAAGGGGGAGCTCACATTTTAGGTGCAAGTTGGGAGAAAGAGAACAGCCCTGCTATTTTAAACGAACTTGCATTACTAATCTTCTGTGGCGGTATCAGAAAAATTAACAAATGTTTTCATTAAGAAGAAAGAGGAGTCAAACTACACAAGGCGAAACGCATTTTTAACTTCCATTTGTCCGGATTGTAACCTGTAAATTGCTGCTCTGAAATAATCCCATGGACGAACCCCTTTACTGAAAACATCAGCACAAAACTAATTTATGAAGTCATAAATCATAATGAAGGCTCGGGAAATGTGCTCAAAAAGTCTAGATATTAGTACAGAAACTGATAACAGGGGAAGATCTTCAGAGTTCAAGCAGGTAAATTCTGCTCATCACAGAAGAGAACAATGGAGACCTGTAGGTATGTATGCAAACTGTATAAGAGAACTGGACTGTGTTCCAAACATGAAGTAGCTCTAAGAAGCCCCCCCTGCGACTTCCACAGAGAAATAAACTGTTAAATCATTCTATTCGTCAGGATAACCATAACTTTTCTAACATTTAATATCATTTTCCTTTTTTTTTTTTTTTTTTTAAATCGCAAGTTATAAACTGACCAATCATGTGGTCCCGCTGGCCTTCAGCTGTAACGTTTGACGGATTTTCCTGAGTCACTTTCAGTGGTAAGGGTGTCGACTTGACAGTAGTCGCCATAGAAACATCGACTTCCGCCAGCTCCAACATGGCGACGTCCATATTGTGGAAAAAATGGTGACCGAATTGGTTTTATTAGCAGGTTAGGCCTTTTCTATGGCTAATGACTCAGTCACTCAGTCCAGTTCTCTTATACAGTCAATGTTTAGAACAATGGTCCCCAACCCCGGGCTGGAGACAAATCTATGGAACAGTTGCTACCAAACCTCAGGAAGGAGGGAAAAAAAAATCAGGACGTATTTTTTTTCCATTTTTAATTTGGTTCTGATTTAAGTTTATTTTGGAAAACAACTGGATTCAACACCACATCTGACTCATTCTTTGTGTCAAGATTGAGTCTAAACTATATACGTTGGCAGCTGCGACGACTGCTAAACTAAAACTCCAAGCCAGAAAGTTTCCTTTGATGGAAAAGATCCGGAGATGAAACAGATGAAGAGCCTTCGACTTAAAAATAAAGCTGCACCGAATAGACAAAACCAGGAGTCTTTACTCCAAATATGGATTTATTGCAACAATTGTTCCCACAAACCATAATAATAGTGCAGAATATTCAGCAACCAGCTGTCTAATGTTACGATGAAGCTGCTAATACAGTTGCTCAAAAGGACATTCAGAAAATAAAAGTTTTAGTACCGGGTTTTCTCTGCATCTATTGCAGCTTTACAGTTAGAAAGGGCTGAAGGTGGAGTCTGAATCTTTTACATTTTTTTTTTTAAATTCCACTTTGCCTGTTACAGGTTAATTGAAAATCTAAAGTCACATTTTAATGGTTCCTCCCTCAAATCTACCATAAAAATAAAGCTTAAATTGATATTTTAAAGAGGATGAAGATAAACTTTACCGTCAAAACTAGACAATAAGACCCAATCCAAATTCTTCCCCTCTCCCTTTTCCTTCTCCCTTCCCCTCAATTTGAAGGGGCATTTTTTTTATTAGGGCTGGGTTAATAAAATGAATCGATTTGACTTGATTTAAGCTTGATAGATCAATAATCGATTTATAAAAATATAAATAGATTTAACACATAAAGCTAAAGTCTACGAGCTTGATGCTAACTTATAATGGGATTCCTCAGGATTTCTCTGACTAATTGAACATCTTTATAAACTCAGACATTGATTCTCTAAACTCTTAAGGAAATATTATTTAAATTAACCATGTGTGGTCTAAAACATCTTTTCGTTGTACTTTCTTCTTCTGGAATAAGATGTAATGCTATTGCACTATCGCCACCTAATGGCCAAACTGAAACGTCCTCCAAGAGAAGCAGAAAAATGTTAATGTTAATGATCTGAACATTTTTTCTAGGAATTTTTCCTTTAGAGAATCCATGTAACACTGTATGATTTTAACAATCTCATTATTTCACCCAATACATTTTACAGTATGTGAACTGGATCAGATTAATATAAATATCTTCAAATCATAGAGTAGATTTAAACACTACTCTAGATTTGAGTTTACAAATGTGTCAAAATGTGTGAACTCAAATTTGAATTGAAGAATAGAGAGAGAGAGACAAACAAAAAACAAAAACAAAAATCAGGCTCCTGCTAATCAAATAGTTTCTGAAAATTATAATTGATACCCAGCCCAAATTTTCAGTCCAAGCGTGTCCGGGATATGTATACATTTTTAAACCTGTCCCTCCAAGCGGAGGGATACAAAGTCCTCCGCTGCGAGGGAAACTCATTGTGCTGAGAACCGCTTTTCTGAAATTAACAACCTTTTTGGAATTAGAAAAACCGCTGTTATGTATATTTGAGCGCTGGAAGCTAGCGGATCGGCGATTATTTGTGACGTTGCCGAACAAGGTGACTTCCGAAATATCAGACACTTTTTTCATAACTCTCCGTTTGGAGGGATAAATGAAGGGGAAGAGAGATGGAAAGAATTTGGATTGGGCCGAAGAGAATTTTTTTCTTTTAAATGGACATGAAAATATCGTCTGCCGTGAAAGCGGTCCATGGCCTGACACGACACAGGAGAACACAGACTTGGAGGAGAAATTGAAGTTGAGACTCACCTTCTATGGCTATCTTGTATCTTGCAGTTCTTTGGAGCTGGATGCCTTTGCAGATGTCTTCTCACACACAGTTTAACACACACACTCCTAACAGGTTTCTGGCACAAGTACTAAATGGTTGGAAAAAGTCAAAAAAAAAAAACAAAGAAAAGAAAAAAGAAAAAATGGGGAGAGAAATCTAGCACAGAGGCAATCGCAGGTGCAATAACACTGCTTCGAAAAAAACGTACAAAGACGGAGGAAAATATGGGGGGACTGGGGGAACTATAGGGGTAAACTAGCGGATAGCAGCCCACTCCACACCTCCTTGGTGAGCTGGCGGTGTAGCGAGTATGAGGAGGGCTAAGAGCAGCGTTGGGACGTGTGCTTTGTCAAAGCTGTTGAGTAGGCACAAACTTCTGGTTTCAGATCAGTTTTCTTCCAAAAAAAAAGGCTCGGGCGCAGAGTTGCTTCTCTTCTACGTTTCAGTTGGGTCGATATTCTTTGGTCGTTTCAGGATTTGGTTTCTTCTGGTTTTAAATCCTTAAAGTGATCCCTTTGCTCCCACGTTTCTTCAGTGTTGTGATTATTCTGGGAGATTTTTCTTCAGTTTCGTTGTCGTGATCTGAACTTGAAGCAGTTGCGGATGGTAAGAAAATTCAGTTCTGATTCACTTCATACTGTTGGGAAGAAGGGACACATTTGGTTAGAGAAACAGCCGCTTTGCCTCCAGAGAACAAACAAAGTGTGACTAAGAAACTTGGCTACTACGGTTCACGTTTGCCATCACAAAGAAACATAGAACATCATGAGTTAGGGCTGGGCAACACATTGATTCTATAAATTTATTTGTAATTTAGGAAGATTTCTTTTTAGGAAATAGTACTTTTTTTTTTTTACCCCTTGGCCCCCCACTCTCTTGGGCTTTTGTCTCAGAGTTTCAGAGTAAAATCAATGTGCAGGCACAAGCAGAGCTGCCACAAACGATTATTCGACTAATCATCGATTATTTTTTACAATTAGTCGACTAATCGGGTCATACGCAAACTAGATGTAAAACACATCTGAACCATCATTAGCTTTAAACTAACTAAAAATAAAGACAATTAGGATAGTTTCTTAAAATTTAATGAATCTGCAAGCTTCTTTCCCTCATTAATTTCTGGTATTAAAACAAGACTACCGTATTTTCCGGAGTGCAAGTTGCAGTTTTTTCATTGCTTAGTCAGGGATGTGACTTATACTCCGGAGCAACTCATTTGTAATTCTTTATTTTATTAGACATCGATAGGCTCATATATTTTTTAGCTACACTGGTCTTGGCGGATTTACAGTGGTGTGCAAAAGTTTGGGCACCCCGTAGAAAAATCACTTTATCAGTTTGTCACTTGCTGAGCTTTTGAAGCAGCAACTTCAATTTAACATATGTTATACCTTGATGAAACAGAAACATCTCAGTAGTGAAATTATTTTAATTGGTTCAACAGAAACATTTTTATGTCCATTTAAACAAAAATAGGCATGTGCATAAATTTGGGCACCCCAAAGAAATAAGTCCATTAATATTTAGAAGAGCCTCCTTTTGCAGCAATAACAGCCTGTAGACGCCTTCTATAGCCACAGACAAGTCCTTGAAGTCTAGCAGGTGGTATTTTGGACCACTCCTCCATACAAAACACCTCCAGTTCAGTCAGGTTTCTTGGCTTCTGTGCGTACACAGCCTGCTTCAAATCAATCCATACATTTTCAATGATGTTAAGGTCTGGGGACTGGGATAGCCATTCCAGAACATTGTACTTGTGCCTCTGCATGAATTCCTTGGTGGATTTGAACTGTGCTTAGGATCATTGTCTTGCTGAAAAATCCAACCCCGGCGTAGCTTTCAACTTTGTGACTGACTCTTGAACATTCTTGTCAAGAATCTGCTGATACTGAGAGGAATTCATGTGGCCCTCAACTTTAACAAGGTTTCCAGTTCCTGTGCTAGCCATACAGCCCACACAACATGATGGATCCTCCACCAAATTTCACAGTAGGCAACAAGTTCTTCTCCTGGAATTCAGTATTTTTTTTCCGCCATGCACATACCTCCTCTTGTTCTGACCAAATACATTATCTTAGTCTCATCTGACCAACAGTATTTTAAAAATGCTTCTGGCTTGTCCAGATGTGCTTTTGCATACCTCATGCGACTCTTCCTGTGGCGAACACTCAGGAAAGGCTTCTTGTGCATCACCCTTCCAACGAGCTTTTCCTGGTGCAAAATACGCTGGACTGTGGAACGATGAACAAGCACACCATCAGTAGCCAGGTGTTCTTGCAGTTCTCTGGAGGTGGTCTGTGACTTGTCTGTGACCATTCTAACCATCCTTCGTCTGTACCTTTCCTGTATTTTTCTCGGCCTCCCACATCTTTCCTTCGCAAGGACCTTCCATTTCCGCACTACATTTCTGACTGTGGAGACAGACAGTCCAAACCTTCCAGATAACTTCTTGTACCCTTCTCCTAATTCATAACAATGAATTATCTTAGTTTTTAGGTCAGTGGAGAGTTGTTTAGAGGTCCCCATGTTGCCACTCTCTCAGAAAGAACCCAGGACAAGCACAACCAGCCCTGACCCCTGTTAAAAAGCCTTTTCCATGATTAGTTCCACCTGTATTTGTAATTGACGGTCTAAGGAGCTAAGCAAAGCAATTTTGTGCCGCAACCTGTCAGTAATAAATCCCTACGGGTCTTGAAATGAATGTGATTAAAAGGGTGCCCAAAAATTTGCACATCACATTTTTTACATTTTATTTTATAACAATAAGACTATGTAATTCTACTTCACGAATTTTGGTCTGGAAAACACTCAAACGTCTATATCTCTGTAGGACAACAAATGTTGTTGCTGTGATGTTCTCTTATGAAGTTAGAGCAAATTATCATGAAATCTCAGAGGGGTGCCCAAACTTTTGCACACCACTGTATGCTGAAACGTCATGTTTTTCTCCTACAGGTGTGACTTATACTCCAAATTAAATTAGGTCGGCATCTGAAGCACGGAATTATTTTTCACTACAGATTAAAGTTTTTCTCTTCCTCTCCCCCTTTTTTTTAGTTCAACGCTCACAACTTTGTTTAACTTTACTACACTCTGACTTCATATATAATAAAGTAACAACTAATCGACTATTAAATAAGTCGTGGTCTATTTTAACTGTCAATTTTTCAACCAATCGTAGCAGAACTACTCACAACCATCAGACGTTAAAATGGCAGCAAGCAAAGGGGAGCTTGTTCCAAAAACAGGAACATTTTATACAGTTACATGGAACTGGATCAGTTTTGTGACATTAGACTTCGGGCAACCAACTAAAAAAAATAAATAAATTAAAAAAAAAAACGGTGACTGACTTTACTTCAAACTGATTTTTAGCGAATTTTTTTTTTTTAGCTGCGGGTGCTGCCATGTTTGAACCAAAAATCGTCAGTAAACAGTGATTACTTTGAGTCATTCCGGGTTGACGTTCCTATGGAAACCCTTTGAAGTGTGTTTCTGGAAAAAACTACAAAAGGAGATGCTAAAACAAATATTTTCTATTTTTTCATTTTAAAAAAATTAACATTCGAGATGTTGCGTGCAACATTTAAAAAAACACCGTCTTTGACCAACCGTAACTCTTTAAGCCTTTACACCATGTGTCAAAGTCAAGGCCCGGGGGCCGGATCTAGCTTTAGGTTTTCTTTCAGTTTTTTAGGCTGTTTTGGAGTTAGGCTATTACTTACACGCTTGCCGTTTTGGCTAACCTATTTTTTTAATTAGTTTTTTAGGCTAATGTGGCATTTATTTATTAAATTTATCCTTTGGGATATAAATAAATTTCAATTCAATTAGCTAATATTTTAACTAGCTATCAGATTCAGCGTTTTCCGCTATGAATATCAGCATCTTCAGCTATCAGTACTAGCATCTTCAGCAACCAAATTAAGCTCACTGCATTCACACTAGCATTATGTCACGTAATGTTATACATCTAGTTCAAGATTGTGCTAATCGGTTTGTGCTTAAGGTTTTAAAAATTTAGTTTAGAGTGTTCAATACCCTCCTGTACGGCCCGCGATCTAAGGTGTGTTTTGGATTTCAGCCCCCTGTGTGATTGAGTGACACCCCTGGTTTACATGATCATTGCAAATCAGCTGAATGTGGCGTGGAGAAAAGCGGGTTTCATAACGGCTTTACACAGATATGCATAACATTACTATTGTAGTGTTGCATAAAGGCAAAGACGCTTTTTCTCTACAACAGAATCAGCTTATTTACATCATAGCACAAGCACTTCACTTAAAGTGTTGCACATCAGAATCCACTGGAATTACACTAACTGCGTAAATAGTTGTAGAATGATTGGAGTAGAAAGAATGTAAACACTGGAGCTAAAGCTCTGGTGTTAAATGGTTAATGGTTTTTTTTTTTCAAAGATAAATCAAAACTGAAAATCAAATTTGGCGGGAGAAAAAAAATCTGATTTTGTTTTTTACTGGCCAGCCCCATCCCCAGCACATACACTGCATATCAAACAAGTAAACAAGATCTCAGCCAAAGTCACAAGACAAGCTAAAAACAGACCAACACTTCAGATCCCACCCCCGTCTCTTTAATCTCGAATTGTTTTGGACATAAGTTAATGTTTAGGAATTTAAACATTCCTCCAAGTATATTTAAAACTCCAATGTGTTTTCTTCTCTAAGTTAAGAGCAGAATGTTGATGACCTAAATACCTTCCTCAGTAAACAAGCTGGGTGAACTCCAGTGACAGCCATGATATGTCTCAATGACTGTGTCGCAACAGCCCTGAGGGTTACTATGCCAGAGTGTGAAGACCAACAGAGGAACTAAACATCTTTTTTTTTCTGATAAACATGATATGAGGTTTTTTTTTTTTTTAACCCTCATACTGATCCCACATAATCCTTATACACAAAACATTAGTTCCTGACACCAACTCATCCATGTTAACATTTAGTAGACATAACAATATGCATCTTATCTTATTACAAAATCCTCAACGAACAACAAGGCTCCCGGTTAACGGTGGAACCATAAAGCAGACCAAACAGCCCTGACAGCACGACCACGTGACTTCCCGACACCCCAGCAGATTTAGCCCCTCATGTTGGGATCAACAAAGACGTCGGAATTAGCATAGCTATTGATTAAAACCCCGTTGTAAACTAAAAATATAAACTCTAAAGTAGTGATTTTGGGGTTTATAAGGCCTTATGACCGGCGTGAGATGGAAAAGTGTCTCGCTGTGTAATGACCTTGCGTGGAGCGAAGCATATCCTGGCAGATTAGCCATTTTTGCTAATGTTCTAGCTACAACACGGAGTTTTTACTCCTTTAAAGAGGAAAACATGCCGTCTGATTTGGTTATGAGCTGCAGGGCAAAATGAAGGAGTAGTGCCACGTGTTTGTCTCCCCTCAGCCATGACGTTCAGCATCGAAAGATCCAAGCGTTGACAAACTTTAGAGGAAAAAATATACACTTTTCTTTCTTATTTTTTCTAATAGGGCGAGATTTTTTATTAACAATCAACTCTTTTCGGGATTCCTTCTTTTTTTCCAAATAGTTCTTCAGGTCAAATGTGTGTTTTTAATATATCTGATCCACTTTTGAGAACAAGTATTAAAAAAAACACGTCACAATATAATAAAGGACTGGGCCCTTTAAAGCGTGTTTAAGGATGTTTAGCATCAGCTTCTTTGGCTTGAATTTGATGCATTAAAAAAAGGAATTTTAAGAAATACATTGTGAAATAAACGTTAAAACAACACGAATACTAAAACTACTAGTAAATGAATCCAACCCATCAATAAGTGCGTTATTAGTCACGTAGAACGGTGACAAAGAAAATGATAGAAGCTAACGGGACTAGATAACAAAGAAGCTAGGTGTGGGACTAGCGCTAGCGTTTCATTAGTTAATATTTTAAATCTCTCTGTAATTTTAGCCTCTGCTTCCACATAAATCTCTCCTCTTCGGCGTTCTGGAGCCGACAACCATGGGTAAGAGTTTAGAAAAGCGTTTGGGTCATTTACTGCTAGGCCGCTGAAGATGCTATGCGGCTAGCAGGCGCTAGCTTGGGCCCTGGTGTGATTTATATAGGGAGAAAACACGCTCGCGCGCCCCCACCCAGGCCCAGTTGCTGCGTGACTCCAAACGTCGCTTATTTCAAATATTAATCGGACAATCACAAGAAAACGGATACCTAATACAATAAAAAATACACATGTTAGTGTTTTGGTACGCAGGGCAAAATCTAACTTTAAAAACTCACCCCAACAGCTTTCAGCACTGTCACCAGCGCCGCTAGAAGCAGCACGGCACATTACGTAGTGATTAGAGATGCAACTCTCGCGATAGTTTACAACCTTACGTGGTGGGTTCCTTCAAAGCGTCCTGTTGGTTTTCCAGCCCTCCTGCTGATGATTGACTTCAGCTGTTGTTATCCTACAGAACCTCTATTTTACCACGCAGAGGTCAATAGAACAAATATTCATGCTAAATTTACAAATGTTATTCATTCAAACTTCAAACTGACCTTTTCTCAAAAACTATCAAACATTTAATTGCTCTTAAATTCAGAACATTTAATAAAAAAGTTTATTAGTTTGAATCTTAATTATTACAAAACGGAAATTTTCTTTGTAATTATTCAAATGACCACAAATTTAGTGTAATAGTTTTTGAAATTTCAAAAAATCTCAATAATAGGCAATATTTATCACTAAACATTCGAATGTTAAAATTTTCTAGCCTAAAACTTCTTTAGGTTTTTTACCTGTATTTTCATTTGATTACTTTTTATCCCATTTAATTTAGGGGGGGGGTTACACGTTCTATATCTATAATGAACACCATTTAAAAAAAACAAAAAAAAAATAACACAATTTTAATCCTAATTTACCAGATTTAGTCCTGTTGCCATTAAAAGAAAAAAACTATAAAACTCCTATATTCCTTAATGACAGCTTGTGCGATCGTGTAACAGCAAACATTTAAGAAATAAGGCTTTCTATTTTTATGTTTGTTTTTCCTAATCCTATTTTTTAAGATAAGTAGAATCAGAAAAACTGTCAACCAACAAATGTTAAATTCAGATTAAATTTGAAAGGAATGTTCGGTCATTTTTATCTGTTAAAGTTTTCCACCTGTGTTTAAATACTTGTGTTGAAACAGAAAATGTAATTATGTCTGATTAAAATAAACGTTTTTTTTTTTTTTTCGTCCCTTTTTGTTTAGAAGCAGTGTCCTGTACTTGGATGGTTGTTTAGCAGTTTAACCTCTGATGAGTTTGAACTGGTAAAGAACAGAAGGCCAACAAGATTTATTAAACCGTTCTGGTGTAGTTTGCAGGTCTAATTCCTGCATCGTTTTCAAGCACTCCTTTAAAAAAAAAAAAGGTCCAATGTTTGATTTTACGGATGTTGGTAGAGTTGGATTCAAGCAAAGCAAAGTTTGAGTTCAAGAGCATTTAATAAAAGACTAGCAGAAGGAAGCCAGTAATTAACTTTAATTAGAGATTCTGTCTGGACACATGTGGGACATCTCAAAACTGTTTGATCTTTTGTGCTCCACACAACTCATTTTATTACTTATTTCCAAGTAATCCATGAAAGTTATTATGTTCAATAAAAAAAAATCTGAGACTTTTTCAATTATTTTTTTCCTAGATAGATAGATAGGACTTGTAGTCCAATTGATCATAAAAATAACCCATATAGACGTAATCCAAAACAAAGAACTACTAAAACAATAAAACTTCAAGCGGAAGCACTCAGAAACTGACCAAAACCCACAGTGTCTATGTCCATGAACAGTTCATTTTTACTTGTATTAATGCAGAGAATGAATTACAAGCAGAGTTATTTGTTAAAGAGGACCTGCCGCCTGCTGCGCATGAATTTGCAGAGACAGACAACAAAGTACACCAAAACATCCTCATCAGTTTGATTTGATCTACAACTCACAACAAATAATAAAAACTACAGAAACAGACAGATCATTGCTGTTGACCCTTTAACTACCCAATCAAGACTAAATTAATTAAAAATATATATATATTTTCTGCTGCTTGTTTCCTTAGAGGTGTAATACAAACAATCAATGCTTTCAAAAACATGTTTACTAAATGTGCTCTAATGTTTGGTTGAGCAGGCAGTTAAAGAATTTAACTAAAAGAAATGTCATGCATGACCTCAGTTAATGAAAACATCATTATTTCTTCTAGTATAATAATCAACAATTATTAGAGGAACAGGCTTTTTATCCATCCATCCATCCATCCATCCATCCATCCATCCATCCATCCATCCATCCATCCATCCATCCATCCATCCATCCATCCATCCATCCATCCATCCATCCATCCATCCATCCATCCATCCATCCATCCATCCATCCATCCATCCAGTTAGTTAGTTAGTTAGTTAGTTAGTTAGTTAGTTTTTGAAGAAAAAAAACATTATATACATTTTCGACATTGATTTTTTCTGACAATAATTTGGTTTTATTTATGAAAGAAAAAAAGTTTTTAGCTTTTTTTTATTTACCTGCGTTTCATAGTGATTCTTAAAAACAGAAATGAAAGCTTAAAAGCAAAAAACAAAACACAAAAATAAAAAGTTTTAGATTTCGGAGCTGTCTTTGAACGCGCCATAGGTGTGGGAGGAGACAAACGCGGAAGTGACGTTACCGTTTTTAATCGGCAGAGTATCAACGACTTGACGGAGAAGGGGGATACTTTATGAAACCTTTGTTCGGACTTTTGTTCGTTTTCTCGACCCCGTTGAAACCCGCGTAGACGTTAAGCGGGAAAGTGTCACGTGCCCGTCCAGCTCTGCTCGTTCGCGCCGCGGGAACGCGCCCGGCCCGAGCCGACACTCGGAGGGAGTTTCGCTGGAACTGCGCTCGTGCAGCCGCTCGTTGGCGTCGCTCCGCGGATCTGACAGCTTCCGGTGATGGCCTGCACTCTGGAGAAAGTGCTGGGCGACGCGCGGACCCTCCTCGAGAGGCTGAAGGAGCATGACACGGCCGCCGAGGGGCTGATCGAGCAGTCCGGAGCCCTCAGCCGCAGAGTGCAGGGCATGAAGGAGGTGGGAAATGCACTTCCGGATAAGGTAAACACACGGCGGAGGGTGCTGGGCGGCCATAGCTGCTGCAGGTAAACTAAATCACATTTGTCAGGAAATAACGTGTGCGTTATATCTGTTTTACAGCACTTAGAGGACAACTCAGAACTACAGGAGCTCACAAAGTACAAACCTCATGTTCTTCTGACCCAAGAAAACACTCAAATCAAGGAGCTGCAGCAGGAGAACAAAGGTTGGTTTCTGTCCCGGTAGCTCCACGGTTGACCGTGTTTGATCTAACCCTCTGGATGGACTTTCTTCTCAGAATTATGGCTGTCTCTTGAAGAACACCAGTACGCCCTTGAACTCATCATGGGTCGGTACCGGAAGCAAATGCTGCAGCTGATGATGGCCAAGAAGGAGCTGGACACCAAGCCGGTCCTGAGCCTTCACCAGGATTATGCCAAAGTACGGTCTCTGGGTCCCTCTCAGCTCCTCTTCTCTGCTGCTCCAAACGCTCGAACAAACAGAGATTTGAGGGTTTGCTTTGTAAAGACAACCTCCTGGTTTGTGACTTTTCTCCTCAGGAGGTGCAGAACAAGGTGGAGCAAATATGTGAGATGGGCCAGGTGATGAGAAGAGCCGTTCAGGTGGACGATCAACACTACTGCTCTGTACGAGAGAGGCTGGCTCAGCTGGAGGTGAGCATCCAACATCTAGCTTTTACCAGAGAGGTCAGAGGATATTTTCCCCCAAAAGCAGAAGATATTTGTCTCAAGAAACAAAGTGAAGCCATCTCTTCTTAAAAGTGAGCGATTGTTTGGATCTTATAGGTGTCATCGCATCCACTTCACTTCCACATCTAACGACTGCATCAACTTCAGATTCATCCTTTAAAATATTCAGAAGCAGATTTTTAAATCTGAAAAAATCCAGAAAATGTTTTAGCTGAAAGTAAGAATTTAAATTTGATTTGAAATCTTAAACAAATATATTTGTCTAAAAACGGGAAATTGTCCAGAAAAAACTCTTGATTAGGAGAGTCAAACTCAATCACAAAAGGGGCAAAATCCAAAACACACCTTAGGTGACGGGCCGAACAGGATAAACGTTTATTGAACACTCTAAAACTAGATTTTTAAAACTTTAAAACCATAACTTTTTAACATAACTATAAACTAGATATATAGCATTACCTGCAATAATGCTAGTGTGAATGCTGTAAGCTGAATATGGCCGCTGAAGATGCTAATGCTGATAGCTGAAAACACTGAAGCTGATAGCTGAAAACGCTGAAGCTGATAGCTGAAAACGCCGAAGCTGATGGCTGAAAACACTGAAGCTGATAGTTGAAAACGCTGAAGCTGATTGCTGAAAACGCTGAAGCTGATAGCTGAAAACGCTGAAGCTGATAGCTGAAAACGCTGAAGCTGATGGCTGAAAACGCTGAAGCTGACAGCTGAAAACACTGAAGCTGATGGCTGAAAACGCCGAAGCTGACAGCCAGCTAAAATATTAGCTAAATGCCAAATTAGCCTTAAAAACAAAAAATAAATACTTAGGTCATTCAAAACAGCTAGCATGTAGCTCGCGGGTGACCGTTCTTGTGCGTCTTGAAGAGAAAAAGTCTGAAGGCAGTGAACAAGACTTTTCAAACTTTAATCTCCGGGTGATGGAGCGAGATATGAGCATTCATTTAGCAGATTTTGCACACTGCACATGTCATGTCAAGCTCCTTACCGCAGGATTTGTAGAACCCGAGGTGCGCCCAAACATTTGCCTTCATTGGTGACGGGACAGGAAGAATCTCTTTTTCTCTCCCATGTTGTAGCGTAGCGCTCGCTGGCTCTGTATGCTCCGCTCGCCTCCAGAGAAAATAAACTACGGTGGCTGTTTAGTGACAAACATTACACCTTGCAAGTAAGCTAGCTTGTTCGAGCCATTAAATCAAATATATAAATTGCAGGAATATGGAAAAAAATATATTATTTGATATCTAGAGTTGATTCTGAATCTTTAAAAATGAAATCTAGATTAAAATGTAAATCGATGTTTTTCCGACACCCCTACACGTTCATATTTGAATGTTTTGTTTCAGAGCTTTAGTTTTGGAAAAATTTGTAGATAGACTCAGAGTGAGTTTGGAGGAAAATTTTCAGTCTGCTGGTTTTTCTCTCTTTCAGATTGAGAACAAGGAACTTCAGGACCTTTTGGTCATCAGCAAAGGAACCATCAAAACAGCAAAAGAACAACCTCACCAGCCAGAAGCAGCAGAACCCACATCATGAGCTCCAGATCCAATGTGGCTCGTGGTCTCTAAATGATTTATATAGAATTGTTTTTAATAATAACATTCATATTCACACAGCATATTTCTTTAAAATGATCAATTATCTCGTCTACAGTTAAGACAAAAATATAATGAAAGTATTACTGTGGACAGTATTTGAATAGATGGGTATTGAGGCTCTTTGAGGTGTATTTATTAGATTCTCTCATGTCCTGTCAAAGTAGAGTCAAAGTATTTTTTTGCCAAAGATAGACATGTACGCCTTCTAGATGAGTTTATATAATGTTTGGATCTCACATCTCCACTGCCTCCTATTGCAGCTGCTCTGTTTTACTACACGTGTGCTCGTTGCCAAGAAGAAAAGGCTTTTCCAGAAAACGGACAGTTTAGTCGGATTATAAATACCCGCATGTGTTTGTGTGAATGAACAGACGTTTTGTGTGTTGATATTTGTGGTGTTGGATTTGTGTGTGTATCTATCAGAATCTTTTGTCTGAATGAATAAAAATGTTCTTGTTTTCATCTCAGGAATTTAGTTTAACTTCATAAATGATATGGGTTTTCTGTAAAATAAAATGAAACTATAATAAAACATGAAGTGTTTTTGGAGGTCTTTAAGTTGTTCTCCCTTTTTTTGACCACAGGGGAGCGACATTGAGTCAACTTACTAAATACTATCGCGAGATTTGCAAAAGTTCAGTGTTAAACGTTTTCAAGCGACTAAAGACCTGTCAAAATATTTTGTCACGTGAAATACTATAAACGCCACTCTCATAATTTTCATTCGTTTGATCTAAAGATATTTGTTATTTCTAGCCAGCATTCTTTTAAGTATTCGACAGAAAGAGAGAGATTTCCCACGGACGTGAACGCCGCACCGACGCTGCATCTGACAGTTGTAGTTTGAAGCTAACAGACCCAGAATGTCTGAGCGGGAGCTGGGGAGAAAGCTGGACCGATGCCTGGCGGATGGCGTCATTAAACTGGGTAAATAGAATCACGTCTATTCGGGTTTAACATCACGGAACGGAAAAATAACAAACGTTTCGGACTTTGTCATTGACGGGAAGCTAGCTAGCTAGCTAGCCACAAAGGGCTCCGGGAGGACAGCTACGTCATCAGCGGCGTTTCTTAGACTTTGAGTTAAATGTACACCTCTCTAGCTTTGTATTACTCTACAATTTGAAACAAGTACGTAAACTTTATTATTAAAATGTCGTTTTAGTGAATTTGTTTTGTTTTCCAGAAGCGAACGGATAACTTTTAGAGAACATTCGCAAATGCGTCGCACTTATCTGCTAGAAATTGACTTTTTTAAATATGTTTTTCTAATAATGAATTTATAAATGATTAATCATTCCTGATATGTGTTATCACATGAAAACCATTGAATTTGAACCTTCACTACGCAAAGAAAAAACAGATTTTAAAAAGAAGAGTCTGAATGTTTATTTGTTTATATTACATAAATAAAACATAAGACATCAGCCATCATGTGAATGAATTAGATGAACATTAGATGTAAATAAAATGATCTGAATGTGTCATAACATTTGGTGATTATGTGTTCTGTGTTCCAGGTACTGGACTGGGCTTAGGAATCGTCTTTTCTGTTCTCTTCTTCAAAAGTAATCCTGTTTTTTCTCTCTGTGCACGCTTGACCTTTTCTGGAGAACAAATCTAATAATGGGGGGTGTTGTCCAAAAGCCACGCCCCCTCAGAGGAGATTTTGGAAACAGAGGCTTCAGATCAACATGTTTTTTTTTTTGTTTTTAAAGACATTTAGGTTGTGGAATTTTGGTTAAAAGTTCATAATCATAAATAAATGCTACTGGGAATGTCAAAAAACTCAAAGTCTGGCTGTGATTCTGAGGATGTAACTATAGTAGAATGAAGATATCAAACATGTTTAGAACAGGACAAAAAGCATAAATTATTATGTGATACTGATATTTTTCAAATATTTTTACCTGTCGTTTGTAGGGCACACCTGGCCCATTTCGTTCGGCTCCGGAGCCGGCCTCGGCATGGCGTATGCTAACTGTCAAAATGACCTGAGGTCGCATTATTTGCTTCACAGAAATCAAAAGGTGGGTTTGGCTGAGGAGACCACGTAAAGGTCACGGCGGTGAACCTCGTTCACGACCCGTAATGAATGAATCTGTTAACAAATGTCTGAGGACTGATTTTCTGTTTTCCTTGCAGGATCAGTGACTCGAAGAATTCAAGGACATGATTGATGAATGTTTTGATTTTGTTTTGTCTGAGGGAGCATGGCCTTCTGGACTCTTCAGCAGCTCGATTTACTTCTGTTGATAAAGCTTTTTCATGTGCCTGTTAATTCCTATCTGTATGTTTATTTAATTAAAGAATCAAAGTGACAACAGAAAGAGTGTCCAGCCTCCACGTGTTCAAACATCTGTGGGAGAAGTTCTCCTCTGTTCCGAATCTCCGGAACAGAGTGAAGACTTTCTGATGGGAGTTTTAGAATAGAATAACTTTATTGTCATTGTACAATATACAACGAAATTGAGTGCACTCCTCTTTGGTGTGAAAAATAAATAGATAATAAAAGGAAATATAAAAAATACCAAAAAAAAAAAAAAAACATTTTAATGTTTGAATTAGTTTTACAGTTTATGGAGAGGAAAGTGGAGCTGTTAGTGTTACTCCATGAGGTTGTGTCAAACTTAATTCAGATGTCCAAAGTCAGTCAGAAAGTCTAATATTGAAAACTTGAAAATTAAAACCAAATCTTGAACATGCTGTAACTTTTCAACTGTTAACACGATAATTCCAGTAGATTCTGAAGGAAAAAAACGTCTCAACGAGGTGGTTGAAATGGTTGAAAACTTACAGCAAATCAAAAAACATAACCCAGTGTTAAAGGGTTAAAGTCCCCCTCCAATGAAAATCATGTTTTTAGAGTTTTTAACATGTAACATTTTTCTTATGAAGTAGAAAAAAATGTAACTAGAAGAGTTGCATGACCTGCTATGATGCTCGTGTGAATGCTTTTTGTAAATGGTGACGCACTTTATTTTAATTGCTGAACTCATGCTCATACAAATAAACATTAAATAGTGAAGAGAAGAAAAAAATATGAAAATACAGGACTGTAAGTGTGTAAGGAGACAGAAAAATGAAATAAAAACAAAAGAAAAAGATTCTCTCTCGCTAAAACAGCACTGTGAAGGTTTACAACGAGTCAGTGGACGAAAGGGATGTTTTCCTCACAAGAGGTTTTATTTGAACTTCTTTTTGTGTTTGTTAGTGATGGGTCCTGCAATACCGATCGGCTCACGTGTCGAGCTCATAGAGTGAGGCCCCGTGTCAAAGCAAGAGTATGAACAGGCCACAACAACTATGTTAAACATCGTAAATACACCTGTTTATTTATTTAATCAATGTAGTAGAGGAGTTTCTGAACTTGGTTGCCAGCAATAGTGTCTTCTATCCAGCAGGGGTCAGTATTGAGTGAAACAGTATCGATACAATATCGACACAGTTTGGTTAATGTGCTGAAACAACTCTCACGGTCTCATCTATGGAGTCTCGAAAGAGCCAAAATGAAATAAATATATACACCATTAAATAAATAAATAAATGTGGCATTAAATAAATAAATGTGGCAATAAATAAATAAATATTGAAATAAATAAATAAATGTTGAAATAAATGTGGCATTAAAAGATTAAAAGAGCACATTTAAGTATTTCATGAAATATTTATTTATTTCATTGCCCAGTGTGGGTCAAAAGAGCCACATTGAAATAAATATATTTAATATGAAATAAATAAATAAATGTGGCATTAAATACATAAATGTTGCAATAAATAAATAAATGTTGCAATAAATAAATAAATGTTGAAATAAATGTGGCATTAAAAGATTAAAAGAGCACATTTAAGTATTTCATGAAATATTTATTTATTTCCTTGTCCCTTGTGGGTCAAAAGAGCCAAATTGAAATAAATAAATAAATGTTGAAATAAATAAATAAATGTTGAAATAAATAAATGTTGAAATAAATAAATAAATGTTGAAATAAATGTGGCATTAAAATATTAAAATAGCAATTAAAAGCCATTTTTAACATTTCATAATATATTTATTTATTTCATGATTTCATTATACATTTCATGAAACAGAAGTGGACACACCATGAAATTGCAAAACTGTCAGATTCTCTCGTCAAACTCAGTGGCGGGGCTAACTCTCATGTCTCTGCTCTGTTGATCTGGCCTGGTGCAAAGTTTTTATCTGAGTCCTTCTGTCAAAATGTACCGAGTTGGCTGGTCCAATTAGATCACAGCACCGAAAGCGCAACCGCAGACCCGCAGCTGAAGCGGGACCGACCCGGACGGAGCGATGCTCGGTCAAAAATGAGAGGAGCTGGCGGATCTAACTGAATCAAGTCTACGAACCACCAGCTACCGACGGGAGCGCGTCACCCCCAATTCACTCTGGACCGGAAGCGCCGCGAAGCGGAGTCCCTCCCTCTTTCTGCTAGAACTTTGTTTGTTTTTTGCTATCATGGGTGATGATTTAAAAATCTAAAGACATTAACCCGTGTTTCTGCAAAGAAGAACCGCTATCTGCTGCTGTTTGCACCCAAAGCCCCGCCCACCCGCTCGGTCGGCTCACTGGATCTGTGTCGATTATTTCCATACTCATCTACCCATCACTAGTGTTTGTTTTTTTCTGTAAAAAGTTGGTAAAACCAGGACAGTACTTCAAAATACATGCATAACCTGGAGCCCAACTGAGGATAAAAAATTAAACAGACAAAGGGGACTAAACTGATCAAACCTGACCACACTCAACCATACTGACACAATGGGGAAGGTTATATAGACAGGGGCAAACCATAATGGACACATGAGGAGGGGGGAAAGAAACTAACCAAAAATTCTAACAATGAATCCAAGACTGAAAAAACAGAAACTACAAACCAAACGCATCTAAACAATCAAAATAGTCTTCAAAGAATAAACTAAATATTTTACTTTTAAGGAAACAAAAATAAAGTCCATTAGAAGTGTTGGGAATCCCTGCAGTGGAATGTTCCAACCTCCTCTGCTGATCATAGTAGATGTGGTTCACCTGATGTGGAACTCAGAAACAAACAATAGTGCATACACTGTATTTCACCTAAAATAAATCAAATGTGCGCACCCATTATTAATTTATTTTAAGTAAACAAAGTAAATGTAAATGTTGTAAAGAAAAATAAAGAAATACTAACACCACACACTCCCCCTCCTCCGGACTTTCCTGATGGCAGCAGTAAGGTAGTCAGTGACGGTGTTTTCTTTGCCCGGGAAGTGGACGACTTCAAAGTTGAAAGGTTGGATCGTCAAGTACCACCGGGTTATTCTGCTGTTGGTGTCCTTCATGCTTTCCAGCCATTTCAGTGCCTTGTGGTCTGTCTCTATGGTGAAGAATCTTCCAAGAAAGTAATATTTTAAGGAGTCCAAGCCCTAGACACTCCTTCTCGATGGTAGAATAACAGGTCTCTCTGGGGTGAAGTTTGCGACTGATGAAAGCAACAGGGTGGTGATCTTCAGGAGGTCCTTGGAGCAACACAGCGCCTAGCCCCTGGTCTGAAGCGTCAGACTGCAGTGTGTAAGGTTGTTGAAAGTCTGGACATCTCAGAACAGGATGTCCAGTCAAGGCTTGTTGAATGTCTCTGAAAGCCATTTCAGATTTTTCTGTCCATCGCAGCTGGCTGGGGCCCTTTTTGCTGGTCATGTCAGTAAGTAAAGCTGCTCTAGTTGAAAAGTTGGGGATGAATTTGTGATACCAACCAGACATGCCAAGGAAAGGTCAATTTCCTTTTTCAGAGGACCAAGCAGACGCTCTGGGATCCTATAACTTAGGTGTTTGACCACAGCATTCTCTTTCAAAGAAATGTCACGAATGGTGACATTGGTGAATCCCGGTTTCTCACTGAACACGTCTGGTGAACACAGAGCTCTCACCTAACAACTAATCGACTATTAAATTAGTCTAGATCAGTGTTTTTCAACCTTTTTTGAGCCAAGGCACACTTTTTCAATGAAAAAAATCCCGCGGCACACTAGTATCCAAAAGGTAAAAAATTTTAATCGGTATTGATGTACAATCTAATTTACATTTTTAAATAAGTGGGAAGCGTCATTGCAGCACAGATGCGCTGTCATTTTAACCCAGTGTTTCTCAATGTCAATTCTCGTACCCCCCTCCACACACACAAACACAACTTTCTGCTGCAATATCATTGGTACCATTAGTCAATTTTCTCAAGTTAAACTTTTACCTCTCAAAACAGTCACATTTATTATCATTAAAGAATGATTAAAAAAATATATTTAAAAAAAACTGATTATTTATAAGATTTTTCTTTTTTAAAGAATACTTCCAAAACTTTCAAAGTAAAAACAACAATCTTTCCTTTTCCCTCCACAGTCGTGATGGGATTCTGCTTTCTCAAAATTCTGTTCTTTTGCAAGCTCTCTGAAAACAGCGTTTTTTTCAGCTGCAAAATGACTTTTATGTTGTTTTTTTGCTTTATTTATTTTCATAAACTATTGTATAAGATTATGCACAAAGTCCATAATTGAAACATGTTTTCATTCATTTAAAGTGTCTTATATGTATGTTATTTATCCCTTCCAGACAGAATGTACAAAATCAATGAAAAAAAAACTATTAACTATTCAATTTTTAACTCATACATTTTAAGTTTTTTCCTTTTAAAAACATTTGAAGTGAACACAAAACTCTGCAACCACAACCAAAAATACAATTTAAATTGTGAAAAACTAATAAAATAAGGCTTTTATTCACAATACAATTAAGAAAGACAAAAGAGTCTCAGCTTTGAGATTGAAATCTTGGTTTCTTCTCCGTCTTCTCTCTCTCTCTCTCTCTCTATATATATATATATATGTATATAATAAATATAGAATATATCTACACATATAGAAGGATTTCCTGCAAACTCTGTTCCTTCATACTGTCAAAAAAGTCAAATGGTTCCAGTTTTTTTATTCTTTTCTAATGTCTCGAGTTTCTTGAAGTTTTGTTGATGTTCTCTCTCCTCTCTCTCTCTCTCTCTCTCTCTCTCTCTCTCTCTCTCTCTCCTCTCTCTCTCTCTCTCTCTCTCTCTCTCTCTCTCTCTCTCTCTCTCTCTCTCTCTCTCTCTCTCTCTCTCTCTCTCTCTCTCTCTCTCTCTTCTCTCTCTCTCTCTCTCTCTTCAGCTCTCGCGCTCCTGTACACCCCCCCTCCTCTCCCCCCAGCACGCGCACTCTATTTCTCTCCGTTGTTTCTTTTGATCTCCGTTAAATATTTTTCCATCACAATTCTTGAGGTTTAATTCAATATTCTTCTCTCTGTGTGGATATCCCGGTCACTGTCTGTCCTCCGATCAACTGTTTAGTTACTAAAATAAATGGTATGATCCCTGGGTCGCACCGCCCCCCACCATTGAGAAAGTCTGCTTTACCCCCCAATGCATCCTGGGGATGTAGTGCATAAACTCGCGCGTATTCCGGATATACTCACGTTTCTGAGCTTCATTCTTTTGTTCACTTCTTAAACTGTCTGACACCGGATCCTGCAGGAAGTTACACCGCTAAACACGAGCTTTAGCTGCTGTTTTTGTTAGAACCAAGAGATTTTATGAGCCGAAAAGGAACAAGGAAGTGAGGACGTTAACCACTTCTGATTGGTCAGATTTGTGACATGTGATCAAGCCTCCAACAATGATTGGTGGAGACAGTTGAAGGGGGCGGAACTTTTCTGAAATCCGAGTTTGCAGCTGGTTTTGCGGCCAGATTGCGGTAACATTATTCTGATTAAAAGTCATTTATAGAAACATTGAAAAAAATATTTTACAATCTTGCATATTCTAAACTATCTACCAGAGTTAAATCAGGGCCCGTTTGGATGAACGCAGAGCGGATTCCCTAGTGATGGTAAATGTTTTACATATGTGAAAATTGGTTATTTGCCACGGTACACCTGACCATCTCCCACGGCACACTAGTGTGCCGCGGCACACTGGTTGAAAAACACTGCTCTAGACTATTTTAATAATCGATTAGCTGTCCAGTCGACTAATCGTGGCAGCCCTAGAGCAGTGATGTTAGAACCACGGCTGAGCCAACAGCAGCTCACTGACCGCAGTAGAAAACATTACAACAGTATTAAGTTTGACTTTAATCTCAGACACGCTGGAATTGACTGACTTTTGTTCTGTTTACAAGGATTATGTGAGAACAGAAATTTAGGAAACTTTTAACTGGTGAGAAAAGATCTTCTGCAGCTCCACGTCTCATAGACAAAGCTAATGCTAGCGTTAGCATTAGCACAGATTAAAAGAATAAAATCATGATTACCTTCATAATCAAACAAGCAGAATTCACTGAAGTACTAAGTCTAACTTTAACCGGGTTGTCAGAGAGAAATAATCCACGACTGGTTAAATATCATCCAGAGGAATTATGGGAAACATCTGATCTGCTGTTCTGACTGCAGAAAGGATTACTGATATTTGTACTCTGATTTATGAATGATCTAAGAAGAGGAAACTAATACAACCAGGTAGGACATTTATAAAATAAATATTGTACACATTGCAGTTACAATTGGTTAGGTTGGTTTGGTTATTATGAATGTAAACTTGCTTTAACAGCGTTCAGCTGTCAGCTTTTCCGTTCTAAACAATATCCACCAGAGGCGACTCTGCACTGTCCGCTGATGTGTGACTTCACGTGAAAATGGTCGATTGTCTGTTTAGTTATTTGAAAGAGGAAGTGTCAGGTCAAAGCAGAAAGCCGCTTTAGTGCTTCCAGAGTCTTCCAGACACTCCAATGTTGATAGAAATGCTCTTTTCTGTTTTCCAAACATGCTTGATGAAAGCAGTGATGTTTCTGCTCCTGTGGTCCTGTTAATGCAGTCCTTGAGTCCAATGAGGAACACAACAACAGGTAGAATCCCAAATGCAGTCAGTGATTTATGTTCACTCCTCCATCCTTCTGCTGCTCTCTTCTCCTCATTCTCTGTCCTCTCTCTGTCATCTGGAAAGACAGAAGAACATCAGGTTGATTTTAGAGTAATAGATGTGTACAAAAGATAAACAGAATAGAAAACTGATCTTTGCAAAATGAAAAGCATTCAAATCCCCCAATGACAATTTTTCTTTTATCTTAAAAAACGTACCCAGTTGTGTTTTAATTCTGGTTATGAAGTTTTTAACCAAAATCCCACAACCTAAATGTCTTAAAAAGCTATTTTTCATGTTGATCTGAAGCCTTGTTCTGGAAAATATCCTCTGTGGGGGCGTGGCTTTTGGAGCTGAGCTGCTGTATCCCAGACCCCCCCCCGGAGGCTCCGTGTCTCGCTAGCGTAAATCATCACTACTGCTCCATGAAAATGTCTAGCAGTTTCGTTTTGAGCTGGTTGTCAGCTCAGACGAGGAAGTTGAGATGTTCACGGACCGAACTTTCACCGATCCTTCACAACTACCGTGAAATGAGCCGCCGTTCACATCTCCGTGGTCACATCAGGAAGCTCTGTGGAATCTAAAGGAGAATTTCCAGCGTTCTCAGTCTGACTAAAGCAAGTGTTGTACACAAAAAATCTAAAGACAGCTGATTTGACCACGGAAATATGAATGGAGGCTCATATGACCACGATCAACGGGAAGATTCTCTTCTCCAGAACCTGAGCTCGGCAGGCTTGCCGGGCCAGATGAGGAGGGATTTTTAATGAGGAACTGCCCATGAATTCAATCAGAGATTCTCTGCAACAGTTTGAGTGACAGAGATTTAAAAGGTGAAATACTCAGAAATGATTTCTTACTACATTTATTCTCTTTCATAAGACAAATGCCACACAGACATGTTAGAAACTCAAAAAACTGGATTTTCATCAGAGGGGGAATTTAAAGTACTAACTAGATTTGCAATTCCCTGAAGAAATTGCATCTGATTGCTGAAAGCAACACCGATCTAAAACATTGTTCACAAAGAAAGGAATTAGAGCATGTTAAAATTCTGTGACCACACCCACCTCATCAACATTACAATTATTTCGAAAACGGTAACGACTTTGGCCAATTGAGTGGTACCATTGAATTTGGGGTCGTCTAAATAGGGCATGTACCAATTTTTGTCAAGTTTGAAGAAACTATGTTGAATAGGGAGCAAAAAATGTGTTTTACGAAAAATTGCAAATAGCGAAAAATCTAGTTAGACGGAAGTCCATGGTCCCAATTTGAAAAACGTCCATTAGCATCCAAGGAACACACAGAAAAAGAAAGCACAAAATTCTGATTTACGGTATTCAAGATAGAGGCCAAAAACAAATGTGTTTTTCAAACGACCGCCTGGTGGCGCTATAGAGGAGCATTGACCTGTAATTTTAATAGAACTTGTAGTTTACTGTACCCTAACATATTGGAAAGTTTCATGAAATTATCTTTAGTATTTTTTAGGATATCAGCATTTAAAGTTGCTCTCAATGCAACTGTGTGTCATGGTTTTTTATTTCCACTAGATGGCAGCATTGCTCTTTCAAAGAATCCTGTGGACTCTCAACAGGGATTTAAAGTTTGTCCCATGTATAGGAGGAAAAATATTTTTTTAAAATTCATATAAAATCAACTGTAAACCCAAATGGTACGAAATTTTAAACCAAACATCTCCTTGATCAGCTTAACAAACTACAAGTGGTTGGATGTTGATATCTGCAATTATCTATAAGGTACGAGGACCCATCCAAAGTTAGCTTATCCTTCTTAAGTCACCACTAGGTGGTGCAGCAATGCTGTATTTCTAGTATGTTATACAACACACCTCTTACAACCTATATATTAAATTTTATTTAGCTAGGTTAAGTAGTTTTTGAGATAGAGCCTTAAACACAATTGCCTTAATTATAGCGCCACCTATTGGAATATTTTCACAATATTTTAGGTGAATATTTATCAATATAGGATGAAGTTATATTTCAATATTTCTTAAGTTTTGTCAATCTTTGTAGGATCTAGAGCATGTTAAAATATGGGACCACACCCATCTCTTAGCATTACGATTATTACAAAAATGGTAAGGAATTTGGCTAATTGAATGGTACCATTGAATTCGGGGTAGTCCAAATAGGGTATGTACCAATTTTTGTGGATTTGGTGAAACTATGTCCTTGCACCACCACTGCACCACCACTGAATCCCTAGCTGGGATTCGAACCAGGGACTTCTTACTGCAAGGCCAGAGCTCTAACCACTGCACCACAGGACCTACAAGGCCAATAGGTTTTTATGTCTTTAAAATCCTCTCCGACTAAAGTTCTGGTCCAGTAGGTCCAGTAGGTTTTTAAAAGAACATTACCACTCCCTCCAATGAAAGAGTCCTGAAGATCATCTTCAGCTATCAGCTTTAGCATCTTTACTTTAATATGTCTTCTGGAAATTGGCTCACAGGCAAAGTGCAATAAAGTGTAAAAATGTTTATAGAACAATGCAGCAGATGTTTTGTGAGCTGCTGCTAGCTTAAAAATCCTAGAAAGAGAAGAAATATAATCATTCAGCAGAACACTTTTGGTAACAACAGCCTTCAAATTGATGTTGCTTTAAAGGTTAGACCAAGGTTAGAGTCACAACCGCAGTGACCAAAATCTAGTTTTTGTCTGGGTTGTACAACAACATACTCTGATTGCTTTCAGCAATCAGACAACTATAATAAAGTTGTACAACAACATACTCTAATTGCTTTCAGCAATCAGACAATAATAATAATAATAAAATATAATAAAGAATTAGGATAACATACTCTGATTGCTTTCAGCAATCAGACAATTAAAGAGAAACTTTCTAAATATTACAATTTTTATTGTGAAATAGAATAGATGATCCTCAAATGTTAAGCAGTATTAACCCTCATCTATTTGGATGTTATGCCTTCATACAAACACTATATAAATAAAATAGATCTAAATAAAATGCAGATCTAACAAAAAGTGAGTGAATCTATGGAAATGCAAAGAGACAGAACAATCCTTCAACCATGTGGTATTGAGTATTTACAGTAAATCAATTGATCAAATCAAATGTTGCAGTAATAGCCCGATCTTTAACTATAATATTCATGAATCCAGAAACACCTGGAGTAGATCTGAAAAACATTCTAAGAATCAAATAAAAACATAATTTCATTAAAATCTTTGTCTATGTGAATAAAAAATGTTCTCCAAACTCATCATCTTCTTCTTCTGGTTACACAGAAGTTCTAGTGAGTTTATCTCTATGTGATGGAGGAACTTCTCTGAATGATGCTAGGCTAACGCTTTAGCTAACCAAACTGTCCTCAGATCAGACAGGTGTTCACATCACTTGAACGTTTCCCGCGTTTACCTGTGTCGCGTGTTCAACACAGTGACAATGCTGTTGTTAGCAGGGTCTCTCTAGAATCACGGATCCTACACTTTCTCGGCTGGAATTCAGGACAGTTGGATCCAATGCAACCTGGGTGACCTCGGGCGTGATCCTGGGCGATGGTTGGCGGGATCGTGTGTGTGTGCGTCTTTGTATTTATAAAGTCTATATTATATTTATGCTGTTATTTATCCCTTCCAGATAAAATATACTAAATAAATGAAAAAATGAAAAGGGAATAGTTATTAATTATTCAGTTTTTGAATGTTTATATTTTAAGGGTTTTTTTTCTTTTAAACATATTTGAAACACTAAACTCTGCAACCACAATCCAAAATACAAAAGTTTGCAAAACCAACAAATAAAGTCTTTTACTCACAATAACGTTAACAAAGACAAAAGTGTCTCAGTTTTGAGGATGTAATCTGGTTTCTTAATGATCTGTTCTGTTTTAGGGAAGATCTGCAGAGCCAGAAATAGGTTGTGGAGCCAGAAATATATAGAAATTATTTTCAAATATAGAATTATTTCCTGCAGATTCTCTTCCTTCATTCTATGATCTCATCTTCTTTAAGTTTTGTTTATGTTTCTCTCTCTCTCCGTCCTGCGCTTCTGCACGCGCAAGCCCCCCCCACACACACACGCGCGCAGTGTCCATGCGCGCGCTCTTCGAGTCAGAGTGGGACAGAGGGACTCGAGCATCAAAGGTTGAGTCGGTGCTGGAGTTCTACATCCCAACCGTCTGCAGCAGACTCAAATATCTACGATATAAATTATTTTAAGTCAGTCATACCGGAACATTATGACATTATGTAACACACCTTTTAGTACAGATATATAAAATTCATGCATTTTTTTAAAAATTAATGTTTGTGTGAAATGGCCGAATAAAAATGGTGAACACAAAACATGTTGAGGTGAGAATTGGTTTAATCGACACTTTTGGCGGGGAAGTTTGCTAAAACGCCAGAAAGATTGACAAAAAAGGTCAAAAGCATCTGGTACCAAATTTACAGAAAAATTAGAAAATGACAAAAAGATAAAGAGGAGAAACGAGATAAAGAGAAAGGTATCCTCTCATAACAAAAGACAGAATAGGACAGGATGTTGATTATTTGTTGAAACTTGTTAGTATTATTTTTTTCCTAACATGTAAGAGCTTGAGGCTTTTTTCTTTTCTTTTTTGCACACAGTACCTGCTGAGCGTTTTGTCTCAGCCGGAATAATAGAAAGTTCCTGCGACGGCGATGTATCTGCTCCAGCTCCTCCAAAAGTAAAAGTTGAATAAAAAAACCTCAGAAACATTTGAAGCTTCGTGCTTCACACGTTCAGGTGCCTAAGCTACAGGAAATTAGCCAGCAAAGCTAGACCTACTTGTATTTTGTTCAATTAAGTTATAAAAAGATAAAAATAAAACAAGGCTAGACCGTCCAAATTCACAGCCCTTAACATACGATCAACCCGCTTTACGAGGACCCGGCCGTCGGCGACCACTAAGGCCGGCTTTGGATTTAAACACAGCTCTGGAGACCAAAACAAACACTGATGTCGTGTCAGGGACATGATTTGATTGGCTGGATATCGATGTGTTCCTTGATCGATTAGTTGTTCTGATGAAACTGTTTAGCCGTCGCCTTTCCCTTTGAAATTTCTTGCATTGAATTTCTGGCCCATCGAAATTTTAAGTCTCGAAAGTAAAAACATTGAAATATTTAAGATAGAAAATATTTAAAATAAAATTTTGCTGTTTAATACGATGGAGTATTAAAACCACCGAAAAAAAAGTAGTATTACTAGTTTTTTTTCTTAAATGTACGACTTTAAATCTCGTAAATTTACAAGATTAAAAGTCATAAATTTAGCCTATGACTTTTAAATTCATAAATATACGACTTTATTCTTGTAATTTAGCAGTTTCGACTTTTTTCTCATCAATTTACGAGATTTAAAGTCGTAATTTAAAAAATAAAATTTTCTTTATAAAGTAGTCCTAATACTCTGTCGTAGTTCAAAAAGCAAGGGTTAAAAAAAAAATCTGAAAAAAAATTCAAAGGTTTTAAAAATTCAGAGTCTGGTTGAACTGAAAAACTTCCACACACATGAATGTAAAACTCATTTTCTGAACTCATATCAGCTAAAAATGCTGAGTTCTTGTTTCTACTTATATGATTTATCCATTTTTAATTTCTGGTCTATCTAAATCTTGACTCACCTTTGAACTAAAATAACCAAATAAACCTTTTCTGATTGATGGATGCCACTGAAGTTAACTGTAACCATTAAACATTCCTGACAGTGGAGCCTGAGTGTTTGACAACAGCCCGACCAAACAAGGAGAACGACCACCCACACAGTTCCTCTGATGCTAGATTAGCATCGTGCATGATTATGCATTAACAGCAGAATGCTTTGACACGAGGTAGCCGGGCTCTCCGGTTGGGAGACGCGCTGGAGTGGCCGCTACAGGGATTAAGAGCAGCGAGGGGCGGACCGTGGTACCTGTAGGGCTCTTCTGAGAGCATCCCTCCTTAATGATGACTGTTGGTCCTCAGATGATCTGCTGCCGGGTTCTGCTCCGCTGGTCCCAGAATAAAAGGACGGGTGAGTTTGGGCTCAGGAAAGGACACTTCTGAGGGGAGAGGCTTATATTTCTGATGACTGTTCATCTCCAGCGCAGAGAGGCTTATCGCTCTTTGTGCCCTCCTCCTCTGCCTGTCATCGTTGTGACATGCTGCTTGAGCAGCCTTTGTCAGCCTTCGCATGGCTCATTTTGGCTCTTAACCGTGGCTGAGGATGGAGACATGAGAGGAGCAGCCTTTGTGGTGGCAGAGGAGACCGAGCCCCCCCTCCCGGAGGACAGTTGGACCCATTCTCAACAAAATATATCTGCAGCTTTCCCCCCCAACAGTGTGAAGTGGGAGTTTTTGCTGCGAAGGAGGACCCCCCTGCCGATCTGGACTCGGTTCTGGAGAAGAGCGTCCCACCATGTCGGACCCTCACCTGCCCGGCTTCAACAGCACCCCCGGCGGAGCGTGGAGCCTGGCGGGCGGCGGGCCGTGGCTGCTGGCCTTCATGCTGACTGTCATCATCCTGGTGACGATCTTTGGAAACCTGCTGCTCATCGCCCTGGTGTTCGCCCACCGCTCGCTGCGCTGCACCTCCAACTGCTTCCTGGTGTCGTTGTTCTTCTCCGACCTAATGGTGGCGTTGGTGGTCATGCCGCCGGCCATGCTGAACGTGCTGTGCGGCGCCTGGGTGCTGTGGCCCTCCTTCTGCCCCGTCTGGCTCTGCTTCGATGTCATGTGCTGCAGCGCCTCCATCCTCAACCTGTGCGTGATCAGCCTGGACCGTTATCTCTTCATCATCTCGCCGCTGCGCTACAAGCAGAGGATGACGGCGCCCCGCGCTCTGCTGCTGGTGGGGGCTGCCTGGGGGCTGGCGGCACTGGCCTCTTTCCTGCCCATTGAAATGAAGTGGCACAGTTTGGGCTCCGGGACCGGACGGGCGCCGCTTCCTGAAGGGAGCGGCAACTACAGCAGCTCCTTCTCTGAGAGACTCAACCCCGAGTCCTACTTCCAGTCGTCGGTGTCTGGAGGTTCGTCCTTCCAGTGCCGCCTGCAGGTCACGCTCCCCTTCGCCCTGGTGGCCTCCGTGCTGACCTTCTTCCTGCCCTCCAGCGCCATTTGCTTCACCTACTGTCGCATCCTCCTGGCAGCTCGAAGACAAGCCAAGAGAGTGGCAGCTCTGAGTCACCCTCCGCACCCCCACGCCTCCTTTGGAGGTCACACCCGGCCTCCTTCACCTGCCATCATGGTGGTGCAGGCCCCCCGAGCTGGACACGACTGCAGTCTGCAGGGGGACGCTCCTCTGCCACAGAACGTTCCGGTAAGGAAGAGTTCAGCAGAAATAACAAAATGGAGGGTCGTTTCTGATGAAAAACAGGTTCCAACCAAAAATAAGTGAACTGACCTTCAACTGGAGCCGTCATGGCAGAGCGTGGGAGTTCATGAAGCTGCAGATGGATTCATGCTCAACTCTCCTATTCATAAATTACAAAAACGTGGAACTCCAAAAGTCTGCAGAGCCGATCAATCATGAGGAGCGACTCACGTCTGCAGAGATGCTGAACGTCCTTCTGTCACTGCAAAAGAGGAAGATGAAAACTAGGAAAAGAACATTAATCTTTGTCAAAATGTAGAAGCAAGGAGTTCCATACTCGCTTTAAAACAAGGAAAAATACGTTCAAATTGACTTACAACCAAAAATTAAGTGTTTTCTCTTTCGCTTATTCTAAGCCAGGAGTGTCTAACTCAATCACACACTCGGATAAACATTCATTGAAGTCTCAAAACCGACATTTTAAAACTGTAACTTTTTAACATAATTATGAACTAGATATATAGCATTACCTGTGATAATACTGGTGTAAATGCTGTAAGCTGAATTTGGCAGCAGAACATACCAGCCTGATAGCTAAAGATGCTGAAATTGATGGCTAAAATCACTGAAGCTGATAGCCATCTGAAATATTAGCTAAATGCCAAATTAGCCTGAAACACTAAAAACAAACTTAGGTTAGCCAGAACAGCTAGCATGTAGCTTAAAAAAAAAAACGAAACTTCAAAATAGTCTCAAAAAACTGAAAAAAACCTAATCTAGCCAAAACAGCGAGCATTTAAATATTAGCCTAACACCAATATAGCCTAAAAAAATCTTCGTAAATGCCATAATATTCCAAAAAGCTGTCATAATGACAATTTTTAAAACTTTAAATGGCAGAAATATTATTCCAGAATGAATCAACTTACCTTAAATAACTTTCAATATTTGACTCTCCTTAAAAAATATATTTTGTCCAAATTTACACGAGTTAGAAATAAGCACAAGATAACATCGGGTCATTAATAATAAGAAAATAAATGATCTGGAGGGGTGGATAGAATTACCCAGAGGGCCGGAACTGGCCCCCGGGCCTTGAGTTTAGATTTTATTAATTCTTATGAACCTCGTGGTAGTTTATTTTGATCACAGAGACAACAAACCAGTGTATTAAGTGGAAACGACTCATTTTAGTGAGTTTAGTGAAAATATGAACGTAATAATGGGCCTGGGTATCAATTATAATTTCGAGAAACAATTCAATTTCGATTCACAAGAGGATTGATTTGATTCAGTTTTTATTTTCGGTTCTATTGATCTGATTAATTTAACTTCATTCAACTGAATTTTTAGCTTAAAGATTTATAAATATTTGTTTAGAAACATTAATAATCTATTATGTTTTAAATATTTTTATATTAATCTCATACAGTTCACATACCACATTCCAGCAGCTTTCAAGCTTATTTTTATCTTCAGCTCTGTTTGTTTTTACATTTTTCACAAATTACAAACCTTTTGTTTGACTTTTCTTTTGTCAAACAGATTATAACTGAAAAATAGAGACGAAGGACTAAAAAAAGAGTTCTGAGTGAATTTAAGGATGTAGAATGTAAATGTGTTCAAAAAGGATTTCTAACATAATCTAAGATTAAAAAATATTTTTCTGTCATAGATGTTGGAACTGTGAATTTTGAAAATTATTTATTTTACAGATCTCAGAAGGTTGAGCAATCAGGAGGAAAATAACCTTAAAGTTTAATTAAAACTGTCATTCCCAAGGAAAACGGCCGTACCTAAAATAACCGACTGAAGTTTGTTCGTTTCACAGTTCATGGAAGGCTGAAGGTTCATGTAGAAAATCAGCTTTGATTTGTATTTCACTGGAGAGAAACTAAAGTAAATCGGCTTCTTATTCATGTTTTATGCTTTGTCTGCAGACGTGAGATTTACACCCAGTATTCATGTAAAATCAACGACCACTTTCTCAGTTTAAATTGTTTGATTGAGTATAAAACATAAAGTTATGGTAGATCCGCTTAGCAAAAAGTAATCTATTTAAGTGTTCTGCGTTAGCCTTAGTTTATACTTAGTGAGGCAGTGAAGTTTATCTAGTTATTGTAAACTTGAATGTATTCCAAGAATTTAGTGTGAAGAAGTATTCAGTTAGTATAACTCCTTCATTACATACTCGATAGTACATTTGCTCTACTTATACCTCATAAAATAAACTCCAAGTGAAGCAAAGATGCAATATGTTAAATAATTAATTCTTTTGTGTCGTCTGCAGCCGTCGGCTAACAGCGAACGCCGCCTGGCTCACAGACAGGGTCGAAGGGCGCTGAAGGCCAGCCTCACTCTGGGAGTTCTTCTGGGACTTTTCTTCAGTGCCTGGTTACCTTTTTTCATCGCCAACATGGCTCAGGTGAGCATACCTGACACTTGTTTGAGAAGATGTACAAACTTCAGACTTTAGCTTTGTATTTTGTGCAGTAAAATCTTCAGATCCTGTAGTTTTAGTTTGATTTTTTACAACAAGAAAACAGTTTCAGGGAGTTTCAAGAGTTGGACTGGTATCTTGATTTTCTGTATTTGCTGAAACTGCCATCACAGCTCTGGAGGAAGCAGACTTTACTGAAGCACGGAGAACAAATAATACAACATGGTTTTAGGACTGAACGCGGTCTTTAGAAAAGGAGCTATGGCGGTCCATGTGAACGTCAAACATCTAAAGTGGTAACTTCTCCAGCTTGTCGTGATCGAGGCGTTTTGGTTTCCCATCTGTGGCCTTTTTCCCTGCGTATCACAGACTTCTCTGTGTCTGCACTCTCTTTTCTTCACACTCAATGTGGTGTGTGAAACGCACCCCCCCGTGCCGCCCCTCTCCCAACGCCTCCTTGTCTCTTCTCCACAGTATTGGAAGCTCTCCTTTAACAGCTGTCTCCTCCTTCAGTCTGAGTTCTGGAGCACAGCTCTTAAATCACATGTGAGTTTAGGTTTTTTTCCAGTTCCTCTTTAAAGATGCAGAAAGGTCTGGTTTGATTAGAAGTAAAGTAGCTCAGATCTGGTGGATCTTGTCTTCGTGTTGGACGCTCTTCAGAAATATGAGAACATTTCATATTTTGTGCTTTCATCGCCTCCTTTGGGGCTAACCCATATTCGGGAAGCTCCTTTTTTTTCTTTTCTGAAACCCATAAAACCTTGAAGAAAATTAGCATAAATCTAATTAAACTTGCAAATGACAGCTTTGGCCTGAATGCCGGCTGAGCTTGGTGACTGTCTTTGTTCCAGTCATTTAAAACATCCATCAGGCGCTTTCAGATGTTCTGCTTCTCTGCCATTTTTGTCTCATAAAATCATGTAAGGATATATCCTTTAACACTCAGTCATTGTGCTTTTTGTACTTCCCCCAGAATGGAGCGGTGTTTGCTGAATCCTGGTCTTTAATGACTTTCTGATTCTTTTTGAAGACACTGATCAGTCCTCTGAGGAGGTCATGACCTCTGTGGGAAGTTCAGCTTCAAGGACATCAAGAGAATCAGACTGAAACGACAATATTCACTAAATCTAGTTTGAAAAATAACTACAATTTGGATAGATTTTAACTCTTTATTTGACTTAAAGAAATGTCTACTTTTGGTCGTCCTCTAGGCGGTGTGTGAGTGCGTCCCGCTCGCCCTCTTCGACGCCATCACGTGGCTGGGATACTGCAACAGCACCATGAACCCCATCATCTACCCGCTCTTCATGAGGGACTTCAAGCGGGCTCTGGGGAAGCTGCTGCCCTGCTGTGCGTCCAGGTCGCCCAGGAGGCCCTCACCTGTGCTCTCAATCTCTCTGCGCAACTCCGGCGAGCCCAACATAGCCAGTAACCTGCCCTCTCCTCTGGCGTCCGACCACACTCCGCCCCCGGCCACAGCCACCGATGCTGTCAACCTGCTGGATGCTGAGCATGCTGGGATCGAGCTGCCTCTGCTGCTCCCCAATCAGCCGGACAATCTGGACTGACTGAGGACGTTAACCTACCGGAAGAATCATCTGTTCTGGGATCATTAAGGCCGAGGCGAGACTCAGTCTTACAGCAACTCGCCACGGTTTCAACTAAGACAGAAAAACACATTTAAATTTTAATAGACTCCTGTTTAAAGTGAAAATCATAAAAGAAAAAAAAACGTAATTTAAAAGTCTTAAAGCCTGCAAAACTATTTTTGAGAATAAAGCTTGAAACTATTCTACCGGTAATTTAAATATATTTTAACATTAAAAAAAACGTATTAAATTAAAAAGTTTTATTGATCCTAAAGGAAAAACTAAATAAGTTACATTACCTGAAATAATGCTTGTGTGAATGTTTTTTTCTGAAAGTAGTCGTTGAAGATGCTGAGCCTTTTTCTAAAAATGGTGATGCAGTTTACTGGAGAGATTTGCTGTAAATGCAAAGGCTATTTTCAAAAGACTGGAAATTTTGTTAAAGAACAATAAAAGAGAACTGAATTTGACCTAAGATTCAGAAAATGCTTGAAAATCCCTAATACATGCCAATTTTGCAAAAAATATTAAGTGTGTTGTTTAAATATGAGGTAAAAAAAAAAAACTCCCTGGTTAGCCATAACAATGTAGCTAAAAAAAATAGCTAAATTTCAAAACATCCTAAAAAACTGGAAATAAGCCTAAATTAGCCAAAACAGCTGGCATGTAGCTGCAATATTAGCTGAACTCCAAAATAGCCTATAACATCTTAGTAAATGCCATAGCATTCCAAAAAGCTAGCAGAAAGCCCGTTTTTAAAACTTTTAAACTGTAACTTTTTAACATGGTTATGAATAACAAAAAGCAGAAATATCCAGACTTAATCCATTTAAACCTTAAATAGTTTTCAATATTTTACCCTAAATATATATATTTTTAAGATAACATTGGGCCATTAAAAGCAATAAAATAAAATGATCTGGAGGGCCAGATAGAATTACCCGGTGGGCCGGATCCGGCCCCCGGGCCCTGACTTTGACAGTGATATATATGAAGCTCCACCCACTCACTCTTTGCTCTGTTTCTGGATTGTTGTGGTTTGAGGGTGACTGAGCACACTCTTTGCTCAGAGATTGTTCGAGGTTAAATCCAAAAACGTTCCTAAAACCGACTGTGTAGAGGTCACCTCCACCTGAGGAAGGAGTCTGTGGAGAGGAGGATTTTTTTTAAACGTTTCCCTCACATGAGAAATGCTGAGCAGTGAAAGGGAATTGTAGAAGATGTGGATTTAACTTTTGTTAAATTGTGTGAATATTTACTAAACATTCACATGATAGTGATTCTCCTGCTCCTTTCTGTACGTTTTTTGGCAAGTAAAAACTCAGTCACACTTTGAGCGATTTCAGTACTCTTGGTATCAAAAATTGTTCAGCACATTACTGCTTGTATGTGTGGTATTTATAAAGTTTATAATATTTGAAATATTGACCAAAATATGGTCCATCAGAAATAAATATAAAAGTTTTCATATTTTAAAATTTTAAGTATTATGTTTTCATCTTTTATAGTAATTCAACATTTTTTAGAGTCAACGAAAAGTTTAAAAACTTTAAACCTTGAACCAAATATTTTAGCAACATGCTAACGTTTTTAGCTAATTTCTTATCCACTGGGGATTTTGAGGTTTATTCAGTTTAGCTTCTATTTTAGCGACAGGCTAACTTTTTTGGCTAATTTAGTTTACTGGGGAATGTATTTGAGATTTTAAGCTATTTAACTTTTTTAGAAATTTCGATCAACCACAGCGCCCTTTTATAGCTCTTTACTAAAAATCCATCTTTTTAGCAAATTTAACATTTTGCAAACAGCTTTTACACTTTTAGAAATACATTCTGCAATTAAAGTAAATTTTGTCACTATTTTCAGCAAAAGTTTTCAGCATCTTCAGTGACTACGTTCAGCAAAAGCATTCACACTGGCATTATTGCAGGTAATGCAACTTTCCTGGTTATAAGTTTCCAGTTTTTCTGGTTTTGAAGATCAGAGCACATTTGCTGCAGATCCCCCGGCCATATGGAAACCCCACTGCTGTGATGTTGTCCATAGCAACCAAGCAAAGTGACAAAAACTCAGAGAAAGAGAGGAAGCTGACCCAGTTAAAGCCACAGAGCACACGCAGGATGCCAGTTTACGATCATTTATAAAATAAATTACAACATGTAGAGTCAGTCTTCATAATTAGGAATAAATTATAACATTAATGGCAGGTCCACACACGCACCAGGCCGTTAATGTGGACGCTTCAGGAGAACATGAATGTTTCTCTCAGTTTTTGGGGAAAGTGCATCACAACAGCCTGGAGAGACCGTCCACTTGGTTCTGGAAGCTTTCAGGATGCTGGCAGCTTCACCCCTATGAGGTCCCTGAGGACCAGTCCGTGTCCTTCCAGCTCCATGAAAAGTGCTCCTCATCCAGGTCCGCCTCCTCTGTTCTGCCTCGCCGAGCATCAATGTCCGTGTCTCCGTCTGGGACACCCCCCTCCAACGTGGAGCTGTTCTCTTCCTCCGAGTCGAGCAGATCTGAAATGTCAGGGATGTCCCAACCGTTTCCTGCTTCCTCCCCCTCTGCGCCCTCTCCTCCCCCCTGAGCGCGAGGCTCCGCCTCCTCCGCAGCATTCGGAGCCGCGTTCCCGTTTTCTCCTCCGGCGGTTTTGTCAGCGACGTCCCGTTCTGTCACTGAGTAGGGCAGGGTGATGGAAGCTCCTGGGACTTCTTTGGTGGGAACTCCCACAGCCACCAGGATGGTGTCCATCTGACGCATGTAGTCCAGGTGACCTTTGACCTGAGGAGGGAGAACAGGCCTTAAACATTTATGTGTATTTCACTGGGAGAAAGTTTTACGTTTAGAATACTTTGAAAACATACTTTTTTAGAGAAAGATTATTAATTTTATTACTGAATACTATTAATTTGTTTCCACGTTAGTTTTTGTGTTTCAAATGACAAAAACAGATATAACCTGCAATTTCAAAAATATCTTTTTACTATACTTTACTGTCCTTTTACTTGACTGTCTTACAGTCTTTTTTTAATGTAATTTAGTGTCTTTTTTTTACTTTACAGTTTTTTCTTTACTCTACTTCAATGTCTTTTTACTGGACTTCTGTGTTTTTTCAGTTTATTAAAAACTTTCATGCAGAAATGGTCTGCCCTACTTTTTTCTTTTTAAATATTTCTCGTGATAACGAGATCAAATATCTCATTATAACAATATTTTTCATTATCGAGATAATTAAGAATGTAGCGTCCCTCTCTCCCTTACTTGCACTGAGATGGAGAGAATTTATTTTGTGATTACTACAGACCATAACTCTCAGCAACAGATTTATTGTTCTGATTAGCGCTGGCTGTGAACGTTTCTGTTCTCTTTTAAGCATCATAATCTATCGTCTTCACTTTATTCAATAATCTATTTTCAAATCAGTTCTTCTGCTTTATCCACCAGGAAATGGTCAGCTCCCTTTTCTGCAACCGTCTTTCCAATATTCCCCCGTCTGCTTGTGACATTCGTGCAGATTCTCCATCAGAATGTTCTTCGGCGTTTGTATCGGCTAAAGTCTGGCGCATATGAAACACGTGTCACGATTTGACACGTATCCCGGAATATCCCAAGAAATGATCAGAAACAAAAGAATGAAATACTGTTTCACGTCTCTTTCTGTGAAACAGTATTTTTCTGAATACTAATGCATTTATCACATAAATAAAATGGTAAAATAAACGTATTTAATGATCAGAACATTAAGCACTTTAACTGGATCTCGTAGAAGTTGCGCTTGGTCCAAACTCTAACCCTTCTTCCAGGTCCATGTGGTCAAGAATAAAACACTGACTGCAAGGATTTAGAAAATTATTAGCCAACAGTCACTTATTAATATTATTAATAATAATGAAAACAAGTTCAGAGTATCATCTCGCTCTATAAAGCATCTTTGTTTGTATACAAAGGAACCTATCTCTTTTCTACAGCTATTTCCAGCATTTCAGACAGTTCTGCACATGTCATAATGATTTATTCTCATCAAACGTGCGGCGCGTGGAAACGTTTGTTCCAATCGGATGAAGTTTTTCAGGGACATGTACACAGTTCTACTCTAATCCAATCTTTGATCTGATCAAGGACATTTTGCTCATCTAAACCCAGATAATGTGTGAAATGGAGAGAGGGACGCTACAGTGTGTTCTTAATTATCTCGATTATTAAAAATGAATGATAATGAGATCCACTATCTCGTTATCACAAGAAAATAGTAAAAAACAAAAGTAGGGCTTCAGCTTCCGTACATTTAACCTGGATGCAGATGTTTTTTACTTTAAAATCTTTCTACTATACTTTGCAGTTTTTTAACTCGACTCATTTTTTCCCTGTACTTGACTTATTTTTTACTTTATATCACTGACTTTTTGATGATACTTTACTGTGTTTTTACTTCCCTGTCTTTTATTACAAGACTTAACAGTCTCTTAAATGTATTTTACTGTTTTTACTGTCTTTTTTTTAAATTGTGAAAAACTAATAAATCAACTAAATAAGTATAAATACAGATGTGTGATGTGTGATCATTTCAGTGTCTTAATAGATGTTTGAGAGCTGAGACGATTAATAAAGAGATTAAATTAAATTAGACTTTTGTTTTTCAGTTTCTTCTCTATTTTGCGGTCAGATTATCTACAGTGTTTAGTTTACTAAATGTTCTTTTATCCACCTATTAACAGAATAAAGGTGAGATTTAAACTTTGAATAATGAAACTGTTGGTTTCCAGCAGACCTCCTCCAGCTGAACTCTGAGCTCAGACTCACCACGGAGGACAGATCCACGTTGATGATGCGCCGGTCCTGGATGTTGACCGGCTGCAGTCCAGCGACAGACAGCTGCGCCGCGGAGCTGCGGTACAGGAAGCCCAGCAGCCAGTCCCCCCTGAGGAACGCCGTTCAACAGGGTCATTAACGTCCAATCACCATCTGAGACGAAGGAGCCGAGAGAGGAACGCTCGTCTTCACCTGCAGTACCCGTTCACGATTTTCCCAGCCACCACCCGGCTCATCCTCTCCCAGGCCTTCTCCGAGCCGTCCACCGGAGCCCCCAGCAGGACCACGTCTTCCACCACGCCCTCACTGCCTGACCACACGGCAGACGGTCGACCGTTTACAGTTGTGCTCCAGCCGGTTCAGGTCTCAAACCATGAGAAGCTCCTACCTTGATCTCCAGCGAGCTCCTGCAGGCAGTAGTAGATGACACGAGCGCCGAGGCTGAAGCCGATGAGGCTGACGGGCCGCCTCCCCTTCAGGAGCAGCAGGGAGCACCCATCAAACCAACCGTAACATCGGTTTTATGGTTTTTATCAATGAAAACCACAGAAGACTTTAAGATTTATTCATGGTTGCTGCAGCTTCCTCCAGATGTTCTGCTGGAAGCAAACGTCTCCACGTACCTGCTGCCGGCTCCTCAAAACCTGAGCCAGGTGCTTCCCCACCTCCGCCGAGCGGTTCAGACAGACGCACCAGGGGTTGTCGATGACGCTGGCGGCAGCCAGCAGAGACGCGGGCCACGTCAGGGCGGTCACGATGCCTGGAGGGGTTCACAGAACCGAGGAGGACGGTGAGAGCCGGCAGAGGAGGCGCCTCCTCCTCCTCCTGCTGCTGGGCTGTCACCGCCTCCTACCTGACAGCACCGTGTACTTCAGGGCCTCCTGGGCCACCATGCTGACCAGCCCGTCCAGCAAAGAGGTCATGGCGGAGCCCAGATCCCGGAGGAAACGCGACTCCCACACCAGGCAGTGCTGCTCCCCGCACTCCCCCAGGCTGCTCCACGGGGCCTGGAAGGAGCCTGGAACACAGCAGACGGGAACATCTGAGCAGCACTTCAGCCTGGAGGGCTTTTGCAGCCGGCGCGGTGAAGGGGGCACTCGGCGCCAGATGAGTTTGTTTTAGTGGAGGAGAAAGGCTTTGGTTGATGTAAAAGCTGAAGAGCTCTGGTGAAGCACAAGAGAGCTGGATGCTGTTACATCTTTATATCAAAATTAATGAATTAATCCCAGACCTGGAAAAAAATCATCTTGATTATTATCATTAGTTATTAGTTTAAGTATTTGCCAGCCACTTATTATCTGCAAATATTCCCAACATGAAAATTGTACATTTAGAACATTTATTTTTAACCCTTTAAACCCTAAAATTCAGTTTTTGTCTACTTTTAATTTTCTATATTTTCAATATGAAAATAAAAGACCTGCTGATTATTTTGGATCATTTTAATAAGCACAGCCTCTCCTATGTGACACTACCTTTATGTTGTCATCTTTTCATGTTGTATTCACACACTAGACATAAAATCCTGCAAAAACAGAAAATTCATCTGGAAAAATGGGATTCATTTTCATTCATTCATTACTTATTAAAATAAAAGATCGCTTTTGTCCAAAAACTAAAAATAAACGCCATATTATCTCTTTAATTTAATAAAACCTCAATCACAGATTGTCAAAAAAGATTTAAGTCTATTTTAGACAGTTTTATTACGCTCCCTGAGCGGGATTTTGAGTTATTTTCATTTACATTTGTGACACTGTGATGCAGTAAAAAAGATCAAAGTGTAAAAAAAAGTGTATTCATCATTTTTTTTCTTATTATATTATACTTTGAATCTTTACTTTTACACCACAAGGTGTTAACATTTCAAACTCAAACAATTAAGAATAAAAAACAAAAACTAATTTTACCACATCCAAAACAGCAGGGAAAGATTGACCTCAAGCTCCTGGTTAATACCATAAGACACATGTAGACATTCATTAATCGTAAATTAATAACAATAGCAAAACATTAGAAAGGACATGAGTGATTCTATAGTTTCCTTTAAGCTGTTTGGGTGAATCTGATAGGTTTGAAGACTGGGATGAAGCAGAAGAGAAAGAACGAGGGAGGAAATGAGACACGAGGACGTGACAGCGGAGGAATTTAAGGATTTCGACTTTGGTTCATCATCTGGACAAAAACAAGCCGTAAGAGGTGAACTTTCTCTCAGGATGATGCTTTCTTCAGCGAGGATCCTCAGGGAGGAAAAAACTAGACCAGAGCGAAGTTGGTGCCCGCCGAGCGCTAAAACTGTTACCATGACAACGCAATGCCCTGCGTTTTAAATAGTCTGCTCTTAGTGACAGATGATTTAAGTTAAAAATATAACAGGACTGAAGTTCAAATAATGGATTTTTTTTTGTAAATTACCATAGTACGATGGGATAATGGTCGCCCAGGTGAGCAGTATCAGACATGAACGGATTTACAGAAAAAGCAACTGATGCGGAAATTAGATAAACAAGATAAAAAATAAAAAAAAGACACTGAAATGTCTGTAATGAGGTAACCCGGATAACTTCATATCCTCGACACGTTTGTTTAATTTTTGTTAGTGGATTTTGAGTTATATTTTTTGAGCCCAATAAGAAATGCTGGCCCCACTTATCTTTTTAATGGTTCCTTCCGCAGTGATGTCATCACTTTTTGGGGGAGGGTTGTGCACTATGTTAAAACTTCCACAGAGGTGCAAATATTGGTGAATTTTTTAATTTGTGGGGCGAGCAACATTTGAGAGGGATGAATTGTGAAAATAATCTGGTCCTTTGGGGTCCTTGGGACTGCAGGAGGACAGACATATAACAATTTAATCCATTGTTTATAGGATTTAAAGTGACTCTACCATGAAAAGCATTTTTTTTTAGGTTTTAAATGCATTTTACTGTTCATTCGTCACTATAAAGAACCCCAAAGCTATATTTTGATCTGTTCTTGGATTTAAGAGTAATCCTCTACAAACCTGCAGTCTGCAGCAGCCCCTCCCATACCCATGAAAACGAGCGGTTGGAAACGTGCTGACGTGAGATCGTTGCAGGAAGAGTCTGTGCTGCAAGCTCCGCCCCCAGACTACAACAAACACACCCCCATCTTCTCCATGGAGCTGTGTCAGGAGATAACTACCTTCCTGTACCAGAACCGCTCTCTGACCCATCTTTCAAGGTGGTCGGACTGAACTTCTGTTCACTCTGAGATTCCTCAGTCTGAATATGAAACGAACCGGGAGCGGAACAACTGAACCAAAACGGCCACCGTACCCGACAGTCACGTGATGCAAACACGGTAGAAATGAGGTGATCGGTGAGCCGCAGACAAATGTAGAGCATTTGATTATCATGTTATCCAAAATGAAATAATTGTTCCAACCGTTCACTTGGTAGAACGTTTATTCTAACACAGAAACATAGAACTCTCTTTTCTGTGTCTCCTACGCGGCGCCGGCTGCTGCCGTGAAAACTATTGTAGTTTCAACAGAATTCTCTTAAAAACAAACCATAAAACCACAACGATGAGACACGGAAACTCATTAAATGTGGATGAATTCATGCTCAATAAAACAACTTTTAACTTGATCCACATTGATTCTACCGCCGTGTCTTTTAGCGTGTGTACCTGTACGTCTTCTGTAACCGTCATGCAGGATTCCTCCGCGGTACCGAACCGTGTTGAATCTGGTCTTCATACAGACGCTCAAAATCCATCAGAAAAATAAAAAGTTTGATAAAAGGAAACGTCTGACAAGATTTTGCATCTTTAGTCACGCAGTTTTGTTTAGTTTGATCAAGCTGAGGAGGCTCGGAGAGGCGGGTTCAAGGATGACATCAACAAGCAGCAAAAGGCGGAGCCTCAGAAACTGAGTCGTTAACTACTGAAATACTATTTGTTAAGTTTGCTAAAATACTGGAAGTTTTGTTAAAGAACTAAGAAAGAACGCTGAAGTTGACTTAAAGATCTGAAAATTTTGCAGTAAAATTGCTTAAAATCCCTAATACTTCCCAATTTTGCAAAAATATTTATTCAATTAACTAAATTGGCCAAAAATGTTAGCACGTTTCAAAAATATTTGCTAAATTCCAAATGTTTTGAAAATTATAATAATATATTTTTTTAAAAATTGCTCACGAATATGTTTCAAGTTTTATTGTTAATCTACTTAAAATTCTGAAATGTGGAGACTTTCTCATTCATTTGCTATGGGGCATATTTTAATCAAAATTTCTAAAACTATGAAGTTTATAAATACCAGAAATACAAACAGTAATGTCTTGAAGCTGAGTGTTTTGATACCAAGATTGACGAAATCACTGCAAGTGTGATTGAGTTTTTATGTACCAAAAAATCACTATAGTGTTAATGTTAATCACACAATAAAATGAGGTGAGCATCTGAAAAAAGGAGCTATTTTTCATTAAGTTTTGGTCTCACTCAAATATTAAAAAAGTGCATTTTTTGGTGCTAAACGCTCACAACTTTGATCAACTTTACTACACCCCGACTCCATATATTATAAAGTAACTAATGGACTATTTTACTAGTCGATTAATCGTGGCAGGCCCAATCAGAACCCAAACAGGAAGTGGACTCCTGTCACTTACTGTACTTCCCGCTGCAGAGCCAGCCCGTCACCGCGATGCTGACGTGGAGATGCTTCCCGGAGTTCATCGGCAGGAATTCAAACTCCTCTATCGCACCGACGCACTTCTTCATTTTATATCCTGCAGACAGTCATCAGAGCCAGCTGTGGAAAACGTAGAACCAGACTGAGACCGTTCACTGAGGTCAGAGAGGATGGAGACAAACAGAACCACCAGAACATCAGCCACAGGCTGAGGGAGCCCACGGAGGCCGTTCTGAACCGGCCGTGAGCTGAGCCGGCTCCGGAGATTCTGGAGAACCCGAAAGTGTTCGCTTGTTGAAACTGCAGCTCTGCATCTTAGCAGACCTGTACTGATCTGCAGGAAAAACCGTCAGCTTAAGGGTTTGTGAAAGACCTGCTGCTGAGCTGGGACCGGTTCTGAATAAACTCTGGACAGAAAGGTCAGAGCAAAAGGTCTCCAGCTCGTCCTCATGAGTCCAGAACTGGACTGAAGGAAGGAGATGGAGAACTTCCACGTCTCTCCTGCAGCCGATGTTTAAAGGTTTTAGCATATTTCTGGAGGAAACATTGCCGTCTCACCAGTCAGCCCGGCCCCCGCCGCCCCAAACAGAGACGCCATTATGGCGATGCCAGCGGCTGAGCCCAGCGCAGCAGCCCCTCCCGCCCCCAGCACGGCGCCGGCTCCTGCTGCCACCAGCGGTGCTGCCAGTCCTCCCGTCACGCCTGCAGACGACACCCAAAAACACGGACGTTCATTTCTCCCGAGAGCTTCACAAACTTCCGTCGACGGACGGCTCCTCCTCACCGATCACGGTGCCTCCCCCCACCGTGGCCAGCCCGATGAGGAGGTAGCGCCTCAACTTCCGCCCTCGCTCTCTTCTCAGCCGCCGCGTGGACTCCTCCCTGCAGAGGACCAGATGTAGAGTGAAGCTTCATGAAGCTTCGTGAAGACTCCGTCTGAGCTGCAGAGAGGAACCTTACTCGCTCTCCTCCCCCGCCTCCCTCAGCCTCTCCCCCAGAGTCTCCTCAAACTCCTCCAGCCGCCGTGGGGGGGTGCGCAACAGACAGCTGACGTGTCGGATCAGAACCCGGGCTCTGGCATCGTACTGGCCTGACAACAGGAAGCGTCAGCACCCCTCAAAGCCAGCAGTCTTTCATTTCAGAAGAGTCTTACCATCTTTGACGGAGAAGGACACCAGATCCTGAAACCAAACAAGTCCATTCAACCGACATTGTCATCCAGAAACAAACTTGACCAAAGCAGGACAGTTACATCCTCAGTGAGCTCAGCTTTCAACTCCACGTCTCTGCATGAACATGTTTCTCCCTAATGTTCCCCAGCAGACCATTTCTGCTGGACAGTGCAGTACCTGTACGATGGGCGTGGCTCCTGCAGCCAGAAGGGGGTCCGCTTGTAGGATGGACAGAAAGGTGTCAGAGCCCTCCACGCCCAGACCTGACAAGAAAGCTCCCATGACGGGCATCACCGACTCGTCCAGGTCCAGCCAGGTCACCAGCTCCTTCAGGAACTGCTCCCGGAAAGATCTGGGCAAACGGGAAGACTCAGAGGGGGAAGGACACGGATTCCGGATCCAAAGACTGGGATGTTGTCTGAGTCTTCATGATCCAAAGACTTCAGGGGCAACCCCGGCAATCTTGAAGTTTCTAGAACAACTGCAAGATTTGGCAAAGCAACCTCTTAGCAACTACAGAAACTGCAAGCCCAAGCTACCGTCTGGGTTGCTATAGAAACTGGGATGTTCCATGTCAGATTCTTTAGGATCTAAAGACTTCAGGGGAAATTCCAGAAATCTTGCAGTTTCTATACCAAGTTTCTATAGCTTGGGGTTTGTATAGAAAGTGGGATGTTGTTTGAATCTTTGTTGTCAGATTCTTCATGATCCAAAGACTTCAGGGGCAATCTTGCAGTTTCTATTGCAACCCCCAGCTACCACTTATTATTAACCTTTATTTAACCAGGATAGTCCCATTGAGATTTCAAACCTCTTTTGCAAGGGAGTCCTGGCCAAGAGGCAGCCACGGTTAAAATAAAAATACTTGGCGGTAGCTGGGGGCAATTTTCTTTAAAGAAAACTGCATGTTGTTCCAGTCTTTGTTGTCAGATTCTTTAGGATCTAAAGACTTCAGGAGCAACCCCAGCAATCTTGCAGTTTCTATAGCAACTCTAAGCTACCGCCAGGTGGCAGCTTGCAGCATTGCTGGGAAGTGTCTCTTGAACTTTATGATATTTTAATTATTATCACCAAAACAATAATGATAAAAAAAAGTCTTCTAATTGTATTCTTGTTTTTACTTTTCCCCCTTTCAGGTTAATGCGGGACTGCAAGTCTTCAAACTGGTCCACAGAGAAACGTGGCTGTTATTCAGCTGCATATGGAGGGATTTCTGCGCCATTATTCCATGTGCATCACTTACTGTTTAGAGCGTAAAAGTTTAAGTATTTTGTGTGCCCAAAAAATTATTTTGTACAAAATCCTAAAACTGTCTGCCCTACCTTTTTTAAAGATCCTTTTCTCGTGATAACGAGATCCACTATCTCATTATCACGCTAACACTTTACCTGTATTAAGTCTCTTCTTTCACAAAAGAAGAAAACGCTCTCGAAAAGTTGTTGTTTTGTCTATTTTTGGATTTATTGATGGATCTACGCTCCTTAAACGTCTTAATTCTGTTTCATTCTCTCTTTGCTTCCCTAAAACCCTCGATGACAGGTTGAATGACAGAACTCTGACAGAAAGCGGAAAAATGGCAATACCAATCACAGACATGAAGATTGATGCAAATCAGCTCGTAGACTGATTGTCTGTCTGTCTGTGATTGGCTGGCTTTTGTGGCACTGGTTCCACTGCCAAGCAGAGGAGACAGCATTTCTTTAGAGTGAAGATGTGCTTCTTTGCAGGTATTTTTGGGTTCCAGTATACGAATTTCTGTTTCAAGTGCAAAAAAGTTTTTGAGCATTTGGAGAATTTTTAAAACAGTGAGAGTTGCGTTTGGAATAATGGCACAAACATCTCTCCGTAGAAGCAGGTCCTGCAGCTTATGAACACAGTTTTGAACCAGCGTCAAAGCAGCAAATTCGGGAAGGGGAGGCGGCCTGCATTGACCTTACAGTAGGTAAGAAGTAACAAAGTGACTGTAAGGAGTCTATCATTTGATTTTACATTTCTAAGAAGGAACAAAAACATAGATTTCAATTCACAATCTTGTCAATAGATTGCACTTTTTAACCGTTAACTCTCAAAGAGATATTCAAATGTTGTAAGTAATTTATTGAAGGGGAGGTGTTGTGAAAAACCCCTGAAAAACTCAGCTTTGCTGTCAGATTCTCAGGTGTTGCAGGACACACGGATTCCTGAGGATCTGCTCACCTGTTCTCACATCCAGCAAACAGCTGTCCTAAGGAGACTCCACACAGAGCAGCCAGAGCAAAGCGGCTGGCTTCAGGCAGCTGCCTGCTGATGATCCCGTCATGCGGAGCATCTGGTTCTGGCCCCCCGGGATCTGCAGTTCAATCGTCAGGATGAAGGATCCGTTAGTGATCCACAATAACAGAACAGTCACTTCAAAGAATCACTTCTGTTTCTGAGAGACAGTAGACTTTTAAAGATGACCTCAACCCGGAAAATCTGGTATTTGCGTTCATTTTGGCTTTAATTAAACTGAAGCCAAACCTCTAGTTTGACTAAAGTCGGCACTTTGAAGAACAGCTGGCCGGTCGAGCTGAAGCTGAGAGCGGCTAAAGCCCAGAAAACCCGCCGAACAACCAAAGTCGATCAACATCCGTGTTTGTCTCCTTAATGTCTCTGAGTGCTGTAAACTAAACTGGATCAACGAAAACTTTCACCTGGTAAGAAATCAGAGTCCATGTTGTTTAGTTTCTCCTCCATGACTGCAGAACAACTTTTGGTGCGTTCAACGACTCACGCTGAGCTCGGAATTTACAACACTTTCCCGATTCTTCTTAAAGATTCGGTTTTAAATAACGACAACTTATTATTATTATTATTATTATTATTATTATTATTATTATTATTATTAATGAGGATAATTATTATTTAACTCTTATTGCTTTGTGCCATGGGAAATCTTTGCTGAATGAGTCACAAAAAACCTGAAAAAATTACATTTAATAGAATGATAAAATTTTTTGATGAATTCAATGACCATATTACCGAGACAGTCTATCAAAAACAGTTTCCTAATCATTACTTTTTGATATTAAATACTTTTATTTCCTGTTTTAATCTCTTTTCTCTTCAGAGTTTCAATATTTACCACAGTTTTAAAGGCATCGAAAGACATAAGTGACGTCACTTCCACGTGTTCTCGGAAGAAGGCAGAAGTTTATTTCTGATTTACAACTGACATTAAAGTGACATATTTTGACTTACTTGGATCTGCAATGAAACGTTTTTATTGACATAAACTAAAATCTGACATCCCGAGACTTTAGCTGGAAGATCTGCAACTTCACTGGCAGATGTAGAAAACTTTACACCAGAAAATCCATCAGTGATTCTCAACTCTGACCAGCAGGTGAGAGTGTAACTTCAAATATCTCAACTCCTCCTACAACTGCTGACACGTAATTCTTAGTTTAGTTCTTTAAAAGTGTTTATTATGTTATATAAAACAAATAAAGAATATGTATTATTAAAATCATATTTATTTGGAGTATTATATTATATTAAATTTTATTATATTATGTTACATTAGATAATACTATATTATATAACAATATATTACAATACATTACATTATATTATATATCATTTTCATAGTGTTTTATAGTATATTATGTTATATTATATTACGTAATATATTATATTTTATTACATTATAATTCATTACATTAGAATACATTATATTAAGCGCTTCATTTCCAGAATGAGCATCAGACCGTCGTCAGGCTGCAGTTGTGTGACGCAGCAGCAGGTTTTCACGCTCTACAGGGCAGACTTGACGTTTTGAGGACGTCTCCTCATCTTTTCCAGCAAGCTGTTGCTTGTCTTCCATCCATGTGTGGTAGGAGAGCAATTTTATCAGCAGTCATCATTGGGAGAAACAGCAGTCACTGAAAGAAACCAAACAGACTGACGGGCGGTGAGGTGAAGCGCTCCGGAACCCCGAGGAGTTGACTGATTGTGGCAGGAAGAATGTTGCACAAGCTGCTTAGCATAATGGATAACACTGCAGAGTTTCTGCACGACGTGGAGACTAAACAACAGAGTGCATTCAGCTGCAGGCTTTTTCAACACCACTGCAGTCCAGCAGGTCATTCCTGCCAACAGAAAAACTGTCATCACTACAATAACAATCCTACAATAACTATTTGTTCCTATGTTTCTTGCTTTATGATCAAAAATCCCTGCAGAAACTGTATTTCCTGTTTCATGAGTTAAGTCAAACTCAGTTTAGTTTCTCACAGCTACTTCACAAATTGAAAATACACTTTACAGCATGTATTGTCCAGTTTAATGTTCTACTGTTGTCTTTTCACATCCCAAAGTTGTCTTTTTTCTTCCTGTAGTTCTACGTTTTCCTGCTGTAGGTTTCTTTTTCTATCTTAATATAAGTTCGCTTCCTTCCACCCCCTTTCAAGCGATCTATTTGTGATTTATTATGTGAAGTTATTCCATGTATTATAACCTGATTGCTTGAAATAAACCATTTCATTCATTCATTCATTCATTCATTCATTCATTCATTCATTCATTCATTCATTTATTCATTCATTCATTCATTCATTCATTCATTTATTCATTCATTCATTCATTCATTCATTCATTCATTCATTCATTCATTCATCTTAACCTTCTTTTTTTTCATTCTATAGTTGTGTTTCCTTCAGGGTGGACCGCTGTTCACCGTATACGTAGTAAAACAGTTGATCTGCACATGTCAATAGGTGTGTGAATTATAACTGATGAGATCCAAAAAACTGACGTATGGATTTAAACAATATTTGGTTTTTGTGCACATAAGTGAGAAATGGTTCAAATGGAGATTTGTTCTTTGCACTGATCAGATCAACGAGCAGAGTTTGGTTAAAGTTTCAGTTTTTAGGTTTTCTGTCTGCAGCTCCTCCACCGGTCACAGATCCCAGCTTGGAATCCAACACAAAGGCAGAAGACAAACACCGGAAAACTGTGAGCAGGTTGGTTAAACGCCCAGCAGGCCTCTGTGTGGACGGGCACTTTGTACAGTGCGGGTACTTTATCAAAATAATGTCCCGGGCTTGTCACAGAGGAATCTGCAGACCTGCATGAGCCGTACGTCTCTGTCTCTGAAGGTCTTCCTGTTTATTCTGCCGCTGAACTCTCTGGAGTGTCGTAAACAGGCCTCTACATGCGGCCGCCGCTCCGTGTGCCTGCATTGGAACTCTGTTTGGATCCGTAATGATGTGGGATTTGTCCCAGACCAACCATTTTTAAACATCGCGGTGGATTTTCCTTGAGTGGAGGTTGGGAAATAAAGACTCCTGCATGTCAGCCAGACCGCAATAACTGCTGCTGTGCATGCGGAGCGTCAAGGATGTCACTTATGAGCACATTTGTGGACGGTGGTGAGTCCTGCCTTGGGATTTTGAACCAGCTGTGATGCGAGTAACAGAGCTAGTATAAGATGCCAGAAGTTACAAGCTGGAGAAGTACGGTGGACTGGGGTTCCATCCTCTGTTTCTATCTACTCCTCTTTTCTTTATCATTTATTTTGAGTCCTCCATGCCTCTGTTTGGTGCAGTGTGACTCGTGTTGTCCTTCTGTCCCCTCTTTCCCTCAGGACAGATTCCAGATTCTAGTCTGTGCTCCTGTTCGTGGCCGTGGACCTCGTCCCCGGCTCGCTTCACGTCCCCAGCTGTCCCCCTGTTCCATCTGGATGAAGCCCATCTGCTACACCACACGTGTCAAAGTCAAGGCCCGGCGGCCGGATCCGGCCCTCCAGATCATTTTATTTTATTGTTAATAATGACCCGATGTTATCTTGCGCTTATTACTAACTTGTATAATTTTAACAAAATATATATTTTATGGAGAGTAAAATATTGAAAATTATTTAAGGTTAAAGTTGATTTATTCTGGAATAATATTCCTGCCTTTTTATGATTCATAATTATGTTTAAAAGTTACAAGTTTAATGTTTAAATTGGCGTTCTGCTAGCTTTTTGGACTATTTTGGTAATTACTAAGATTTTTTAGGCTATTTTGGAGTTTAGCTAATATTTCAGCTTCATGCTAGCTGTTTTGGCTAATTTAGGCTTTTTTTCAGATTTCTATGGTATTTTGAAGTGTATCTACATGCTAGCTGTTTTGGCTAACTTTTTTGTTTGTTTTTTTCAGGCTAATTTGGCATTTCGCTATAATTTCATCTAGCTACCAGCTTCAGCATCTTCAGTGGCCACATTCAGCTTACAGCATTCACACCACAGTTAATGTTATATACACGTATATATCTTAAAAAGTTACAGTTTAAAAGTTTTAAAATTGTAGTTTTAGAGTGTTCAACAAATGTTTATCCTGTTCGTCCCGTGACCTAAAGTGTGTTTTGGATTTTGGCCCCTTGTGTGATTGAGTTTAGCACCCCTGTGCTACACTAATCAAATACGTAGCTGTAGAATTAGATAAGCTAATTCTTCTTTAACTGTCCTGGTACAATGTAATGTTTGTCTTGTTCATGTGGACATCCCTCAGGTTTATTCTTTTTTTAACTGTTTTATTTTAGGAGTTTCTCCTCACAGGGAAGCCCAGTTTAGTTCTGTAATCAACTGTTTGTGTTTTATGACTAATTTTTTGTTTTTGGACGATTACCGATGTGAATCCTTTTGAGACAATTGTGTTATGTAATTGGACTTTATGAATAGAATAGAATTGAATAAAATAGAGTAAAACAAAAGATCTAAAATGTCCATTGTAAATGAGGAGAAAACCATCTGGAGATCCCACCTCATTACAAGCTGCACCAGGATTCTCCTGTTCAACTCAAACAACAAGTCTGTCCTGCTGTATAGATCAGAAATACAGACAACCATCAGTTTCTATCTGAGAAGTGTCCTCCAGATCTACTGACCAGAAACCATCAGCAACCCAAAGCTCTGGTAAAAAACAAACCAGGGGGTGACGATGGTCACCTGACGATGGTCTACACCAGACCAGGGATTCAAGATCCTAATGAACGGACGGACACACCAACTGACTCACTAACATGAGAGCAATCAACATTTCTTGGTGTGTACTTGAAACTTTTGCTGTTTCAGCTCCTGAACTCGTAGCTGTGGAGGAAGTTCAGATATTTCAAGCAAATGAACTTACAAAAATGGGATCCATAGGCCTCACTAAAACAGACACTCAGACCTTTAATCCAACACCTCGAGGAATGATCATCTGGCCTGCCGTTGGATGAGTGTCTCGTTGTCCTGGCTGAGATGAATCTAAGATTCTCTTCTGATGATGTTCCCTTTAAACAGGATGACAAAGTAGACCAATAATGGAGCATTCAGAGCCACTTTACTTATCTTAGTTCTATCATTAGTTTATGAAATTTGATCCTAACGATAAGTTTAAGCTTTCTTGTGCTGTACCCTCTCCATCGTCATTTCAATACCCTGACCCAACCAGGGGGTGTTTTTAACATTTAGGCAACTGCAGCTGTATATCATTCTCAAAGCTGATACTGGTGACCTTAGAAAATAAATACATCATATATATCATATCATGCATGTATAGAAAGGAATAGAAATTCTGGATTCTGGGCTTAGAGATGCTCGATGCATTTCTCCTCCTTCAACTCATTTCTGGATTTTGTTGATGAATGACTATTGTTGGATGAAGCAAGTTCTCATCAGTGTCCACATCCAGAAGTGTCTGGATCTGCAGTGGGTAGGACAATGGTAAATGGTGGATGCTTATATGCTGCTTTTCTGACAAGATTAGCAACACAGGTGAACACAAGGCAGAACGTAGTCAGGAGACATGCCAGGGTCAAACGTCGGCAGGAGATGAGAGAACAGGCGAGAGTCAAACACAAAGGAAGAATGCTCAGACTGAATGCATACAGTAACAAGACTTCACAGTGAGCAGAGTGAGGAGAGGATATGCAGCACTGGTGATGAGGACCAACACCTGGTCGTGACAGGAAGATGGTGGCTGATGCATGATGGGAATTGGAGTAAAACACAATGAAAGATGCAGTTAGTACGCAGGTGAGGGCTCCCTCTGGTGGTCGGAAGAAGACATGACTGGCTGACCCAAAGAGTCCTCGAGAAGACCCTGAACCCCATGTTGCTCCTGGTGGTGACAGGTTGGCGACGGTGTTCTGCAGTAGAGTCGGCATCCGTGTGCGTGTCTGAATGGGATTGTAAACCCCTTAACGCTACAAGTATAGACCATTTACCAATGTCTTTCAAATTTGAACAGTTTAATGAAACCAACATTTGTTCTTCAGAAACAAGAAAGTTCTTGATTTTCTGGGATGGAATTTCAACATGTGGAAAAACAGACATTCTAAGCCATTGACAACCACCGTTCATCCATTCTAGGAACTTTGAGATCAGTCAAAAAAAAAAGATTTGAACCAAGTGATCACAGATCCATGAAAAGTGAAGCTGGTGTTTGTTAAACTTGTTTAATTTTAAACTTTTTGGTTGCATTTTACAAAGAAAATAAAGTTTGAACCAAATCCACAGTCTTTATCCTTTGCCCGGCTCTCATGCTTCACCCCGGGGCCAAATTCCCTCCTGGGGCTGAGCGGCGAGCGTGATCGTGCGTTAAAACTTACAATGGATTACTCATTTCAAAGCAGACAGACGAGACAAGTTCAAACACCTCCTCCTCTGTCTCAATATCACCAAAAGACAATATGGTTCTGCTGCAGCGTCAGTTCAACTGAGCGGACCGCGTGACCCCGACCGTGTGCGCAGGAAGTGGACAGACGTGCACAGCAGACCTCATCCGGATGTGGGTGACATGATTGTGTTAACGAGCAGGACGGGCCTTGCAGCAGGCCTGTCATCCGTCCGTCTGAACCGCCGTGGCTTGTTTCACACCTGGAAGAGTCAAAGTTTACACCTGAGCCGTTCTCAGACGCTTACGACAGATCATGCAGGCTTCTGTGTTCCCGCTGCTTTTGTGTCTCATTCACAACATGCAAATACAAGTGGGGTGAGAGGGTTTTCTGAAAAAAGTTGGCTGAGCTGCCAGCCCCCCCACCACCATCCGAACTTGCCCTGACAGATTCCTTTGAGGTTCCACTTGTAATTAGAACACATCTCTGCTTATTTAAACCTCCAAAAATGCCCCAAGAGGGACTGCGGCGCATCCAAACCTCCTCAGTCAGAGCACATGTGGGGGCTTGAGTGGGAGCTCTTGTTATTGTTTACTGAGGGGTTACCAAGGCTGGAAAGCAGCAGGAACCGCTCTGCAGAAAGTCAGGAGCATTTTAAAAAAAGAAGAAAGCAAAGAGGAGATGGACAGTCCAGCTGCAACCCAGGGAGACCAGAAGACTGGAGCTGCACAGATGGAATGAAGAAAATGCAGCCGGAGCAGAGCCTGCAAACCGTAAAGGGAAGCAGAAGAGGAGCAAGAAGAGTTGGAGACACGACACTTTTCCAAGAGCGCTGGGTTGGATGTGGGATGAGCTGGTCCGTCTTCCCACAGCCCGCCGGAGAACTCGCATGAGTCACAGCCACTGACCTTTCATGTGGCTTCCAAACAAGGGGAGGTTCTAGGGTTTCTAAGGCCTTTTCTTGAGCTCCCTGTTGTGTTGTTGGATGGAAAAAAAAAAAAAAACAACAGTGAATGCTCTTTTCTCCTTCAAAAAGCAGAGTTGCAGTCATGAATTCCTGCTTTGGAAGCAGCTGATGGAATCTTCCCACAGGACTTCAGGCCCATTATAGGTTTCTCACATGCTGCTGAAGTGAGACCCGCGTGTGCTGTTAAAATCGAAATGCTCTTTTCCTCATAAATTACGGCTCCTTTTAGCTGCAGCTGGAAGATAAAACAAATCTCCGACTTTAAATCTTCACTTCACATCCTTCATGCATATCTTTATCAATTAGTAATCCTGCTTGAAAGACGATGGTATTTAGAAACAAAAACACTCCTCTCCGTCGACTGAACAGTGAGTCTATTGTAAGAGCCCCTAAAACCCGTTATGGAGCTCCATTGACCCAACTTGGCAGAACCAGAGGGGGCCTTTGACATTTTACTGTGGAAACTTGCAGTGGGTGTTGGCCCCCATCACGGCGGAGACTTGCTGGCTGATGAATGCTGCAAAACAGATGTCGGAACTTCAGAGATTGACTCCAGTTTTGCTGTGAGATAGATTCACTCGGAGAGCGGAAGGTGGATTTTGATCCACGTAACTTGATAGATTTGTTTTCCAAAAGCTGAGATTCCTCAGAGTCAAATTGTTGTTTTTGGGAAAAAACAATGAATCTTTGAGTTCTTCCAATCAGCATTGTGCTTCTTAAAGCTACAGATCTGATGAAGTTAGGGAAAGGTTTCACTCGTGTAAAAGATGTGAACCTGCTGAGCACAGGATGCTGACGCTCCTGGCAGGAAGACGTCTCAGGAGGTGAGCGCCGCTCAGGAAGGCGCTGGGTACTTGCCGTATTTCTGGTCTTTTGCACATCCTGTTGCTGGGAATTCCCTCCTTGTCAGTATTTTTAGTTTAAGAGCCATCATGAATCATAAAAACATGTGCGGGCGTCAAAATCAGTCCAGTGGTTCGTTTTGATCCGTTCTCGTTTGGCAGTCATGTCTAAATGTGCGTTCTGCTAATGATTTAGGTCTTCACAACCTCTTTCTGTCCATGAATCTTGTGTCTCTTGCTGTCAGAAAAGACCCTGAATACCACAGACTGGCAGAAACTTTGATTAGCATTCCTGTGTGCAGCCTGCTGCTCTGCAGCGAAAAATCGGAGCACATAATTACCACCGGACTTTGTCTAGGAGCTAAAGTTACATGAAGCTCCAACCCAAGCTGCTTTCAGAGCTTTTTCAGGCTTCACTCTCTCCCAAAGGACACATTCTGCTTTCACAGTTATCACACCCTGAATCTTGCATTAATGCAGTAAACTGTTCCACTGCATCATCTGTGAGTCGGTGTCTCCTCCCTCTGGAGCTCTCAGCCTGTCTGCTGCCCTGAAATATGACGGTATGTGAGAAGTGGACTGAGTCTGACGTCACCAATAAAAAAATAGTTTATTCCGGCTCCAGACAATGAAATTAATTTTGTTTTGTAATTTTTTGGTGACATTGCCATGTTGAAGCCAGACATCGGTCAGAGTCAATCTGTGTGTTGCCTTGACAGATTTATGCAAAAGTTTATAGAAATTCTGGAACTGTCAAATGAAAAAAACAAATTTTGCAATTACAATCTTTCTATAAATTCATACATATGCGAATAAACACAAACTTACTCAAAAAGTCATTCAAAAACTCGGATGTGAACAATACTTTGATTTACAGCAGAGACATTCACACTAGAGCTCATCATCTATCAAAGGAGACGTCGGAGTCTTCTTCAGGAGGAAGAAGAGCGGCATGGAGCGACATGGAGCGGCGAGTAACGTGCGAGTGGCTACGGAGGAAGAGATTTTGGGAAATTGTGTTGGATGATTTTACAGAGGAGCTGTGGATCCAATAATTCCACATGACACGCGCAAATTTTGTGACGCTCTGGGACCTTTTGAGGCTTCTGCTAAAGTGGGTTGGTTACGTGACTCATTTAATTGAAAAAAAGTGTTTTTCTAATATATGATATTTTTTAAAGACATCTGTGTTTCCATGTGGCAAATTTATTATCACAAATCCAGTTTGTGCAATTTCATAGTCAATGGAAATGCACATAATGTTTCCATGGCCAATCAGGAGTGAGCTTGTTGGAAGGCCACGGCCCTACCCAGACGCAGTCTTACATCTGGTTCACATCCCACACAAAAGCATCATGGAATGGAGGCCACTTCCATTCGGCGCCCTTGTTAACCTATGTTGTGGTTTACATCAGACGTGGAGCGGCCGTGTGGAGCGGCCTGCACCGAGTGCAACGGTTTTGGCGTCTGGTCTATATTTTGCTTCAACCATGAGCGATCAACATCAAATCTGGCAGGAAGTTATGCTAAGGCACACGAGAAAATCCAGTCAATTTTCAAAATACAACCCAAACACAATCAAATTTACAAATACAGATAACCCTATCTCCGTCTCACCCCCCACCCCCCCGCAGTTGAAGAATGTTCGTTACCAATAATACAGACACACTTCTAAACATGCATTGTAAACAATTGTTAAAGAACATTGGAGTATTGCTCAACATCGTTTTTTTATTCAGAACAATAGACTGAAGTCGTTTCATGAGGACTGTTGCTCTGTCTCTGTGCCTTAAAATGTGCGTTCTTCCTTCTTCATCAGTTAAGTGTGAGAGAGCATCTTTATCCATACTAAACACCTGCTCTGGATGATAATTATCCTCCGCGATCATCAGGATATTTCCGAGGTGCTTCTGAGTCAGTTGATGCCATTACTCCATGCAGGCTCGCTGTGAGTCTATGAGTGCCGGTGTTGTGTGTGTGTGTGGGGGGGGTATTGTGGGGGTGTGTGTATGTGTATCAGACGGGCTGGCGTGTTCTTCAACTGTTCTCCCATCCTGGAGAATTCCTGCAGCATCTTTGGAAGAAAATGTTTCATTCAAGCATCTTGAGTTGTCTGACTTTTTGTGACAAACCAGAGAAGTTGCATGACTGAAAATACACAAATCAATGACTATGGAAAGGGGGGGTGGATTTGAATGTTGAAAACACAATCAACGAGAGAGAAGCAGAGAGCAGTTGGAGACAAGTCTACGAGCTCTAAAAACCACAGCTGGGCAGAAATGCCTGTCGACCGTCGCAAAAGGATTCCGCGAGCTCTTCGCTTCGCGGCGCTTTCGTGTGCGATGTAACTCGGCGTTAACATTAGGTAAAGTAAGGTGATTGCCTGGGGCCCCCAAATCTGGTTCCCCAACCTGAACACTTGAGAGAAGTGTTGAAAATTATTAAAAACACACCCCAAATCAGTGAAATGACATCAGACCGATTGTCAGGAGTCGGCACTCTGTCTCCCCCTCCGGCCACCAGCAGGTGGCATCTCCAGAGTACTGACTGAACTTCATCTCCCAGCAGCCCCTGCCCACAGGTCCTGGATGCTGCTTATATATATATAAGCACCCAGCTGCTTCTTAAGCAGCACACAGAGCCACACTCTGTGTGAAGTATTGTTTGTGCCATCCTGCCTGCATTACTGAGCATTTTTTCCTGACCTCACCATCTGACCCTACGTCTTCCCTTTAGCCTGCCGCCTGCCCTGACCGACACCTGGACTCTGACAACTCTGGCCCTCCTCTGATGCCTCCATGCTTGTTGACTCTGATTTAGTTTAGAGCACTTCTTGCTGTGCTTAGCTCCTGCCTGAACGAATAAACCTGCTGCTCATGGAACCAGCTGTCTGCCCGTTTGTGACACTGATCATGTGAAAGATATTTGTCCACCCCTGTCTCCCTGCAGTAATGGAATATTCCAGACAACACAAAGTTCCCAGATTGGGCGCTTTTCTGCCCAATTGAACGGTTTTTATTCTGATTTTGATAACAAAAATTGCTTCAGGTGAGTGGACATAATTTGGGTAAGTTTGGGATCGGTTCAGCAGCTTTTAGTTCCTTTTTGAGAAATGTTTCAACCAGGGATGTCAGGGTCAGCAGGTGAAGCAGTGCCTCACCTGCTGTCATATGTATAGCCTTTTAATAATAAAAGAAAAGTGTCGTCTGACATCCCAGCCAGCAAGGCCAAGTTGGCCCCATATGGCTTAAAAGTGGGCGGACAATGTAGGCCCCAATTGGGTTTGTCCGCAGTTTCCATGGTGGCCCCAGGTGTGTTTGCCCACATTGACTTAGGTGGCTACGCTAGCCAGTTGCCCGGTGGACAACATAGCGAGCTCCGATGCCCAGGGTCCAGCAAAGCAAGCAAGTACTGCTGCCCAGGAGTCAGCAGGGGCGCTGTCCAGGCTTCCAGCCCCTGGGTAGTGGAGCCAATGTGGGCAAACACAGCTGGGGCCACCATGGAAACTGCGGACAAACCCAATTGGGGCCTACATTGTCCACCCACTTTTAAGCCATATGGGGCCCACTTGGTCTTGCTGGCTGGGATGTTCCATACATGCAAATGATACGTTTGATCCTAATCGTTCTATTTTTATCCTCAAAACCGCTGTGTTATGTGTATTTCCTGGCTGCCAGGTTGAATTTATTTCAGTTCTAAATGCTTATCAAAACATTCTTGACGTTGAAGAAAATATTCAATGTTTTAACCTGGTGAGGTTTAAAAAAAAAGATGAAAACAAGCACCGCAGAGGGCCCCATTTAATTTTTCGCCTGGAGCCTCCAAACCGTCAAGTCTGCCACTCCCACTTGAAAAAGGGCTGCGCAAAATCTGTCAAATGTTTGAATGTTAAGGGCCAGCAGGCTCCACCTACTTTTGTTGAGTTATCTGATTGGTCAGTTTATAACTTGATATAGAGAAAATATTTTTAAAAAGACTATTCTAATAAAAGCTGTTCTGTCCAATAGAATGACTGAGGAGCAGGGTCATCGATTCTGCATCTCATCTGGGTTCAAACGCGTGTGTGCAGGCCTGAGAACAGGTGAGCCGTCACACACCTGAAGGCGAGCCGACTTAGAACATGCTCACGTGTTTGTGATCACGGATGTGTGAGAGCATCTTGAACTGTTTAGTGCTCTCTGCACACCAGCACCACGGGGGGGTGTGAAGAGAAATGATGGTTCTTCAGCTCATCCTGTGTGCGGTGTCGGTGACCGTCATGTGACAGCCTGTTCCCTCCTGAAGAGAATAAGGTCATGAACACACCTTAAAGCAGCAGCGAAGCCGGGAGACCAGCCCAAATGTTCAGTAACTGATCGTGGATCCTCATGGTTGTCTGACTCGTGTACGTACAAGACACAAACAAAGGGAAAGTCACCGCCCACCGCTGTAATTATGTGCTCGTACATGTCTCCTGTGTTTTCCTGCAGTTGATGGTTGGAATGAAGCTCAGCTCAGACAAAGCTGTCAGAACGCTTCCCAGTCACCGACTGCCATGCTGTTTTTTGTGTGTTTGCAAAGGGTGTGCTTTGTTGTCGGCGTCTCGCTGGAACAATACAAGTTTCTGGACAAAATGCATCACAGAGAAATCCGGGCTTTTGTGTGGTCCCACTTGAATTTTTCCATTCTCTTCCATCCATTTATCCCTCCCACTGCCTTTTTGTCTGTCTGCACACATACACACACACACAAATACAAACTGTGTTCATATTTTCCACGCCGAATCCTCCAGCTGTGACTTCATGCAGACCCTGCAGGCTGAAGGATCCACTCCTGCCGCTTTAAACACCACATTAAAAAGCTTCTGCTTATTGGCCTCTAAATGAGTCTAAATACTTGTTTACTTTCTCCAGCCGAAGGCTGTGAGCTGTTTCAAATCAGTGATTCACACCCAGATGTTGAAATGTCAGAAGTATTTGTGGTTTCTGAATCTGAACTTTAATTAATCTTTGAGGGAATCTGCCCAACATTCACTGCTGGGTTTATAAAACCTACTTTGAAAAACTGAATTACAAATAACTTGATCAAAGCTGTTAAAATAATTGATAATCATATATAAATGTAGTGAATTTGTGTTCAAAATCATGAAGAGAAAGGTGACTGAGTCCAGCTTTCTGTTTTTTTTAAAGAGGAGGACTTCCTTTCTCATTTGTGCTCATGTTTGTCTAAATTCAAACTGTTGAAACCTGGAAGGTGAAAATATTTTCTATTTTTAAAAAGCTGAAAGGAACTCTGGATCCAGAAGGAAGAGAGAAGCTGCTCTCTGAGAGGAGTCAAGCTCTGCAAAAGCAGAAGTCAAGCTGGCCCTTTTCAAAATAAAGGAAAGTTTGAAATACATTTGAATGGCACCAAACAGGTGCACTGCCTGGGCTGTGGTAGAGTGGTCAGACGAATCTAGAAGGCTCTTGTTCAAATCCAGGTTTATTGTTAGGAGTTATGGATTGCTTGTGCGGTTTTTCTCCAGTTCCTCCACAGTCTAGAAACATGCTTCACCCGTGTCTCTCAATTGTCCCTCAGGTGTGAGTGTGTGATTGTGTGTCTTTATGTCAGGGGGGCCAAAATCCAAAACACACCTTAGGTCGCAGGCCGAACAGGATAAACATTTATTGAACACTCTAAAACTATTTTTTTAAACTTTAAAACTGTAACTTTTTAACATAATTACAAACTAGCGACACAGCATTACAGCATGTAATGCTGTGTTGTAAGATGCTAGTGCTGAGATGCTGTGGAAGCTGAAAGAAAACACTGAAGCTGATAGCCAGCTATAATCTTAGCTAAACTTCTAAACATCCCAGAAAAACTGAAAAGAAACAACTAGCATATAACTGAAAAAATAGCTAAACTTCAAAATAGCCTAAAAAAAAATTTAAAAAGCCTAAATTAGCCAAAACAGCTAGCATGTAGCAGATACATTTGTTCAGCTCCAAAATAACCCTAAACAATACAAAAATAGTCCTAAAAGCTAGCAGAATGCTAATTTTTTTAAACTTTTAAAGCTGTAACTTTTAAACATAATTGTGAATGATAAAAAGGCAGGAATATTATTCCAGAATAAATCAACTTAAACCGTAAATAACTTTCATTATTTTATTCTCCATAAAAATATATTTTGTCAAAATTCTACAAGTTAGAAATTAGCTCAAGATGACATCGGGTCATTAATCACAATAAAATAATTGATCTGGAGGGCCGGATAGAATTATCCAGAGGGCCGGATGCTGCCCCCAGGCTTTATTTTTGACAGGTGCTCTATGTGGACCTGTGATGAACTTGTGAAACCGGCCCTAGTGAGTCCCGTCTTCACCAGACTACATGTCCAGGTAAGCTCCAGCGACCCCATGACCTCGTTCAAGCAGGTCAAAAAGATGTGGATTCCAGAGAAATCACAAGAACTTATCATTGAAACCTTTACGTATGTTTCTGTTACTTTTATTTGATGCATAAAAATAGAAAACAAATTATTGTAAACACATTTGACAATTATTCATTACATATGTGTTTTGTTTTTTCAGTCCATTTCTATTCTTCAAATGTTAGCATATATTTAGCACAACATGTCATTTTTGGTCACACCAAACTTTATAAACATAAATTATGGTAGTACATATTTTTTATTTTGAAATTAAAGATGTGTTGTTATTAAATGTAGCTGGATCTACTTTTAGATATTTCTTTATTTTAACATTTCCTTTCATTATCAATGTTTATATATTTTTTGCATTCAAGAAATGACTGATCTAGTTTCATGTGTTGTTTCATATATTTTATCATTTCTTCTGTTAAATATAAATAAATTAAAAATAAAATACAGATTAGTTGTCTTCCTTTCTCAGAAAATAACACAATAAGATAATGGAGAAATATGGTTATTTCCCGTAAAAACATTTGAGTTTTGTATATCTTTACCGTGTATAATGTAATAATATTATTACTAACATTCAGTCATTACGCCCGCGTGATTGGCTGGACTTGATGTATCTTACTTTGAAAGGCGTTCCGGGAACCTCTCCTTCCTGTTGCTCAGAGACTCTGGCTTGTGCGTAAACTTTGCGCCCACGTTCTGCAGGTTAGACTTTCAGTTTGAACGCTCTGAGTCTCTGGGTCTGCAGCGGGGTGCGAGGTTCTGCAGAGCGGAGTAGAACCGAACCTCGGTGGGGAACCGGCCCATCTGCGCTTCAGGTCCGCGTGGGAATTCTGAATCGGCCGCGCGCTCCTGAGCCGCGCGGAGTGCAGGACCCCGGGATCCAGTCGGGATCTGCTTTGTGTGCGTGGACCTGGTCTGTGTCAGTGATGGATCCCCGCGTGCTGACATGGGTGATGCTGTGTTTGATCCCGCGCTGGTCTGCAGCTCAGAACTCCCGGGAAGGTAAAGAATTCTCCGGGATTTGAGGGATTAAAACGATCCGTTTAGATCAGAAACCAGTTTCCATAAAGTTTAAAGTCTCGGAGAAATCAGAATGCATTCGTTTGTGCTGGTGGTTCCGAAGTGCTGTAGAGTGTGGGAGAACATTACCTGTTCTGAGAAATTACCTTATCAGGGGGAAGAGGGAAGACGCGCGTGTCTGTGGAGATTCTCTGTTGATGCTGGACTGAAGACTTCACAGATGATTTCAGAGATTCTGACTTAGTATTTCAGTGTTTGGTTGATGTTGACCATTCACAGTTTTATTACCAATATTTTTTATTAATTATTTATGATTAGAAATAAAAAAATAACTAAGTATAGTTTCTAGTTTTACATTTGACACGAGACAAAACTAATTTACTAGTAACTTTTCAATAAGATTAAACAATTTGCTGAAATAAATTAATTCAGAGTCTCATTTGATCTTGAAAACTTTTTTTCTTGAAAAAATGTTTTTAAGACAAATCTTTAATAAATGTAGTTTTTATTGACTCACAATTTTAACAACTTTTTCTTATAATGTGTCATTCTGGAGTTTTATTGGTTTAGAAATTAGAATAGTTGGACTGTTGTGGTGATTAAAAGGATCTAAGTGGCAGAAATATCTATATAAAATTATTATATCTATAAATATACCAACTTTAAAGATGTAAAACTTTTTTTTTTTATTAAACACGGCTGTTGTAGAAGATAGTATTTCTAATTGTCAGAGCAAGAAACCTAAATATGAAGTTTGTAGCTATCAGGGCTGCCATGATTAGTTAATTAATCAGCTATTAAAATAGTCGATTAGTTGACTAATCAATGACTAATCGACTATTAAAATAGTTGACGACTAATTTAATAGTCGATTAGTCGTTACTAATCGTATCAGAGTGTAGTAAAGTTGAACAAAGTTATGAGCGTTCAACACTTTTTTATAGTTGAGTCAGTGAGAGCAAAACTTTATCTTTAGTGAAAAAGAGTTTGTCTGTTTCAGATTCTGACCTCATTGGATTAAATCTTGTTTTATGCAAGAAACTAATGAAAGAAAGAAACTGCCTGATTCATTATAAGTTTAATAAACAAGTTAATGATGCTTAAGATGTGTGTTTTACATTCATTTTGCAAACGACCCGATTAGTCAACTAATAAAAACAAATGTTAGTTGACTATTAAAATAATTGTTTGTGGCAGCTCTAGTAGCTATTTCCATGATTAGATCCTGTATTTAAAAAGCAGAATTTCACATTATTTTTTGAATTCTTATTAAGACATATTCTACTATAGGTAGATTTTTTTGTTTTTTACTTCTACAAGAAAAAAAAGCACACATGAATTATTTTAACTATTAAAAGAAAGTACTTTTTCCAGTTTATTTTATTCAAATGCCTAAAAAAAACCCAGAGCCGTCAGCTGTTGGGGGCTCATTTACCCCTCTGACATATTTAGCTTTATTATGATCAGTGGATGAGTTTCATTATAATGTGTGGACCATTTATTTATAATCAGACCTTAATCATTAGGGGGGGGTGTGGGGTGTTATGGTGTCTCCATTTATAGCATATATTTCAAAGTCAAGGCCCGGGGGCCAGATCCGGCCCTCCAGATCATTTTATTTTATTGTTATTAATGACCCGATGTTATCTTGCGCTCATTTCTAACTTGTATAATTTGACAAAACATATTTTTATGTAGAACTAAATATTGAAAGTTATTAAATGTTTAAGTTGATTTATTCTGGAATAATATTCCTGCCTTTTTATTATTCATATTTATATTTAAAAGTTACGGTTTTAAAATTGGCATTCTGGTTCTAAAAAAAGTTGGCATTCTTTTTGGACTATTTTGGCATTTATTAAGATTTTTATGCTATTTTTGAGTTCAGCTAATATTTCAGCTACATAATAGCTGTTTTGGCTAATTTAGGCTTTTTTCAGTTTTTTAGGATATTTTGAAGTTAGGTTATTTTTTCAGCTACATGCTAGCTGTTTTGGCTTACCTAAGTTTTTAGTTTTTTGGCTAATAAGGCATTTAGCTAATATTTTAGCTGGCTATCAATTTCAGTATCTTCAGTGGTCAAATTCAGGTTACAGCATTCACACTAGCATTATCATCTATATCTAGTTCATAATTATGTTAAAAAGTTACATTTGTAAAGTTTAAAAATGTATGTTTGGCCTGCGACCCAAGATGTGGTTTGGATTTTGGCCCCTTTGTGATTGAGTTTGACTCCCCTGACTGTTGGAATTTGTGATTGTTGAGTGAATTGAAACACGTCAAGCTTCAAATAGTAAAAAAACAAGTTTAAAGGAGGACTTACATAATCATTTAAAGGTGCATATGTTAGTTTATGCTGTGGATGTATTGAGGCTCACACAGGTGAAGGTGTTGCAGCTCCTATATGTTGTGGTTACCGTACGATAGACTACATGTAGAGGTGATTTATGGTGTGGTTATTGTGCTCAGAATGGTGTTAAGCTCCTAAAATGCCATTTCCTGCCTGACTCGTGTTTTACTGGAGGCTGTATGAGCACTTTCCACTATCACATCGCTCAGGCATTAATAGTCCGCCAATAAATCTGATGGGAGTGCGATAGGAGTGAAACGCAGCTATCTCCAAACAGCAGGTTTGTAGATTAACACATATCTGCTCATGCGAGGGGCTGCAGCCTCCTGGCTCCAAAGTCCAAGCTGCAGCAAAGATGTAAGGAATTCTTCAAATGTATGGAAAGAGGTCGGCATTGTGTGTGCGAGGAAAGACAACTCCTTAAGGGTTTTCTGTCAGAGTGTCTCTTGAGTCCTAAAGCGTTGAGAGTCCAGACGTTCGTTTTCTTTTATTGTGTGAAAGCTTTACAGCATTCACACTATAGTGAGTCTCCTACTCAGTTCCCTACAGTTTTAACAAGTAAAAACTCAATTACTCTTTCAGAGATTTCAGTAATTTTGGTATCAAAACGTTCAGCTTGTTAACGACTTTACCTTACTTTACTGTAGGCTACTTTTGGTATGAGGAGTATTGAGCAAAATTAATGACTAATTCTTCAAATTTAGTATTTTTAAGTAGATTAGCAAGAAACCTTTAAATATATTCATAGGCTATGTTTTCATCTTCTAATAATTTTCAAAAAATGTCGCTTTGAGCTCTTGTATTAGCATTATGCTAGCTTATTTGGGTAACTTGCCATCCCCTGAGGTTTTTTTCATGCTATTTTGGCATTTAGCTAATATTTTAGCAACATGCTAATGTTTTTGGCTAATGTGTTATATACTGGGGTTTTCAGGAAAATTTAGAGTTTAGCTTCTATTTTAGCAACATGCTAACATTTTGGGATAATTTGTTATCCACTGAATTTTAAATTTGGTTAATCTAGAGTTTAGCTTCTATTTTAGCAACATGCTAACATTTCAGGCTAATTTGTTATCCACTGAATTTTAAACTTGGCTAATTTAGAGTTTAGCTTCTATTTTAGCAACATGCTAATATTTTGGGCTAATTTGTTATCCACTGAATTTTAAACTTGGCTAATTTAGAGTTTAGCTTCTATTTTAGCAACATGCTAACATTTTGGGATAATTTGTTATCCACACAATTTTAAATTTGGTTAATCTAGAGTTTAGCTTCTATTTTAGCAACATGCTAACATTTCAGGCTAATTTGTTATCCACTGAATTTTTAAACTTGGCTAATTTAGAGTTTAGCTTCTATTTTAGCAACATGCTAATATTTTGGCTAATTTGTTATCCACTGAATTTTAAACTTGGCTAATTTAGAGTTTAGCTTCTATTTTAGCAACATGCTAACATTTTGGGATTAATTTGTTATCCACTGAATTTTAATTTGGTTAATCAGAGTTTAGCTTCTATTTTTAGCAACATGCTAACATTTCAGGCTAATTTGTTATCCACTGAATTTTAAACTTGGCTAATTTAGAGTTTAGCTTCTATTTTAGCAACATGCTAACATTTCAGGCTAATTTGTTATCCACTGAATTTTAAACTTGGCTAATTTAGAGTTTAGCTTCTATTTTAGCAACATGCTAATATTTTGGGCTAATTTGTTATCTACTGAATTTTAAACTCGGCTAATTTAGAGTTTAGTCTCTATTTTAGCAACATGCTAACATTTCAGGCTAATTTGTTATCCACGGAATTTTAAACTTGGCTAATTTAGAGTTTAGCCTCAATTTTAGCAACAGATGACGAATTAAATTTACTGAGGAATGTTCGGCTGTTTTGGTGTTGAGATAATAATTTAGCAAAATGCTAAACGTTTTTGGCTAATTTGTTATCTACTGGGCTTTCAGGCTAATTTAGAGTTCCACTCCTATTTTAGTAACATGATAACGTTTTAGACTTATTTAGTTTACTGAGAAATTTTCGGCTATTTTTGAGTTTAGCTAGTATTTCATCAACAAGCTAGCTTTTTTGTGGCAATTTTGGAGTCTACCAAGGATTTTTGAGCGTATTTAGAGTTTAATTCATATTTAAGCAACACACTCAATATTTTAGCAAAATTAGCATGTCTTAAAATTCAAAATTTTCCATATTTAAGCAAATTTAACATTTAGGAAATTTAACATTTAGCAAATCTCTTCAGAAATTAAAGTACTCAGCAGAAAGCTTTAGCATCTTCAGCGATTACTTTCATTGAAAAGCATTCTCACTAGCATTATCGCAGGTAATGCAACTTTTCTAGTTTCTTTAAGTTCCTCTCTGAGATTTAAGGTTTTTTTTCTCCTTCATGCATGCTCAATCTTAACTCTCGCAGCCAAATATTTATTTTAGATTCTGTCTGTTTCTGCTTCTTATGTCATTTCTCCACACTGAACACGCACATCCCACATTCCTCGCCGCCTCTCGTATGGAACAGCCTGTGTCCCCCCCCACTCTTCATTCCTCACCTCTTAAGCTCTTTCATATCTCCTCCTCCTCCTCCTCCACCTGGCCTTTTTACCTGTAAAATGAGTTTCTCTTTGATAAAGTAAAGACAGTTTTTTCTGATGACTTATCCCTCTAAACTTCAGAGGAACCAAAAGGCGTGGTTCCTGTTTGTTTAGAGTTTATCCTTATCTGATCTGAAACTGCCCAGACTGGCGCTAGACCTTCTGATCCTTTGATTTTTATAAAAGACTTTCCATTAGAAGACTGTGAAATGGAGGTTTTCCAAAAAACTGGTCACAAGAGGAAGGGTGGGTTTGCTTGAAGGCGGGACTTGTGGAAAAACTGAGACTTAAATCAAATCATGGAGGAAATCCAAAGCATTTTTTCACTGTCTCCATCTTTCCTTCTTCCTTAGTGCTGAACTGCTGTGAAGGGGATGTCCTCTTCCTGGTGGATTCTTCAGGAAGCGTGTCATCCTACGAGCACGGCCGCATGCTCGCCTTCCTCGCTGAGCTCCTCCTCCCTTTTTCTCTGGGAGAGGAGCAGGTGAGGGTGGGACTCCTGCAGGTGGGCACCAAGCCACACCTCGAGTTTGGGTTCGACAAGTTCAAGAGCCAAAGCGGTCTCCAGGGGGCGCTGAAGAGCATCAGACCACTGAGGGGGGACACCAACACCGTGGAGGCGCTGGAAATGGCAAAGGGTGTGTTGCGACGAGGAGCGGGTCGAGGAGGCGGGTCCGGGCTCCCGAGGGTGCTGGTTTGGTTGACTGATGGGGTCAAACCGGGCGACGTTGTCGGACCAATGGCGGAGCTTCAGAAGGAGGGCGTGGCCGTGCTGGTGGTGTCAACGGGGCATGGAAACTATCAGGTTTTGAAGCAGGTGGTGAGTCCTCCCACTGAAAACCACCTGCACTTTGTGGACATCGACGACATGAGCATCATCACAGACGAGCTGCGGGACGCCCTCATCGGTGAGTCTGAGGTCGTCGGTCACGTTAGAGGCACCAGTGCAGACGTGATGATGGGAAAAACTGCTATGAAGCTTTTTTAATGAATTATCAAGTCCAAAACTTTGAATAGAAATAAAGACAACTATCTGATAAAACTGTAACGTAGGAGCTGAGGCAAGTTGATCCAAATGCAACTGGACTTTAATAGCGATAGCAACACAGGTGAGGACAAGGCAGAATGTAGTCAGGAAACAAACTAGAGCAAGGCGGGAGACGAGAAAACAACCGAGAGTCAAACACGAAGGAAGAATGCTCAGACTAAATGCAAAAAGGAACAGGCCATTCATGATCTATGGGCAGGCTCAGGGATGACGTTGTGAAATGGGCGGGGCCGACAAGGAGCGAAAGGCGGAGCCTCAGATATCAAGTGGTTTTACGTCCGTATATGAAAACGGTTCACAAAAATGACTCATATGTCATAAATAATGTGTTTTTCAGTGTTCCGAGGGTCATATATGATCATATAAATGGATATAGTTTTGTTCTTTTATCTGTTTTAAAGAATTCAGGTTTCAGATCCTTTTTTATTGTTTCAGGTTCTGAATTTTTATCTATACTTTTTTGTTTTTTACTGAGTTGGTTTATAGTTGACACTGTTAAAGACTTGAAATTTTCCTTCAGCGGGAAAAAGAAATGATAAACAGTTGAAAAAACAGTTAAATGGGCCAGATTTTGGCTCATAACTGTTAAATTGTTTGTTTAATAAGATAGTTCAGTCTTTATTCCTTATTTTAAATGGATCTGATTTTTGCTTTTTTGGTTTAAAGTTGAACTTTTTAATTATTTAATGAGTTCTACTTCCTGTTTTATTTTGTGGAGGTTTTCAACTAAGGTCATTTATTTCCTGTTTTGGTTCCCATCTATGTCAACATGGGGGGTGTAGTCCTGTTCCCATGTGTAGTGGCAGAGACCATTGACTATATGAGTACTGGATTGAATGGTTCCTCCTTCATGCCGTTCCAAACAGGAAGTGGCTCCAAGAAGCCAAAATCCAATAGACTTAAACAGCTGTTTCTCAGTCATTCTATTGGTCAGAATAAACATTCTTGGTCTGATGCATTTTTTAACATCTTCTTGATAATTCTCTTTCTTTCATTATATTTTGTTAGTTGTTTAAGCTAATCAAGTTATTAACTGACCAATCAGATGCCTCAATGAAAGTAGGTGGAGCCTGCTGGCCCCCAGGTCCAACGTTCAAACCGTTTGATTGACAGATGTCCTGTATCTAGAAGTATGGGTGTGGCCTTTCAACAAGCTCATTTCTGATTGGTGAGAGTGGTTGCCATAACAACTCTGACTGATTCAAACAAATTGCTACTTACCCATGACACCTAGCTCCTGGTGCGAAGGACCAATCAAAATGAATGATGGGGGTTGGGCATTTTTCCAAGCATTTGGAAGTTTTCTATGTTTCTCTAACACGACAGCGCTTTGAACGGACTAGAACAGCATTTTGGACGTGCGGTTTGTACGTGATAAAACTCTGTTTTTCACACGAGTCACCCAGTGAATGCACTGGGACTGAAGTTACCACCTTCATCAATTTTGATTGGTCCTTCGTGTTAGCTCTGCCCCAACGCGCCACAATGGGGCCAAAAGTTTTGAAACTCAAATTGTCAGATTCTAGGAGTTGAAAGTGAAAAACAGATTTGAAATTGAAAGTTTGAATTTTGAAAGATGAAGATGAAAATAATTAAATTTTAGAATTGCAAAAAATTTTGGACATTTTACATTTTTTTTGGCCAAACACCAATATTTTTTTCAAAATGTTTTGTTTGGGTTTCAAATATTAATGTCCCCAAAAGTAGCTCCATACTCCACCTGTAAACAAGTGTTGTAAACAGAAAGCACATCAAGTCTTCACTTCGTGTAGCAGAGTGACTCTTGAGAAATGCGTTGCGTCGAAACAGCTGCAGAGGCACCGGCGGCCTGCGCCGAGGCCGGCCTGCGTTCCCCTGATCCTCACGGTCCTGAAGACAGCCAGGGGAAGCGAGCTGCCCGGATACCGAGGACGTCTGGCGTGACGGTCGCTGTAACGAGATAGGCTGGTCTATTCATGGATTAGTGATTAAACATTGCTCGATTCATCCTCCAGCGCCATGTCAGACATGATCCACATGAGTATTTATAGATTGGGGAGACGTCTCTCGCTGGATTGGGTAACTGCTGTAATATTCAAACAGGACACTTAAGCACTTAAGATTGAACCGTTCATTTTGGAGGTAGTTTTTTCAGGCGTCTCTGGGTGTTTCAAGTTTAATGCAAAGTTTATTTTGAACCTGAGTTCATCTGTCTGTCTGTGTGTGTGTGTGTGTGTGTGGGTGTGTGTGTGTGTGTGTGTGCGGCGGCCCCTCTGGGACTTTTACCGCTCCCTTTAACATTTATTTCTGACATTTTATCTTGTACCTTTTCCTTTTAAAATCATTTTGGCTTCTGTACACCGTCTCCTCCTACAGAGATTCTCCGTGCCGAACGCATCCACGTCCGGGACATCTCCACAGACTCCGCCACTCTGCAGTGGCGCCCTGTTCTGTCCGGTATGAGCGGGTATTATGAAATCCGCTTTGGCCAGGTTCTGTCAGGAGGTGGCGGGGGAGGTGGACCCGGAACCAGTCCGAGTATTGGTGGTAGTCAGTACCAAAGGGTCACCCAGCCTGCAGACTCCAACAGCGTGCGGTTACGGGACCTGAAGCCGGAAACCACCTACGTCGCCACCCTGACCTCCAAGTCCAACAATCAAGACTTCAACTCGCTCTCCGTCACCTTCACCACGAAGCCAGGTTGCTTCATTTATTTTGTTTGTCATTAAAATATAGAAAATGTTTTATTGTTTGTTTAAAAGCAGGAAAAATCCAGAGTGACTTTAACTCTGTGATCCTCTTCAGGTCTGTTTTCAAAGCGTTCCCACTGATCTTTTCATTATGATTATGCCGCTTTTAACCCAAATCAAAAATTCATTTACTAGTACTTAGTTTCTGCAGAGTGGCAAGAGTTCATTAGAAATTCACAGGATCGTTGATGCAGAGTAACCCCGTCCCCTCTTCCCTTCCCCAGAAATGCATTTTTTATGTTAATTCTCCCTATATATGTCCTCCATCATGAGAAAAATGCCACCAGAACATGTTAAAAACACAATTTTCATCAGAGTGGGTCTTCAGCGGAGCAGAGTGATAAGATAACATCGGGCCATCAATAACAATAAAATAAAATGATCTGGAGGGCTGGATCTGGCCCCCGGGCCTTGACTTTGATACGTGATCTAAAAGACGCTAAAGGTGACGTGTCTCCTTCCACCCAGAGGTGCTGAGCCCGGCTGTGGTGACGGTCTCCGAGTCGCGGCACAACAGCGTTCGGGTTAGCTGGGGTCCTCTTCAGCCGGACACGGTCACCAGTTACCTGATCGAATACTCCGCCCTTCCTGGAGGGAAGCTGCAGACGGTCCGGGTGGACCCCCGGCAGAACTCCACGCTGCTGAGCGGCCTCCAGGCGGACACCACTTACCTGGTGACGGTCAGCGCCCGGCACGCCTCAGGAAGGGAGAAGGCAATGTCTGTCAAAATGTGTACTCAAGAAGGTGAGCAATGGGGTTTGGATGACCCGCGCTCTGTTTACCTCATGCTGATCAAACACAGGCAGGCCGGATTTTCTGCCCCTGCCTTTGATCCTGCTCTGAGTCTCTTCTGAAGCATGCTCCCAGTGACTGCTCGGGTTTCCTTCTACAGTTACTCCGGCTCTGGCGGACCTCCAGCTGACCACGGTGGGAAGTGATTCGGTGCAGGTGGACTGGAAGGCCAGCGGGGAGGGCTTGAGGGGGTACTGGCTCACCTGGGAAGGACAACGGAGCTCTGTACCTGGCCGGCACTCCTCCCTCTATTTGCCGCCGGACTCCCTGTCAACACGGCTCTCTCACCTCCCCCCCTCTGCCAGGGTGTGTGTGTCGCCCATCTACCGGAGCGCTCGTGGAGACGGGCTGTGCTGCACCGCACAGTTCCAGTCAGGTGAGCTGAGTCACTTACGGCACACGTGTCAAAGTCAAGGCCCGGGGGCCGGATCTGGCCCTCTGGGTAATTCTATCCGGCCCTCCAGATCATTTTATTTCATTGTTAATAATGATCCGATGTTATCTTGCGCTCATTTCTAACTTGTATAATTTTAACAAAATATATTTTAATGGAGAATAAAATATTGAAAACGTTCATTAAGGTTTAAGTTGATTTATTCTGGAATAATATTCCTGTTTTTTTTATAAATCATAATTATTTTAAAAAGTTACAGTTTTAAAGTTTTAAAAATTTGAGTTTTTTTTTTGAATAGTTTTTTAGTCCATTTTGGAGTTTAGCTAATATTTCAGATTCATGCTAGCTTTTTTAGCTAATTTAGCAAAGTTGTTTTTTTTCCCGTTTTTTTAAGCTATTTTGGCATTTAGCTTAAAATACTTTACACTTTTTATACTTTAGCTGGCTATCAGCCTCAGTGATTTTGGCTATCAATCAAATCATATCAATCTTTATTTATAGAGCACTTTTCATATAAAAGATAACACAATGTGCTGTACAACAAAGTAAAACAAACGAAAATAAAAAATCACAATACATTGTATGCATTCACACAATTAAAAAAATAAATAAATACCAGCTTCAGCGTTTTCAGCTATAAATTTTAGCATCTTCAGGAGACAAATTCATCTTATAGCATTCTCACTAGCGTTATCACAGGTAATTCTATATATCTAGTTCATAATTATGTTAAAAAGTTTCATGTTTTGTAGTCATCAAAGTGGCTTGCAGCCAGCCGCAGTACCTATTTTCTGGCTGCACTGGCTTAGGTAGGCGCCTTGCACCCGCCCCTTTCTCATGATACTTCATGGCGGTGCACATGTGACGTCGGTGCGAGAAACTAACCAGCATGCACCGCGCTGCAGGGGATCTGTGCAGCGCTGCGTCCGCCTGCATGATCTCAAACACACCTAATAGGCATGTTTGAGATCCCCCAGCGCCTTGCCTGCATCGTCGACGGGACTAAGCTGCTGCAGGAGGGGGCGGAGAAAGGTGCCTGAGATGAGGGTGAACGACGAGGTTGGGGATTGTCCTCAACATTCGGCTGAATTTGAATACGCCACTCCTCCTAGTATGATCTGTGCTGTTATGTCTTTTATAGTATTTTTTAACATCTTTCAGAGTAAAGCAGATACAAAAATAGCTGTGGGATTCATTTCATGTGCACTGTCCCAAATAAACAGATAAAATAGAAATTAAAGTTAGTTTTAGAGGCAACAATAACACAAATAACCACAGATTATTTAAAATCTTGTTTAATTGTCATCAGTGATCCACTACCTTCCAGAAAGAGTTAAAAAATAAACCCATTTCCTTCATTTAGCGCCGGTTATTTCACGTCGAACTACAAGAACATTCAGGACACCGTATAAAAAATATACAAGATTTTAAATAATCTGGTTATGTGTGTCATAGTTGTCTTTAAAATGAACTTTAATTTTTATTTTATCTGTTTATTTGGGACTGTGCACATGTAATGAATCCCCCGATTATTTTTTTTATCTGTTTTACTCTAAAAAATGTAAAAAAAAAAAAAATACTATAAAAGACAGAACAGCACAGATCATACTAGGAGGAGTGGAATATTACAATTCATCCGAATGTTGAGGACAACCCCCAACTCCTCATTCTCGTGCAGTCTCTTCGTTCATCTTCATCTCAGGCGCCTTTCTCCGCCCCCTCCTGCAGCAGCTTGGTCTCGCCGACGATGCAGGCGAGGCGCAAGTCAACTCAAACACGCCTGTTGTCTTCAAATTCGGACGTTAGTCCCACTTGATGACGTCATCAGTAGTTGCCAGTCAGCTAGCTAGCTGCTAGCGTCCATAACAACATAGTTTTGATAACTTTAAAAAGGTGGTGCAAAAACAAAAAGTCCTCACTCACATTTAACTGTAAACTTTTATGCATCAGAGCGCACCCACGTGAAGAAAACAGGGTGCAAATTTGTCGCGCAATTCGTGTTCGGTGTAAATGCACCCTGAGGCTCACAGTTGTGGGCGGGGCTTTTGGCACAGAGTAAGCCCGCCCCAATTTCCCATTGTCCCCTTTTGTACCTGCTGCAAAGACGTTCATGGACCTATTTCCCTGCAAGTGGATGCATCAGAATCCGGCGGAGCAGGGTGCAGGAAAAAGGTTGTAGGAAAAAGTTTGTTGCTTCTGCATCACCAACAAACTTTTTCCTACAACATTTTTGCATCTGCTCCTACAATTTCAAGTTTAGTTGTGTTTATATAAGTCATCCATCCATCATTTTCATCTGATGGGGTCTTAAGGGTTTGTTTCTGTCTGACGCCTGCATGAAAATGTCTCAGCAGTTTTCCTTTTCCTCTCCTCAGAGTCGCTGTCATATGGTTTCCAGTCCTAGCAGAGCAGAATGGGAGGTGCAGCTTTCCAAACATGGAGGGAGGGGGTGGAAAGGAAGAATGCTGACTTCCATCCATGAATCTGTTGCGTTCCTCTTCCTTCTGTGGACATTAAGCAGGAGAAGTGGTTTGGCTCACTGAGCTCTCATGTGGAAGCCAGAGACTGTGACGTTCTGGCCAAATGTCGACTGCTACAGTCTGCAAAGCAGAAAACTTTTTTTTTTTTTACTCTTTTCTGGTTTTTGCCTTTCATTCACAAGAAATGCTTAACATTAGAAACGCAGTCTTAAGGGATTTTCTGGGTCTGTTTTGCAGACTCTTTGCAGTGCATTCTGGGAAGTTAATGTTTTACATGGACGTGTTTTGGAGAAAACTTTGCACCACGTGCACACCATGTGCACAACTTTTTTTTTTAAACTGACAGAAACATCTGAAATGCATTTCCAGTGCATTCTGTACACGCTGACATGCCTCGCCTCTAACCACATCCTTTAATTCTGAGGGCCTGTGTTCGCCGTGCAGAGCAGCAAACTAAATCCAGGGCTTAGAAAATGTTTTTTTTCCCTTTGGAACACAGACAATCCACCTGTTTTGAATTGAGAGAGGATTTCTGTTATGCAACACAGATGCGTGTGACTCATTTGCTGATTTCTATTAAAAAAAAAGATTTATTCATATTTATTTATCTAAAAGTTGTAAGCAAGACAATTTTTTAGCTCGGAGTATTTAGGGAAATGTTTATTTTTGTTTTGTTAATGTTGTGGATGTAAATCCTGACTTTGCTGCCCCCTACTGTAAGAAAGTCTGAATGACTTCCATTCAGAACTAACACTATATTTGTGTATGTATAAGCTGTAATTAAACATTACAGTATGTAATGGTGTCAGTTACTGACTTTTTTGGCTTCTTATTACCACAGATGTGTCAAATTTTTATTTTGAAATATAAAAAAACAGCTGTTTAGCTCAGCTGGGGGTGAATTATTTTGAAATAAAGAGTTTTAAAAATGTTTCCTGTCCTGACTCAAATAAATAACTCCAACAATACATTGATTTTCTATACCAGGGGTCTGCAGCCTTCAACATTTAAAGAGCCAATCGGGTGGATTTCTCACTAACCAAAAACTCGGGGGGAGGCACAAAGACACACTTTCTTCTATTTATGTTTTTTTTTTACTCTTATGATAAAAATCAACAAATTATTGTTTTTTGCATGATTAAAACATAAATAGTACAAGAATAAAATGACTTTTTTCTAAATCATGAAGACACGGTTATAACTTTTGACATGACTCTCTTTCAAAATAAAAGACATGGGATCATCTCAATGCAGCAAATGTTGTAGTAGGTAGTTTGATGTCAGCAATGATTTAAAAAATACTTTATAGTTTTTGGTGGAAATTTAAAAACTTAGCTATATAGAAATAATTCAGAGTTAATTAGTGACCTTTACTCTGTTTTTCAGATCATATAGCACAAATAAAACCCTTGAAACACTCAGCTTTCTAATCTGGTGTGAATCCTGATTGTGTTTACTGACCTCCAGTTTGGTGGTACACCGCACTCCATCTTAATGCTGTAGTACAACTACGAGGTTGTAGCGCTTATTGATTGTTGGAGCATTGTGGGTCCTGTAGTCAGGAGCCTGGTGGAGTGATACGTACTGTTCTTCAAATGTTTGTGAATGACTTGAATTAAGTTTGACTGTTTTGTTTTGATTAATGTCCCTCACAGTCAGAAGAATATGCTACCTTTTAAAATAAAAAAACATCTAAATTTTCATCAACAAAAGGCCAAAATGGTGGGACAAAAGAGACATGTGTGACTCCGGAGCCTTAGGTTGCATAACCCCCGTTTCTATACCCTCTTGATCCTTTCCGGAGTTGCTGGAGCCTATCCCTGCTACTGTCAGGCTAATGCGGGGAACTCTGAGGGTCACCAGTCCATTGCAAGGCCACAACGGACGTTGTGGTTTGTATTTTGTTTATTAAACTTTAAAACAACACTTTTTGCACACAAAAGGTAAAATTTACCATAAAAAGTAGGATTTGTTTAAGATAAGCCATTGATCCTGTTGTGGATATAAAACTCTTAAAAATCTCTCAAAATGTAAAGTGTGCATGGCTAGCCAGAAAAAGAAACACCAGAACCAGAAAAACAATGCAGCTGTATGTAAATATTCTGAATGGATTTTGGCCCAAACATGGACAGAATGAAAACAACAATAACCGGAAATGAACTTTCCTTTTATATGATTTTCTCAATACCTGGATTTAGACTTCATCTTAGAATATGAAAGTTTGAATAAAGAGTAACGCGAGCGGACAGTTTTTCTGGTATCAAATGTTACCATTTTAATCAAATGGGAGGGCTGGATTTTCTCCTCAAAGCACATTTCAGTGTAAACAAATTACCAGTTAAATTATCAAACATTCATAAACAAATTCTGCTCCACTAGAAAATAACTTATGCTCATAATTTTTCCCCACTTTCTGTCACTCTGTGGAACATTGGATCTGCTTTACACAGGAATAAGTCACTTTTTCTAAGTAAATGGTTTGAAAAGAATACTTGGTCTGTACTTCACATGTTGGCTGGTGGGGTAAATTTCTCTGTCAAAATGATAATTTTACTAAATAAAATCAGTTTATGTAAAAGTCATTAAGCCTATTCCTTTTGAAATATATTCATATTGTATCAGACCATAACACAACAACTACCACCATAATGAAAAGTATCCAAATATTAGATCAAAATTCTGTAAAAAAGGAACTTGAATCCACACAAAAAATTTTTTTTTAACTTTTGTCCCCAAACACAAATATTTTGGAAAGAGTTACATAACTGGCTGAGAAATATTTTCCCACAAATGTCAACATTTTCTTTAAATAACATCATATTTGGCATCATATTAGAAGATAAATTAGAATGAATATGCTTGAAAATAATCCTCTGCTTTGCTAAATTTAACATATATAAATATATGAAGACAAAATTTAGAATATTTATAAACAAATTCATGTTATATGTGGAATAATTCTCTTCTTAATCATTTGGAGACCAAAAATAAAAACAATATATAATAGAGTTAAATATTCACTTGTGTATCTATAGTTATGTTTTCATTTATTGTTTGCCCCCACATTGATCTATTTTATTGTTATTATTTTAATTGATTCTTTGTTGTTCAATGCAGCAATTGCCCCCTCTGTTTGATTTTACTAATGTAAAAACTCTGTTGCATAATTTCAAACCATGTTTTGTTCTGTAATGTGTAGTTTTTCAATAAAATAAAAATTAAAAACCTTAACCATGCCACACCCACTGTCTGCGCCTGCGTAAATCCCCTCAGTGACCGCTAGGGGCGCCAGGCACCGGAAGCCGTTTCCTGTTAGCCCGTCAGAGCTCCGATCTCCAAAGCCTGACATTGCGAAGATGGAGACACTTGGGGCTTAGACCGGGAAGAGGGAGCTCACACCGGGACTTTCAGAGTCGTGTTATGGAAAGGTTTCCCGTAGGTCCAGGTAAAGACAGAAACCTCCTATTTAACGAGCAAACTGACGGTGTTGTCTCTGAAAACTTGGTTAGTTAGCAAGCATAGCAAGCTAATGTCAACGACGAGGCTAATGTTAGCTAAGCTAGCTGGTAAAATCGGAACAACTTTCTCCTTTTATGTGATATTTGACATATTTGTGTATATTTTAGTGTTTTACCGACGATAATACCCGGTTCTTCCCAGAGAGAAGTCATGTCGGCTCCGCAGTGGATTCGTTTTCCTTTTTGCAGCAGGTTAGGAAGGATGTTTTGAACCAACACAAGATAACGAGCTCCTCATTCCAGGATCCGCTTCCTGGTTGGGAATCCTCCCTTTCTGGCCGAACCGAGACGCGTCCTGTAAACATTTAAACCGTGAACTCCGCTGATGCTTTCAGAGCAGACTCCCAGGTTGTGTTGTGAGCTTTTCCTTGGTACAGAGACCTGAAAACTTGACCAAGAACACAAGTCTGCGAGTTTACTGAGGCTTTTCCTGCTATCAGAGATAGCTGTGTGTCAGTTTTATACCGATTATTAATGCTATTTTGATCTGCTATCATGCAGAAAGTATTCAAGCAAGAAGCTTTTAACGACTTTATGGGTGTAAATACTTTGACAGCAGTTGCATGACCTGATGACAGTTTTTCCAGTTCTTCCTGATATGCTGACCTCCGCATGTGTGTGTCTGCAGGTGGAGGCAGGAGGTGCATGTAGAGAGCATCAGAAATCAGCAGTATGTATTCGGAGTGGCGCTCGCTGCAGCTGGTGGTGCAGAGCGATCAGGGCCACATCAGCGTGCTGCACACCTACCCAAACAATGTCGGCACCGAAGTGGCAAACGCCGTGGTGAAGCCTCTGGGCACAGCGGTCAGCCCTGTGGCCACAGAGAACATCCTCAAGACAGACAAGGAGGTAAGAACCTCTCCACTTCTGATCTGCCGTTCATGTTTTCCCAGTTTTTACCCTCTTTCTGTTTAGAAACATGTTTCAAAGGTTATTCATTAATGACTCTGAATTAACTTACAGGAAGGTTTGCGATTGTCTATATGTGACTCAGCAGCAGTACATCCTGCTTTTCCTCTATGAAAGCTGGGATAGGCTCCAGCAGCTTCTGTGATTTTTCTTGGTGGCTTTAGATAAAACACAGATGAATGGGATACTATTACTAGAATTGTCAAATGGTGTTTGTTTATCCACTGCTGGTTAAAAAAAAAAAAAAAAAAAAAAAAAATCAAATCTCAATTTTTTCCTTTTTATTTTTTGCATTATTTTTGCTTGAAAAGGTACAAGTATGTGTGGAGTTTGCATGTTCTCCCCGTGCATGCGTGGGTTTCCTCCCACCGTCCAAAAACATGGTTCACAGGTTAATTGGTGACTCTGAATTGCCCCTAGGTGTGAATGTGAGAGTGAATGTGTGTGTGATTGAGGCCCTGCGACAGACTGGCGCCCTGTCCACGCTGAACCCTGCCTTCACCCATCAGTAGCCGGGATAGACTCCGGCACAGGGATAAAGCAGACAAGAAGATGCATGAATGGTACAAGTATAAGTTGTAATAGGTTTGAAAGAATTAAGGGTTCCCAGAGCTGAAAGGTTGTTTCCTCGTTTATTTATGATGGGAGTTACGTTCTAAAAGTAACACGTAAAAGGTCAGATCTGTGAAGTAGGATGACAGATGTTTTAAGGCAGTAAAACTCCTTGCTACATTTTCTACACTTTCCTCAGACAAATATGAACATTTTCTCACTTTCCTGTCTTGTTTAAGCTCTCCAAGCTCAAACCTTCGTAGAAAAAAAATTCCAGGATCACAAAAAAAGATTTATGCAACAGAGGCAAGCTGGACGCAGTCTGTACAGGAGACACGGCGCAGAGGAGGTTGTCAATGATCTACAGCCAATCAGGAAGCAGAACACAGCTGTTAAAAAAAAAACAAGAAAATGAAAACAGTCAAAAATGCACTAAAAAACAACAAAACCATAAAAGGTGAATCTCAGTACAGCAAGGGAAAAATTTACATTTCAGAATCACACAAAATTATCCTTTCCAATGAATTCAAAACAGTTTATGAGCAACTGATTTAAGCTTTAAAACACGGCAGCATAAGATCTTAGCAAATCATCCCCAAACCTCTGGACAGACATGAATAGTCTGATATTGCATAAACCTATGCTAATGTGCTATATTGTGTTCTTGACTTCTGAGCCTTCTGGCTGCAGAAGATCTCGGGTGACCCCTCCCTCTCTGAAACTGCTGCTCCCTCCTCCCTAAACTATGTGAATTTGAATCCAACAAGTTGTCTTTGAAAAAGGAGAGGGATCTCTTGATGGAGGAACCCAGAGAATCATGTAGGTTCAGCTTTTTTCTGGGCTCACGTGCTTTTGTCTGGTTTGAAGTAGGGCTCTGAATCACTGGGTACCTTACAATGCAATCATGTTACATGGCTCACAATATCACGATACTGCGATAATTGGTAAAAATTGTCTCTCATAGCTCGCATTAAATGGAAGAAGACATATTTTTAAGGAAAACATATCCCCATTTTTTTTTTTTTTTTTGCTTGAACACAGTCATAATAAACAACTTGTCTCTTACTTTGTGACACAAATAATAAGCACTTTACTGCAACATTGCTGAAATCAGTAAAACTGTCTTTAACCAACATTGACATCAACTGAATTTGAATTATCTGTAAAATTCAGTGTTAACAATAGTAAACATGAACAGCAGTTACACTACTTGGTGCAAAATTGTTGTAAACAACAGAACAAAAATTAAATAATTCAAGTAGCAGACAGGAGGAACATTGGTGCTCACGACAGCCAGTCTCACAATGCGGCCCCAAACTACCTGCAAAGGAACGTCTCGCCAAAGGATGAGGAGTGTAACGTTTAAGATCAGGAGTGTCAAGCTCAATCACACAAGGGGCCAAAATCCAAAACACGCCTGAGGTCACGGGCTGAACAGGATAAACATTTATTGAACACTCTGAAAATTCATTTTTAAAACTGTAACTTTTTAACATAATTATGAACTAGATATATAGCATTACCTGTGATAATGCTAGTGTGAATGCCGGAAGCTGAATTTGAAAATATTGGCTAAATACCAAATTAGCCTAAAAGAATAAAAAAAAAAAAAAAAAAAAAAAACCCTGAATTATCCAAAACAGCTAGCTTGTAAATATTAGCCTAACTCCAAAACTAAAAAAAAAGCATAAATTAGCCAAAAACATTTAGTATTTAGCTGAAATAGTTGCTAAACTCCAGCATAGCTTAAAAAATCTTAGTAAATACCAAAATAGTCCAAAAAGCTAGCAGAATGCTTTAACGTTTTAACATAAATATGAATAATAAAAAGACAGGAATATTATTCCAGAATAAAACAACTTAAACCTCAAATAACTTTCAATATTTTGCTCTCCTAAAAAATAGATTTAATCAAAATATATACAATATAAATAAGTGCAAGATAACATTGGGCATTAATGACAATAAAATAAAATGATCTGGAGGGCCGGATCCGGCCCCGGGCCTGATCCTCTACACGTTTGTACAACCTCTTCACAAATGAAAGATGATATGGTTGAGAACCCATCGAGAATCAATGACTAAATATGATATAGAACCTGATCAGAAATTGACAATCATGGACTAAAATTGTGATATAACAAATCGATATTTGGCACAGACTGTAGTTTGAAGAAGTGAAGTGAATGTGTGTTGATAATATGCTGTGTGATTCAAGCCTTAGAAAGGAGGCTGTGATTGAAGTTTTTTAGGGGGAAAAATACCTATCTGATTTTGTTTTTATTGCTTGCTGCATTTTTCCTGTCTGTTCTTTTGCCCTCCAGATACACGGATGTTTTTGTCAGTCATGTCATGGTTTTCATTCATCACCTTCCTTTTCGCCTTTCATGCTATTTTTGAATCAACATAGAACCAAGCAAACAGCCGGGATTTAGTTTCTACCTGTCATTGAATGTTCTGCTGTGAGAATCATGTACTAAACCCTTGATGGATACCTTAAATTGATGATGTATGTTAGTCTAATACATGTTATTATTTTTAAATGAAAAATCTACCCTGTGAAATCTGTTGAATGAAGGAAAACTCTGGTTTTCAGGTGAAATGGACCATGGAGGTGCTGTGCTATGGCTTGACCCTCCCATTAGAAGGAGACACTGTCAAGCTCTGTGTGGATGTGTACACAGACTGGATGATGGCTCTGGTGTCACCCAGAGACTCCATGCCTCAGCCTGTGGTGAAGGAGCCCAACATGTATGTGCAGACCATTCTGAAACATCTGTACAACGTCTTTGTTCCAAGGTATGTGACCAGCTTTCCAAGCCTCTTCCTCATGATTTCATTTCTAAAGCGTGAAATCTCTTTTGTAGGTCAGTAAATGAAGACATTTGTGAGAGCTATTTGCTTGTAAACTGATTACATGGTTGTGTTTTATCTTGTGCTATGTTCGGTATCAGCTTAAGTCTTCTCACAATAATAACAACACCACATCGTTTGTTCAGAAGTGTGTACACCTGAAGGAATTCTGTGGAGCAATGTTTCTTTAACTTGTTTTAACTGGTGCAGGTGAAAGAAATTACAGGTTTCAGTGGAGACGACATTTAAGGAGACCGAAACGTTTTTGAAGGGTTTTTACCAAAGTTGTGTTTTGTGTAAATTAGATTTGTAAATGACATCAGATTAGAACTTTATGTATAAAACAAAGTCGTGTTATACTGTAGCATCCATCAGCTGCCTTTTAAATATGTAAAAATGCCGCAGAAATCATTGTTCATGGTTGTTTCCTGCTGAACTATTTCAGGCCTGAACAACACAGTCTGAACCACATCAGACTTTGCCAGCAGGTTCTGACTGCGGTCCAGAAGCTGGCCCGAGAGTCCGTTTCTATGGTCAGGGAAACCTGGGAGGTGTTGTTGCTTTTTCTGCTCCGTATCAACGACACTCTGCTGGCTCCGCCCACGGTTGGAGGTAAATGTCCGCCTAAATCGGGGTCAAACTCCAGGCCTCAAGAAGTTTATCCAAGCCCTGCTCATGACGGATCACCTGGCTCAGGTGTGTCCATGACACACATGCCAGAGCAGGGGATGTTGGGAAGCATGCAGGAATGCAGCCCTCGAGGCCTGGAGTTTGACCCGCTGGCCTAAATGGTTCACTCGATGGTCTGGCTATTAGCAGCGGCGATGAACGACGATTTCCTTTGTGTCTTCCTTCAGTGGGCGTGGCAGAGAAACTGGCAGAAAAGTTAATGGCCGTGTTGTTTGAAGTGTGGTTACTGGCGTGCGCTCGCTGCTTTCCCACTCCGCCGTACTGGAAGACGGCGAAGGAAATGCTGGCGAACTGGAGACACCACCCTCCTGTTGTTGAGCAGTGGAGCAGGGTGGCCTGCGCTCTGACGTCCAGGTCAGAGGGTTCATTATTACATGTCTGCATGTAGTTATTCAGCTCAGTCTGGTGGAAAACATTCGACTGTATGAACGTTGTTAAGGGTAACTTCCTCTTGTTACAGACTGCTGCGGTTCTCCCACGGACCATCCTTTCCACCGTTTAAGGTCCCGGATGAAGATGCCAACTTGATTCCAGTAGAAATGGACAACGACTGCGTGGCTCAGACGTGGTATCGATTTCTGCACATGATCAGGTCCTGAAAGCCTCTTTGTGTGTTTGTACAGTCGACAAAACCAGTTTTCAAACTGACAACTCCTTCCTTAAAATCAGTTCATTGCTCTACTTTCATTTGTGTTCCTCTCTAATGAAGTTTGCCTTTGTAACTCAGTGACATCAAGTTGTTCTTTAATGCTGGGATGCCCAAACTTTTCCTCGTGAGGGCCACATTCTGTGATGGGGGGGTTTAGTTTATAGGCTCACTGAAGAGGTTTAGGGTTTGTCTAAACATAAACATTTCAAGTTTTCCAGAAAGACACACATTGCCAATTATTAACTGTGAGGGTTCACAATCAGTCATTGGACAAAAGGAGGTTTTCTGGCAAGATGTTTCCTTCTTATGTTTTTTGTAAAAGTTTGTAAAAACTAGTACTGTCCTTTCAAATACAAACATAATTTGGGCCCGTCGTAGAAAAAGAAGAACTAAATGAAACAAACAAAGGGGACTAAACTGAACAGGCCTGACCAGACACCTATACTGACACACGGGGCAAACCATGATGGACTCACGTGGGACGAACTAACCAAACATTGAATCATTTAATGAATGCAAAACAGAGAAACTACAAACTAAACACAATTAAATAATCATAATAGTCGTTAAAGAATAGACTAAATAATTTCCTTTAAAGGAGCAAGAAATAAAGTCCATTAGGAGTGTCGGGAATCCCTGCAGTCTCGCCAGTGGAATGTCCCGACCTCTCCTGATGTGAAACAAACCAAAGTAACCGACAGTTTGTCTTTTCACCTAAAATCAACCAAATGTGTGTTCCATTATTCATTTATCTTATGTAAACAAAGTAAATGTTTTAAAGAAAAATACTAACAGCTATGTGGTGGTTTGAGGTTCAACCACCACAAAAACCATTTCTGGGATTTCTACAGAAAAAAGTCAGAAAATTAATAATAATAAACAAGATTTGGCGACTGCAGAAGGATGGCATGAGGCCCTCTCTGATTTCTTCTGTTCTCACTTCCCCTCCATTTGAAGGGCATTTTTAGTGCAAGTGTGTCTGGGATTCTTTTTATATTTAAATTTGACCCTCCAAACAGAGGGATATAAAGTCCTCCCCCGCCAGGGTAAACTGCGTCGTGTTGAGAAGCGCTTTTCTTCATGTGGATGTTCTCTGAACCACAGACGTTTACATTTGAATGTAAGTTATGACTTTTGTTGTAGCATGACCTTTTCACAGTTATAAAACCGCTGTTATTATGTGTATTTGAGCGCTGGAAGCTCCACGCCAGGGGTCGGCAACCTTTAACAGTAAAAGAGCCATTTGGGCTCGTTTTCTACCGATCAAAACCTAGAAGGAGCCGCATTGACTCACGTTAGAGTCAATGCGATGAGTCAACTCACGTTAGTTAAATTAAGAAATTTGGATTTGCATTCATAACCTTTTTTTTTTATAAATGTGAATAATGTCTATTTTTGGCACGAACAAAAGCAAAAAATATATATAAAAAGAAACTAGTATCTCTCAAAGAGGTATTTTTTTATGTTTTTAACTTTAGTAGCAAAAAAGCTAGCTTGTTGCTTAATTACTAGCTGAACTTCAAATTAGCATAACATTTCTCTGTAAATTAAATCAGTCAAAAATATTAGCATGTTGCTGAAAAAAAAGCTAAACTCAAAATTAGCTTAAAACCCCCAGTAGAAAACAAATTAGCTAAAAATGTTAACATATTGCTAAAATATAAGCTAAACTCCAAATTACCATAAAAAACTAATAGGAGGCCAAATCTGCCAAAAAAAAAAACTAGCTTGTTGCTTAATTAGTAGCTCAACTCCAAAATAGCCTAAAATTCCTCAGAAAACTTAGTCAAAAACGTTAGCATGTTGCTAAAATAGAAGCTAAATTCTAAATTGTCCAAAAAAAAATTTCAGTAGATAACAAATTAGCTGAAAGCATTAGTATTTTACTAAAATATTAGCTAAACTCCAAATTAGCCAGAAAACTTAGCCAAAAACGTTAGCATGTTGCTAAAATAGAAGCTAAAATTCTAAATTGGCCTAAAAACTCCAGTAGGTAACACATTAACCAAAAACGTTAGTACGTTGCTAAAATAGCTAATCTGCAATTTTTTTGAAATTCACTATTACAGTATTTTATTTTTCTTCAGCCAGAGAGCCATGTAGAGACAAAAGAGCCACATGTGGCTCTGGAGTCGCAGGTTGCAGACCCCTGCTCCACGCTAACGCAACGGTTATTAATGACTTCATTGAGCAAAAGCCACATCTGAATTATGAGACACTATTTTTCATAATTCTCCGTTTGGAGGGATAAATAAAGGGGAAGAATTCGGATTGGGCCTAAATGTTTCGTGTGGGTCTCGATCGCATGGCCAAGACAAAAAAAAACAATCCCATGTCTCTGTTTTTGTTCAGGGGGCTGGGCCAAATGTGGAGGCGGGCTGAATCCGGCCCGTGGGCCGTAGTTTGGGGACCCCTGCTTTAATCTGCGCTTCTGTTTCCCTTGTTTTCCCAGCAACCCTGTGGACCTGAGCAACCCCGCCATCGTCAGCACCACTCCAAAGTTTCAGGAACAGTTCCTCAGCCCGAGTGGGATCCCCCACGAAGTGGTTTTGCACCCCTGTTTAAAGCAGCTCCCCCAGATCTTCTTTAGGGCTATGAGGGGGGTCAGCTGTCTTGTCGATGCCTTCTTGGGTAAGAAGATATTTGGTCAACCAGTTGAAGATGCGAGTCAAAGCCAGAGAAAAGAGGACTTTTGTAAAAGAATGAAGGAAAACGCAGCTGGGATCACTTATGATCCTCACTAGTCTTCGGGTTTTTCCACATTAAATTTGGAGAAAGTTTGAATGTTTAAAAAAACAAAAGTGGAAACAACATTTTTTTAAGATGCTTCAATAGTTATTGGATTTTTGATCACTTTAGACTGAACATCAGAGGGCTTGAACCCTAAAATTTGCTTTTTAGATATTAATTCCGCGTCAGGAAGGGAATTTATCTCTGTTTCACCTTGATTTTGCTCAGTTCTGGTTTTTAATCTCGCACATTCTCTCAGCTGAAGACAAAGTTTTCAGCTCCCGACTGGTTTACAAAGTGACTGAAATGCGTACTGCCCGTATGTATTTTCTCTTCACACTGTAGGTGTCTCTGTTGAAAAGAGAGACGTGCGCGACAGAGTGTTCACTTTTTTCCCACTGCAGCTCTCTCATGGTACAGACATCAAACAATCAGATCCTGTGGGCACATGGTTTGTTTGTTTGTTTGTGGTGACATTAAAGGTCCAGTGTGTAGGACGCAGCGGGGGGGTTTACCCGTAACCTGTCGGTGATCACAACCACTCCCCCTTCTGAGTCTGCTTCTGCTTCGTCTCAGCTCCCAAGGAGGAAACCACTCACTTTTTTGTATTAAATTGGCCATTTTCAATGTAATTAAAGTATAAATATTTAATCTTTTTCTAAAAAAAAAAAAAAATGACAGTGATTGTCTTAATGGATGAATCTAAAAGTTACACACTGGAACTTTACAAACTGTGGGTAATCTTCTGTCCACACAATGACAAATTCCAGATTCAAACTAAACAATAAAATGAAAAGAGACTTCCTGCAGACACGCAGGTTCAAATCCAGATTTGTACTTACTAATAACTGCTGATTCGTATCTAACAAATGTCTTGCATGCTAATGAATGGAACAGTGTTTGATTGACTTGAATTCTCTGAAGTCAAATCATTTTTGTCTCTTTAGATTTTGTGCTTGAAGACAATCACCCCCCCCCCCCCCCCCCCCCCCCCCCCCCCCCCCCCCCACCCCCCATGAGCAAAGACTGACTTTGGTTCTGCTCTTTTTCTCTGTTTCGTTCTCAGGTATATCGCGACCCCGGGCTGACAGTGCCCCACCCACTCCAGTTAACAGGCTGAGCGTGTCCCCGCCCCCCTCCATTGCCAACACCACACCCCCACACAGCCGCAAGCAGCGACATGTGGCGGTCACCAAAACTACAAGCAAGAGTTCATCTGTAAGTCCAGAGATGTTGTTGTTGGTACGATTAGCAACTAATCAACTATTAAAATAGTCAGCGACCAATTTAATAGTCAATTAGTTGTTACTTTATATTCTATGGAGTCAGAATGCAGTAAAGTTGAATTTAGCCTCTAATTTAGCAACAAGCTAACGTTTATACTAATTTATTTTATTGAGGAATTTTTGCTGTTTTGAAGTTCAGCTAGTATTTTTTACTAGCTTTAGCTTTTTGGCTAAATTGGCATCTACTCAAGTTTATATGCTAATTAAGAGTTAGCAACATGCTAATGTTTTTTGCTAATTTAGGTAAATGAGCAAATTATTTTTTGCAAAATCTGCATATATTAGGCATTTTTAAGCAATTTTACTACAGATTTTTCATAAATTTAGGTCAACTCTTTAAGGGAAAATTTAACATTTTTCAAATAACTTTTTAATTTTCAGTAAATCCCTTCAGCAATTAAAGTCAATTTTCTAGCGAAAAGCTTCAGCGACTACTTTCAGCAAAAAGCATTCACGCAAGCATTATTGTAGGTAATGCAACTTTTCTAGTGTAATCTCGTTATAATACCAGAAACTAATGAGGGACAGAAGCTGCACGATTCAGTAAAAGTTTAATAAACTATCTTCTTCATTGTCTTTATTTTTAGTTGGTTTAAAGCTAATAATGGTTAAGATGTGTGTTTTACATCCACTTTGCACATGACCTGACTATAATAATAAATAAATAAATAAATAAGCGTTTGACAGCACTAGTTTGTTCATATTTACTCTTTAACACCGGAAATCCAGTATTTATGTTCTTTGATTAAACATATCAACGTAATATCATGTTAACGGCTGAAAAGTTTCAGTATGTTACAGATTTAGTGCTTAAGCGTCTTAAGAGAATAGAGCACTGACCGCACAGATATAGAAAACTAGTGAGTCGCCATGTCAAAAGGATTTATTCTGATCAAACGTGTGGTGTATGTAAACATTTGGATGAAGTTTTTCGGGAGGATCCGAGTTTTGATCCGATCGGGACATTTTGCACATGTAACGTGTTTAAAGATGGTGTCCATGGTTTTCCTCTCCCTCTCTGCCTTCACAGAGCAGTGGGAGTCAAACTACCAAAGCAACCCAGCAGCAGCAGCAGCACCAATCTTCCTCCCCCACCCTGCTCTCCAGCCCCAACCAGAGCGGCTGGGAGTCCCGGCCGCTGCCCGCCCCGGCCCGGCCCAAAGTCAACAGCATCCTGAACCTGTTTGGTCAGTGGCTTTTTGATGCTGCCCTGGTCCACTGTAAGCTGCACAGCGGCCTCAGCAGAGACAGCAGCATGACCGGTAAGGCCCGGGGGGGTTGAGTCGCCCTTGTGCATGGGGGTAGGGTGGGGGTGGGGTGTTGCTGTCCTTTTACTGTGTGTTTTGTCAATGTCTTATTTTCTTTTTGTGGTGGTCAGTTTTTTCTGTGAATTTTTCCTTTTTTCACCATTTTTACCTTCCTGTGTCTGTGTGTGGAGGGCTTGGTTAGAAGTGGCCTTTCCGTAGAATTCCAATCCATTCACATCTGACAGCTGTGTCAACCAGACTAAATCCACAAAGCACACTGAGATTTGAACATCACTGAAGGTCCAAGTCACACAGAAATAGTCTAAAAAAAGAAATTGGCTGATAAGTGAATTTGACTTCTCTTTTGGGTGTCCTGCACGTGTCTGCCATGTCTGATTAATGTCAAAGAGTTGGAATGAGTCAAAGTCATGTATTGAGGAGGACAAAACACAATTCATGCCTGATATGAATTGATCCTAAATGATGGGATCTGCTTTGATTTTCTCTCTCTTCACTATTTTTTGTTATCTTGCAGCCTCTTTTATCCAAATTCTCCTTTCTTATAAATCTTGTAAGTAGGAATGTCAGATTTATTTTATTTATTTTTTTCTCTCACTTGAGTTGCGTTTTTGACAACCCCCCCCCCTCCTCATGGTCATCGCCATCATCACTCTCTTTTCATGACCCCCCACTCCTTCTCATGTTTAAACCGGCGCTCAGCTGATGAGACGGATTTCACCAACTGACCATTTGTCTCAGCCATAACGCTGCCAGTCTGTGACAATGCTGCCCCATTCCAGCTGGTCTTTACTTTTCAGTTTGGCTAATCCTTCTTGATGTGTTTTTATCCTCCCTTCAAGTCAGCAATAATGTGTTTTTGTTTTGTTTCTTTTAAATTTAAGTTGGTGTTGTCGGTTCATTTGGGTTGTGGTTTTATTGGTTTGGTGCCTCAATGCATGAAGTGAATGGTCTGTACTTTGACTTCTGCAGATGTGATCTCATGTAAACTCAGAGGAAGCTGACACAGGGACTTTGCTGTCAGAGCGACACGTTTGACCGTTTTCCTTTCACATAAGCCAGAGATTTAAAAGAAACTTGTTTGGCAAATTCTTTGTGTCAGAGTTTCCTTTAAAGGATGCTTTTAAACGTGTAAATTGTTTGTATTTTTGTGATAGAAACTAAATATTTTGTGGCTTTTATGTATCTAGTGTGATCGGTTCACCTTTTACTGTGCACATTGTAGTCTCTGTCCTGCATAGATGCATGCAAACAAATGAGCACAGTGCCATTCAGGGTTCTCTCATTCCCTGTGTCCTCCTGCTTCCTGCAGCCATAACCACTCAGCTGGGTTTGGACCTGAGAAGGAAAGGTTCTCAGATGTCGACCGACTCCATGGTGCCAAACCCTCTGTTTGATATCAATGAGTTCCCAGAGAGCTACGAGGCCGGACGAGCGGAGGCCTGCGGGACGCTCTGCCGCATCTTCTGTAGCAAGAAAACTGGAGAAGATATTCTGTCCGTCTACCTGTCCAGGTAGCAGATTGTCAAGAATCTCTCTCCTGTCGGAGACGGCTGTGGCATCAGGTCTTATTTCTGCCTGCAGGTTCTACATGGTCCTGATTCAGGGTCTCCAGATATCGGATTTCATCTGTAGACCAGTTCTGGCTTCCATCATTCTCAACTCTTCGTCTCTGTTCTGCACTGATTTGAAGGGCATCAATGTGGTGGTGCCCTATTTCATAGCTGCTCTGGAAACTATTGTTCCAGACAGGTGAGCTCCATTCCTCAGCTTCAGGATCAGCTGCAGCTTCTTCTCTGGATTTGGTTTGGGACTGTTCTGCTTTTCTCAGGGAACTGTCCAAGTTTAAGATGTATGTAAATCCTACTGACTTGAGGAGAGCCTCCATCAACATCCTCCTGGCCATGCTGCCTCTGCCGCATCACTTTGGGAACATCAAGTCTGAGGTATTTCATATTTCTTCTGCAGGTCGTTTCCTAGATATCTCTGTATGCTGTATCTTTAAGAGTGGGAAACGATATGTTTGATAAATTAACCTCTGTTTGGACGCTTTAGGTTCTGTTGGAGGGGAAGTTTAACGAAGAGGACGGCTGTCCGCATGACCAGCCCGTGTCCTTCCTGTCGCTGAGGCTCCGTCTGGTCAACGTTCTCATCGGAGCACTGCAGACGGAGACGGACCCCACCAACACTCAGCTCATTCTAGGTATGTGTCATCAGGACTATTCTTCTGCTGGAAGCTGTGAAATGATCTGCTGGAGCATGGACACACAGACTCTTCTGATTTTCTGAGTTGTGAGTCCAATCCTGTAACCTGATCACCGTATTTTCCTAAACTTTTTCAAAAAATCGTCTGTGCCCCTAGTAATCCAGTGTGTGTTTTATGTGTGGCAAATTCCAAAATCTGTCAAATACTCAACTTTGGGAAGTCTCCGCTCGATTGACAGTCGGACCATTTCTTGCTGACACAGGAGCGCCGAGTGCTCGGGTGATCACACCGTGCGTAGTTTGAGGGACAGACAGGGATTCTGGGAAGTCGTGTTCTGGGAAACGATGTGATACGGTAAAGTTTACCATGCTACAGATCGACCAGCATTTTAGAGCGCAAGCTTTACTCGGCCTGCGCCATTACACGCGCGTCCTGAAACCATTCGAATGATCTTTCTAACAGCGTTCCTTTGTTCGTTCAGGGGATGATCTTGTTACTGCGTCATGTGCTGAAATGAACAGTTTTCCCCAGCGCACTTGAAACTACAATGAAGTGCATGTCTGATTTTTAGGGCTCTGGAAAGTCAGCGCTCCACGCAGAGATCCAGCCTAGCTTAACAAATGAGGCACAAGTTTTCAGAAAAAAGACCCCCCTCCCACCATGAAAAGTGGCTTAAATGTGCTTCCTGACAGCAGTTCAGAGTTCAACAGCCAAAAGTAGAAAATCCTTTTTGTTGTAGTTCATGATGATTTTACTTTGAAAAAATCTTGGAAGAATTGAAATCTTGAACTAGAAAGAGTCACACAGTTCCTCTGACAAACGTTTCATGTTCTGTGTATTTATCTTTGTTTTGCTGGAGGAATCCTAACATTGTTGAGATCCTGAGGGAGATGATTTTTCTGAATCCTCTCGTTTTTCTGGAGTTTGAACTCAGGCTGGACCGTACTCCTCTGCAGCCGGTTCGGTTCATTCTGGTGGTGTGTCTTTTGTACACACAGAAAGCGTCTCCATGTTAGAGTAGTGAGCAGATACAACGCATGTCTAAAGTTTGTTGTTTTTCAAACTAAATTGTTCTGTACTATTTATCACTAAAGTGTTGAGGTGAAGACTTTTGGCTTCTGAGCCGTTTGATGATCAGGACTTTATGGAAGTGTCCCCCAGGGGCGGAAACCCCTGTAGACTTTTCTCTGGTTTGTGACCAATTGCATTCTCTGTTATTATAGTTCTTACTAATCAAATACTTATTTATTTATTTCCCACAAAAAAAGAAAGATAAAGCCAAACGACAGTCAAAGTAGGGTTTTTTTTTTTTTCAACGATGAAAAGGGAACAGAAAGAAGCAAAATGATTATTTTTGCCCCTTTTACTTAATTAATGAAATCATTCATGCATATTTTTCACTTCTCTAAAAGCAATAAACAAGCAAAAAAATTGATCAGATTTGGATTCTTTAGTTTAAATGCATTACTTTAAAATGTAAATTAAATAATAAAAATTCCCTATTGTTCTTAGTTCTGGAATATTACATTTTTTAAATACTTTAATGGATTTAACTTTTAATTTGTGATTGAAGATCATTCTATAACCCGATAATCTCCATTAAACTAGTGCAAACTAGAATATCTAGACTATCTTACATCTATAAGTGTTGAAACCCAGAAGTGTAACTTGTGTGTAGAAACACATCAACAGTAAGATGAGCTAAACTCTTAAGACTTTAATGTCTGCAGTATTACTCTAAGAAAAACCAAAATGCTGACAAACAGACAAAAGAAACAAACATTGTGTTTCTGCACTTTTAATGGTCCAGGTGAATACTGGATTCTGATTGGTTGCTGGGTGTGGATGCACGTCTAAAGAATAAGTCCTGGTCACAATATTCTATACGTGCAGGCTGCTTTAAAACATCTTCATGTTCTGGACAAAAACAATCAGTAAGAGGTGAACTTTCTCTCTGATCCTCTCAGGACGATCAACATTTTATTGTTTTCTTTTGCTGCTGCAGTCCCGGATGCGTCCGCTCAGTTGTCGTGTTACCATGACAACGCGCCACATAATCTATCAAATAGTCTCCCTTTCGTGAACAAGTGATCTAAACCTAAAAAAATTATAGGAATAAAGTACTAAAAAGTGATTGAATATTTATATATTTTGTAAGTGTTCTTGTAAATGCCTGACGAAGTTTATATGATCAGAAATGAATGCGCACCGTAGAAGCCTGAACCAGGAGTAAAATTAATTACTGTTAATAAATATGAACTCGTTAATTAGTTTTTAGTATTGGAAGTGTTAACGTTGACGGCTCTAATTAAAACACATCTTTTACTAGAGTTCTAATTTGAGGTTTGTGAGTCCTTTTAATTTGAAATTACTTTGTAGTTTTTCAAAGTAGTAGGAGTAGATCGGTCCTTATAGTTAGTTCCTGTGATTTTACTGCTGCTCTGCAGAAAACAACAAAAACGGCATAATTAATACCACCATGAAAGCTTTCAAATGATCCAAAAATGAAGGGAGTGGGACTGAAATGATCACTTATTTGTTTCATTTTTGTTATACGTCATCACTCAAACAGAAAAAATGACGTGTTTAAATGTCTTCCGACTGTGTATTGTTGTCAATTTTCTCTCTTTTCTTTGTTTTTCAGGTGCGATGTTGAATATCGTTCAGGACTCGGCTCTGCTGGAGTCCATCGGTGCACAGACAGAAACGGTAAGCCCCGGAGCCGCCGTGTTTTCTCCAAAACATTGAGGATGGAGGTGACGCGTCTCCTCGCCGGCTGTGGTTTCAGGGCAGCGTCGACGGAAGTCACGTGACGCTGCGGAATCAGAGCCACAGTCGCAACAGTAGTATCAGCTTCAACAGTGGAGGCAGCACAGAGGCCACCAGTCCAGACTGTGAACGTCCTGCACAGGCGCTGCTCAGAGACTATGGTGAGACCCGGCGCTAGGGAATGAACACACTCATGTTTGTTTGTTTGTTTGGAAGATGATTAGGAGGCTTGCAGTAGGATTTTCTGCACCATAAAGCATGTAACTGGCTGAATTCATGTGTTTTTTATAGCTAACGTGGTTGTAGTGATATTCAGAGTTAAGAGGCGCTGGGTAAAATGTCTTTGTAGGTGATCTGTTTGCCGTGAGTGATGTGAGTTTTGGCTTTTATTTCTGCAGGCCCGAGTGATGTCATAATGTTAAACTAAAAATCTAAATATGGACTTGATAATATGAAAATCGCTCAGTCCTGTTTGTGAGTTTACCATGTTGTCTTATCTGAAATGTTCCACACTGTCTGCCGTGCTCTATTACCTTTATTTCTGCACGTTGTCATGTTGTCACGCAGAACGTGTGTCCTGGAAAACTTTGTTGTGTTGTTAACCCTGCATTGCTTTGTTTTTTTTGCGGTGTTTGGTATTTCGGGGTGTTATATGGTTTAGCTCTTCCAGATACTGCGGCAGGCCTGCTGGTGCGCAGCATCCACCTGGTCACTCAGAGACTCAATTCTCAGTGGAGGCAGGACATGAGCATCTCGCTGGCTGCCCTGGAGCTGCTGGCCGGCCTCGCAAAGGTAGAGGAGACGCTGGTGACGGCTCTCACTAGTGTCATTTAAATTACGGATAGATTTTTTATGCCCATGTGTTGTATTGTTCAGAGTATAACTCACGTTTTTTTATTGCATAGTTCGGCCAATTGTTTGTAATAAAAAAAAAAAATGATCACAAGTTTATTTTCTCACTAACTACCACTAGAGGGCACTGTAGGTGTGTGCATCAGTATTTACTACTGACAGCAATGCAGAAGAAGAAGCGGCACTCAGTCTGATTAGCAAGTGGAAAACGAAACCAACATGGAGCAGAATCTGATTGTTCTCCTTAAATTTATATTTTTTTTATTTTTATGGAGGCAATAATAAAACGTTCCTCTAATTTTATTATTTGTTTTCCTTCCTTTGACTAATGTGGGGCAGGAAGTCCCCAAACTGGGTCACAGAGAGATGGAAGTACCGCTGAAAGCTGCACTTCCTTGTCTTCCATGCATTCCATGTTCTTTGTAGCTCCTCCCACATGCATCAGGAGAGTCAAGTTTATGAAAACATCTGTGGAAAAGCAGCAGATTTGATGTGTGAATCCCATTCAGTGTGGAAGCAGCATTACGCCGGGCTTGGCAGAGTTGTTCTGAAGCTTCACACTTTTCTCCCAAAAGTTTATTTTAATTTTTTTGGCGACTGCAACATATACACCGGAGTAATTATAGTGTGAAAAATCCGGTAAATGTTAAAGTGAGTTCATAATAAACTACCTACTCTGAAGGAAATGGTGTTTTTGACATGTTCTTGTGGCATTTTTCTGACATATGTGAAGAAAAATCAGATTGACTCTCCATTTCTGAGTTTTTTGTGAATCAGGGGCAGACAAAAAAATGACCTTTGACAAAGCTTGCATTTGTTGTGTAATAATATGCTCCAAGCTTTCACCAAAGTGAAGTGGGGCGGTGTTGCTCTGCTCCAACGGTCCCGCCTACAACTCAGAGGTGAATTTCTAATGAACTCAGATAGAGGAAATAGATCAAAAGACTGTGGAGTGGGACTTTAGGGGTCATCGTTTGAACAAATGACTTTAAGGAACACCTTTCTGCTTGAACCAGGTGAAGGTGGGAGTGGACTCGGCAGAATGGAGGCGTGCCGTCAGCTCCATATGTGGTTACATCGTGTACCAGTGCAGCCGTCCAGCTCCTCTTCAGTCCAGAGACCTGCACTCCATGATCGTAGCTGCTTTCCAGTTTCTGTGTGTGTGGATCACAGAGCATCCTGGCATGCTGGATGAGAAGGTGTGTTCCTCCTCCGACCTTTTTTGATTACTATTTAAAGCTGTTTTTGTTTTATAAAACATTTTCCTGCTTATTTTATAGGAGTGTTTGGTAGAAGTTTTGGAGATAGTGGAACTCGGGATCTCCGGCAGCAAATCCCGTCAGGATCATGAAGTTCGTCATAAAGGGGAGAAGGAGCACAATCCAGCTTCCATGAGGGTGAAGGACGCAGCAGAGGCCACACTGTCCTGGTGAGCTGCTCAGAACAGCACGTACATGTTGGTCGTTTCTGACCAGAACCAGAATTTACTGTTGATTTGTTTTCATGTGGAAAATGGAGATGTAGTCATAGAAATGGTGATGTCTTCATTTCTTTCAACTTTGTCAGAAATTGATTTCCAGCCTGATTTTACGTGTTATTATCTAACAGGGGTCTTTGACACAAGTTTTTGTGCACTTTTATTTTTTATTATTCACTATGAGGATCTGAATACTCGGGACATTCCTAAACTGTTCCCTTAACAATCAGATATGAATATTTGTGATATTTGAGATCAGTCATAAATACTGTAGAACACATGTGTCAAAGTCGAGGCCCGGGGGCCGGATCTGGCCCTCCGGGTAATTCTATCCGGCCCTCCAGATGATTTTATTTTATTATTAATGTTCCGATTGACAGTCATTTAAATTAATTGATTCCTTAGGAGCAAGATAATAACCTGACTTTATTAAAGAATATATTTGTTATGCTTCGGGCTGCGGGGCCAAAGTCTCCAGCATTCTGCTAGCTTTTTGGACTGTTTTGGTATTTACTAGGTTTTTTTTGGTTGTTTTTTTAGGCTAATTCTGCATTTAGCTAATATTTTAGCTGGTTATCAGCTTCAGAGTTTTTAGCTATCATCTTCAGCTTCTTCAGGTTTCATCACTAGCATCAAATTCAGCTTACAGCATTGACACTAGCATTATCGCAGGTAATGCTATATATCTAGTTAATAAATATGTTAAAAAGTTACAGTTTTAAAAATGTAGCTTTAGAGTGTTCAATAAATGTTTATCCTGTTCGGCCCGCGACCTCAGGTGTGTTTTGGATTTTGACCCCTGTGGGATTGAGTTTGACCCCCCTGCTGTAGAACCTCAGTCAGTGTAACGTTTGCTTTAAGACACGGAATGTTGGATTTTACGTATATAAGTTAAACAAATCACTGTCATCAGAAGCTAATAAATCTCCAAAGTAGTTTTGATAAAGGTTCTTGTTTTCAAAGTAAAACTATTAAGCTTTCTAGATTAAAAAATGAGACTGAAGTTCAGTGAAATAAGTTCTGAAAAACGTATTTTGTTTTAACCCAGAAGAACTCACAGTGACATCGATGTAACAGAAAAATATCTGAAATGTTTTTTGTGGTCTATTTGGTTTGTGGTATTTTTCCACACAATTGTATTTGTTCGTAAGAAAGAGTCTGGGTCTTTATGGGTTAAATATAGTTAGCAATTCTTATAAATATTTAGTAAATAGGAAATTAAGAATCTAAAAAAACTTGTGATGAATGATGTGACATCATGTGACTGTCTGCTTGCATGATGGAGAAGCTGGAACACGTCTGTAAAATGTTCATCTAGAATATGAGAGTCTTTTGGTATTTCCACTAAAGAAAAAAGTCAGTTTATAGACCATATCTGTCAGGAACAGGAATGATCAACAGCCTTCTATTAATGCACTAAACGTAAAGATAGCAATGGTTTTGATTCCAACTCTTTAAAATCTGCTTCAGACCAAACACTGATCACAGCTGCTCCTCTTGTATTTCTTTTTTCCAGTTTTAAACCTGCTGACCCTCTAAATGTGTTTTGTTGTTGATGGTCACTTTTTCTTCCCCAGTATCATGCAGGTGTTGGGGGCCTTCCCGTCTCCCAGTGGGCCGGCGTCCACCTGCAGCCTGCTGAATGAAGACACCCTCATTCGCTACGCCAGGTTAAGCTCCACAGGAGCCAGCAACTTCCGCTACTTTGTCCTGGACAACTCCGTCATCCTGGCAATGCTGGAGCAGCCGCTTGGCAATGAGCAAAGTGAGTGGGTCTCGGTCCTGAAAGCACAGACCCCGTTTTGGTTAACGAGCTGATGAATGCGATTACGATGGGGGCGTGTCGGTGTTCTCAGATCCCAGCCCATCCGTGACCGTTTTGATCCGAGGGACCGCTGGAAGACACGCCTGGACCATGCAGCTCTTCCACCAGCCCAGAGGAGCCCGGGCCAATCAGAGGGTGAGATCGCACTGCAGGTTGCTCAATGTCGTGATCTGATCACATGATCGGAAATGGGGAACAATCATAAGGTTTCAGACTTGATCAGGGATTGATATGCATTTAATTTTCCTTATTGTGATGAGCGATATATATGTCAAGCTTATTATTTCAAATATCAAATCTTACTGCTAACCCACAAAGAATAAATAAATCACAACATTTTATTGTTCAGTAGAAGACAGCTCTAGTATGAGCAGGAGGTGCACAGAACCCTGTCCAAACAGAACCCTGTCCAAACAGAACCCTGTCCAAACAGAACCATGTCCAAACAGAACCACGTCCAAACAGAACCACGTCCAAACAGAACCCTGTCCAAACAGAACCCTGTCCAAACAGAACCCTGTCCAAACAGAACCATGTCCAACCAAAAATTCCAAACAAAGCGAGCAAAAACAGGCTCAAATCGCACAAAGTAGAAACGTTGTTTTTTATCCAAGAAAACATACATTTTAGTCCATAAGCCTGAAAAGGGCAGCAAGTATTAAGATTTCTAAAAATGACTTTACTGACCTTACTTTATGACACTGTTGTATTATTTGCTTATTTGTTAACATGCCTGCTGGGTATATTTATTTGTTCTGCTATCTTTCTCTACTTCAAATTAATGTTTAATTTTGCACAATTTTCATTAGTTAATACTTAATCATCTAAAACAGAACTTCACAGTTTAAGAGTTAAATTATATTTAAGGCAAAAACAATAAAAATGGGGTCAACCTGGATCTGTTTATTCTTTGCATTTTTTTATTGTTTTAAAGTTCTGAAAAACTATTGGATCAGGACTCAAAATTAAATGACTCAGAATCGGATCAGGGCCAAAAATAAACCTGATCGAAGCATCCTTATTATTTGACTTCAGAATTCATAGAGCACCACTGTGGTGAGGATGTGTTCGGGACATTCCATTTGGGTTTTTTTGGGCCTGATCCAATTTTGAGTCATTTGATTTTGAGTTTTTGCTGATACAATAATTTTTTAAACAACTTTTTTGATTCTGTTTTTATGGACCTTGCACTTTATAGACTGCTGTGCTTTATGACCGTAACATGTGGTGATCTGGTCATGATCTAGTTGATGATTTATCTGGAAAAATAAGCTTGACATGAATAGCATCATCATCAACTCTGATCACGATGCAACATCCAGTTTTGATTGAGTCTGAAACTACGCGATCGGATCAGAAAATCTCCAGCCGTATAGTTTCCATCCTCAGGTATACCCAAAGCTCACACCTCTTTTCACAGCAGGTGTTTGTCCCTGAGGGCCGTCCGGCGCCCAACAACAACGTGGGCATCAGGTACAACGTCAAGCAGAGGCCTTTTCCTGAGGAGGTGGATAAGATCCCTCTGGTGAAAGCGGACGTCAGTATTCCTGACCTGGATGATATTGTCAGTAAGGAGGTGAGAGAACGAGTCTGTGCAGATTATTTCCAGTGAAAGAAGCTCTCAGATGTGTGTTAAGGCTGCGTTCTGCTGTAGGTTGTGTGTTTAAACGTACTTGTCATTGTACAAACTCAGGTGGGTTGCATGGATTGGCTGAATGATTCACGAGCCTCGAGCTCGCTGATGTATAACCACTCCCACGTGAGTCACTGCAGAGACCACTTCTCACTCGGGTGTTTCTTCAAACAAGAGCAAAGTCTCTTCTTTAATGCAGTTCACTTTTGAAAATTGTTGCTTTTATTTGAGTTTAAATTCCCCTCCTGGGTTAAAAAATCTCCAGGATGTTAAATAAAGTTTTTTACAAGTGACAGTAAAGAAGTGAACTGCCAGAGCTTTGTGGAGACGGGACGTAGCGACGGGTCGCTCTAGTGGATGGGATAATGGGGCGAGTGTGGAGGGAGAACCCTTTTCTTGGTGTGCTCCGAGTTTAACATCTGAAGTTGAGGTGACACCAGTGTGATGTCCCCATGTCATCTGTGGAGGTGAAGGCTGTCTGGGTTTTTTCTGAGTGGGCTTAACACGGCTTCCCTGAACTATTGCGGTGTAAACGCTCTTGAAATACCCCCTTCCTTTCAGCTGGGCATTCAGCACGACAAGCTCCGAGCTCTGATATCCAAGCAGATCGAGTATGAGACCAGCTTGGAGCGACACAGCGAGGAAATCGTGAAGTCGAAGCCTTTCCCGGACCCCCAGACGGACTGCAAACCCCCGTCTCCGGCGCAGGAGTTCCAGACGGCTCGCCTCTTCCTCTCACACTTTGGCTTCCTGTCTCTGGAGGCCCTGAAGGTTCGCTGCTCTACGTTTCCCAGATGCTTTCTCTAGAAGCCTTCTGGAGAAGTATTTCCTGCTGTATTTTCTTTCAACAGTAGTTTTTGCTTTTTGTTGTTACTTGAAATAGTTTTTATGACGTTTTGTTGTTGCAGGAGCCCAACAACAGTCGTCTGCCTCCTCATCTGATTGGTCTGGACTCGTCTGTGCCGGGGTTTTTTGACGACGTGAACTACCTTGACCTGCTACCCTGCAGACCCTTTGACACCGTTTTCATTTTCTACGTGAGAGCCGGACAGAAGAGCAGCCACGAGGTGAGACGCCTGCTGAACAGGAGCTTTTGGCTGGTTTGGATTTGTCATTCTGTCTTCGTCAAGCTTTTTGTCAGGCCGTCTCCGTTATCTTTTACCGAACACTTTAACTGCCTTGTATTTCACTGGATTTAAACACCTCAGAGTTCAGATTTCTGACGGATCTGTGGTTGTGGATCAGATTCTGAGGAACGTGGAGTCATCGGCGAGTGTCCAGCCACACTTTTTGGAGTTCCTGATGTCCTTGGGCTGGCCTGTGGATGTGGGACACCACCCAGGATGGACGGGGCATCTCGATACCAGCTGGTCCCTAAATTTCTGCTCTGATGGCAACGATTTACCGCAAACAGGCAAGCTCAGGAAAAAACCAAACCCTTGTGACAGAAACCACTGTTTGTGTGTCTGATTTTCTGTTCGTCTCATCTTTCAGAGGAAGCAGTGTCTCCCGAGGACTCCGGTGGCTCCGTTTTTAACGGGGAGAAGAAAGTTCTGTATTATGCTGATGCCCTGACGGAAATCGCCTTTGTTGTTCCCTCTTTAATGGAAAATTCTGGTTTGTATTCACACCCCTAAATATTCCTGTGCATGTGTGTGATGTTGCTTCACACTAAACGTGATTGTGCATCAGATTTATGTGTAGGATAATCTGCACGGTTCAGCACACACATGTACACACACACACCTCTGCGAACCATTTAAGACAATTGTGCGTTCAAATGAAGATGGTGCTGTTGAACACCATCAGTTATATTGTTATGCCTTGTACACCTGCTGTTTCCATCCACTCAAATGATGATTGTGAAAAGTTTTTTCATATTTTATTGAAAAAGTCAGGTCAGTGAGGAACTCTCTGTGTCACACAGCTGCTTTAGTTCCTGTTCCTCTCCCACCTCGGCCTGTGATTTTAGACACATTTACACCTGTTTGTCTCCCTGATCTGGTCAGATTAGTTGGTTCAATGAAGTCATCCTCCTGCTCCCTCCATGTGTTGCCAACATTAGGGGTGTCGGAAAAAATCGATTCACATTCGAATCTAGATTCTCATTTTTAACGATTCAGAATCGATTCTAAATATCCAAGAATCGATTCGCCCCCTCCCGCCATATTCCTTCATTTATATGTTTCATTTAATGGCTTGAACCTGCTAGCTTACTTGCAAGCCGTAATGTTTGTCCCGAAACGGCTACCGTAGTTTGTTTTCCCTGGAGGCGAGCGGAGCTTACTGAGCGCGCGCTACGCAACATGAGAGAAGAAAAGATTCCTCCTGTCCCGTTATAAATTGGCAAATGTTTACACTTCGGATTCCACAAATCCTGGGGTAAGGAGCTTGACATGACGTGCAGTGTGTAAAATCTGCTAAATCAGACACTTCGGGAACACTTCAAATGCTCGCGCTCATATCTCGTCCATCACCGGAGCTTAAAGTTTGAAAAGTCTTTCTCTGCCTTCATACTGTTGAAATCATTCGTCCCTCCAGGATTTCCTGATGTTTCGATAACAACTTTTAATGCAAATCCAATCAAACCCCGAGATTTGTTGCGCACCTTGCAGCTTTTTATTTTCACCGCAACTTTATTGAGATCAATCTACCGTGACAACAGTCATGGATGACCACGTGACCGTTTCCCTTCCGACTCGGCCGTGCTCTCTTTAATTATCGTTCTATAGTCCTCTCACTTTTTCTCTTCATAACGCGCGTGAACGGTCACCCCGCAGGTAAGCATGCGCTGCGTGCACGCGGGGGTGAAGGTGCGCTGTCCCCGGGCGCGCACGCGGCACGGGGGGGCGCAGGTACAGATCAGTCTGTTATATTTCGCGGGACACAGCTGCTGCACAACAGGTACAGAGTATGAAGAGAAATACAGAGAGAGACTCTGGAAATCTGGAACTATTTCACTTTAACTGTTGATACAAAGGAAGAATTTAGAGTCTGCAGGAAAAGAATTCAAGTTAAATGACAGCTCAAGGGGATGAGGCTGTGCTGTATTTACTTTGTGCATATGTCATAATAAAAAGAATTGGAACATGAGAATATGATTTGTATTTCATAATTAAAATTTTTAGGCGCTTTTAAAAATATGTATATATTCAAACACATTGCAACTTTTTTACAAAAGCTGCTGCAACATCGGCCATTTCAGGCCAGAACAATCATAAAAAACTTCTGTGAAATCCTTGAGGGTCTGAATAATACAAGTTTGCACAGTATCATAAATACATTCCCTTTTTTTATTAAAATTTTTCCTTTGTGTTTTAAATGTCTGAATCGAGAATCGTTTCAGAATCGAATCGGCACCCCAAGAATCGGAATCGAATCGAATCGTGACTTGTTGTAAGATTCACATCCCTAGCCAACATCTTTGCTTAAAGAAGTCTTCCAGTCCATTGGTCCCTGCGTTCTGTCAATCATTAACTCCTCCCTCCTGTCTGGTCAAGTTCCTGAGTATTTTAAAGAAGCTGTCATCTTTCCTCTCTTTATTAAACCTGGGCTTGAGCCCTCCCTCCCGAGCAGTTACAGACCTATCTCTAATCTTTCATTTGTTTCAAAGATTTTAGAAAAAGTTGTTGCTAATCAACTTATAACTGCTTTAGACAGCACGCCATTCTGGATGAGTTTCAGTCAGGTTTTCTCAGAGCTCACTCCACTGAAACAGCTCTTCTCAGAGTCACCAATGACATCCTGATGCAGAGTGATGCAGGAAACTGCTCCGTGCTTCTGCTGCTGGACTTTATCGCAGCCGTCCACACTGTCAACCATCACGTCCTCCTGGACAGGCTGGGTTGGAATATCTGGGTCCGCTTTAAACTGGTTCACCTCATACCTCACTGGTAGATCCTTTTCTGTGATATCCTTTAAGTTTAAGTCCTCCTCTGCATCTCTCTCTTCCGATGTGCCACAAGGCTCTGTTTTGGGACCTCTACTATTTATTCTATATCTGCTACCTTTGCAGCACATTTCAAACACTTTTAATGAGATTTCTTATCACTTTTATGCTGATGATATTCAGCTTTTTGTGTCTTTTAAACCTCAGGATGTTTTTAAGATACAGATTTTACGTAGGTGTCTGATTTGGTCAAGAGTTGGATGAACGACAACTTTCTTCGACTAAATGATGATAAACTGAGGTCCTCGTTTGTGCTCCACACAAATACCACTCCCAGATAGTCCAGTGGTTTGGTCCACTTGCCTCTTTTGTCAGCCCCTCTGTCAGAAACCTCGGGGTAACTCTAGACCCAGTTTTATCTCTCAACTCTCATGTCGCTGCACTTGTTCATTCTTGTTTTTATCATTTAAAAAACATTGCTAAACTGAGTCCAGTTGTATCACGCTCTGAGATGGAGATGCTGATTCATGCTTTTATTTCCTCCCGTCTTGATTATTGTAACTCCATCTTCATGTCTGAGTAAAAAAATCTCTAGAAGGTCTTCAGGTTGTCCAGAACGCTGCTGCAAGGCTTTTAACTAAATCCTCCAAGTATTCTCATGTCACCCTGCTGTTAATCCAGCTGCACTGGCTCCCTATCACTACAGAGTGCAGTTCAAGATCCTGGTTTTAACTTACAGAGCTGTAAAAACTAAAGGTGACAGAGCTTTTGCAGCAGTGGCTCCATCTCTCTGGAACTCCCTTCCTCTCAGCCTCAGATCTTAATTATTTGCCTGAATTGCCTTTTCTTAATTCTGTTTTTATATTCTGTGTTTTATTCTTTGCTTTACTCTGAACCACTTTGTGATTTTTATGTTAAAAGGTACTATATAGATAAAGATTATTATTATTATTGTCCAAAAATCTGTTCACAAACTTGATGCTCCTGACGTCAAGTTTGTGTGGGAGGAGCTACCATGTTGATTTTTGACTCCATCCACTATTCAATTCAAGTCATTTATAAAGCTCGACGGACTATTAAAGAAGAATTATCTTATCTAACTCTAGAACACATTTGAATGGCCAGATTGGCTAAATCCAGATGGAGCTGGGACAGCTGGGGGTGGGGGGTTGAGCCAGAGGCGAGGTCCACTGCCAAGAACAGGAGCACAGACGAGCCTCCTGGAATCTGACATCTCTCCTGGATGGGAAAGAGGGGCGACACATGAATCGCACTGCACCAAACAGAGGCATGGAGAACTAAATGAAAAATAGATGAGAGTAGATAGAAATGGAGGACAGAACCCCAGAGCACCGCAGCATTTCCACTAATCATTTTAACGACACGTCAAGCTCCAAAGCTGAGTTCCTGATTGGTTGAAGCAACGTAACCAACGTCGCACCTTGACGCCTGAAACACGCTGCTGTTAGACTGCTGCCTGATGCTAAAACACTTCTGATCGTTACTGTATTTTGACTTTAAGTCCCCCTCTGATGAAAATCATGTTTTTGGAGTTTTTACCATGAATTTGTGTCATTTATCTTCTAAAAGAGAACAAATGTCATAAGAAATCATTTAGTTTTTACATTTCCGAGTATTTCTCCTTTTAAATCAATCCAGCAGTCTTGGACAGACTCTGTTTTTCATCAATCATCTTCTTTCTGCTGCACATGCACTAAACCCTCATCTGGTCCGGCTAGCGTGTCTAGTTCAGCTTCTGGAGAAGAGAAGATGCTATCTTCACATTGACTGCAGTCAAATGAGCCGCCGTTCACATTTCTGTGCTCCAATCAGCCGTCACTGGATTTTTAGTTTGAGTTTCATCCAATACTTATGGTAGCAGTCCTGAGAACGCTGGAAAATCTCCACCAGACTCCACGGAGCTTCTTGATGTGACCACAGAAATGTGAACGGCGGCTCATTTGACCGCAGTTGGAAAGGATTGTAAATGAATGAAGGAGCATTTGGATGTTAGCTTTCATTATTTTCTGCTCTGAGAAACCAATGGATTGAATGGATTGATCACAGCAACGTCAAGAAACATCAAAGAGTCTTTGGTGAACTGGAAGGAGAAAGAATCAGGATTTTGGAGGAAGTTCTGTCCATGAAGATCTGAGCTGACATCCGGATCAGAACCATACGGCTGGACATTACCCAGATTGATGGAGGTTTTTATGTAGCAGCGTGAAGATTTATGCTAGAGAGACACAGAGATATCATACTCAGACAGAGGGATCAGGGGCGGAGCTCCAAAAGCCACGCCCCCTTAGAGTAGATTTTGAAAACAGATTCTTCAGATCAACATGGAAAATGTCTTTTTGAGACATTTAGGTTGTGGGATTTTGGTTAAAATCTTCATAATCATCATTAAAACACTACTGGGAACGATTAAAAACAAAAAGTCATGGCAGACATTAACGTTGAAGCTGGACGACAAATAACCTTCAGTTTGATCGTAGCTAAATTGCTCAAAGCTAAAGGACGAGGCTAACTGAAGGGAAACTTTGTTTTTTTTGCAGAGGACTCGTCTGTTCACAGCGACTCCACCGTGGAGGCAGACACCAACTCAGAACTCATGTCTGGTTTACTTAAACAATCCAATCTCACACTTGAACTGTTCCCCAACCATTCAGAGAACCTGGAATCAGCCAAAAAGGTTGAGTTTTAGTTCTTATTCTTACACACTTTTGAGCTTTTTCTCTTTCTTGAAGCTTTTTCTGAAAGTTGTCTTGTTTTTGTAGCTTAGTCCTTTGGTGAAGACAAAGAGGTCATCAACTGGAAAGTCTTACCCCCAGCTGGGCCCTGAGACCAAGGTGTTCGTGGTGTGGGTGGAACGCTTCGATGACATCGGTATGTACATCAGTTAACCCTCAAATCCTGCACACTCGTGGTTCGTTTTGCTGCATCATCGTCACTGTTGTTCATGCATTTTAGAAAACTTCCCGTTGTCGGATCTGTTGGCGGAAACCAGCACAGGCCTGGAGGCCAGCATGAGCAACAGCACCTCCTGCAGGTATCTACACCTCTACACTTTGAAGAGCTCATGGTTGAACTTGGTTTGGTTTAAAAAAAATGCTGCGCAAACAGAACGTTCCCCAACATGCAGCAGGAAGTAGAAGTACTTTTGTGTGTCAAAGCTTTCAGAAGAAGGAACCAGCAGTTCTGAGTCTGAGGTCTTTTTATAAAGCAAAAACACAAAGACTTTCTCACAAATTTAAAATGGTTTTAGTTGTCAAAATGTTTCTCTCAATGTTCCAAAAGTTTATTTCAGTGGCTGGTACTGTTGAGTTTGGGAAAGAATCCATCTATAAACCTGCACCTGTGTCATGAAAATCTACTCTTAGCAAACTATGAGGCTCTGGATGAAACATGAAATATGGAGATGAAAATGTCAAATCCTTATACTTCTTTTCCCTTGTGTCCTGGGGACACAAGGGAAAAGAAGTCCTGAACAGCAGTGTTCAGGACTGCTCTGAAAAGTCTCTCCATGTTTTCTTTGGGGTTCACATTTTTATCCTCAGCTGACCCCTGAATAACCAAGTTAAGTCATCATTGCGTCATTTATTGGGAAATGAACAATATTCTTAGCAGATCTTTCCATCCTGCTTCTGCTGAGTAACTATTGATCCAAACATGAATCCACAGCCTTTAGCTTTTTGTTTAAATGATGCTTTTGCCAAATCACTCATAGATGTCTCTCCTTTGTTCCTGCTGCAGGTCAGGGTTACTAGAAAAAGACGTTCCTCTGATCTTCATCCACCCTCTGAAGACCGGGCTCTTCAGGATCCGCCTCCATGGAGCTGTGGGTAAATTCGGAATGGTGATTCCTCTTGTGGACGGCATGGTGGTCAGCCGCAGAGCTCTCGGTAACTGTTCACTATACTTTACATATTTAGAATGAAAACTAAAATGAAAGAAACAAGTGTGGTCACTTCAGCAAAATAAATGATCTGTTATCAAAGCTGTGAGCGTCTGCCCTCAGCCTCGCCGCCCTCAGCCTCGCCGCCCTCAGCCAACCCCTTTCTACCGCTACATTCCCCTCAACTATAGTTAAGATCCCAGGAAATGCTAATCATGTTCACTTTGCTAACTTTGATAAAAGTGCTGCCATTGTGTTGCGCATCATCACTAACTTAGAAAAACATATTGCTAAAAATTGTAACTGCTAATATTGTTAAAATTGATAATATATATTTACCCTAATCAACTATCTCAGTAAAACGCAATGTTGCAAATTTATAACTATGCAATCAATGCTAAAAATGCTATAAATAGCTAAAAGTCCTAGCATTGCTTTTAGCATTATCAGCTATCTTGGAAAAACACATAGCTAAAATTGCATAATTAATCTAACCATGCTAACAATTAGGGATGTCCCAATCTGATCACGTGGTTGAAGACTCGATTGAAATCGGGCTCTGTTGTCCGATCAGGGTCAGATATTTCATTTATTATTATTATGATCAGCGCTTTATATTTCAACCGTATTATTCCAGATAAATCCTCCACCAGAAGTCTGTATGTCATGAACAGATCACAAAACGTTATTCCCGGAAAACAGCAACAGTTCAAGCAGAAGACTGATGTAAACAGTTCAACAAAGCTAGCTAGCTGATCACAGATTCAGACTTCCGGGATCAATAACTCTTTTAAAACGCTTTAAACTGACAGCTAGTGTCTCTAAACAACAACCTCTAAAGACATTTCAACAGAAAAAGACAGAGTTTGGTTTATTTTTTATGTTCAGCTCTTCCTGCTGCAGACAGATGCTAAACAGCAGCTGCTAACTGCTACATGCTAGCGCCGTGATTTAACTCCTTAGGACCCGAGCTGTCCTTTGATATGCCTGTTTTATTTATCTGAAAGAGGAATAAAAGTTAAGAAAATGAACTATTCTGATAATTAAATTGAAAATGTGATGTCTTAGGAACTTAAAAAGAAGCAGATAATCTTAAAAAAAAACAAAAACAAACAAAAAAAATGAAAATTAATAATGATCTGAGCTAGTCATGAACACTCATCAAATTCATGCTAAAACAGTCATAATTTATTTTTAACAATTTTAAATGAGGACAGGAATCACATTTGGTCTAAAATGTTCAATAACTAAAGATATTAAAGTTAAAGTCACTAAACTTTCTCACATGACTAATGATCACCTATAGAACAAGAAAACTTTTTTTTTTCTAGTTTATATTTGCTCTATTTTTACTTGTTTATGAAAGGTACTTCACTGAAGTGTTCTATTGAAGTTTTTAATGATAAAATAATGTTAATGAAATATAAATGAAGGACAACACAAATCTGTTTACTCAATTTGTTCATGTTTTAAATATGTTACAAAAGTATCGGATCGCGTCTCGGTGTCGGCAAATCCAATGACTCTGAATCGGATTGGGCCCAAAACAACTTGATCGGGACATCCCTACTAACAATATTGAAACACTGTGTTTAGAATCAACAATTACTGGAAAATACATTGTTTACTATGCTAATAAAGCTTATAAGCTAATATTGCCAAAAGTGCTAGCATTGCATTTAGCGTCATTAACTATCTCTTAAAATCACAATGTTAAAAATCCAGTAATTTTTCATCCATGCTAACATAGCTAAAAAACTGTAGTATTCCATTCAGTATTCTTAGCTTTCTGAGAAGAACGTATTGTTAACGTTGCATAATTATTAGGGGTGTAGGGAAAGAATTGATTCATCCAAATTTATCGTGATACATCAGTTGGTGATACTTGTATCGATTTAAAATGCTGACAAAGTGATTTTTGATGAATGATTTATGCATCTTGCTTTTGTTTTTCGCTCAAACCCCGACCGCTTGTTGGCAGCATTAGGACACTGAGCCTCTTTGAGCAGCTCTACGCCGTGATCAGCTTGTATTAAATGATCAGTCAGCCTCAGTCTTTACTTGGAATGAGTACCGAATCGAAACTCAGAGCCACGTACGTTGCTGCCAGTATCATAAAAACGCAGATTGCGATACAGTTGCAGTGCTTAATGTTGTGATCATTAGATAAAATTAATTTTATCATTTTATTACAATGGATTAATATTCAGGTTGAGTTTTTTTTCCAAAGTCGTACTTTTTAAAGAATTTTTAAAAAAAATTCTTGAATAGTCTGATGATTTACCGCAATACATATCGTATTGTGGGCCAGGTATTGTGATACGTATCGTTCCACCAGACATTTGCCAATACACACTCCTAATAATTATAGTAACAATGCTTACATAGCTAAAGTGCTAGCATTGCATTTAGCATCAGTAATTTTAGAAATACACATTTTTTTTTTTTTTTTTTACTTTTTTACTTTTTTACTTTTACACTTTTTTTTTAAATTTAGGTTTTGTTACTATGCTGTGTACTTGTTCCATAAAACATTTTGCTCCCAATATATATATTTTTTTGACAATTTCTCCCCCCTGTGGTGTCATCATTTTTTGGGCGGCGTTTTTCTCACCGGGTACTAGATGTGATATCGATGCTCTAATGCACAGTAAGAATCAAAAACACGAGAGACATTGTGCTTACACTGTGGTCCTTGCAGTCCTGACTGCTGCAGCCAACGGGGATCATCTTAAAGAGTAACCAAACAGGGAAGTTGGAGTGTGACTCCGCCCACAGACAAAATATGAAAAGGGGTGGGGCTTGGGGGCTGGACTGTTATCATCACAGAAGCTGCAGATCATGACGTGAAACTAGTATAACTTACATGGATTGACCAATCACAAAATTCATATGTAGTACCTCAATTCAACCTGTAGGGGGCAGCACACAGATGGTTTTTGACTATATTTTCAAGAATTAAACAATTTTTTTTTGTAATTTATCAAAAATGTTGAATTTGACCAACATAAATCCTTTTCTATTTATAGAAGTCAACAGACAAAAAAAAGTTTAAAGTTTGGTGACCCTTTAATGTTTGCTCCTCTGAACTGCAGATCTGCTCAGGTTTTGCTGTTTTCTTCTCAGGGTTTCTCGTGCGTCAAACTGTCATCAACTTATGCCGGCGGAAGCGCCTGGAAAGTGACTTGTACAACCCCCCTCACGTGAGGCGGAAACAGAAGATAACGGAGATCGTCCAGCGCTACCGCACCAAGCAGCTGGAGCCCGAGTTCTACACCTCGCTCTTCCAGGAGGTGGGGGAAGGAAAGCCTCACCTCTAACCCTCCGGTCCTAACACTGTCTCACGCACCAGGACACGGTCAACACGCAGATCTTTATATTTATACTGTGCTATTTTGTTATATATATGAATACATATATCAACACTGTTTGCCTTTGACTCTGAAATCAAAACGTCAAACCCACGCCAAGGGGAAGAAGCTCCATTTGCTTTGCAGCTGCTCAGCTGAGGTCTGATGGGCTGCGGGGAAAAGGGTCTCATGGTTTAGGTCCATGCTCTGTGGCAGAAGTTTCTGCTCGTCTTTTGATGCACTGGGAGCGTCCTCTCTCTCTCTCTGGACTTGTAAAAAGGTTGAACTTTCGAGGATTGAGAATCCGTAACACACCGCTGAACTTTAGGAACGGATCCAGACCTGCGTGTCAGTTTTTGTTTGCCTGAACACATCACGGTTGATTTGGCTGGAAAGGTTGGATTTTAGCCAAAGATAAAACCATGCAAGAATAAGGTTTGAACCCAGAGCGGACACCGAGCTATAGTCTTCCTGTTCTAAGACATCGGTCACTGCTTCATCTCTCAGACGAGTCATCCTCATTTTCCCATCATTCTGTGTGAACGCTACACGGAGCAGGGGGGCTTTAACCCCACGGGGGAGGAGCTGAAGGCAGTTATTAACAACCCCACCCCCACCCCTCCCCTCCTAGCTTCAGAAAAACTGTTAAAAGTGGAGTTCCTAGAGTTTGCACTTAGAGTTTGACCGACGAGCACGTTCTTCTTTTAAGGTTTGCCAACAAGCAGAGCCAAAGCACACTTCTAAGTGTCCTCCAGAGGAACAGGAAGGATCCTCCGGCCAAAAACCTGCAGCCCATAACAGGATCCAAGCTCAGACGTGTGAGTGTTTGTCTCCCAAACAGAAGACCTAACTGAAATCTGCAGGTTAGCTTTTGCTTCTTCACTGGTTCTGACTGTAAGCGTCTCACTTTCTGCCTCTAAAAATGTGAATTTATTTATCACAAAGATAAAACAGGGCAAACATTCATCCTAAAGTCTTAATGCACTGAACACCCCCACCCCACCCCTCCTTTAGTTACTCGTCCTTTTGTACTGTTTTGCATTTTTGGAAGAAAATCCTGCTTAAGGAAGAGTTTTATCTTGTGAAATATGAATGAAGAGGCGGCGTTGTGGAGTTTTTAACCTGCGGTGTGTAAGTGTGACTCACTTTTTACGACAGTGCCGTATGCACATGCCTTTTTTGGAAGGAAATTAAATTAAAAACGCTTGAAATAACACAGAAAGTCCCACATGTATCCTGTTACTCCTATTTGATCGTATTTAAGGACTTGCCATGTACAGAAGTGGATGATATGTAAATATGTGATGATGTTTGGCATTTAAAAGTTGTCTGTTGCATTCCTCATCCGAGCAGAAAATGTATGTATGCCATTTTGTGTGGGGAGGAATGCAATACTGAATGTAAAATGCATCAATTAAAACTATTATTGACATTTTAATCTCTGCTGCTTGTTGTGAACTTCTTCTGAATGGTTTTGAAAGGATTATTCTATTGTTATGGAAATGGAAATCAAACTCTTGAAAAGCTGTTTGTTCTGACATCTCAAATGCACTACTCTCAGGAATTTAAGGATATTGTCGTTTACAGGAGCCATTTTCCTGTTTGGTCTGAATTCTAATTAAATCTGTCAAATTTCCCTTTTATATTACTAATAATGAAACATTAGTGTGACATCTATTACACCAAAAATGAAGACAGTAACGGAGAGCAACATGAATAGCAGCAGGTATTTGCAGCGTTTGCTGCAATACCAGCTCCACAGCGATGTCTCATTCTCACCACCTCATGAGGATGTTCTGTGGCGTCCACTCTTCCACAAGAGCTGCATGCCGTCTTGCAGGTCACTTGGGGTCCAACCTGAGGTCAGAGGTCCTCAGGTTCTGGTCATGGTTGTGGTCTGTCAGTGACTTACTGACAAAATCAGATTTTAGATCAGGGGGGTCAAACTCCAAAACACACCTTAGGTCCTGGGATAAACATTTAATGAACACTCTAAAACTGCAATTTTAAAACTTTAACTTTTTAACATAATTATGAATTAGATCTATAGCATTACCTGCAGTGATACTAGTGTGAAAGCTGTGGGCTGGATTTGGCATCTGAAGATGCTGAAGCTGATCGCCAGCTTAAATATTAGCTGAATTCCAAATTAGACTAAAAAGCAAAGAAAAAAAAAACACATGTTAGCCAAAGCAGCTAGCATGTAGATGAAATATTAGCTAAACCTTAAAATAACCTAAAAAAATCTTAGTAAAATTCAAAATAGTCCAAAAAGCTAACAGAATAAACATTTTAAAGCTTTAAAACTGTAACTTTTAACATAATTATGAATAATAAAACAGCAGAAATATTATTCCAGAATAAATCAACTTAAACCTTAAATAACTTTCAATGTTTTACTCTCCATAAAAATACATTTTGTCAAAATTATACAAGTTTAAAATGAGCACAAGATAATATCCGGCATTAAAAACAACTAAAAAAATGATCTTGGGGGGCCAAATTTGGCCCCTGGCCCTTGACTTTGACAGGTGTTTTAGACCCTTAAATGATGTCTCTTTGAAAATGATTTCCTGGTTTTGGCTCCAAGAAGTCAGATACTGAACACAGTGAGACTATCACGTGGATGAAAATCACTGAACGAGGAGTGTCGGTCACTCCAATATTCAACCACATTTGACACAGTTCATCATGAAATTGTAGTTTTTTAGGGGTCAGAGTAACGGGACTGGCAACAATCAGAGTGGTTCAAATCTTGAGTGAACAAACCTTCTGTGTAAGTCTTGGAGACCATGTGTCGTCTTCTGCTCTTTGAAACTTGTGAACTTCTGCACACGTTCAGCTAGAGACGGCATTCACACTTTACAAAGTTCAGCAACTACTGGATCTTTAACACCTGAGGCAACACGCTTACACGTTTGAACAAAAAATCTTTTCAACTATTAACACAATCATCTTGATTCCAGCAGATAGTGAAGGAGAAAACCTTTAAATAAGCCTTCCAATACTAAATGTGTGTTGTTGTTTTTTTGTTTTACCATAACCTCTGTTGTCTGTATTTGTTCCCCATGGTTGCAATTATTAATTGTTTTTTGTTAATTTACTTAATGTAAGCCATGCTCTATCTAAACTGGAGCATTATCAGTGTTTTAGCCATTTTATCCAAGCAGAAAGACGTTGTTGATGTCAACAAGATGGCGCGTAGGCAAGAGCTGTGTTTTGGATGCAATCCGTCTCGGGACAACTTCAGACTATGACAATATAGACTATATTGATATCAAAACGTTCAGCATGTTCAGGACATTCCTGCTATTTCTCTTGGTATTTATATATTTTACTTAATTTCTTCTTTTTTTTCACGACTTTTTAAGAATTTTTTCAAATTCTTGTGCACTTTCTCCAAATTATGCAAGTTTGGCATCAAAACGTCCATCACGTCCTACAGCAGTTCAAGTTAGTTGTTTTAGCCTTTTAAGCAAAAAGCTTCAGCAGCTTCAGCGACCACATTCAGTGAAAAGCATTCACACTAGCATCGCAGGTAATGCGACTTTTCTAGTCATTATCATTAGTATTTTTTATTAACTATTTTGAAAATCTGTAAAGTGGAACAAACACTTTTTGAAACATCCACTCAATATTTCCTGCAATATCGTGAACTTATGGTGAGTTGTGTAACTGTGAGACTGACTAAACACTGGAAAAGATTTAAACTAATGAAAAAACAAAAAAAGCTGAAGCTGAGTCTGAATAGAAGAAGGAAAAGGAGAAGAAGGAGGAGGAGCAGCAGCAGCAGCAGCAGCAGCGAAACCTGAACGCAATAGATGAGCGCTTTCTTCGTGTGTCCACCAGAGGGCGCGCTTCTCTTATTTAAACCTGCTGCTGGCCCTGTGAAGAGTTCAATCTATCGGAAGTAAATTCATCTTACAGTTTTATTTAGATATTGAAGTTACTGAAGGAGTTTTAAACTTTAACTTGAAATACTTTTTTTGATATACATACAGACAATTTGAATGCGCGACTTTATAAACATTGAGCTGGACCCCCCATGTCTCCCTCTAACTGGAACCCATTCAGTGCAGGTGGTTCCCGCCACCAGCTGGGACCCGAATCTGTGTGGTCAGCCCGGCTCTGAATCATCAGAGGTCAGAGGTCAGGCTGCCCTCTGTGGCTCAGGCCTCAGTGCTGTTTGGTTACTGTGGCTCCCTGCTGACTGTTATCATTCTTACCTGCCGGCCGGACCGGTTCCTGTTAACATTCTGGTGATGCCGAAGACTTCTCCTGCTTTTTCTGACTTCAGACGCGATGAAGACCCTCTGAGATCATCTACTGATCCGTTTCAGAGCGGTCTCAGAGCGCTTTTCATGTCGTTTTTAGCCAAAATCTAAAATCGTGTGTGGTTTTCTAGGACATATCTTCTGCAGAGTGGCTGGAGTTCATTACAAATTCACCTCTGAGTTGTGGGAAGAACTGTTGGCACACAGTAAGCCTGCCCCTAATTCCCATCATCCATCTGTTTGCACACTCAACTGCTAGCTTACAGCCCCTCACACACCCAAGTGAACATTAGCGGTGCAACCAAAATGGCAGAAACATCTGATCTTTCTAGCTGGACAGTTCTGATCCAGATTCCAGCACAAACGAGGAAAACAAAGACGTTCATGGATCTTGTAATCCCGCCCAGTGTTTTTCTATGTTACAAATAGAGCTCGATTGATAAAATCAATTATTAATTTGAATCAATTTAAGCTTCACAGATTAGTAATCGATCCATAAAACTATAAATCAGTTTAACACATGAAGCTAAAATCTGCTAGCTTGATGCTAATATTTAATGGAATTTCCCATAGAATGGCTAATGCTAACACTCGGTCGACTTAAACATACATTTCTGACTAAATGAACATCTTTATAAACTCACAGGTATTCATTTTCCAAACTATTTGAAGAAAATTTTTTAAAATTAACGATTTGTGGTCTAAAACATTGTTTTTTTACTTATTTTAGCTTCTTCTTCTGGAATAAGGTGTAATGCTTTAGCACGATTGCCACCTAGTGGCCATACTGAAACATCCTCCAGGAGAAGCAGAACAATGTTTCCAATGAATAAAAACCTTTCAAAGTCATATTTACATGTCTTCATATGTTATTTATAATTAAGAAATTGTAGGGAATTCAAATGTGCTAAAATCCTAGTGGAGTCAAAACCAAAAGTTTGGAATAAGTATATATGGGTTACACATATAAGGCACCCAGTGAATATGGTTCTGTGAGGTAAGTCAGTGGCAGTGGGAATAGTATAGGTGTAAGGTATAAGGAATGGTACGTGACAGCCAAGAGTCTCCTATGCTAGTATAGTAAATAGGTAAGTAGTCTCAATGCCGACTGACAAACCTTTTTGTCATTTTGAAAAGGTTTCAGAACCCAGATTCTGGCAGTAATACCACTGCAGAGCCTCCATCAAGCTAATACATCCCTTTTGATTAGTGTTCAAAGGCAGGTTGACAATCTTCTCCTTGGGAGAGGAGGGGTGTGATGCTGTTCAGAATCTCGCCACTTCACCGCCCGGTTTCAACTATCAAAACAAAAAAAAAAAATTAGCTGTCAATTTACAGAAATATCCCTGAGATATTTACACACATGTCTGAAATGGTTTTAGTGGAAAATAAAAGTCTTGTGAACCCTGTGCAAACAGTTTGTGATGGCTTTTAAAGTGAAAAATGTGATTCACATTTTTATTAGATTTATTACTATTTTTTGTACCTTTGACAAACTTTACAAATCTATTTTTTCACTGAAACTATCTCAGATGCATTTGTTAATATATTAAGGATTTTTCTGTAAGTTGACGCGATGGGGAAAAGTGTGCAGGAATGGAGAGAGGACATGGGAACAAAAAGGTTCAATTGGCTTCAGGTTGTGGATTAAATCTGAAAAACAAGCACTACACAAACTGTTGATACAGGGTTCGAAAGACTTTTTTTTTTTCACTGAAACCATTTCAGACACTTTTGTGAATGTCTTACAGATTTTTCTTTCAATTGACACAATCTGAAGTTTTTTGTTTTGATCGTCCGAGGCGGGGATCGAACTCACCATCTTCTGAACGGCAGCAAAGGCAGCAATTTTTTTGATTTTTCCTCTACCCCCCCACTATTATCATGTCACCATCTGCTAATCCTCATCTCTTTCTCTCTTTCAGGTACAACTTTCTTTTTTCTTTCCTCATCATCTTCCAATAGACCCTTCTCACTGTGACGTCAGACAAAACAGTGACAAGGCCGTGAGCCAGATACGCAACTTCAGCTTAATGGATTTAGACGGGAAACCAAAGAACTAAACACTGGTGGAGACAATTTGCTATCAATAATAAAAGGTAACCTAACCACTTTCAATAGAAAAATGTCAGATATTTATTTTAGGAATGTCCTGCAGAACTGTATTCTTATTTCATGTCTTGGATCGTTCACAAATCTAAACCCAAATTTGTTTGATATCCTCCAACATTGGATGAATAATCAATTTCCTTTTTCTGGCAACAGTTTCTAATCATTTTGATCATGTTTTACCTTTATTTTTCCAGAAATCAGACACGGTTTTGATTAAAATCAAAGAGGAGAGACGTTAGAACCACGGCTGAGCTAACAGCAATTCACTGACCGCAATAGAAAACATTACAACAGGAATACATTTGACTTTAATGTCAAACATGCTGGAATTGACTGACTTTTGCTCTACAATGATTATGTGAGCACGGGAATTTAGGCAACTTTTAACTGGTGAGAAAAGAGCCGGTCATGTCTGTGGTTTTTCCCTAGTGGAACGTTCTTTTTAATTTTGGTCTGGACACAACACCATGTTAACTTACTTAGGCTCTAAATGACACAAATCCATCCAGATAAATATTGATTTCTCAACAGCAGCCTACTTGAGAAGGAAGTGTACTTGGACTTCCAAATAAGCACCTGTAAGCAGCACGACTTTACTTGGAAATGACAGAGTGTGGACTTTTGATGCACAAAAGTATTAGGTAGGAATATTTCAAATGAAAATATACCGATAAAATATTAAAATGTTTGTTTGCAGCAACACAAGGCTGCATGAAAGAAATAATTTGGAAGGTGACTTTTGGAGGGATTGTAGTTTAATGTTGAGAAGGCCTTAAGGAGGTTTTGTTCTGGATATTTGTGGGAGTTAATTGTACTGAGAGGAATCTGACGGGAAGAATCCAGGTAAGTTGTTAATGTAAAAAATGAAAGGCTAAAATAAACGGCGAGACAGCACATTGTTGAAGTGAGATTTGGTGTGCGATTGTCGCCATCTTGTGGTAAATGAAACACTTTGCAGACTGTGTTTGCAGCTGAAAAAGCAAGATGAGATGCACATGAAAAATATCCATATTCCTGTGTCAACTTTAAATAGAACGTTTGGACGTGTGGTCTAGTGGGAAGTATAGCTCAGTGGTAGAGCTCTTGTCTTATAATCATGAGGTGTCTGGTTTGAAACCAGATGTTTCCCATTTTCAAAATGACATATTCACTTTACCAACTTATTACAAACTCTAAATACAAGTGTTTACGTCTAAGAATATAGGTAGGAAATGGCACTTGTTAATTCAACTCAAAACAATTATTATTATTATCATTAAAACCTTGATGAAATACTAAAACAAAAATGTATTTTGATGATTTTTAAATCAGAAGTCATTAGTCAAGGATTTCTTCTTCAAAGATGCCCTGAATGCAACCAAACACTAATAGTTCTGTCATCAGTCCTCAGCATCTTGGATAATACAAGAGTGCTTCATCCCTCTCAAACGAAGCCAAGAGAGAGAAACAGTGTTTCAAACTTAAAGAACTTTCATTAAGCTGTTCAGAAACAGTCAGAAACCTGGGCGTTACCTTTGACTCTAAGCTAACTTTTATTCCACATATTAAGCAGGTGATCAAAACTGGTTTTTATCATCTTAGAAATTTGGCTAGAGTCCGCCCAATTCTCTCTCTTGTTAACATGGAGACGCTGATGCATGCTTTTATTATCAGTAGAATTGATTACTGCAATGCCCTCCTAACTGGCCTTCCAAAAAGAAGCATCAAGAACCTTCAGCTTTTACAGAATTCTGCTGCAAGAGTTCTCACCAGGACCAGGAGGCGGGCCCACATCACTCCGATTTTAAAATCCCTGCACTGGCTCCCCATAAGCTTCAGGATTGATTTTAAGATACTTTTACTGGTTTTTAAATGTCTTAATGGTCTTGGGCCTTCTTATTTGTCAGATCTTTTAGTTAAATATGAACCCTCGCAGACCCTGAGATCCTCTGGCACAGGTCTACTAATCATTCCACCTGTGAAAACCAAAACGCACGGAGAGGCATCTTTTCAGCATTATGGCCCTCGTTTGTGGAACATTCTGCCAGAGAACCTGAGGGCCGCAGAGAACATAGCTGCTTTCAAGAAAGATCTTAAAACACATCTTTTTAACCATGCTTTTAGCTAATTTTATTGTTTTTATTTACTTTGTTTTTATTCATGCATCTATTTGATCATATTTTTATGATTTTATTGATCTTTTAATAATTTATTTAATTCATTTTTATGGTCATGTTTTATTGTTTGCTGATTTTACAAATATACTTAATTTTATTATTCTACCATTTTTCTTTTTTAATTTCCAGTGCCTCCTCAGCTGGTTCCTCTCCCTCTGGTTACTGCTGTCCAGCTGCTGCGGCTCTAGGTGGGGACCTGCATCGCTACCTAGCTGTGGTGAGGCTGGGTCCCCGCCTGTGATGCTGCACCATGCTGGTTATGCAGTTGTCTCCAGAGGAAGAGGCTCCAACTACATTAGTGTCTCCAACATCTAACTTCTGTGCTCAGCCTGTACTTAGTCTTGTACTTAGTCATTGGGGGTGTGTGTGTGTGGGGGGGGGATTAGGGGGGTGAGGGGATTGAGGGTATACTTGTGGATCTGGGTGAAGGGGGGAATTATGTGTCTTTATTGTATTTTGCATTTGTTTTTATTATTGCGTTTGTTTTAAGATGCTTTATTTATGTGTAAAGCACTTTGTGTTATTCTACATATGAAAAGTGCTATAGAAATAAACTTGATTGATTGATTGATTGAAATACTTATACAATTTTTCACTTCTCAGAGTCACTTCAAACTTGCCTTGCAACTAATACATTGACTGATGTGGTTTATGTCATGCATTCATCGTAGACAGTCCACCTTATTTCTAGCCCCCATGAGCCTTTGCGTGAATTATGGGCGACACTTCCTGTAGACGCCAGAACTAGCATTTATTTACTGTTTCTATTTATTATTCAATCTGATTTTAATGATGGAAACATCTTTGCCCACTGGACAAAGGAATTCCAGGACCTCCTTGATGGGAAGCATTCTCCAGTTTTCAGGCTAAAGGTCAAGCGTGTTCAAAACACTGAGGTCAGTTATGAGACTATCAGAATGGATCTTGGTTCATTAGAGTTGTAACAATTCAATCACGACAACAAACTGATTAAATCAAGATATATAGGGGTTGCCTATTGGATTCAGCTTCAGTACTGGATCAGTTGGAAAATCCAAATGAACCTAAAATCCCACCAAATGGATTTAGACTCAATTTCCACCAGTGTGACTCAGATAGAAGATACCTGGTGCTGAGGATGAAGTGTCCAGATTCCTTGTTTTTAAATTTGAATGTGTACAAACAAGTCAAAAAGATTTTAGTATTAAATGAATTATATTAGTTTTGCAAAGTTCAGCCCACTGTTGTTTTTTCACAAGAATGTATCACAAAAGAACTTTATTAGAAGACTGTATGGGCACACATTGGACTGGAATGATGGTTGCTCATTAGCATCACATTTGTGTTGTTTGCTGGGATTAAGCATTGGTCGTTTTTACCTTTACAGTCTATATGAAAGGATATTTTCAAAGAGCAATTATAAGATTGAATTATTTCATGTCGATAAGATATGTTGATTTGCTTCTTCAATCTGGAGGATTAGAAAAACAATGAAACAGTTCTGCAGACTCTCCGTGGCTTCATCCAGACTTCTTCTGTGCCAGCTGTCTTCTCACCACGGGGATGTCATTGGGAGGAGACACACGAGGTTGTGATCAGAACGTCCAAGCGGGGGGAGGGGAGTGGAAGGTGTATCATCTTTGACGTTGGCATACATTAAATCCAACGTCTTCTTCTCCTGGTCAGGCAATTTCACAGTTCTGACGTAAAAGTGAAAAGTGGCAGGAAAGTAGGCGCGAGAGTGGCAAGATAAGGAGTGACCACCAGGCATGGGCAGGAGCGGCAGGAGGGACTGCGGGTGATGGGTCTGCATCCGGGTCACCGCGCCGTGCAGCAGCTCACACGCAGCAGCAGCATCAGCAGAGGGAGGAATGTACACGTTGAACAATATAACATGAGAAAACTCCCTCGGGAGATAGTACGGCGGCATGCCCACAGCCAGAAGCTCAGATAGTACGGCCGCATGCCCACGGCCAGAAGCTCAGATAGTACGGCCGCATGCCCACGGCCAGAAGCTCCATGTCTGCAGAGCAGAGCTGCTCTTTAGTGCAGATGTGCGCCGGGTTGCACCACCTGTCATTGACGTACACCGCGAGCCCCTCCCCTTTCTTCTTTCCACTCTTCGCCTCACTCCTGTCTGCGCGCAGATGTTTGAACCCCTCCAACGAGACCACAGAGTCTGGAGTCAGTCCATTCAGCCAGGTCTGCGTGAAGCACATGATGCTACACGCGGAAAGCTCATCGATCTTATTGGACAGAGAACGTACGTTACCCATGATGACAGACGGCACGTTGGGCTTATATTTCCATCTCCTCTCCTGGAGCTTTCGTCCAGCTCTGCAGCCTCTTCTCTTCCTCCGGATCTCTTTGGGAATGTCCATTTTCTCCCCGTAGAGAAAGGCGATGTTGCGCAGAGCCATCAGCTGATCGCGGGTATACAACAAACGCGCCGTTGCTAAGTCAGTTACAAACAAGAACATGACCGAAAAAGTCCCGATAAAAAGTAAGAAATAGCGGGTAAAAAAAACTGTAAATTAATATATACAAAACAAATAAAGGTGGCAAAAAGTAATCTCACCCACAAGGGTTGAACAAATCTCTAACCAGCAAGAAAAAACGATCTAAAAAACGCAAAGATGCCAAAACAAGCAGCCGTTCGAACAGCGCCAACCGATTAATTACATTTAAGATGTTCAATGGCCTTTTTTACCACCTCCAGTGTAATTAGACTCTCACATTGCTCCTTTTCATATTCAGTAATAGTCTTGACTTTTAAGGAATCCAAGAAGGCATCTGTTTATACTTCAAAATTCAGACCTATAAAGTTTCTGATAAAAATCACAGCAGTTATTAGAAATGGCTCTAAGATCTTCTGTAATAGTTCCATCTATGTTCAATTTGTGTATGCCACTAATTTTAGAGTGATGTCTCTCCAAGTTAAAAAAATACTGTGAATTTTGTTCACCTTTTTCAAGCCACCTTGATCGTGATCTCACAAAGGCTCCCTTAGCTTTTTGATTATATAAATTATCCAATTCAGTCTGAAGGTTAGACAGTTGGAGTTTATCCTCTTCTGATTGTGTGTCTGGACTGTTTTGACATAAGTGAGTGATTTCTGAAATGACATTTGCTTCATATGCTCTTTTCCTTTTAGTTTTATCACTACTTACTTTTCTGAAATATTTACCTATTTCCAATTATAGAAGTTCCCAGTATACACCATATTTCTTATCCATATTAGCTTTATACCAAAATTGTACAATTTGTCTTTTCACTTGTCTTTAACAGTGTCATCTACTAAGATAGAACTATTAAGTTTCCAATAAGCTAAATGAGAAGCAGAATGATTAGAGGTGGACAACTTCATCCTAATAACAGTGGCTTTGTGGTCTGTAAGAGGGGTGGGGCAAATGTCTACATCAATATTATCTACAGCAAAACTTTTTGAAACTAACCAAAGATCAATTCTAGATTGATTTGTACCTGCTTTGTTACTCCATGTAAAACACTTGGAATGAGGATTCTTCTTTCTCCAGATATTATAAAGGTCAAATTTATTCATAACATTTTTTATACTGCGGCACATACCTTGTACGTTTTCGAGAGCTTGTTCCACTTCTGGTAAAAAGTTCCGGTCGGTCCGGAAAAAGTTCCTTTTTATGATTTTCTTTATTTTAAAGATCTTGTTCAAACAAATGAATTATTTCGTTCGAACGCTTTAACTATATCATGGCAACGAAATAATAACTTGTGGGAAAGAAATAATAATAATTTTTTTTTATCCATGTCAGGTCTGGGGGTCCGTAGGATTTATTTTAAGAGCTTTTTTAAATGTATTTATTTCATTTCTCCTGTTTGTGATAGCTCAAAAACTCTGTTTCATAATGTCAAGTCATGTCTTGTTCTGTAGTGTAGTTAAGTATAAAAAAAAAAAGTTGCAGATCGGGATGTGACAATTGTCTCTATAAAGTCAATCTAGGGACAATCTACAATAATTACAGCTATTTAAAGTTTATTAAATGACGTATTTTACTAAAAATCAAAGAAACCCATTTCAAACTTATATATAAATTTGTCCTTTTGCTGAATTTCTTAAAAGCAGATTATGTTGAACTCTGAATATTTTTTGTCATTTGAATGATGAAACTGGAACGTTTATTATTCCCATGTAAACATTCCGAGATTTTTTTTAGAAATTGGATTAATCTTTTACTTTACATTCCCTCTTTTTGTGCCGCAGACGTATTAATGATATGATGATTAATGATTTGTATGATAGCAATGACTGATTCAGTTATAGCAACACCTTAAAGAAAATGAAAAATAAATCAATGACCCCCACAATAAAACACCTGCTAGCAGAAAGAAGAGAGGAGAGACTGCACCGGGGTTTGTAGATGGTGTCCAAGGGAGGTGAGCGGCGTTCCTTTGTCCTTCTGGAGCTGGAGGACGCGGTGAGCAGGTAGAGCTGAGTCTGTGAGGCAGCTGAGCGGAGAGATCCAGAGATGGTTGGTTGTTGGCACTCGTGGTTGAAGGATTCTGCAGACAGAAAACAGTTCATGAGCGGAGTACTTGAGGGTGAGGTGAAACTTAGAGTTTAACATGAAAACCAGAAGCACTGCAGGTCCAATACCCAAAGGTAGGCAAGCATCTGGCAGCTGAGATGGTGAGGTGAGTACCGACTCCTGCTGGAACACCCAGGGCCGCTCCCAAGCTGCACGCACCGGGGAGACCTGCCTGGACGGACCATGACAGGAGTTTAGAAATTAAGACGGAGAAATCGAGAGAGCGAACAACTAGATAGAAAAAAAAGTTACTTGAAAGATATTTCTTGTATTTTATATTTTGCAGAACTCCATGAATGAAATTTGCCCCTTTTCTTGACTTTAATTTTATTTTTGCCTTTTTATTTCCTAATTCTTTTTAGTGAGGACCACATCACGTCCCCTCCACCTTTCATGTGTCTGTGCGTTCACAGGTGCAGAAAGAGTGTGAGGAAGATGTTCTTCACCTTCAAAATAAAAGATGGAGATGATCGCATCCCTTGAAAAGTAGAAACACCTTCAGAAGTTTATTGCAGGTTTTAAGGAGAGTCACAAGCAAAACCAGCCAACATTAGCATGAACTAGACTACGGGATTGTGGATGAAACTGATGTGATGAAGTATAAACAGAGATGTAAGGAAAAGAAAATAGAATCTTTATCATAACTGAAGACTGGCTCTGGTGTTTTGGTGGTACTTTCTGAGGAAACTTACTTCACTGAATGTCATTCCAGAGGAGATGCAGATGCCCAGAGCATACTGAAAAGTAAAATACACTTTTTTAAACATGTTGAAACATTATACTCAAGTAACAGGAAGAAAATACTCACCATCAGCATGAAACACTGCAGCAGCTGCTTGACATCTACTGAGAAAAGAATTGAAAAAGTAAAAGAGAGCACTTGAATAAAGAGAGCTGACATGCACCTGCTAGTTTCTTTATTGCATTATTATGTATTCAATGAGCTTTCAGAAGTTTGTACTGACACACCTTAAGGTCTCTTCCAGTTCTCCAGACAGGGTCCAGGGTCAAAGATGCCATTCTCCTGGTATTGCAGAGAATTCAAATAGCACCAAATCAAATGTTTGGCAGTTAAAATAGATAAATAAATTCAGCAGTCTGAGATGTGGCTTCATGCTGAACCTCTAAACCTTTTAACAAGGTTCCATGTTGAACCTTTCAGCCTGAGATCCAAGCTGCTGTTTGACAGTCTAGCCAAAGAACATAGTTGGCCATTGAACAAGGCCAGAGCTAATTTTCATTTCTGTAGCATCAACCTAAATATTGTTCTGTAGAGATCATCTCCAAAACCATCAGGGGAAGTGAGTCCAGAAAGAGTATCTGTTTCTCTGCTATAAATGTTATCTGAAATAGGAATGTTATCCTCATCATCTACAAAACATGACACATCAAACTCTCCTTTTTTCTCTATCCTATAGAAGAAAAACAGAGTGAGACAGACCAAGGACACACACAAAGCAGGTAGTGATCAGCTTGACCTGTCTGTCTGCTCTAAGCTGAAAACATCAGCATGACCTTTGACCTGAAGGTTTCTTACACGGATTGATACAAATCAGTAAACATGCACACACACGCACAGATGAAAAAAAAAACAATCAAAATAGTACCAGCAGGGAACGCAGTAGGTCAGCTTGGGGATCCTTCCATAAAGCTCCGCAATGTATGCATTTTTCCCCTAAAGGAAACAGACACACACAGACATTAACACACAATCACCATCATGTCTAGAACCAAAGAAAAGATGTAGCAGGATGACAAATTACATGTCTGTGCAGCTTCCCCCACAATTTTTAGACAAGCGTTCCCAATCTGAAATAACAAAAAAAAACTCTTCAGATGTTGTGTTACATATTTTTCTTTACAGTACATTGGACTAAGAATACTTACCGGGGATTCCATCCATTGAGCCAAACCCAGGCTCCAAAAGTCTTCAAGGGTTGAGCAGATGTTGTCCTCCTTCACTCTGGGCTCTCCTGGTGGACGGTTTTTATCAAAGACGTGTTCCATCTACAAAAAGAGAATTCCATGGGTTTTGTCATATATATCAATAGAGAAAATCATTTAAAATTTACAGTAAATGCTAATTACAAATTAAAGGTAATGTTATTTCTCCTGCCTCAGCTATTATGAAACCATCAACAACTTTGACTTGATAACATTTATAGTGACAGTATAGAAATGTGTCTGTATAACTTGTAGATTCAAAACTACAAGATTTTTACAAACAACATGTTTTCATTTGCTCTTGATTTACAACTATTTCAATCATTAAATATTAAAAAACACGATTTTAAGTCTTATTTTTTTCCCTATGTCCTCCATCATCAGAAAAATGCAACAAGTAGATATTAAAAACAAAACAAAACATGATTTTCATTGGAGAGGGTCTTTATCTAAACAAATATTAAAACGTTTTATTTATGAAATGTATGAACTTTTTAGATTAGCAAGCCTGAAAGAAGCACAAACATCAAGAACTACGTTGTATTTACCTTTAGCGTGTAACTGCATGTCGTTCTTTGAACGTGGTGGCGAAGTGAATCTGTTGAAGGACGAGATCCGCTGCTGAAAGAAGGATTTATGTTTTTGGAATTAAAAAAAAAATGTTTTTGGAATATGGTTTATGGAATTGTGGCGACGTGATCTATCAGCTGTAATATGTGTGTGTGTAGCGGATATAGACCACAATGCATTGCGGTTGAACAACTTCGAAAGCAAAAACGTGTTTAAATGCAATATTTGAATAAACCATTCACATTTTTACCTTCAGAACACAGTGGAGTCATAAATAAACACTGTAAAATGTTCGTTTTTATTCGATTTTTCACTTCGTGAAATTGATTACGTCACATCCGGTTTTTAGAAAAAACGAAGGTAAAGTAGTGATCGTCGTGTCCAATTTACCTCTACAATTCAGCGCACTAAATAATCCCAATCTATATAGTTTTTTATTAGCTATGGATTAGGGGGAAATTCGGACACAGCCTGGGTTTGTTTTAAGTTTTATCTGACGTCCGAAAGTGGCCACAGGAGCTGTTCCGGCGCACTTCCGGTGACGTCATCAGATCACGTGTCAGATCAAAGAGAAACGTCAATGACGTCATCTGACCAACATTTTTTTTTCTTCATACCTGGCAGGAGAAGGTTAAAAAATAATAATTTTGAAATTCGTACAGGAGAACTAGATAAAAGACTAACATCTGGAAAGACATTTCAACAGAAAGCAGATAACAGAAAGACACTCAGATGGATCAGGAAAATACCACGCTGGCTCCCTATGAGTTCACTGCAGAGCATTCTAGAAAAAAGGACCAACTGGAGGAATTCAATAAAATAGGTGAACATTTAATACAATGTGGTAAAAATGTAAAAGAAGTCTTTAAATATTTAGAAGAATACAGTGATCCATTCCAAAGTGAGGTTCTTCTTAAGCTGGTTGTGGGTCTCACAGATCTGACAAAAAAAGGGTTATGTGACCTTAAGAACAAAAAAACCCTAAAAGACGCTCCACGTCACAAAGACTTAGAAAAAATGCACAAATGGTTTGAAGAAGAATTTTCAAAACATGAAGCACAGCTTTTGGAAAAGGCTGTTGCAGCAAACTTATTTGAAACTGGCCAAAGTTTTTTTGAAGGTGACAAAGACAAAAATAGTCACGAACCTTCAGAAGAGCCTTGCTTAGTTCAGACCCCACCTGCAGCCTCAGCATCTGCTGACTGCACAGACGTCAGCCAAGGACGCAAAAACTCTCCAGTGAAAGATAGCACACGTTTCAAGGAGAACAGGCAACGTGCACCTAGACTTCACAGGTGTGAAAATAATAACACAATGTCCTCACAAGAAAGAGTTGTGTTAAGAGAGATACCCAAAGTGACACTCCCCGCAGGATTAAGAAGGGGGAACGCTAAAGCGTCAATTGAACCTCAGACGCCAAAAAATGAACTGGCTAACAGCGACGTCCATTGTCACTGCACTTCATCAAGTCACTCGGAAGATTCACCCATAAAAGAAACCATATGTACACAGGAGAAGAGAAAAGATACTGACATGGAGAGAACTACAGATGACTCCAGTGATCAGGCAAGCGGTCAAGTAAGCCAAACAAGTGCGTTTGCTGACTTGACTGTGGAGCCTCGTCCTTTTTCTCAGTCAATAGAAATAGTAGAAAATGACAATGTACCGGAACAGCAGGTAAACACAGAAACGCTTGGAACTGAAGATGAAAGCGATCTTGAAAATGATACAAGAAGAAGTACAAGTACATTAGTTAGTACATTACATGACTTGCCAAATTCTGAACTGAGGAACATCGATGTGCCAAAAACACAATCAGATGACTCCAGTGATCAGGCATGCGGTCAAGTAAGCCAAACAAGTACGTTTGCTGACTTGACTGTGCAGCCTCGTCCTTTTTCTCAGTCAATAGAAATAGTAGAAAATGACAATGTACCGGAACAGCAGGTAAACACAGAAACGCTTGGAACTGAAGATGAAAGCGATCTTGAAAATGATACTGAGACAGAAGAAAGTGCAAGCAAACTTGATGTTTCCGTGATAGATGGTCGTTTTGGAGAAATGACGAAAAAAATACAAAAACTGGAAGGAGACGTAAAAGGCCTTACTGTCACAGTCAATAATTTGTTATTGCAGAAAAACTATTTATATGCAGAACTTGACAGGTTAATACCTGCAAGGAGCGAGGAGGCATCACCGTCCAGCCTGCAAGCCGCAGCCAAAGAAACCACTTGTACAATGAAAAAGAAAAAGATACGGACTCAGAGAGAAGTACAAGTGATAATTATACATTAGTTAGTACATCACATGACTTACCAAATTCTGAACTGAGGAACATCGATGTGCCAAAAACACAATCAGATGACTCCAGTGATCAGGCATGCGGTCAAGTAAGCCAAACAAGTACGTTTGCTGACTTGACTGTGGAGCCTCGTCCTTTTTCTCAGTCAATAGAAATAGTAGAAAATGACAATGTACCGGAACAGCAGGTAAACACAGAAACGCTTGAAACTGAAGATGAAAGCAATCTTGAAAATGATACATTGCAAAGATCCAATTCGGAAAAGAGAGAAAAATCAAAAACAAAATCAGATTTCAAACGTTTGAAATTTTGGAGCAGGAAAAAGTAAAGTTTTATGAAAGTTCTTAGATAGTTAGTAGGAGAGTAAAATAATAGTTATTAAAGTTAAAGTTATATGACGATTTATAGGTAGTTTATAGGTTATAAAAATCAGTAGGTACTTTTAAAGTTTTGAATTTTTTTAAATTAGTATCTTAGACTTTGAAGACTTATAGGGTTTAGGGTTATAAAATCAGTAGGTACTTTTAAAAGTTTTTGAAGTTGTAGTTAGTATCTTAGACTTTGAAGACGTATAGGTAGTTTGTAGGTTATAATTCAGTAGTACTTTTAAAGTTTTTGAAGTTTTGTAAGTTAATAGCTTAGACTTTGAAGACTTATAGGTAGTTTATAGGTTATAAAAATCAGTAGGTACTTTTAAAGTTTTTTAAGTTAGTAGCTTAGACTTTGATGACTTATAGGTAGTTTATAGGTTATAAAAATCAGTAGGCACTTTTAAAGTTTTTGAAGTTTTTTAAGTTAGTAGCTTAGACTTTAAAGACTTATAGGTAGTTTATAGGTTATAAAAATCAGTAGGCACTTTTAAAGTTTTTGAAGTTTTTTAAGTTAGTAGCTTAGACTTTAAAGACTTATAGGTAGTTTATAGGTTATAAAAATCAGTAGGCACTTTTAAAGTTTTTGAAGTTTTTTAAGTTAGTAGCTTAGACTTTGAAGACTTATAGGTAGTTTGTAGTTATTAAATTCAGTTGTACTTGGTAATAGTTTTACTTTATTTGCTCACTTTAACAATTAAAAAAAAAAAAAAAAAAAAAAAAAAAAAAAAAAAAAAACATATATATAATCTAGCCTCAGAGAGTCACCAATCTGTGTACTATCTGTGGTGGTCCCAAGCCCACATAAATGGAGAGGGTATATATGTACCATAGGCCTCTTTTTCCTACTTTAATTCCAGGACTTGTCTGCATGGGAGACCCTACCAGAGGCAAAAGACGCCGACAGTTTAGCTTCGAGGATCACTTGAGTTCCCAAATCCCTTCACCACGTTAAGTTGGAGGTTTCTAGAGTTTGTTCTCTCTTAGTTGGTGGAGTGCTCCTGCCCCAGGTGGAGGAGTTCAAGTATCTTTGGGTCTTATTCACCAGTGAGGGAAGATTGGAGCGTGAGACTGACAGGCGGAGTGGTGTGTTGTGCTGTTAAGCAGTTGCTGTTCTGGTCTGCTGTGGTGAAGGTGAGCCAGAAAACAAAGCTCTCAACTTACTGGTCGATCTTAATTCCAATAGTCACATGTGGTCATGAGCTACGGATCATGACCTGAAAGAACGAGGTCCTGAATACAAGCGACTGAAAGGGGATTCCTCTGCAGGGTGGCTGGGCGCTCCCCCAAAGATAGGGTGAGAAGCTTTGTGGAATAGAGCCACTGCTTCTCCACATCGAAAGGAGCCAATTGAGGTAGCATCTGGTCTGGATGCCTCCTTGGGAAGGAGATCTGGGCATGAAGATCCCACTGAGTGGAGGCCCCCGGGAAGACCCAGGACACCCTGGAGAGATTACATATAAATGTGAATTCTTCCCCCACTACTTCCTGCGTTGTTTCTGTGTTTATTTTCCTCTCTACAGTCTGTTTAGATACAAAAATATGATGGTATTTGTTAATATGGTATTTTATTCTGAAAAATTTAGTATTTAAAAAAAAAAAAGACCGGATTTTTTCGCATGTCTTTGCGTAATTCCAGCCAATAGACTCGTTTTGCTTGCTGCTCATTTAAAATATAGACCGGATATCAAAACGATCGATGAACTGCTGAGCGGGCTGAGCTTTACGGATGGTGTGAACTACACCATGGGTTAACAAGAGCTCCGAATGGACGCGGCCTCCATTCTGCAGTGTTACAATGTGCGGTGTGAACTTGGCGTCATGCTCCATCCTTTACTCACCTGTACACAAATCCACGTGAGGGAAAAGATTGAGCGTGAAATTTCAAAAATGCACAATTAACAGCAGGAATTTTAAAAGTCTTCAAGTGGCCATTATATAAAAAAACACCTTTCGAGCTTATAAGTGTATTATACTGTTCATACGTCACCATAAACAACCCTATGTGGTATTTTGAAACCTGCGCTTTTAACAGCAGCCCCTCCCATGCCACGGAAACGAGCAGATTCTCACGTGCTGATGTCACAGATTGGAACCACCCTTTGAATCTGCTCTGACTGCCCACCCCCAGTCTAACACCAACACCCAATTTCTCCACAGAGTTAACGGTGATTAGTAAAAAAAAAAAAAAAAAAACCCTTTCATTTTAAATGCAGATTATTGAGATCTTTCCAAATTGTGTCATGGGCACTAATCTTCGTGTCCATTTAAAAAGCATCCCATGAACATGGCTGTAACTGTGCACAGAGAGGAAGAAGAGAGTTTATGGATCCTTGTTTCACGGTGGAAGCAGGTGTTGGGCAGTTCGTAAGAGGATCACGAGTAAGCCGTCAAAGACAGAGGGAAAGTTCAAAAAGTTTATAAGGAGCCTTCGTCCGGGGGTGAGGGAAGACGAATCGGGCTGAGCAGCTTGGGCAGGCAGGAAGCAGGAAAGATTGGCTCATGAACTGACAGCAGAGCAGGCTGGCTGGCTGGCTGGCTGCTGGCTGGAACAACAGCCTGGTTTCTGATGGATCTATACAAGATGTAAGCTGCTCAATGTGAGAGTGAGAGTACATACTATTACTGCTGTTTGTCTTGCCCTCTGTAGGGGCTTGAAAGTAAATTGTTTTCTGCCTCTTTGCAAAACGAACAACACAAATTGTGGTAATCACTTACCAATAATATAAGAAATCATAATTCATTACATGCGTGCACGAGCATATTTCCACTGTGCTGTGTGTGTTTGTTGTTGGCATGTTGTGGTCAGACATAAGTGAACAAAGTGCAGAGATGGAAGCATCACTGCAGTGCATTTTTAAAATATCAGAGATGGAGAAATGGCTCCCTCTAGTGGAGAGTTGGAGTCATGCCCAATACATCAGGCATCTTTCCCTGATCCGTTTTACCTGCCAATACAAAAAGCTTGCGGCCTTAATGCATGTCATGTGACAACTGGTTCCTCCAGCCTTTGACCTCTTGATGTGGAGTTCATGGAGTTCAGACTACACACTTTCTCAATAACTTGAATTCTGAACCAACACATCATCTGACCACAAATGACTGGTCAAAACTTTCAATAACATTTCCTGAGGATTTTTATTTTTTATTTGATTTGTTTTTGGTCTGTCAAAATGTTTGCCTTTAGGGGAAAAAAAACAGCTCTAAAGATATATCAAAGTAAACTCTGTTTTGGATTTTTTCTAAAAGCAAGATTTGACTCAAAAACATCAACAGCCTAAAACTGTCAATCAAATCCGTAATGTTAGACATTCTTCTTTGAATTACTATAAGCAAACATTCTGGAGGATTTTTCATTATCTATCTTCTTTTGTTCAAAATACTGTTTAATGACCTGAAATAAACTAAATGACTTGATAAATTGGATGATTTTAACCATATATGTTTCAAAATTATGTAAAAATTAAGACTTTAATGTTATTTATAAATCTTAACTAGCTGGCTGGTGTAGATGGGAGAGGCTATTCCTGACGCAGTTCTAGTGCCATAAAGTTTTCAACATCTGATTTAAAAGCTAAATTCCACCCTCAAATCTGCTCTAAATTCACACATTTGTTGAACACAAGATGATAAAAAGCTGAAGGAGTCCAGCTGAGCAGAAACAACACTGCTGCACTGCAGTGGTCCACATTCAAACTGACTTCTCTACAACATTTATCTACTCCGCACTTTTACGTATCGCTAACGTTCTGGTTCTTGTGTTCTGCCTAGGAAAGCATTTCCTTTTGCAGTAATCAGTAGCAACTGAGAGTGCTCGAGGCCGTCTCTACCCATGGGGACATTGTTGAAGGCCAGTCAACTAGTCTCTTCATTTAAAGTATCAGGTGGTTGGTGTCCTGAAGACATGTCACAAGTGGATTTTTGTGATCTTTTGATACAGAGATAGTATGTCCAGCCTGATCGTCGTTTGTTTTGTTTCAGCACACTGTAACTGTTGAAGCTCAGGAACATGCAGATCTTAAAGATGTGACCCGAGAGACTCGGAGAACTACAGAGGGCCAGTGCAACCAAAGCCTGACCCGCATGGACATTAAGGAGCGCAACTGCAAGTATGCACACGCTGTAACTTCAGCGTTTCTTGTTTGAAAATGTGGCAACACGAGCGGTTGGGGCGCCAAGGGGGGTTGGACACACTAAAATTTATAAGCGCAGGATCACACAGGGCACGGACGCAGTTCTGGGAGTTTTAAAATATATACTTTATTACAATTAAAATGTGCTCAGCCTTCCTGCACCTACCAGACCGGGTCAACAGGTGGGGAGGGATACCCAAAATAACAAAGTCACCCCACACACGTGCACCATGCCATACAATAGTGAAGGGACATGGGAATCCAACCCAGGGAGCACAGCACACATAGGTCCACTCCACCACCTGAAACCCGGTTCTTGCAGGGGGCTGGCTCTAAAATGGATTAAAAGATAAAATAAAAATGATAAGATACACAATCACAAAAGAATAAAAGTAGTTAAAATGCTGGTTGTCCTCCGAGTCCTGGGTGGTTGCTGACTCCTCGCCTCAGGGCATACTTTCAGCACTGCATGCTCCTAAACATTGCAGTGGTCCTTCTGAGGCGGTGCAATGATGCGGTCAGCACACCCAAGGTCCAATGGAGTAAAATGGCAGCCAGTCCCTTGTCCAGTGAACAGCCAAGGTAGTCACTCCCCCAAGCATCCTGCTGTCCACACCAAGGCAGCTGGGCAATGGCGGAGTGAAGAGGGTACCGGCACTTGGGTCCACGCAGAGGCCAGTCCACTCCCAGGCCACAACCAGAGTGTAAAAAAAAGGAAATATAATATAATAATAAAAACGACCAAAGCCACACAAGGCTACAAAGGAAAGACAGGCAAAACAGCAGGGGCTCACAGTCAGACCCGCCAGATGAATACTGCGGACCACATGCCCCTCTGATGCAGTGGGGCATGAGGCATTAGTCAAACCCTGATTTCTGTAAGGAGTGTATTTCATGCAGCTCGTTACAAGCAGACTATATGAGAAAGATGCTACAACACCAAAAACAAATATCAGAATAAACTAATGATGATGTCACATCTTCTGTGTTTTCACAGGATAGCCAAATTAGTAGAGCCAAGAGACTGGGTTGTTATTAAAACAGAGTAAAAATACATCACCACCACAGATTAGTGGAAGGCCACAGAAATCTGAAGCTCTCCAGTAGCACCTCCAGAGGAAGGCCGACTACAAAGGGGGCTGCGAAACCATAGGTTGCAGTCGTCTCAAACCCGGTGAAGATTGTCCACAACTCTGTGCAGGTGATAGGGAGAGACTTCAGGACCCTAGGCAGGATGTTGACCCCAAAGCAGCAAATGGTGGTGATGGGAGTAGTTCTCTTAGGAATAGTAATAATAGTTCCTTTACTATATTGGTTTGAACAAAAAGAACTGATGGAAGATGTGACACATAACAACATAAATAATAATGATAATAATAATAATAAGCTTTATTTATAAAGCACTTAAATTGCCCATACAGACCCAAAGTGCTGTACAGAAAGAGGATAAAAACATAGATTTACAGTGCACATTGAAATGTTTATAAAATTACACTCTCAAAACAAAAAAATAAATAATTAAATAAATAAAAAACACATTAAAAAGAGAAAATGGAGTGGAGAGGGATAAAAAGAGAGGCGACCTCTTCACTGAGTATTAAAAGCCAAATTAAAAAAGTGGGTTTTAAGAGAAGACTTAAAAACAGACAATGATGAGGACTGTCTTACATGCATTGGAAGATCGTTCCAGAGTTTGGGGGCAGCTGCAGCAAAGGCCCGATCTCCTCTAAGTTTGGATTTTGTTTTTGGAGTAGTCAGAAGTAGCTGATCAGCTGATCTTAGAGAGCGGGAGGGGACATAAGGCTGCAGCAGCTCAGAGATATAAACAGGTGCCAAGCCATGTAAGGATAATAAAAGGATCTTAAAATTAATTCTAAAATAAACAGGTAACCAGTGCAGTGAAGCTAAAACCGGGGAGATATGATCATATTTACGTGTTCTGGTTAAAAGACGAGCAGCCGCATGTTGCACTAGCTGGAGTCGAGCTATAGCCGAGGTGTTAAAGGACAAAAAGAACATCACACAAGTAATAAATGCAACGGGAGGAACTTTGAAACCTGTGGGAGGTCTGCCTAAGGTTAAAGACATTCTGGTGGTTGATGACAATCTGACCACAAATGATTGGTTCAGGATTACTACAGGAATCTGATAATGCAAGTATGTATGTTGAAACTCTTGAAGTGAACATAACTTTCAAACCTCTGTCCCGCAGTGACAACTGGTGGTGGTGTGGAGGAAACAAGCTGTATGACAGACTGCCTTACAACACCACAGGACACTGTGCCTCTGTGCATTTACTGCTTCCTGTTTCTATAACCCCACTTTCTGTTGCAAACCTTCTGACCACAGTTGACAGTGTACTTCCTCACACCTGGAATAACAGACAAAAAGAGCAATTTTAGACGATGATGCTGATCGAACCTACATTGATGCTATAGGAGTTCCGAGGGGAGTTCCTGTTGACAAGAAATTAACTAACCAGGTTCTTGCAGGTTTCGGGTCGTCCATCTGTCTGTGGTGCACCATTAATAAAGATGTTGATAAGATAAAACAACGTTCACTACAATGTTCAGAGATTGGTCAACAAAACAGAGGCAGAACACTGCCGTCCCGGGCAATTGTCAGCTACCTCACTTATGGCTTTGACACGGTGCTGTCACAGCAGGAGTTTGTTCAATATTTGGTGATCAGTGTTGTACCTACATCCCAAACAACACTGCAGTGGACGGGAGTCTCACCAGGGCCCTGGAGGGCCTCCGAACTTTGAACAAAACGATGAAAGACCACTCAGGAGTTGATACATCGCCCTGGGACGGGTTTGGTGAGATGTTTGGTAAATATAAATAATTGGTCATGCCTATTTTACTCTCTTTTGCTGTCTTCGCAGCCACCCTGACCTTGTGTGGATGTTGTTGTATCCCTTGTATAAGAGCTCTGTGCACCAGGATGATTGAAAAAGCCATTGAACCACAGGTGTCCGAGATGTATGCTCTCCTGCCTCAGACTGACAAACCTCATGGTGAAAATGAAGACAACAATGATGATGAGGATGATGTTGATAATTATAACTTTCCAGATTTGTTTTCAGTTGGGAATGAGCTCCTCTCATTTTTGACCGAGCATCGCTCCGTCCGGGTCGGTCCCGCTTCAGCTGCGGGTCTGCGGTTGCGCTTTCGGTGCTGTGATCTAATTGGACCAGCCAACTCGGTACATTTTGACAGAAGGTTCCCTCAAAGCTTCGAGTCTCCATGAGGACGGACTTTAACCATGCGTCGATAAGCGATGAGTCGGGAGTGAGAATGCATGAAGTGGACGGAGAATCCATTTTGTTTTGGTGACCCGAACAAAAGTTCTTTGTTTCACCAAAACAATGTTTGCGGCGTGTATGTGAGTGAGGACTCAGACAAAAACTTTGCACCAGGCCAGATCAACAGAGCAGAGACATGAGAGTTAGGCCCGCCCACTGAGTTTGACGAGAGAATCTGACAGTTTGCATTTTAATGGTGTGTCCACTTCCTGTTTCATGAAATGTATAATGAAATCATGAAATAAATAAATATATTATGAAATGTTAAAAATGGCTTTTTAATGGTATTTTAATATTTTAATGCCACATTTATTTCAACATTTATTTATTTATTTCAACATTTATTTATTTATTTCAACATTTATTTATTTATTTCAATTTGGCTCTTTTGACCCACAAGGGACAATGAAATAAATAAATATGTCATGAAATACTTAAATGTGCTCTTTTAATATTTTAATGCCACATTTATTTAAACATTTATTTATTTATTGCAACATTTATTTATTTATTGCAACATTTATTTATTTAATGCCACATTTATTTATTTATTTATTTCATATTAAATCTATTTATTTCAATGTGGCTCTTTTGACCCACACTGGGCAATGAAATAAATATAATATGTCATGAAATACTTAAATGTGCTCTTTTAATCTTTTAATGCCACATTTATTTCAACATTTATTTATTTCAACATTTATTTATTTATTGCCACATTTATTTATTTAATACCACATTTATTTATTTATTTAATGGTGTATATATTTATTTCTTTTTGGCTCTTTCGAGACTCCATAAAGGAGGAGGAGCAGCAGCAGCAGCAGCGAAACCTGAACGCAATAGAGGAGCGCTTTCTTCGTGTGTCCACCAGAGGGCGCGCTTCTCTTATTTAAACCTGCTGCTGGCCCTGTGAAGCGTTCAATCTATCGGAAGTAAATTCATCTTACAGTTTTATTTAGATATTGAAGTTACTGAAGGAGTTTTAAACTTTAACTTGTAATACTTATTTATATAAATACAGACAATTTGAATGCGCGAGTTTATAAACATTAAGTTTTTAAAATGTATTTATGTTTTCATGATTTATTTTGGATCCAAACTGAAATGAAACGCGGGAATTCTGGTTTTATTGTCATTCCGGACGTTTGGGGACGTTTGGGGGAGACTCTTTCAAAGGAAAGTGCACAGGTGTGCGCGCGCGCGCGTGTCATCCGCTCGGAGCACCTCCTCCTCCTCCTCCTCCTCCTCTCAGCTGGAGTCACAGTCAGACTCCACCAGAGCTCCTCTCGTCTCCTTTTTGTTACTTGAGCGGAACTTTGGCGCGACACACCGGCGGAGCTTCAGGAGAAACTACTGCCGGGAGATGGACTGAACCGACTCCCCCCAAGGGCACGCGCGCGTTAGTTGACGAGGGTTCCACTGGCGTCATGGAGGAGGACGACGGGCATCAGGAGAACGGCGTCCCGGCGCCCAGAGAGTCGGACCGGCAGCAGCGGCTGCGGCTGTGCGTCCTGAACGAGCTGCTGAACACGGAGCGGGACTACGTCCGAACCCTGCTCTTCCTGCAGTCGGTGAGTCCGCGGGGGCACAGCTCACCGTCAAGCCGCTCGCGCACGTGCGGGTGCGGAAAGTGCACGGCCCGGTGAGCGGGGATCCGGTCGGTTCTGGTGCTGTTTTGACGGGGTTTTGTTTGGGTTTGAACTTTATCTCGCCGCTGTTGTTTAGCGGACGCGCGTGCACGTTTGACGGCGCTCGTTCATACTAATGACTGACTCCTGTGAGGGAATCGAACCCGCGACCGTCACACATCCAGGCGGAACGCTGCCGCTTCAGTGGCGCCTCCAGAAATTTTTCCTGGGGGTGGCCGCTGGGGGGCCACTTTAAATCTTGGGGTGGCACACTAAACACATGACCTTTTTTTTCCAAAGTCATTCTACTTTACGTAGTTAAACAACCTGTAGAAAACTATCAGTACTTTAAGTATCTGCTGATATACTTTGATGAATTGTCTTTATTTCATGCTTCTAATGTGCATAGACGAACAAAAATACAGTTAAGATTTTGAGTTGGACAAAAATGTTGGTTTATTTTCCATTTAGACAGGAATCACCATGGACTGTGACGTTTGCAGATGATATTGTAATTTGTAGTGAGAGCAGAGAACAGGTGGAGGAGGAGCTAGAGAGGTGGAGGAGGGGCTAGAGAGGTGGAGGTTTGTCCTGGAAAGGAGAGGAATGAAGGTTAGCCACAGTAGGACAGAGTACATGTGTGTGAATGAGAAGAACCCGAGTGGAAGAGTGAGGTTACAGTGAGAAGAGATAAAGAAGGGGGAGGAGTTTAAGTATTTAGGGTCAACAGTACAGAGTAATGGAGAGTGTGGAAAAGAAGTGAAGAGGTGAGTGCAAGCAGGTTGGAATGGGTGGAGAAAAGTGTCAGGTGTGATGTGTGATAGAAGAGTTTCAGCACAAATGAAAGGAAAGATGTACAAGACTGTGGTGAGAGCAGCCATGTTGTTGGACTAGAAACAGTGAAGAAAAGACAGGAAGCAGAGCTGGAGGTAGCAGAGATGAAGATGCTGAGGTTCTCTTTGGGAGTGACCAGGATGGATAGGATCAGGAATGAATCCATCAGAGGGACAGCACATGTTAGAGGTTTTGGAGATAAAGTCAGACTGAGATGGTTCAGACATCTCCAGACTGAGGAGAGATGGTGTGTTGTAGAAGGATGCTGAGTCTAGAGCTGCAGAAAGAGGTCTAGAGGAAGACCAGAGAGGAGGTTTCTGGATGCAGAAAATGAAACATGAGGTGGCTGGTGTTAGAGGAGAGAGGATGATGAAGACAGATGCAGGAAAATGATTGGCTGTGGAGACCCAGAAGGCAACTCAAAAGAAGAAATAAGATTTACGATTTATTCACTCCAAAGAATTATGATGTAAAAAGTTATAAACTATAAAAAGAAAAAAACATTAGATCCACATGTCCTCTACAGAATCTCCTCTTTATCCATTCAAAACCATTACAACTATTATTGTTTCACAGGCGCTTTCGTTGTCTTTGTCTCATGTCGCTGCAGCTGAGCACTCAGAAACCCCCCCCCCCCCTCCCATTGAGTTCAGCGCAGCTCCAGCGTGCCTGCGCGCGCGTGCGCGCCCATTGCAATAGATATCGATAACTCCGGCACGGCTTCAAGAGCAATGAAGAGAGAAGGTTAGAGAAAGATATAATAATACCAACAATGAAAGAACATGCTCCCATGAATTTGTGGTGTTAGGAACGGGGACTTTCTCAAATCTGGAGAAACCCGCACCTCCTGATCCATACTCATCCAAAACACTTCTGATCATGCTTTGTAAACATTTATTAAGTTATTTTGGAGTATTGCTCAATATAAATAGTTTTTTTTTAATATTCAGAACAATAAACTCTGTTCTTTTCATGAGGACTGCAGTCTGTCTCTCTGCACTTTCAAACCATGAGCGCGTTTCCTCCAGAATCAGTTCTGAGCAAGACGACATCTAGAATTTACTGGTTTCAATAAAAACCTGCTCTAGATGATAATTATCCTACTTTAATACTAGGATATTTTTGAGTTGCCTCTGACACCGCTGATGAGTTCTCCATAGAGGCTCGCTGTGTGCCCGCACGCGTGCGCCTGCGTGTGTGTGCGTAATGGACGGGCTGGCAAGCTCCTCGTCTCTTCTCCCCTCCTGGAGAATTATCCAGCACCTTCTGATGGTTTAAGGATGAAATGCAAAACAGATGCAAGCACAGTTTATAGTGACAGGTGGGATGGCCGGGGTGGCCACTGGGGTGGCCAGATGTCAGCCAGGGGTGGCCGTGGCCACCCCTGGCCACCCCTTGCAGGCGCCACTGTGCCGCTTGGCCCGCTTCTGCATCCCCGTTGTGTGTTAAAGCCGGGGACTTCAAAGTGACGACATGCACACAAGCTCCGCGCGCGCAGAAAGAAAGGGCTCGCGCCTGTTCCGTCAGCGCGCACGAGCCTGAGGATGATGAATGGACGTCCTGCTCATTTTTCGCGCTCCTTTCAGCCGTCAACGCACTGCCAGCATGGACGCTTTCCCACCTGCAGCTGGACCCCCCATGTCTCCCTCTAACGGGAACCCATTCAGTGCAGGTGGTTCCCGCCACCAGCTGGGACCCGAATCTGTGTGGTCAGCCCGGCTCTGAATCATCAGAGGTCAGAGGTCAGGCTGCCCTCTGTGGCTCAGGCCTCAGTGCTGTTTGGTTACTGTGGCTCCCTGCTGACTGTTATCATTCTTACCTGCCGGCCGGACCGGTTCCTGTTAACATTCTGGTGATGCCGAAGACTTCTCCTGCTTTTTCTGACTTCAGACGCGATGAAGACCCTCTGAGATCATCTACTGATCCGTTTCAGAGCGGTCTCAGAGCGCTTTTCATGTCGTTTTTAGCCAAAATCTAAAATCGTGTGTGGTTTTCTAGGACATATCTTCTGCAGAGCGGCTGGAGTTCATTACAAATTCACCTCTGAGTTGTGGGAAGAACTGTTGGCACAGAGTAAGCCTGCCCTAATTCCCATCATCCATCTGATGAGGAAAACAAAGACGTTCATGGATATATTTGTCTGCAAAGAGACTGGGGCGGAGCATGGAGCTTGCCCCAGAATGCATCTTTTATAATAGCATTTTTTTGTCTGCTCCTGATTCACAAACGTTTGAATAAAGACGTTCTCAAAAAGACCTAATATTCTTTACAATTGTCCTCCCTCCTGAAATGGTGTTAGAACATCATTTTCAGCAGAGTGGCTCTTTAAAGGTGGGATTTCCTTTTTCTCATCTGTGCTGTCACATGTTGAGAAACTTCCTCAAAAACTTCAGAGCATATTTTGCTCTGAAATGACTCTTCAAAAGCACATTTTCATTATTTATCCCATGAGGCAATGCGTTTTAATTTGGACTGAGGTGTTTGCAGAAGAACCTGTCTGGTTTCTGACCCCCCCTCCCACCAGAAAGCTGCTGGTTCCTTTAGCCAAGGGGTCACCAACACGGCGCCCGCGGGCGCCCGGTCGCCCGCGAGCACCTCATCAGTCGCCCGCGGGTCTCTTCTAAAAATAGCCCAACTCGTGAGCTGCTCAAAATTTTAATTTTATTGTGATGTATTTTTTTGAACTCACACTTGCCTTCACAAAGAATTAAAACATCTTAACATATATGTTTATTATTGCTGAAGCCAAAAACGGCTTATCCCACTTTTAATTTAATCGTTTTCTCGTTAAAACGAGAATCAATAACAAAGAATGGGGCGCCCCCTTCTCCTTTTCCCGCATGGAGACACTGAGACTTTACCTGTGTTGAGATTCTTTATTTTGTGGTTAACAAAAACAATAGAAGAAAACTCTCCACTAAAGTTGTTTTTGGTCAGTTCTTTTACTTATTAGTGGAGCTGCGCTCTTCAAATGCCCGAGTGAACCAGCCCCCTCCGTTATTTCCCCCAAACCCGGCTGCTTTCACATTAATGCTGACATTTCGCGAATTGATTATTAATTTTCTTTTAATGGAAACACAGTTTATAAAAATAAAATAAAAAAAAATAAATGCATTTTTCGAAGAAAAAAAGTATTTGCGCTTAGAGGAGCTGGTTTTGGTGGGTTAGAATTGATGGACATTTTTCGAAAACGGTGATGGAAATGGACTTTTTCTGATTAAATGCGCTTCTGGAGTGTCTGTCCGAGTACAGCACAGCGGCGGCGCCACAAGAGATCCCACAGCGTCACTGCTAATCGTGCATCTCCTCTGTAAAATCAATAACTAGGATCAAGCTTCTGACACCTGCACCTGGACGGAGCGAGTCAGCGCTGCAAGCGCGCACCACACTCCTGTGACGTCACCCAAATGCTCCCTTTGTTAGTGAATCAAATAAAAAAAGCACACACGTCGCCGTGTTTTTAATGACTTATCGCTTGAGTTGGTTTGTGTTTTGTCGCATTTTTATAAAACCGTGTCATTGCGACACCGTGTTTTTTCGAAATTCCTGCTTAACGGAGACAGAACCCAGGGCTGCTGAGTTTCTGCATGGTGCGTTCACGGAGCCTCGGATATCGGCAGCAAAACGAAGCAGTTTATCAGAGAAAACATGGAACACCGGCACTGATCCGTATATAATCGACTGATGAAACAGTGTCGACGTTTTCTCTGAAGAACGATTTGTTTTGCTGCGGATTGTATAAAAATTACAGTTTGTAGCGGACTGAGTTGAGCGGCTGTTTGGGTTGGTTTATTTCCAAAGCCCAGTGAACGCTCCATGTGCAGATTCTTGCCTGCAGTCAATCAATCTGTGCGGAGGTTTAAGGAGAATAAATGGACGGGTGCATGAGACTAAATGAAAGCGTTTGAGGAGCGTAGATCCACGAAAAAAAAAAAAACAGTCAAAGAACAACTTTTATGAAGTGTTCTTATGCTGTTTTTGTTGTTAACTACTTAAAAAAAACAGTTTTCTCGCTTTCTCCTTTAAAAAGATTTAATATCTTGTTTCTCTCAAGAAAAAGATTTTAAAAAAAGATGTAGGGCAGGGCGTTTTTGGCTTCCTTACATTATACATGAACTGTAGATAAGCTTAGGTGACCTGGAACCTCGTGGATATACAGAGAAAAAAGTGCTGCACTTCCCTCCACGCAATCGGTGCTGAAAGACAATGATTCTGCATCCCAGGCATTTGACAGAGTGGCAGAAAAATACTGTGATGTCATCAACAGACTTGAGCAAGAGTTTGAGAATAGGTTTTGTGACATTGATCAGCTCCAACCCTTTCATGAATGTGGACACGACATGCTTTTCTGAGCAACTAAGTTCAACGTTTGACTTGGATGCTGGACAGGTGGAGATTGAAATCATAACACTGCAAAATGACCTCCACCTCAAAGCCCACCGGGGTGCACCAAACTTTTGGTGCCTTGTTGACTCAGAGAAGTACAGAGGAGTATGCACAGCAGCTATGAAGACTGCCAGCCTGTTTGGTTCAACCTATCTCTGTGAATCAGCATTTTCTGACATGAACTTCATCAAGTGCAAACACAGAACACGCCTCACTGATGCACATCTGAAAGACTCGCTCACAGTTGCAGTATCAAGCTACACACCAGATTACACTAAACTGGTGAACAGCATGCAATGTCAGTCTTCCCACTAACAAAGAAACAGATACAGACATATGTGGTAACATGGCAGTGCCATGGCAAAGTTAAATTATAGTATTGAAATTTGTTCAATTCAAAAGTGTGTTCATAACACGTAGCAGTTGTAATTTTGTTAAAAACATTACATTTGGTCATTACCTCAAAATGTGACAAGATTTGTTGAGATTAATCAAGTTTTGAATATTCATATTTGTTTCCTGGCTTGTTGTTGTTATTGATAATTACGATGAGAAATCAGTGTCTTCACATAGAGGAGTATCATTATTCATTATTAATAATGTATAACTAAAGGCAAACTAAGCAAATTTATTATTTCAATTCGGTAGCCCTTCGTATGACTCAGTACCCATGAAGTAGCCCTCGGTTTCAAAAAGGTTGGTGACCCCTGCTTTAGCCGGTCTGCTGGGTTTGAAGTTGACGTGGATTAAACTGCTGTGTTTGTGTCTCAGATCAGTCTTTGGTTTTGGCTGCTCTGCAGTATTGCTCCGTGAGCGTGACATTGTTTGGTGATCTTTCATCTAGGGGGTGAGTGTTGTTGGGGGGTTAGAGATTAGCATGGACATTCAAAACAAGAGGGAAACGGAAACATCAGCCGCTGGACCCCCCCTCCGCTGGAACTGGGGCTTTGTCACCACGATGCTCTCCGGTGATAAGTGAAGGCCGGCTGTGGTGGTGGGGTGGGGCTCACAGCATATGGTTTCAGTAAAGATAAAGCCCGGCCGTTCTCGGAGCAGAGGCAGAACGGGTCAGGAGAAGACTCTGGTTGTTGATTTGTGGGGTGGCGGGTGGCTCGGCCGGGTCAGTCGCTGGTGCCTGATGTGACCTCCGTGCAGCGGCGCCGCCACATCTGAACGCGGCAGCTGCTCCGCCCGTCTCTCAACTCCTGGAAATTAGTGGTGCCAACCAACTCATCTGAGGAGAAAGATGTCAGTTGTGGAGGGGGTGGGGTGAAAACAGGAGGTTGATCTTGCTCTGGATTGTCCCCACCAACCTCTAAATGAATTATCAGCTGTCGTCTTTCTCCCTCCAGAGTTTGTTGGGTTTGTTTTCCTGCTTCCTGTCAAAACTGTTGGTTTGTGGTCCTATGGCGTTTTGGGCGGGGCTTCGTTGGTTTGCTGTACAACTGCCTCAAACGATTATTTTAATAATCGACTAATCACAGATCATTTTTTGGATTAGTCAAATAGTTGGGTCAACAAAGTACATTTTTGGTGCTAAACGCTCACAACTTTGTTCATCTTTACTGCACTCTGACTCTATAGAATATAAAATAATGATTGATCGACTAATAAATTATTCATCAAATTTAACAGTCGATTAGTCGTTGATTAGTTGACTAATCCTGGCAGCACTAATATCAGTTATTGTCTTCTCCCTCCAGAGTTGAGTTTCTGAATTGTCGGGTTTGTGGTTCTATGGATTTTTGGGGGCGTGGCTTCATTGGTTTGCAGGGATCCACCAGAACGGGCCTGGAGCTGGCGGTGTCATACCTGGAAGGCCGGGGTTTTCCTCTAAAACCATGTGGGGGTTTCCAGCTGCGTCGTGGTGAATCTTGTAAAGACGACAGTGGAAATGTGTGGTTGTTCTGTTATTGCTGAAAGTTTTGTTTTATAAAGTATTTTCAATCTTCCATCAGTGAGCTTATTAATTTAAACATGTTTTTAGAGCCCTCTAGTGGTCGCGTCAAGTATTTCTGTTCAAAGTTTGTTGGAACAAACTTCATTGATCGTGTGCAGCACGTGTGGACAGAGAAGACACGCTAGCATGAATGCAATTCTTCGTGTTTGGAAGATGTTTCTGCTGACATCGTGAGTCAAAGGTTGCATTGCCAGTATGTGTTGGAATTATAATTTGTAACTTTTGATTTTGATCAAAGAAATATGTTTATCATTTCATTATTTTGAGTTTGTAAAGTAATGCTAGACATATACTTGTCTTATGTTGATTGTATTGATTATTTGCTTTCAGTTTCACCCTTTTGAATATCATTAAACCTGCTGACAACGCTCAACGGTCTCCAGAGTCGTGATATGAAGAAGATGTTCAAAAGCTCCTGCATTGTACATGCATGAAACAGCACAGTGAAACGGCAGCATCCGGATGTGACGAAGTTAACGCAGTTGTGGCACATTAGAGTGAAGCTGACCACTACTACGCCTCATCGCAGCACGGCATACAGCAGTGATCCAGCTGCCATCACCGAGTCAACTCCACCATGTCCAACAATACGCCATCTTTCAAGACTCAATCAGAGGCTTCATGTTCTTCCTCCACTGGCTCAGCAGCAGCCAGGGCAAGAGCAAAAGCGGAAGCAGCCAAAGCCCGTCTCAGTTTTGCAGCAAAAGAAATGAACTTGAAAGTAGAAAAAGCCCAAATTGAAGCATCACTTGAATTTCTACAGCAAGAAAAAGATGTAGCTTCAGCCATCGCTGAAGCAGAGGCGTTAGAAGCAGCTGTTGCTTCACATTCAGAATGGAGGAGCAACCCATGTCCTTCTGTAACAGCTGAACGCACCAAACAATATGTCATGAGACAAGTTTCTTTTTTCAAAGAAGAAGCCACTGCTTGTCAGCCATCACAAGATGAAAATGCACCTCAAGGTAAGCCAGATCCCACCAACAACCAGTCGTTACACCTCAAAAGAGAGAAGGATTCACAACAAATTCCAGCTGATCTTCCAATTTATACTGACTATGAGTCAAACTCACCAGCCCCCACTCCTTTCTCCAATGCCAATAAAAATTACAGCGCCCATTGGTCAAACCAACCACCTACACCTGGCTTCTACGACACAAGTCCTCCAAATCAAAAACCCAGAAACTCTCATGAAAGTGAGTTCATTAAATACTCTGCACGTCGTGAAATAGTGGCATCAGGACTGCTCCAGTTCAATGATGAACCTCAAAAATGTCTGAGCTTGGAAACGCTCATTTGTTAATGCCATAAACGGATTAGAGAGATGGACTTGATGTTAAAATGGCTTGGCAAAGAATCTGTCGAACATGCAGAGCGAATCAGAGCTATACACATTAACAACCCAGTTGATGGTCTCAACATGATTTGGGAAAGACTGGAACAATGTTACGGCTTAGCCGAAGTGATTGAAGACGCTCTTTTCAAAAGAGTTGACGCGTTTCTCAAAAGACTGCACAAAACTTAGAAAGTTTAGTGACCTACTAATGGAAATGCAGAGTGCTAAAGCTGAAGGAGACCTCCCTGGTCTTGCTTTTCTGGATACAGCAAGAGGAGTAAATCCTATAGTGCAAAAACTCCCTTTCAATCTGCAAGAAAAATGGATTTCGGTTGGAGCTAGCTACAAACGCGCAAAAGGTGGATCTTTTCCTCCATTTCATGTTTTTGTGGACTTTGTCACTCAGGAAGCCAACTCCAGAAATGACCCCAGCTTTCACTTTACACCATCCCCAGATGCACTCAAATCAGACAAACCACCTTGGAAATTAAACAGACAAAGAGAAATTTCAGTACACAAAACAACAGCTGTCTCACACTTTAACTCAGACACACAAAGATATGCAGACAGAGCCGTTGACATTGAGAAGCTTTGCCCTATTCACAAAAAACCCCACCCTCTTTCAAAATGCAGAACATTCCACATGAAAACACTGGATGAGAGAAAGGCATTTTTAAAGGAGAACAATATTTGCTTCAAATGTTGTGCCTCATCTTACACGGTCCCTTTCCTTTTTATTTGCTGTCACTATCACTATTTAGCTATTTAGACTTGAAGAGGATTCATTTACATACTGATAAACATAAAGCCCTTTATTTATAACAGAGTTCTATAATAATGACAAACTACTAAATTTATATAATATCTAAAAATTAATAAAAATCTTCAATTTGAAAAGCTTAAATTTGGGACAGCAATTGTGATGGGTGGTGCCTAAATCTCCCTGCTCTGCTCCATTCTGATGTATCCACTTGTAGACCAATAGATCCATGAACGTCTTTGTTTTTTCGTCTGAGCTGGAATCTGGATCATAAATGTACGTCTGGATAGAAACGATTTTGCTCACTGTTTTTGTTGCACTGTAATGTTTGCTTGGGGGTGTGAGGGGCTGTAAGCTAGAGAGAGAGAGAGTAAATAAAGATTTCATTAGATATCAGTGTGGGGTTACTTCACACCAAAAGTCCTGCCCAGAACTCTAATGATCTCCTGTTGCTCTGCAGAAGCTATGTCTTAAAAAAACGATAAGCTTTCAGATTAAATCAGCTGAATTGTAATGAAATCAAAATTTAAAACGCTTTGAAAACAGATCAATGGTTGTTGGATGAACAAACTTAAAATTGCTTCACAGAGCTA